>OU744727.1:53804686-56204686 GCA_916613615.1 Steromphala cineraria | reverse complement strand
CCTATGAACCCTCTGCTGCATATAATCCACAAGGTACTTCGATATCCCTTTGGATACACACATTCTTAATGCTAGACTAACAGCATTTCTTGAGACAAATAATAACCTAACCCAAGCCCGGGCGGGTTTCAGAAAAAATTTACTACTTCAAATAACATTTTTGTTGTCCAAATGATAACTAATGTTTTTGCCCTTAATAGGCGAAAACTTTACTGGGCCTTTGTAGATTTTTCTAAAGCCTTCGAAACTGTTTCGAGAACTGCATGGTCTGTGGTCATAATTATTCAAATCTGGTATCCATGGTAGATTCCATACATTTGTTAGATACATGTATCGTCAAGTCATCTGTTTTCTGTAATACTGTGTTTTCGGTCAGTCATTTTGACTCACTTTTGTGAACATAATTCCAATCAGCCAAATGAGAATACAAAATTAAACAATTCGTAATAAATGAAGCTAGTAAGTCAACACTGTCAATAATTATTCATTTACAACAGAGTCAATCCCAGTAGCTTTGTTTCGCTTCAGTTGTTTTACCGCTTTGATGATTTCATCGATGTAATATACTTAATAAGGCTATCGCAATCATGATAAGTATCAGCACACCCTGTAATACGCACCGTTTGGAGAGAGATTGTTACTTGGATTCCGGATTGTTATGGGAGAGTTACGGATTGTTGTGGGAACTGTTTTATAAACTCTGTAATATTAAATAGCAACGTTTCACCATGCTTAGGTTTGTCCTTAGATTCTTACATTCCTTTATTATGCACAGAAATGCCCATTAAACAAGATAAATAGAGGATACTAAACGACCTTCGATCTAATACTATTTTTATTAAACGAGTTAATGATTTTGTATAAAACGAGCGAAAGCGAGTTTGATACCAAATCATTCACGAGTTTAATAAAAATAGTATTAAATGGACGGGAGTTTAGTATTCTGTTTATTACTTGCCCTAAAAATCTAACATAATTGCCAATAAGTTGCCAAAACTAACATTTTCGCGACTCAGCAACCATTGTGACGGCGCGCTTACACTGTGACGTCACAACAACACACTTCTATGACGTGTTATTACACTAGTTTAATATCGTCGTATAAATATTACACTGCGGTATCTTACACGGGCGAGTAATAAACACTTTTATCTTCCTGATTATTGGTCCATAACTTTAACCTCGACATCATAAAACATCCATATTATTTACATTAAAATAAGTTCACGTAAAAAAAGTCGTTCTGTGTGTTGAAAAATCATTGTTTGAAATGATAGGTCTTACATATGTAAAATAATGCCTATTAGAAGTATGTTATTGTAATTTTTCTGAGAGAGGGATACACTTTTAATACAACGGATTTTTACATGATGCTTTACCGGATTACTACTGGAAAAGCACATTTTTGCTACGGATTATCATGGGAAGTGTGGCAAATCATATTGTGGAAATTGGGTGTTTTTAGAACAATGAGTGCAAATGAAATCAATTTTTATTTTTATGCAGATAATGCGTCATTACTAGCATAGAAGGAAAGAAATGATATCTCAATTAAGCGGCATTGTTAAATGTCATGAAATCAGAATACTTGATCTACTCAGCCTAGATATAACGCCCGGCATAATCATAAGTATAATAAATCCCAAATTCTATCCTGATTACGGATAGCATGATTAAAGCGACTTATGAAAAGTTATTTGTTTTCTATTTTAAATATTTCTATAAATGTGAGATTTTAACTTTCCTTTTGAGTCAAATAAACAAAAACCGAGAACCAGATATATTGATTTCATCACAATCCCGATGTCCAAAACGTTATGATACGCTTCATTATGTCAGCGCTTTAAAGTCCAAGTTTATCAAAATATGAACGCAACATCAAAGGGCATTTAAACAAGAGTTCACATGCATAGATTGCCTTATCCATATGCCAGTAATTTTTACATTTTACAAGAATCATCAGAAGATGACATTTCCTACAGGTTTCCAAGTAAGAGTCGACTTAAACCCAAATTTTAGGAAAACAGTGATATATACAGAACATGTAAAAATATCACCCGTCATTAGATTTACAAAAGGTAAGAGTTGACAACATCCCCATCTATAGGAAAACTGTGAAATATAACCTGCCTTAAAGTAACTCAAATTTCTTGTGATTCAATTCTTATTACATATATCTAATACAACCAAGAAAAGAAGATTGTTTACATTGCTAATTTGAAATAATTACATTGCAATTTCTTTCAAATAGAATTACTAAAGCAAACATACGGAAAAAGTTAAAGTCCTGAATAAAATGAAAATTGAATTCCAAGAGGCACATTTACACATGTTTAGTTCTGTTTAGAAAACGAAAACAAGAGCCCTGAATTGTAATAAAACATGGCTTCCGAGGAATAACAAGTTATGATGAATGATTTTGTGTTTTGTCATATATATGTATTTTTTTCATATTTTAATGTGCGTGTTTAACATAAACAATCTCCAAACCCAGAAAGAGAGTAATCTTCAACTCTGTCGGACTTATGATATTGCATGGCAAAGCATCTAGTCTGGACGTCCGTCTTGTCATCAACTTTGTGCATTTTCATCTTCTACAGAACCACACAATCTAGAAGTTTTCAATTTAATGTACAGACTCCTTGACAAGTCACTGTTATCATTCATAGATTTCATGACCCTGCGACAGGACCAACGCCCTAAATCTAAGTTTATCTTCATAAGGCCATTGTCACGGAATAGCCCTAGAGTGTCAACATCAACATCACAACACAACGCATAGGGAAGATACAACAATAAATTTATTCACAAAAGAAAATAACAAAGCACCCTTGTTTCACACCACATGCACTCACCTTCACACTTGATAACTAAGTCACTCTCTACTCTCCGATACACATTACATTCAACCTCTCCACACCTTCATTCACCTCTCAAGTTCATACACCCTACTCTCAACATACTTCACAACACGACAGATTCATCCTACACGCACAAATAACTCACACCACCCTTCATCTCACGCAGTAAATATACAACAAATAACTAACACTACCTATATTTTTGTTACTTAACTAATGATAATAATTTCTTTACAGATTACTAATTACCAGGTGCCTACTTCACTCTACTATCTCAACAAAGCAAATTACATTAATGATTCGTACAACCACATTTATAATATAACAATGGAGTGATAGGAATGGTCAACTGAGTAAATTGTTCAGTTTATGTTGTTAACATGACGCCCATGTCGTACACATGCGGTCATGGAGGATCAAGACTGCATCGCCACCCTTGCCTCAGACACCACTGGGTCCTCCCAGTCCTGGTACACACACACACTTGTGTACAACACACGGAGTACACTCCGTACACGTCACAGGCGGCGACTGGCTCGGGTCATCCACGGGATACACACACCGACCTGGCCAAGGTCACTCCCTGGACACCATCCATCAGTCCCGACACTGCCGACTACACACTGTCGTCGTCACGACTACTCCTGAGTACTTGTCCTCAGTACGACGTCTTCACGTCTACACACACAGAAAGCGCTGCCTCTAGGCACCTACGTCATCACACCATTGCTGTAACATGGAGTGACTAATAAACATTTCATACACTAATGCTTATTATAATTATGCAATCATATATGCAATACATGTTATTAACAATACATCGAATCATTATAAATACAAACTAATGATGATATATTGAGACATTCCAAAACATGTGTGCAGTAATTACTAACGTAGACATACAGATTATATTTACTTAAATTATTCAAAACATTACCATGCATGTCATACATAACTCAAAACTCAAATCACTGGCAACCCGAAATTCATACAGATGCAAATTCAACTCACTACATCGCACACATATTCCAATCACAATTTATACACATTCAATTCATACTCACGTTCTCTGCAAATGATATAAAATTACACATCCTAACCAGAAAACATACACAAGGCAGAATAAGACAAATTCTACAACTATTATTCAAATTATTTATGACCAAAAACTATCCCACAAAATGTATAACATCCAATAATGAAACTAAAGGCAAAACTGTACTTACGTCCAGACGACCAAATATGAGCTAAACGAAACTCCGACGTGGTAACGCTCTAAAATTGCTGTGCACTGAAACTATCGCCGACTCGACGCTAAATAGACTTCCCGCACGTGCTGCATGCTTTTCCCGCACGTCAGCCAACCTTCAACAGTGGGCGTTCGCCCGCTCTCGCCTAAACTACTAAGTTTTAAAGACTTGGTTGTGACATTACCCCCCTACTCTAGTTTGATATACCTAGCAAAATAAACTTCACAACAAAGATCAATAAAACCAACAAGAAAACCACGAAAAACAATATAATCAACAACCATAAACACCATGAACTTATTCCCTCATAGATTTGTAAATCACATCCGACTACTAAATCTACCACAATTTTACACTGGAAATATGTACAACTGTACCACAACAATCAATATTGGGACAGTTTGACATGGCCTATTACAGCTTACATCTCACGCACCACCACATCTGCTCATGAAGTCAGCGCCCACGTTGTCAGATCCTGCAATGCTGTGGATGACAAATCTGAATGGTTGCAGTGATAACGCCCACCTCATGATCCTGCTGTTGGTGATCTTCGCTTGATGAAGCCAAGTTAGGGGTTTGTGATCTGTCTCCAACAGAAACTCCTTGCCATACAAATACTGTTTGAGCTTATCTATCGCCCATACAATTGCTAGTCCTTTCTCAATAGTAGCATAATTTTTCTCAGATTGATTCAGCTTTCTACTCAAATACATAACTGGAAACTTCTCACCATCATATTCCTGGAGTAGAACTGCTCCTAGACCTTTATCTGAAGCATCAGTCCTCACAGTGAATGGTCTGTCCAGATCTGGTAAGCGAAGAATTGGTGCAGATTCCATCATCTTCTTCATGGTCTCGAGACTCTGTTCCTGTGCAGGAGACCATTCCAGGTGGTTCGGCATTCCTTTCTTCGTCATGTCAGTCAGAGGCGCTGCTATTGCTGAAAAATTGGGAATGAATTTCCTGTAATATCCAATCAGTCCAAGAAATGATCTCAACTGTTTCTTGTTTTGTGGTTTAGAAGCATTCATAATTCTGCTCACTTTCGAGGGCTCTGGTAGGAGTTCTCCTCCACCCACCATATGTCCAAGAAATTCCAAAGTAGAGAAGCCAAAAAAACACTTACTAGGTTTAGCAGTCAAACCTGCTTTCTGCAATTTCTCCAACACCAATCTGACTGATTTCATGTGGTCGTCCCAAGTTTCCGAAAAAATGATTATGTCATCAATGTAGTTGTTGACTCCAGGCAGTCCCTGTAACAACTTCCTCATCATTCTGGAGAAAACAGCTGGAGCGTTTATTAGTCCGAATGGCATAACTCGCCACTGAAACAAACCATGAGGGGTTACAAAAGCAGTCATTTCCCTACATTCTTCTACCACTGGCACTTGCCAATATCCTTTGCTAAGGTCTATCTTAGTGTAATACTTGCTGTGGCTAAGTCTAGAAAAGATTCCTTCTGCATCTGGGATTGGTTCTGGGTCAAAAATACTGACTTTGTTCATGTCGCGAAAATCTGTACAAAAGCGATAAGTGTTGTCTTTCTTTCGTATTAGAACAATAGGACTTGCATATGCAGATTTCGACGGTTCTATCACACCCATGTCTAACATCTGATCAAGTTCTTTCTTTACTGTATCTCTTAGATGATAAGGCACTGAATAAACTTTTGATCTCACCGGTTCTGTAGTGGTCAGTTTGATGGATATTTCTTCTAAGTTAGTCCTTCCTGGCAGATCTGTCATCACTTCTGGATGTTCTTGAAGCAAGTTCTTGATGTTATCACTCTGCTCACTGCTCAGTGTAGGTGCAATGTTGACGTCGGTGAAGGTCTCAGTCTTCTGTAGAGATGGTGGTTCCATGTAGGTCTCAGTGTGTATATCTACACAGTCCTCTGCGCTCTCTATCACTGCTGCACACGCTTCACGGTTCTCAGTGGGTATCTTCCGGTCGTAGTATTTCCTCAGAAGGTTGGCATGGAAGGTCTTTACCTTGTCTCCCATCTGTATCCGGTAATCTGCAACTCCCTGTGTAGCTACAACTTCAAAAGGACCCTTCCATTGCATTAGAAGCTTATTTGACTGAGTAGGTAATAGTAGAAGTACTTTCTCCCCAACAGCAAACTTTCTGTTTTTAGCTTTACGGTTGTAGTAAGTTCTGTACCTTGAAGAGGCTTTCTTTAATTCATTTTGAGCTAACTGAAATGTGTCTTGCAATTTTTCCTTGAGATCTATGATATACTGATAAGTACTTCTCACCTCAGGATCTGGTATCTCCTTCGTCCAAAGTTCTCTCAAGATATGCATGGGTCCACGTACAGTCCTTCCATACAGCAGCTCAAAGGGCGAGAATCCTAAGCTTTCCTGTGGCACTTCACGATATGCAAACAACAAGGGCATTACATAACGATCCCAATCTTTTGGTCTTTCAACACACATTTTCTTTAACATGCTCTTCAACGTGCCGTTAAATCTCTCTACAAGGCCGTTGCAACTAGGATGGTAGGGCGTGGTTGCTAGTTGTTTCATCGAGAGTAAACGACCAACTTCCTTCATAAGCTCTGAAGTAAACTGTGTACCCATGTCTGAAAGGATTTCTCTAGGAACACCTACTCTACTGAACATAGATACTAATGCTTCAGCCACAGTTTCGGTGTCAATATTCTGTAATGGTACAGCTTCAGGATATCTGGTTGCATAGTCTACTAAGGTCAAAATGTAGCGGTTCTTTCGGTCAGTAACAGGGTCTAGAGGTCCTATCAAATCCACTGCTACACGGTCAAAGGGAACATCAATCAGAGGCATCTTACCTAAAGGAACTTTCTGTACTTTTCCTTTGTGTACTGTCCGCTGGCATACATCGCATGATTGACAAAATCTTCTCACCTCTGATTGAATCCCTGGCCAGTAGAACTGTCGTTGAATCCTGTCTATGGTCTTCCTTGTACCCAGATGTCCTGCCATTAGAGACTCGTGTCCTACCCGCATCACCTGTACCCTGAACTTCTGTGGGACAACTAGCTGAGTGAAAGTCTTTCCATTCTCTACTCTAGGCGATGTAAATTCTCTCATCAATAATTCTGACTTGTACACAAAAGCAGATACATTGTTTCTTATGGTTCTACTCACTGACTGTGTTGCAAGATTGTGAAGATGTGACAAACTCTGGTCCTTCTGTTGCTCCAGTTTCATAACTTCCGCATCCACATTCTCACAATCCACAAGTGGGGTCTTCAAGGGTTTAGTCGGTCTCTGCTTTTCCTTCCATTGAGCTCTTGTTTCCACCGCTGCTACTTCCTGTATTTCCAGTTGTGTCCACTCTGGATCTGGGTCATTCCTTTCCCTGGCTCCTGGTAAATCTCCTATAATCAAATCATACAATGGATTATCAAATACCATCACCTCGGTCTCACCAGTGAAGTAAGGCGTCTTCACAAAGATCTTTCCCATCGGAGCATATCTTTCTACGTTGTCTATACCTTTGTACATGCCTTCATGATCCAGGACAGTAGACTCCGGTAATAAGGACCTTCTGATACACGCCGAGGAGCATCCAGTATCTCTTAATACTCTCACGTCTTCACCCCTGAAAGAAGCTGCAATGAATTTCATGGGCTTCACGGAACAAGGCTTATCCTCTTGAGATTCACAACTTGCCACTTCTTTTGCCTTACAATCCCTAGCCAAGTGACCCTTCCTGTGACATCGATAGCATTCTCTATTTATGAGTGGGATGAAATTGACAGGTGCTCTAGCTTGAGTGTCCTTACCAAAATTGCCAGTTCTGTATGGTCCACTTGCATCCTTTCCACTTGGTCCAGGTTTCTCTCCAGGTCCATCTTTCCCAAACTTCTTAGGTCCAGTTGACAGGAACCATCCATGACGTGCCTCTTGATACTGCTCAGCCAGTGTCGCCATGTCTGTTGCGGTTCTTGGTAGTCTCTCCTTCAAAAACAAGGCTAAGTCTCTATTAGCAACATTCAAAATTTGTTCTTTTAATAATAAATCCTGCAAGCCCTCAAATGTTTGGGGTGTATCACTAAGTTGGATCCAACGTGACAAATAATTCTTCAACCGCTGCAAGAACTGTGTGAAAGTTTCCCCATGCTCAATCCTACATGTTCTAAACTTACGTCGGAAGCCATCCTCAGTAAGGTCATACCTTTTCAATAGTGCCATTTTAACCTGAAGGTAGTTTTTTGCTTCCTCTGGACTTAAGCGTACATAAACCTCCAAGGCTTTCCCTCTCAGCAAGACTGCAAGATGTGTTGACCAGTCCGCCTCCGCACATTCCTGTGTCTGCATAACACGTTCAAATCTACGAAGATAAGCATCCATGTCATCCTTAGTATCTTCAAAATATGGCATCTTTATCTTAGGTTTAGTTGACATATGAGATGAAGAGACATGACTTGAGTCCAAGTTATTCTCACCAACTTCGTTCTTTACTGCTAATTCCTGTGCTTTAAGCTTAATCATTTCAAGTTCTTTTTGATTATCTAACCTCGTTTGTTCCAGTTGGAACTGTCGAATCTTTTCCTTCTCGCCTTCTTCCAGCTTCATCCTCTCCAACTCGAAGTCACGTTGTCTCTGCTTCTCGTCACGTTCTTGCTGTCGCTCCTCACGCTCGAAATTCGCTATCTCCTTGAAATCTGAAACTTGCTGTTGAATAAATTCTTTAAGATCAACTCCCTCTAAACCGAGACTGATTCCAAGATTCTTAATTTTCTCCACATCCATGATGAATGTCAATAGTAATGTCAAATATCAAATACACACAGAAATGTTCACATCAGTAAATACCAACTGTTCCTCTTGTTCACTGTGATCCAAGTCCTGAGCACTGACTCCATGAGAGACTGGCACTCTGCAGAGAAGTAATCACCTGCAAAAAGCACTATGCAAGACTTAAGTACCTAGTCAGCTAAGGAACAAGGACATAAAAAAAAAAAGTTAGCACTACACGATGTGATGTCGCTGAAAACAACAACAGGATTATTCCGCAACCTTAAATAATACCCGGATTCTCCACCAAAATGTCACGGAATAGCCCTAGAGTGTCAACATCAACATCACAACACAACGCATAGGGAAGATACAACAATAAATTTATTCACAAAAGAAAATAACAAAGCACCCTTGTTTCACACCACATGCACTCACCTTCACTCTCACTCTCTACTCTCCGATACACATTACATTCAACCTCTCCACACCTTCATTCACCTCTCAAGTTCATACACCCTACTCTCAACATACTTCACAACACGACAGATTCATCCTACACGCACAAATAACTCACACCACCCTTCATCTCACGCAGTAAATATACAACAAATAACTAACACTACCTATATTTTTGTTACTTAACTAATGATAATAATTTCTTTACAGATTACTAATTACCAGGTGCCTACTTCACTCTACTATCTCAACAAAGCAAATTACATTAATGATTCGTACAACCACATTTATAATATAACAATGGAGTGATAGGAATGGTCAACTGAGTAAATTGTTCAGTTTATGTTGTTAACATGACGCCCATGTCGTACACATGCGGTCATGGAGGATCAAGACTGCATCGCCACCCTTGCCTCAGACACCACTGGGTCCTCCCAGTCCTGGTACACACACACACTTGTGTACAACACACGGAGTACACTCCGTACACGTCACAGGCGGCGACTGGCTCGGGTCATCCACGGGATACACACACCGACCTGGCCAAGGTCACTCCCTGGACACCATCCATCAGTCCCGACACTGCCGACTACACACTGTCGTCGTCACGACTACTCCTGAGTACTTGTCCTCAGTACGACGTCTTCACGTCTACACACACAGAAAGCGCTGCCTCTAGGCACCTACGTCATCACACCATTGCTGTAACATGGAGTGACTAATAAACATTTCATACACTAATGCTTATTATAATTATGCAATCATATATGCAATACATGTTATTAACAATACATCGAATCATTATAAATACAAACTAATGATGATATATTGAGACATTCCAAAACATGTGTGCAGTAATTACTAACGTAGACATACAGATTATATTTACTTAAATTATTCAAAACATTACCATGCATGTCATACATAACTCAAAACTCAAATCACTGGCAACCCGAAATTCATACAGATGCAAATTCAACTCACTACATCGCACACATATTCCAATCACAATTTATACACATTCAATTCATACTCACGTTCTCTGCAAATGATATAAAATTACACATCCTAACCAGAAAACATACACAAGGCAGAATAAGACAAATTCTACAACTATTATTCAAATTATTTATGACCAAAAACTATCCCACAAAATGTATAACATCCAATAATGAAACTAAAGGCAAAACTGTACTTACGTCCAGACGACCAAATATGAGCTAAACGAAACTCCGACGTGGTAACGCTCTAAAATTGCTGTGCACTGAAACTATCGCCGACTCGACGCTAAATAGACTTCCCGCACGTGCTGCATGCTTTTCCCGCACGTCAGCCAACCTTCAACAGTGGGCGTTCGCCCGCTCTCGCCTAAACTACTAAGTTTTAAAGACTTGGTTGTGACAGCCATCAAACTGTATTCGGCTGAAGCTGAACTTCTATTCTTGTCGGTCTAATGATTTTATAACCCTGTGATCCCTTTTTAAAAAGGTACAGGAGCCACGCCATCAAACATATTTTAATATTCCATATTTAAGCAAGAAAAAGGCATAGAAGCTGAAACCTCCTCCGTCAGACTCCGTAGCTGATGTATGTTATAATTTAAAGATTGGGGGACCCTTTGACATAAGGCCTGTCATACTTTAAGTTCGTATGTATTTTCTAAATAAAGACTAACAGCATGAGTACCGGATAATGTTTTACTTCCATTCTCGCACATGGTACAAGTAGTGCCGATTCCTACGCGGCAGTGCACAGTGCACAATATGACAATGTAGTTTCAGTTACATTAATGGCAATAAAGGTCCACTCCACTTCAACATCTCAAACATCTGAACAGCTTTTAATCTTATCAGTTAGGTAGTTGACGGCTTTCCGTCCATGATGTATGGGAATTATGGTTCATAGATTTTGTGACCCAATAAATCTCCAATATAAATACATTCAGATATTCAAGGTATGTTCATTTTACGAAGGCCTTTCGTATCGGTTTTACAAATAGCATATCTAATTATTATGTTTTATTTCCAATGGAAGCAAATTGTTCATCACAATATTTCTGTCCTTAGGTATGCCAATTGGTGCAAAGTTAACTAATACAATGAATTTATTGCAGTGTTTTAGAAACTATTAAGGCTTCATTCAATATAAAAACAACCCTTTACTATAGTGCATAGCCATAATCAATGGTTGTCATACAATTGAGTATACCAAACTTGTATAATTGATTCAGGATAAACTCAAACATTCCCACTTCATATTATAAAGCAGATACATGCAAGCTCATATAAACAGACACGTTGTGTGAATGAACAAAAGTTTATTACATGAAATTTTATTTGCAACTGTTATTGGTTGAAAGAAATAAAAATAGAGCCATAGGCTCTGAAGCTCATCATGAATCATATCAAGTTTATTTTATACAGGCCAGAAGAGTTAAAAATGAAACTGATGTTTTCTATTGTAAGAAAACCTATTAAAAAAATGACAAAACAAATGTAACGATTTCGGAATGAATTTCCTTACCCAATTGATTTATTAGTATTCAACACTTTCTAGATCGCCAATATTAGACAGTAAAAGAAGTCCACACTAAAATATCCAAGGAGAAATAAATTTGCCATAGACTGTCATCTAATGGAGAAAAATAGGTTTTTAAGATTGTGACCCCTGTGACCCTATTTGGGGTCATGGGGTCATGAAACCTACAGTTTAGAATCCCAATTGGCCAATGAGTCTACATGCAGTCTTTCAGCTCAATAGACCTTTTGGAATTGAAGATGATGATGAAAATAAGTTTTTAAGGTTGTGACTCCAGTGACCCTTATTTGGGTAATAGGGTCACGAAATCTAAGTTTAGAATCCCCATTGGCCAAGGAGTCTGCACATATAATTTCAGCTCTCTAGATCTTTTGGAACTTAAGAATAAGATGAAAATAGGTTTTTAGGGTTGTGACCCCTGTGACCCTATTTGGGGTCACAGGGTCAACAAAGTTACAAATTAGAATCCCCATTGTCCAAGGAGTCTGCACATATCATTTTTAACTCTCTACTCTTTCTGGAACTGGAGAAGAAGATGAGAATTGGTTTTTAAGGTTGTGACTCCTGTGACCCTATTTGGGGTCACAGGGTCAACAAAGTTACAATTAGAATCTCCATTGGCCAAGGAGTCTGCACATATCATTATTAACTCGCTAGACCTTTGAGATGAAAATAGGTTTTTAAGGTTGTGACCCCTGTGACCCTATTTGGTGTCACAGGGTCACCAAAGTTACAAATTAGAATCCCCATTGGCCAAGGAGTCTGCACATATCATTTTTAACTCTCTACTCCTTTTGGAACTGGAGAAGAAGATGAAAAAATAGAGCCATGGGCTCTGTAGCTCATCAGACTTTTGATTAAAATATGTTTTGACCCCTGTGACACCATTTGGGGTCAAGGGGTCACCAAAATTAATATTTAGAATTGGTATTGGCTAAGGAGTCTACACACAACTTTTCAGCTCTCTAGACCTTTTGGAACTGGAGAAGAAGATGGAAATAGGCTTTTATGGTGTTGAGCCCTGTGACCCCATTTGGGGTCATGGGGTCACGAAATCTACAATTTAGAATCCCCATTGGCCAAGGAGTCTACACACAACTTTTCAGCTCTCTCCACCTTTTGGAACTGGAGAAGAATATGAAAATAGGTTTTTAAGGATTTGACCCCTGTGACCCCATTTTGGGTCAAGGGGTCACCAAACCTGAAATTTAGAATCCCCATTGGCTAAGGAGTCTACACACAATTTTTCAGCTTTCTAGACATTTTGGAACTGGAGAAGATGAAAATAGGATTTTAAGGTTTTGACACCTGTGACCCCATTTGGGGTCATGGGGTCACGAAATCTACAATTCAGAATACCCATTTGCCAAGGAGTCTACATACAACTTTTCAGCTCTTTGGACATTCTGGAACTGGAGAAGAAGATGGAAATAGGCTTTTAAGATTTTGACCCCTGTGACCCCATTTGGGGTCATGGGGTCACGAAATCTACAATTCAGAATCCCCATTGGCCAAGCTGTCTACACACAACTTTTCAGCTCTCTAGACCTTTTGGAACTGGAGAAGAAGATGAAAATAGTTTTTTAAGGTTTTGACCCCTGTGACCCTATTTGGGGTCATGGGGTCACGAAATCTACAATTTAGAATCCCCATTGGCCAAGGAGTCTACACACAACTTTTCAGCTCTCTAGACCTTTTGGAACTTGAGAAGAAGATGAAAATAGGTTTTTAAGGTTTTGACCCCTGTGACCCCAATTGGGGTCATGAGGTCATGAAATCTACAATTTAGAATCCTCATTGGCCAAGGAGCCTACACACAACTTTTCAGCTCTCTAGACCTTTTGGAACTGGAGAAGAAGATGAAAATAGGTTTTTAAGGTTTTGACCCCTGTGACCCCATTTGGGGTCATGGGGTCACGAAATCTACAATTTAGAATCCCCATTTGCCAAGGAGTCTGCACATCAAATTTCAGCTCTCTAGAGTCATTGGTTTCGGAGAAGAAGATGAAAATGTGAAAAGTTTACGGATGGACGGACGGACGGACGGACGGACGGACGGACGGACGGACGCCGGACGCCATGCCATGCCATAAGCCCATCGGGTCTTTCAGACCTGATGAGCTAAAAAGGTTTTTAAAGTTGTGACCCCTGTGACCCTATTTGGGGTTCCAGGGTCACCAAAGTTATAAATTAGAATCCTAATTGTCCAAGGAGTCTGCACATATCATTTTTAACTCTCTAGTCCTTTTAGAACTGGAGAAGAAGATGAAAATAGGTTTTTAATGTTGTGACCCCTATTACCTTATTTGGGGTCATAGGGTCACGAAATCTACAATTAAGGATCCCCATTGGCCAACTAAAAAGGAGTCTGCACATATCATTTTTAAATCTTTAGTCCTTTTAGAACTGGAGAAGAAGATGAAAATAGGGTTTTAAGGTTGTGACCCCTGTGACCCTATTTGGGGTCACAGGGTCACCAAAGTTACAAATTAGAATCCCCATTGGCCAAGGAGTCTGCACATATCATTTTTAACTCTCTACTCCTTTTGGAACTGGAGAAGAAGATGAAAATAGGTGTTTAATGTTGTGACCATTGTGACCCTATTTGGGGTCATAGGGTCACCAGAGTTACAAATAAGAATCTCCATATGCTAAGGTACCTGTACACAAAAGTTCAGCTCTCTAATGTGTATGGTTCATGAGGAGAAGTCGAAAGTGTCAACAGTTTACGGACGGACGGACGGACGCCGGACGACGGGCCATGCCATAAGCCCATCTGGACTTTCAGTCCTGATGAGCTAAAAATCAAATATACAGTCAAAGCAATTTTCAATGTGAAAATTATGATGTTGTCAAAAGTATGTTATAGTATACAATATATTTATTGCAGCCAGAAAATTGCACTCCTTTTCATCAGAATATACTGCAGCTAAATTCGAATTTGTACAAATATCTGTTAATTGTAAATATCCTATTTCCTTAAAATTGTCAATTTGTGCAAACTAGATTGCAATTTGTGAGATTTAAACAATCGTGAACAAAGTAAAACCATTAGTATCCTTATCCTTATCCTTGTCATTTTTGCGACACGGGCAACTACATCTGCAAAATCTGCAGAATGTTAGAATAAGATACAAGACGAGGACATAGGAAAATGAGGTCACCACGAGAGCAAACTTGTAGACGAATGTGCAGCAGTAGTTGGGGGCCAGCTCGTTGTTTGGGTCGTAATTGTTTTCGATGCCGTTGATCCACACATGACCTGTAAATATCAAATTACGTGTAAGATCAGTGCTCCATATAAATTTTGGAGGTATTTGACAATTACTTTCTGTTTTGGTAACAATTTAGTATTGTCGAGTTGATTTGGAATGTAATTTAGTAAAATTGAGCTCCACTGATTTGAGACCAATGGATATTTCATATGAGAAATTAGATTGAACACTCATCGTTTAACATAAATGGGTATATCTCTGCACATTCTCTTGAAAATGTAATGATACTCATGAACATGTTTAAAACACTGAATACTGATATTTTGAAGGCTTATGATATCCATTTTTGTCAAGTTTACGTTCGATTACGCTATCGTCAACAAATCGCTGTGTACTGTATGCAAGCTTTAATTTTTAATTCTTCCAGGTTATCAGGAAAACGTCTGCCTAACAGTACATCAATCATTTTAATTAACTGGGGTCTTAAGGATTTTGTTGCACAAAATACTCAGATGCGCTGCTTATCAGATAAGTGTGTAACGTCATCATTGTTTCTTCGAGTTGATGATGAAATATTTCAAATCGATTTCAATCCCGAGATTGAAACCGGTGTCACATATGACGATTGAAAGAGGTACATCCTATAAAGGATACTTCATGTAGTGATCCAAATATTAATTTTATTTCATCGAGTGCATGTTATGGGCAAAGATGATAGTTGCAGCCGTGAGTGAAATATCAACTTGCCAAATGACTCGAGATAAAATGAACAGGGCACACTACTTTAAATACTCTAATTATTATGTGATTTTTACTGAAATGTGTCATTTAAATTAATTTAAAACTGCAAAGTTGTCCCATATGTTCACGTTGTTGAAAGTGGTAACAGCACCTAACTCTACAGTGATGATATAATATATCCTCACGGTGAAAATATAAGATATCATAACCTTAGCCTGATAGCCAGTTTATTTGACGTTAAAGTACAGTATTTCATTGCTGATCATGCGATATAGTGTAGGTAGAACAAAGTGTAAATAATAACATGCAATTTCAATTTTCAAAATAAAAATTGTAGTTAAAAAGATGTTTGATTTCAAAGACACACACCCTCGAAAAAATTTTTTTTTAGCGTTTTAATTTTTTGGGTTAGGGTCTTTTATAAATAATCTTCCTCTTCATGATATTACTGTTGAGTGTTAATTGTCTTCGTTGTTCATCTGTCTATCAAAATCACTATTAAAATAAGTATTTGTCACAAATGTGACAAGATCCCCCGCCGCAAATTGATGTGAACAAAATGCATACTGTATACATTGAAACACGTGTCTACACTTATCATGCTACTAGATGTCATTTAGAACACAACAAATCAACTGGTCGGGCCCGGCGCCTTCCCAATAAGATGCATTGTGTAAGTTATGAAGAGAATCCAGTGAATGGTTCTTGAGATATCCTGCTGACAAGCCTAAAATGCAGCTTTCAATGCTGAAATTGTCAAAGCCTCGCTGTCACCTTGAAAGGAATGTGAAGGTTACCAAACTCGACTGGGCCCGGCGCCTTCCCAATAAGATGCATTGTGTAAGTTATGATGAGAATCCAGTGAATGGTTCTTGAGATATCCCGCTGACAAGGTTAAATTGTCAAAGTCTCGTAATGACCTTGAAATGAAGGTCAAGGTCATGAACCTCTATAGAGACCTCACTCTCATGGTGATGAAGCTATATACAAAAATGAAAAGAATCCGATCAATAGTTTTTGAGTTATTCAATTTCATCCATCGGGACGGACGTGCTGCCCAATACTATATCCCTCGCTTCGCGCTAAACGCGCGGCGGGGGATAAAAATAAAGAGCCACATTTGATATGCAATGTTGACCCTCTTTGAGAAGTGACCTATCATGTTTTTTTAAATATGTCCTAATATGTTTTTGAAAGTGCCAATAAAATATAGTTAAAAAACTCCACAAACTATTTTGTCATTGTCACTGTCATTGTCATCCGAGTATTTCTAGGCCTAAAATGTGAAATTTAAAAAACGTGGGGGATCATGTTTAGGATCATGGGGGATCATATTCAAGTATAGGTTAATATATTAAGACCTTTTAAAGAGAGCCTTCGACAAAACATAGTATGTCAATATTTGAAGGGTTAAATAAGAAAGTTTCAGATATAACAGAAACTCCAAAAGATTCAAAATACTGCCACTAGAATCGTCTCACTGTCATCAAAAAGTACGTCTATAACTCCAATCCTAAAACAACTTCATTGGCTCCCCATCAGATATAGGATAGACTTTTCAGCATCGTCTACAAGTGTCTCCACAATACAGCCCCGGACTATCTCTCTGATCTGCTCACTGAATACATCCCGACCAGGACATTAAGATCGCAAAACCAGCATCTCCTCAAAGTCCCGTCCTTCAAACTCTCCTCTCCTCATCATTCAGCTATGCTGCAGCTAGTCTTTGGAATCCTCTACCCATTTATATCAAACTCTCACCTACTTTTGACTGCGTTAAATCAAGGCTCAAAACTCACTATTGTGTTCTTGCCTATCATTGACAGCATTCCAGGTACCTGGTTCCAAGCTTCGAATGGCCATCCTCTATCGACTCTGGGTTCCAGCTTGTAAATAGTGTATATAATTTCAACCAAACTCCCAAATTGTGACTGCTGACTCTGGGGGGCACCCTGCACTCTTGGCGCCACGAGCATGCATTAGTGCGTGGACACTTTGGCGCATTATAAATCTTCATTATTATTATCTTCATTATTATCATATAAAATGCCTAGATTTTATATGGTTTATGAAACAGGGCAAGTTAAATTTCGGATTTGTACGTGTACAAATTTAGTCTTAGTAGCAAGTTTAAAAACACATTGCTATTGTATCATATGTCGGTAACACAAACCTTTACTCATGCTTGATTTTGTGTAAGTATACATCCATTTTTAAAAAATAAGCTATATTTTAAGTTTGGATCCCTCTATCTATTCAAGAAACACTCAAACAGCACATAAGATTCGAGAAAATGGTTCCTAACCATATTCTCACGCTTTTATTGTTCAAGCCAATGAATGTTGAATCCGATTGAAAGTACAAATTGTAGTTGAATATTTATTGCATCACATGAATTCTTTGCAAACGTGCGCTTTGTGTAAATGCGATTTACATACTAGTTTTCCTCTTCACAAAGTCATTATTTGACGTCACAGAGATAAAAATCGAAAAATAAGTGTCTCGAGATTTATTATCCTTTTTTTCTTTTGTAGTATTTCGATTTTTTTATGCAATAACAGGCAACGGTACGAAAAACGGCAAACAACCCCCCTGTTCATCCTCGACTAACCCAGCGCTTTCCTTTCCATAAATCTACACAACAAGCGCTGGAAAACGTAACGCGGTTTTACTTCAAACCCAATTTCCTCCACTTTCAAGTACTCAGCTAAACGTTAGCCTATTAACAAACAAGAGCCATCAGGAGAGATGGCTTTTTTGGATGACAACATCCACGTATTAAATGGCTGAAAAATTGCTGACAAAACGTTAAACCCCCAGCTCACTCCCTCACTTGATGTCGCGAACGGTCGAGTTGTTTACGCACTTGGTGTCTGTGTTTCGTTTCTGATCTGATTGGATAACATGTACGTAAAGGGAGGTAATTGGGTTTGAGATAAATGCCAGTGAAGTTTCACAGGGCTTGTACTGTGGATTTATCGGAACAACATTATCTCTGTTTTGACCCCGATTTCTGACCAACCTTTTTAAGCCTGCGATAAAAGTTGTTCTGGTTATCTCCCCTGGCTGGTTATCGCAACCCTTAGGGGCTTAGCTTGCTGCAGAGGAAAATTGGGAAGGGCCGAATGCCCAACCCAATCCCGAGGCCAAGGATAATTCTCACCAAAAAAACCCTAAGGAAAGGTTTTGATTATTAATATCAAACGAAGGAAAGGACTACTTCAGTCAAAAATCTTGAAAAAAATTAGCACTGAAAGATTAGCACAAATTAAACACAGCCAGTTTTTGTCAGCTCGCATTGCTTGCATAAGACATTTACAATACACTCGTGCATCTGTTTTTTAATCAAATAATAGTTGACATGAAATTCCAAATTTTAGCAGTCCATTTGTTTGTTTCGAACAATGCTGTTTCCAAGGCATTTTACAAGACTCCATTTGTTTCTTTCGAGAAATTCTATTTTCAAGGCCAAGTAAGGAGAGTTGTATAAGATGTACCCGGGATAGCCCGGGGATTTCTATAGAATGTACCTGTGATGTTGGGTATGGCCCTAGAAGGAGGTTTACCAGAGAAAAAAATAACCTCCAACAACAACACAAATATGCCACCTGAGGTAAATATGTAGACACTAGGGCTTTCCGAACTGGGAAATTTTGCTGTCCGAAAAATCTTCCAATGAATTGGGCACGGTTTTGGGTTTTGGTTGAAAATGTAAACATGAAGTTCATGATTTACCTGATTTTCCAAATTTCAAGTGATCGAAAAAGACGCGAAAAAGGCACGAAGTCAACACAACAAGTCAACAAGTCTTTGGCATTACAAATCCATTAGAGCTGCGATATTTCATTGGGGAAAAGACTGACTTAAATGGGTGTATATGAAGACTATAACTTACCAGCAATGAACCAGGCAATAAAGAAGAGACCCAGGAGCACGAAGAGACCCTTAATGGTCTTTGGTTCTCTCTCGTCTACGTCTGGCTTTATGACCCCTATCAATCCTATGACAACACATCCTATACAGGTACATCCGGACACTATCAGGTAGATGGGGATGTAGCGTTCAGCAGGACATTTGTCCAGATAGATCGCACCTGTGGAGAGTTTGATTACAAGGTGAAATGTTGGTTTGATAAATTATATTTCAATAGATTAATTTCATATACAATAATGCAATTATTGTTCTTTATTGCTATAAATTGAATGAGTGAGCTGAGCCGTTCAATTCAAAGGTTAGTTACATGAAAACTTTCTTGCAGACGTTGCAATCCATGGTATTATAGGTCCAGTTTTGTACTCACTCATGATAAGAATGACTCCAAACGTCTTGAATATTATGTCTCTTATTGCTTCTGTTCAAGTGGTTACATGTAGAATCGCGAGTGTCTTAACCAGCTACATAGTTTACATTCAACAAATGCGTAGGACCAGTGGCATGTGTGTTCATTGAATATGATTTAGTGCATGACGTTTGTATATCAAACTCATTCTCTTTCTTAAAGGAAATACATTCTATAATGTATATGTATATTGTAAGGTATCTCACCCATTGAAATCATGGCTATGGAAAGGGCTACTATCCCAGCGTGGATACTGTACCAACCTGCAATCAACGACGGATACTCTCCATGAGCATGACAGTTACATACCCTTTGGCCAATAACAACTCCCGTTCAACCACGCAAAAGAGGAAGGAAAACTTTAATTTGAACGCCTCCACTTTGAACAAGAGACAATTTTTGCCTCTTTTAAGTAGGAGAAGGTAACTTCTTTAATGTTAAAAGGCCACAACAAGATAAAAGTCAATAGATACGTTGTATGCAACCAATTTCAAGGATACTAATATTAGTTATTTCAACATGTCATAACATGCCGTAAAACACAAGTATAGCCAAATAAGTAACACAATCAAATCTTACACAGCTCACAGCTCACAGCAACAAAATGCTTGCAAGCTTCTTTGTAAACATACTCTTACACACGCCAAACCACATCTATACAGACACAATAAGTCACAAAAATAAAAACTAACACAGCTCACTATCTTATACTTACCATGATGAAACATCATCTACAACAATCTACGGTAACTATTACGTATTGGGCGAAATGTTATAAATGAGCAATTATTCTTTTAAAATCAAGTTGATTCTACCCCTTATCAGTTACAAGATTCGTATAATTAAATTGCAAATGCTTTAGACAAAGGTAAAGAAATCGGAGGAGTGTTTTGTGACCTCAGCAAAGCATTTTAGTAAGTGTGGCACAAAAGGTTTTGCAAAAATTCCAATGAGTTGGAATAGGCGGTAAATTGATAGAGTGGATCGATAGTTATCAAACTGAAAGGACCAAAAATGTAGTTATAAACGGACATGATACTAGATTCAAACCAGTATTTGCCGGTTTCACATAATGACATCACAACATATAAACTATATGCTATATAAAGGAAATGATATGAGTGTCCATGACATACTATGCTTACGACACGAGTGGATAGTATTTCCCGGCGAGCGAGGTATATCCTATATATTTAGGCAGGACTGTAATGAACACATTATGTAATGGGCACGAATATAATATTCTGTTTATTTCTGTGTCCATATATTGAAGAAAATATTCAAAACCTAATTCTCAGCATTGGCGGACAAGCCGCCGCCGACCGGAATAGATCGTCATAAGTGAACAGTGACGTCAACGCATTGTTTTAAACGTGACGAAACAATGAAACCGTGATAATTTTGCCCTAGGGCAACATATGAAAAATGTGAACCGCGATATAATTACCCTCGTATGTAATAAATGATAAAACTTACCATGCATGATCTTCCTATTCACGAACATCTTGGAAACTGCGGGAAAAAAATATATTAATTTTTATTTGTTTCTATTTTTTATCACTTTATTTCTTTTCGTAGGGTACCATACATTATCTTGTAACATATTTCATCTACATGAAAATAAACACTTTTAAAATATACATGATTACTTTGCATGTATACATTTTCGTCTGTCTATAGCAAATTGACTAATTAACAGTTATCACAATTGGTTTACACGGTATACAATTTCACACATTAAAACAACAGAAAGTAATATATAAAAAAAGGCTGAGGCATGAAGACCAAAATGACATGAATTTTTCGTATCTGCATTCGATGTAGAGTATCTGTTTACCCACATTATCCGTTTCCTGTAGAACTGATTTTAGGCCCTCTACATTTATGTGAGGTTTTTTCATTTTGGCATTTATAGGTGCAAATGAAATGTTTTGTAACAGTAAAAATCATATTTAGAACGTCATTTCGTTTTTCTTTATATGCGTACCAGTTTGATTCAAACTAACATCAGTTTTACTTTTGATCCAGTCAAATAAGTGATGCCACAGACTCTTTACATGTACACAGTCATAATTTTTATAACAGATGTTTTATAGTTTCATTTTGGCATTTACACAAGGTACACGATGGGGAATCTTGCAATTTAAAGATGACAGTACTTGTATTTGTTGTTAGTATTCTATGAATGATTCGGTATTGAAACCATCGTAACTTGTAGCTAATTGTGCTCCTAAAAGGAATATAATTATAAATTAATCCAAGCTCAATTTCCGATTTTATTTCACTACTGACTCGATTACGTGCAAATATGATTTTGACAGATTCATGTAAAATTCTTTACATCCTTTGGTTGCCTTAAACAGTATTTTAAGAGTATCAGGAATAAATAACAAATCAAGTTTCCTGTTAAAGCTTACATTCTTTCGAACGTATTGAATCAATCCAGTAAATTCTAAAAAGTTTGTTTTCAAATTTTTAATTCAGTAAAATCAAGGATTGAACCATTATTTTTTTTAAAGTCATTAATGAAAAATATATTTGATTTTACATATTGGGCTAACAAGACTGGTTTGTAGTCAATCAAGATATTGTCATTGGTCCAGGGGTATTCACTTTGAAAATTGTTTACACTGATATAACTTTTTAATGTGATCCATGCCTCGAAAACATCTTTCCAGAAGACATTTCTGATCTTTGGTATAACAGATCTTTTTAGATAGGTTGATCCCATTTCTATAGGATTTAAAACAGAAGATTGTACATGTAAGAAGTATTTTGTTAAATTGTTCAATTTTGTATTCTTAGAGTACAGTCTTATTATCAAAGATACTTGTTATGGTAGTATAGTTTCTAAAATTAATGGCGCCCATAATCCCCCTATAAAATTATTTCTGGCTAATATAATGTTGCAATTATCTAATACCAAAAACTCTAAAAATAAAGTCTCATTTCTGTAAAGTTTACTCTTCAAAGCTTCCATTCGATTATAATTCGCTTCTATACACTATGGCATACTTTTAAAACATGACATTCATTGGTACTTTATTTGATTTTACAAAATTAAATGACAATAGGTAAACCTAGCATTATCTCTTATATTAAAAATTGTTAAGGTCATTGTGTCTGTTTTGTTGAATTTGTCTTACAGTCATAAAATACTTTGTGAAAAATGATAATTTCAAAATCAAGTTTTTAAGCAACCATTATTACATTTTTATGGTTTTTTTTGTTCAAGATTTGGTTTAGCTTGATATCTATGCAACTTAATTTTCCAAATGATCGACTAGGCTTACACTAGATACATATAAACTTTCTGTGATGTTACAATCACTTTACACATACTGCTCTTGAAAATAAAGTTATAAATAACATAATATATATTCTTTATGATGTTACATTTGCAACCACAATCAGTAATGCTAATGCCTGATAAAACGTACAATTTATCGTGATTAATTTCAGCAGTTAACAAATAATCTATAGCTTGTTTTAACTCGTTTGTTAGTCTGAAATGTCAATATAACATTGTTGTAAAACCAAATACACAAGCAGCTAATTCTGACAAATTAACAAATAAAAACGTGTTACATTTACCCGACCCTTCCCTACAGTGGACTTTTATTTGATGGAACGCCCTAGTGTATCTATTTCACTTTACTTATATATTTAAGTTACGTTTTTGTGACATGTATTTCACACTACTTATATATTGTAGTTTCTTTATTGATAAAAGTGATATGTATTTCCCCTTACTCATTTATTGTAGTTTCGATTTGGTAAATGCAACCAAGAGCAGATATCCATATAAGGCTTTATGTTATGCGTGAAACTATTTTGGTTGCTGATATAAGTTTGCCATTATACTTTACACGAATAAAGGTTCCCTCTATTGAGAACTGGTTAAGTACGCCTACATGCACATTTTCAAAAGAATTAATCATTACAAACCCTTTTGATACCTTGAAAGTATTAAACAAACTTACAAGCAGGCCTATTAAGCATACATAATACCCTTCTTTAACAGGACCGTTTATATGCAGTTACGACTTTGAAGTCAATAAATAAACCTTTACAACAGGCTCATATTTGTTGTTACAAAGCCCTCTCACGCGAAGGAGGGATTTTTCATGGGGTAAAGACTAAACTAAAAGGGTGTTAAAACATCTTTTTGACGACAAACAGACAGACACAGACAGATTGTTTATTTAAGTCTTATCTCAATATATATACATTTTACAATACATACAAAACAGTAAAAGTTGAGCCACCCCTATGAGGGGTTATGAGAGACTAAAATCGGTAAAATGACGTGTGAATTGTCTTGAAATGTATTTGCGATATTTGTTTTAAGATGTTCATTAGAAACATAATTTTTATCACATAATTGTCCTTTTTTAATGAATATGTTAAACATTTTGAATTCATAACACCATTAATAGCATTATCGTTAGTATCAAAACAAACACTATGTGATTAAAATCACGGAGTGCCTCTAAGTATTATCAGTGACGTGCAACCAGAGGGTGATAGACTCGGCAGGCAATTGACAATTGGCAATCGACGAAACGTATATTTAATTGAAAATTCTCCTTATCCGACTATTCAGCTTCCTTTATGTGTGATCTCCATATGAACTAGTAAGAATATGTTACTGGAAACCTTTTCTTGTCAGTGGCAGTTTCCTATGCTACACTGAGGGGTGAAAGAAACCATAAATGGGGGAAAAAATTAGTGCTGTCACAGAAAGGTTACTTAAATCCCTTTGATAGCTTCTGTACACATGTTCTAAAAATATCAGCTATTTCCTAAATCAGATTGTGACATTTACGATCTATAGTGTTTCACTATTTTAGCGAAAAGATCTCAGCAGACTGCGTTGATTGAGCCGCCAGACTGATCTGTGATGTCATTCAATAAAGCCAATCAGCAATTTCGCCTAGTAAGCCAGCAACCAAAGCTTACGGGGCGAACTCGGTGGTTGACTTTATTTGAATGACGTCAGAGGTCAATCCGACGGCTCAGTAAACGGAGGCTTGTGAGATCCAAACGCTAACGTACTGAAGCAATATAGATCTTAATTAATTGAGTTTGTTTATATTCTCAATAATAATATATTCTAAATAAACTTGCAGTTCTGAAATCATCATTTGATTAATGAGTGAAATTAGTAAAAATAATGTAAAATTCAAATAAATAAATTTTCACGCATTTTGACTGTAGGACGCAAAGAATCAAGCCAAAATATATGGCCAAAATTCTCTTTTGAATCATGTGGTAAAGGATATTTTTTTAGTCGAGCTTCGTACAAACATGAACGGATATTGTTTTTAAATTTCAAAGCTAGTTTAGTTGACTCAAGCAGAAACCTCTTAGATAGTATCGTTTCTGTTGCCTTTAAGTTTGTACCACATGGGTAAAGATTTGAAATACTGCTGTTTTCAACTCCAATGACGGGAATAAGCGAAAACATAACGACCCTGAACTTCAACTCAACTTTTGTATTCACCAAAACAATGGTAGGTATGATGAAAACTTCTTTCTGTTGAAATGTTATGGAGCTTGTCACTGTTCATAAAATGGTAGGATCTGAGGGTAATATGTTATTTGTTAACTTTACTCGAACCCTTGTCTCATCATGCGAGTGTGAAAGTGAAAAGTATGTGTAATGAGACCTATCAAATATCAGGCAAAATGATTGCAATGTGTTCCTACACACAGCTTCAAGACCCATTTTCAGAGTTCAATATTTTGTAAAGTAATTGGACTGTTTTCCTTGTATTTTTTGCAAAATTTTGCGACCAATCTAGAAATAATTAGACAAAAATTCAAGAAATTTTTTATTGGGATAACGGCCTTGAATTTGTTCAAAGAGCAGGGCGGTGCTAATAGAATTTATAAGTGATAATTTTCAAATTGAGAAGATGTTTAAATTTATTTATCTAATACCAGTCGTTATTTTAATAAAGTTTGCTTCTTTAGTGAATTTTAGCCTTTGACACCACACCGAAACACCAAAAACTTGGAATTAAGATTTACCATATTGGCTTCTGTGAGAGGGTGCAACAAGGTAATCCTTACTTTTCATTTACAATGTATAACATATATTCATTCAACCATCATTAAACTGAAATCAAATATCTACAAATTGGAAGAAAATGTAAATTAATTCGTGGAAAAGGACAGTTTAGGTCAAGATATATAAATGTTATATATAAATAAATAAATACACGTAAAAGAAGTTGCCCTTGTGGTTTCTGTCAGGGGTTGGTGGTATCAATATCAACATTTTCTATTTACACATTCTCAAACCTAAAACATTTTACCTCTTTTTTGTGGTCAATATTTCTCCTAGAACATTAATAACACAATGGTCACTGTCATCGGCCTTTTTCGATACATGTCGTTGAATATTTAAGGCTGTTATTTATTCTAAATTAGATAATAAAAAAATTTAATCGAGATTTAAGGTCACTGAGTCACTGTGTAATATCAAATGAAAATGTGAATGTATCTTATATAAGAAATAAAAAGAAAATTTGCCTTACCAATTGAATTGTCAACCAATGTTGCTCTGGTTGAAGTGGAGTTGTTAGATGTTAAATGACTTATTGCATAGGCTACCAATGGACATGTTACCTTTACTAGGGTTCTGTTTCGACAGATCTATATATTATGCTTACCTATTCTATATTTACTCTTTGAAAGGGAACAACTCTTCAAAAGATCCCCTTCAGCATATTGTTTGCAACACCCAAGAGTGTTTTTTCTATTTGTACTTCAACGGTACTGATTCTTAAACCCAGAGAATACAATAACAATGTTGTCGTTCTTGTCCTGGAGACGAACTGCTCATTGTACACGAAGTATTTTTATTCAAGGTGTATATGTTGTTAATGTAAGCACCAGTTGAATAACGGGAATCTTCACTGTGTTATAGGCTTCGCTATTAGTCATCGTACATAATAACAGACAAGCCTAGTAATGTCGTGAGTTTTCAAAATAAATCTCCACTCTATGTCCTAGGCTTCGCTTTACGTATCGTATCTAAAGGTAGACAGTCTAGTGATGTTATGAGCTTTGCTTTCGTTTCGAAATGTGGCGGTTCTTGCAAGGTGTTGATTCACCGGACTAAAAAACTAAACAATCACATGAAGAAATATAAAACAAACAAAAGGAATATGACAATTCATTCAGGACAAGATCGTTTCAGAGTAAGTGGGAACAATAATTTAAGGATTGGCTCTTATTTGATGGAAAACACATGTTATTTACAAAAGCAAATGTTCACATTTATCAAGAGTTCTTTTATGTCAATGAATTACATGTAATTGAAATATAAAGGAATTTAAACTTTGAAAGTTAGTATGAATAATCCAAACTCTGTAAATAAAATGTAAGAATCTTGAGAGAACACATGGTAAATAAAACACAATTACAGAATATTAAGTAGCAAACATGTTAAGATTATTCAAAAAGGATAAAGGGTCGAGGGTTATCAGTTTTTATTTTGGAGGAAAATATACCTAAATATAATTGTCAATAACACATTTACTGAGAACTCCAAACTCTTCAACACATCAATTATGAGTATCAGTCTCAGAAAGTAATAACATATCAATATCTCAAATCAAAACCATTATTGTGTTAAGGACATGTTAAATGACTTAAGTCTCCAGTCCAGTCCAGCTAGTGTACTTACAATTCCAGAACTAAACATTGTAAAATTGTTGTCTTTGTTGTTTCTTGATTATGTGTTTCTAGAACTGGGGCCTGCAGATTTTACTAAGGGCCTGCAGATTTTATGAACTGCAGGGCCTGATGGCCAACTGGCATTTTTTTTAAATTCAAACACTGTATGTTCATGTCATGTTATGTATTAATTGATAGATAGCTTTTGGTATTTTGAAAAGAGATTCTTAAACTATTTAACAGAGAATTGTTTGAACGATCTATCTAACAGAATGTAAGTTAAATCCCCTCATTTGTATTTCGTCTCTAAACAAAAAGATTGGTGCCATACGACATTGTATGCAGCTGTTTCTCGAGAATATCCTGTTTAGGAACAGAGAGGGGAGAAGTAATGGAAATGTCCCGAAGGGGCAAGTTGATTATTTTCAAGAATCCACGAAACCGAATGAATTCTCCGTCTTAATCCATGTTTGACGTGACAAGACTAATATTTGTTTTCTCACATTACACATATATTTTTTCACATTATATTATCAACACAATGTTATTTGTGCCCACTTACGAGATAGATAGATAGATAGATAGATAGATAGATAGATAGATAGATAGATAGATAGATAGATAGATACTCTTTATTTCCTCTATGAATGGAGATACAATATGGTATACAAAAATTTAAAAAAAAGATATATATATTTCACATCATGTCAGGGAAAGGTCAATAGTATATGGAAGTACTTACACACACAGCAGATGCTTCCATTGTTTTACATATTGTGCGATGAGGATAATCATGTTCCTCCAGCTTTCATACGGCAACTCATTTATACACATAGGAATACCACCAAGCATCATCCTCCTCACTCCACAGTTTTACATACATTGTCACATCCAGATTATCACACAAGCGTTCAAACATTTCATTTTTGGCACACAAGTTTAATGGACATGATAAAAACACTTGACGCACAATGTCATCTGCAAGTATACCACATTTGCATTCATTTGATTGGATCTTAAGACAACCAAGCATAGCAATATATGAAACATCATAGAAGAACAGAGGCACAGATAGTACTAGGTCTAAAAGTCTGTTGCTATCATTATAGGAACGAATAGCAAGATAACGGGACAAGTGTAAACGTTTCTGTATATACACTGTACATGTAGTCACATTGCGCATGCGTCGCATTGCGCACAATCTCATTGAAATCAAATCTTAGATTCTCTCTCTTGTTTCATATTATGTTGTTACTTGTCACCAATCTAAGATCTGACGGAATCCCGTAGAGAACCATGTCCAGGTGAACAGGAAATGACCCCGAATTTGACAGTCAATCAGTTTGTAGGGTCGGTCCTGATGCGACCAATCAGATTCCATCTTCCTCCGTCATTTCGGCGTATCGATAAAATAATTAACCCCGCTATAGATGCTTTGTAGATAGGTATTGGTGTGTCTGGCTATCCATTGTAAATCACTGTGTCTACACATGGAAAAAAGCTACCGAGGGCTGCATGAGCGCGTCGGCATTGCAAGGGGCTTACTTGATTTGCAACCCGACTAGAACCGTTGTTTTGTTTAAAAAGCGGATATGTCACTGACACTGACAAAACGCTTCTGAATTCTTTACAAATCTATGAAAATCCGGAAATTTGTTGATAATCAAGTATATAAGGTACGTGAAAAGATAGAATAGAATTCAAGATCCATAATGATCAGCATTTCATGGTGAATTTTGTATAATAGCTGTATGCATTTTACGGGCCTGAATTTGAGTAGTATTTTCAAGAACTCAAATTAAACTCTTCTATTAAACTTATCTTCATATCCTGCAAATCTCACCGCAAAACGTGTGACTAAGATGTTTTGAGAAAACAATATAATTATCAGTTAATTAAAGATTAAGGTTGTACTTCAAAGAAAAAAATATTGGTATTTTATGAATTTTTATTAATCTTGTATCCTTGGATTTCGATCATAGTCTAGATTGTAATGTATCATAGGATTATTAATTTTACAACACGTATAATATGCAGAAGATTTACAGAAATATCGTATCTATTTTCCGATAATCGGAAATTTGATCATATTTTTATAAGTCTGACGACAAGGATGTTAACAAACATACTGCTTTCATGATGATGTAGCAAATCAAGCGTACCCAAACATTCAGAAAACCTCGGCATTTTCCGCGTTACATAGAAAAGCGATGATGTTTGAACCTTTAATCTACTTTCACAACTTTGAAAGCGCAACCGTGACATAATATAAATAAGGGAGCGAATCAATGATTAATCAGATTGCGGGGTGGCAAGACGTGTTCGCGTCGAGTTGAAGAAAATGAACTTTTCTAGTTACAAAATCTGTGTTTCAAATGTGTATTTATGACTGATTATCATCAAGATTGCACCAGTAAGTAGGAAGTTGACCGAATTAAAGTTTATTTTAAAGACTTTTGCATTAAATCGTATTTCAATCGCTGTGAAATTGATGGTTGTCAATAGCTGTCACTCAGTTGTCTGTCGCCGATTTCAAGTGCGAAATGGGAAAAAAGTCCGTCCAATGCGTAAGGGCATTGCCTTACAGCTGAGACAGTGGATCGAGTTGGAATCGAAAAGGGGCGTTGTTGACGAAACAGTTCAACATTTGAAAGAGGGAAAAGAGGATAAGCTATGCGGACATTTGGGTGCCAACGCGTACGTTAGCGTCAACGAGAAGTTCGCCGGCGTGGATCTCCGTAAATGGTGGTGGTGTGACGAGGCTTCGGAGATAAAACCGTCTAAGAAAGGCATCTTTCTTCGTTTACATCAGTGGGAGAGGCTGATGTACGCTATGGATGTCATCGCCGACTTTGTTCCAGAATTAAAAGACACTATACCAACCAACTCGGTTTCTAAGCGTGTACTTTCTGTAACCCCAACGGATGTCATTTTTTGCAGTCTTATTGATGTTTCACCGATTGATTTGTCGTGTTAATAAAATGTTGAACTCGATATTTAGTTTCTGGTTGTATTTGGTTTAAATAGAGCATGCGTTGTAGGTAAGAATCATTTGGCTTCGAGGTGGGAAGAGTATTTGGAGAAAATGTATTACGATCCCTCTCATCCGGGTAGTTACGCGGGCCAAAAGAAAGTATATGAGCAAGCCCCAAAAGTCCTCACTCATCAATTATCATTATCATCACGGCAGTTAATCTTAAAACAACATCCACACTGGACCTGGTATGCAGTGCCAGCTAGAAGTCCAGAGAATGTGTGACAGCTGGGGTCAATCTAACCCAGCAAGGGCCACTAAATGGGCTATTTTTAGGCAGGGGTTCTCTCTCACAGAGTATGAGCAGTAAATGTTTCCTTCCAGGCAAACCATAAATAAGATAAAAGTCAAAGCAAGTCTATAGCTAGACTAAAGAGTTTGATTTTAGGTGAACTAACTGAGTCTCATTTTCATTGTATTCAGAACATGTTTCAAATAGTTGTTGTTGTTCGTGTATAATATAGCCGTCTCCTAAAAAACTTGAAAGGCCCTGTGATGGCCCTTTCAAACCTGATTATCTGTTACTGAAATCTTACATAAACGTAGAAGAGCAGGAAACCAAGTCTAGACCTTGTCCATATTCTCTTCTTTCCCTGAACACATGACGGTTCCAAGTTTAAGTTTGGACGAATAATATTTGATTTCTTACAACTGATAAATACCTATACAGCATGCACATATATAACACAACAAACAAGAGTAGGGTTTCAGTATTGTTATTTAACGCAACAAATCATGTTAACATTTTGTTCATTCTTCACGAGCAACATCTATATTAATATATCAATGAAAAGTTTAATAGTTATCACTTTATAAGTTCAGCATTGCTGGTTGTAACATAGAGCTACCCCCCTTCCCTGATTCTCGGATTGGCAGTGTTTCAGATTGTTTTCAGTCACAGTGAGACGAATTTCTCATTAAGCTAAACAGCGATGAGCCACTTTAAAAAACAATGAGTCAAATATTTTTTAAAAGTTCATAAATAATCATCATTAATTTTATTCACCCTCAGTTCTGATATTTATGCCTTTTATTTGACATAAACATTTCAAACCAAGCATGTGTCTAAACACATATTATTTTAGTCCTGCTTCATGACTGTGTATTATATAGGAGCCTTTATACAGACTTGTTCTAAATTCTGCAATGCTAGATTGACTACATGAAGGTACGGTAATGGGACCACGGTAATTATTTCAAATATTTCATAGACTAAATTTTAGTCTAAAATTAATAAATTATTACTCAATAATTTTCTTACTTAATGTTTAGACCTAGCTATATGAATATGTTTATAATTTCAATAAATGATCAAGTTTCAATAGTGTCAGGTGCTTAGAATCTAACCTCATTTACTGACCCCCATTGAGACCCCAGTCCTTAGTTTCTCCCCAAACAATTCAAGCTCCCTGGTTGATACATTCCAGATGGATGTTAGATGTCATCACTACTGGAGCATGAAATGAAAACAAACAGTTGAGGAACCATCTAGTAGTCGCCTCTGCTCTGTACCTAGTAGTGCAGCTGGCTATTAGAGGAGATATGGGCTGAGCTTGCTTCAGCAGTGTTGTAATTCGATACAGCCCTCTATAACATACTCCGCGCAGTGCCTCTAAAAGAGCACTCGCAGAAACCGAGCCCTATAGCTCCACACAGGGTTATTGCAATACTTCGACGAGTTCCGTGGGCAGATTCGGCTTCCTCCGCGGCGTCCATGCGACCCTCAGAGCGTTATCGTAATGTCGGACCAAGAACCCAGTACATACATAAAACATAATGTCAAGTAAATTAATTTTGCACAATTTTGAAAAACAATTTTGAAACAGATATCAACTAAATTAATTTTATAAATACTGTACTTTAATTATCCGTAAGGATAAATGGCATTACGTTTACATTACTACATTTTCTCTAACAGTGTCTAAAAAATACGTACCAGTTTACTGTCTGGTTTTGCACACCAGGAGGGCAAATTGTCCTCCAACACTTCAGGACTGGATTTAAGGATGTTAATACAAAATAATAATTTTGATAATGACACACATATATGCATGAGCCTAGATTATGTAGGTTTTTAATAACATAAAAATATAAGCTGTTTGAGTGGCATTCTAGAAGTTGATGGTAAAAGGAAGACAAGAGTGATTCTATGGATGAACAACTTCTTTATTGGATGGTGGCGACGTTTCGGTATAGATTCTTATACCGTTATCAAGCATATGGTGAAAATGAGGAATACAGCAATTTATACAGTTTGGTATGATGATGAGAAAACAATAACAGTAACAACAGGATAAGGTAACAATACATCAAAGGATAATTTAGCATCATTCGCATCTCACTCCCCTACATTGGCAAAACATCGCATCACATTAGTCGTCTACTCAAACAGAAAGCTGGTATAGACACCTACTTCTCCACGGCCACTCCTCTCAAAACCATCATTAGGGCTAACGGTAGAAAACATGCAACAAAACAACAGCAGCCTAAAGGAGTGGTCTACAACATCAGCTGCGACTGCGGCAGCAACTACATCGGAGAAACATCAAGGCCACTCAACATTCGCATCAAAGAACATAAGACATCCACCATCAAAGCAGACGCAAAATCAGCTATTTCAGAACACATCACCAAATTCCCACAACACAACATCAACTGGGACACTGTCAAAACACTCACAACCAACAAACATGATTACACTCAACGTCGTTTAGCCGAAGCTTTACAAATTTCCCGTTTCCGGCCATCTATGAACAGAGATCAAGGCTATTACATCCCATCAGCTTACAACCATTTAATCCGCCCATAATTAATCCAATCAACTCAACTGGCTTCGCTAATCTGCCTAATTAACTCACTCACAAACTGGTATCCCACTCATCCTATGTTTTCTTAAATTATCCTTTGATGTATTGTTACCTTATCCTGTTGTTACTGTTATTGTTTTCTCATCATCATACCAAACTGTATAAATTGCTGTATTCCTCATTTTCACCATATGCTTGATAACGGTATAAGAATCTATACCGAAACGTCGCCACCATCCAATAAAGAAGTTGTTCATCCATAGAATCACTCTTGTCTTCCATAAAAATATAACTTAAATGATTTGTTGCAATGGCCTTTATGTTCCTTAAATGGACCGGTCATAACAGTTGTAATTTAGAGTTACATATGATGAATAAATTCTTGCTTTAATTTTTAAAAGTTATTGTATAAAGTGAATATGAATATAAGCAGTATCGTATCAGAAAAAAACCCCAATGCTTTCATTTTCGTCTATACATTTTCACTTTTTACGAAAACAGCTAAATATTCAAAAATGAATAAATGGTTTTGTATTTATTTTAACGAGATTAAATGTAATCTCTTTATTTTTAATTTCTTTTAGAGAAGGGGAATTTTGATATTAGATCTCAGATATCTTAAAAGTATATTTGAATGAACCCAATTTCTTTAACTTTTTTCACTTTAGCTCGAAACTGTTTACGAAATTTTGCAGTCTATATATTCCTTATACACATTTTATTACATAAGAAAATGAAACATAAGATTTATCACCAGTTTTATCATATGGCATTTAGTAATTTCTTCGAAAATGTACATTGGTTAAAAAAAAAATTAAATCTACATGTTAACTACATCATTGTAATTCAATCCCATTGATAGATATTCAATATTATGTATTTCAAGCGTTATCAATTAGCATTTTATAACAAGATAAAACTGTCAAGAAAATATATTCCACACTTTCAAAATAGGTAAGTTTTGAAACGAACTATAGGCTATTGGGCGGGAGAGGTTTCTCGCATGAGTGAACACAACTCTCGAGTGAAACCCGTGTTTATTGTTAGATATGCACTATAGTCCGTTTCAGAAAATAGGTATGCGAATGCGTTTAACATTCATTTGTCATGTTTCTGTCAGATATTTGTCATGGTTAACATGGAAAACCAAATACAGAATCTTTCTTTAGATAAATCAAACATTTAGAAAGAATTATATGATTTTCATACCGATATATTAATCACGCGGTGAACAGTTAACAGCAACTGTCGTATCATAATTTCTGGTGAAAATATAAAATGATATGCAAACATTGTATACTAATAGATTATTCTAACGATTCTTGGTGAAACTTTTAATCTAATCCCACTGTAATTCTTGGTGAGAAGACACTTACATAGCATATTATTCCTAATATAAGTTTGATAAGCTTAGAGACGTTGGTTACCTCCTTTAACTGACAAGACAAAACTTTTTGTTTGACAATGTCAGGTGCACGTGCTAGGTGGTTCATCTCCCATGAACACCCGTCTCTCAGTCGATAACTATAATTTACACACTAACTTCATTGACTGGACGAGTAATTCATTTTACATATCAACCTGTTCTCCTGGTGAAACTGGTGTTCATCTCATGAACACTTCACCATGAACACTTCACCATGAACAACAACCAAAGAATTTCACTTATCTATGGATATGAAAATTGATAGACAATAGAAACAAAACAAACTGTCATTCAATAATACTTGTTTATTGTTATGTTTGAACAATTTTCAAAGACGAAGCCACGCTTGATTTCACTCTCGGTTTCACCATGATCACGTTGGTTGAAATCCATTCTTGCTTTTTTTCCGTTTTCATTTTGTACATGTACTTCCCCCTGCGAGATTTTTGATACCTGTCGCTTTTGAGTATCTGATGTGCGCTTGTAGTTTGCGACTGCCAGGCTCCTGTGACCTGTTTGTTCTTTCACAATTTGATCGCCCATGCCAGCGTTGTAGAGTCTGGTTGCTGTAGACGCTCTCAGTGAGTGATTAGTGAAGTACCCTTCTAATCCAGCACTGCTCATGAGCCTCCTGACAACAGTATCTAACTTGTTATGTCCAATACCCTGCTTGGAATACCAAACTTCCCCCTTTGGATTAGCTAAAGGTCTAAAATAGAACAGGTCTTCGTCTCTTTCTTTTGCAAGGTGGCTGGAATAAAGTTCGAAAAGTTTCACAGGGCACCGTTTGGAGTCTTCATTCTCGTATGCTCGAGCACTATGAGGATCTACTTTGCGGTGCTTCAAACCGCCCCTGTAAGTTTTCGATACTGTTTCTGTATACTGCAAGTACTTCTGACCATCACTATCGGATTTCACCTCAAAATTTCTGAAAGTCTCCACCCCTCAATCCAAAGTTCATGCCTATTATCCAGAACAATGTATCGACCAGAACCTGAGTTGATGAGCCTAACAATCCTTTGCTCCAAAGGATAGCTTCACGATCCTTGCCGATTACCTCGGCTTGTCTCCTTTGAATACCAACGCCTCGTTTGCATTTCTCTTGCATAACGTTATCGATGGTCTGCTTCAGTCTTGAAAAAACTGGATCATTAAAAAAATCCAACTCTCTACCCTGGTGTCTCAAATGACGTTGTATCCCACACAAAATAGATAAGACACTTTCCCCTGGATAGTGATCCCCGTTTTCTTTTTTGAGGGCAATTATAAAGATACACAAGACAGTCGTAAGTTCATTGTCCGACATTTTGTGTATCTCACGTTGATTGTCTTTGACAATGTTGTAAGCTTCACCACACTCGCCTTTTGAATTCATGGCGTCAGCAAGGAATTCTTGTCTCCATTTTGAAAACACGTTTAAGGACCAGTTGTTCTTCCTCAACGTGTTAGGTGGTACAAATGCCTTTCCATGATCTGTAATCAATGCATCAGAAACCTGGATGAACCTCCTCTCCGGTTCTGCAACATAAAAGAAGATAATGGAATATGTATTTAGGTATTATAAGTTGTTTACGACATGATGGACGAAGAGCCTTAGATGTTCTAATCCAGTTCTATAATGAAATACTGAGAAGTCCTTAAGACCATTTTGAAGAGATTTAAATGCACATGCAATAAAAGAGCAATCATAACAGAACAAGTTGGTCTTTACAACATTAATTATTAAGTCTTTATCATTACCTTTCTCTGTAGTACAATCAGTAGATGTGTCCTTAGTGTTTAGCACGCTTCTAGTTTCACCTGGAAAAAATAGTGTAATCATTACATTCAAATATCTTATGATATATGGATTTCGACCAAAACAAATCGCTAAATGATGAATGCTTTGATGCACTGGAGGTCTGGAACCGTTTAAAGGCACCTATTTTCGCTCTTACATTGGCAACTGAGGGAAAATGATGACATATGCACTTACCATAGCCACCTAATAAATAAAACACTAATTTATAATTTATGTATCGTGTGATCCGGGGAGAATCCGGAAACTGAATTCCCCTTATGTTTGTGGTTTAAAATGAGAGAATGCTGTTAAGGTAGAAAGTTTAATATTTTATTCATTGCTTAGGTAAATGTTAAAAATCTTATCAACTTACATTTTCTTAAATCATAGTGAATATGTCCTTCACAATTTGGATTTGATAACCTAATCTAATTCACATTTCATTTTCAGACAGGACATCATGGAGTCATAGCCAGGTACTTCTCCTATTAAAACTGCGTAAGGAGCACGACTCACTCTTCAGAAGCAGTTGTGTCACCCAGAAACAGGCCTGGAGAAGAGTTTCAGAAGGAATGGTCGCCAATGGTCACAACATGACTGGAGAAGAATGTGGAAAGAAATTTCTAAATTTACGGTCAAGGTATGTCATGAAAGCCCTAGTCTTGGTAGAGTTGTCCCCCTTAGACCACTTTTTCATCTTATACATACAAATAGTGGGATTTCATTATCCAACTATGAAGTTATAACAGTGAAACATAAGGGCAAAATTTCTAAAATACATATTTGAAAGTTAAGTTTTAAGATTTAAGACAGGTATTTGATTGCTCTAGGCCATAGGCCATTTGCCTTAGCCCTATTAAATTTTCAAATGACCTATTAACTTCTATTGACTTAGGACATTGAGGCTGATCAATAATTGTAATATTATTTCTACATTTTGTGACTCATCAAGTTACTATAAACTTTGTTGTTTAAATTTTTTGATGCTTTCAATAGTATTATTTCAACAAAAATTTTGATGAAATAAAAAATAGGCGACAGATATTTTTTTCATATTAATCATAATCATATGTATTTCCCGTCAGACACAAGCTCATAAAAGAGAGGAACCTGAAGTCAGGCAGCAACCGGAATACTTGGGCATATATGGAGGTGATGGAACAACTCTTCGGGAGCGATCCAGCTGTTCAACCTGTCACGACAGTTGGATCTATGGCCCCTCCAGCAGCTCCCCAAGAGGAAAACCATGCTGCCCCACCAAAAAAGAAAACCAAAACGGATCAAAGAGAATATTTAGACCGCTTACCTAGTATGCATGAGGAGAGAATGGTGATTGAAAGAAGGAGAGTCAGTGCTTTAGAAAGATTGGTTGAGTGGCTTGAAAGTAAACGATTATCGGATGTGCTAGTTTGTCTTTAAATGTGTCACTTTTACTTCTTAAGGAGGTTGGATACCTTTGTTACTGTACATCCACAACAGTCAGATTGTGCTATTTTAAAGTTTATGCTGTTTCGTTTATTTTTCACTGAAAGTTTTAGATAAAAAAATTGAAAAATTAAATAATGATTTAGTTTAATAAAAAACAATGACTTTGTTATATTTGTGAACATCATTGATGTGACAGACTACATTGAATGTGAATATCTCTGTTATCCCCTGGTGACATTTTTTTTTTCTGATTCTAGTATGTATTAATTATAATTGGGTGCCCTAACGGATGGGGCATTTTTCAAACAAAAACTGTGGTGACATGGTATTTTTATGACAAAATTTGATTCAAGACATATTTTTCCAAAAAATAAGACCAAATTTAGCTAGTTCTAATTATCTCGATATTTTGTATCCAACCTCTTTAAAAAAACTAATTGTGTTGTATTCTAAGTTTTCAGACAATCAGACAGAGAATGAGACACACAGTTTTTATTCAGTAAAGAATCCATCAGCATATAATACAGGCAAATTCCAGTGAACATTTGGGTGGGTATATAGCGGTCAGCGCGTCCGTCCGTCCGTCCCGAAAACTTTGTTCCGCTCATAACTCCAATACTATTGGTTCAAATGTCACGAAACTTCATATGTGTAATCACTTTGGTCCCTAGATGTGCCTTTTGTATATTTCGGTCAGATGCACTCATTATTTTTTTAGATTTTTGACTTCTTTGTTGTAGAAGTGACTGTTTGAGGAAGTCATTTTTGTTCCGCTTATAACTAGGATATAATTTGTTCAGATGAGCTGTTTGATGTACTCTCGGTATTTTTTTATGGTTAACTTCTTTCTTATGATAAAGTCACATTGAAAGGACATTGAAGATTTTATTAATACAATAGTGACTATATAAGAACCATAAATGCCTGAAAAAGACATTGTTAGTTTCATAAGAGCTTATATAGCTTACATAATAATAATAATAATAATGGGCATTTATAAAGCGCTATATCCATACACAAGGTGCATGCTCAAAGCGCATTGAAAATAAGAAAATTTAAGGTGATGAGATGAAATGCTATGAAATAAAGCCTAAAAGTAATACTGGTAGCATTGATTAAGGATATTTATAATTAGAGTCTATGGGTAGAATCTATGAATAATAGCTAGAAAATAGATGAGTTTTGAGCTGTGATTTAAAAACAGTCAGTGAGGATGACATTTTGATGACATAAGGAAGTTGGTTCCAAAGTCTTGGAGCAGTACAGCTGAAAGATTTAAGTCCATAACTGGTGTTTTTATACTTTGGCATCTGGAGAAGCTTCAAATTCTGGGATCGAAGATCTTTTGCAGGGGTATAGTCCTCCAAGGAATTTAAAAGATATGCTGGAGCCATATTATGTTGACATTTGTAAGTAATAAATAGAACTTTAAATTTGATTCTCGCTTCGATGGGAAGCCAATGTAGACACTTAAGCACAGGTGTTATGTGACAGGCTTTTGGTGTTCTGGTCACAATTCTTGCCGCTACGTTCTGAACTTTCTGGAGCTTGTACAACTGACGTTTACTGATTCCAATCAGTATACAAGCTATTACTATAGTCTAGTCGTGAATGAACAAGCATTTGCACAAGTATTTTGGCGGCATCTCTGGTTATAAGATGACGTATTTGACTGATGCAACGGAGATGATAATAGCAAGTTTTACAGAGTCTATCTATGTGTGAGTCCATTGAAAGTTGAGAATCAATGATGACTCCAAGATTTCTTGCATGGTCAGTAAAAGGGATTGTAGCAGTTCCGATTTCAACAGAGGTAGCTTGAATATCACGCAAATTACGTTTAGTTCCTACTAACAGTGCCTCTGTTTTCTCATCATTTTTAACTTCAGCATATTTGATGACATCCATGACTTGATATCAGTTGTGCAATCAGTAGTACGTTGCAGAGCCTCCTGTACATTTTCTGGCTTGAAACTGTCAATCAGTTGCGTATCATCAGCATAAGACTGATGATCCATTTTATTATCCTCTATCAATCAGAAAGTCTATATCTGCATTTTCATTGACTTTTAAACAAATTAAAACAGTTTTGCAATTTGTAGGAATCCTTACTAAGTGTATTACCTTAGTTTCTATAATCACTTAGGGAAGCGGGGGTATAAAAAGTGAGCTTGCTCACTAATTCTCTTGTTCTGTAAGCTGAGATTTTGCTACTTTCAAACCTTGTTGCATTATTATCCATCTTCATGTAACAATTGAAATAAATAAATTGTGGAGATCAGATAACTATGTTTTATCTTCTGTTTTGTTAAGTTGTTACCTGATTCAAATAAGACGTTTGATCTTATTACAGTAGGATTGTTAAAACCTCGGTCTCCCACTCACAGAACTAGTATTTTGCTTTCATAGATTATGGTCAATCGCTTACTTAGACTCAAATGTTAAGCACTGTAACCATCTATGCTAAAAGCTGACAAATGTTTTCCCTCTTACAAGCTGCAGTGACATTCAGTTTCTCTTGCTGGCCATCAACATCACTACAAACATCATTGGCATCAACACTGTCACAACAAATATCATCCTCTATTACCTTTTCTTTCTCAATAATGAAATTGTGAAGAACACAACAAGCTACAACAATGCGGGGAATGTTTTTGACTACTTTCACATCAACAAACTTCAATTTTCTAAATTTGCCTTTCAGAAGGCCAAAGGCTCTTTCAATGTCAACTCTTGTTGAACTGTGTGATTTGTTGAAACGCTTCCTCTCCTCTGTTAGATGTCCATCATCTCTGAATGGAGTCATCATATCAAGATGGAGAGGGTACGCAGAATCTCCAATCAGATGAAACTCTTTAGGAAGAGGATTATTTTCTAAATGATTAAACACAAAACTGTTGCGAAAAACTCTTGCATCATGAACAGAACCAGGGTATGCACAATAAACATCTAAGAAACGCAAAGAAGTATCACAGATGGCTTGCAGTTGCATTGAAGGGAAGCCTTTCCTACAAATGTAGGAGTCTCTATGCACAGATGGTCCAGGTATTGGAATATGTGTGCCATCAATGGCACCAATTACCCCAGGAAAACCAGCTCTGCGGGCGAAGGAATCTGCTATGGACTTGAAAGAGTCCTCTGCAGGAAAAGAGATGTAAGTCTGCAGGACCTGAGGCGAAGTAAGCACAGAACAAAATTGAGATATGAAAAGGTGAAGTGAGCCCTTGCTCATACCAAAACGATCTGCAACACTTCGAAACGTCTCAGTGTTACTCAGGTACCACAGACAAGAGAGTGTCCTCTTTTTAAAGACACCGTTTTTGTTGACATCTCAGGCCCAATAAGCTCAAGCAACAGCTGAAGCAGAAGAAGTTGCACATTTAGTTTTTATTATATGATTGGCGGTGAAATACCGTGATCTATCAATGAAAATTTACCATGTTTTCAGTCACTAGTGACATTAACAATGGAACGTGTTATCAGTAGATTTTACGTTGAAAATATTAAACTATTCTGCCTCATGAGAGAAATATCCTCTAATTATTACCTTTTAACCCTTTCCGGTAATAGTAATTATTTATCACAGTTAAAGAATTATTTCATTTGGTTTTGGATTATTTATTTTGTGTAAACCTAGCAACTATTATCAACAAAGACAATAAGATTTGTCATTAGTTGTATTTAGTAATCTTGATGTTGGGGTTGTTTTTCATCGTTTTTTAAATGATTTTTTTAAATATTGAATTGAATTATTAACATATTTGGGGTTGGGTGAGGAATGACTTGGTTAGACTTGGTTCCTCTGATTCTTTGTTTTTTTGTAACCTTAAAAAATGATTATTTGTAAGTTCATATTTTATATATTTTGAATTTCGAACTTAAAGGAACTGGAGAACATTTCTGGTGTTCAATTAATTTACTTTTCCTATTTTAAAAAAATATAAATGCAGTAAAATCAATGGTTTCTCTTTTTAATTTTTTTAAAAAACCTTACATGTGTAATGAAACCTGATTGATAACAGTTTTTGATCAAGAATGGCAATTATAAGAAAGTGTCCTTCTATATCATAATCTTAAATTACTTAAACTTAAAATTTACTTTAATTAATGATTATTTTATGTAAAGTGTTTTGTTGTAAGAAAAGGGTAATGAATATTTAAAAATTACATAACATTGGACTACAGTTTAAGTTTTTTTTAGTTCATAATTGTATTAGAATTCATGACATTGGAAAATAGGTATATCAAGATAAGGTACCACATGGAGATTATTACAATTAAGAATATGTTGTTGGATGTCATGAATAACAACATATTGAAACGAAGTTGTGAGATATGCAAAATATACACAAAAACAAAACAAATTTTATTTGTAATGACAGATTTTATTGTACCGAGCGGAATTACCCTCATGAGCGGAATTACCCGGACGTACTCTATTTATCAGAAAGATATAGAAAAATATCAATTAGCACTGTGTTTTGTTTTTGTGTGTGTTGCTTTTCGAGTGTTTATCATTTTACCATTGAAAAATAGCATATTATATTATTACCGTACCTGAAATGACAATCTAGTCATTCTGAAATGTGACCTGAACATCGGGTCAGTGTATGTTGGCACAGTAACTTCGACATAATTATGGGGTGCCAAACGGGACTTTAATCGCTATTTAGTAAGCTTACTAAATGAATTAGTAAGCTTACTAATTCATTTAGTAACCTTACTAAATGAATAAGTAAGCTTACTAAATCGATTGATTTAGTAAGCTTACTAATTTATTTAGTAACCTTACTAAATGTCAACGATTTAGTAAGCTTACTAAATGAATTAGTAAGCTTACTAATTCATTTAGTAAGCTTACTAATTCACTTCTTATTTGATGATTTAGTAAGCTTACTAAATCACATCCGGGTTGTTGAAATGTAAATCAATGACTGCTCCCTAGAAGAAAAGAAAGTATTGTACATTTTGTATATTAAAACCGTGAAGAAGAAATATAATTTACCATTTTTGATAGTATTTTTGAATAAGGAAGGATTTTACTTTGTTTTATTGTGATACGAGCGAACTCTCGAAATTGCGAGCATGAACCGTCTGAAGAGTAGGAATAGGATAGTTGTCCTATTTTCGTTCAGACACTCAAACAACTGTTTTTGATGAAATATCATATCATAACCAAAACATCATATAAATTAACTTTGAAATCAAATCCCTTTGCGAAACCATTGACAAACACCGATAGACAATATTGCTATCTTTTTCGAAGGGAGATAACTCGAACTAAACCTAGTGACACGGAAATCGAATTAGTAAGCTTACTAAATATCTGCCCGAATTAGTAAGCTTACTAATTCGATTTAGTAAGCTTACTAATAGCGATTAAAGTTCCGTTTGGCACCCCATACATAATCGTGTATTCTTGCAGAAAAATAACTTTTTCTATGGAAACAATTTAATTCAAAATATTTCTGAGCTTCGTCAAGGTAATCATAATTACTAGATTCGCTCAACTCATCCACTAACACTGGTAAGAGAATCTGACCAAGGCTATTTTGCCGATCGGCCGCCATGTCGTCTGCTAGGCGAGATCTCGCGATCGTTCAAAAGGCGAGCAATGACGGCACGAGAGTAAGCTAGCGAGAACCAGCGGACTTGAACACACGACTGGTATAGTTGTTGTCATGGTAATGCTTATGCTATACTGCCGTTGGTCGCAACTATGTAGAGAATATACGCCACTCCAATGAGCGGAGGCGAGATATCGGTTACAAGCTGGCTGCCGTGAGAAGACGCTCTGAGATTACACAGTTGGTGTGGCTGTATGCATATGGCCTCAGGTCACAGTTATTTTGACCCGGCAGTGGTTGTAGAGAATATACGCCACTCCAATGAGCGGAGGCGAGATATCGGTTACAAGCTGGCTGCCGTGAGAAGACGCTCTGAGATTACACAGTTGGTGTGGCTGTATGCATATGGCCTCAGGTCACAGTTATTTTGACCCGGCAGTGGTTGTGGCGCGAGGAGGAAATGATGAAATAATAGGGTGTTCTGGGATATTTTTTTTCTAGGTTTGTTTACATTGGAGACATAATTTATGTTTCCGGATTTCATGGAGAGGTAAGATTTGGTCCTTTCAGCTGTAATTTTAAAAAAAATTTGGAGTGAATATTTTTGGATTGATGAGGATCATAGATTGTGCATATTTTGGGCAGTTTCATGTGTTTTCTCTGGCATGCCAGTGTATATATACATTTTTCATTCATATTTAAAAATCGGCCTGGTCAACACCATGTTTAGTCTGCGATTTTGTAGTGTCGAGCACCCGATCCGAATGGAGTTGTATGCTTTAAGAGCTATTATGTTATCTGGAGTTACCGCTTCAAGAGGACCCACGGTATACCGTTATACCGCACGGTATTAGGGGTTACTGTTTCAAAAGATAACACTGCATCGACTTCATTTTAGTATGAAATAACCCTCTTTTGCGCATGCCTGATATATATGTGTACAATCCTAATGGTTTTGGAAAAAACAACAACGACAGAATCCCTTAATATCAAGTTTTAAAAAACATTTTGGTGTCACTTTTACGTTTTTCCAACATTCCTCGAGACCTACATAAAGAATGAAACCCATACCTCGAAAATACTATATCGATTTATTTCAGTAGCGGACCCAGGAATTATTTTTTTCTATTCAAAAATGGGGGGGAGGGGGGAATTGGGAAATCTCTATTTGTTGTATTGTCAAACGCTAATATAGTCTGATCCGAACATTAAATATTTATAAGATTTCAACGTGTATAAGGTAATAAAGGTTATGTTTTTTGGGTTATGAACAGGCTGCTTAAAAGCTGGTGATTAAAAAAAAAATTCTCAGTATTTTCGGATTCTTTATAGAACACATCCCAAGAAATTTGAAATTGTTTGATAATGCATGATATTTATAAATATTTAATAAAATCTAATTATATTTTAACTGTCGTTGAAAAAAACACCGTTTCTTTTTATTTTTCTCGAGAAGAAAATTTAAAGGAGCAAATTTTAAGGTCAGTTACTTTTGCTAATGGGTAATGGATGGAGTTGGCGACCTTAGGAGCCATAATTAGGGTCACGAGGGCCTCACTCTAATATGGACTATTTTCAACTTTTCTAGAAGCAAAAGGTACAGCAAGCTAAAACCGTGTGTGTAGATTTCTTCGTTAGCTGATGAGGATTATCATTTAGGCCTATAATGAGGCTCCTTTTCATAACGCGTATGGCCACGGGAAAAACCTAGAAAACTGAACCCGTATCTGTTCCTTAGCTGAGTGGAATATTTTTTTTTTATTGCCAATGTATGAGTATGACTACTTGCTTTCGACAATATGTTCAACATGCATTAGATATTTATAAGCCTAAAAAAATTAAATGCCTGATGTTAAAGGTTATCATTTTCAATATCTGAACAGGTACAATCTCACAATAACAAATCTTTAACAAGGTTATGTATGTGAAAACATAGTGAGACATATTTTGTAAGGATGTAAACAGGCAAACTAACATTTCCGGGGGCTGTGAAACATATCTCTGCAAATCCCTCAGAAACCTGGAATATCAAAATAAACAACTATTTCTTAAAAATAATTTATTTTGAAAATTGTTTGTACATAGAAATTATTTGGTGATCTTAATTCTACCAGACAGGCGGTGATTGCGTGATAGATGCACGCGTACGCGTTTACTGATAAATGTTTATCAACGAAATCATTCGATACATATATAGTACCATACGTTACACACACAAATTTAGTGATGTAATCCTGTTCCGTTTCCGATTATTCTACCGTTTTCATACTTCCGGTTTTCCCAACATTGAACCCCGCCATTATCAAGTTAAGATAAGATAAGATAAGATAATCTTTATTGTCCCAGAAGGAAAATTTGTTTTGTATAATTACAATTCTCCAGAAATGTGATGACAACTAATTACATAATATTCAAAACAATTCATATCAAAAATAATTCACATAGACTAGAATACATGTAAAACGTGATGCAACATTAGACAGAATTTATTTCTCTAATGCTGCACGGAATGAACGATTGGCGGAACCTGTTTGTTCGAAAAGTCGGCATACGAAGCCTACGTCCGGAAGGTAATGTTGAAAATTCCAAGAAAAGTGGATGGGGAGAATCACCCAAAATTATGGTTCCTTTTTTTGATAACTGCTTCTTATAAAAACTGCCGATCGTTTCAATGGGAAGCCCCATAATCTTTGATGCAGTATTCAAGATTTTGGACAATTTGTTTCTATTTTGAACAGACAGGTTCCCAAACCAACTTAAAAAGTTAAATGTAAGGACACTTTGAATGAAGGTTCTGTAAAACAACATCATGATGGTTTGATCAATTTTAAAGTGTTTCAGTTTCCACAAGAAATGTAAACGTTGTTGTCCTTTCTTATATATCTTCTCAGTATTCTCATTCCAAGAGAGTTTAGAATCAATGATAGTACCTAAGTATTTATATTCATTTACTCTTTCTATAACATTTCCATCAATACACACAGATTCTAATGTTGACTTTGTTCTCCTAAAATCAATTATCATTTCTTTAGTTTTTTTAACGTTCAGATATAAAAAATTAGCAGTACACCAATCAACAAATCTTGATATCTCGGATCTATAGGCAAGTTCTGACTCTCTTATTAGGCCTACAACTGCAGCGTCGTCAGCAAATTTAATGGTAAAACACGAATCAGCATTTGAGAAACAATCATTTGTGTACAAAATGAACAAAATTGGCGAAACAACACAACCCTGTGGAGCACCAGTAGATGTACATACAGTTGAAGATTTAACATTATTGACTTGTACAAATTGCTGTCTGTTGACAAGGAAAGAATGAATCCATCTAATAATATTTGAGTTTACATTCATATGACAAAGTTTATCAAGCAACAGATGTGGCTGAATCGTATTAAAAGCAGAGGAGAAGTCAACAAACATTATTCGGACATAGGAACTATAATTTTCCAAGTGTTTATAGATGTTATTAAGAAGAGTTATTGTTGCATCAGCTACTCCACGCCGTGCTCTATAAGCAAATTGATAGGGGTCTAAAACGTCAATCACATCCTTTAACAAGAAATTCTTTACAATTCGTTCTAGACATTTCATAGCAACAGAGGTGAGAGCTACTGATCTGTAATCATTATTGACAGAGGGGTTTTCTTTTTTGGCAATGGGATGATTTTAGATGTTTTCCAAAGAGTGGGAATATGATGGAAATTTAATGAGAATTGAAAAATCTTTTGGAAAATATCAGCCAGTTGCACTCTGCATTCTTTTAGTACTACACCTAGCAAATTATCAGGTCCACAAGCTTTATGCGAATTTATCTTCGCAAAAGACGTTATCACATCATCTTTGGAAATATCTAACACATCACATGGTGGGAGTGATTCAAGTACATTGTTTCTTTCTTCTGAAAAATTACAACTATCAAATCTAGAGTAAAATGAGTTTAACTCATTTGCAAATACTAAGTCATCATTTGATTCTATCTTGTTAGGTTTGCTGTTTGATCCAATAATAGTCTTGATGCCATTCCAAGCATTCCTCAAATTGTTAACAGAAAAATGTCTTTCAATCTTAATTTTATAATCATCTTTACATTTTCTTGTCAAAGCAACTATTTCTTTCTGAATCTCTTTAACCTTAACTTTATCTCCAGCACAAAAAGCCCTTCTCTTTTCATTCAACACTACTTTAAACTCTTTAGTAACCCATGGCTTGTTGTTTGCAAATGATTTTACACATTTGAGGGGTACAATATTGTCTACACAAAAATTGATATAATCAGTTACAGAACTTGTGAGCTCATCTAAATTGATACAATTGTTTTCAAATACATCCCAATTTGTACAATCAAAACATCCTTTTAATTGATCAATACACTCTTTTGTCCAAGATTTTACATATTTTACAACAGGTTTTTCGGACTTGAGTTTCTGACGATATAATGGCACTAAGTAGACTGTATTATGATCTGATGTTCCCAAAGGAGCCTTAGAAAAAGATTTGTATGCGTCCTTCACACTGCCATAGCACAAGTCAATGGTATTCCTTGCTCTTGTCGGGCACTTCACATACTGGTGAAAAGTTGGCAGAACGCGCTTTAAATCACAGGAGTTAAAGTCGCCGAGGATGAATTTTGGTGCCTCTGGTGAAATCCCATTGAGTTTTTCCATAGTAGCGTGAACATAGTCCGAAGCTTGCTTGACATTAGCATCAGGAGGAATATATACAGTTGTAAGAAATATTTGTCCGAACTCTCGGGGGAGGTAATATGGTCTCACAGAGATAGACAATAGCTCAATGTCCTTATTACAAACAGCGTTCGTTAATATATACACAAACACCACCACCAATACTCTTTCCTGTTTTTGTCACATCCCTGTCGAGTCGAACCGGAGTTCCAAAGTTGGATCATATCAGACAACCATGTGCGGATTACATCGCCTCAGCAGGTGTGTTGGCGTTTATGTTTCAATTAAAATTAAATAATTGATTTAAAGAACGTTTAAGTAACTTATAATAAGTTCTCAATGTGTTTTTATTTTATTTTGTCACAAGTAAATTCATGATTGCCCTTTTCTCCTGCCAAGTAATGTTATTGCTCATTAACATTTACATTTCAGCAAGAAAAACATGTTAGAATAACATAACGGTCATCGTTCATCAGATGGGTTCCTTCATCAACCGATAGCTTGGCGACTTGACGACAGTATGGGATCCTCTAGTCTACGTACCGGTGTAATATACATGGTAACTGGTGTATAGACACAAAAATAATCCGGACTGATATTTCTATATTAATATAGTATACTGAATTTTACTGATAGGTCATGTCAAAGTTTACATAATCACAAACATATTTCACTTTTTTCTCTGGAATATATGAATGTCTAATTTAAATATTTTATAGTGTGTCAAAGGTCACAACTCAGATATGTTGAGTTTGGTAATTTACGCTGTTTTTGAATGGCACTTTCGATGGGCAGCTTAGATCTATCTAGCCACAAACCAGTGAATGCATGACTGGTCACACGCCCTTTTTGTGATGTCGTAAACAAAATCATTGACTCGTGATATATACATCTATTGTAACAATATCAATATGCTGTTTCGTTAATTTTTATCGATATATGTTTTGACATGTAGTCAGCTATTAATGTGTACATATTGCTGCTTTGGGTTTTTATTTGGTAGACCTGTTACTAGTATGTGAAAGGGAAATTGCTTTTACTTCGATGCCACCACTCTGACATCCATTTGCCAGAAAACCTTGTTTGGCCGACACAATTCGATCATCAACTGTAGTACAGGGGTTCCAAACGCTGATTTTACCTAAATCAAAATTTAAAAACTCAAAATCTAAATTTTTACAGCTTTAAATGGCTTACCGGAATATATGTTGTGATAGACAAAAATTCAAATACAAACTAAATGAAGATATTGTATAAAATTAGTAAAAATCTGGACCTGTTGAAAAAAACAAAAGAAGAGAAGACACTTCTGTTCCTATGCCTGTTGGAACTCAATGTTTGTTTCAATTAAAACTCACTGAATTCACAAAACAGTGCATTGAAGTTGTATTTCATTTTCATTCTTTAAACTTGCCCTTGCCCTAATTTCTGACATGTACCGGTATTCCTTTTTGCAAACTGACCCCATCATTACCACCATCCTTCTCTTTGAACAAATCATGCCCAAAACAGATATAATTACTTAATTTATTAATTGTTCAGGTTTGTTAACATTTGTATTTGCACCAACCTCTCTCAGGTTAAACTGTAGATTTTCAGAAATCTTTTCATGTATTTGCAAATGTAGCAGAAAAGAAAATCCAATATTTTCATGTCAGGAATGCTTTTGACCTAACCAGGTAAACCCTGTCACCCCTCCATGAAGTGACTCGTCCTTGAGAGATATGCTTATGAAGGATTTACAAACTTATGAAGGATCTATAGGTGTTGTGACATAAAAAAATAGTCCCGGCTGTCATTTGGCGCCAAATGTAGCAGGAAAGAATATCCAATATTTTCTTGTCCAGCGGGATTCGAACCTGAGACCTCAGGGTTTGGAGTCCTACACTCTACCTGTTCGGCCAAAGGGATATCCCTCCAGCCAAGCCAGTAGGGAAGCTTTAGACCTAACTGTGTCACACAAAGATACCGTAAATATAATTGAATTCAAGGCCATATTTTCATCAGTTGCCTACAAGCAACTAAATTTTGTTTTGGTGTCACTATAGGCAGTGATACTTACTTATATATATTTTAAATAACAATTTCATTCTTCAGAGAAACAGACTCAATTATAAAAGAATTATTTCACAATATATCATGAGAAAACAATAAAATCCCCTTTTAAATTATCAAAAGAACTTTTTTCAGTGTGTCACCAGCCATCTAAGAAGAATTCATGAATGCTTCAAACTGTGTGATGGTATGCAATGCAGCTGAGCAACAACCAATATAAATGGTAAGCTTATTTTGATTATTTGTGTTTATTGTTTATCACAGCAGATTATTGTGACACTACTGTTTTGGATTTTTTAAAAGATAATGTTTTGATAATTTTAACCCATATGTTCATCTGCCAATTCCACTGTCAGTAGACATGGTAGCATCATGTTTTAAATAATTTTAATTATTGACCAGGTTCATCAGCCATCAGATTGGCATTAGTCGTTGTCAATCAGAAGAAAAAAAGGAATGGATTTATCAATTATCCATGTGTCGGATAACTTTTTTTGATTTTTTGGAAAGGCGATTTTTATCTTTGTTTTCTTTATGAAATATATCAGAAATGAGCTTGATAGTAAGTTTGTCAGAAATGTATTTTTGTCAATTAGAATTGATATTCAACACAATTCTTGATAAATACAGCCTAGGGTAAAATACTAAAAGTTGTCATGAACTGTTGTTGAAAAGTTGTCTAATTATGCTTTTGAGTGTACTGGTATATGTTTATTTTTAACTTAAATATTGTGTTTTCTTTAAGGATTTGGCAATGAAGCTGTTTTGCTGTATGGAAAAACCTTCAGCACAAGAATATGAACGCTGTCCCTGTCTCTACACTCTCCTGATGGGACTTGTACAGTCTGTGGAAAAGGTACATTTAGAACTCATAGCATCATAGTATCAGGTTTTTAATCAAAGCAATTTTAAAACGATTACTTTATGACCTACAAAATATGGTAACAATATTTTAGCTCATTAGAGTCATTAGATCTCAGACCTAAAGATAAAAGTTGAATTGCTGAATTGACTGTGCTTTTATGATTTATCCCATCAGGTCTGATGAGCTTTTGGCATGGCAGGGAGTCCACCCTGATCCTTTCATCAATCTGTAAACCTTTGTGACTACTTGTGCAGATCAACTGACTTTAAAGAATTTAAATCTTATGCATGTTAAACATGTTGGCAAATAGGGTTTATGAACTGTATACTTCTGAGCCCAAAAAATGAGACAACTCGGTGTTTTATTTCAAAATATATATTGTGAAATCCATTGAGACATAGATTTTTATCAGAGAGTCTGTTAGTTTTAAAAAGTGCAATGTTTTATGAACACTTTGTATCCGATCTGCAAAATGTTTTAATTCTAACATTATTCATTTATACTTGATCATTCGCTTAACAGTTTTAGTTGTTTTGATATGCTAAATCTACAAGAAATCCATCATTTGTATATGAATGTGAGGAAGTAATGTTTTGTGTTGGTGAATGTGTAATTATGGAATTTATCCTATTGAATAACAAAATTCCACTTTATCCAATATTTGTAATCAGCAACCCATCACTTAAAAGCAACAATCTTTACTTGAATCATTGCAACCTGTAATTTACAGGAGAGACAGTATTCCAAATGTTTGGATTTTGGAGAAATGAGGACATCAACTTTCACATCAAACAGTTTGCAACTTGAAGTCTCACAAAAAGTTGGTAATTGGCAACCTTAGGTATCCCCTTTTTTCTCCAACATTTTTTTTTATCTCATTCCCACCCTATATTATTAAATGCACCAAATCACAATTGTTGCAGGTCTGAGCAGGTCTGACACTCTAAAGAAGAAAGAGAGGAGCTCAGGTGGAGACAGTTCATGTGACTCTCCTGACAAGTTATTCTGAGGCTCATCAAGAAGTTGACAGGTAAAAACAAATCAGCTATCTCATTTCCTTTTATCCAGCAGTATAAAAAAATGGGGATAAAGTCATCGCATTGCTTTTGCTATATTCATTGCTTATGCTATCTCCCGCCAAACAAAGTTTATTAGAATTACAAAATGTCAATTCTAAAATGAAATAAAACGATTATTCTGGCTGAGTGAAATACATACACATTAATGCTATCTGGTATGTTAGATTACAATAAGTTTTAGAAGTTATCACATTTTTAACTCATCTGGCCTGTAAGGCCCGATGGGCTTATGGTATGGCATGGTGTCCGGCGTCCGTCCGTCCATCCGTCCGTAAACTTTGTGGAATTTCGACTTCTTCTCCAGAACCATAAGGCCTAGAAAGCTGAAACTTTGTGTACCCCTAATAAGGGCCACAGGGGCCACGCCCTAAAAACCTATTTTCATCTTCTTCTCCAGAACCATGAGGCCTAGAAAGCTGAAACTTTGTGTACAGACTCCTTGACTAGTGAGGATTATAAATTGTAGCTTTGGTGGCCCTGGACCCCTAATAAGGGCCACATATGCCACGCCCTAAAAACCTATTTTCATCTTCTTCTCCAGAACCATGAGGCCTAGAAAGCTGAAACTTTATGTACAGACTCTTTGACTAGTGAGGATTATAAATTGTAGCTTTGGTGGCCCTGTGACCCCTAATAAGGGCCACAGGGGCCACGCCCTAAAAACCTATTTTCATCTTCTTCTCCAGAACCATGAGGCCTAGAAAGCTGAAACTTTGTGTACAGACTCCTTGACTAGTGAGGATTATAAATTGTAGCTTTGGTGGCCCTGTGACCCCTAATAAGGGCCACAGGGGCCACGCCCTAAAAACCTATTTTCATCATTTTCTCCAGAACCATGAGGCCTAGAAAGCTGAAACTTTGTGTACAGACTCTTTGACTAGTGAGGATTATAAATTGTAGCTTTGGTGGCCCTGTAACCCCTAATAAAGGCAACAGCAGCGTCCTTCAAATCTATTTTCATCTTCTCCTCCTGAAGTGTAAGGCCTAGAAAGCTGAAACCTGTCGCCTATATACTTAATTTTATGGTGACCCTGTGGCCTCTACAACGGGGGAATCACATTGGCCACACTCTAAAGCATAATTGATGATGAAGCCTGATGAGCTACAGAGCCAATGGCTCTATTTTCTGTTACTTTTACTAGGTGCAAAGTTACTTGCAATTGCTCGAATTAACTTGCACAGGTGCCCTGTATATGGATCATCGTTATGTGTAGATGGGCCTTCCTCAGGGATTTACCTTGACTTTTGTATTGGAAAGTCCCTGGGACTCATAATTATTTCCTGGAATTCTTATATTTGGTGGTTTCCATGGAATTTCGTTTCCAGGGCAGAACTAAATAAAATGTTGGACCTAGCTCATCAAAACAAATTCATATGAATCGGTTGTAGATCAACTTTTTAGCGCATCAGGCCTGTAAGGCCGTATGGGTTTATGACATATGCATTGGGTCTGGCGTCAATCTGTCTGTAAACTTTGTGCATTATCAACTTCTTCTCCAGAAGCTTTAGGCCTTGAAAGCTGAAACTTTGTGTACAGACTCATTGACTAGTGAGGATTATGATTTTAATAGCTTTGGTGTCCTTGTGACCCCTAATAAGGGCCACAGGAGCCACACCCAAAAGCTATTTTTATCTTTTTCTCAAGAAGCGGAAGGTCTAGAATGCTGAAACCTTGTGCATACTCCTTGACGAGTGAGGAATATCATTTGTAGCTGTGACCCCTAATAGGGGCCCAGGGACAACACCCTTAAAACCTTTTGTGGGGTTTCAAAGCTCTGTGACCCCTAATAAGGGCAATAGTGCCCACGCCCTTAAAACCTACTTTCATCCTTTCCAAAAGCATAAGGTCTAGAAAGCTGAAACTTTGTGTCAATACTTCTTGACTAGTGAGGATTATAATTTACAGTTTTGGTAGCCTTAAAAGGGCTTGTGAACCATTGGATTCAATTGAATATTTGAGCAATTTCCATTTTTGTGGTATCTGTAATCACATTGCCTATATATATAATTTTAGGATTGGTCACACTTTTGCCCCTACAAAGAGGGGACCACATTGGCCACACCCTTCAGCAAAATTAAACATGCAGCTAATCAACAATTTGCAAGATTTTTATGAATTTTAAGATTCATGATGTTTATATTTTCTAATTATTCCAAATGGCTGGGGATCTGGTTTTGCTTGTGGTTGAAATATTAAAGTTTTTACTCTGTATTGAGAAAGTTTTGTTTCCAGAGCAGAACTTGTACTCTTTATATTGTACTGAAACATTTTATGAGAATCCCCTACCTACTGAATAAGTGCCTTTTGGTAATTCTAGAATTATGAAACTTTTTTTTAATATTTATTTTCCATAGAAACAACTCTTAAATTGTTAAAAGATTGTACTAAACTTAAGTTTTGCTTGTATTACAGTAATGCTGTGTCAAGGAGCTGGACCAACCACAGAGAAAGCATATGAGACCTCCTACCTCAAGTATCAACTGATTCTGTCAGCCAAGTGCCCGAAGACACCTGATTATATGTTTGAGGGATGTATAACATCCCCTGTATATGACATGCATCTTTTACATATTAAGTTGTACAAACATAAATACCATAAACTATGCTCATAAATTGGTCATTTCAACATATCAAAAAGTTTTAAACCCCCATGATTGACCAATTCCATTGAGAAAAAATGTCTATCCGATTCTTTTCAAATCGTTTTCTAACAAATAGTAGGGGTTCAGTGGCAAATAAGTAGTAATTTTTGATTGATTTGAAAAGCAAAGTTTAAGAACCCATGGCTTACAAAGTGATCTGACCTATAACGCAAAAAACTATTCATCCAATTGTTTTCAAATTTTGCACATGTCTTCTACCATACTTAGAGGGGAGCAGTGACAATTACAATCGATTTTGCTAAGTTTTTATAGATTTCAATGTTTTGTACTTCGTTATTTTTCAATATCAGAATTTGTCCGACCAATTGCAGGAAAACTATTGATGTGATCCATTTCAAATTTTGCACATCTAACATTCTAGTAAAGGTGAAGTGACTAATTACAAGCAATTTTGCTCATTTTTTATATTTTGTGCAAAACATTTTTTATTGTACTCATTTATTTTCCAAGATCAGAATTTTTCTGACCAATAAGAGTTCATCCAATTATTTTATGAGTGGGTGTGAAATTCTGTGTAAGAGACATCTATTAAAGGTATTGATAATGGGGATGTCTAAGTTATGTGAAGTAAATAGTAATTAAGTTAAGCATGGTCAGGGGTATTAGTAAGCGATTCTTACTTTTTTGCTTGTTTACATAGATTTACTGAGCAAGAAAGAAATGTCTTTATGCTTTGTAGAAAGAAAGGCTTCATGTTTGTCTTTGTTAAAATCTAGCATGAAGGTATACCGTTTGTATTCCTCAGTATATTCACTCCTCAGGTAATTTATTTTTAATTTATTATCATTTTATAACTTTTTCTGGCCCAAAATGATTTAAAGGTTTCAGGACCCAAATGTATTTGACCGATATAAATATAATAGTATCATACTCTGATGGATCAAAGTAAGCATTGTCTTTGCAACATGTGCGATACAAAGTTTTCCATATCCTAACAGGAGTACATGTATTTTGTTCCTTCCTAAATTGAAAAGTTGGTGACATCTATAAAATGTTTATTTTTTCTGATTCCAGTGAAATACAACAATATAATTTGTCATATTGAGCAGAACACAAACTACAGGCCTAAGTTAGGGAAATTTGGCATTTGAAATAATCTCCAAGTATTGATATTCCTTTTGTGGCATTTAGTTTTCTGGGGTGATTTTAACTTTGTTGGTCTCCATGGCCACACCAATTCATTTACTACATGTAATTCATTAGGGCTAGCGAGATAAGGCATCTGTTGATGTTGATGGCTCTGATTATAGTCTTGTCATGGTTTTCAGGCTTACCATATTATCCATAACATTTGTCTTGTATTACTTCTAGTAGAGTAGATACATCAAGTACAATCTGAATGTAAAGGTTTGTTTACACTTTTTGAGTTGTATTTGTATTAAGGCAACATGTTTGAATAAAACAATTTCAATAACTGTAAAGATTGTCTGTATGTTTGTATATTGTTAGCTGGATAATACAGTCCTGGACTCTGTAGCTTGTTATGCTTTGAATTGGCCTATACCTGGGTGTAAAGTTAACAGTGATTCCTTCCAAATGACTTTGTAATTAAGTCACCAAGCTGCAATATATAACCAAATAATTATGAATTAAGCCATTTTGTCATTAGGGTTAAAAACCTTTATGTTACGAAGAATCGGCTTGAAAAATCTGCTTATGGTTGCATACTTGTTTTGTTAAGGAATAAAAAAGAATTGCATGAGTTTGATCTTAGTACAGCAACTTGTAAGTTAATGACTTGTATGACTACCACTGTTGATGCATGAAAACGTAGAATGACACTCAACGTTCTCAATAATGCCCATATAAACCGCCAATTAGTTATGACTACATTGACTTGACTGATAATGTGAACGGATAGAAAAGAAAAGAATTGACCATAAAATGTCCAACCTTCCAAACTCAGACCTTTGTTAAAGAAGGCCCAACATAACGGCTGCATCAGTGCTGTCACAATAGCTCAGTTGTCAGAGCGTCGGCTCGTCTTTGAGAGTGAACGTTTAACTATGGGTTCGAGACACGTTCGTAGCGCTAAGAATTCTTATCTACTTACGCCAAAATACAAGGATTCTTACGAAAGTGTTTACGACCTATTCTCGAAATGTTCTTATCGCGTTCGTAACCTAATCCTGACTAGTCAAGTTTTAGTAAAGTTTCGTAAGTTACGAAAGGAACTCTTTTGTCTCAAAGGGAGAATAATAGGGGGGTTTCCCAATGACGTCATGGCCACAAGGGGATTTCCTTGTGTGTTGAATCAGCAGAGAGACCTCCCGATATCATAGCTGCATGACAACGACATGTGGCTACCTCCTTTTTGACACCAGAAGAACAAATGGATATTCAAGTATTGACAGATTACCTATAAAGAAAAAAGGGAAAAAACTTGACAGTGTGCAAGAAAATGCACTGAATTACAGTCAAGACGTACCGTGATTTCAAGACAACGTGGCGCTCAGCGGTACTAAAGACAAGCGAGCATTATCGTCGAACGGACTTACGTAAGTGTTGAAGTCATTTATTTATTCTCGTTGAACTATAATAAATCACTTAGCGTTTTGAGAACACGTTTTAGATTAGCAGAAATCATGAATGTTCATTATAGATCTAGGCAATAATACAGTTGATAACTACAATTAAATAATCCCTTAAAAATCGAAAATATTTATTTTTATAATGACTATTGAAAGTGGATTTTTTTTTGTACAAAGGCTAATATTTATTCATTATATAATATGAATAACCAATAAGAGCAATGATTAATTATTAAATATTAAATAACCTACTCATTTATTTCATAAGTCTATAATTAAATATCAAGGTACATGTATGATCATAATAACTTAATGTATCAGGGGCTAAAACATTTACAATACATATGGCAAAAAGATATTATGTAAAGGCAATTTGCAAAATCTTGAAAAAATAGGGTTTTTTGTTGTAAAATTGAAGCAAATCGGATGATGAGAATGAAATAGTTCTAGCTAGTGCTCTAGTTTTGTGATTGTGAACTTTTTAAACTTTGTTCATGCTATCTTTCACCAAATCCACTCAAACAATTTTAAAGTACTCTTTTGTTGTTCCAATGAGCATTAAGGTGATTAAATTGTGTTTGTATGCCTCTATTGAAAACATTCTTATCAAAAAGATATACATTGAAGACAGAAATGTTTCAAATTAGTCTTTAGTAGACAGACAAACATTGTTATCTCCATATCTCTTCTAAAATTGGGATCAGTGATTAATTGTGGTAATTAAATTCAGTGTATACAGTACAGATAATAATGATGTGGAAAATAACAGAAGACATGGATAACAAAATTGTTATGCATGAATTTAGAATAAAACTGTTTTTCCTCTAAATGGCTCTAATACAACTCAACTCACAAATTGAACTCTGCCCTAGAATACAACCCAGGGGCCAGGGGCTGAGGTAAACCCCACCTGGGTATACAATTATACAATTCAAATCCAAAAAACAGAATCCCAGAAGTAAGGGCTGTGGAACCACACAGAACCCCAGTGTTTTATTCAAGAAATTTGTAATTAACCAGTCTGCTGTTAAAGTGGATGATTGATTTTCACCATTAATTTTGTTGTCATGACTTTATACTTACAATTAAAATCTAACAAAAGAATTAACACATATAAAGACATGGTTTTATTATCAAATCAATGTTTTCTTTCAATTTAGTCATTGAGTACCTTGGGGTGTTTTTTCAAATTAACAGTTAAAATCTGATTCTTTATCTCCAAAAGAATCCACTTGTAGATGTGTATTATCAGCAACATCACTGCCATTCTAAAAACTGTTATATCTGTCCCTCCCTTGAAGAACAACACACATTCCTTCCTGGTCCTATACTCCTATTCCTATACTCTTACCGGTATATGAAATTGAATTTTATCCAATACAGTTCCATTTTCAAACAAGATAATAGATATAATATTTACATGTCAAGATAATCTCGGGATAAGGTTTCAGTATTACTTACAGAACATTCATTTGTGTATATTTAATGACCAATCTTAGCTTGTAGGTTCAACCTCAAACCAAACTTTACAAGAAAAGCCTTTAAAAAGGCAAGCTTTGGGGCACCCGGTTAGGTATCACTATATAGAACCAGGAGATTTAGGTTAGGGGGGGACGGAGACTGGGACTTTTACTTGAATAAATTGTTCCAATAGGAGACGCATGTTCTTTGCTCTTTGTTTTGATAGTTATCTGTACACTATGTACATAGTTAAACGACTCGTTCGTTCCGTTTAAATTTCAACAATGATAGATACGACTTTGTCTCAAATTGATGCCAGTGGCAATGTGGCATGACTGTTTGAACAGAAAATAAAAGACAACAGTTCTCAAATAGATGCTTGGTGAAAAGATGACTTATTGATAAGGGCATACCGATTAGGATACAATTTCGTAATGCGGTACATAGTGCACTGTATACTGCATAGTTTTGAGGGATGTGTACTGCTAAATGTAGAAATGTTTAAGGTATGTTTAAACTATGAAAAGATTTAAAACAGATTACAAACTAACTTCTTGAAGCAAAAACAACCCCTTTAATAGCCAGTGCATTAACCAAGATAAAGATAATTTCCTATTTTTACACAAAACTTATATCATTTTTCTAAACAAGTACTGGTTGTAAGCTTTCTTTACTTCAATTATTATTTGGGAGTCTCAATCTAGGATCTGTTTGACAGTGATTTATGAGTGGGAGTTAAGGCAGACTGAACCTTCTATTGTCATGTGATTTTAGAACTGAAAAAAATGATTTAATACATATAGTTGGTTAAAGGGGCAGTAGCACGTTTTTAGGGGGAATATGAGGTGATGTCAGGAATATGAAAATTAATGGTACCAATTGAAAGACAATGTATTCAAACTAAATGGAGCAGTAATAATTCAAATATATAACATTACGTTTAGTCGTGCAATTCCTTTTTCTTAATGAAAATGAATTAAAGGTGTTCACACAAAAATGGCCGACAATGGATTTTATGTGAATCTTCATACTTTGTCCTCTGACTATGGCTGATTGGCTTGTGTAATGAGATTTTTAAAGCTATCAAAGTAATACATTTAGCATTAACGTACATTTATCAGTGAAAATTTTGAATTAGAAAATTATCAAAAAACGTGCTATTGCCCCTGTAAATACATCATTTGATTAAAATTATGCGTGCTAGTGAATACATAAAAGTATGGAAATCAGATATTGATTTTATTCTTAACATTAAATGATGTATATATAAGCAATTAAAGATCTTATACTTATGTTATATATATCTGAATCTTGATTGGATCACATTATTTATCAACCAGCTAGGTGTTGACCAACTAATCTTCCCTCATAATCAAGATCTGCATTACTAAGTAAAAAATATTCATATGGGAATATTCATATGTTTAAATATAACATGATTTCTAATTTAAGCAAACAAAATAGACTTATTTGAAAAAATCAAAAGACCGTTAATTCTTGAATAAATAATCGCCAGGTTTGAATACTCACTGGGTTTGATTTAGAAATATAAAACAAATGTTTGAATATTTTTCTGATATCCACATAATTATTTATGAAGTCAATAAAAATTGATAAAACACCCTATTTCAATGTTAACCATAAAAAATGCTGATGATGACGGGTTTGTTTCTTTTTTATTCTAAAATTCATATCATATAATGACTTCAAAAGAATCACCCACTGCCTCGTGGAATAATCGCCTACCTTGAATAATTGCGGGTCAAATTGGTCGCTGAAATTGATAATTGCCGGGCGATTATTCAAGGATTTACAGTATTAAAATGTATGTCAAGTTGATGTATATATACACGTTTTATACATGTACTGCTGAATATGATGGGTCAGTCAGGGTTTTTTTTATCGTATTATTAGCACAATACGTTTAGTACATTTTTTGGGTGACTGAAGTTTCTTGATATCCAGTAAATCAAACTTGAACTTTTACAGATAAGGTATAATTAAGTTGTATATGTGACATTTTGAAATTAGCGTACAAATTGACAATTTATAGCTATTTTGTTTAATTGTTTTCTTGTATACAACAAAAAACAACCTCAACAGAATCCTTCTAGTCTAGAGTTAAGGTGAAGGTCAACGGCACATCGGCCGACTTTCTGATTCGGCCTACAGGTTGAATAAATATCTCTAAAATGTAATTGTGATTGCCAAAAAGAACATCTACTTGGTTCATTGATTTACTTATCAATATGACAAATAAGCCCTGTAGACAGCTTGTCTTGTATCTTGAAAGTGTGGGGGTATTTCCCGGACAGATAGGCCTACAATCTACTGTTCTAGACTTCAAATATGATGAAAAACGGCGATGAATTCTGTATTTTATTTATTTTTGTTTACAACTTGGAGATTCCCGCAATGGTCACTCGCGATGGCTTGATCGTCAATATAAAATTCAATAATATATCTAGTTTCCACAAATGAAAGAATGCAGATCGCAATTAACCAGACCCACTCGCCTGGGAAACCCCCTTCATTGTATCCAGGTCAGCTGACCCAGTACCAAAGGGAATTCCCTCTTTTCAATGCCAAGCGGCGTGCGACAAGCACCTTGCCGCCATTTTTTATTAGCGTATCTCAAGTTACGACAGCCCCTTACCTGTCTTATCTTTTTTCGTAGATTTAAGAACTCGTAAGGCTAAGAACGTTTTGAGAATAAGATAGTTAAAGTTAGTAAGCGCTAAGAACGTTTTTAAGAACGGTTCGAGAATAGGGGGTCTGGCTGTTATCAAAGAAGGTTATGATGTCACCTTCACCAGAAACGTTAACACGTTCGCCACTTTGACTGTCAATCCATTTAAGAATGGAGGTATATGATGCTGATGGATGATGTTTTGAGGCTATATTACATGCAGTTTTGCTACCTGTTATGTAGTATGTCATAAGATTGTAGACCAAGGATAGCGGCATTATGACGTTTGAGTTTCTACAGTAATAGAGTTGCCCAATTACAAGAGCAAGGGCATGGTTGTTAGTACATTTGCTTATAGATTGTAAGAAAGACAATATTATTGGGTTAACATGGAAGTTGCGATGAATGAAACACCAAACAAAATACTCCATCGAGCTACTATAGCTAAATCAAGCTACTATAGCTGGTTCGGTGGTTATCCCGACCTGTTTAAACAACGATGTCAACAACGCAAAGACGTGTACAGAACAGAAGTTTTGAACGAAATGTGCTATTTGCTTGATGAATAAGCACTTAGGATTAACCCTTCAAAGCAACTGTTATTGGGATATTTATATAGATTCTATGATTAAGAAAGTTAGTCCTCTGATTAACTGCTTAAGAAGCCTGAAATATCGTCTATCACGGAAAAGTCTGGAAATTATTCATAAATCCTTCATATTACCAATTTTTGATTACTGCGGTCATATTTGGGATAATTGCACTCAGGAACAATGCAACTTACTGGAAAAATTGAATCTAGACGCGCTAAGATCAATTTGTGGAGCAGTTCGTGGTACAAGCCACAACCTATTATATGCAGAAACTAACCAAAAACCACTATCTGAACGTAGATACATATCTAAACTAACAACTTTTTATAAATGAAGAATAATCTAGCGCCTCAATATCTCTCTAACCTCCTTCCTACCACACCCAATACTAATAACTACAACCTAAGAGATAATTCATCAGTTCGAACAGTAAAATGGAGAACGGCGACATATGCTAAGTCTTTTTTACCTGATACAATAAAACTGTGGAATTCATTAACTCCCGACATTAAAAATAGCGATTTGTTATCCGGCTTCAAAAATTCGGTAGTGGACCTAAAAATAAAACTTTTTCTTTCAATCTCAACCACGGTTCAAGAATCTGTCAGATTATCCACTCTCGCCGTAGGCTCCGCTGTAGTGACTTGAATGCTGATAAATTTGAAAGACATATTATTGACAGCCCCGCGTGCCAATGCGGTCATCCAATTTAAAACGCTGTACACTATTTTTTCACATGCAATAAGTTTACAGAATTAAGACAGCAATCATTCTTTTATTTGAAAGGATTTACTATCAACACGGTATTAAGGGGATGTGCATCACTCACTAACAATGATCTAGACAAATTATTGAAATCTATTCATCATTTCATTTTAAAATCTGATCGATTTGACATTCCATAAGCACTTATATATTGACAGCCGTACAAACAATCTTATTCATGCATAATCACTATTTTTGAAGCTTATAAAATGTATGACATGCGTCACTGGTAATTATTCATTGTATATTTTTCATATGTAATTATTTTGGAGCGGCCTTAATATAAGCACCCCGGTGCTTGTTGGCCAATCCATTCATGCCTTTTCGTGAATAAAATATGTTTAAATCAGATACTATTTCATCACTTCCATCATGGCAAACCAGCAGTTATAAGTAGTATAAGTTCATTCTGACTTCAAGAGGTGGCAGATACCTGGTTTTAGATGGGTACATTTTCCGAACAAACCGTAAGAGAAATGCTGTAAACTTGATATCTTGGAGATGTGGTTAAAACGTATTTATTTCATGAAAAGATACATGAAATGGATTGGTCAACAAGCTCGTGGAGATGTTTACAGAATGACGTCCTGGCGCTCATACCCCCGAACGTGTCTACAATGGCATAAAGGTAAATATATTACCATATTTAAAGAACAGAATTCTGATTGCGTGACTGCCAAATCTTATTTAAGGAATAAATACAAGCCAGTAATATCATTGTTAAATCTGCAATGATGTGTGAGTGAAATGTGTAAATTGTCAATTATTAAAAGATGAAAATATGTCCATCCCTCCATAAAAATGTTATCAAATTTGTAACATCTTATAAATTGTCAATTATTAAAAGATGAACATGTGTTAATGTCCATTCCTCCGTAAAAATGGTTGTCAAAATTGTTACATGTTATTAGATAAAAAGTGCTTGAATGAATTGTTTTCCATGAATAAATACACACTTCTCTATATTCACTTATGTTTTATGTTACACCTTATCTTCAAATTTCGGTTCATTTCCAGTTGCGAATTTGGTGCTACCCGCATGCTTATCATCACAGATTATGCCCATTGTTTCCCAAATTCAGTCAACTAGAAAATCCCCACGTGCCGCCCTCACTTGTTGTTATAAACATCACATATGTCTACTTCCAGGTAATGAACCGTTTTTTTAAATCTCCTTTTTAGCTCATCAGGTCTGAAAGACCCGATGGGCTTATGGCATGGCATGGCGTCCGTCCATCCGTCCATCCGTAAACTTTTCACATTTTCGACTTCTTCTCCAGAACCAATGACTATAGAGAGCTCAAATTTGATGTGGAGACTCCTTGGCAATTGGGGATTCTAAATTGTAGATTTCATGACCTCATGACCACAAATGGGGTCACAGGGGTCAAAACCTTAAAAACCTATTTTCATCTTCTTCTCCAGATCCAAAAGGTCTAGAGAGCTGAAAAGTTGTGTGGAGACTCCTTGGCCAATGAGGATTCTAAATTGTAGATTTCATGACCTCATGACCCCAATTGGGGTCACAGGGGCCAAAACCTTAAAAACCTATTTTCATCTTCTTCTCCAGTTCCAAAAGGTCTAGAGAGCTGAAAAGTTGTGTGTAGACTCCTTGGCCAATGAGGATTCTAAATTGTAGATTTCATGACCTCATGACCCCAATTGGGGTCACAGGGGCCAAAACCTTAAAAACCTATTTTCATCTCCTTCTCCAGTTCCAAAAGGTCTAGAGAGCTGAAAAGTTGTGTGTGGACTCCTTGGCCAATGGGGATCCTTAATTGTAGATTTCATGACCTCATGACCACAAATGGGGTCACAGGGGTCAAAACCTTAAAAACCTATTTTCATCTTCTTCTCCAGATCCAAAAGGTCTAGAGAGCTGAAAAGTTGTGTGGAGACTCCTTGGCCAATGAGGATTCTAAATTGTAGATTTCATGACCTCATGACCCCAATTGGGGTCACAGGGGCCAAAACCTTAAAAACCTATTTTCATCTTCTTCTCCAGTTCCAAAAGGTCTAGAGAGCTGAAAAGTTGTGTGTAGATTCCTTGGCCAATGAGGATTCTAAATTGTAGATTTCATGACCTCATGACCCCAATTGGGGTCACAGGGGCCAACACCTTAAAAACCTATTTTCATCTCCTTCTCCAGTTCCAAAAGGTCTAGAGAGCTGAAAAGTTGTGTGTGGACTCCTTGGCCAATGGGGATCCTTAATTGTAGATTTCATGACCTCATGACCCCAATTGGGGTCACAGGGGTCAAAACCTTAAAAACCTATTTTCATCTTCTTCTCCAGATCCAAAAGGTCTAGAGAGCTGAAAAGTTGTGTGGAGACTCCTTGGCCAATGAGGATTCTAAATTGTAGATTTCATGACCTCATGACCCCAATTGGGGTCACAGGGGCCAAAACCTTAAAAACCTATTTTCATCTCCTTCTCCAGTTCCAAAAGGTCTAGAGAGCTGAAAAGTTGTGTGTAGACTCCTTGGCCAATGAGGATTCTAAATTGTAGATTTCATGACCTCATGACCCCAAATAGGGTCACAGGGGTCAAAACCTTAAAAACCTATTTTCATCTTCTTCTCCAGTTCCAAAAGGTCTAGAGAGCTAAAAAGTTGTGTGTAGACTCCTTGGCCAATGGGGATTCTAAATTGTAGATTTCGTGACCTCATGACCCAAATTGGGGTCACAGGGGTCAAAACCTTAAAAACCTATTTTACTCCATCTTCTCCAGTTCCAAAAGTTCTAGAGAGCTAAAAAGTTGTGTGTAGACTCCTTGGCCAATGAGGATTCTAAATTTTAGGTTTGGTTACCCCTTGACCCCAATTGGGGTCAAAGGGGCAAAAACTTTAAAAACATATTTTACTCCTTTTTCTCCAGTTTCAAAAGGTCTAGAGACCTGAAAAGTTGTGTGTAGACTCCTGGGCAAATCGGAATTCTAAATTTTAGGTTTGGTGACCCAATGACCCTAAATGGGGTCACAGGGGTCAAAACCTTTTTCCATCAAAAGTCTGAGCTACAGAGCCCATGGCTCTATTTTTTAAACTCCCACTGAGTTAAAATACAGGTTCAATTAACTTTTTCCGATTCAAAATTATTGCAATAGCTATGCAATAGTGTGACAGAATGGTCTATCATATCGCAATAGTAGGCTGCAAAAGACTATCGCAAGAGTCTAACCGATATAAAAAGCCATGCCAAGTAATAGTTATATGACGAGTATTGGTCGTCTAGTCCACGACATGGTTGCTTATACGACGAGCCACGACCAACACAACGACATATATAAACAAAACATATCTTGTAAAATACCATACGCAAATTATAAAAATGCGTTGAACTATGTTATCTATACCAAACTATGTGCCTCATCACACTTTTTAGAAACTACCAAATGTTTTCTATGGTTATCTCATGCTTCGTGTCTTTAAAAACTGTCCATTGAGCAGCATTTAAGAAGAAAACTACGGTAACATCAACAGCGCGTGGGTCATGCTTTGCATGTGCACTCCATGATGAAAACGACATGGGCTCTCGGAGAAGGCGACATTGTTACTGTGTACAATGGAAGGTGAGGACGTAGGCAACATTTCTCTACAAACATGGATGATGCGCCCAAATGACAGGTGATTACTTTCCTCTCGAAGAATTTAACATACACATTTAGAATTTGGAAGTGTATCTACCGACAAAGGTGCAATCTTGAAGTAAATAAGATACCCAGAGCATTAAATTGTCTTTTGAAGGAACAACAATTAGTTTGCAACTTTGTCTCTTCATTGCATATGTTTTCGTGTCGGATACACTTGAGGAAGAAGGCAGAAATTCATTTACTAAAATGTTTTAGTTATTACCTATGAGGAAGTTATCTCCTTTCGTAAGAACAGTCTATATTGACTGGTCATAGATTCTTGATTTTCAAAGAATGCATCAATTTGATGTTCAATAACGTTTTCAAGAAGAACATTAACATCTATTCTTTTACCTTATTTTGACATTCGAATGAACATGCGAGATGTTTTGAATGAATTACCATAATTACCACGGACTGTCTGTTTAACAGTACAGTTGTTTAAATGGTGCAATGTCTTGGTCTGTCATGGCTAGACAATGAGGTTTCTGTCACTGATCATTTAATTAAATTTAGATATAAATTTGCAGTAATTATTGTTATCCGAACCATGGAACAATCTCTCAAAAAATCATAATTAAGAATTTCTTCCCAAAATATACAATGTTTATTGATAGGGCTGCGGGTTAGGAATTGTTTTTGTCGAACTATGGAAGAAGTCACAGTTAATGATAAAGATATAGTATATAAGTCATCAAAGGATGACGGGAATTACAAAATCGCACAATGAAGAAAATGTTCAGTTCATGTATTTAAGCCTCTGAAAATATTCTCTATCTCTATTCTCTATGGAACGACAAACATGACGCCTGTCCAGGAGAAAATTTCCCTAAAACGGAAAAGATTCATATGGGTGAATCGTTTGTGTAAGGAGAAGAGAGACGTGTTGAACGAAGAAATGGTCAGCAGTATTTCTCAGGTCAAAACGACGTCCTCCGGCTGTAACAACTCAAACGATGACAAGGCTCCCGACAGAGCTATTAAAAAAATATGAAAAATGTAAACAAAAACTAATAAAGTTGTCCCATTGTTGTTTGTCGTTATTTGAAATTGAAGGTATTTGTCAAACCGTTGCAGTTAAAAAGATCGTGAGACGTTCTGTTTTTAGTCTGTCATGAGATGGGTTAAATGAAAGTAGTTCCGGCTGATTCTTTGGCGTAGTATAACTAACATTTTGTCGTGGTATATTAATACATATACAGCATGGCGCATGTGTATTTACGTCGAAAAATTTACCCGAGTCTATTGAAGTTATCAATGCAAGTCAATGTAGGTCACCACTTCCCGTCTTAGCTTTCAGTAAGGATTGTAAGCGCCTTGTTAGGAGAATGTTGTATGATTCATATGAAGAATAAAAGCTGGTCGGTTCTGACAATAAATCAACTAAGTGTAAGGGGTAGATTCACTGAAACCGGATACATTAATGTATGTATGACGATGATGATAAAAATATGAATACTCAGGGTTTGCCTCTATTTAGGTAATTAGCAACGATGTCAAAACGCAAAGACGTGTACAGAGCAGAATTCGTGAACAAAACGTGCCGTGTGCTAGATGATTGTCTCGGACCACGTATGTATAAATTTATAAATGAAATTGAATCAATCGTTGGCCATATTTACATTATAAAATTCAGGGGGGGGCTATTTATATTTAGTGCTGTCCGTCCGTCCCTCTGTATCCAAGAATCTTGTTAAAACGATTTGTCATGAACCTTTTGACTTAAGACACAGTAACGTCTTCAAGTTTGTTGTTAGGTTTGATACCTTAAACCATTATTTTAATCATATTGATCTTTCGACTAAAAAATACATTTATTTTGAGACTGGAAAAACAGGATTCCAAAAGCAAAATACTTTGTTAATATATTTACGAATGCATTCACGATTGATAATTTCATATTTAAAAGAATTATTTTATTAGATTTGAAAGAAATTGTCTCGTTTATTCGCAATCTTTACTTGAGTAACTTGAAAAGGATATATGATTAATCTCAGTATAGATTTTATTTTCAACTCTGCTACATGTACATCATGTACTTGTTTATCATGCTATGGATTATCTTGTAAACATATCTATGGGTAAAATATAAACTTTCGGCGACAGTTAACATTGAGAACATTGACATCCGTAAATTTTGAAGACATCCCATGTCTATATGTAACTCTGTTGCTGAACAACTTTGTAACCTTAACTCGTAGGGTAGGTAACTGTAATTGAAATGTCTGACAACAGTAATTTTGATATGGAAATCAAATTTATATGGTTGTTTTACTTTACAAATTTTATCTTCCCCATGATAGGCTACCAAATTAATTTCTCCTATGTCACAAGATGTTCTCGTAAAAGTAGAGATGTTACCTATACAAGACTGTGTAACGTTGTCTTCTTTCTCTTCATACATACAAATAAACTGGCATGGTAATGGTTATAACATTACGTTTAACTTACAGGCACTTGCACTGTTGGGACTGTCATAGGTTCTTCCTTACCTATAGCTATGATCGTGATGGGTGAGTTACACATCAAAATATTTAAAAGATTTACCAATAAATATGAAGATAGTAATAATAGATATTTTCTTAAATTTGTTGACTCAACATTGTACTGTGACATTGTACGTGTCGTTAAATCACCCAACAGCCAGGGTAAGGTAAATAATGTAGTTATAATAGGAGTGTGTTTTCATCTATGATACTCATTTTCGTTACATTAAACCTCATTTTAAAACATTTTATTATATAATACACTTCAGCAATTAAACCCCTCTTTGTATCGTCTGTAATCAATCAATCAAACCAAGGTGCAATTCTCAAATCATGGATCAATAACAAACGATTGTCTCACCTGTAATCAACTCTTCACAGGTGCGATCCACCTGGACAACTGTCCTGCTGAACGCTACATCCCCATCTACCTGATAGTGTCAGGATGTTTCTCCATAGCCCTGGCTATGTTCATGGTGATAGGGACGTGGATGCAGGATGAAGACGGGAAGATACCCAAAGCTCTTTCTATACCCTCTGTAGTCATGGGTCTCTTCTTGTTTGCCTGGCTCATTGCTGGTAAGATATTTCTAGTGTTATACTTTTTAAGATGGTTAGATATTTATTTTGTTAAATTATCTAATACAGAAGAGGTACATGTAAGCGTTTTCCTAGAGTAGGAGAACTGTCCCAATCAGGTAATTCTGATTAATCAAAGAATTTTCTCAAACGATCTTTTTCTTCTTCCAAATGTTCCGAGATTGTCCTCAGCAGCTTAATTCCATTCGGAGGAATCATTCTTAGAAAACATGACATCATTCTCAACACAACGTTTAACACTATACTTTCAGAGCCTTGTCAGTTTCTCTATTTGTAGGCAATTGACCTCTCTTCTTACTGCAGGCAGTGTTTGGATCTATCGTATCTACAACAAATACGACCCCGACAACGTTCTGGCCCCCAACTACTGCGACAACACCTTCTACCTCTTTGCCTTCTGGGTGACAACCGTGGTCTATATACTTATTAGTCTGATTGTTTGCTGTATTTCAATCGTACTTTTGGTAACAGGTATCTATGTATGGATGTGTATTGTGGGCAAGTGATGGGGTGTCAACAGCTGAGAATCCTTGATTCATTTACATTTGTTTCCATTACATGTTCATACGTGTTATTTCTGGATAATTTAAAATTATTATTGTTCTACAAATAATTACAAAACCTTGCTTATTTAACTTGCAGTGTTGCATTTATATGCAATCTAAATAAATTTAGATCAACAGATTTTTTATTTTGTCATAATGTTGCAACAGTATGGCCTAATATAAAACTTGTTGATCTAAATTTATTAAGATTGATTTATATGAAAACTGATATTATTATATAAGCTCTGAGAAGATTGTGTTCTTATCATTTCTTTGTTCTTGTGATGACCAACAATACTAAACAAATCTAAGCAAGAATTTTATAAAGTAATAATTGAGGTAGTTCAAACGTATAACAATGTTTGCTTTGATCACGTGAAGCACCACAAAGCATGTTTTCTTCAATTGTTGATTATAAACGTTAACACATTACTGTCTTCAGAGAAATAAAACACTATGATGAAAGAAATGTATCGTATAGCCTTGTATATGTATTTGGTATAAATAAATACATGTGTATAAATGATTGTTTTACTTGTATAGTTATTGTTTGTATAAATGTTAATTTGTTGAAACGGGAGGAAATAAAGACTGTTGTTTTAATGTATCATTTTTGGTTTCCAATGGATGCAAAATCATCTAAATACTTTTTTCCAATGAATATGCCAATATTGTGTGAAAAAAGAAAACATAACAATACAGCCATTGTTAAAGTCATGTTAAGTTACTTGTCCATAAACGTTTTTTAAAAGAATGTAATTATGTTTCTAATTATAGTAAAATACAACGCTCTACAATATCGAATGGCCATATCCTATGGTGCTTTTACTACTTAGTATAACAAACTTGTATTGGATACTTGACTTGACCCTGGTAGGTGATTTGTGCTAAAATGAAATGAAAACAATGAAAAACGTTGACACTGTTTCTTAGAATCAATGATAAAAATTAACAAACCGATTTCAAAGTTATCAACCGTATGAAGAACGTCACACAATAGTGTTCAGAAGTAAAAACCTGTTTTAAATGTTAGCTTGGAGGAAAATTTTTGAATGCAATCCGAAATATTCTCTATGGGATTCGTATCTGGGGAGTTACGAGCCCCTGGTAACACCTGTAAACCTTTTTCTAGTTGCTAGTTATCCCGATGATCAATGTAGGTTTACTCTCAAACCACAAACTTTCATGTAGTGCCTAAAAACCGTATCCTGCAAGTAAAACCGATAACACTTATGCCAAACATGTGACGTTTTGAGTAACAGGCTAAGTTTAAATTTTTCCCCTGAAGAGACATGTAGAGGAGAAAGACAGTTCGCGAGGGCTTTCTTGGTCATGCCCGTAGAATCAACCTAAGTCCGACCTCACGTCTAATCCCAAGAGAAGGGACTTTCTATAGACGTAAAGACCAATGGAAAGGTCTTTCTCTTTCTCACATACCGAAAACGATAACAGATTATCTATTCATTGTTTGATCACTTGTCTGGCCCATTTAACAATGTAAAAGAGTCGCCCATAAAATCTCACTTTAATCATTCAAGTCGTAAGTTACAACCCCGGATTCATATCATTTCGTCTATTCGTCGTGCAGTGTTTATCGAGCAGACGTGCATAGATTTCTAGTCAAAGGTGGTGTGTGTATAGTATATTGAGCTAGTTATTTTATACACCAGCATATATCCTCCACAGCCGGGATATACTCTATGGAAAAGATATGGTCCGAAGGGCAAATCACGACAACAAACATTCTTTTTTCTCAATAATGCCCATGAACCATGTTCCATCTTATTTATAAACCGCCAATTAGTTATGACTACATTGACTTGACTGATAATGTGAACGGATAGAAAAGAAAAGAAGTGACCATAAAATGTCCAACCTCCCAAACTCAGACCTTTGTTAAAGAAGGCCCAACATAACGGCTGCATCAGTGCTGTCACAATAGCTCAGTTGTCAGAGCGTCGGCTCGTCTTTGAGAGTGAACGTTTAACTCTATGGGTTCGAGACACGTTCGTAGCGCTAAGAATTCTTATCTACTTACGCCAAAATACAAGGATTCTTACGAAAGTGTTTACGACCTATTCTCGAAATGTTCTTATCGCGTTCGTAACCTAATCCTGACTAGTCAAGTTATAGTAAAGTTTCGTAAGTTACGAAAGGAACTCTTTTGTCTCAAAGGGAGAATAATAGGGGGGTTTCCCAATGACGTCATGGCCACAAGGGGATTCCCTTGTGTGTTGAATCAGCAGAGAGACCTCCCGATATCATAGCTGCATGACAACGACATGTGGCTACCTCCTTTTTGACACCAGAAGAACAAGTGGATATTCAAGTATTGACAGATTACCTATAAAGGACGTTGGACGTGCGCTTGCTTGAGCGCTTGGTTGGACGTGTGCTTGTGCGATCAGGCCCCCGCCGCGCCTGCGTGTCTCTCGCTATTGGACTCAGGGGAGTTTCCCGCCGAGGGAAGCGGCTGAGCGGAGAGGTGACTGACGCGTTGGGCCGGGTGCGTGCCAGTCGTACAGGTTCACAGGACAGCTGAGTGCTCGCTTGCGTGTCTGAGTGGTTGGCTGGTTGGCTGGTCGCTTGTGACTGTTGGATCGAGGCGCGGCAGACGCTCTCCCCTTGCCTAGTTGCTGTCTCGTCTGTGTCGCAGGCTTGAGCGGCATGGATTTAATCCCCTGCGACACCGCATCGCCGTACGCGGGGTTCTGTGGGCGCTGCAGAGCGCGCAAGTCGGCAAGCTACGACCCTCACATGGTCTGTCGCCTGTGCAGGAATACCTGCCTGGAGGATAATCGGTGCGTCGAGTGCGCCGACCTCACCTGGGAGTTACCGCTCTTCCAGCCGGAAGAGTGAGTCGCAACAGCGCTCCAGGACGGCCAGACGCCCCTTCCCGGGTGCGTCTTTCGCCACAGGCACCTCGCGAGTGTCGCCTGAGCGCTCAGACCTCATCATCACCGAGGACGCCGGCGAGTTTGACTTCCCGTCCTCCCTGGCGTCGGACGTGGGGTCCGTGCGCTCGGACTAGTCTCTACGTGACCCTCTGGGTCTTGAACGTGTGCCCGACGCTTCCCCCCCGCGGGGTTCGTCTCCCGATGGGCACACCTCATTCACGGACGCCTCCCCACGGCGCGGGGGGCGTCGGAAGAAGGTGAAGAAGGCTAAGAAGCGCTCCAAGGCGCCCACGCCTCCTCCCTTCGACCACAATGCGTTTAAGGATGATGTCCTTGCGTCCGTCAGGACAATGTTGAGGGAATTTGTTTCCAATGACCCTCAGGATCGGCGCGAGGCTGTCGTTCCTTTGGCGCCTCCCGCTAGGAAAGGGCGTTGTGTGACTCTAGTGTCACCCCCCTCCTCGCTGCCCGACACGTCTGTGCCTTCCTCGCCAGAGCGCCAGGTGGAGGACAGAACCGAAGGGGGTTCCCCCTCTCGTGTTCCTCCGTTGTCCTCGGCTGGCGGCAATCGCGAGGAGGAGCCGCCGGATCAGGCGGAGAGGATGGCAGCCATCGCTGACTGGTGCCAGCTAACTTTGCAGGAGGTGGATGAGGAGTGCTCATACTCCAAGCAGGCCTGCCTCAAAACCTTTTGTCAGGAGGAGGAGGTGGTGAACCCATTTTTTTGTCCCCTGCCGCCGCGGAGCAGGGGACATGGTATTCAGCTCCGTACGTCCGTCCGTCCCGCTTCTTGTTAGCGCGATTTCTAATGAACTGCTCAACCTAGAATCTTCAAACTTGGTACCAGTCTTCATCTGGGGAATATGCAGACATGAAAAGTTTTCGGTGACCTTGATCTCATTTTCAAGGTCACGGCGAGACTTTTACCAGTTTTGAAAATGTTGTTAGCGCGATTTCTAATGAACTGCTCAACCTAGAATCTTCAAACTTGGTACCAGTCTACCATCTGGGGAATACGCAGACCTGAAAAGTTTTCGGTGACCTTGATCTCATTTTCAAGGTCACGGCGAGACTTTGACCAGTTTTGAAAATGTTGTTAGCGCGATATCTAATGAACCGCTCAACCTAGAATCTTCAAACTTGGTACCAGTCTTCATCTGGGGAATACGCAGACCTGAAAAGTTTTCGGTGACCTTGATCTCATTTTCAAGGTCACGGCGAGACTTTGACCAGTTTTGAAAATGTTTTAGCGCGATATCTAATGAACTGCTCAACCTAGAATCTTCAAACTTGGTACCAGTCTTTATCTGGGGAATACGCAGACCTGAAAAGTTTTCGGTGACCTTGATCTCATTTTCAAGGTCACGGCGAGACTTTGACCAGTTTTGAAAATGTTGTTAGCGCGATATCTAATGAACCGCTCAACCTAGAATCTTCAAACTTTGTACTGGTATTCATCTGGGGAATAAGCAGACCAGAAAAGTTTTCAGTGACCTTGAGCTCATTTTCAAGGTCACGGCGAGACTTTGACCAGTTTTGATAATGTTGTTAGCGCGATATCTAATGAACTGCTCAACCTAGAATCTTCAAACTTGGTACCAGTCTTCATCTGGGGAATACGCAAACCTGAAAAGTTTTCGGTGACCTTGATCTCATTTTCAAGGTCACGGCGAGACTTTGACCAGTTTTGATAATGTTGTTAGCGCGATATCTAATGAACCGCTCAACCTAGAATCTTCAAACTTTGTACTGGTATTCATCTGGGGAATAAGCAGACCAGAAAAGTTTTCAGTGACCTTGAGCTCATTTTCAAGGTCACGGCGAGACTTTGACCAGTTTTGAGAATGTTGTTAGCGCCATATCTCATGAACCCTTCAACCTTGAGTCTTCAAACTTGGTCCCAGTTTTCATCTGGATTATACGCAAACACCAATCGATTTGGGTGACCATGACGTCATTTTGACCGGGGTTTTTTTTAAATGTTGTTGGCGCAATATCTCGTGAACCATTGCATTAAGTATCTTCCAATTGGTACCAATCATTTGGAGAATACACATGCACCAACCTGTTCTAATCTTTATTTTGGAATATGCAAACGCCAATCAATTTGGGTGACCTTTCATGTCAAAGATGCTGAATACCAATGACATTCTCATTACAATAATAACAATTGAATGAAATATTCTTGATTGCGGTGGGGGACATGGTCATGTTTGTGACAATTACTTGTTTTATTTATTTTTGTTTACAACTTGGAGATTCCCGCAATGGTCACTCGCGATGGCTTGATCATCAATATAAAATTCAATAATATAACTAGTTTCCACAAATGAAAGAATGCAGATCTCGATTAACCAGACCCACTCGCCTGGGAAACCCCCTTCATTGTATCCAGGTCAGCTGACCCAGTACCAAAGGGAATTCCCTCTTTTCAATGCCAAGCGGCGTGCGACAAGCACCTTGCCGCCATTTTTTATTAGCGTATCTCAAGTTACGACAGCCCCTTACCTGTCTTATCTTTTTTCGTAGATTTAAGAATTCGTAAGGCTAAGAACGTTTTGAGAATAAGATAGTTAAAGTTAGTAAGCGCTAAGAACGTTTTTAAGAACGGTTCGAGAATAGGGGGTCTGGCTGTTATCAAAGAAGGTTATGATGTCACCTTCACCAGAAACGTTAACACGTTCGCCACTTTGACTGTCAATCCATTTAAGAATGGAGGTACATGTATATGATGATGATGGAAGATGTTTTGGGGCTATATTACATGCAGTTTTGCTACCTGAAATGTAGTATGTCATAAGATTGTAGACAAAGGATAGCGGCATTATGACGTTTGAGTTTCTACAGTAATAGAGTTGCCCAGTTACAAGAGCAAGGGCATGGTTGTTAGTACATTTGCTTATAGATTGTAAGAAAGACAGTAATATTAGGTTAACATGGAAGTTGCGATGAATGAAACACCATTCTATAGCTAAATCGAGCTACTATAGCTGGTTCGGTGGTTATCCCCGACCTGTTTAAACAACGATGTCAACAACGCAAAGACGTGTACAGAACAGAAGTTTTGAACGAAATGTGCTGTTTGCTAGATGAATAAGCACTTAGGATTAACCCTTCAAAGCAACTGTTATTGGGATATTTATATAGATTCTATGATTAAGAAAGTTAGTCCTCTGATTAACTGCTTAAGAAGCCTGAAATATCGTCGATCACGGAAAAGTCTGGAAATTCATAAATCCTTCATATTACCAATTCTTGATTACTGCGGTCATATTTGGGATTATTGCACTCAGGAACAATGCAACTTACTGGAAAAATTGAATCTAGACGCGCTAAGATCAATTTGTGGAGCAGTTCGTGGTACAAGCCACAACCTTTTATATGCAGAAACTAACCAAAAACCACTATCTGAACGTAGATACATATCTAAACTAACAACTTTTTATAAATGAAGAATAATCTAGCGCCTCAATATCTCTCTAACCTCCTTCCTACCACACCCAATACTAATAACTACAACCTAAGAGATAATTCACCAGTTCGAACAGTAAAATGGAGAATGGCGACATATGCCAGGTCTTTTTTTACCTGATACAATAAAACTGTGGAATTCATTAACTCCCGACATTCAAAATAGCGATTCGTTAACCGGCTTCAAACATTCGGTTTGCGGACCTAAAAATAAAACTATTTTCTTCAATCTCAACCACTGTTCAAAAATCTGTCAGATTATCCACTCTCGCCTTAGGCTCCGCTGTAGTGACTTGAATGCTGATAAATTTGAAAGACATATTATTGACAGCCCCGCGTGCCAATGCGGTCACCCAATTTAAAACGCTGTACACTATTTTTTCACATGCAATAAGTTTACAGAATTAAGACAGCAATCATTCTTTTATTTGAAAGGATTTACTATCAACACGGTATTAAGGGGATATACATCACTCACTAACAATGATCTAGACAAATTATTGAAATCTATTCATCATTTCATTATAAAATCTGATCGATTTGACATTCCATAAGCACTTATATATTGACTGCCGTACAAACAATCTTATTCATGCATAATCACTATTTTTGAAGCTTATAAAATGTATGACATGCGTCACTGGTAGTTATTCATTGTATATTTTTCATATGTAATTATTTTGGAGCGGCTTTAATATAAGCACCCCGGTGCTTGTTGGCCAATCCATTCATGCCTTTTCGTGAATAAAATATGTTTAAATCAGATACTATTTCATCACTTCCATCATGGCAAACCAGCAGTTATAAGTAGTATAAGTTCATTCTGACTTCAAGAGGTGGCAGATACCTGGTTTAAGATGGGTACATGTTCCGAACAAACCGTAAGAGAAATGCTGTAAACTTGATATCTTGGAGATGTGGTTTAAACGTATTTATTTCATGAAAAGATACATGAAATGGATTGGTCAACAAGCTCGTGGAGATGTTTACAGAATGACGTCCTGGCGCTCATACCCCCGAACGTGTCTACAATGGCATAAAGGTAAATATATTACCATATTTAAGGAACAGAATTCTGATTGCGTGACTGCCAAATCTTATTTAAGGAATAAATACAAGCCAGTAATATCATTGTTAAATCTGCAATGATGTGTGAGTGAAATGTGTAAATTGTCAATTATTAAAAGATGAAAATATGTCCCTTCCTCCATAAAAATGTTATCAAATTTGTAACATCTTATAAATTGTCAATTATTAAAAGATGAACATGTGTTAATGTCCATTCCTCCGTAAAAATGGTTGTCAAAATTGTTACATGTTATTAGATAAAAAGTGCTTGAATGAATTGTTTTCCATGAATAAATACACACTTCTCTATATTCACTTATGTTTTATGTTACACCTTATCTTCAAATTTCGGTTCATTTCCAGTTGCGAATTTGGTGCTACCCGCATGCTTATCGTCACAGATTATGCCCATTGTTTCCCAAATTCAGTCGACTAGCAAATCCCCACGTGCCGCCCTCACTTGTTGTTATAAACATCACATATGTCTACTTCCAGGTAATGAACCGTTTTTTTTAAATCTCCTTTTTTAAACTCCGACTGAGTTAAAATACAGGTTCAATTCACTTTTTCGATTCAAAATTATTGCAATAGCTATGCAATAGTGTGACAGAATGGTCTATCATGTCGCAATAGTAGGTTGCAAAAGACTATCGCAAGAGTCTAACCGGTATAAAAAGTCATGCCAAATAATAGTTAATATGACGAGTATTGGTCGTCTAGTCCACGACATGGTTGGTTATACGACGAGCCACGACCAACACAACGACATATATAAACAAAACATATCTTGTAAAATACCATGCGCAAATTGTAAAAATGCGTTGAACTATGTTATCTATACCAAACTATGTGCCTCATCACACTTTTTAGAAACTACCAAATATTCTCTAAAATGTTTTCTATAGTTATCTCATGCTTCGTGTCTTTAAAAACTGTCCATTGAGCAGCATTTAAGAAGAAAACTACGGTAACATCAACAGCGCGTGGGTCATGCTTTGCACATGTGCACTCCATGATGAAAACGACATGGGCTCTCGGAGAAGGCGACATTGTTACTGTGTACAATGGAAGGTGAGGACGTAGGCAACATTTCTCTACAAACATGGATGATGCGCCCAAATGACAGGTGATTACTTTCCTCTCGAAGAATTTAACATACACATTTAGAATTTGGAAGTGTATCTACCGACAAAGGTGCAATCTTGAAGTAAATAAGATACCCAGAGCATTAAATTGTCTTTTGAAGGAACAACAATTAGTTTGCAACTTTGTCTCTTCATTGCATATGTTTTCATGTCGGATACACTTGAGGAAGAAGGCAGAAATTCATTTACTAAAATGTTTTAGTTATTACCTATGAGGAAGTTATCTCCTTTCGTAAGAACAGTCTATATTGACTGGTCATAGATTCTTGATTTTCAAAGAATGCATCAATTTGATGTTCAATAACGTTTTCAAGAAGAACATTAACATCTATTCTTTTACCTTATTTTGACATTCGAATGAACATGCGAGATGTTTTGAATGAATTACCATAATTACCACGGACTGTCTGTTTAACAGTACAGTTGTTTAAATGGTGCAATGTCTTGGTCTGTCATGGCTAGACAATGAGGTTTCTGTCACTGATCATTTAATTAAATTTAGATATAAATTTGCAGTAATTATTGTTATCCGAACCATGGAACAATCTCTCAAAAAATCATAATTAAGAATTTCTTCCCAAAATATACAATGTTTATTGATAGGGCTGCGGGTTAGGAATTGTTTTTGTCGAACTATGGAAGAAGTCACAGTTAATGATAAAGATATAGTATATAAGTCATCAAAGGATGACGGGAATTACAAAATCGCACAATGAAGAAAATGTTCAGTTCATGTATTTAAGCCTCTGAAAATACTCTCTATCTCTATTCTCTCTTTGCAGGTCTTTTATGGAACGACAAACATGACGCCTGTCCAGGAGAAAATTTCCCTAAAACGGAAAAGATTCATATGGGTGAATCGTTTGTGTAAGGAGAAGAGAGACGTGTTGAACGAAGAAATGGTCAGCAGTATTTCTCAGGTCAAAACGACGTCCTCCGGCTGTAACAACTCAAACGATGACAAGGCTCCCGACAGAGCCATTAACAAAATATGAAAAATGTAAACAAAAACTAATAAAGTTGTCCCATTGTTGTTTGTCGTTATTTGAAATTGAGGGTATTTGTCAAACCGTTGCAGTTAAAAAGATCGTGAGACGTTCTGTTTTTAGTCTGTCATGAGATGGGTTAAATGAAAGTAGTTCCGGCTGATTCTTTGGCGTAGTATAACTAACATTTTGTCGTGGTATCTTAATACATATACAGCATGGCGCATGTGTATCTACGTCGAAAAATTTACCCGAGTCTATTGAAATTATCAATGCAAGTCAATGTAGGTCACCACTACCCGTCTTAGCTTTCAGTAAGGATTGTAAGCGCCTTGTTAGGAGAATGTTGTATGATTCATATGAAGAATAAAAGTTGGCGGGTTATGACAATAAATCAACTAAGTGTAAGGGGTAGATTCACTGAAACCGGATACATTAATGTATGTATGACGATGATGATAAAAATATAAATACTCAGGGTTTGCCTCTATTTAGGTAATTAGCAACGATGTCAAAACGCAAAGACGTGTACAGAACAGAATCCCTGAACAAAACGTGCCGTGTGCTAGATGATTATCTCGGACCACGTATGTATAAATTTATAAATGAAATTGAATCAATCTTTGGCCATATTTACATTATAAAATTCACGGGGGGGGGGGGGGTTATTTACATTCAGTGCTGTCCGTCCGTCCCTCTGTAACCAAGAATCTTGTTAAAACGATTTGTCAAGAACCTTTTGACTAAAGACACAGTAAAGTCTTCAAGATTGTTGTTAGGTTTGATACCTTAAGTACCAAACCATTATTTTAATCATATTGATCTTTCGACTAAAAAAATACATTTATTTTGCGACTGGAAAAACAGGATTCCAAAAACAAAATACTTTGTTAATATATTTACGAATGCATTCACGATTGATAATTTCATATTTGAAAGAATTAATTATTTTATTAGATTTGAAAGAAATTGTCTCGTTTATTCCCATTCTTTACTTGAGTAACTTGAAAACGATATATGATTAATCTCAGTATAGATTTTATTTTCAACTCTGCTACATGTACATCATGTACTTGTTTATCATGCTATGGATTATCTTGTAAACATATCTATGGGTAAAATATAAACTTTCGGCGACAGTTAACATTGAAAACATTGACATCCGTAAATTTTGAAGACATCCCATGTCTATATGTAACTCTGTTGCTGAACAACTTTGTAACCTTAACTCGTAGGGTAGGTAACTGTAATTGAAATGTCTGACAACAGTAATTTTGATATGGAAATCAAATTTATATGGTTGTTTTACTTTACAAATTTTATCTTCCCCATGATAGGCTACCAAATTAATTTCTCCTATGTCACAAGATGTTCTCGTAAAAGTAGAGATGTTACCTATACAAGACTGTGTAACGTTGTCTTCTTTCTCTTCATACATACAAATAAACTGGCATGGTAATGGTTATAACATTACGTTTAACTTACAGGCACTTGCACTGTTGGGACTGTCATAGGTTCTTCCTTACCTATAGCTATGATCGTGATGGGTGAGTTACACGTCAAAATATTTAAAAGATTTACCAATAAATATGAAGAAAGTAATAATAGATATTTTCTTAAATTTGTTGACTCAACATTGTACTGTGACATTGTACGTGTCGTTAAATCACCCAACAGCCAGGGTAAGGTAAATAATGTAGTTATAATAGGAGTGTGTTTTCATCTATGATACTCATTTTCGTTACATTAAACCTCAAGAAAACATTTTATTATATAATACACTTTAGCAATTAAACCCCTCTTTGTATCGTCTGTAATCAATCTTTCCAAGGTGCAATTCTCAAATCATGGATCAATAACAAACGATTGTCTCACCTGTAATCAACTCTTCACAGGTGCGATCCACCTGGACAACTGTCCTGCTGAACGCTACATCCCCATCTACCTGATAGTGTCAGGATGTTTCTCCATAGCCCTGGCTGTGTTCATGGTGATAGGGACGTGGATGCAGGGTAAACACTGAAAGATACCCAAAGCTCTTTCTATACCCTCTGTAGTCATGGGTCTCTTCTTGTTTGCCTGGCTCATTGCTGGTAAGATATTTCTAGTGTTATACTTTTTAAGATGGTTAGATATTTATTTTGTTAAATTATCTAATACAGAAGAGGTACATGTAAGCGTTTTCCTAGAGATTGTCCTCAGCAGCTTAATTCCATTCGGAAGAATTATTCTTAGAAAACATGACATGATTCTCAACACAACGTTTAACACTATACTTTCAGAGCCTTGTCAGTTTCTCTTTTTGTAGGCAATTGACCTCTCTTCTTACTGCAGGCAGTGTGTGGATCTATCGTATCCACAACAAATACGACCCCGACAACGTTCTGGCCCCCAACTACTGCGACAACACCTTCTACCTCTTTGCCTTCTGGGTGACGACCGTGGTCTATATACTTATTAGTCTGATTGTTTTCTGTTTTACAATTTATCTTTGTGTATTAGGTATCATTACATGGATGTGTATTATGGGCAAGACTTAGTGATGGGGTGACAACAGCTGAGAATCCTTGATTCATTTACATTTGTTTCCATTTTATGTTCATACGTGTTATTTCTGGATAATTTAAAATTATTATTATTGTTCTACAAATAATTACAAACCCTTGCTTATTTAACTTGCAGTGTTGCATTTATATGCAATCTAAATGAATTTAGATCAACAGATTTTTATGCCCCCGAATCGGAGATTCCGGGGGTATAATGTTTTTCACCTGTCCGTCTGTCTGTTCGTCCGTCCGTCTGTCCGTTTGTCCACAAAAACTTTAACCTTGGTCATAACTTTTGATTGGTCAGAGCTAGGTCTTTGATACTTGACATATGTATCCCTTGTGATGAGACCTTTCAGATGACACGATGACATTTGACCTTGTGACCTTGACCTTGACACAGCGAGCAGGATGCATCCGGGGGCATTCGTGTTTCACAAACACATCTTGTTTATTTTGTCATAATGTTGCAACAGTATGGCCTAATATAAAACCTGTTCATCTAAATTTATTTAGATTGATTTATATGAAAACTGATATTATTATATAAGCTCTGAGAAGATCGTGTTCTTATCATTTCTTTGTTCTTGTGATGACCAACAATACTTAACAAATCTTAGCAAGAATTTTATAAAGTTATAATTGAGGTAGTTCAAACGTATAACAATGTTTGCTTTGATCACGTGAAGCACCACAAAGCATGTTTTCTTCAATTGTTGATTATAAACGTTAACACGTTAATGTCTTCAGAGAAATAAAACACTATGATGAAAGAAATGTATTGTTTAGCCTTGTATATGTATTTGGTATTAATAAATACATGTATCTAAATGATTGGTTTACTTGTATAGTTATTGTTTGTATAAATGTTAATTTGTTGAACGGGAGGAAATAAAGACTTTTCCCGGAAAAAAATATTGCAAAATCTATTTTAGCTCCGCCCTGTGGAGCTAATGACATTGGGTCCAGCGTCCAACCATCCATCCATTCGTCCATCCGTCTTGTCTTGTGCATTTTTATCTTCTTCTCCAGAACCACCGACTCGAATTTCTCAATATTATGTACTATATCTTATGTATTATGTACTCCTTGACTAGTGAATATTATGAATTATAAATTTAATGACCCTGCGACAAAGCGTACGACCTAAAATAAAATCCCTGATGAGCTACAGAGCCAATGGCTTTATATTTTCTTGTTTTCTATTTCTGACCATGTTTTGAACCAATAAAACATTCAATATATATTGAAAGGTCATTGTACGTAACGGTTTTACATTAAAGTGTTGTGTTTAAAGTATCATTTTTGGTTTCCAATGGATGCAAAATCATCTAAATACTTTTTTCCAATGAATATGCCAATATTGTGTGAAAAAAAGAAAACATAACAATACAGCCATTGTTAAAGTCATGTTAAGTTACTTGTCCATAAACGTTTTTTAAAAGAATGTAATTATGTTTCTAATTATAGTAAAATACAACGCTCTACAATATCGAATGGCCATATCCTATGGTGCTTTTACTACTTAGTATAACAAACTTGTATTGGATACTTGACTTGACCCTGGTAGGTGATTTGTGCTAAAATGAAATGAAAACAATGAAAAACGTTGACACTGTTTCTTAGAATCAATGATAAAAATTAACAAACCGATTTCAAAGTTATCAACCGTATGAAGAACGTCACACAATAGTGTTCAGAAGTAAAAACCTGTTTTAAATGTTAGCTTGGAGGAAAAATTTTTGAATGCAATCCGAAATATTCTCTATGGGATTCGTATCTGGGGAGTTACGAGCCCCTGGTAACACCTGTAAACCTTTTTCTAGTTGCTAGTTATCCCGATGATCAATGTAGGTTTACTCTCAAACCACAAACTTTCATGTAGTGCCTAAAAACCGTATCCTGCAAGTAAAACCGATAACACTTATGCCAAACATGTGACGTTTTGAGTAACAGGCTAAGTTTAAATTTTTCCCCTGAAGAGACATGTAGAGGAGAAAGACAGTTCGCGAGGGCTTTCTTGGTCATGCCCGTAGAATCAACCTAAGTCCGACCTCACGTCTAATCCCAAGAGAAGGGACTTTCTATAGACGTAAAGACCAATGGAAAGGTCTTTCTCTTTCTCACATACCGAAAAAGATAACAGATTAGGTTTTTCATTGATTGATCACTTGTCTGGCCCATTTAACAATGTAAAAGAGTCGCCCATAAAATCTCACTTTAATCATTCAAGTCGTAAGTTACACCCCCGGATTCATATCATTTCGTCTATTCGTCGTGCAGTGTTTATCGTGCAGACGTGCATAGATTTCTAGTCAAAGGTGGTGTATATAGTATATTGAGCTAGTTATTTTATACACCAGCATATATCCTCCACAGCCTGGATATATGCTATGGATAAGATATGGTCCGAAGGGCAAATCACGACGACAAACATTCTTTTTTCTCAATAATGCCCATGGACCATGTTCCATCTTATTTATGAACCGCCAATTAGTTATGACTACATTGACTTGACTGATAATGTGAAAGGATAAGAAAGAAAAGAAGTGACCGTAAAATGTCCAACCTCCCAAACTCAGACCTTTGTTAAAGAAGGCCCAACATAACGGCTGCATCAGTGCTGTCACAATAGCTCAGTTATCAGAGCGTCGGATCGTCTTTGAGAGTGAACGTTTAACTCTACGGGTTTTAGACGGCATATAGCCAAAACATTTGTAGTTTGCAAACTAAATTAGAATTAAATTAATTAGTCAGTTCACTTTGACTTACTCTTATTCAGTGCAGCGCTTTATGTACTTGTATACAAGGGCTACTTGCAGTTGCAAGTTCTTACTGAATCAATACAATTGAAACATGTTCACATTTTGTACATTGCAGATTGTTGCTGAAGCTTTACCCTTATATACCCTGTCCAATTGATCGCAATATCCATTGTTTATACTTCATATGGACCTGATGCCTTTCAATCATGAGTAAAGTTCTTCATTGTCGTTCAACTAGGTAGCCCTATATCTAAGAATGACTCGCGTTTATAAACCTTTAGTGACGTCACTCCGTTGTTCTTTGAGGTTTTTATATATTTCAATTTCCTTCTGACTCGTACAACAAGGGAATTATTCGAGTAATGTCCCTCGGATGCAGGTTAATATCAACATAATCGCAGGATATTATTATAATACATCCCTCTTCAAATAATTAATTCCGAACGATGTAATTAATGATTTTGGTTAAAGTCAAAGTGTCACTTTCGGAAAAATATCGCAAATGTAATTTTGACACTGCAAATGTTGTGGCGATATGCCTTCTTGAACCCGCAGAGTTTACACTGCCGAACGTTAAACCCAACTCTCTAACCACTGAGCTATTATGACAGCGCTGACAAACTTCTTTTGTTAGGTCCTCTTATAACAATGGTCTTAGTTTGAGTTTCTGGATATTTTCTGCCTAAGTTATTTCAAGTCCTTTCACGTTATCGGTCATATCAATGTTATTATAACAAGTTGGCGGTTTATAAAATAGATAACACATAGTCCGTGGGCATTATCAATAATAAAGGATGTTTGCCCTCGTGACTTGCCCGTGGGCAAATCCCGTGGGCAAACATCCTTTATTATTGATAATGCCCGTGGACTATATGTTATCCATAACATGAAGTAGATGACATCGGGGCAAAATAATTAGTTATTTGTAAGAAATTACAGTTCGTCAATAATGAATTGTTCTCTCTATGTGTTAATGACCACATTCATCACGACGATCCAGTGATAAATAAAAGTCGATATGGTGATAGATATTTTAAGACATAAAATGTTATGGTATGAAAATGATAACTTTCTTAGATGATACTGTTTTGTTCCAGTCCTTTGTGACTCATAGTTCTTAAATATGGCGTTTGTTTGTATAGGGGAACGGACACTTTTAAGTGTTTATCATTTTCAACTTTGCAAGCAAACCATCCATCTAAATATTACTCGATTTGCCAATATTGAGCAAAATCAAAACTTTAAAGGGACAGTAGCACGTTTTTAGAGGGAATATAAGGTGATGTCAGGAAAATGAAAATTTATGGTTAAAATTGAAAGACAATGCATTTAAACTAAATGGAGCAGTTATAATTAAAATATACAATGTTACGTATAGCCATGTGATTCCTTTGTCTTACAAAAAATTAATTAAAGGTGTTCACACAAAATTTTAGGATTTTAGGTGAATCTTTATACTTTGTCCTCTGACTGGATAATTGGTTTGTGTTATGAGATTTTTGACACTATCAAAATAATATATTTAGCATTAACGAATTATTATCAATGAAAATTTTAAAAGATGAAATTATCAAAAAATGTGCTACTGCCCCTTTAAATCCACAATGTATCATTGCATATTAAACGAAGTGATTGTAAAAAGATACGTTAAGTTACATACTTTTAAGAAAATATTAAATTCTAGGTTTTTGCCAAAAATGCCAAACAATGAGAAAAACGCGGTGAATATTTAGGTTGTACAACAAAATGTGAATGTTCAATGAGTACTTTTTGTTAACTTAACATATCGTTTAATTCTTACTTCAAATTGCGTAGCATGATGCAGTATAAGGAAATAAACGCTTTATATGAGTAAACTGTCAAAGTTTATGCCATGACAAAATTCAATATATAAGTAAAATACAAGAACAAGAAAACTTTCTTTTTACATTCGACAATTCTGTTATCATTCACTTCTGTCAAAATATAAACAATGAAAGTTTTTTAAAAATAAAATCAGTCTGGTTTAAAGAATGTTTATAGTAATTTGATCTAAAATAAAATGTATGATCATCATCATTGCATCGGTTCTCGTTCAATGTAAATCAATTAAAAAAATCACGTGGAAACAATTAGGCAACATATCTTAACCAATGATTTTTTTAAGCAAAAATGTTGAAAATGAATAATGTTTCAACCCTTCATAAAAGAAAAAGGAAATGATTATGAATCATATACCAGAAAATAACCAAAATGTATATAAAACGTCAGGATTCCCTCCTAATGCAATTGTCAATCAGACTGACACAAATAAACTCGTGTCTCATAAAATTATAGCGAGGAAGGGTATCCACTTGAAATATTTCATCAGAAACCGATACGTACTAAATATAATTTCCATTCAAAGATCACAAGATGACAAGCAGGCAAGGACGCAGCATTTTATATCGAGCTATCCAAGGATGTGATTACAGCTGTGTACCTAAAGTTTGTTCACTTGCTTGTGTATCATGGTGCAAATATCATGTAAATTGGGTTTCATTTAAGTGTCCATAAATTAACTCCAGGAGCACCTACAAACGACAACCAATTATCTATTTGTAAAATAATCATTCCCAAACCATATTTCGGGATCATCTTGTCACAGGTACCGAGTTTCGATATTTGGCATGATTAAATAGACAGATGGGATCATATTTGTGAAATTCAGATTTTCGTAAATTTCGATTTAAATATTCCATATAAACATTGTAAGAAAGAAATCAGTACAATTACATTGCATTAATGCAAAGGAACAAATATGAATTAGGTCTAAAGCTATTGATCACTAATGAAGGATTTTGTAGCGAAAAATACAAAATAGTGTTTTCAAAATTTTGACCCCTGGTCATTTCAATGCCCTGCCAAATTAGTTATACGGTTATCTTTAAGGTATGACATACGAATATGTTAACGCAAACTGAATGTTAACCTATGTACTCAAATTTCAACTTTATCCGTTTCGTTTTGGCATTACTAGGATACCCCAAAGACATTCCAAATTACATGATATTTGCACTAAAAACGCAGGTAAGTGAACAAACTTAAGATACGCAGCTGTAGATATCTACCAGGGATTGCCCATTCAACTGAAGTCTTTTTCACTTTGTATCATTCATTATTTCCTATGTTACTGTTTTGGTAAAACGATATTTTATATAAAACGAAACCTCTTTTATTAAACTCTTTTGACAAATTTAATATCTTTTCACACACACAAAATTCCATTTAACTATGTTCATAAACTTTGTACTTTGTATAACTCTATAATACGTTATTCGAACTGTATCAAATCATGCAAAACCTTCTTTAATTAAAGTCACTTGTACTTTGAACAACTCTATGATAATTAAAGTCACTTGTACTTTGAACAACTCTATGATACGTTATTCGAACTGTTTGGGCCAAGTAAGGTTCCATCATCACATCATGTAGAAATATCCTCACTTCTCTTCGCGCAGCAGCAGCACACTACACAGGCACAACACCCTATCACAATACTGAGGGCCATGAGGATATAGGCCACGGTCGTCACCCAGAAAGCAAAGAGGTAGAAGGTGTTGTCGCAGTAGTTGGGGGCCAGCACGTCGTCGGGGTTGTATTTGTTGTAGATACGGTAGATCCACACACTGCCTGTAAATATAGAATAAGGGTATCAGACAATGGATATACCACTGTACCACAGCGACTAAGCTGAATGAAGTGGACTTTCTAAATTCCATGAACCTTACGACGTAAATGAGATTTTAAGAGCGCTTCTTATACCTTTAAGAAACGAAGCATGCCTTTAGGGAGCAATGCAGGCTTTCTTTTGTGTCTTTATCCCTTACTTATTTCCTGCTATCCACACTATATTCATAATACGGCTCAGGTGTTCCAATATTCACAAATTAAGTAATTATCAACTCTAAAGATGTTAACGATACAGGATGGTCTATGATGATTCAACAACCGCTTCATGGTACAACACACAACAGTTTCCATTTTGTCTTATCTAAGGCTTACTGCATTTTCCCTCACTCCTCATCCTGCTGCGCATGGTCTTCGTGGTACATAATGCAATTTCAATTTTCAAGATAGTTGCCGTTATCAGCGTTGCACTAAGAAATTTATGGGGCTTTCGATTAAGGCATTAAAGGGACAGTAGCGCGTTTTTTGAAAATTTGATTTTTTATTTTTCTGTTATAATTGTACGTTAATGCTAAATGTATTTAGTGTCAAAAATCTCATTTACACAAACCAATCATCCATAGTCAGAGAAAAAAATATAGATTCACATAAATTCCATTGGCGGCCATGTTTGTGTGAACACCTTTATTCATTTTCATTTTACTGATATCCCCTTATATTCCCCTTAAAACGTGCTAATGTCCCTTTAAAGGATTAAGGTTTAAATCTGATGAGAGACCAACATAAACTGTTCTTACCAGCAATAAACCAGGCGAACATGAAGATACTCATAAAGCCTGAGAGACTCTCGATAGCCTTGGGTTTCTTCCCTTCTTCATCCTGCATGCAAGTACCCATCACCCTGAACACAGCCAGGGCTATGGAGAAACATCCGGACACTATCAGGTAGATGGGGATGTAGCGTTCAGCACGACAGTTGTCCAGGTGGAACGCACCTGTGGAGAGTTAATTACAGGTGAGACAATTGTTTCTTATTGTTCTATGGTTCATAAGAATTGTTTGTTTTGTTTTAGATTTAACTCAAGTAGTTCTCGATGTAAGTTTGCAAAATCTGAATCACGACTACACCCCTATAGTTTTGGTCATAAGGAAAAAAACTGGACGATGCTAACATATCCCCGCCGTTAGATTGACAGCTGACAAACAATATTCATAATTGAAAAGTATATAATGTTAATCATATTAGGTAAAGTTACGAAAAAAATCTCGAAAATCTTGATTTCAATTGCAGCTTACTACGATCTGGTGGTACCAAATTGACTTTTATAAGTCAACTATCATCTATTAATTTAGTCATTGTTTTCTTAACTTCTCATTTCATTCAAAGTTTCTTAATATTGAGTTGTAACATCAAAAAGACACAGTAAAACCGTCCAAACCACCTTTTTACAGTTTCCGATTCATTGTCATAACGCTTGTGAGCTGGCTGCAGAAATGAATTAAATATATCCTTTTCTTAAATTTTGTGTGAATATTTGTTCCCTTAAGTTGTCAACACTAAATGGGATTTTTGCATATTGTATTTGTTATATATCTCACCCATTGCGATCATGGCTATAGGAAGAGCCATTCCTATCACCGTACCGATACTGCACGCACCTGCAAGAAGAGTGGGATGATCATCATTATCATAATAGCAAAATAATAATCATCTCTATACAGAATAACATATTAACCTTAACACTTAACTGTTAGGGTACCACAAAACGTCACATCACATGCGAGTAATACATCTTTACAAATGGTATTTGTAGCTTAACATTAATGTATATTTATAGCCTTTTTTGTTTCCAACATTACACAGCATTACATATTAAATAAAAAAATTACCTGATATAGTAAAAATACTGTAATAAACCATCAGAAAGTACGTTAATCGTAACAAAATGTTTGCAGTTTACAATTGACACACACTAAGGTCTTTACCACATCTCGGAACACATCATTAAGTTTTTCACACAAAACATCATCTTAACATACTGTTAAATATAAAGCCTCACACAATGGTTCACACACAACAAAACTCATGCAACACGCAACACATCTCAAAATTCTTCACATAACAATACTCACACAACCGATACAATGTTACATGCCAGACAACACATCTCAAAATTCTTCACATAACAATACTCACACAACCGATACAGTGTTACATGCCAGACAACACATCTCCAAGTTCTTCACATAACAATACTCACACAACCGATACAATGTTACATGCCAGACAACACATCTCAAAATTCTTCACATAACAATACTCACACAACCGATACAATGTTACACGCTAGACAACACATTACAAAATATATTCACACATAACAAACTTAATACATCCTAAACAATGTTACACGCCACAAAACACATCACAAAATTTTTCACACATTACAAAACTCACACATCCCGTACAATGCAATACGCCACATAACAAATCACAATTATAAATCACACATAATAAAACTCACACAACTTATACAATACGCCAGACAACACATCAAAAAATTCCTCCCAAACATCTAAATTCACACAACCTCTACAACGTAACACACCGCATAACAATCACATAATTCTTCACACTTTGAAAAGCCTACACAACAAATATAAAATACGAACATAGCTTAATACACATTGTAAAAGATGACAACTAATACACCACAATACAAAACCAAAACACTTCGTCACATCATTTCTATACGCTTCAATATATACCTCATCACAGCCATTTAGATATAGGTTCGTGTCGTTATATAAGTATTTACTGAATTATTGTTCAAGGCATTTCAAGAGATACTCACGTGGTCCGACTTTCTTAGTCTGTTCAGAATATTGCCTGTAATAATCTGAAAATGATATTTTAGTGATAAATAAAATTAACATGAAAACAAAAATCTTGAAAACGTTGAGGTCGAATAGTCATTTGATAAGGAGAGGTCTTACAACATGCTAATTCAACTATTACATCAATATGAAACTAATTGCATGATATATACTCTCCAATTTACTTGTAGAGTGAAATAATATATATAAACATTAGTCTATCTCCAATGTACTTGCAAGTGAAATAACGGATTTTAGATTACCAAAACCATTGTATTTAAGTATGCATTTAACCGTGACTCTTATATCCGGGATATACTTATTCAAATGTTCTTTATTTCCATCTGAAAGAGCACTTACCCGCCATGATGAATTTCAAGTATTCACGGACACCTTCGGAACGTTAGAATCTGAGATGAAATAAAAGAACACATTATTCATATGAATAAGGTGGCATTACTACTATCTAGAACACCTCTATGATCAAGTTCCTCTAGAGTTATTACTTTCGGAGGTCTCAATCCTATGCTATTTCAAACCATGCTGCGTTACATCGAAAATCGTGGTTTGAGTGCAACTTTGTTTAAAAAGTATTTAAGGCATTAAAGGGGCAGTAGCACGTTTTTAGGGGGAATATAAGGTGATGTCAGGAAATTGAAAATTAATGGGTTCAATTGAAAGACATTGTATTTAAACTAAATGGAGCAGTAATAATTCAAAAACATAACGTAAATGTGGCAGAGTCAATAATTTGTATTGTACATAATTTTATTAATAAACATGTGAATTGTATATATTTGTTTGTGATCTTTTGATGAGAATTACATTCTCATTAAACTAAGCAAAAACTAACCATTTTAAATCATTATTTTATATCTAAAGCTTTTATATTATACCTTAGCTCTCTAAACTTCAAATTAATCCTTAGTGTTATTTAACTACAGCTTTACTAACTTGCACTGCATGCTTTTCACATTGCAATCAGTCCCCAAGCGCGCCCCTTGCTTAGGTTTCTCATGGTAGTTTAATTATTCACCCAAGCGTAGCATAGGCTTTATAAGGTTAATTCAATAAGTTTCTCTTTGGCAATATTAGAAGTTGTGTTGGTCAGTCACTTTCACCATGTGATTTGTGGTCATTTGTGTCTTATTTCATAAGGATCGAGACCAAGGTGGTCTGGAAGTGTTTTCATATAGCAAAGGTTAGTTATCTCTAGTCTTGTGTATATATTTGGTGTTGTATTTGTATGTATTTCATAGTTGATTATGATATCGGCTAGAGTTAAAGTTTATTCATTATTCATTATGTATCATTGTATATAGTGTATTTCATGATAACTCACAGTACAGTGAGTTATGGTACTTTTCATCATGAAGTTTATATCTTTATGGTGTAGGTTATTTAAATACTTGCTACACTTATAGTGTATCTTATATTTCTTATATCAATATAGGTTATTATATTTTAAGGTTTAAGATTAAGGTTTTAGTAAACCATATTATTATTATCCATAATTTATAGTCTCATATTGAACCTACAGTATAGTGGGTTCGTGTTTACTTTATATTAAACTATAATATTAACTCACAATACAGTGAGTCTTGTAGGTATTTTATCTATCATATTAATCTTAACTTCCTGTTAGAATAGGTAATATCATTTAAGTATAGTATTAATCATTTAGGGTTAGTTCCCATATAAGTAATATATTAAGGCTATATCTTTATTATCATTACTATCATAAGTGAATGTGAGTGAATGAATGTGGTAAGTGTGATTGGTTATAGATGTGGTTGTATGTATATTTTACCGTAGTTATTCTTTTAAACATTTGTATATATCACCATATCTGCATAAGTATTTATTCATCCTGCAGATGACGTAGGCTACGGCGGTGGCACCTCTTGTATTGTATCCAGGAGCACGGGTTCAACCCACCTGGTACGTTACTAAATGTTGGACTCAATGTTGTATTTTATATTTGTCATTTGCCGCCATATATTTATATTTATTGGTGATATATTTATCATATGTGCGACGTCACATTGTTTGACATGATGTACCCTTGTGTGTTATCTAGTTATCTATTTGTATTAATATATTGCACATGATGACAATGGTATTAATTGGCATTTATGGTAAATATGGTAATGAATATGTAAGCTAATGTCTTATGGTGCACTTGAGAATTATGTACTTGAGTATCTTAATTATTTGTATAAATGGTGAATATATCTATTTATCATATTTGCTTATTCAGTAAATGTAAGTATTGTTTAACGTATTATACATTTCAAAATATAGTTACGTTTACTTTGTTTTTAAGGAAAAGTGAGTAACAGGATATCCAAAATAAACTGCTGCATATCCAAAATTCTTTTAAAATATAGAATTTTAATATTAATTTCTGAGTGTTAAATTTAGATCATATAAAATGATCAATATTGCAGCTGTGATATTCGTCAGAATATAAGAATAGGCGTTTAAAACATTAAAACATTTTAAACGATCAAGTAGTACTACCATCAACAGGGCTGATATCTGTCTTAAATATGATGTTACCCTTATATTTTTTTAAAATTGTACCTCATCTGTCAAATGAAAATACACAAAATTGACAAATGGTATGTACATTAAAGGGGCAGTAGCACGTTTTTAGGGGAAATATAAGGTGGTGTCAGGAAAATGAAAATTAATGGTTCCAATTGAAAGACAATGTATTTAAACTAAATGGAACAGTAATAATTCAAATATATAATGTAAAGTTTAGCCATGCGATTCCTTTTTCTTACAGAAAATGAATTAAAGGTGTTCACAAAAAATGGCCGCCAATGGATTTTATGTGAATCTTCATACTTTGTCCCCTGACTATGGCTGATTGTCTTGTGTAATGAGATTTTTGACACTGTCAAAATAATACATTTAGCATTAACTTACAATTATCAGTGAAAAAAATGAAATACAAAATTATCGAAAAACGTGCTACTGCCCCTTAAAACTCTTTCACGAAATTTGCGAAGATCGATGTATTGTTCCATTTACTAGTTGTTCAATACAGTAACATAACAAAAGCACATATATTTATATCATGGTTTAAATAAAACACAAAACTGTTCCTTCTTATACATTTTGGAGATCTTATTTGCCTACACTGTTCTAACGAGCCTACCTCATTTACCCACAACACTGTAGTAAATTTTTTACCTTATATTACCTCTTGAAAAAGAAGTCTAGATCTGAAAAAGACAGTTATCTAAGAGTCCGTTAATCAATTTATCGTTTTAGAGAGAAAAAAATTTCAGGAACAAAAAATTAGTGCAAACCAACCTTTTCAAGTGTAGAGCTGTAGATGAACTGGTGTAGGTAGAATGACTTGGTAATTTTTATATTTCGGCATCGTCTTATTCGTTTAATTTCGCAATTCTTGAACCTACATTTCACGCTTCACTGATTTTCAACGTTGTAAACCACTCCTCAAAGAGGGGGAGTTGGTATCACGTGTATCTTCTTGTCATTTTGCAATAAGCAAGTAAACTCCATTCCTTTGTACTTATTTTCTTCTGTTGCTAGGCAACGCCTAACAATAATTATTATGGTTTAGAAAATGGCCGCTTATAGAATAAATTATGTTAGATTCTTGTACCTTGTTCATAAACTTATCACAAGATTGGTTCTTAAAATCATGTTGATGCAAAACAATCGTTTTTATTTGCACTATGTGGTTATAGTTTAACCTGAAAATATGCGGGAAATTTTAGGAAAATAATCTGCAAAAACATTTATGCGGACATGCTAAATATCCATTTTGATTCCATAGCACAAAGCTTACGCTGAGGTAAGTAACTGGAAGTCGTTTATATAAATGGTTATAAGTCAATCGAGGTTAATTTTATCTCATTTCCAAAAGCTTTTTAAAAAACCGGTTTTATGTAGGTGTGAATGGTTTAATAGTTTTACATCCGGTCATTTCCCAATGTGTCATGCGGTATTTTGGAGATTTGAATCACTTGCAATCAAATGTTGCTGGATTTATTTCAAAACCTTAAAATCACACAATCTTATGAATACATAGTAAAATATTTACAGAAATCAATGAATAACAGTTGATATTATTGACATGACACCGCATATAACCAACTGATGACAGATGTTTTATGTGAAATACTACAATTCCATTATGTAAGTAATCTATTATCAACTATTCACTGTTATATGTGTCATCGCATAAATCATAACGTCACTTAAAATTTTGTTAATCGAATCGTATGGCATGACAATGGCCATACTGCCCTGGGTAGAATAATTTCAGATTTCAAACTAACAACATATGCTTATGTTAGAAGTCGTCTACACGTTTTCAATATCAAGTTTGTCGCCAACACAATGTGAATCAGCGTTCAACCTGAGCTCCTACATCAGCGATAATGGTGATCCTTTGTTTTGCATCGATCTATCGATTGAATACCTTTGACAAATTCACTAGGGTTCCTGTTACAAACAGTTTTGGTTTACATCTGACAAGTATGTCTATATCATAAAGATATATACTTGTCATTCTAAATAGTGCACATTATATTCAGTGTATCTTGAATCTCGTTTCCTGGAAACTTGGGTATGGTACATGATAAATACAACTAATATCGTTCTATAAGAGCAGTGGCACATTATTTTAAAATTTTATATTTTTTTATATATTTATCAATTTTATTACTGATAATTGACGTTTATGCTAAATGTATTTTTGAAAGTGTCAAAAATTTCATTACACAAACCAATCATCCATAGTCAGAGAACAGATGATAATGATTTACAGAAAGTCGATTGGCGGCCATTTTTGTGTGAACACCTTTAATTCATTTTGTGTAAGAATAGGGAATAGCATGGTTGAACTTTACACTATATTTTTGTATTACTGCTTCATTTAGTTTAATTACATTGTCTTTCAATTAGAGCTATTTATTTTTATTTTCCTGACATCACCTTATATTCCCCCTAAAACGTGTTACTGTCCCTTTCAAACTATTTTACCACAACCCGGTTATTGTCAATTTTAAAATGAACACCCTATCATTCTTTAATACTCAGTGAGGATTGCCGTTCGAGACATATTACAAATGACATTTTGCAATGTAGTTGTCAAACTGTTTGTACATCACATGTAAATGTTCTTTATTAACAATAGTTAACGTCCAATGCATTTAATAACTGTCACATTTTCACGAGTTACATCCAGATATGCAATATGGGAAATGACTATGAATATTGAATATGGCTATTACATGTTATAAATAAAAACATGACACATTATCACGAGTTATATCAAGATATGCACGCTAAAAATAAATATTACTTGTACATAGTACGAATAAATCCATTACACATTATCACGAGTTATATCAATATATGCAGTACGTACCAGGAATGATGTTCAAGTGAAATCAGACTCATATCTATCTGTTACTTATATAACGTGTTAACGATATATGGATGAACTGTTCTGGCTACAGATGTCAATAGATGTCAGCTAACCATAACACAGCGGTACATGTAGATTGTCAATGAAATTACGTTGTGGGTCTGACATTTTCAAGTTATGATTTATACATGCATCAATATAAAACAACTACTATCATGGATTTTCATATAATGATGCATGGACAGTTCCATATTTGTACAATTTATTTAGATTGATATTTGTAAATACTGTCAACAATATGACCTGCTATACAAAACCTGTTGATCTTAATTATTTTAGATTACAAATATATACGCACCTATCACCTACTATTCAGACATTTTAAGAAGTACACTCACTGTTAACTTCTATGATGCTATATGTTGTGATGCTGCCAGGGCTATATACATGTATATATATTTGTAAACACGTGATACATATACTTGTATACTAAAATGTACAGCTGACGCAAAACAAGTATACATAATGAGTCTATGTAGAGTATATGTAGTACCATATTAAAAATATTAACCAAAACAAATTTATTCAACTTTAATCAAGCGTATCATCATTGCTTTTATCTTATTGTTACAGGGGCTGAATTATCTCAGTAAAACGAAACAGGGACCGTTCGATTCTATACACTCAGTGCTCCATGAATTTTTTTAACCTTTGGGTATTTACTCCTTGATTTGGATTCTATTAGGTACAGTTCATTTTGATTTCGTATGTGATAAAATGGGACTCCTTAGATTTTTAACAATTGGGTATTTTATATGAAACTGAGAGTGAAGTCGCATTATATTACAAAACTGCAGGCTACATTATTTTTGCTACACCAATTTAACATGCAAGTCTATAGGAAAAACGTCACTGTCCGAATATAACTGACACGGGTCTTTAGTTTACTTTGTACAACTAATATTATCATAAATGGATTACATTTATTAATGAGGTGGCTTCGCACAACCCACACTGCTGTTGAGTATAAGGAGCTCCTTACTCACCACCATCTTCCTACGCAGAGCCTAAAAGTCCAGTTTCCAAACTGTCATTTTATGCCTTGCTGCAGAGACTTTACTTTTCTGTGCTGCTATAGTGCCCTTACAGAGTAGAGAGCAAGCACAGAAAACTCAAGGCTATGCAGCAAGGCATAAAATGACAGTTTGGAAACTGGACTTTTAGGCTCTGCGTAGGAAGATGACTCATCACAAGAAAACTTAGACTTCCGCTAATATATCAAACACTGATGTAGAGCTATAAATGCGCCGCTAGTGTTTAAACACTTTTACGTACAATAGGCATGTTTATCGATTCTTTTGGTTTTTTTTAAAGATGCTGTATCATACTTGCAAGCGGTTCAGGATGAAACTTAGCTATTGGGAAATGAAATACATCACTTTGTAGAAAAATCTTTCGTCGAAATTTTGATATCATATTTAGATTGTTTAATCAACAATAACATACTTATTTCGACGCTTCAAGCACAGTACCCCTCTTAGAAAGGACATGTCATTTTGTGAACCCGCTTTCGGTGACGTAATCATTATGCTTGTAGGATTTACACCGTGTCTCAACTACCGTAATTACGTTCAATGGGTATCAACTTTGACAGCAACGAATACCTAATTCGGAGAAAAAGAATATGAAATCTAGTTGAGCGCGACAAAGGCGGTTTTCAAGCGTACATTTAGAAACCGGAAGTTATGAAATGGCCACACTTGATTCGCCCTTATGTCGACTGCCGTTTCGGTATTATTTGGTAAATTATCTCCTATTTGATGAATTTTGGTCCGATTTACTCAAGGTTGGTCGCTAATTTTTTCTAAAAATACAAAGTATACATTAAAAATACTTTAAAAATTATTGCACTATGATATAGCATCTTTAAGAAAATGTCTTCTTATACGTACTCCCACATTTTTTTCATTGCGTTTTAAATGATTTAATTGCGTAATATACGCATATACACAGCTTATCTGGAGCACTGAATACACTGAACTAAGGTCTGGAAATAGAAACGACAGGGCACTTCGAGGAAATACGGTATTTGCGGAATGCCGCTGTGCGCCAACACTATATGGGATTCTCTGGTGTGTGAAGATTACGTATTATGTTACAAACTCCAGTCTACAAACCTGTCACGCGAATGAGACCAAGGTATAGAAGCTACTGTACATTGAACGAATACACAATAACCATTTGTACATTCTTTCTCACACTTTATATTTGTCAAAATGTTTTGAAGGAGTTGTAAACACAAGACACCATCTACTGGCTTCGCATGGCATAATTAGACACTTGGAGCGCCGGTTATACCGAAGACGTAAAAAGAATCCATTCTTTTTACGTCTCAGTTTGTTTATACTATGCGAGTGGTAAGCTCGCACGCTGTAAACATATCTTGCCCTATTTCATGATTGACATAAAATCTTAAGCTTGGTCGTCAGTTACCAAGTAAGGACATTACAAGTGCACAAACGCAAGATCAAGAAATGACCTAGACATAGCAGAACAACTCGTTTCGAAGAGATCAGGAAAATGAAGTCTGTTAGCACATTCCTGGCTACCTAACCGTATGCAGATGTTAGTAAACTCATTTGATGACTAACGTTGAAATCCTTTAAAATTTTCCTTTAAAAGTCTCTGAAATGAAAATACATGCAGCTTTCTACCATTAAAATTGAAAGGAGCCCACTGAAGCTGTTCATTTTCTGAAACTGCAGTGAGCTAGACTTGCTACAATAACATAGACTTGTGTTTCAGGGGATGTTAGACAGACTAGAAATGACAATGACAAGAGAATTATAACAAACTGTGCAACCTATAGCTACCTTTCTTGCCGCTGTTTCAGGTACGCGAGATGGCCGGGCTATCCTAGGGTCAGTAACAAGCGCTTCAGAAGTTCAGTACCCGGTTTATTTAGCTTTCAGTTCCGCTTTGATACACCATGTAACTACGTGCGTGGGACCTTGATAGTAGATAGCCTACTGGATATTTTCAGAATGAATCTTCATACCAGTTTAATAGTCCTCTGAATTAATACGCGACTGACCAAAACGCTTCTTAATTAATTCTAACTACCTGTCTGAATCAATAAGCGATCGCGATAGCAAGCCAACATCACGTGTATTTATAGATACGCATATGCATGGGTTCTTCCAGCCAGTAAATGGAAAAGTGGAAATGAAAGTTCGATGTTCAAACTTAAGATTAAACCTTGTTAGTTCATTATGTGATCTGGTTTTTGGTTAATTTTGTTTTCCATGTGATTAGGCGAGTTTTGCCTCGAAACTGACAAATGACTATATTGAGTACGCGCGTACTACGTGTTGCTATTTATAGAACAAAGGCATGCAGCTTCCCAACTGCGCTGTTACCGCTTTGACAAGAGAAGTGCAGTGTTTATTTACCCTTATACAGCCCCTGAAACACGATTTTATATAAAAGCTTAACTTCTTAGAAAGTAAAGGAAACGAAATAATGTTTTTTCAATTAGTCTTTCCAAAAATGCATATATATCATGGTGTCGTTTAAAACTCAGAACTTCTGAACGTGTGAAACAAACGTTGACCGGTCAAATTAACATAGTTGACAGCAACAGAAAACAGAAGCTTGAAATTTAATAGTAAATTTTATGGTTCAAATAAAAAACAGAATGCTTTATGTGTTTTGCATTTATTCTTTATTCTAGTTTATTTAGTTCATACATTTGAGAGAAGTTTGACATTTTAACAATATTTACACGATCCTAAATATCATAAATTTTCAGTTCAAAGAATGACAATGTGCTTGTTCACATTCGCTATGGCAATGTTTCATATACCTAAACCATTTGTTTTCAAGCTACTTGGAAATAAAAATCACCCAAACATATCAGCTTAAATGTTTAGTATAATGATAACTTTAACTTTAACAGTAGGCAAAATATAAAGCCTCATTATTTTAATGTTGTGACAGTGCGTTTTAACTAAGTATTTACAAATACACATTGCACGTGCTTTGCATGTTCTCCACGTTCACTCTCCGGTTCACCCGTCAAATGAACAGCACAGGTTTCATACCAACAATCAAACTTTCTTGTTCTGTGTGCCCACCCGATAACCTCTTGGATAACAGGCGAGCCGCCAAGCAGAGGGTTCGAACCTTGATTCACGGCCTTCCGAAGTTTTATTTTCAAATGAGAGAATTTTTAGATGTCTTAAAGAAGCATTTAAGAAAACACCGTACAACTAAAATAAAAAGCTGACATCCCCAATGGCCGGGAAAGTCAATGAGCAGTTGATTCTTAAAATACAATGTAATACAATGTAGTGACGTCATCACCTTGAATTAACTAACGGATATATCTCATAGGGACCATTTTTAGAAATCATTTGTACTGAAGTCACTTCAGCCAATTCGTTATTATTCAATTGCTTTAAAGTGTCCCTTTAAATCACCACACACATCATCAGGTATGATAAAACGCAATATATTCATCGTTTCATATTTAAAACAAAATAAAGTAAAACTCCCAAAAACTTGAATTAATATTTGAAGTTTAAAAGTATCCAAAACGTTAAACATCATAGTGTTTGTATCAAAGGATTCTTGTTGTTCAATAAATACCTCACTTATTGTTCTGAAGATTTCCAAATAAGGCATTGTCTCGACATAGTGAGTGAGTGAGTTAATGTTTTACGCCGCTTGGGCAATATTTCAGCCATAAGGGGCGTGTTTCCTCAAAGCCTACTCCAACCTGCAGTTCGTAGCAATGTTTTTTAAGTCAAGTCCATACCAAAGGCGGCGATGAAGACGTTGAGGATTGTGATGAAGAGAATTAGACCGACAATAGCGTTGTTGAGTCTGTTAGCGCGGGTATGAGCTGGCTCATCCTTCACATTCATGGCGCCCAGCATGAGGATAACGACCCCTGTGGCAACCTGTAGTAACACGGATAGACCAATCAGCATCAACAACGTCACGTACAGGCCGTCACGTGTCACCGTATCTGACGTCACAAGCACCTTCAGCTGGGACGCGTTCGCCATCAGCAGCGCAAAGTCCAGCATGCCTTGCGCCACCGTCTTCCGGGTAGTGTAGGCAGCCGACATTACTGGTTCGTCACTCTGTAGAGACAACGTTTAAGATTCAGGTGACAATAATAGAAGGAAGAAGAAGAGACAAAAGGAAGAAAAGTTTGATGACAGACTTGAAGACGATGTTTGGTTTAGAATATAAACTCAGGTGTTCCAATTTTCCACAACGAGAAATGCATGTACTATTGAACTGAGATTACAAATTAAAGGGGCAGTCCTATCGGGGTATTTGATGTGGCAACAAAATTCAAGAGTACTTCCCTAAATATGATTATTTCACACTTTTGTTCAAATGTAAGTGAGGGTAACTGTTCTAGGTTTAACGATTTCACAAAGGGATTGATTGCATCACTCCGGCCTCTTGAATTTCGTCCCCCCAAAATATACCCCCGTGGACTGTTCTTTTATTGCAAAATACAAATTGTATTCAATCCGAAAACCTCACCTGTTGATCCGTAATCTTCTCTTTTTTCCCTTTTCTGGCCATTTTTGGGACGATTTTCTTCTAAACAAACAATTCAACAAAATTAGCATCGCGAATTTTTTCAAAGTGAATGAATGAGTTATTGTTTTACGCCGCTTGGGCATATTTCAGCCATGAGCGGCGTTTTTTCAAAGTGCGTACCGCTTACGTGTATCAATTTAACGTGTCCCAGAAAGGGATTATTTCAGAACCATTTAGAAGTCTACACCCAAATATCTCATGTGATCTATATACACAACTAAGAGCTGTTATGTGCCTTAGTGCACGGTATATGGATTATAAGAGCAGCGTGCCGAGTAGCAGGTTGATGGATAAAAGAACATTCAATACATACGGACATACTCACATCTATCACTAAAGTATCAGACATATTTGGTTGGCGATGATGAAAATTGTTTGAATAGAACGACCATTTGTCATGAATATTATTGATCCATTTAGGAATGTCCTCTACACAACGGTCTAAAAACTGCCCGTTTTGTCGCATGTTCTGGCGTAGGTTCAGTTCACCAAATACAGAGGCTTCAAGAATATTTCATTAGCTAAGGGTATGTATCTCATGTTAACCATTCATCTACATGATCTCCGCCATAAAGCATTGTAAACGTGATGGTGTGAGTGGTCCTTTTATGAGAAAGTAAACTTCTAGATTGACTGCTCCAAACTGGTGACCGACCATGCGACTCTACGGGTCGTCGTCAGACCGTGTGGAGAGAATAACACCGACCGCATGCTTTTCCTTGTAAAGGTGATATTAATTCCGATTTTAATTAGAATTGTATTATCAAATTGTAGATACTTGTAATGCACATAAGTAAAGTCCCACTAATAAAAAAACAGGCAGATTCACATGTTTACCAAACTATGTTCAGAAGAAAGTTATTTAAGACTGTTCTTTAATTCTGAATACAACACAGGTATTATATAGGTGTATACCAAGGTTATAAATCAGCAAATATATCTTAGTTTTACATGAAGAACTCATCGTTAAAAAGCATTTTAAAAGACATACAGGTATTTCATAGACTAAATCCAAGCATGCCTACCTTGTTGTAGCGTCAGGTGTGTACAAACACCACTCTGATGATCAGGACATACAACTGCACCCTCCTACAGCAGTGTACCTTTATGTCCGCGTAACTCCAACGATACCATGATAACTATCGAGGTAACTTACAATTGTTATTAAAGGGGCAGTAGCACGTTTTTTGAGAATTTTATATTTTCAATTTTTCACTGATAATTGTTAGTTAATGCTTAATGTAATACTTTGATAGTGTCAAAAATCTCATTACACAAACCGATCATCCACAGTCAGAGAACAAAATACAATCGTAAAAAATAATGACTATGATCAATATATATGTAAATTTTATAATTTCATATGCAAATACGATATGGATATAAGTAAAGCCTTCAGACAAATATCTAGAACCCCTGCAACCCCTATCCGGGTATGTAGACATCTTGGCAGATGCATCCTGTTTCCATTTGCAGCCTTGTACTCGGGACAATAGGCACCCCGTTGAATCCCGTCCTGCAGGGTTCCAGTAATAACGATTTGCACAACCAAAAATACATTGATAGTGATCGTGGGAAGCGGACGTAAGTGCATCGGTTGATTACAAAAAGCATTTTAGCTATGCCAAAGTTGTCTAATGGGTCTAAATGATTCATACTGATAGTTTATGTAGGCGGCTAATGTATGCCCACTCAAATACTAAAAATTAAGTAGACTTTAAACTTGTGTGTGTAATTTAATAAATTCTTCATATTATCTCTCGAGTGCGTGCTGTGCGTGACGATAAAACATGAACCGCGGGCTTTATTGAAGAGTATGTCCGATATCTGCGGGCAATGCCCACGGGCTTTTCTCGAAGGAGGAGAGCAAACGTTTCACTTATGCCCACGGGTCACGCTTTATCCAACTCATAAACCGAAAGCATGGGAAATGTTGTACTTAAATATATAGTGGTGGACACAGCAATGAAAAGACGTGTCATTGAGAGTCGATCCAATCTGTGTTCGGTTGTGTAACGCATCGCGCGAACGCAGCTTCGTCAGTCTTGGTATGCCTTGCACGTTCAGCCAGCATTTCTCTGCAGTGGTACGTTGACTCGCAAGATTTTCAGTTTAGAATCGACTCAAAAAATCAAGATCGTAAAATAAATTTTAAGAATTATGAATAAATATACTAAGCCTTTGTTATAAAAGGGCCTAACATATGAGCTCCATCAGTGTGTCACAGTGCTTCAGTTGTCAGAGATTTGGGTTCAGCGTTTAGTAGTGTGAACTTTGAAGTTTAAGATGTTTGTTATTTTTCAAAAGTGATATTTTTTCAAAATGCCATTTATATCGTTGGAGAAAAATTAAGGTAAATGCCCGGGCGGAGGGCATTATTAAGATTATTTCACGGGGCTGAAGGACGTTATGTAAATAACTGCCTTTGGAAGCGAAATTATATCAGAACCATGATGATACAAATCGGATTACATTTGGCAATGATATTAAGCAACAATGAAGTCCGAAATGCAGAAACTCAAAGGTTGATTATCTTAAAAAATATGTTGGTAAGCAGCTGTAACTGGCACGAAAAAATCTTCTTTTTTTCTAACTTTGTTGAAATCTATTTATATTAACGTAGTGAATTTTTAAACTGTCAAGAAAGAGATATTAAATTTTTTTATCTATCGAAACGTCGCATCATTCAAACCTGATTCTTCCGGTTTACGTTAAAGAGTTATTAACCATGTAATGTGATGTATTACATGACCGATTGATTAAGTTAATAAGTTATAAATAAAATCTGTATAACGTATTGATTATTAAAGTTGGTGATAGAGGCAAATATACATGGATAAATTGTGTTGTGCCTTTAACTAATGTGTAAATGCAATTCAACAGTACAACTAGGTAAGAACACCCTTGCTGCACACCGATATACAGTCCAAATTGTGTTTCTGTTCATAGTTGAACATCTGTAAATGTTTTAATTAACTGACAATACAATACAAAATGTTTGGAGAGATGAAACCGTTATCTTTCTTATAGATATCGTCTATTTATCTAGCAAAAAAGATTTTCAGCCGTATTCCACGTTTTATAACCGCATGTTCTTTGAAACACTGCAAGAACGATACTTTTACATCTGATTTTCATAAATTTACATGAATTGGAACTGTAGTAGTGAATACCTTACAAATCCTTAGAAGTGGAGATGACACCTTTATTTTTATGTTTAAGTAGTTTTTAACAAAAGAGATAATGTTGTTTTTGTCGTTCTGTCTCTTATAAACCATATCCAGCATATCGGCAATCAGCCAAACTTGACCACATGATTTTTCAACGAAACCAATGAACCTATAATATAAAATCATTGTATTAACCTGAAAGTCGTATTCATTAAACGCAGATCACAATTTCAATAATTGAAAGCATCCTCGGTCATCGACTGTTCCGATGCTCTGCACTATAGCACCCCTGTGGCTTTTCTTCAAGGAAATCTCTTACCCTCCGAGAAGGCCAATAAAGTCGAATCAAGTTGACTTTCCAGCTCCTTAAAAGGCATGTAACAACAGGTGATGAGTAAACTGCCTTGTAGTTCCAGTTCTTAGCTCGAAAATCCATGTTCCCATCCTACGAGATGCCAAAGGTTCCTTTGAAACGTCAAACTCAACTCCATGAGCATGCTTCCGAGACACCGAGACAGGCTTTAACATTTTATAAAGTCAGTACCTTTTTTTAGGGTCATTGTTTCGTATTAACACTCAAGGACGGGTAATCCAGGTACCGATTATTTTGAGAAAAATCCAAGGGTTGTAATCGTGTTGAGTACATTTGGTCCTGGTAAACCGATGATTGAGTTAAAAGTATAAATGGCTTTCAGAAAAAGTCAATCGAAAGGAACACGATCACCTGTATCGAGTTGATGGGTCGCGTGGACTTCATAGCCGGGATGTTGATGCTTAGAAGTAGAAATCAAGGAAACAAAAAAATACTTAGCACACAAATTTGGTTTTATGCGTGTCAATTTTACGATTTTCATTAGACGTCATATTGTTCACTTCCGTATAATGTAGCTTGAGTTTGTTTGTACATTGATTAAATTCGTTTTCGCCTTTACAAGTACAAAGTCTCTGTTTATTTAGTTGGACAGATCGTATCTTACTCAAGTAATGGAAGTTTCACTTTGTACTTGTCCTGAAATCAAAAACCTTTGAAAAGATTTCAAACAGACTGGCCAATTCTAGGATATGGCAACGAGAACTATGTTCAAATAGTTAAAAAACAATGTTTTAGTTCAACGTTTTGATGGTAAAAGACTGCTTCCTGTCACACAAATGACGTTTAAAGGGACCATTCGAGCGGGGTATTTTTTGTGGAAACGAAATTCAGGAGGACTTTCCTGTTTACATTTATATATGATTTTACATGATAATTTCACACTTAATTTCATATATGTTTGTGAGATAAGTATTTTAGTTGTTAAAGATTTGACAATTTGACAAAAAATAAAGTGTATCGCTCAAAAATAAAAACATCGTGAAATGAAGCCAATCATCGAAGCTACGATCGTGGAATGCATTACTACGACAAAATTCTGTTGCAACTGATAACCTTTATTATGAATTATTTGTAAATATGCTCCTCTTCTATCAATCAAGTTTTTATTACTTCTTTTTGCTAATGAATAAGCACATTTGTTTTCTCGCAAATCTTCACTTTCAAATGGCGGCTGAATGCCGCTCGAGAGCCTTTAAAACACGGGTTGAAATTAAGGGTCAAGCCTGAGCGAAACGCTCAATGCGAGACACTATTTACCATAAATATTGTTGAAAGTCAAAAACCATTTTAGAAACCATAACGCTTAAAATGACAGAATATGAAACAAGTGTTTACATTTATATATTTATATAAGTTTTTAGTTTCTTTCGTCTATTAGACCTGCTTCATCACTTTCCTTTAATACAGTAGAGGACCTTATTATGTTCGTCTAGATTGACATAATATACATATACACATATATATATAGATATATAATATGTGAAGAGCCTTAAAGGGGCAGTAGCACGTTTTTGGATAAATTTATATTTTTAATATTTCACTGATAATAATTTGTTATTTAATGTTAAATGTATTATTTTGACAGAGGCAAAAATCTCATTACACAAGCCAATCATCTATAGTCAGAGGACAAAGTATGAAGATTCACAAAAAATCCATTGGCCGCCATTTTGTGTGAACACCTTTAATTCATTTGGTCTAAGACAAAGGAATCTCATGGCTAAACTTCAAATTATATATTAGAATTATTACTACTCCTTTGGGTTTAAATACACTGTCTTTCAATTGGAACCATTAATTTTATCACCTTATATTCCCCCAAAAACGTACCTTTTTAAAGAAATAAATGACCAGTAAGGTACAGGAAAAAAGGAACAGCAATTATTTTGAATATTGACTTAATTTTAGTCTACTTGGCAATGTGAGGATGTGATCTAGATTATTGGTCTACTATGTTTTTTATGAAAAAGCTGTTCATAGCTAGTTACATCAGGTTGTCATTCAAGGATTACGAAATACCATTCAAATATTTAGTTGACCAACCACGTTAAAAAATCTGGTATGCCTATTTGTGGTGACATACTTTTGTTTTAAAAAAGCGTGGGTGACTTTTACAGGTATAACAAGTTTGCGCAATGGCAAAAGACAAAAGAGTCAAGTTACCCTGTGCTATGATCGTTTTGTTAGAAGGCAGCCCTGTCGAATGATGAGCTGGTTTCGTCCGATCAGATAACAGTCCACCACCTACGCCCGTCAGTCGCCCGGAACGTGCGATTCCAGTTTTAGTTCCGACGCAATACGCCACTTAAAAGTCACCCCATACTTCGATCGCCTACGCTTCAACATTGCAAAACTTACCGATTTGATGCACAAGTTCTGCTTCATGACTGTGTATTATAGGAGCCTTTATACAGTCTAGGTCTTCAGTCTGCAAATCTAGATTGACTGAAAACATGAAAAAGCTCAAGAAATAGAACATATCAATGAAGGTACATTAATTATTTTATGTACTTCATAGTCTAAATTTTAGTCTATTTTTAAGCTACCTTGGAAATATGCTGTTAGCTAAAATTAAAATATTTGAGATCCAAACAACGAGACATCCATCCTTGCTATCAATTTTGAGCTTCGGAGGCTGACAAGGGATAAGTCTGCTACTGTGAAGCATCATTTATCGACAATGACAAAAATCAAATTCATTCATTCATAAAAAGGCTATGTATAACTTATCAGATAGCAATTTTCAATAGATATCCCCTACCAAAAACATATTTTTTTTTATATTCGTGTAGGCATGACAATTTGCAGTTATTTGATATAGTTACACTTATTAAAGTGTCAATAAACACACTTGCAACAACTCTGGTACCTGTGTGCCGTTTGTACAGTTATTCTAAATCTGGATATCCAGTTCATTTATCAAAAAGGTAAATATGAAACGGACTCAAAACACAACCCTGTCTTTCACCTCAAGGTAAAATTCTAATAACTACAGGTAACCAATATTTGGTCAATGCCACTTATCTTTTGGATTTTCGATAACTTTTTTATCATCATCGAATCTTCAAGTAGTCACCAAAAAAGGTACATTTCCCACCCCTAACACTAAGGTATCTCTGGACAATAGTACAGTTGTTTATAAACTTGAATATAAATTTCTCCGACACATTTTTTAAGATTGTATTTTATCATTTTAAAACACTTTATTGCCGTTGCATAACTACTAATCGAGATTGATTGCAAGGAACACATGTTTTCTAAAAATATTTTATTTGTTTTTTGTTTTTCAGCCCGTTTTTATTTACCTTTTTGATAAATGAACTGGATACACAGATTTAGAATAATTTTACAAACGGCACACAGGTAAAAGAGCTGTTGCAAGAATATATTTATTTGATAATGTGTGCTATTTTCAAAACGAGAAGATATATTTACATTATCTTTGTGAGATTTACAATCTTCAAGCGTTATACATTATGTGATTTTGTCTTGTGGACCTCTTCATTTGACAACAAATATTTTGAATTTTGCGATCTACATATCTATGTCGTACGTTGATAAGGTCTTTAAGAAATGTGATTTGAAATTGCGTGAAGATAAATGCAATAATATGCTAGTTTGTACATTGTATGAACAATGCAGTCTCATAATAAATTCCTTCGTAGAAATACAATCATAACAAGTATAATTATGTACCATACATAGTGTTCTTGGCCATCTTGCCGTCAATTCTAGATTAAGCTATTTTAATTAGGTAGAGAAAATAACGGAAATTTTTTTTAGAATGTAAACATATTTTTTCTACACGTTTTAATTTCGGAAGCATCGTCGTCTTTTAAACATCTAGCAACAGACAATTTCAAATTAAATCATATGTATATATCAAACATAATGATAATGATTTTACAACAAAGGGACAAAATAAAAGAAATACAATATGCATATATCCAAATGTTTTACTGCTAATTAAATGAACAAATTTCAGATTTAACATACATCTGAGATTACTTTGCTTTTGTAATCGTTTTGAAGTTTTGGAAAAAAGATTTGAATAAGTATTTAATTTACTTGCTCTGTAATATAATGACCATAAATAAATAAAATAAAAAAATTGAAATTTGACTCCTTGCAGACATAAACATACAGACTAGACATACCAAGGAAATGAAACTCCTGAGACGCATGTGATATTTAAATATCAGTCTTGCTACTGTACCTTGTATACAGCTGCGTATTTGCTTGTGTATCATAGTGCAAATATCATGTAATTTGGGTTTCGTTTTGACATCCATAAAATGATTCCAGGACCACTTACAAAGGATCATCGAATGTCCATGTGCAAAATAACCATTTCCAAACAATATTACGGGATTGTTTTGTCACAGGTGGTGAATATTGATATTTGGTTTATTAAATAAACCGATGGGGTCATATTTGTAAAATTCGGATTTTCTTAAATTTCGGTTTAAATATCTATGTAAACTTTGAAGGGAAAAAACACAGTTACATTGCCTTAGTGCAAAGAATTGAATATGAATAAGATTTAGAGTTGTTGATCACTTATGAAGGATTTTGTAGAGAAAAATAGAAAATTTTCTAAATTAAGACAAAATTGGCCGCCAATGGACTTTATGTGAAACCTTATAATTTGTTCTCTGATTATGGATGTTTGGTTTGTATAATCAGATTACTTACACTATTAAAGTAATACATTTACAATTATCAATGAAATTTTGAAAATATAATTTTTTGGAAAAACGTGCTACTGCCCCTTTAAGATCGTTTTGTTAGAAGGCAGAATGTCGAATGACGAGCTGGCCTTGTCCTATCAGATAACAGTCCACCACCTACGTCTTCAGTCGCCCGGAACGTCAATACTATACAACCAACACGACACCCCACAATTCTAACGCATATATGTCAGTTTTAGTTTCGACGCAATACGCCACTTAAAAGTCACCCCACACTTCGATCGCCTACGCTTCAACTTTGCAAAACCGATTTGATGCACAAGTTCTGCTTCATGACTGTGTATTATAGGAGCCTTTATACAGTCTAGGTCTTCAGTCTTCAAGTCTAGATTGACTGAAAACATGAAAAGTCTCAAGAAATAGAACATATCAATGAAGGGACATTAATTATTTTGGATATTTCATAGTCTAAGTTTAAGTCTAGTTTATTTGAAGCTTCCTTGGATATATGCAATTAGCTAAAATTTAAATATTTGAGATCCACACAACAAGACATCCATCCTTTGTATCACCTTTGTCCTCCGAAACAGACAATGGATAGGTTTATTTTGCTTAAGCATCATTTATCGACAGTGACAAAAATCAAATTCATTAATTCATAAAAAGATATTTTTACTGATCAGATAGCAGAGCGACAACTTCTTCATAAGATACCCCCTACCCCAAACATATTTACATAACTATGTGTAGTTAATAATTACACTCATTTAAGTGTCAATATACACAATTAACGTTAATATACCAGTTCCTTTGTATCAAAATTTAGATAGGAAATTTAGATCATTATCACTTCAAAAACCTGTTTTCGAATAAAAGGCGGTCCTCTTGTAGATCAACATAAGCATACAATATCAAAGTTATACATGTTTAATCTTGTAAGAACTCCCGTACCTATGTGCCGTCTGTGCAGTTATTCTTAATCTGGATAGCAAGTTAATTTATGAAAAATGTAAATAAAAACTGACAAATTACATATCCAAATATTCTCATAACATTGATTAATTGTTTTGATAAGTAATCGTTTGGATTTTCAATAAAAAAATCGAATCGAATCAAAAGTTCAAGTTGTAACCAAAAACGTAACAACATTTCCCACAGTTAACTGTAAGGTATCCCTGGACAATTGTACCCTATTTTATCGAGGATCCAATGTCACTTGATTAACAAATGCTTTGAAATCGTACATTAGATTGTATTTGATCAGTTTAGAGCGCTTTATATGGTTGCCGTTGCATATGTACCAATCGAGATTCATTGCAAGAAACACGTGTTTTCTAAATATATTTCGTTTGTTGTTGGGTTTTTTTCAGTCGAGACACAGCAAAGATAAGAACTCTGTTCCTATAAGAATGTGATTTTCTTAGACGCTTGTGATATTTAAATATCAGTCTTGCTGCCATGCGTCCTTTTAGCTGACACATCACTAACAGATAAAAGATCGTAGAATATCTATTGATAAAGGTCCTGTTGCTAGCCAACACAGCATAAACATACAAAACAGAGAAAGAACATGAGTTTAAAAATGTTGTAATATGTGTACAACCATGTTATGTGTACATGGAATCATGAAATATCACATAATATCAGTCATTTTGATTCGCGACCTTTTTTCTGACACAGCATAAACACAGAGACATCAAAGTGGGGTTGGACGGCGACATATATAAACAACTATAGGACCGTAAAAAATAAGAAAATACCAGAAATGGTTGTTGTGCAATATTCTCCCCCACAGAGGCAGGTCAAGTCATGAATATAATGTTATTAATCAAGTTTTTCCGTATTGGTCCAGGTACAGGTCCAAGGTCTGCTGTATTGGCCCGAGGCGAAGCCAAGGGCCAATACAGAAGACCGAGGACCTTTAACTGGGCCAATACGAAAAATTTGATTAATGACGCTTTTATTAATTAACTTCTTTGTAATTAACTTGCACAACATTAGAGAGTTCATTTTACCGAAATCAAAATTATCAATGAGATTTTTTGTGGGTATGCGCATGCTCAGACTTGTATTGGCCCAGTCTGCTCGTATTGGCCCTGTTTTGCTCGTATTGGCCCAGTTGTTGATTCGTATAGTGCAGGTCGTATAACTTGTATAAGTGCCATATCATTTATAGTTAATTAATAAATGTTGATACAGCCTCTGTTCTGTTAGGCTGGCTTTGATGGATAGAATGAGAGATGACTGATTTGAGGCAATCAAAGTTAGTTGTTCAATCAGCGATGCTGTATCATCTTTTGGCAACTGAATCATGACAAAAGCATTGTGAAAAAGCAAAAGCATTGTGAACCATTCTTTCCACATGAGAAGCGTTATCATTTGATAAAGAAATTCAAATGGATTTTCGTGCAATTTTTCCGCAAGGAGAAACTGCCGGAACCCTCGGATTTCGGCGTCATAAAACAGAAGCTGTAAAAACATTTCATTACCAGGTCTGCCTCTGTTGTGAGAGAATGTTGCTGTGCGACCTTCTTGCCGATAACTAGTCTGTCTAACAGCCCCTGAAACAAAGTATCTTTAAAGACCCACACAAGTCTATATTATTGAAGCAAGTCTAGCTCACTGCAGTTTCAGGCTGAAAATGAACAGTTTCAGTGGGCTTCTTTCAATTTTAATAGTAGAAAGCTTCATTTAACATGTATTTTCATTTCAGAGACTGAAATTTAGTCTAGCTGACAACGCATAAACAGAGAAAGCAAAACACAAGAGGCTGATGCTTATGATTCATTATAAGATCGTTTAATATCTCAAAATATCAGGTCTGTTGCTGCGCGACTTTCTTGCTGACATAGCAAAAACAGACACAGCAGATCATATTGAGGATGGCGATGAATATTAACAACTACAGGATCGTTAAACAGTTAAATATCAGTCTTGTTGCTGAGCGACCTCTTTGCTGACACAGCAAAAACAGACACAGCAGATCATATTGAGGATGCCGATGAATATTAACAACTACAGGACCGTTAAACATTTAATATCAGTCTTGTTGCTGAGCGACCTTTTTGCTGACACAGCACAAACAGACACAGCAGATCATATTGAGGATGCCGATGAATATTAACAACTACAGGACCGTTAAACATTTAAATATCAGTCTTGTTGCTGAGCGACCTTTTTGCTGACACACCATAAACAGACACAGCAGATCATATTGAGGATGCTGATGAAGTTAACAACCATAGGTTCGTAAACATTTCAAAATATTAGTATTGTTGCTGGACGATCTTTTGGCTGACACAGCATAAACAGACACGGCAGATCAAGATGAAGATGGCGATGAATATTTAAAACTACAGGACCGTTAAACATTAAATATCAGTCTTGTTGCTGAGCGACCTTTTTGCTGACACAGTCAAACAGACACAGGTTGAGGATGCCGTGGAATATTTATATTAACATGAGTATTTTACAATAAATTGAACAAATGAATTGCAAGCTACACTAACCGTTTATATGCCGTTCTCTGTAAATTATACACACGAAAATGTATCTCTTCATAGGTTAGGTTACAAAGTGCGTTAGTTCCACAGGTGCGACATTAACGTATTAGGTCAGCATGTCGCCATGGTCAGAAGTTCAGCCACTTAGTAAGTACAGATGTAGATAGGCCGAATATGTCAGGAGAAGATTAATGGCCATGATATATTACCTACGTATCACGATGGGCATAACCTTGATTATACCATAAATTAAATAATACATCCATATGTGACCTGTTGGAAAGGGTATAAAAGCAGGGCCAGGGTTAGTAAGAATAAAATCTAATCCTGGGCCTTGAATCAACAGATCTTGGAGTTGTTGTGTAGTGTTGTAAGTAGCCATCTCTACCGAGGCTAATTCCCCAAGCCAAAAACCACAAAAGTAATATAACAGGTTATGTACGCCTAATAGAAAAGGGTACGGAAGAAAGACTTGTTAATACGTGGTGGTGACCTTGGTTTTGGTACATGGCTACTTACCAACCTACCAACTATCCGATCGAGACCAGGAGTCAAACTCGGACCTCAACCCAAACAACGCAGCCACAGGGAAGTTCAGAGTCACACATCGCCCCGGGAACCAGCAACATAACACAAGACCACCCAACTCAACCACAGTCAGACGTCATCCCGCAAACAAGTGGCTCTACTCAAGCTTCACAAGCTCCACAAGCTCCACAAGCTCCACAAGCTCCACAAACCCAACAACCACATAGTTCTGCCATTGCCAATATGTCGGTTCTAACCAACATGGTACCAAAGTACGATGGTAAAGGTAATGGCCGCAACTGGTTGCGGAAAATGGAGTGTTGGAGCAAACACCAACAATTGAGTGACGGAGTCTTCCTCCAAATTCTGCCATTATATTTAGATGGATCAGCCGCAACGTGGTTGGATTCGCTGCATCCTACTCCAACCACATTCAACGAATTTAGAGAAGCATTCAAAATCAGATACATCACAGCAGATTCAGGCCAAACAGCCTTCCTGGCCGAAAAGCAGAGCGAGGCAGAAAGTGGCACCAGCTTCCTTGAGAGGATGCAGGAAGTGACAGCGGGTATGGACATCCCAGACCTGTTGTTCATTCAAGTCATCCTAAATGGGTTGAAACAGGCAATCAAATCGATTGTCATGCCGCAAGGGCCTACAACAATTCAACAACTTGGTCAGCAGATTCGACTGGCCGACGCCACCATTGCAGCAACTACTTCACCTCCAACAATTGCTGCCTTAAGTCCGGAATTCACATCAATAGCGTCGCTGCTGACAAACCAGCAGCAGCAACTTGATGCCTTGACGTCTAAACTCAAGGAGCGGACGAGAAAGCCACGGCAGCAACCACAAAATCACCAGGGCCCCCCGAGGCAACAACAGTGGCAAGGCTACCATCAGCCACAACAACAGTGGCAAGGCTACCAGCAGCCACAACAACAGTGGCACGGCTACCAGCCGCCACAACAACAATGGCAAGGCCACCAGCAGCCACAGCAACAGCCCTGGAATCAGCAACAGAATTGGTCATCGCCGCAGCAGTATCCACAACAGCAACGGGGTCCTTCTCTCCCAAAAGGTATTTGTCATTGTTGTGGTAAGGCAGATCACTACAGAGATCAATGTCGCTTAACTCACTTAAGCTGCCATTTCTGTCATGAACCAGGTCATTTGATCCGTGTGTGTAAGAAACGTTTGAATCAACAATAGGGGTTTGTGCCTGCTCATGGGCAACCACCCAGGAACAGGCACATTTACATGGGATCTGTCAACAGTCTCTCAAAAGTCAGAAACACTGTCAATATAAGCATTTTTGGACTTCAATGTCATTCTTTAGTAGACACTGGGGCATCTCTATCAGTCGTTGCTATTTCGTTATTGAAAAGAACAGGGATCAATTTGGCTACCATGAAGCGAAGTGTTCTGTCCCATGTAACTGGTGTAGGGGGTGAACAACATGTTGTCTATGGCGAAATCACTATTCCATTATCAATAGGAGGACTTTTGATAGATCATAATTTCCTTGTCTTAGAAGCTGTCCAACATTCACTTATCTTAGGACAGGATTTTCTAGAAACCAATAGTGCCATCATAAATTATGCTACTCATACATTTTCCATACACCATGGTTTAATTGTGGTACCACTCACAACTGTTGGCTCATCATTGGTAAGGACAGTGTCTTCTGTAACCATCCCACCTAATAGTGAGATGATTATCCCAGTAGCCATCAAACAACCAAAAGGTAAGTGCAAACCCTTGATCTTAGAACCTGTTCCTCAGCTTACTTATCTAAACTTGGCGGGTGCCAAGTGCATTGTTAACGCTGTCAAAGGAAAGTCATGCTTTACTTTGCTGAATCCAACCAGTGATCCTGTCATTCTCCCTTCAAATAAAGTCATTGCAGTAGCACAACCACTTGATGTTGCATCTATTCAAGCAGTGGACATAGCGGAAACACCAAAGACACAGGTAAGCAAACAGTCTAATGTCAGCATTGATCTCAGTGATGCACAACTTGATACTAAGCAAAAATGTCAACTGTCACAACTTTTAAATGAAAATTCTGATATCTTTGCTGCCACTAAAAGTCAACTAACTGCTACAAATTTGTATGCCCACAAAATTGAAACACCACCTGGCACAAAGCCAGTGCATTTACCTTTCTATAGAAAGAACCCTGAAGCCAAAGCTGAAACCGACCGACAAACTCAGGAACTTCTCAAGCATGGCTTGATTGAACCATCAACATCTCCATGGCAAAGTCCGGTTGTACTGGTGAAAAAGAAATCAGGTGAGTACCGCTTTGCAGTTGATTACCGTGCGCTCAACAAAGTCACTACTCCAGCATCGTACCCTTTACCTCGTCTTGAAGATGCCTTAGACGCAATAGGAGATTCACACGCAAAAATATTCTCAACTTTGGACTTGGCATCAGGCTTCTGGCAAATCCCTATGGATCCAGAAACCGCCCATAAAGCATCCTTTGTTACACAGAGTGGTCTCTACTCCTGGCGTGTAATGCCATTTGGTCTCAGAAATGCTCCTTCAACATTTCAAATGGTAATGGCTAGGGCACTACAAGGGTTAACTTGGACCTTCTGCTTGGTGTATGTTGATGATATTCTTATTTATAGTAAGAACTTTGAAGAGCACCTACTACACCTCCAAGCAGTGTTTAACCGTCTACGTACAGCAAATCTCAAGTTACAACCAACCAAATGTCATTTTGCACGCACTGAGGTCATGTACTTAGGTCACATTCTTTCAAAAGATGGTGTCAAAACTGATCAATCAAAAACTGAGGCAGTCAGAACATTTCCAGTCCCTAAAAACATAAATGAAATTCGTAGTTTTCTTGGTCTGTGCAACTACTATCGAAAATTCATAGAAGGTTTTTCAAAAATTGCCAATCCATTGAATACTTTGCTCCAAAAAGATTCAACTTTCAATTGGTCCTCTGATTGCCAGGTAGCATTTGACTCATTAAAAGACAAACTAACAGATGCTCCTGTATTAGCATACCCTGACATGCGTAAACCTTTCATTCTTACAACTGATGCTTCAGGGTCAGCAATAGGCTATATTTTGGGACAATTAGATGATAATGGAAGAGAAAGGGCAATATCATATGGAGGGAGATCTTTGAAATCTTATGAGAAAAATTGGACAGTTAGTGAACAAGAATGTTTAGCAGTTGTTGAAGCAGTCAAAAACAATAGAATTTATCTTACCAGTCAACCTTTCAAAATAATAACAGACCATAAAGCTCTTGTGTGGCTCCAAAACATTAAGCACACAACCAGTCGCCTACACAGATGGGCAATAGAACTTCAGGAATATTGTTATGAGATTATTCACAGACCAGGCAAAACTAATTGTAATGCTGATGCGTTATCTCGACGTGAATATCCTGCCATTACTTCAATTTCTACAGATGATGACACAATAGAGCCCTTAGAGATCAAGTTCTCTTATGACACATGTCCTGTGATAGCTCAGTTAGATGAGGCAGCAACTGAACCTGTTCCACAGTCTTTGACTTTGGAAAACATCCAAGACATTCAGAGTCAATGTCCTGATTTCAAAGGCATTATTCAGTATCTGACTGACGGCTCTCTACCAGATGACAGGAACCAATGTCAGAAAATTCAGAACACAGCCTGTGAATATGATCTTTTAAATGGTGTACTTTACCATTTCCACCAGCCTCGAGTTAAGAAAACTGAAGATGCTGATAAACTGATACGCCAGCTAGCTCTTCCAAGAGTCTTACGAAAGGATGCTCTTCTATCCTACCATGACTCTAAAGCAGGAGGAAGTCATATGGGTGCTGACAGAGTGTATGGAGCACTCAGATTGAAATATTACTGGCCTGGTATGTACCAGAATGTGCACGACTATGTGAAGTCTTGCAAGAAATGTCAAGCATCTAAAGTATCACGCCATCCTAACAAAGCTCCCTTGCACCCTCTTCCAATCACTGATGTCTTTGATAGAGTACACATTGATTTCTTAGGACCACTTACAGAAACCTCAGACGGATACAAACATATCCTTCTAGTTGTAGACTCTTACAGTAGATGGAGTGAAGCGTTCCCTCTCAAAACACAAGAAGCTACTGAGGTTGCAAGAGTTCTTTATCAGGAGATATTTTGTAGATATGGTTCTCCAAAATCAATTGTTTCTGATAGAGGCAGAAACTTCGTATCAAAACTTGTAGGTGCCATCTGTGAGATTTTTCAAGTGACAAGACACACTACAAGTAGCTACCATCCCATGTCTAATGCAGCATGTGAACGTACCAACAGTACAATCCTTCAAGCACTACGTACATACTGTGACACTGACCATGGTAACTGGCCAAGTCTCATACCAGGGATCATGATGGCCTTCAGAATGTCTCCCTGTGTGCAGTCAACAGGGTTCTCACCATTTCATATGCTCTTTGGTAGAGAAATGAACATTCCCTTTGATACTGCCATCTTACCAAAAGATGGGATTGGTAAAAATGCCACTGAGTATGTCACTGAGGTAATGGATAACCTCAAAGTAGCAAAAGAGGTAGCATCAAGTAACCTCAAACTTGTTCAAGAAAAGATGAAAGAACGCTATGACCGCAAAAGTTCAGAACCACTGTATGATGTTGGTGATCTTGTTTGGATCACAAATCAAGTTAATACAAAAGGTAAGTCACATAAATTAGACCCAAAATACATTGGGCCATATGTTGTTAGTGATGTTTGCACTAAGAACACATATCAACTGAGAGATAGAAGGACTATGAAGAATCTGCCTTCTAAGACTCATGCCAATCGCATGAAATCTTACTACACATGTGGACCCATCAAAGGATTCACTGAAGTAGAACCAGAACCAAGGCAAGAACCAGAACCAGAACCAGAACCAGAACCCGAGGAGCCACAGGTTCCCATTCCGAAACCTCCCAATCAGAATAAGAAGAAAACTACACCAAAGGTAAGTACCCCAACAATCCAAAAATCAACTGACAAGTACTATCCAATAGACAGACTATTGCGGCAACAGATGAAGAAAGGTAAGCGCTACTACTTAGTAAAATGGATAGGGTACACTCAGACATCTTGGGAGCCTGAGGAACATATTACAAAAGAAGCCATTAAAGCCTTTCATGAGCGATTCACGGCACAAGGTAAGAAACGACGACGCCCTTACAAGTTTCTAAAAGTAAAATGAAAGGCTCTTATATGAAGATGTGTCCACTATCAGTACTAAATAGATGTCATAACATGTAGATCTTCACAGTTTTATAGTGCTAGAAATTGAAGTCGACCAATTTCACCCAAAACCCTATGTGCTGTTCTACATGTTATAACACAAAACTATCTACTTGTAGGTATTGGACACACCCTTCTCCTTCTTCTCTTCTCGCTGATTCTCCCCAACCTCGTAGCGGCAGCCTTAACACCAGAGGAATCAGCTGTTTTGAGGCTTAACTATGGCGTTGCCTTCACTAGCAAAACTGAATTACAACTAGCTGGTGATTACTGGTTACACTCCTTCGAAATACCTTTACCTGAAAATGATTTGCCAGCATTTAAATTTTCATGTATGACTAATGATACTAGATGCCATGTGACACATAGAGTACTGACACCAATGTTTTCCTTCAAGTCTCAGTTTTCTCATCGACTAAACAATACCTGTAAACGTTTAAAATCACTTCTACCAGAACACTCCCTACCTGATAACATAAGAAGTAAGAGAGGACTGTTTAACTTTATTGGCTCATTTTCGAAATCCCTCTTTGGAACAGCTACAGTCCACGATGTTCAAATTTTGGCTAATCACATGATGACACTGAACAAACAAACCGCAAAATTGGCAAAAGTATTTAGCCAACATGAAGATGATTTATCATCATTTATGCAAACCGAAAATGATAGAATTTCTAATATTTTTACAGCTGTCAAAGCCAACCATCATGAAATTGTTCAATTGGAAAAAGATCTTACACAAAATCAAAAATATCTTCAGCACTATTACATTAGAATGTTAAAACTATTAAGTAAGCAAATTGCTCATACCAATACATTAGAGCATCAATTGGATGAATTATTGCACGCAACACGTGATCTTGTTAAAGGAAAACTTTCTCCATATTTTGTACCTTTGAAGGTTATGACCCACACTCTCGACAACATTCAGAAACTTTTGAGACAGCAATACCCAAGTTTTAGAGTTGCGTTCAATGATGTAAGAGCTTATTATCACAACAGCAACTTTCTATACTTGCGCAACGATTCCAAATTATATATCACTGTCAAAATACCTTTAACAGCATTTCGGGATTCACTGTACCTGTTTAAAGTACATTCCTTTCCTGTACCAGTAAATACCACTTCCGCTCATGCTTCCCAAATTCTCGATCTTCCTGATTACCTTATGGTTACCGAATCAAATGATTATTATAGTTCACTGTCAACTTCTCAACTTGCTACTTGTACACGCCAAAATACTATTAGTTGTCCCTTCAATAGTGCATTTCATCCGGCTACATCACCCAATTGTGCCTTTTCACTGCTTTTAAATAAAAAGGCAAATGTATTCAAATATTGTGATTTCCGATTCAAATTCGATGTTGTATCTCCTAAATTGTTAGAATTATCACCCTCCTCAGTTCTTGCATATGATATTGATTTACTTGCTATTGATTGTAATGCTCATCAAAAGATGAGTAAAGGTTGTAAGTTTTGCGTTATTCATGTTCCTTGTCGTTGTTCATTGTCAACAAGAGAACTATATTTTCCTCCACGTTTAGCTTCATGCTCTGATATAACAGATACAGTCACAATTGAACATCCAATCAATCTTGCCCTTATTCAGTCATTCTTTAATGATACACAATATTTGACAATTCAGGCTGATACTTCCTTTCCAGAACCACTTTCTATAGACATTCCAGAGTTTAAGCTATTCAATCATTCACTTGATTCTGCTCTTGCTCAAGATAAGAAAGACCACCTTAGTCTGGCCCGCATGGTAGAAAGAGCAAAGAAACGAAAAGTCATTTTCAGTTCTCTATCTGATCCTATCCTTGACGGCTCAGCAGTCCCAGAATCTTCATGGCCGAACTTCGATTCATATATAGCCGTTGCTGGCTTAACTATAAGTACATTCTCTACACTAGCTTTCATCTATACATTCTTACGTTTGCGCACTTTAGCTGCAATGATGCTTGTACTCCAATCTACTAGGGCTAAGGCCAATTCCGAATTACCATCATTCAAGTATCAATTGCCAACTACTACTCCTTTCAATCCTTGGAAAAGTATTCAGGACATAGATTTCTCTATGGATCATGCTTTAACTACTGTCATCACGCTACAATGTCTCCTTCTCTCTATAGTCTTAATGTACTTTCTTATAACAGCGTGGCACAAACAATATCGCCAATCATGTTCAATTGTTCTTGAAATAACAAATGGAACTAACTGTATTTTTATTCCGATTGTTAAACTAACAAAATGTCTTTCACAATATAATATTGAAACTCCCCTTAATATCAATAACTTACAAGTCATTGGCTGTCTCCGACCCATGCTATATGTTGACATGCCTGGTTTTCAAATCACTGACATCAATTTAGACAAAAGTATTCCAATTTCTCAATCCTATCAAGTACCTTTCATGCAAGCCAATAGATTGAAAACCATGGTAAGACAACCTTTTTGCGCATATTTGCTTATGGAGCACCATGGGTATCTACTCCCTGTAAAGTCACCCAACTCCACTAAATCATTTCAGAATAATCCAACATCCCTCTATCCATCACTAGAATAATAAAACATGTAAATTTCGGGACGAAATTTTTTCAGAGTGGGGGGATTCTATTAACATGAGTATTTTACAATAAATTGAACAAATGAATTGCAAGCTACACTAACCGTTTATATGCCGTTCTCTGTAAATTATACACACGAAAATGTATCTCTTCATAGGTTAGGTTACAAAGTGCGTTAGTTCCACAGGTGCGACATTAACGTATTAGGTCAGCATGTCGCCATGGTCAGAAGTTCAGCCACTTAGTAAGTACAGATGTAGATAGGCCGAATATGTCAGGAGAAGATTAATGGCCATGATATATTACCTACGTATCACGATGGGCATAACCTTGATTATACCATAAATTAAATAATACATCCATATGTGACCTGTTGGAAAGGGTATAAAAGCAGGGCCAGGGTTAGTAAGAATAAAATCTAATCCTGGGCCTTGAATCAACAGATCTTGGAGTTGTTGTGTAGTGTTGTAAGTAGCCATCTCTACCGAGGCTAATTCCCCAAGCCAAAAACCACAAAAGTAATATAACAGGTTATGTACGCCTAATAGAAAAGGGTACGGAAGAAAGACTTGTTAATATTTACAACTACAGGACCCTTAAACATTTAAATATCAGTTTTGTTGCTGAGCGACCTAATTGCTGACACAGTCAAACAGACACAGCAGATCAGTTTTTTGAAGACGTCGATGAATATTAACAACTACAGGGTCGTTAAATATTTCAAAATATCAGTCTTGTTGCTGAGCGACCTTTTTGCTGACACAACACAGACAGACACAGCAGAGACAGCAGATGACGATGAAGACGGCGATGAGGATGTAGGTCACGGTGATGGACCAGAAGGCGAACAGGTAGAGCGTGTTGTTACAGTAGTTGACGGCCGTGGGTGAGGTCGAGTACTTGCCGTACAGTCCGTACACCCACACGTTACCTGGGGAGGTAGCAGAGGTTATTAACATTTATATAATAAACTTTTATTGGATAGATGAAGAAGAAGAAATGATTTTATTCAACAACTAGTAAATACATTTCATAAAACATAAAAGGTTAAGAATTGTAGGCACAGCCAATAAACGGAGTATGAGAAACATATGCATTCTGAAGACTAAAGGCTATTTTCCAGATTTTTAAATTAAATTATTCTATTGTTTTGTTTCTTCTCATCAAAATTACAAACTAACCAAAGTCAGATCAATACGAATGTTACGAAACAACGAAATACGTTTTGCCTGCAATTAACCAAGCTAGGAGAAAGAGATATGTGGGCATATAAACCTCAGGTGTCATACTCGTGTCATTTTGGAGGTAATTCTTTTCTCGGGTAAACCTGCTTTCAATGTCACATCGCTTCTCATCGGGACATTCTAGAATATCCCAGGAACATTCTGGAATATCCCAGGGACATTCTAGAATAATTTTTATTTTTACTTTACTTTTTTATATATTTTATATTTTATACAAGACTCGATCATAACTTGTAAACATTACGAAACAAACAAATGGATTTTTAAAATTAGAATTTTTAACAAATTCTGATTTAACGTTTCAAGCGGGATTCGAACCCAGAACCTCTATGTTGTCTGAGCTACCGAGGCTTCTTGTCAGCAAATGTTCATTTTGTTGTGTCATCACTGACACTGTAATTTTTATATACATAATGTAAATATATATTAAATTTGATTCTAAAATCGTATGCAAATTGTATATTTAAAGTCTTTCGCGAAGAGCTGCTGTTAAACAGACAGCTTGCAAGGATTGGTTGCGTTTGTGCGATACTTTCAGTGTTATTATATATTTCCTTCGCTTTATATGACAGATATTGCCCTGTCCCTCGAGTTTGATTGAAAATGTAAACATTCGGGGTCGGGGAAACCCTAGGGCCTACGCCATGTTTACATTTTCAATCAAACCCTAGGGACAAGTTAATATCCTTTACATATTGATTATAGTACTCTGAAGACGACAGGTAAATTAATAAATATAACAATGTAAACATTTTACCTGTAATAAACCACGCTAGAAGAAAGGGAAATATAGAATACAGGTGACTTGCCGTTATCTACATTAATTACCTGCAAACTACTACTTACCTGCTACTACTCTTTAAATTAAAGAATCTATTTCTTAAAATTTGAAACAAAAATCAATTTAAAAAATCAAAGAATCGCGCGCCAGTAGAAAGAGAGTTTAGGTAAATTGAGCACTTTGAAGACGACAGATATAAATAACTAAAAACAACAATGAAAACATTTACCTGCAATAAACCAGGCGAGGTGGAAGAGAGATATAGGTATATTGAGCACTTTGAAGACGACAGGTAAAAATAACAAAAACAACAATGAAAATATTTACCTGCAATAAACCACGCGAAGAGGAAGAGAGATACAGGTATATTGAGCACTTTGAAGACGACAGGTAAAAATAACAAAAACAACAATGAAAATATTTACCTGCAATAAACCACGCGAGGAGGAAGAGAGATACAGGTATATTGAGCACTTTGAAGACAACAGGTAAAAATAACAAAAACAACAATGAAAATATTTACCTGCAATAAACCAGGCGAGGAGGAAGAGAGATACAGGTATATTGAGCACTTTGAAGACGACAGGTAAAAATAACAAAAACAACAATGAAAATATTTACCTGCAATAAACCACACGAGGAGGAAGAGAGATACAGGTATATTGAGCACTTTGAAGACAACAGGTAAAAATAACAAAAACAACAATGAAAATATTTACCTGCAATAAACCAGGCGAGGAGGAAGAGAGATACAGGTATATTGAGCACTTTGAAGACGACAGGTAAAAATAACAAAAACAACAATGAAAACATTTACCTGCAATAAACCACGCGAGGAGGAAGAGAGATACAGGTATATTGAGCACTTTGAAGACGACAGGTAAAAATAACAAAAACAACAATGAAAACATTTACCTGCAATAAACCACGCGAGGAGGAAGAGAGATACAGGTATATTGAGCACTTTGAAGACGACAGGTAAAAATAACAAAAACAACAATGAAAACATTTACCTGCAATAAACCACGCGAGGAGGAAGAGAGATACAGGTATATTGAGCACTTTGAAGACGACAGGTAAAAATAACAAAAACAACAATGAAAATATTTACCTGCAATAAACCACGCGAGGAGGAAGAGAGATACAGGTATATTGAGCACTTTGAAGACGACAGGTAAAAATAACAAAAACAACAATGAAAATATTTACCTGCAATAAACCACGCGAGGAGAAGAGATATACAGGTATATTGAGCACTTTGAAGACGACAGGTAAAAATAACAAAAACAACAATGAAAACATTTACCTGCAATAAACCACGCGAGGAGGAAGAGAGATACAGGTATATTGAGCACTTTGAAGACGACAGGTAAAAATAACAAAAACAACAATGAAAACATTTACCTGCAATAAACCACGCGAGGAGGAAGAGAGATACAGGTATATTGAGCACTTTGAAGACGACAGGTAAAAATAACAAAAACAACAATGAAAATATTTACCTGCAATAAACCAGGCGAGGAGGAAGAGAGATACAGGTATATTGAGCACTTTGAAGACGACAGGTAAAAATAACAAAAACAACAATGAAAATATTTACCTGCAATAAACCACGCGAGGAGGAAGAGAGATACAGGTATATTGAGCACTTTGAAGACGACAGGTAAAAATAACAAAAACAACAATGAAAATATTTACCTGCAATAAACCACGCGAAGAGGAAGAGAGATACAGGTATATTGAGCACTTTGAAGACGACAGGTAAAAATAACAAAAACAACAATGAAAATATTTACCTGCAATAAACCACGCGAGGAGGAAGAGAGATATAGGTATATTGAGCACTTTGAAGACGACAGGTAAAAATAACAAAAACAACAATGAAAATATTTACCTGCAATAAACCACGCGAAGAGGAAGAGAGATACAGGTATATTGAGCACTTTGAAGACGACAGGTAAAAATAACAAAAACAACAATGAAAATATTTACCTGCAATAAACCACGCGAGGAGGAAGAGAGATACAGGTATATTGAGCACTTTGAAGACGACAGGTAAAAATAACAAAAACAACAATGAAAATATTTACCTGCAATAAACCAGGCGAGGAGGAAGAGAGATACAGGTATATTGAGCACTTTGAAGACAACAGATATAAATAACAAAAACAACAATGAAAATATTTACCTGCAATAAACCAGGCGAGGAGGAAGAGAGATACAGGTATATTGAGCACTTTGAAGACGACAGGTAAAAATAACAAAAGCAACAATGAAAATATTTACCTGCAATAAACCACGCGAAGAGGAAGAGAGATACAGGTATATTGAGCACTTTGAAGACGACAGGTAAAAATAACAAAAACAACAATGAAAATATTTACCTGCAATAAACCACGCGAGGAGGAAGAGAGATACAGGTATATTGAGCACTTTGAAGACGACAGGTAAAAATAACAAAAACAACAATGAAAATATTTACCTGCAATAAACCAGGCGAGGAGGAAGAGAGATACAGGTATATTGAGCACTTTGAAGACAACAGATATAAATAACAAAAACAACAATGAAAATATTTACCTGCAATAAACCACGCGAGGAGGAAGAGAGATACAGGTATATTGAGCACTTTGAAGACGACAGGTAAAAATAACAAAAACAACAATGAAAATATTTACCTGCAATAAACCACGCGAGGAGGAAGAGAGATACAGGTATATTGAGCACTTTGAAGACGACAGGTAAAAATAACAATAACATCAATGAAAATATTTACCTGCAATAAACCAGGCGAGGAGGAAGAGAGATACAGGCATATTGAGCACTCTGAAGACAACAGGTAAAAATTACAATAACAACAATGAAAATATTTACCTGCAATAAACCACGCGAGGAGGAAGAGAGATACAGGTATATTGAGCACTCTGAAGACGACAGGTAAAAATAACAAAAACAACAATGAAAATATTTACCTGCAATAAACCACGCGAGGAGGAAGAGAGATACAGGTATATTGAGCACTTTGAAGACGACAGGTAAAAATAACAATAACAACAATGAAAATATTTACCTGCAATAAACCACGCGAGGAGGAAGAGAGATACAGGTATATTGAGCACTTTGAAGACGACAGGTAAAAATAACAATAACAACAATGAAAATATTTACCTGCAATAAACCACGCGAGGAGGAAGAGAGATACAGGTATATTGAGCACTTTGAAGACGACAGGTAAAAATAACAATAACAACAATGAAAATATTTACCTGCAATAAACCACGCGAGGAGGAAGAGAGATACAGGTATATTGAGCACTTTGAAGACGACAGGTAAAAATAACAAAAACAACAATGAAAACATTTACCTGCAATAAACCACGCGAGGAGGAAGAGAGATACAGGTATATTGAGCACTTTGAAGACGACAGGTAAAAATAACAAAAACAACAATGAAAATATTTACCTGCAATAAACCACGCGAGGAGGAAGAGAGATACAGGTATATTGAGCACTTTGAAGACGACAGGTAAAAATAACAAAAACAACAATGAAAATATTTACCTGCAATAAACCACGCGAGGAGAAGAGATATACAGGTATATTGAGCACTTTGAAGACGACAGGTAAAAATAACAAAAACAACAATGAAAACATTTACCTGCAATAAACCACGCGAGGAGGAAGAGAGATACAGGTATATTGAGCACTTTGAAGACGACAGGTAAAAATAACAAAAACAACAATGAAAACATTTACCTGCAATAAACCACGCGAGGAGGAAGAGAGATACAGGTATATTGAGCACTTTGAAGACGACAGGTAAAAATAACAAAAACAACAATGAAAATATTTACCTGCAATAAACCAGGCGAGGAGGAAGAGAGATACAGGTATATTGAGCACTTTGAAGACGACAGGTAAAAATAACAAAAACAACAATGAAAATATTTACCTGCAATAAACCACGCGAGGAGGAAGAGAGATACAGGTATATTGAGCACTTTGAAGACGACAGGTAAAAATAACAAAAACAACAATGAAAATATTTACCTGCAATAAACCACGCGAAGAGGAAGAGAGATACAGGTATATTGAGCACTTTGAAGACGACAGGTAAAAATAACAAAAACAACAATGAAAATATTTACCTGCAATAAACCACGCGAGGAGGAAGAGAGATATAGGTATATTGAGCACTTTGAAGACGACAGGTAAAAATAACAAAAACAACAATGAAAATATTTACCTGCAATAAACCACGCGAAGAGGAAGAGAGATACAGGTATATTGAGCACTTTGAAGACGACAGGTAAAAATAACAAAAACAACAATGAAAATATTTACCTGCAATAAACCACGCGAGGAGGAAGAGAGATACAGGTATATTGAGCACTTTGAAGACGACAGGTAAAAATAACAAAAACAACAATGAAAATATTTACCTGCAATAAACCAGGCGAGGAGGAAGAGAGATACAGGTATATTGAGCACTTTGAAGACGACAGGTAAAAATAACAATAACAACAATGAAAATATTTACCTGCAATAAACCACGCGAGGAGGAAGAGAGATACAGGTATATTGAGCACTTTGAAGACGACAGGTAAAAATAACAATAACAACAATGAAAATATTTACCTGCAATAAACCACGCGAGGAGGAAGAGAGATACAGGTATATTGAGCACTTTGAAGACGACAGGTAAAAATAACAAAAACAACAATGAAAATATTTACCTGCAATAAACCACGCGAGGAGGAAGAGAGCTACAGGTATATTGAGCACTCTGAAGACGACAGGTAAAAATAACAAAAACAACAATGAAAATATTTACCTGCAATAAACCAGGCGAGGAGGAAGAGAGATACAGGTATATTGAGCACTTTGAAGACGACAGGTAAAAATAACAAAAACAACAATGAAAATATTTACCTGCAATAAACCACGCGAGGAGGAAGAGAGCTACAGGTATATTGAGCACTCTGAAGACGACAGGTAAAAATAACAAAAACAACAATGAAAATATTTACCTGCAATAAACCAGGCGAGGAGGAAGAGAGATACAGGTATATTGAGCACTTTGAAGACGACAGGTAAAAATAACAAAAACAACAATGAAAATATTTACCTGCAATAAACCAGGCGAGGAGGAAGAGAGATACAGGTATATTGAGCACTCTGAAGACAACAGGTAAAAATAACAAAAACAACAATGAAAATATTTACCTGCAATAAACCACGCGAGGAGGAAGAGAGATACAGGTATATTGAGCACTTTGAAGACGACAGGTAAAAATAACAAAAACAACAATGAAAATATTTACCTGCAATAAACCACGCGAGGAGGAAGAGAGATACAGGTATATTGAGCACTTTGAAGACGACAGGTAAAAATAACAATAACAACAATGAAAATATTTACCTGCAATAAACCACGCGAGGAGGAAGAGAGATACAGGTATATTGAGCACTTTGAAGACGACAGGTAAAAATAACAAAAACAACAATGAAAATATTTACCTGCAATAAACCACGCGAGGAGGAAGAGAGCTACAGGTATATTGAGCACTCTGAAGACGACAGGTAAAAATAACAAAAACAACAATGAAAATATTTACCTGCAATAAACCAGGCGAGGAGGAAGAGAGATACAGGTATATTGAGCACTTTGAAGACGACAGGTAAAAATAACAAAAACAACAATGAAAATATTTACCTGCAATAAACCACGCGAGGAGGAAGAGAGCTACAGGTATATTGAGCACTCTGAAGACGACAGGTAAAAATAACAAAAACAACAATGAAAATATTTACCTGCAATAAACCAGGCGAGGAGGAAGAGAGATACAGGTATATTGAGCACTTTGAAGACGACAGGTAAAAATAACAAAAACAACAATGAAAATATTTACCTGCAATAAACCACGCGAGGAGGAAGAGAGCTACAGGTATATTGAGCACTCTGAAGACGACAGGTAAAAATAACAAAAACAACAATGAAAATATTTACCTGCAATAAACCAGGCGAGGAGGAAGAGAGCTACAGGTATATTGAGCACTCTGAAGACGACAGGTAAAAATAACAAAAACAACAATGAAAATATTTACCTGCAATAAACCACGCGAGGAGGAAGAGAGCTACAGGTATATTGAGCACTCTGAAGACGACAGGTAAAAATAACAAAACAACAATGAAAATATTTACCTGCAATAAACCACGCGAGGAGGAAGAGAGCTACAGGTATATTGAGCACTCTGAAGACGACAGGTAAAAATAACAAAAACAACAATGAAAATATTTACCTGCAATAAACCAGGCGAGGAGGAAGAGAGATACAGGTATATTGAGCACTCTGAAGACGACAGGTGTCTTCCCCTCCTCGTCCTGTGTCCAGGTGGACATAAGAGACAGGAGGAGCAACAGACAGGTGAAAGCGCCGCTAACTAACAGGTAGATTGGGATATAACGCTCTGCTGGACACACATACAGGTAGAGGGCACCTGGGAATAAAACAGATCAAGATTTTCATTAGAGATAAATGCATTTTTGGATCAAATGTAACAATGTTATATGTGGGATTACACTATCTTGAATAGTACAGATTCTTGAACTTGAACCATGCGGGATTCGAACGAACACTATCAGAGTCAGGCAACAACGCCAGCAATGGAATTGACAGTAAAGGTAACAGAAACACAGGAACTCCATATCGTAAATAAACATGGGTAAAATGACCACCGTCTATATATACTGGGTAAAAAAGTTAAGGACCACAAAAGTCTTATTGAACTCTTGTTATTTTTAAGTTTTATTGTCCAATAAGGGCTTATTTAATCACCTTTGTTATATTCCTCAAGTCTTTCTGAATTCTTTGGGTGGCTTAAAGCCTTTTGAAAGTTGTGAAAAGATATTATTAATGAGATATCTGACGTTATTTCTTACTGATTTGTTATTAACTCCTTCGAGCTTTACTTGTGCATGAGGGTGTCTACACACTAGTTAAGTTTCAGATGGTTTCAATATTTTTTATCGACTCATTTCTACAATTACTTTACCGTCTGTACCTTTCTAATTAAACACAATAGCATGTTTTAATTTAGTGGTGTTTTTAAAACTGCAGTTTAAACAAACCAGAGATTTTTTTAATTGAAACCAAACAAAACAATGGTCCTTAACTATTTTGTCAAAAAAACGTAGAATTCTATCTGCAAGGGAAATGATGCAGGTTAAAATTCTCTTTAATCATATAGGTTCTCTTCACATTTCACTAACGTTTAACGAACGCTAAACTTATGCTTAACTTACGCCTAACTTATGCTCTAACTTTAAGTTTAGCTGACCATATCGACTTTCTGTCAACAGATACCCATTTGAACCTGTGAACAGTGACAAAGGAAAGGAAATCCAAGATGGAACAAGAGGCCAGAGGCAACATTCAAATCAGGGTTTTAGTCATTAGTCAGGCTAAATTAAATATTCTCAATTTGTATGTTTTTAAAATATCGTTCATATTTTCAACTTACCCATTGCAATCATACTTATGGGGAAAATCATTGCAATCGCTGTCGATATAGTGGAACATACTGAAAAAAGAATAAATGAATTGTGATAAATTTATATTACCATCTTATGATCGAAGTTGATTTTGAAACCGAATCTTTCAACATAGGTTAAAACAATGATAAAATTAAGAATTTGGGAGAAACGAAAATGAAGTTTAACAAAATTTCATACAAAATCATATTGACTAAATTCCCCATTTATTAGAATTTAATCTCATTTGAACATACTGATAAATTCTTCTTTCTAAAATAGACAAAAATAATACGCACTAAAATTAATTTGAATATAATGGGTTAACGTCTTAGTGCCAAAAGAAGCAATATAGTAAAAGTTACACGACAATTACTTTTTCGTGTATCATGATAAATAGAAAATTCAAATGAACAAGAGTATGAAAACGTAAACTTTACTCAGTTTTGAATTAAATTAACACAATGAAAGTAATTTACAAAGAGTAATTAACTCATTAACGCACCTGGATTTACCTTGACCTTTTCGCGAGCCTCCTTTAACCTGTTAACACCTGCCATCAAATCAGGAAATATAGAATATCAAACATTTTTCACAGTGCAAAAGTCATAACTTTTAACTTAACATTTCTGACATTTTGTTTTACTTTCGTTACAATTGTGAAATTAAAAATGTATTACCAAATACCTTTTCCTTAAATGTCATAACATAAATGTACATAGTCGTGGTCTAGCTATGAGAAGCCATTGACCTTCCATCAATTAAATTGAATACAAATGCAAGTGTAGTTAAGATGTTTTGGCACCCTTTTTAATGCCTTAATAACTATTTTAAACAACACATTTGAAATCGATATACTTGATTTTGTAACGTAAACATGTAACCATTTATGTGCGCTTCTATCATATTTGCATTTTTTTTAAACTATACTGATTCAAATGTCTGCTTTCGTTTTCTTGGGAGAAAAAATCAAATAATTAAGGGGCGTTGACTTAACGCGATTCCATAATGCTGAATAACATTAATAGCAACAACGATACGGTAATTTTATCAAGAGACGACTTCGTTGTTTGAATCTATAATTTTATTGCTATTTTCTACTTCATTATGTACATTTCCGACATTTTGATTATATTTGTCACTAAACCATCTAACTCATACCAACTTTGATATATTAAAAAATATATATAAAACGATTAATATCAAATACGATTCTTTTGATAGTATTTATAAAGTTATTACACATTACACTACATAAGAATGCGTTTATTCATGGAATATCTTCATATCATATAAATCATGTAACCTATAAAGTGTGCCTTGCTACATTTTATCATTCTCTTCCCACAGAGGCAGATCAAGTTATGTTGATTTAGCCTCTGTTCTATTACGCCGAAATCCGTGGGTTCCGGCAGTTTCCCCTGGCGGAAAAAAACTTTCATCTCAATACATTTGAATTTCTTTAACAAATGACAAGGCTTCTCGCATGGAAAGGGAGGTTCATATCACAATGCTTTTGCCTTGTTTCAGTAGCCAAAATGATGATTTAACTAAGAACAGCGTCGCTGATTGCACAACTAATTTTGATTGCCTCCAATCAGGCATCTCACATTCTATCCCACAAACTCGTCGTAATAGAACAGAGGCTAAATCAACATGACTTGATCTGCCTCTGTGGGGAGAGAATGACATTTTATAGGTTCGACCAGATTTTAATGAGATTTTATGGTTATATGATAATTGTTTGTAATCGTTTTGTTACTGTTTTAGCAGACCCTGTCCTATCAGCCAACTTACTGTAAGTTTGGGGAAGTGACACAACAAACGCATTACTTTCGTCAATTATATTTTTATTGAATATAACGTATGTATTGAAAGAATATCCGCACTTTTACATTAATTGAAGATAGGGCTTAACAATATTGCATTCTAATGCCTTAGCAAGGCTTTTAACACTCGTATCGCCAAGAAATGACTTCACTTCTCATTGTTATTTTTTGACCGACTGTGAGTTTTATTATTAAACTGCCAAACGTAAATCAAAAAAAAATATTACCATCTAACACGTTTCAACTGCGATCTGTGATGATTTTATACTAAAAGCATTATATATATACACCGGAATGTCTCCTTCAATTTCCTTTGCACCGATAGGACTGTCACTTTAAATCAATTGTATGTTGCATTGTATAAAAAATGACATGAGTTTGAAATATGTGAGAGACTGCATGTTTTTAGTTTACATGTTTACATATGTCTGCTAACTTGTTTAAGTATTTAAATATTAATCAAGGCGAACAACCCAGTTAGTTCTGAAAACAAACCGTTAAACACTCATAGATAAAACATAATTTATATGTAAACCTATTTTACAAATATATGTTTGTCATATCAATATCGCATGATCCAACATATCAAATTAGGATTTCACAAATGTATACAAATATATATATATATATGAAATCAGATTTGAATTAACATATCACTCATAATTTAGGTTGAATTTGAATGAATATACTGAGAGGACTATAATCATACTTCTGACAGAGTCAATGACAACAATATTAATACGAACCTGACATGGCGATTAGCTTTCACTCACAAAACGACTCCTTTATCCGTCCGACACTTTGAAGAAATAGATTATCTCAACATCTACCCTTATATGTCTTTTAAATATGACTTAAGTTAAAAGTCACTAGAATCTTGTTTATGTTAACGCATCATACATAAAATATCCACTATATATCTTCTAACATACTATTTATCCGTTAGTTTACCTTCGATACAATACTATCACGGGTCACGCTTGAGTGCAACTTTTAGGTAGAATTGTGTATCTATCAATGGAAGGGTATGCGATATCCACCCGCTATAAGTGTGTATCAATATCCGCTTTTCAGCTTGTGCGATTTATGGCTTGACCGTTTATAATATTGTACAACGGTGCTATAACAGCTGGTTTGTTAGATAGTTTCTTTGAATTGAAAAGTGAATTATGTCTCTGTAAAGAATAAATGTGTTCAAAAAGGAAATCCTTTATGTGTTTTCCACACCTGACCGACTTAGCTGCATGTATATGAATTAGATGTATGTAAGTACGCGATACAGTCTTAGACTGGTATGCGATCTCGCACCTTGTGGACAAAAAGCTACCTCTATTATCCATAACTATAAGTGACTGAAAACCAGTGCAGGCGTTAGTCATAGCATTTACATAATGCTCTCACATTATGAATGTTGAAAATATTTTTACAAAGGCATTGATGTTAGGTGCGTATTCTTAACCGCCAGTACTTTGTTTGTACTTGAATAAGTTTTTGCATTCTTCGGCTGATCGAACTTCCTGAAGACAGGGATAACGTCGCTTAAATCTCATTCAAATCAGATCGAAACTTTCACTCCTACGTCGCTTAGAAACGTAGCGACGTAGGAGTGGAAATTTCGATCTGATTTGAATGAGATTGACGTCGCTTCGGCATCTGGCATCCCCGGGTGGACTGGAATTAATACTTTATTTGTTGAAATAATATGGATTCAGTCTTAAATGCGGTTCCTCGAATATGTCTGAGACGTAGAAATCGTATTTTGAAAACCTGGGCAAAAGAAATCGCGATTATAACTAACATGAATAACAACAAGCCTTTCAATAAATCAAAGAAGAATGGTACATTTGAATATTTATCGATTTCGTTAATAGAAATTTCATTTATAAAATGTTTGGTGGGTTCCTTTCGGTTGTAGTTTAAACTATAAAAGAAAAAACGTTGTGTGTTTCAAATTGAAATTGAGAAATATATTTGTAGCATTCATAAATAATGCTCTCAATAAAAAACAATTATGAAACATTTTATCTATCTATATTTAAATCCTAGAGACACTTGGAGAAGTTGGAGAGTTCAGTTCAGTTGTAATAAGATTGTTCATATCCAAATTTCGGGTATACCAATTTACAACACAATTATTAAGCCCCTGCATTTATACCAAGAACAAATGTTACAAACTTATGTCTTCATTGTTTAAAGATATTCATAAACATTGACGGATGTCATTTGTTACAATGGCTCCTTATTCCTTCTTACTCTTAATCTTGAAAGTACTTTTGGTAATTATTGAATGGGTCATATACCAAAGCATATGCTGCGATTGTCATCAGAGAGATTATTTATTACATATTGTTTACGTAAAAAGTACTACCGTATTTTCTATGTGTTGTGCTATGTATATATATAACTCATCATTTGGAAACTAAACTAAACTCCCTACGCGTAGCCTAAACCCGGAAGCTAAAGATAATCTTGCTTCAAGCCAACTTTTTATAGAGCAAGAGTACCGTGTGTTTTGATTTGAATTTGAGAGAATAAAAGAATAAAAATAAAATAAATTGATGAAAGGATGTCATCTTTCAAAAGCATAATTGCCATAAACCAAATTCAACAAATATACGCAACAGATTTAGAAAAACAATATAATGCAACGATTCTAATAATAGCTAAATTGAAGTCACATTGCTTTAAAACCGTGTTGTAGCGTATAATGTAGTGAATAGTTTCTGCGACGTAGTGAATAGTTTCTGTGACGTAGTGAATAGTTTCTGTGACGTAGTGAATAGTTTCTGTGACGTAGTGAATAGTTTCTGTGATGCAGTGAATAGTTTCTGTGACGTAGTGAATAGTTTCTGTGATGTAGTGAATAGTTTCTGTGATGTAGTGAATAGTTTCTGTGATGCTGTGAATAGTTTCTGTGATGCTGTGAATAGTTTCTGTGATGCTGTGAATAGTTTCTGTGATGCAGTGAATAGTTTCTGTGACGTAGTGAATAGTTTCTGTGATGTAGTGAATAGTTTCTGTGACGTAGTGAATAGTTTCTGTGATGTAGTGAATAGTTTCTGTGACGTAGTGAATAGTTTCTGTGATGCAGTGAATAGTTTCTGTGATGCTGTGAATAGTTTCTGTGATGTAGTGAATAGTTTCTGTGATGCTGTGAATAGTTTCTGTGATGTAGTGAATAGTTTCTGTGATGCTGTGAATAGTTTCTGTGATGCTGTGAATAGTTTCTGTGATGCTGTGAATAGTTTCTGTGATGCTGTGAATAGTTTCTGTGATGTAGTGAATAGTTTCTGTGATGCTGTGAATAGTTTCTGTGACGTAGTGAATAGTTTCTGTGATGCTGTGAATAGTTTCTGTGACGTAGTGAATAGTTTCTGTGATGCAGTGAATAGTTTCTGTGATGTAGTGAATAGTTTCTGTGATGTAGTGAATAGTTTCTGTGATGCTGTGAATAGTTTCTGTGATGCTGTGAATAGTTTCTGTGATGCTGTGAATAGTTTCTGTGATGTAGTGAATAGTTTCTGTGATGCTGTGAATAGTTTCTGTGATGCTGTGAATAGTTTCTGTGATGTAGTGAATAGTTTCTGTGATGCTGTGAATAGTTTCTGTGATGCTGTGAATAGTTTCTGTGATGTAGTGAATAGTTTCTGTGATGTAGTGAATAGTTTCTGTGATGTAGTGAATAGTTTCTGTGATGCTGTGAATAGTTTCTGTGATGCTGTGAATAGTTTCTGTGATGCTGTGAATAGTTTCTGTGATGCTGTGAATAGTTTCTGTGACGTAGTGAATAGTTTCTGTGATGCTGTGAATAGTTTCTGTGACGTAGTGAATAGTTTCTGTGATGCAGTGAATAGTTTCTGTGATGTAGTGAATAGTTTCTGTGATGCTGTGAATAGTTTCTGTGATGCTGTGAATAGTTTCTGTGATGTAGTGAATAGTTTCTGTGATGCTGTGAATAGTTTCTGTGATGCTGTGAATAGTTTCTGTGATGTTGTGAATAGTTTCTGTGATGCTGTGAATAGTTTCTGTGATGCTGTGAATAGTTTCTGTGACGTAGTGAATAGTTTCTGTGATGCTGTGAATAGTTTCTGTGACGTAGTGAATAGTTTCTGTGATGCAGTGAATAGTTTCTGTGATGTAGTGAATAGTTTCTGTGATGCTGTGAATAGTTTCTGTGATGCTGTGAATAGTTTCTGTGATGCAGTGAATAGTTTCTGTGATGTAGTGAATAGTTTCTGTGATGCTGTGAATAGTTTCTGTGATGTAGTGAATAGTTTCTGTGATGCTGTGAATAGTTTCTGTGATGCTGTGAATAGTTTCTGTGATGCTGTGAATAGTTTCTGTGATGTAGTGAATAGTTTCTGTGATGCTGTGAATAGTTTCTGTGATGCTGTGAATAGTTTCTGTGATGTAGTGAATAGTTTCTGTGATGCTGTGAATAGTTTCTGTGATGCTGTGAATAGTTTCTGTGATGCAGTGAATAGTTTCTGTGATGCAGTGAATAGTTTCTGTGATGCAGTGAATAGTTTCTGTGATGCTGTGAATAGTTTCTGTGACGTAGTGAATAGTTTCTGTGATGCTGTGAATAGTTTCTGTGATGCTGTGAATAGTTTCTGTGATGCAGTGAATAGTTTCTGTGATGCTGTGAATAGTTTCTGTGATGCAGTGAATAGTTTCTGTGATGCTGTGAATAGTTTCTGTGATGTACAAAGCCCTCATTTTCCTCTACCTCCTTATTCAAATATCCATATTAATATGTTGAAATGTTTACTTAAGGAGGAAAGATAGCATATGAAATATCTAAGTCTTTCGAAAAATAACTCCAAATTCGAAAATATATGCAAATGTTTTTAATATTAATATCTCTTTAACGAAATAAGATGGCTGTGAGTACAACTCCGTTCTTATCAAACATTTGGTAACGCCGAAACAACCAATGAACTTATAGGAATCTTTATTAGACATAAGATAACTATGAAAAATTCTCAAACAACAGCCTATGTGAAATACGTTGTATTGCTGAGCACTCCTCTTATCTTGATACACTTTATACAACCTATCTAAAGGCACGTGTGTGAACATATCAATATAATTTCTTGAAAAAAAATATATGCTCTGCAAGACTAGTCTTGATGACTGAATGATTCTTTAATTCACACAAAATGAATTGTCTGAAAGAAACAGTTTAAATCATATTCAGAGATGGATATACAATTGATGGCGGTGCATGAACGCAGTGACTACGGTAGAGCATGTCGGCCGATACAACTGGTGGAGAAATACACGAGGGTCAGAGGTCAAGTGAAAATGTATCTTATCAGACCTAACATGCCGACCGGCTGGTTGACACAATACTCCATATATCCATATCTAGACGCTACCGAGATGAACATACCCCTCAAACCTTATCCAACACACGACTGATTTACACGCCAAGATGGTACCAAGGAAACATGATGCCACGCCGATTTCAGAGAATGACTTGGAGATACAGGAAGAACCAAAAATCGAACTCAAGAAACAGATCAACCTCTTTCACTGCGTCTCCATCATCGTGGGTATCATCATAGGCGCGGGTATCTTCGTGTCCCCAGTTGGTATCCTACACAATGTCCGCTCCGTGGGCATGTCTTGTATCCTGTGGGCGCTGTGCGGAGTCTACTCCACACTCTGTGCTCTGTGTTTCGCCGAGCTCGGAGCCTGTATTCCTCAGTCTGGGGGTGAATACATGTACATTAAGCGAGCCTTCGGGGACTTCCCTGCCTTCCTGTGTCTGTGGGTGAACCTTGTGATCCTGTGTCCTGTAGGTATAGCAGCTGCTAGTCTTATATTCGCTACCTACATACTCCGTCCTGTCTTCCCAGGCTGTGATCCTCCTGACGCTTCTGTGAGACTCCTTGCAGCGTTGGTCATCAGTAAGTGTACTTTTTTTTAATCAATATTTTATTTCTGAATCCCTGTTACAAGTCCGAACAAGGAACCAGGGGGATTCCTTGTCCTCAGATTCACTAAAGTTGACAGAAGAGAGGATTCCGGTTTTTCACAAACAAAAAAACAACAACTTTCACACACACACATGCACACAAAGTCACTATGATAAATATATGATGAACAGGCATATAAAGACATTTTTATGTCTAAAGTAATGGCTAATGGAAAGATGCATATTTAATTGACGTACTACTTCTCATCAAAAAGAGATATATTAGCCATTTAATATAAAATTTATTATGGTTTGACTATTGAAATAAGTGTACTTTTGGTAATCTGTTAATTTGTATACTTTAAGATTGCATACATCTGCTATGTAATTGTACTAAAGGGTAAGTTTATTTGATTTGGCCTTGACACTAGTAGTGTACTCCAGTTTCCATTTGTAGATGGATTTTCCACTTAAATTAATGCACTTCTAATACGCTTTTTGCAAATGTACCTCACAGTACGTGTATACAATACGTTATTTGCAAGTATAAATAAAAATACGTTTACTTCCAATCATTTACCATTTGCAATTGTACTTAAAAATATAGAGTCCTTCTCTTACAGGTAAACATGAAAAGGTGCCCTTCAATTACGTTATTTTCATTTGAACTCAAAATTAAGTGTACTTCCAATGCTTTATTTGCAATACAATGAACAGTAAGTGGAATTTCTTTACTGAGTGTGAACGTTGAACAAATATGAAGCCTTTCCCTCCTGTGACACACTACATTACCAGCAAATTTTAAGGATGACAAAATATAAGTTAGATAACCATTGCTCAGAAAGTTTAATGTCCAAGGTCTCGTTCCTCATACAAAACTAACACTGAAGTAATTAATTTTTTCAAAGGTTAGCCCATAAGGGCGTCTTTCTTAACATATTTGGTATATTTAACGTATTAGGCTAGTTTAAATAGTTATCATTGCCATTTGTCCAACAGGAATCAGAGCAAACAACGGAATTGGAAACATGGTTCTTAAGGTTTCAAATCCAAATTAAGCAGGTTCCTTTGTTCGTTTTGGATGCACAGTGTAATGGTGTAAATGATTCTTTATTGTCCTCATTACAAAGTCAATCTGGAATCCATATTGTTCCAATGGCACCGGAAGCCACAGTGCAGCGCCAATTCAAGCAATGTTCTTAGAATGCTGAGCGCGAAGCGAAAAAACAACATCTCTCATCTGATAACGTCTATTTGTATGAGGCGGCTCAGAATCGAAATCCGACCTCGCTGGTGAAGAGCGGATGCTCTACTAACTGAGCTATTTCCCCGATGTTATGCAACATAACCATGCAGTTATGCAGCATTGTCCATGCAGTTCATACCAAGAGTAATACAACATCATGTACACAGTTACCAGATAAACAAAACTGACATAGACAATTACCCATATCTTCTTGAATATTGGCATACTTAAAATGGGCAGAAGCGCGATTTTTTTAAATTTTATGTTTTCAAATTCTTTTTTTTTTTAATTGTACGTAAATGCTACTGTAGTCAAAATGCTCATTACACAAACCAATCATCCACAGTCAGAGGACAAGCATAAAGTCCATTTGGGGCGATTTTTGTGTGAACACCTTTAATTCATTTTGTGTAAGAAAAAGGAATCGCATTGCTGAACTTTACATTATATATTTGATTTATTACTGATTCAAATAGTTTAAATACAATGTCTTTAAATTGGAACCATATATTTTCATTTTCCTGACATCAACTTATATTCCCGCTAAAACGTGCTACTGCCCCTTTAAATCTATCTAGAATGAATGATTAGCATGAATGAAACAAGAAGCCTATGGACCCATCACTGACCGTTTGATAACCGTCTTTTTAAGAATGAAAATCGTACAGAAACCTCATTGTAATCCACAATCCGACAGAGCTCACTCCAGAAAAAAACTGTATTTACCACACAATGAAACATAAGTAGTAACACATTTTCCATATGTGCACGTGTGAACATATAACTTTTGCCTTGCAGCAATTTTGTAAGTAGAGCCTAAACGTGTAATCCTTGTTATTCCTTGGTCAATAGGACAACATACAACCCATATGCCACACTTGCAGGTACACTTGTACTTCACAATAAGAAGAGGTTTATGTTTAGTATGTATCATCCACCTCAGAGTGTCCACTTTATATAATCAAGAGTACACAATCCTTGAAGTGCTCTATTCACATGCCAACGCCGTGAACAGGAAAAGGCGGAAGGTTAATCTTTATCTACGTTTCATATAGCTAAATAGGTTAACGATCTCTTGAAACGTGTAGTGTCTATGCGTATCACAATCAGGTAGACATTCACATGCAGTCTGTCGTCTTCATTGACAATTTCCACAGTGGTTGAGTCACGATGCAAACATGTGGACAGTCCATTGACTATGTTAATCGAGTTTATACCTTCAGGTCAAGGTAAATGAACCAATTTGTACATGTGGACAGTCCATTGATTATATAAAATCGCGTTTACATTCAGGTCAGGTTTAAATGAAATGAAAATTTAAATTGAGCACAGTGATGTAGAGGTTAACATGCTGGCCTTTTACGCCAATGGCCCGGGTTCGACTGGCCCGGGTTCGAACCAAAAAATTAAAATTTGTGTCTCAATCTGTGTTGTGTCCGTCGGCAAAGCACTTCATCCACATTGCACTCAGGCAACCCAGCTGTTGAAATGGGTACCTGAACACAGGATGTACGGACCAACATGCCCCCCCCCCCCCCTAGCGCTTGGTAGCTGCTATGAAAGTACAATTCATTCAGGGTAATAATTGCAAGTAGCGCCGTGAGCATGCAATTGGATGGAAAGTGCCCGATATAAATACACACATTATTATTATCATTTAACTAATCATGTATTGATATTATTGCCTGATAGATGAAAATGACTTATTGACATTATTGATCCTTAGGGTTGCTTGCCTTCCGGAATAACCAAAAGCTTAATAGCCCGAGGGCAATTCCGAGAGCGAAACTCCTTAATTCATATTAATGCACGTCATGAACACCAAAACCATAACATTCATGTGAAATAGGTTTATAACAAGGTAATGCCATGTAGAGTATATGCGTATTACCATCGGGTAGATTAATACGCGTTGTATACGCGATATTCCCTATTTAACCATTTGCTTTGCGACTGGTTAACAAGATAGCATTTTGGAAAGGTAATGAATGTCAAAACAGGTTCGATTTCGATTTCAATAATTAATATGATCTAAATCAAATCACTCGGCTTCAATGCCATTCATTAAAAATGCCATTTAAAAAAAATTGAAAATGAATATTTAATAGGAAAGGAACAACAATAATTGATCACTAATCTGTTGGCACATTTTGCATGGATATATGGATATTTGCACATGTGTGTTAGGACAAGAGGTTATCAGTCAACGTCAGACGCAAAGTAGTGCTCACGACATGTCTACTATTATAATCTGAATCAAAACTTATGTAAGCACGCTCTAGTTATAGAAGCACATATGTCGTGGACAGTTTGTTACAGACAGAAGGTAATGAATAAATCAAAATTAGGTGAGTTGAGGTGATTTGGGATTTCACTTATATCACGGTTGCTACTTATAGCAGGGAGAAAGCCCGTTACCCTATTGTGGCAATGCGTTACAGTGGAACCTGTGAGCATCGGCTGGAACAAGTGAATAATTGGTATTACTATACTGAAATTCAGTGTAGCATTGCACTCAAACCTTACTGTGTGTAGGGTAGATTTTCACAGCAGACAAAGTTAACGAGCCCCTTTTAGCGAGATTCTCTTGTCCAAAGCCGAATGTGCTAAACACTGCGCTATCGATGGACTAAGGATTTTCCAGTTCTTATAAACAGTGTTAATCATTAACGTCAGTATGTGCAAGTTTTAGTTGTTAAAACATATAATACTGTTTAGAATTTGATATGAATCACTATCTATCTATTATTCTTAATTAATATCGCGATCTCGAGATGTATTTAAGCAAGTGAAATAACATGAAGAACACTTGGCGACTTACAAAGAAAGTAAAGTTCATACGTACATACGTTTAAATCAGAAACGTTCATTTCAGTAATTAAGTACTTGTTTGCAATTGACCGTGTCCAAATAATTCCTATACACTTAAACGACATAAGTAAAACTTTAACTTCTTGGTCGTATTTTCTAATGAAGAAGTAATCATGCCTATTGGTAAAATTACACACACAAAATCAAAATCACAGAGCTAAATGGATACTGATAGGTAACTTCAAGACATAGCTTATGTCAAAAACGACTTTTCACTCTCAAGGTCTGGCACCGACTTTAACCTCCCCGCCGCTTCAAGCAGTTACTTACCCAACTTTCTTCTAAACGTTGATCCACCATTTCTGTGAATTCAGAAAAAGTGTTAACATGACGGCATTCGATATAAAAATGTTGTTTTTTATTAAATTATACAAGCATTGCTCATATATGTTAATGAAGAACTGCAGTTCAACTCTTGAAGATGTCAGTGGATATAACAAGTATTAGACAAACGTCGGAAAAGCCAAGCTAATAACCTTTTCTCACTTTAGATTTTAAACTTCTATTCCAACTTCTACTAGTTTTGTATTCATTTATTAAGGAAACGGTGTTTAAATCGAATTTTCTTTCGGCCTACAGTTCATATTATGAATAGAAATCTTACAATCTGTTACAGTCCTAGTGGTCGCCCTCAACTGTCTGAACGTCAAGTGGGCCACCAAGTTCCAGGTCGCCATTACTTCCAGCAAACTCATCGCCCTTCTCATTATCGTCGTCATCGGTTTCATCTGGCTCGCTACAGGTGGGCAGCGTTCTTGTGATTGACCATCCTGTCTCAGGGTACGAACATTTCGCTGAATTCACTAATTTGTACCCTGGGCTCAGAAGCTAGATTCGCTCGCGCGGCCCGACTTGGGATATAGCCAATCAAATCATTTTCTCCTTAAATTTTTATCGAGAAGGTCGCGATAAAATTGTTTGATTAGCTAATATCCAAATCGGGCCGCGCGAGCGAATCTAGCTTCTGAGCCCAGGGTACAGATTAGTTGAGTTAGCATAATGTTCGTACCCTGAGACAGGATGTTGGTTGACCTGATTCACATGGTTTACCAGATGCTAAGTTTAAGAGTTTGTGATTTTCAACACATATTTCTTTGCTATACATGGTATATTTAATTATATAAATTCAATAAAACTCATATATGTCCATACCAAAACGGCGATTATATGACTAATCCTTGGTTATATGAAAATCTTAAACAGTGATATATGTTCGAGGAAGCCGAATTCAAACGGTCAATTTTTATGAGGAATGTTTATATAACTTAAGTTTCCAAAATCACGTTTTCGATTAAGAAATCATGTTTTTACTCAATGATGATTATCTCTAATATCTTAGATAGTGTGTTTGGTTTTGTCTGAATCTTTGGTCTTTACGTTCGACAGGAGAGCGAGAACAGTTTAAGAATGCATTTGAAGACAGTGACTACAGTGCTGGGGCTATTGCAGTGGGCTTCTACTCCGGCTTCTGGGCATTCGGAGGATGGTAAACTATTTGACAACTTTTCGGGAAAACAATTATTTATTTAATCTATTCAATAATAAGAAAGATACATTCTTAAGTGTATAAGGCAATGTACTTACACTCGGGTAAAATTACTGTATGTTCTACGCTAAATGCCATGAGTATTTAGTTTGTTTTGCTACCTTTCAGGAACTATCTGAACTTCCTGTGCGATGAAGTCATAGACCCCCATCGGTAGGTGTGTGTCTACTACTCTGTAGTCAACCAGTTACCTGTTACAGGGATTTCTTTGGCAGGTAACCTGGAATAAGGTTCACCTAAACTACCATTGACTAATGTTACCTACATAGCTTTATTTGAACCCCTGGTACATAAACGATAAGATACGTTAGGGGTATTTGAACTAATATACTTGATAATAAAATGTCAATAAGATGGGAAATCGTTAGTTATGATTTCAAAATTTTAGTATAACCCTAACAAAATGTGTCAAGTATGTTATAAACGTTCTGAACGCTTATTATATATTCTTTAATTTGAAGATCCTTTTAAAACTTCCAATCTAAGATTTTCTTGAATGATTTTTCATATTTGTTGATATATATATGATATTTATTTAATTTCACTTTCACTTTTTTTCACAGAAATGTCCCCCGTGCTATAGTGATCTCCATGACGGTAGTGACGTCAATATACATCACTGCTAACATCGCCTACTTCGCTGTTCTCTCACCTCAGGAGATTCTTAGTTCTACGGCTGTTGCTGTTGTAGGTGGATTTGACTGATGATACCTCTTTTCAGTTGTTTTAGGAAATATTCAAGAATATATATCTAATTATTATCATTTTTTAAATATAAAGAGGGATTTTCAAAAATTATGTACTTTAAAGGGTAATCTTATTTTTCTTCTCTAATATCTAATATCTATTTATCTTCGTTTTTCAACTATTATCACTTTGTTTTTTCAAAACATTTGTTCTAACGATTTATGATCAATCGGTGTAAAATGTTTCATGTGGCATCAAAACGTTATTTGAATAAAACATAATCGGAAATAGGACAATTGACCACACCCATGAAGAACTGGCGATTACTTATTTACCATTAAAGTTACAGGTCTGCTATTTTAGCACAAAGTACTAAACTGATGGAGTGTTACAACACAACAAAGCAAATTCCTTTGAACACGTAACTTTTTATGACATTCAAATTCAAAGAGGTGTAGCATTTCTTTTGGCGTTCAGTTTATGTCCACTTATAAATCTAAATAATAAATCTAGATAACTGGATACAAGCCAAAAGGTGAGTGAACGAGTGTCATAAGCTCCTCCAGGATTTATATCCAGAATTATAATGATAGCTAATTACTTGAAACATAACAGTTTGTATTGAAAATGAAAATCTTTTTCCAGACGTTCACGTCACAGACAGTGCCAGTGTTAAAGTGGGTGATGCCTATACTGATTGCTGTATCTGTTATAGGAGCCATGAACGGCTGCTGTCTGTCTATGTCCAGGTATTTCAAAGCAGCAGCAGCACGTTTTTTATAATTTTATATTCTAAAGTTTTAACTGATACTTGCACCTTATATGTCACCTAAAAACGCGCTACTGCCCCTTTAAAGAAACACCGATTATCTTTCTTATTATTTTTGTTGTTGGTTTTGATCAGTTATAAAATATCTAATATGCTGATTGAAGTTCAAGTCTGATCACTGGACTTGCTCATCTATCCATAATATATCTAAAATCCTTGATTTTATAGAAAATTCGAATAAACATCTAAAGTACAATGTACTGTACTGTAAATGTCTGTAACAAAACGTATCTCATACGATCCTTACGAAACGCGCTCTTATCCCTGCTATCGTGCCTTAAAACTATCATTTGTATCTCTTGTTGAATTGAGAGAAGTTGTACAAGTGTCCTTTTAGCAGAAATCCTCGTTTTGAAAACTTCTTTGTAGATAGAAAAAACGTTTTGTGATTGCATTTTCAGATTATTCTTTACCGGGGCGAGAAACAAGCACCTTCCATCTGTGATATCCATGATAACAGTGAAACACCTCACTCCCACGCCCTCACTTCTTGTTATTGTAAGTTGCTGAAGTGGATAAAACACGTAATTGTTCAGTCTAAGTAAACCTAGCCACAATAATACTCGCTATACTCCCATACTGAGTCTAGCAAGATACAGTAAGAGATTGCGTCGGCCGACCTTCCGGCGACTGATGACCGTCCAACGTTATATGTGCAAAGCAGACTATTGCGGCATGGCAAGCCGAGCCCTGATTGGTCAATACAATAACGGTGGGCTTACGCGAGCCGTTACTACACCTAGCTAGACTCAACATTGGGGGTATAGCGAGTATTATTGAGGCAATGTTTACTTAGACTGGCAATTGTTGTTTCGATATGTTCGACAGACCTTCTACTCTTATTTTTTTAACATCCATATCATAATTCTTCTTAATCAAATGGTGATGTCGAAAACAGCATTACGTTAAAACTTTTACTTCTGATTACTGCAGCTGGCGCTGTTGATTCGATGTTTCCAGGAGCTATTTTTTTCATTTACGTCAATGTCTCTTTTGTTTACTCCTTCGTATTTTATGATTCGGCGTTGATGTAAAGGAGTGCCTAAATTATAGATGTGACGATATAGTGTGGTATTCGTTAATCGTGATACTTAATCTGACAATACACGTATCGTGATACATTCTCTTTATAATGATACGTATTGAGGACTTTTTAATGGCTTATTTTACCTAAAATCAGAGGATTCATGAAAAGTTAAAGTCAAAAACCTTGAAATAGCGTATCGTGATGTGTATCGTATTGCTGAGATATCGTGAAAAATCTGTATCGTCACACCTCTAGTCTAAATTCACTAATTTACTATTGATTCCTTCCAGCTTCCTCTGACGTTGTTGGTGAAGTGATAAAGATCGAAATCCTAACCTTTTACCATTGTCTCTTAAATTAATATTGATGAATGTCCATATTATTCTGTTATCTAAAATATGATTTGTAAATTTACAACTTTACTCCCGTTTACTTCCAGCTGGTGCTGACGCTGCTAATGCAATGTTTCGAAGATATTTTCTATCAGATAGAGTCAATTTGTCTTACTAAATACTAATTCATATCTTATTGTAATTAAATTTTGGATGTAAATACACTGCGTAATTTTACATAATTTCTTCCAGCTGGTGCTGACACTCCTAATGCATTGTTTGGAGGAGATTTTCTACCTGATAGAGATGATGTGCTTTAGCTTCGCCACATTTCATACACAATCCTAATTAAATGTTGATGTAAATACACTGCGTAAATTTACAAATTTACTTCCAGCTGGTGCTGACACTGCTAATGCAATGTTTCGAGGAGATCTCTTACCTGATATAGGTGATGGGATTCAGCTTCGCCACAGTTCATATCATATCATAATTCAATGTTTATGTATATACACTGCGTAAATTTACAAATTTACTTCCAGCTGGTGCTGACACTGCTAATGCAATGTTTCGAGGAGATTTTCTACCTGATCGAGATGATGGGATTTAGCTTCGCCACGGTCCTCACCACAGTACTAGCAGGCCAGATCTATCTCAGGTGGAAAGAACCGGATCTACATAGACCTATCAAGGTGAACATTAATTATATTTTGTACGTTGATAATTTAATCAAATCTATTGGGCCAAGGGCGGCTCTGTCATACATCGTACCTACCAAATGAAAGGACCAGGGTCTAACAGACCCCTATTGGTGAGACTTTCAGATTTGTCTTTATTAGAAACCTATCGGGGGTTTGATTTGGAGGTCTTTTGTTTTCTATTAGAAACCAATCGGGGATTTCGTCTAGTGTTTTGGAGATGTCTTCCTTTCTCGTAATAACCTCCCACGAGTATTGAAATTTGGAAGTTAGGGCATTATATTCATATGTGAGAACGCCGCTAATGGCTGTAATATTGCCCAAGCGGCGTAAAACAATAACTCACTCACTCACTCATATGTGAGACCTACTCGTTTTACATTTCGAAGTCAAAGGTTTATATTTTCAATTTACGATTCAATCCCAAAGTCATCAGCTATTGAAAAATACCTCCAAAGTTCCATGCTTCGAACCGTAAGCAGCACCCTAACGAATAGTCTAATGGCCCAGATAGAAGTGTAGGCAATGTTAAACAATCTATTGATTGAGGTTCGGAAAGAAAGTTTCGCGGGAAGTAAGACCTCAAGTTTTGATTTCAGCTCAGCTTTTAAAAACACAAGCATAATCTCGTTCTAGTGTTTTAACCTTAACTGAGAATTGGGATATATGAATGAACATTCCTTCTCTATAATGTTAGGGCTTGACCTACCCATCAACTTTACATAAGGTTAAATAATAAAACTAATTTGAGTGAACCAAGATAAGTTTTATCATACCTGCTTCATAGTGGGAGGATTTTATATTCATACACCAATCAAGGTGACTCCATCGGATATTAAAATCAAATTACTAGTCAAAAAGCCAAGATTGGATTTTTCACACCTGCTTAAAAGGTTTTTGACTGCCAGTTTGTTGTTATTGATATCGTGATCTTTTAATACTGTTTTGTCATACTGAATACAGGGATGACAATGGTATTTTTGAAAAACAGCTGAAATGTATGGAATCTGGGCTCTTGTATGGTCATTTATGAATAAAACTACAGTAAGGACAATGTCAAAAGCAGCTGAACTCAGCTGATAAGCTGAAAATTGCCTTTGAATATGGGTCTAATGACAGTGAATTTTTTTCTTTTTGAGTCAGTCTTAATATTAAATCATTAATTGAAATATATACTTGGTCAAATACCTTAAATAATTTAGGTTTAAATCTTGTGGTTCCAGCTTCCAATATGGCTGCCGATATTCCTGTTCTTCATGAGTCTAGTAATCCTTGCACTGACGATATATAAGAAACCAAGCGAGAGCGGTGTCGCTCTTCTCCTCATGGTGATGGGAGTTCCGCTCTATGTCTTCGGAGTCTTATGGAAACCACAGACAATACAGTATTCAATAGGTTCGTTTTGCGATAAATATCCAGTCTGATTAAAATCGACCGTGCTCCGAGGAATAACATATCAAATATATTGACTCTATCGGGGCTCGAACCAGCCAGAACATCCTCTCCGTCTCGGTCTGGGTGCACCCACCTCTGTCGCATGGTGCTTTAACCAGTTAAGCACAGACAAACCCGGCTCGTAAGCTATCCAATTACATCCTCGTTTTTAAATAGTGTTTAGCGGCGGTTGTATATAACAAATGGTACGTAGTTGGAGTTACCTGCCCATTGCATGATATTGAAAGCTTTAGCTGCGCTCCTTGCGATTGGCTGGAAAAGCTTGCGTCAGAACATGCGGGTAATAGGGGTGCCTTCAGACTGTGAATGAGAGGAAAACCGGGCTGGTTGAAGTTCAAAACCCCACTAGAGATAATATTTTTTACACTTCTTTTCTTCTAATCACAGACTGGATAAATATCAATCAGTAAAATCAGTTAGCATTGAACATATTCATCTTTCATCGTCAACATAAATAATTAATTGGACATCCACAAAAAAAGTTCATGACATGAAAAGATAAGAAATAATCTTTTTAAAACGTTTTTTTAAAATTATTATTTTTTTTCTTTCTTGCAGATGGCTTTACAAGATGTATACAGAAAATATTTGTGGTTTTACCAGAAGACAAAACAAATATTGATTGAAGACTTCTTACATTGCAACCATTTCATTGACTTTTTTCTCCAAATAGACTTTCTGGTGTTGATGGATTGTTGATAAAAAAACTTTTCTAAAAGTTTCTTTGGTTCTCCATGTTCCATCAATCATGTCACACTTTAACTTCTTTGAGAGGAATTTAAGAAGTTGGAATGACAATAATCCAGAGGTAGTATCCATGACAACTTCTTTGTTCATTGTATTCGATGTTTTGACAGCAATTCTTGTGTCATTCTCAAGAATCTGTGTCGAATTGTCGCATACAATGATCAAAGAAGTTGTCATCCATATATTCCTCTGCATTAATATCATGCACAACAGTGTAGAGGCCAGATTGAAAAATTTTCATTTCTCACATTTGATCACTAATTTAACCCTGTTTCTAAAATGGATAACAATGGTAACTCAAAAGGTTTGATAATCTGGAATGTCCTTTAAGAGACAGAAAATATATCAATTAATAGTGTTAAAAATGTTTGTCTTCACTGTAAATCATATGTATACACATTGCTCATCACGTTCCATATGATATAAATGTCTCAATCATGATTGTCTCTTCACATCCAATAAAACCCCATCTATCAAAAATCTATCATAGACTTTATTTGTTCTTTAAACCCCTGACCAACGGTCGAGGGTATATAGTAATACCAATGATTCTGTCTGTTCGCCAATCTGTCCGAGAACATTTTTTGTCCGACCTATTATGGAAAAACTCTTTATCAGATTATTGTCGAATTTTGTACATGTCTTCTACCCTACTTGGAGGGGTGCAGTGCGAAATTACAACAAATTTCGTTAATATTTCATTAAGAATAAATTTATAAAATGTTTACGGAGTCCTTTTCCATTAAAATTTGTGAGACCTATAGAAGAAAAACTATTCATCTATTTGATTTCCAATTATTTACATGCACCCTACTCAACTAAGAAGGGTGTAGTGCTAAATAAGATCCAATTTGATTTAATTCTTTTTTTTTTTTAAATTTTCATGTTTTGTTCTTAAATGGTAGTCATTTTCCAATATCAGAATTTATCTGACTGATTGTAGAAAACTATTTATCCTAATATTCATTTCAAATTCTGCCCATTTCTTTTAGCTCCTGGAGAGAAGAAAAGAAAAGATGCAGAGAAGCAAGACATAGTAATGAACGTTTTATGAGAAAATACTTTGTCTGACCAATTGCAGAAAAAACATTCATTCTTCTCAATTCCTCTTTTGGGGGGGGGGGGGGGGGGGGGGGGGGTCAAATGCTGCGTTAGAGACGTCTACTTTGGAAGGGAAAAATAATTCAGTTGGTCAGGGCCACGCTCACTTTTTTACTTGTTTTCAGTTACTTCTAGAATCTGTTTTCTAGAACTCTTTTTAATGTTGGCATTCATATTTTCAAAATAATCCCTTCTCAACAAATTCAATTTTTAACTTCTTGAAGATAAACAACAGGAAGACCCATGTGGCACATATTATTTATTATAAAATGCATGCAAGGTGTTGATGACATATAAAAGGTTGACTATCATTAATGTGATACAAGCTACAGGAACTGACAGTGTGATGACTACATACTGAGCTTGTCAGTAAACACTGGTGTAGAATGAGACTGATATAGTTGAGTGGATGAACTTTACCCATTACACTGAGATTCTCTGGTTTAGATTATGTCTTCATATGAATACAGACAATAAATACTCCAAATTATGGTTGAAGAAAGAAATCTAGCATAATTGGTGAAATTTTCATATTAATTGTAATCAAACTTGAAAGCTTGATCGGTATAAAACTTCATAGATGCTTTTCATAGTATTGATTGTTGGTAAGTGTTGTATCTGACATGAAATTTCTTACAATCATATCAAATTTGAAACTAGATCTGCATAAAACTTAAAAATTCTTTTCATAGAATTTGATTGCTGGTAAGTATTATCATATTTGGCTGTTTGTCAATAACTGATACAGACATGATTACAAAGATACAAAACAAACATACAAGGATAATTGGAAGCACATGCTCAATAAAAAGATTATTAACATTTTTAACATTTGATGCCAATTTAAATATTCAACTATTGTAAACAACTAACTACAAATCAGAAAGCGTCATTGTCATATGAAATGATATTCTTACTAAAGGAGAAAAGAAAGAAAGCTTTTCTTCCAAAAGATTGATATTGCACTTGTTTACTGATGTGATTTGTTACTATGGTGACACAATGATGCCCTGAGTCAATTTCGTTTTGACCACATCTAAATTGAATTTGTTCATATATCGAAAAAATCATCAATTTCAACCAAAACAACTTACATGCTACAAAACACCAATTATTGAAACTTGGATTTTCATGATATTGGAACAATTTCCTACTGACTATGAAGGAATTATCAGTTCTAGTCTTAATAAAAGATAAGAAAATAAGTTTTTAACCTTTAGAAGACACTTGCATATAAAAAAGAACATCTATCTACCACTAAATATTATGATACAGTTTATCTTACAAAAGCATGAATAGATGATTTTACACAATAAATTAAACAATACCGTAGTGACTATTGATTAAGAAAATAAATGCAATATTTACCAAAATCTTGGCAAGCACAAGACCTAAATGCTAACATACAATAAACCATGGGCCAGATTTCTTAAACTATCTTTGCATCAAGTTTGATTTCCTATTCACGACCATCATGTTGCGATGCCCTTTGCAGCCTACAGTTACATAGATGACCATGCAAGTCCTAGAGGTTAAAGGAAGCTTTCGATTGTCATGGTCGGGCATCGGACACTAGCTTTATTTAGCCTTATAAGATTGATTAATTTACTGCTGCATTCTCGCCAGCTATAGATGGGGCCTACCCGTTAGGGGTGAAACTGTTCCCAACTACAGTAGTTGAACTGCTGTATTTTGCTAAGGGTTTGGTACACAATACACAAACGTTAATTAGTACATACTGAACCAAAGCTAAAGCCTACCGTTTTATCTCTAGGGTAGATTACGAGAATAACTGCCTCTAGGATTAAATCAAAGAGATAACATATTGAAAGGCTGATAACTTTGAAGCAGAGCTCAATTATTTTGAAGCCCCATTCCATTGGTAGCAAAAGATTATATTTGGTTTCACTAGCAAAGATTGTTAAGAAAACTAGACCCAGATTAAGTACAAGACTGGATGTTTCATTACTTGTTTGTGACTTGTTGGTCGAAAAGCAGGAATTCAAGCCATAGCAAGTAGAATGAAATGCATAGAAACATCTACTGACATAATCTTCCAACTTGAGAACCTTCTCCTCAAAGACTTTTAGTGACAGATAAAATCTTCATTGAAAGCTTTAAGAAGTCATAGACCTGTCAGTAGAGATTGAGCTTCCATAATTATTCAGTTTCAGATGTTTGAAAATTTGAAATAAAAGCTGTTTGCACAAACCACAAATTCATTTGTGAACATTGACTCTGATTGTTTTGTACTACAATAGAATCCAGAAAATTTCCTTTGAAATTCCGTTATTCAAGCATTTGTTCATCTATTGTTAAACATTTTTATAAATTATACTCTTTTGATTACTCAAATCTTTTATATTTAATCCAAATTGAACATTATATGTTCCTAAAATTGAATATTAACTATTCAATGAGCGACATTGATTTGAGTTATTAGTAATTTTGAAAAATTTCATTTTGTTCCCAAAATTTTATAGTGGCTGTTTAGAGAGCCTTTGTGAAAGTTATCTCCCTTTGATGTCTTGCTGAGAGTGGTCTCCCTTTACTTCTTTTTCTTGCCCATGGTAGACTGGTTGGCCTGATATTGAGCCTTCTTTTGTTGGAAGACGTTGAATTCATCGTCCAGGTGCTTCTTGCGATCTTCTAGCTTCTTCTTTTCATCAGCGTGTTGCTTCTTGAGTTGGTCAAACCGGGCGTGCAGCTGAGATATATAAAGATTAAGTGTCAATTTGTTTTTGTGATTTGTTCGTAATAAATGTAGGCAGAGATAAGAAGATGGGATTTATTCATAATAACTGCATTGTGTTAGCAACTGGAGGAGAATTAAGTAGTTAAATGTTTTAGTTTCACCTAACTTCGAAACAGGCAACTACAGAATTATGTGGCTTACTTCATATGTTGATGGCAAAAACATGGTAATCAATCAGTAGAAAGTCTGTATATTAACTAGATTAGCGTTTGCGGGATACCGCAAAAGCAGAGCAGCCCCGGAACTTGGGGTTTCGCCTTACCCTGTTCCGCCTTTTACAGGCCTCACCAAATTGGGAATTTTCTCGTGACCTTGACCTTTGACACTCAGGGTCACACAACCAATGAACACATTTCATTGAGTAAAACATTATTGTAATGAAATAAAGTGTATTATTGTGTTTACAAGGTATTGCAATAACTCATATCTCATGACCTTGACCTTTGACCTTCAAGGTCACACAATAATTGAACACTTTTTATTGAGTATAACAATCATGTATTGATTAAAAGTGATCATAGTTAAAATAAAGCATTTTCGCTAAACCATGCTTAAGTCATGACCTTGCTGTGACCTTGACCTTTGACGGATTGTAGCCGAAACCTTTTCAAATATTTTTACTTTTCCAAGGATGATATATACCAAGTTAGAGCTTCATAGCACAAAAACTTTTCAAGTTATCGCGTTTACAAGGAATTTTGCGGTGATTTTATAACTCGTGACCTTGACCTTTGAACTTGAAAGTGAACATGTCATAATGATTCCCTGGAAGTATTAACATTAAGACATGTTCATGAGTTCTGAAAAGCTAAATAGGATAAAGTTATACCCAAATTTAGTGCATTTTGTAATAACTCATATCTCATGACCTTGACCTTTGACCTTCAAGGTCACACGATCATTGAACACTTTTTATTGAGTATAACAATCATGTATTGATTAAAAGTGATCATAGTTAAAATAAAGCATTTTCGCTAAAACATGCTTACGTCATGACCTTGCTGTGACCTTGACCTTTGACGGATTGTAGCCAAAACCTTTTCAAAATTTTTTACTTTTCCAAGGATGATATATACCAAGTTAGAGCTTCATAGCACAAAAACTTTTCAAGTTATCGCGTTTACAAGGAATTCTTAGAGTGAATACATATCTCGTGACCTTGACCTTTGACCTTGAAAGTGAACATGTCAAAATCGTTCCCCCGAGGTATGAGTAATAAGGTAAGAATAAGAGTTCTGGAAAGCTTAGTGGAAAAAAGTTATAGCTAGTAGTACGAGTGCGGCGGCGATGGAAACTTCACAAAAACTGATAGCAGCCCCGTCCTTAGACGGGGCTGCTAATTATGACATACATCAGTTTCAAAAAGACATCAGTCATCATGTTTGTTGATATTAGATTTATGATTCTCAAAGAATATGTATATTCAAAACTGCCACTAGTGTTTCCAAATACCAAACATGATGCTACTATGTGGTGAAAATTTCTGGCACTTTAGGCTTTTGACGAAAGACAAGAACAAAGTGTGAAAGATCTAAAGACCTAGCCTTCAAGAATATTTAAATTCAACATAAACAAAGCTACTAGTGTTTTACAATGCCAAAGCCAATTATGCTACTGTGTTGTGAACATTTCTGGTACTTCAGACTTTTTAGGAAAGACAAGAACAAAGTGTAAAAGATAAAAAAACTAAGCCTTTCAAAAATATTTCAATTCAACATTACAAAGCAACTAGTGTTTCCAAATGCCAAAGCAGATGATGCTACTATGCTGTGAAAATGTCTTGTACTTTTGAGGAAAACAAGAACAAAGTGTACTTCAGACTTTTGACAAAAGGCGAAGAGCAAAGTGTAAAAGATCTAGGGAGTTAGCCTCCAAAATGGAATGTATCGACCGACCTCTTTCTCTGCCTCCTTGAGCTCAGCCTCCTTCTCCTTGACGCGGATCACAAAGGTCTGTCTCATCTCCTCTTCCTTCTTCTGAAGGTCACTCACGTGCTGCTGGCGCTTCAACTCGTACGTCTCCGACAAGCTGTTTAGACAAGGTTATCATTGATAGAACAATGTGATATACCGTAGAACACGGATATAACGAACTCCAAGGGACTAACAAATTTAGTTTGTTTTATCCAGTGTTCACTACTCACGTTTAGCTTTCATCAGGGGCTTTTGAGGGGACTTAAAAATTGTTTCACTATATCCAATTGTTCGCTATATCCGAGTTCGTGTTATCTGTGTGGTACTGTTAAAATTCTTAAATGTAACAGGACAGTTGAGAGTTTCCTTAATAAGCTGAGAACACATGTCCCATTGACATGCATGCTAGTTTAATAGCTATTTTGCACTTCAATCCAAATGAGATGATTAAATCAAATCTGTATTTTTGTTTGTTTGCCATTTAACCACAGCTAAATTGAGCTAATCATGGTAATTCTAAAAGGAAATCATTACAATTATTTTGAACCAAATTTCATAGAGAAAATCAATCATTCTCATCCCTACGTTTTTAAGCTGTCTCAAAGTAAGATCTACTTCCAAACCGCGTACACAAAATAGTCCTTAATCATTCAACCCTTTTAGTCATAACAGTGCTGTAATGCATCAACCCAGACAGGCTATAGCAGCAAGGCTATCATTAAAGGAATAGTCCCATGTTGGTATTTTTTGGGAAAACTAAATTCTGGGGGACATTTCAGTTGATTTTAACAAAACCAAGTTGAAACATGTGGCCAAAAAGTTATCATTAATCAATCAAGGCAAAAAGTCATTACAGTGCTGCTAGAACATGGTTTGAAAATCAGTTTAAACAGTTTGATAACGGTCAAATCTTAAATCCATTTTTGATGAGCTGATGAGATAATTAAATGCAAATCTGTCATTTAGTTTGTTTTCCATTTAACTACATCTAATCACGGTACACAAACATGATTTCTATCTTTATTTTGTCAACATTCTTAGAATCTAATTTTAAAAAAAAAATCATTCTCCTTCCCTCATCTATGTTAGCATCTTAGAAACTCCCTACACACCTCTTAGCATCAGCATCAGAGAATCCCATCTCCTCCAGCTTGTGTCTGCGGTAGAGCTCGTAATGGCGCTTGTGGGTTGTCTCCCTTAGATCCTCCATGTTGGTTCTGATGAGCATCTCACGCAGCTTCACAAAGTCACAGTGGTTCTCGTTCTCAACTGTATGGGCAAAAAAGGAAATTCACGGTCAATGGACATAGGTTTAAAGGGCATATTTAGTTTAGATGCTTCTTTCAAAAGTATTTACATCTTTTGACATGGTTGATACTAATTTCTCTTTAACTCTTTTATCCAGGCCTTGCAATCGGAGTTCTGCCGCTTTTGCTTGATGAGAGTTATTAGTGTCCCGCAAACGCTAATCTAGTATTATCCTTATGAATAAAGAGCTATAAAAAGAGTTTGACTTTGCTGATCTTCAAATAATAAACTGATGGAAACTTTGCTGGGCGCAGCTTTGTAATTCACAACAGGAAGTACAATTTATCATCAACATCCAAAAGCAAAACATGACTTGTCATGGTGACCTCACATTGTAAATGGTTGACATAAATGGTCAAATAGAAGATGAATTTCACATATTGTTAGCTTGCAATGCTTTTTCTGCTTGCTGCAAGAAGTATTCAAAATAACCCATAAACAATGTACAACCTTCTGAATCCTAACAATGATGATTTTATAAAATATTTTGCTATTTTAACAAAACAATTGAATCTTTGTCTTTGTCATGTGACCAACGTATTTCAAATTGAATTGTAATTGTAGTTTGGGTCACTGGGCCTCTACTGCTGAATAAAACCTGGCTGTCTGACAATTTATCATAAACATCCAAAAGCAAAACATGACTTTTAATTGTGACCTCACATTGTAAACGGTGACATAATGTTGCCTTCATGACAAAACATTTTAAGTGCAGCAACTGGGTAGGTCGGAACTTGGACAAAGTTCCTCTGAATAATATTTTCTCTCTCGTGCCACTAGTTAGATGCAAATAAGTTATTGCTTGGTTAATGGGGTTAGGGACACTCATACATAATCCACACATCAATACTTTAACAAGGTTGATTAAAACAAAAGATCAATAAAAGACTGACCCTGCACGGTTCCCCAGGGATACTGCCTTGCCTTCACCATCTTGTTGCCGATCTTCACCTCATCGTTGCTGCCGACTACCGCAAAGGGGATATGACTCTGAATAACAAGCATAATTTTTATTACAAGTTGATAAATCAAACTCACTTTACTTGATTGAAAAGAGGAATGAAAAATATTTCATGTTATGACTTCCTTATTTAGATATGTGTTATGCTATGCCAACTTTAATTATCGTATACGTTTAATTTGAACAGGGATAGAAATGTATTTTTTTCTCAGTGTGCCTTAAGGCACCCAATATCAAATTTATGTGTGCCCTGACCAGGTTATGTGTGCCACTGAACATGAGCATAACATTACAACAATAAATGATGCAAAATTGACTCAGTGAATTTGTTGTTTTTAATAGAGTACATTACATGTACAGTTATTGTTGAAAATGAATTATATTATTCACTCACTATTTATGCAAAATAACAAATTCTTATCTCGATCACACACAAGCCATTTGTTATACTAAGGGAGAGGCCAGCTTTGTGGAATACCGCGACTGGCCTGTTTTTTGTCATCTTCACTTTTAGTTTTGACAGTCTCACTCTCACTCGCGGCCACATGGCTATCGCCAGACTCATGTCTGCTATCAGTCGGCATTTCATTAGGCCTACTTGTCTCAAGCACGCTGCCCTCGGCTGAAGGGGTGTTACTTTCAGACTTGTCATCATTAGGTCTAATTGTCTCAGGTTTGAAGTAATTCAAAATTGTTTTGACTGGCTTTTTAGACATTGTCGTCTGCTAGATGGTTTGTTACTGTCGTAAAGGAAATTCAATCCCATAATGCAATCAGATTTCCTGTCATGCGCAATAGAAACAAAATTGCAGCCCCATGAGAATGACATATAACAGACGTTACAAGATTTGGGATACATTTTGAGTTGTTGGAAGATTATAATATTTTGTCAGTTTAATTAAAATTCTAGCTTGGTAAGTGATATTTCAAGCGTGCCCACACGGCACAGTTGTACAATTTCATCCGTGCCATATTGAATTTACCCGTGCCCTCGGCACGCAAATAAAGGGAATTTCGATCCCTGAAATTTCAAATTGATAAATCAAATTCACTTTAGATTGAAAAGAGGAATGAAAAATATCTCATGTTATGATGTGCTCATTTAGATATGTAATACTACGCAAGCTTTAATTATCATATAAACAGAAAGAGGAACTAGATTAGCGTTTGCGGGATACCGCAAAAGCAGAGCAGCCCCGGAACTTTGGGTTTCGCCTTACCCTGTTCCGCCTTTTACAGGCCTCACCAAATTGGGAATTTTCTCGTGACCTTGACCTTTGACACTCAAGGTCACACAATCAATGAACACATTTCATTGAGTATAACATTATTGTAATGAAATAAAGTGTTAAAAATACAATTAATCCATTTTCTCCATATATGTTGACCTTGCTGTGACCTTGACCTTCGACAGTTAGTACCCAAAACTTTTTGAAAATGTTGAACTTCTCACGAGATAATATATACAAAATCTAAACTTCATAGCACAAAAACTTTTCAAGTTATTGTGTTTAGAAGGAATTGCAATAACTCATATCTCATGACCTTGACCTTTGACCTTCAAGGTCACACAATAATTGAACACTTTTTATTGAGTATAACAATCATGTATTGATTAAAAGTGATCATAGTTAAAATTAAGCATTTTCGCTAAACCATGCTTAAGTCATGACCTTGCTGTGACCTTGACCTTTGACAGATTGTAGCCGAAACCTTTTCAAAATGTTTTACTTTTCCAAGGATGATATATACCAAGTTAGAGCTTCATAGCACAAAAACTTTTCAAGTTACCGTGTTTACAAAGAATTTTGTGGTGATTTTATAACTCGTGACCTTGACCTTTGAACTTGAAAGTGAACATGTCATAATGATTCCCTGGAAGTATTAACATTTAGACATGTTCATGAGTTCTGAAAAGCTAAATGGGATAAAGTTATACCCCAATTTAGTGCATTTTGTAATAACTCATATCTCATGACCTTGACCTTTGACCTTCAAGGTCACACAATCATTGAACACTTTTTTTTGAGTATAACAATCATGTATTGATTAAAAGTGTTCATAGTTAAAATAAAGCATTTTCGCTAAAACATGCTTACGTCATGACCTTGCTGTGACCTTGACCTTTGACGGATTGTAGCCGAAACCTTTTCAAAATGTTTTACTTTTCCAAGGATGATATATACCAAGTTAGAGCTTCATAGCACAAAAACTTTTCAAGTTACCGTGTTTACAAAGAATTTTGTGGTGATTTTATAACTCGTGACCTTGACCTTTGAACTTGAAAGTGAACATGTCATAATGATTCCCTGGAAGTATTAACATTTAGACATGTTCATGAGTTCTGAAAAGCTAAATGGGATAAAGTTATACCCCAATTTAGTGCATTTTGTAATAACTCATATCTCATGACCTTTGACCTTCAAGGTCACACAATCATTGAACACTTTTTTTTGAGTATAACAATCATGTATTGATTAAAAGTGTTCATGGTTCAAATAAAGCATTTTCGCTAAAACATGCTTACGTCATGACCTTGCTGTGACCTTGACCTTTGACGGATTGTAGCCAAAACCTTTTCAAATTTTTTTACTTTTCCAAGGATGATATATACCAAGTTAGAGCTTCATAGCACAAAAACTTTTCAAGTTATCGCGTTTACAAGGAATTCTTAGTGTGAATACATAGCTCGTGACCTTGACCTTTGACCTTGAAAGTGAACATGTCAAAATCGTTCCCCCGAGGTATGAGGAGTAAGGTATGAATAAGAGTTCTGGAAAGCTTAGGGGAAAAAAGTTATAGCTAGTAGTACGAGTGCGGCGGCGGCGGCGGCGGCGGCGGCGGCGGCGGCGATGGAAACTTCACAAAAACTGATAGCAGCCCCGTCCTTAGACGGGGCTGCTAATTAAGTGAAGAAAGATCAGAAACCAGATAGATCTACTGATGCTTACATTCATGGATGCGTTTGACTCTGCTACAATCTCATCGTCTGTGGGGAACTGGTAGATCTGTACTCCATTAGCCAGCAGCTCACTCATGATCTGTCACATACATAATAGAAAGAACACATATAGCGAACTTGAAAATAATGAACAATCGGATATAGTGAACAGGTTTTTAAGTCCCGTCAAAAGCCCTATGTATGGCAGCCAAACGTCAGTAGTGAACACCGGATAAAGCGTAAGTTTTTTGGTCCCTTGGAGTTTGTTATATCTGTGTTCTACTGTAATAGAAAGTCAACATGTGCAGGAATTTAGGTAACTCTCCACGTTATTATTCTCCACACTTATAAAGAGGTACCTTTATTTTCATGTCACGCCATTGATTATGAATTTGAATTACCTCTGAATTACTTTCATCTCCGTGTCAGAAATGAGCAAAACTTGAATTGATGAACCTGTATCAATAATGGTCTATCTCAAAATTTTGAAAAGTCATGATACTGTTAAATTATGGTAAACCTCAAATCTTCAAAGTACAAATGATATCAAAGTGAAACAACAGAACAGACTCAATTTAAATGAATATACTTCGCACCTTTGCCTTGAACTTGTGGAGCTCAGTCTTGGTGATGGTGTCAGCCTTGGCGATGACCGGGATGATGTTCACTTTGCTGTCCAGCTTCTTCATAGTCACCAGGTCAAGCGCTTTCAGTCTGAAACACACACATATCCTCCCATTATCATCTATCATCATCAACATAAGTCACAGTTTTGAGGGACTGGCGACTAAGTTTAATTGAAAAAGATGATGATACAATTAATTTCCCTCAACTCTAGTGCCTGGTTGCTCAAAATGTAACATGCTGCATATCTTGAACCTCATCCAGGTATTGCAAATATTGCTTGACTAAAAGTCATTTTAATAGCTGGATATTTATAAGCATAACATGATTTATTACCTACGAGGGCAGTCATATTGAGGTTCATATTTTTCATATGTTGCTCTAGGGCAAAATATCACTTTTTCATTGTGACGTCACGTTATAAACAATGCTTTGACGTCACGGTTCACCTATGACGTCACAATCCATGCAGGTCAGCGGCGGCTAGTCCGCCTATGCTTAGAAGTAGGTTTTCAGTATTTTCTTCAATTTTGGGACTACGGTAATAAACAGAATATCATATTCGTGCCCATGACATACTATGTTTATGACACTTGTGCCTAAATATCAGTATATCCCTCTCGCTCGGGAAATACCAATATTTAGGCACTCGTATCTTAAACATAGTATGTCATGGGCACTCATATAATATCCTCTATATATTCAGATGATGTCATCCAATGCAGTCTTGCATAATTGTAGGATGTGATAATGTAAACTCACAACTTTTAGTCCTTACATCAGCTGTTTTTTATAGTTGCCTTCTGCTGTATATTCAATAAAACCTTTACACAATATTATACTCAGAAGTAGCAGGATTGGATATTGTTGATATAAACCCCAGATTTCAGGAGACCTCTTACACTTTATTGCAACATAAACTCTGAATTAACTCATCAGACTTCGACCATATCAACTCACGAGTGTCCGGTGGGAGCGATGAAGTAGAGACAGGCGTGTATGCGGGTGTCGTGGTAGTTGTGGAGACTTCTCTTGATCTTGAGCTCCTCCTGCAGGAAGGCATCAAACTTGGTGTCGATGTAGTCCACGATCGACTTCCAGCTGCAAGAGATCCCATCAAACACAACATTATACAGTCGGTACATGTCTTCCTTGAAGACTTCAGACACTAACCCTTAACTCACTGGCCCCGGAATATTCATTATGCAGCCATTACATGTCTTGTCTTGAAGACTTCAGACATTAACCCTTAAATTGCTGGCCCCAGAATATTCATCATACAGCCAGTGAGTGCATGTCTTCCTTGTCTTCTTGAGTTGTGACTTCTAACATTAAGAAGAATAGTTTGATTGTCTCAGCACCCAGTAACAAGACTATCGGCCAGCAAGTGTTTCCAGATAAAGGTTTTCGGATACAGGGATCATCTTGGTCAATTCTGAGAAATTTCTACCCTATAAAAGTATCCAGATGCTGAATTGCAAATATTTCTTCTTTTCAGACCAATTGGCCCACTTACAAAGAGCTCTAGAAGTAGCATTTATTTGCAAAAAAACTGATACAATACCACTGAAATAATAATCTTGATAACTGAGAATTCAGCTTTATCTTTGATAAAAATTATCATTATATTTATATAAATGCTTTAACTATAAGCTGAATTAACAGGCAAAGTTCACAACATGTTAAACAAAGTTATCAATGATATGACTTTAAATTCAAATTGATGAGCAAAGAGATACAAAAAAACCATTTGATATTCATGTACCAATTGGAAAATTAAGCATAAGAAAGTTTTGTTGTTTGGAAATACACAAGTCACTCTATGCACACATTCAATAATTATCAAATTATCAATTTTCAAACCAACACTAAAATACACATGGATAAATTAACACAATTCCATGTCTTATAATGAATCATGAATAATTCTATTTTCAAATGTACTGTTAATAAATTAATCACAAATGAATGCATGTGCCAAGATATATCTATATGTGCTTTTCAATACAATATACATTATAACATAAATGTGTGAAAGAATTGTAAGAAAATGACTTGTCTATTGAAGAGAAACTGTCAACAATAGATCAGATGACACAGTCATGAAAATTGTTGCAAAGAAGTCTTGACATGAGTGCAAATGAAAATATAGGAAGGGTTAAAGAGTAGAAGACGACATATAAAAGGAAGAAGTGTTGCAAGGAATTGTAAGTGTGATTCCAACACTTCCTGGTTTGAAGGGTGCATACAATTGTATATATAGGAAGGAGAGGCTGTCATGATTGTGCAGTATATTGAAGAACCTGATGAGCGATGAATTTTTGTACCTGAAAAATTTTCTCACTTAAAATTACCGGTAATACCATATAGGTTTGTCCCTCAGCATCATCTATCATTTGGAAACATCCTATTATTGTTGATATGTTCAAAAGGGTGCATACAATTGTATATATATAGGAAGGAGAGGCTGTCATGATTGATACATTGAGCAATTTGATGAACAGCTAATTTTTTAACCGAAAATATATTTCACTGATAATCAATCCCTACGCATCATCTATCATTTGGTAACATCCTAATATTATTGTTAATATGTACAAAATCGATTAACATGACTCCTTAATCAATTCCCAAAAGAAAAGCTTTGTCCCTTTCAGAATCTTAATACACGGACACATCAACATTTGAAAGAATTGTTATTGTATTGGTTTATAATATGAACTAAAACAAACTAAAAATAACTACAGAATTACAAAATCAAAACTACATACAAACACAACTAATCAAAAAAATTAATCCACACACTGACTAAAATAATGAATTGAATACAATGAACTAAGGCAATGAACTAGAAAAATGAAGAGGCAGACAAAAGAACCAAGCTACAAGCTAAGAATACGTTTCTTCACACGATCTCACCTATCCTCTTTGTTTATTTGATCACCGAAGCCGAGAGAATCTACCAGTGTTAGCTTCAAGCCGACATTCTTCTCTCGTAATTCTGGAATATGAACGGTTGAGAATGAGCAATATTAGACTGATGCCTACCTTTCTTCCTTGTTTACTTGGTCGCCGTACCCGACCGAGTCAACAACTGTCAACTTGAGGCAAACATTGCTCTCACGCAGATCTGAAAATATCAACATCGTTAATCTGGAAATGTAAAATGACAATCAAAGATATTCCTTCATTAATGCAGTATGACCAAGGGATTGGGAAAGATTTGTTTGTCAAATGAAATTTCAGGCTTCTTAGTAATATTAAATTTTAAATGAGCCATTGTCCTTATATTGATAGTTATATCAAATATGAATGGGCCATTTATTTCATCCAATGTGCAAATTACCAAAGGCCCCTGCATATTCCAATTCCTAATCAACCCCAGATGCCAGATAGGAACCTTCAAATGAATTCAATTGGCGATGTTTTTTTGTTTTTTTTCATCCTATCTAAAGGGGTAGCTAAGGAATGAGCTTAGATTTTTCTATCTGAAATTATTTTTTGAAGATGTATTTTTGAAATTGTTCTTGTTTAATCTAAGATGATTTCCTTCTCATTTCAAATGTCATGTTGACATAACATTTTGTTTTAAAAAGCAGATACATGTTGAAGATTAAATTCAAAATTTAAAGATAAATATACAAATGTCTATCTCGCCTCTTGTATCCAAACAGTGGTCTATGAAATCCTTCTTATCTATCAATGTCATGTATCAATATAGCTCTGCATGCCAAATATCCCATGACCCTTTGCCCTCATGACATATACATTTACTCTGTGATTGACACTCTGACTCTTGTTGGAGTGTATCAATGCTACAGTGAATAATAGCTACAGCAACTTTACCCACCAGTGGTATTTGAAACTAACAATCTTGTGAGGGGGCATTAGAAAAACATTTCCAAACAATTCCTTGTAAAACCAAATTTTTTAAATGATCATTTAATCGCCATTGTTTATCATTGTTAATTTGGGGGCGGGGAGTGGATTGTAAATTTTTTATCAGTCATTTCTGAAGTCTTCAAGATATAATTTTATGGTACCATATGTGTGTGCCTTCAGCTTGACTCCTGGAAGGTCATGGGCACTTTGGGTTGAGTCAAAGTTGGTGTTGAACAGTGTATCCATCATTGTTGATTTTCCAATTCCTGTTTCACCTAAAAATACAGATAAAAGACTTTAAAAGAGATTTTATTTATTGCAAACCGGTACATAAATCAATATTAATAACACATTTCTAGGAAAGATTTGGTAGTTAAGACAAAAGGGATTATTATCTGCAAGTAAGTTTATAAAACTTAATCTTAAAATGAACATTTCGTCTTAGGTTATAGATTTACAGATTAAAGCAAGTCCCTAAATTAACAAACAACTAGTACCACACTAAAAACTCAGCCTCCTGGAAACATCCAACTCAGGATTTGATTGGTCCTTTTCAAAATTTCTTAGTACCGTATTTCCTCTAATACAACCCGGGCCTCCATTACAACCCGGGCCTCGAATATAACCCGGGGGGTAAGGGGGTGCTGACATTAATACAACCCGGGTCTCGAATAGAACCCGGGGTCTCGAATAGAACCCGGGTCTAACATAAATACTGGTATAATATGTCGATAGTATATACTTCACAGAAACCGTATATTGCAGGGATTGATACGGATTTTGATAAAAGAATGAATATCAACAGATATGCCACGAGATATGTAGAACTAGATCAATAATTTTCCATTAAAACGCCATTCCTAGAAGATTTTGAAACGTCAATTCAGACCTGAAGAAATACAACCCGGCCTCCATTATAACCCGGGCCTCGAATAGAACCCGGGGGGTAAGGGGGTACTGAACGAAATAGAACCCCGGGGTTGTATTCGAGGAAATACGGTATTTGATCTAGGATGGAGGTAAATCAGTGCACCTTATAGTAATGTAACAATGTCACTTACCAACACAAAGAATGTTGAAGCAGAATCCCTGGCTGACAGATTTGTTCACCAGTTGATCAGGGAGACTGTCGAAACCAACATGACCGGTGAGGTTCAGATTCCTCATGTTATTGCTGTTCATCTGGAATTATAATAATCAAATGATCAATCAAGATATCAAAGAAAAACACTTATAAACATGTGAATTGTGTGTATATTCATCATCTCAGGGTACTTGTTTTCATAAAACCTCCAAAAGTCTTGTCACCAATTAAATCATCAAATGATGCTGCATTAGATTTACAGTTTAATATCTGTATTTTTAGCATTTAAAAAAACCTTGATAAAAGTGGTTAAAGTGCACTCCTGAAATTCTTATGCCACGCCCTTGCAACTTCCCCATTTGATTAAAACTGTAAAAACCCATTAACATAAAGTTGCTGGCCAAATATGTCCAATAGCTTAAAACAATGGCTTGAAGGTTAGGAAGCTTATGAAGGTTACAGCTGAAAAATTTCTCATACTTCCTGAAGAAAAAATAACTTCCTGTGAAAAGAACGGCCTGGCAACATGAGGGAAATTGATAGCAAAATAAATTGATAGTAAAATGAGCTCCATATTCGTAACTGTTTTGTTGCAAATATGGAATATTATCAGAATCAAGGCTCATGGCAATGGCGATGAAAGGTTAAGCTCAAAGTGAGGAAATTTAATTTTGAAATTTCCAATCAGATTCTGAACCCAAAAGTTGCAAAACGAAGACATAGTCTTTGTTTTGTTTAGTGCATTTAAATGATAAGTAACGGCTGAATGAGTCATCACTTGAGTATATGGAAAAACTAAATCATAAGAAAAGATAAAATCATACCCGTTGCACCTCTGGAGCAGCCATTTTCAACAACTTTAACGAATCAAATTCCTCAAATATTTTTCAAGAACAAGGAGCACTGACAGCCTCTGACCGGAAGCCGTGTTGACGGAGTTGGACCGGCTGGTGACTAATATTTAAATAAAATGAATAAAATCCAGATCGTGCACCATATAATTTTCATTTTTATTAGAAATCATTCTTTTGCTTTTTATTGCATTTGGTATTGTGGTTATTGGAGTAAATTAGTATCATTCAAATCGATATAATTTAGACCAATCAGTGTTCAGCAACCATTCCGCCCGATAAATGCGGAAGCGACCACGCTCCACTGTAATTTCTGTCGGCGTCGATCAAAGAATGTAGAATATACACCTGTACGTTGAGTAAGCGCATAGTGTACCGGATTAAATTATCTGCAATTTGTCTGGAGCTCTGGTTATTCCAAAATGGCTGCAGAAGCCACGGATAATGAGGTGAAAGTGAAAACGGCACAGGAGATTCTAAAATCACCTGGAAGTGACGAGCAGAAATTTGGATTACTGAATGGCCTGATTGAAGAGAAACAGGTGTCTAATAAGGATGTTGTTGATACTGTTCTGCACCTGGTAAGTACATAAGTAAATCATAAAATATTGCTAGCAGCCTCTTGGTTCCATTATTGAATTATTTACCAATGTCACTCAATTATTGTCACCTGATTGATCGATGAACCTGATCTAAATTTAGAACAATTTTATTGATTCCATGCATTTCTTGATCACGATAAATAATACATGCAAACAATGTGTAAAATCTACCCATTCCATCAACAATAAGATGTTTGTATTCATGATCCCCATAAAATTCAGTATTAATTCCCTTGAAATTCTTGGAATATTGGTTGGAATTTCTCTTGGCACTACAGGTCTGCAGTGTAGATCTATGCTGCCAGTACTGATATGGTGAACATGTGACATGTGTGTACAGTCATGGAATGATGTCTATTATTCACGAGAGGCTTCTTTATCGTGGCAATGTGCCACTGTATCGATATTCTCTGTTGTCATTAATAGGACCTATTGCTAACAGGTGGTTAATGAATATATTGTGATGGTATTGTAAATATGCATTTATTCCATATTTTTTCATTGTGAGAATAAATTGCATAACAAAAAAGCAACTGAAACTTATTTAAAATATTTACCTAATTGATTTATTTTTTCAATTAGTTTAAAACAATTTTATGTTTTTAATAGTGTTTTTAAACTATTTCAAGGTAAACCATAAATGATACAGATTTTGCTTTATTGCACAAAATGAAGTTATCAGAACAATTTAGCTTCTTTATCATTTTAATCATTAAACAAAATTTATAAATATGATGTCTTCTTTTCTATATTTAAATTTTGGACATGCAATATCATGTTGTTTATATAAAGTTCCCAAGTAACTTGTCATGCAGATAATGATAATGTTAGCATAACATATCCTTTTACATATCATGACTTGTATTAGCGATTATCAGATCAGGCATTGTCATGGCAGCTTTGGCTTACTGCACTCTATGCCCTGACGGCTGTAGTCATTTTGAAAGCAGAAATGATCTTTTATGACTCTTCCATATATATCAGGAATACAACATTTTAGATTTAATACTTCTTGAATTATTTGATCCTATTCCAATCATAACTAGTTTTTGAGTTTTTATCATGCAGTGTTGTTCCTACGTGGACAGCTGAAGGGGTCATTTTGGCCTATTCTGAGCTATTGGGACCCTTTGCAACGGTAAAGGTATCCTACTTCTCCAAATTTTAGGGGACACCAATCAAAAAGGGTGGGCAAATTTCCCCAGGGCCCCCTCTAGGAACAACACAGTGTATGGGTATATAGTATACTATTTGACTCCATCCATTGATTTAATTTTAAAAGTATTGATGTAATAATTTGTGACTTTCATTGTTGTCTCAAGTGACCTCAAAAGACTTAGCAAATTATGTTAGAGCAGGTTAGTGAGTAAACAAGGAGATTTAGTAAACAATGTCAACATGATCTAGAGAAGTCATGTGTCAGCACTAATGCTCACACTTAGACTGTAGTCTTTGCCCTCATTAGTCACATCCAAGCATTATGCAGGGTTTCAGATTCAAGTCTAACACTCTCTTTTCCAGATTCTGCATGCTTTGACAAGCTCGAACTGAAATAGATAACCCCTTACTCATTGCCTTACATCTTGGAAGTATCTGTTAAAACAATCAATTGTTTTTCTGATTTCCAAAATATATTATCACATGCTAAGTATTATTTCTATTTATCAATATTTCCTTTCTGTGAAATGTACAATTGACACTTTGCATTTAAGAAACCTTCCAAATCACATTTTTTCATTAAATGATGATGAAAAGGTTTTACATTCTATATCAAATTATTTGAAAAAGAATATTTTATTGTAGGGTTACTAAATATATACTATTAAGTAAATGCATTTCATTACTAAGGTGATGGCACAAGGCCTTGTGTATAACTCATTTCACAGCTGTCAGTATAGTTCAGCAACATTGAGAGTGGCTAGTAGATGAATGGGTGACCCACTTCATGATTTGAATTTCTGAGAGTTTGAAGGGTAGATTCTTTTCCCGAAACTGAGGATTGACTTATGAGACTTGTAGTATTACCTCTGACAAGTTACCTTCTTCAAAGTGTCCTTCTGTTCATCAAGCAGTACAATTGCAGTGATTGGGAAAGGCAGGGGCCCTGGGCCATTTTGCACATTGGATGAAAAAATGGCCCATTAAAATTTTGAAGTTTACTATTGATATAATGGGCAATGTCCCATTTGAAATTCAGAATAGTGCTCAAAACCCTGAAAATGGCCCATTGTCGAAGATGTCTTTCTAAATCCCTGCAATTGGGTACCTGGTTTGAACAGAAGCATCCTACTTAGCAGCTCCTTGGAAGGGAGTCAAGAATAAACAAGGAACACATGCAAATGCTTGTGATTACACCTGAGTAACAATGTTGGTTTGCATTTTGGGATTTATCCTTTGAACTCTATGGTTAGGGGTACAGCATTATATTGGTATATTATCTGAAGTTGAAAAAAGGTTATGACGAATATGAGATTAGTTTCATCAAAATTTAAATAGTCCCATGTATTCAGTCTCTCTCTCTTTCTCTTGTGTTTTTGTTAGAAATTGAGGAAATAATTTTATGATTTGCCTTATGTTGATACATTTACCCCGAGTCCTGCTTCAAATAGTCGCAAAAAAGGACTCCCAAAACAATATGCAGTGAGTTGTAGGATGCAAGTTTTTTTTCATTTTACTATTGCTTACACATTAGAGGACTCATTTAAATCTGCAAGGACTCACATGACATTGTGCTTGCGAGTCCCAGAACTCTGCAGGTCATATTTGTAAATTGATCGATGCAGTATGGATCCCTGATATTCTGTCCAATATTTTATTGAATGTGTACATTGAGTACTTAGTGTCAGTTTTACCTCTGCACTCACTGATCAAATTTCTTCTGTAAATATTGCGTCATGTCTTAGCCTTGGTTTTTTAAATTGTGATTTATCAATATTGATTTGTCATGTCAACTCTTTGTTAAAGATGCTGTCCTTTTGACTTCCGGTTGAAGATAGTGTTTATCTTGGAAATGTCACCATAAAACTGTACTTTGATCAGTTTCACATTTTGCTAAAAAATAACCATATGTTTTTATATAATATCCACACATTTACAGATGATTTATGATAAACCTAATAAGGATGCACAGTTTTATCAATATATTGGTATTGCAATACAGAAACAACATGATACATATTGATGCAAACTTCTTAAGATATCCAATATATTGGATGTTTTGAATGAAGTAATTTCCATTTAAAATTACAGCAAGATTCAACCTAACTCAAAATGATTTTACAGAAAGTTGTAAACAACTTTATGATTGTGTTGTTGAAATGCAGCAAATATGAAAAAGTTAACAGTTCAATGGTGCCCAGTTTTTAAAAAGCAATCATTACTATTCTTTTGCTGATATTTAGTCAAGAGAGCATGCAAAATCATAAATAGGAAAAGTACCAAAATTATACAATTATAGACTTGTGATTAAGTAAATATTTATAAAACAGGTATTGACCGAATTCACCAGTCTATAATTGTTTAATTTTGTCTTGGTTAAAATTCGACAATGAAATAGAAAACTACATCTATGAGCGGCATTTCGGCTTGATTGTTTGGTCAATGACGTCATGAAACAACGGTTTGATGTCATCAAACAATGGTTTGACGTCATCGGCTCTATTTTAAGTAACTCAAGTCAATATCACTTTTGGTCGGACTCGAGGTCACAGGAGTCAAGTCAATATGACTTTCTGTTGACTGTCACGTGACCGGTTCTCGACCAATCGGATTGTTGAAAAATTACGCTTGCAATACTTGTTACAATACACTTTTCTGTATCGAAATATTGTGATATTGAAAAGAGAAAGGATACCCATCCTAAAAACCTAAACTACAATGCCTTGTTTTGCCTTAGCAAGGCTTTGCACGCTCGTAACGCTAATGAATACTTTCAAGTATCACTGTTGTTGCTTTCTTACGAGTGTGCGTTTAACTTTATCAAGTTTTCAAATTTAAAATGTTACCCCCATGTTCTTATTACAACTGTGTGACCATGTACTAATAGCATTATATGTATTAATTGGAATATCCCCTTGAATTTTGTTTCCACAAGAAAAGGACTGTCTCTTTTAGCAGAATCTGAAGCAAACCTTCCTAAAATACATTATTTATGATTACTCAGCAAATAGAAAATTCTTTGTTTTTTTATATAATAGAAAACATGTAAAAGCTTCATCTGTATTGAACTTTAAAACCAGATTTCTTCCTGCTTATACTTAATAATAAGGCTCACAGGGAATTATTGACGGTCGAAAGCAGCAGTGCCAACGAGTATTGGAAAAATTCTCCAAGAGAATTCCAGTTCAAGCCATTTTTAGAAAGTTTGCAGGAAATGTAAAGAAACCACCTTTTATTATCAAATGTCATGCACTTTTCTGTCTTGAAATGTTCTTGAGTTTGGTCTCACTTAGCTTTGACAATGTAATTAAAGGGACATTCATTCAATTTTGTGTGGATGTGCCCTTTTTTGCAGAAATGATGATATAAATGTTATTTTTTAAATTATTATAAAACTTTTTAATTATACAATATTTAGATTGTTGGAATACTTCAAGTATGTCACTCATTCATCTTATCAGAAGTAATAGATACTGGGTAGAAAAATGTTGAATGAACATCATCATTACTTCATACTTGCTGATAATTCTGCATGATTTCTTTAAAGAAAATTTTATGATTCTTACATAAAAAAATGTTCCTTCTATTTAGTATTCCAGCCATTATCTTTTGTGTTGTAGAGTTATTTCCTCCCCACTTTACATGTGTTTTTGGATCAATGATTTCCAAACTTGTCTAATTATCTAAAGTGAATTATAAAAAAACATCAACTGTATCACATTTCCTTTAAAGTTCTGCCAAGAGTACAGATATTATTACACAAGAACATGCTAAACAACATTAAAACAAACTTGAAACTACTGCAAGTCTCAGTTGAACGTCATAGAGCCGATTTCTTTTGATATTGTGAATCTCAAGACTATGATTGCGATGAGGTGGTGTACTTGTCTTGGTGGCAAATTCTGCTTCAATTCAAACTTTGCTGAAGATAAAGAGACAAATAAGAATTGAAATTTTTCGAAGAAATTGTTGTGATAATACAAGACAAACTTATGGATAACAACTTAACTTCTTCATGAGAAATCAAATAAAGAAGTTGAAATCCGTAAAATTCGAGTTGACCTAAAAGCTACTGACTCCCTCCCTCCCTCAGTTTGAATTTCTTCCTGTCCTTTCCCACAATCCCTTTTCTCTCTGATCTATCTACCCTCTTTCTGACACCAACTTTCATGTGGTAAATTATTGAAAAATCATGACAACACATTAAACTCTACTCACTCACTCACCTTCTATAGATGATTGTGAGTGTTTCTGCTAAATAAGCATGCATCTCAAGAGTTTACCTTGGAACCAAGATTGTGGAGATTATTGTGCATATTTATCTAATATTTACAATGAAAAAAATTGATAGTCCTAAGTTTTCAAATATCTTCTTTCCTAGTGACTGAAGGGGGAGATACTCACAAATGTTAGGTTAAGAACTAAAGATTCACAACTGAAAATGTCAAGATTTTTATGATTAATGTGATTGTACATGGATAAATTCTTGATTCAGATTGAATTTAATCAATGCAAAGACTACTTGTACTTGTCAACTTCTAGAATTGATTGAACTTAGTCTTTATTCATAATATTAACTGTGAATAATTTCTCTTGAGGAGTGCATTCCAATAATTGTCATGAACTTGCAAGTGTCAATTTTATCCTTATTTTACAATCAAAGTACAGGCATTCAGTTCAGTGCATTTCAAACCCATACTACTTAGCCAACTGCATCTGCAAATCACATCATTATAAAATTCATACAAGCCAAAAAATTATTTTTAATTCATACATGCCCTTCTGAAAACCAGTTATTACCCTTAACTGGCCCATCATCTATCAAACTAGCCAAGGGCATCTGGAATCATTGAGAACATTGTGATGGCTAAAAAATCCAATGAACAATTTATTTCAATTTTAGTCAGAATTCCCCAGAGAGAAAGAGTTACAATCAATGACAGTACAACATGGCTTTCTCTGATATAATCAGTTTGTTCTCTTTCATCATGTGGATGACAGTTGCTATCACTCGCATTAGGACTTCTCACTCTGCAGTTGCTGTCTTCTGCACAGGATAGCATCTTTCATCTTGACTTGTCGCAAGATGAATTACAGGAAACATGTTTGTTGCACAGGATACCATCTTTCATCTTGGCATTGTTGCAAGATGAATAATTATTACAGGAAACATGTTTGTTGCACAGGATACCATCTTTTATCTGGGAATTTTGCAAGATGAATTACAGGAAAACACATTTGTTGCACAGGAAAGTTTATTTTATCTTGGCATTGTCGCAAGATTAATTACAGGAAAACATGTTTGTTGCACAAGATAGCATCTTTTATCTGGGAATTTTTGAAAGATAAATTACAAGAAAACACATTTGTTGCATAGGATAGCATATTTTATCTTGGCATTGTTGGAAGTTGAATTACAGGAAAGCACATTTGTTGCACAGGATTGCACATTTTATCTCGCCATTGTTGGAAGACGAATTACAGGAAAACATGTTTGTTGCAAAGGAAAGCATCCATTATCTCGACATTGTTGCCGCATGAGTGAAGTTGAAGATGAATTAAAGGAAACACATTTGTTGCACAGGAAAGCTTATTTTATCTCGGCATTGTCACAAGTTGAATTACAGGAAAGCATGTTTGTTGCATATGATAAACATCTTTAATCAAGTTGAATTACATGAATTTATCACTCTGTCGCACAGCCTAGAGATCAACAATATCACAAATAGCTCCTCTTCAGTTATTTGTCTTGTTTTATGGTTGTGCAAAATGTGCAAGTTTAAGAGGCGCAGGAAAGATCAAACAAAATGGCTCCATTATTTATTATTTAGAAATTGTGTTCTTGTCATTAAATGATAGAAACTGCTTGTTCCATAAAATTCTGAAAACAGGCAAGATCAAACAAATCGACTCCATTATTTATAGTATGGAAATTGTGTTCTCGACATTAAATGTTAGAAACTGCTCGTTCCATAAAATGTTGAAAATGTTGAAAACTGCTCGTTGAATCAGTTGACAACTGCTCGGTTCCTATTAATGTTAAATACACATTAACTTTTCATTTTGTAATGTTAAAAGATATTTTGCTTAAATGTCTTTATTTAAAGTTACTGAAATATGGATAGAACAATATTTGAATAATGACAGCCTGTAGGTCTTTATGTTTTGAATTATAAGTATTCAATAATTTGCGTACGTGTTTAATTTGTATCTACACAAAAACGTCAAACTCTTTCAATAATGAAGTTTAAAGACAAAGAACTATTCCTCATTTATTCAAGTAGTTACTGTATTTTTTCACAGGAAAAACCGATGAAATAGTAGCTTTCAAAACCTCAAGTAGTTAATAAGTGTGTGACATTTAAGTATACTGTTAGAGGACAACTGGAGGCATTTGACAAACAGGAATGAAATGAGCAAAATATTTATGCAAATGAAGAGTATTTTTAAAAACCTTCAAAAAATCAATTTCATTTTAGAGAAGGTAAAGAAGTTTGTGTTTATAAGTTAATGATTAAGACAGATTAACGGAATAAAAGCAAACAGGTGTGTGAAAAAACAACTTTTCATTTGATGTTACAGAATACTTTACAGGTTACAGTATTGTTCCTAGGTGGTCCTAGGTGGTCAGGTAATTTAGGGCTCATTCGAAGAATTCTTCTTCTGAAAATTGTAAGAGACACCAAGCAAAAAGGGTGGGCAAATATCCCTAGGGCCCCTCTAGGAAAAACACTGAGTGAGGGTAACCAAGGTTACTGGAATGAACACCATTTTAGTTATTTGAATTCTCATTTGAAATTCCTGTATCCACCCCTGAGGTTTGCTGCTCCAAAGACTCTCAACACCTTGTCAGAAACAATGAACATTTAGTTTGCATACAGACCCCACAGGCAATAACTGTCTTTCCACAAAGCTTCTTTAAGATGACATCCTAAGGAGCAACACTAAATAATGCATGTTTACTGATATGAATACAACCTTCTGCTTTGTAATATTGGCACCACAAAGCTCCTAAGAGGATAAGTTTGATACAGGTTAAATGCTTCAATGGGAAACTGACTTCTAGGCTTATTGAAGATAGACGGTATTAAAAATGCTTCAAAAGATGAAATCCTAAGCAACAACACTCCATATTGCATTTACATATTCTCCGTAGAGTTATGATGATACAGCCATCCACCGATTTTAAAGAATATTACATTTCGATACGATACACATCACGATACACTATTTTCAGGTTATTCAATAGTAAAAAAATCAATAACTTTGACAAAAATCTAAATGTTAAAGTTAAATAACCAACTTTTAAGTCAACGATATGTATCACGATACATGTATCAGATTAAGTATCACAATTCTCAATTTATCGATATATTGTCACAACTCTACAATATTGGTACCCTTGGCTGAAAGCTGAAAAGTAAGGAGTGGTTGCAGATAACATGCTTCAAAGAAAAAGAAGACTTCTAGGCTTATGGAAGACAGTTTGCACAGTTAGGTAAGGTGGAAGAGAACTTCATGATCAATATCTCATCAGAGTTGCCCCTTGGGATCTGCCGCCACCTCCAAACATCCCCCTGTCTCAGCCACTAATACCTGGGCTCTAAAAAACATAATTGATCTCCGGAGATGTGGGTGGCTTCAAAGCGTTATGGTTGCCTCTTAGGTCTTATTGCTGCTTGCTTTTGCAGTCTTGGCTGGATTCTTCATTAGTTCTTATTAAATTGACATATATAGAGATTATTACCCGAAGAAGTGTGTCATATGACTTTTATGAAACGAGTGTGAATTTTTGTATTACCTGAGCCAGAGCGAGGGTTATACACAAATTTGCACGGGTTTCGTTAAAGTCATATGACACACTTCCAAGGGTAATTATTTCTTTATTACCGATTCTATTCCATTTACCATCTTGGAAATATCCAAGAAACGGGCCGCTTCCTTTGCGATGGTCGACTATAGTGACGTCATGAACAATGGTGTAATTACGTCACAGGCGAAAAATTACGGGAACTCGCGCTACAACAATCGTTGCTAGGCAAAAGGGATATGTGCACTAGTGCTCATATTGAAAATATGTCACTACTTTTTTTCAATTAATGGGTAATAAAGTATGTTTCATAAGTCACTTTTGCTTTGGGTATATAAATACAATATCTACTTAGTTTTAATCATCTCCTATGGTTTCAAATTCCTCTAATAATGTCAAACTGATGAATGTGAAAATGAATGTGTCTTTTTGATCATTTACTTAAATTGTCAGAATAATATATATTTACTGATATTGTTCATTATCATTTTAGAGAAATAGATAATTTCTCAGCAGAAAGTGTTCTTAATGGAAAATCTAACATAAACAGCATTTCTTAGAAAATCCACAATTTATTTGCATAATTCTCTGTTAATAGTTTCTTTCTAGGGATTATGAACTCATCAAGCTCACAGAAAATCTTGTTTTTCATTTACATCTGACAGAAAGATTGCTTATCTTTTTTAACCGAATTATTTTTTTTTGTTGAAAAATGCATTAAATCAGTATTGAGAATCTTTCAGAAGATAAAAAATATGTTTTGACAGTTTCCTGTTTTTGTGATAGCTTTCAAAGTATTTAAAAAAAAAAAAATGGTATTATTTATGTGAAAGCATATCACTCACCATGCATTTATTTTGATTAAAAAACATTCTTCTTTTATGTTTCAACTATTGTAGGCTGTCTAAATTTGTTTTCAGATGAAACGCAAAAAAAGTTATTTTCATTTTAGACCCATTAGATGAGATTAGATGTTTTCTTCTTTGGTAAATTATACAATATTAAAAGTTTAAGGTCAAAACATAAAAATGTTGTGTTTCAGGTAAAGAAACATACAAATTTTGGATAGGAAGGGAAATAAGTTTGTCTAATTTTCAAACATTTATGTATGAATCAAACATTATATGTCATGTTATTCAAGGATGAATCTATTAATGGTTATGTACCGATAAATAGGTAATATCTTCTGCATGTTTATAGTGATTTCAAAAAAGATGCGCGGTATAATCAATATATCGGTTTATTGCAATACAGGGACAATGTGATAGGAATTGGTAAACACTTCTGAAAACAACCAATATATCGAACGTTTTTAATCAAGCTATTTCCAACAACCAAATAGAACAAGATTGATGGAAAGTAGGTTTCAAAGTGTGAAGTTGTGTTGTGGAAATATGTATGCAGATCATTACCCTATCAGAAAAGGATCATAGCTGATCAATAAAAGTTGTTCTTAACGCTCATATTTAGACAAGATAGCATGCTAATTCATGAATAAAAGAAGTACCAATATATTGCAATACGTATTGCAATACGCTTTTCTGTATTGCAGTATAGTGCAATACAGAAATGAGGAACGATACCCATGCGTTGATTTCAAGAAAATTTAAATAGAGCGCAATAATACAAGTTTGTCATGATAATCTATGGCGTCATTGTTTCCTGATGAAACCTCTTTAGTCGTACATAAAATGATGGGTCGTTAGAATGATCGAAACACAACGTATCTAATATTTTTTGGATGAAATCTTTTCCAAAAAAATAGAATAGTTCACAAATATTTAATATATTACTCGGTGAATTACATCGTAAATTTTTTTAAGAATTACGTTGACATTACCATCTTAACCGCCCATAATTTTTTTTTGATTCATCCTTCACAATTATAATGTCACATCATTCAAATTCCACACGATGTTGTTACACATTGTTTACTGAGTTGGTAGATTTCTTTAACAGTGCATAGTTCATAGGCTGAGTAATAAGTAAAAGAAACACTTGCACTTTCTTGTTCGTCAAACATGTGATTATTTACAATCGATTAAAGATGAGGTTCCATGTGCAATTATCAATGTTCATACACCGTGACTATGTTAATACGATCAGTGATCCACTGACATATTGAGATACGCTCTAGTGCACATGTGTCATGTCACTGTTATAACAGCATCGCTTACTGTACTCTGAGGCGATTATTTACAGCTCACTAAATGTAATAATTCAATGTGCAACTATCAGAAATCAAACACAGGCTGATTTGATACAGCGTGAAATACATATGCTCTAGTCCACAATAGTCTATGCCCATGTCCAATTGTAACAGCATCGTTTTCTCTTCCCAAAACCCTTACAAAGATGTGATTATTTACAACTCACTAAATGTAATAATTCAATGTGCAACTATCAGAAATCAAACACAGGCTGATTTGATACAGTGTGTATTACATATGCTCTAGTCCACAATAGTCTTCCTCATGTCAAACTCTAATAGCATCATTTTCTCTTACCTAAAACCCTAACAGTAACCGTAACGACATCTTATACTCAAGTTGAACAAGGAAGTAAAGCTCTGTTGTGTTCTGTGACCCGTGTCAAGACTTGAGATGTGTTACATGAATATCTGTATAAGGGTTATCTTTTTGATACACCCAGTTGTGGTATGTTTAATAATGCTTACTTGGCAAAACAGTGTCCTCCCATAAGCAAACAGTCACTTTCTTAAACAACATATACAATATGGTTCAGTGAACAGCTTATTATCTGTTAAAAAAAAGAAAAAGAAAAAGCTTATTATCTGTTACCTACAGCCTAAAATGGAATAATCTGTGAAAAAAACAACCAGGAATGATTAATTAGATATTTATATTTTTGAGGAGCTGAATTGAAGTATCGCATCTATGATATGTTGTGTTAAACTTTACCAAGAAGAAAAAGTTGGATCATTACCTCACATGTTGTTCTGTAGTGGGTAGTTCAATCGCCTTTTGAAAATAATTTTTTTAACTTGATCCTTTTTAGCAAGAATTGCGCAGTCTTAATCCATATTTAATTATCCAATCTCAGAATAGTTTCTTTGTCAATCAGTTATTACAATTACAAACATAATTTTGCTAATAAAATTGAAAAATGGAGACACTTGTGGATAAGCAACTGCTTAATGCGGAATTTCAACCGCCGTTGTGATTCACGATAAATTATTCTATCTGGGTTGTTCAGAATAAATCTTTTTTCATCAATAAAATACAATATTCATTCCTTATTCGGCAAACTTTTAGAATGACAATGTAAGATACAGTGATAATTGGTTAGTATTCAGTTATTAATCATATAGAATCAAAATATTGTAAAGGGGCAGTATCACGTTTCGGGGGAATAAAAGGTGATGTCAGGAAATGAAAATAAATGGTTGAAAGTATTTAAATGAAGCAGTAATAAATTGAAGATTTAATGAAAAGTTCAGCCATGCAGCCAATAGATTTAATGTGAATCTTTATAATTTGTTCTCTGACTATGGAACAGTGGTTTGTGTAATGAGATTTCTTACACTTTCAAAATGATACATTGAGTATAAAAGTACAATTATCAGTAAAAATTTTAGAATATAGAATTTAAAAAAACCCACATGCTACTGCCCCTTTAAAAGTCAGTCAGAAAATGCGAAACTCAACAATATATTGACTGTTACTCAGTGTTAGCCTGTTACAAATGTCTTGATACTGACTTAGTTGATCTGACTTGGTTTCTTACATCAATATTGTAACATCTTGTTGTTTGTGGGAAATGTAAGCTTATGTAGTGAGTTGGCATCAAAAATAGAAGTAATAAATTATTGCATATTTAAACATTCAGCTGAGTTTTTTTACATCATATCACATATCATTTATTATGATGTATCTCCATGCCGCTTGTAGCTAAAATATTAGCAAAGCTGCGCTTAACGGTTACTCACTTACTTAAAGGGACAGTCCTATCGGGGTATTATTTGTGTAAGTTCAAGAGGATTTAGTTATACATTCTATTCTTTGTCAAATTGTTAAATCTATCTTAAATGTATACCCACTAACATATTTGAAAATAAATGTGATATGATCATGTAATAATCATATAAAAGCATAACAGGGAAGTACTCTTGAATTTTGTTTCCACAAAATAAACCCTGACAGGACTGTTCCTTTATGTATACTAAAAAAATTAAGTCTTAGTAAAAGCAATGCCAAAGTCTTGAAGTCAATAATAAGCCATGACTAATAAGAACTTCACAATTATCACGGAACATTTTGATTTTTTTTTTATGTTCCCTGTTCCTTAGCCTTGCCCAAATTAGATTTGTTTCAAATGATTTAATGTCATTGCGTAGGTTTGAAACAAGATGAGATCAATTACCTTCGCAATAGTTGCCTTCAGGCCTCTCTAATAATGATATGAGCAAATTTTATTTGCAAATTTAGGTGGTGAATATAATTTTGACATTCAAGCTAAATTCTTTTTTTGATACTTTCAATATTTCAGTTTACTTTCTGAAGAAATATTATCTTATGAATAAAGATTTAATTTTGTTTTCGCTTAACAGCTTCATTTCTTATAACCTGAACTCAGTGTAAATTTTATTAAATTTTTTTAACAGTTTTGTTTGACATTCTTAGTTAAATGTGTTAATAGATTCAACCTTGTACATTGTTTATTTTCTCTAGAACATTTACATGAATATGTTAGTCCCAAATTTTCAAAAATGTGCAAAATACAGAAGTTGATCATCTATAAAAAAAATCACCTCAAAGGTCATCACAGAACTGTTCTGTGTAAACAGAAGCAGCTCATGGCTAGTTGCAAAGGTGCTGGGCTAGTAAAATGTAACGACTGGTAGTCCAATGGACTAGTTAGATTTGAAGAAGATGTTGACTTTGAATGTATCCATATATTGGCTAGTTGAAGAGTGCTGGGCTAGCAGAATGCAATATCTGGTAGTCCAATGAACCAGTTAGATTTGAAGAAGATGTTGACATCTAATGTATCCATACATTGGCTGGTTGAAGAGGTGTTTGTCTAGTAAAATGTAACTACTGGTAGTCAAATGGACCAGTTAGGTTTGAAGAAGAAGTTGACATCTAATGTATCCATGTATTGGCTGGTTGAAGAGGTGTTTGTCTAGTAAAATGTAACGACTGGTAGTCAAATGGACCAGTTAGGTTTGAAGAAGATGTTGACATCTAATATATCCATGTATTGGCTGGTTGAAGAGGTGTTTGTCTAGTAAAATGTAACTACTGGTAGTCCAATGGACCAGTTAGATTTGAAGAAGAAGTTGACATCTAATGTATCCATGTATTGGCTGGTTGAAGAGGTGTTTGTCTAGTAAAATGTAACGACTGGTAGTCAAATGGACCAGTTAGGTTTGAAGAAGATGTTGACATCTAATATATCCATGTATTGGCTGGTTGAAGAGGTGTTTGGCTAGTAAAATGTAACTACTGGTAGTCCAATGAACTAGTTAGGTTTGAAGAAGATAGGACCCACGACTGTTCCCATGCATTGGCTAGTTAAAATGTGTTGCACTTATTCTCTCAGAAATGCACTAGTCCAATTGGCTAGTACTGCCATAGGATTTATTTCCACCCTTTGGGATTATTTTGGTCCCAGGTATGTCAATGTAACAGGCTTATATTTTAGTGATCAATGTTTTTGTACTTCCACTGCAGTCGTGGAATCTTCCTTGAACAGTTAATTTATAATACAACATGGGCAGCTGTTGAAATCTTTAAGATAATCAGTTGTCATACATTCAACAGCTTCTTAACTTAGAATATGAAATCAGTCAAAATATAAAATTGCAATCCTTTCTAACATGTTAGTTGCTTTACTGCAGAAAAAAAGAATTTTGTTTTATGTTTTTAGAGAGAAAAAAGTATGAATTACTGATGCAAGTTGTCGCTAATAAGGCTAATATATTGAAGTTGGTTGTACCATCACTGAAGTCATGGAATCAACCTCTCTCAATGTGGTTCTATCTAGTTGAGTAAATAGTAAAAGTGTAAGTAACAGGTCACTTAAGTTATTTTGGTCTGGTGACATGTAACAGAACGGTCTAGTTATCATGATTCAAGCCTTAACCCTACTGACATGGAGAATATTTATATAGACATGAATCTTCTCTACTCTGTTTGTGGCTCCAAATGTTCAATTTATTATATATATTTTACAAGTATTGATACAAAATCAATCATTTCCTGTCATGTTTTTGTCATGAAAGGTCCACAAACACTTTTAAACCATAGCATATTTTCTAGTAAAAGAATCAATTATTTCTTATATATGAGAAAATTTTACATCCTGTTCCCCCCAAATTATCACACATCATATTTCTATGTCAACATGTCACATGAGATATCTTGAATAAAAGTAAATTACTTCCTGAAAGTGCTGATCATAATTTATTCCACCAACACTGTTATTAATTAGCATACTAAAGAAGTATTATTTCATCTTTTAGAAGTAAAATTTATCGGTCAATTTATCCAAATGACCTCTTCTCATAAGACACCATAAAACACTTTTCTTACAAAAAACCTACAATATATAATTTTTCAATGTCAACATCACATAGTTCAGTATGTCCGCACTCAACAGCTGTTGACTGACTTTGCCCCTAGGTGGCGCTGTCATCTCCCATCTCACTCTTCGCTAGCCGACATCACATTTGATGGCAATATGTCCTGTTAACAAGTGAAATTGATTATAATATCAAATGATAGATTATGCTGTGGCAGTATGCCAAATGTAAAAAATGACCTATGAATGTAGCTGTCATAATAACGCTAGACTCATTTGAGGAATTATTTCCAACTGGCTGAAGACCAATCAATGTTTAAGCTTTTTATTCCACAACAAGAATCCATTTGAGTTGAGGATATGGCAAACAACTAAAGTGCATGGGATATATTTACATTTACAGATATTGAACAGTGAACTGAAATGAACACAATTGATAAACACAAATGACCTTGATCAAAATATCAGAATAATTTGGAGATTTTTTTTTGATTTAATGACTAACAGGTCTCTCAATGATATGTTTACAGAAGTGTTCATGCCATGGCGTTTCCCTGACAACTGCCAAGATATTGAACTGTGAGGTTGAATATTTTGAGTCAAATTAAAGCTTGATCTATTAAAATCATATTGAACATATAACATAGAACATATGTCATAATCATTTCAAAAACACAAGTGTCTTAATTATATGTTTTCAAGAGCAATCACTGATACAGAGATGAGCTCACAATTCTCTGAAGATCCTTTCATTAGCAGCCAGCTGCTATCAGTTTTTGTGAAGTTTCCATCGCCGCCGCCGCCGCCGCACTCGTACCAATAGCTATAACTTTTTTCCACTAAGCTTTCCAGAACTCTTATTCATACCTTACTACTCATACCTCGGGGGAACGATTTTGACACGTTCACTTTCAAGGTCAAAGGTCAAGGTCACGAGCTATGTATTCACTCTAAGAATTCCTTGTAAACGCGATAACTTGAAAAGTTTTTGTGCTATGAAGCTCTAACTTGGTATATATCATCCTTGGAAAAGTAAAAAATTTTGAAAAGGTTTTGGCTACAATCCGTCAAAGGTCAAGGTCACAGCAAGGTCATGACGTAAGCATGTTTTAGCGAAAATGCTTTATTTTAACTATGAACACTTTTAATCAATACATGATTGTTATACTCAATAAAAAGTGTTCAATGATTATGTGACCTTGAAGGTCAAAGGTCAAGGTCATGAGATATGAGTTATTACAAAATGCACTAAATTGGGGTATAACTTTATCCCATTTAGCTTTTCAGAACTCATGAACATGTCTAAATGTTAATACTTCCAGGGAATCATTATGACATGTTCACTTTCAAGTTCAAAGGTCAAGGTCACGAGTTATAAAATCACCACAAAATTCCTTGTAAACACGGTAACTTGGAAAGTTTTTGTGCTATGAAGCTCTAACTTGGTATATATCATCCTTGGAAAAGTAAACAATTTTGAAAAGGTTTCGGCTACAATCTGTCAAAGGTCAAGGTCACAGCAAGGTCATGACTTAAGCATGGTTTAGCGAAAATGTTTAATTTTAACTATGATCACTTTTAATCAATACATGATTGTAAAAATAAAAATAAAAAGATTTCAATGATTGTGTGACCTTGAAGGTCAAAGGTCAAGGTCATTAGATATGAGTTATTGCAATTCCTTGTAAACACAATAACTTGAAAAGTTTTTGTGCTATGAAGTTAAGATTTTGTATATATTATCTCCTGAGAAGTACAACATTTTCAAAAAGTTTTGGGTACTAACTGTCGAAGGTCAAGGTCACAGCAAGGTCAACATATATGGAGAAAATGGATTAATTTAATTTTTAACACTTTATTTCATTACAATAATGTTATACTCAATGAAATGTGTTCATTGATTGTGTGACCTTGAGTGTCAAAGGTCAAGGTCACGAGAAAATTCCCAATTTGGTGAGGCCTGTTAAAGGCGGAACAGGGTAAGGCGAAACCCAAAGTTCCGGGGCTGCTCTGCTTTTGCGGTATCCCGCAAACGCTAATCTAGTTTATTTAATAAAATAGTCGTTCATTAGAATTATTACTTTTCAGAGTCTACTTAGCGATCCTTTTAATATAAAGATCTTAAAATAAAACATGTCATCGTTATTTCAAGAAAACAACATTACTGCATAACATCTTCACAAGTGACATCATTCCATAACATTTCCCCGACAACTGTTGATATTGTGTTGTTAACTGCATTTAAAGCACAATGGAAATACTGATTGAAACTCTTCAATCATCAAGATCCTAGTATATAACATAAGTCATCGTCATTTCAAAGAACCCACATTTCTCTATATGTTCTGCCAAGTGAGATCATAATATAGCATTTTCCTAACAACTGCTGATAGCGAAATGTTAACTGTACTTAAAACACAATTGATTTACTGATTTAAAACCCTTAAATCATCTAGAATATACTAAACAGTAAACACATGTCATAATTGTGATTATCATTTCAAAGATACATTTCTCCAGACATCTCCACAAGTGAGACCATTCCATAGCATTTCCTGACAACTGCTGATATTGTGTTATGAACTGCACTTAAAAACACTTAATGTAAATATTGATTTAAAACTCTTAAATCATCTTAGAATATAACATATGTCATTATCATTAAAAGAAACACACATTTCTCTATCATATCTTTACAAGTGAGATCATTCCATAGCATTTCCCCGACAACTACTGATACTGAGTTGTGAACTGCACAATGGAATGTGGCCTAGTGAGACATAACGACTTCAGAGCCAGGTAGAGTTGGAGTGGAGGGATCAATAATCCTTATCAATCACTGGACAATGTGGACATTGATACTTCTTTGTCAATCAACTACTGGCAGTGATACCTGATGCTAGGAGAGAAGAATAGGTGAATATTGGAGCAGTTTCTAGCCTTGTGGGCTACTGAGGTCTGGCAGATGATCCTCCTTGAATCCATCCCCAAATCTGACTCCTCAAAAATCATATTTTCCCCATAAAATCACTTCTTTGTCAATCAGCTACCGGCAGTGATACCTGATGCTTAGAGAGACGAACAGGTGAATATTGGAGCAGTTTCTAGCCTTGTGGGGTACTTAGGTCTGCCAGATGATCCTCCTTGAATCCATCCCCAATCTAACTCCTCAAAAATAATATTTTCCCCATAAATTCACTTCTTTGTCAATCAACTACTGGCAGTGATACCTGATGCTTAGAGAGACGAACAGGTGAATATTGGAACAGTTTCTAGCCTTGTGGGGTACTTAGGTCTGCCAGATGATCCTCCTTGAATCCATCCCCAATCTAACTCCTCAAAAATAATATTTTCCATATAAAATTACTTTTTTGGTAAGTGATAAAAATGGGAATAGTTATGGTTGTATGAACATTTCTGTGGTTTACCTTTTCATCTGCCCTTTCTAAAAAAAATGCATCCGCAGACCCATACAGAGGTTGCTCAGGGGTGCACATCCCTCACAAGAGATTTCCAAATATGGTCTTGTTGGGGGTCGTATATCTCATTTCATGACAAAGGAAACAAAAGGCGTTAATGGTAAATCTTAATTCTTTTAAGATTTACTCACATATGCTTTATGAATTGCACCAAAGATATTATTTCAAGAGTTGTACTTTTGATATCCTCATGGCGCACCCCATTTTAATGAAAATCCTGTATCTGATCTTGAAATGTCCTTTTCTACAAATTCAAAAAGTATATGGATGTAAATGTTGTATTTTAGATAATATAGTGGGAATGAAGTAAGACCTTATGGATATCAAACTGCTTTGATAAATGGATCAACGAAAGGATATTCCTCTGACTCATACAAACATCAGTTTAAGTTTGTTGGACAATGCAGTCTTATCTGTAAATGCATCTAAAATTTGTCTTTTTTTATAGTTACTCAACTGTATATTCCATAAAATGTAACATTTGCAGTTTGTCTAATACTGAGATCATACTACATGATACTGTGATGCCACCAAATACAACCTCCTCAGCAAAGCATGACTTGTACCAGCAGAAATCACTTGTCAAATAAGCCTTGCAGTTTCTCTTAATTTTCTATTTTGCTATTGAGGCTGCTTGGACAGATCTTGATCATCCGACCAGGGTTTTTTAAACATTTCTTTGAGTCAGTAAGTCATGGGCTTAGAGTAGGTTTTAAACTTTCCACAATAAGTTGCATAACTTTGTCCAGAAGTCAAGTTACATTGGTAGTGTTTTTTGAAAAAATAAATTAATGTCACTGATTTTTTTTTATAGATTTTTGGGTGGGTCAAAGGTAAAAATGGTAAGTCACTGAACTTGGAACCCATAGATTTTATCACCCCTGTAGTCCAATGAAGAAATCTTATGACAATAGCAATATTATTTTTTGAAGGTCCTTCATTCAAACTAGAAATTTTGGGCTTAGCAAACTATAAACTTTTGAGACTTTCACATCATAAATGCATTGAGGTGGTAGTTTCATCCAATCAAGCCCCCTCAACAAATTAATTTCTTTGAGAAAAACAAGAAATTGGATACAGACAAGTTGATATTTCACATCATGCGATAGTTCTAGTTCTAGGACAGTCGTAATTATTTGGCCCGCAGTTCTTTGTAAATGAGGAAACTATCAAGTATAAGTACAGTAGTAGTAGTGGTTAATTGAATTGATATCTCCCCAGAATGTTATTGGAGGATAATTTGAAATTCTTCCTGATACCAAAAGACAATAAAATAGTGATTTGATTTATGATAAAAATACTATCACATAGTGCTTATTCATGAGGTGTTTGAGTACTTATTACGAATCCTTTGTTTATCTCTGTTTTATGAGGTGACAGAGTCTTAATGACTTACCAACTTCTGCTCTTGTCTTTTATTAATATTGGCTTGTCTTTATGTCAAAGCAAAGCGACTTTAGAGCAGAGAGCAGCTATATCGGCACTGAATAGATTTATTAAATTTGTATAATCAGTTTCTTATCCATACAGGTATCATTGGCACAAAATTCATCAAACTAAATTAATGTCCAAGAACTACAGTATCCAAAGTCAAAAATGTAACAGAAGTGATTTTGAGACCACCTCCACCGGGATTGGAACCCAGGACCTTTGGGTTGAGAGTCCTACACTCTACCTGTTCGGCCAAAGAGATATCCAAAAAAACACTCAAAATAGTTGATTTTACAAGATGCAAAATCTTTCTTTTACTCATCTTACTGCTGTTTCTATTTTCGTAAAACTTGTTCATCGATTAACTTTATCAAGTAAGATGAAATTTTGTACGGTTTGAAAAAAATACCATCGTCATATAACAGTATGATTCATATATGATAATATCATCTTATAGTTCAGGTTAGCTATTTATGGTCAAGGACAATGCTACTTGAGTGTCAACTACCTGTTTAATGATGTTTTTCTATTAGGAGTATATAACCGCCAAGTTTTATGATATTCCTAACTATAGGTGACTCTTGCTATTCCAGAATTGGCACAGCTGGATTCCGTTTGACAGATCTGGCCTGGAAATGTGGGTCAAACTTAATTATTGGATGGAACTGTGTGGTGTCGGTCAGTAGGGTAATCATAGGTCTGTTGGATCAGCTTTCAGGACAGATAGAGTTTCTCAACTATTGTCAAGTATCTCAGTTTGGATACTGTAGTTCTTGGACATTGTGCCACTCAGTTTTCAGGACAGATTGAGGTCCAAGTATCTCAGTTAGGATACCATAGTTCCAGGACATTTTGGCTCCAATTGGTCAGTTTTCAGGACAGATAGAGTTCATCAATTTTTATCAAGTATCTCAGTTAGGATACTGTAGTTCCAGGACATTTTGGCACTGTTGATCAACATTTTGGGAGAAATAGAGAGTTTTTACCAAGCATCTCAGTTAGGACTCTTTGGCACCGTTGATAAGTTTTCAGGATATATCAAGTTCTTCAACTCTTGTCAAATATCTAAGTTTTGATACTGTATTTATAGGACAGTTTGGCACTGTTTGATCAAGTTTCAGGATAGATAGAGAGTTTTCAAGTATCTCAGTTTTGATACTGATGTTCTTCGACATTTTGATCAAAATTCTAGGAGACATAGAGAGTTTTGGTACTGTAGTTCTAGGACATTTTGGCATTGTTTTGATCATAGATTGAGAACCTTTAAAGGGACAGTCCTATCGGGATATTTTTTCTGGAAACAAAATATGAGAGTACTTCCCTGTTTATACTTATGATTGTTACATGTTTATTTCACACTAATTTTCATATATGTTAGTGAGAGTAACATTTTACCTGTTATAGATTTAACAATTTGACAAAGAATAGAATGCGTCACTGCATCCTCTTGAATGTCCCTTTAAACCTTAGCACCCCTACATGCAAGAAATCATACAAAAAACCTATAGGTTCTGTTTTCGTGATTGATAACTCTTATCAAGCATCTTAATTCTGATGCTGTTTTTCTTTAAAATCTCAGCTTAGACACTTAAACCTTGCGCAACAGAAAGATTTTTAGAAAATCTTAGGAACCCATGCAAGTCTAGATTGACTGAGCTAACAGGTCTCATTTCTTCCATGTTTCCTATTGAAATTATTAATGAACAGAGATTGAGGATAACTATTGATTTTCTGATGTTTTTTCTTGTTTCTCCAACTAATCCTGATGAGTTCTGTCTTCTCTAATGCTCATCTATCCCTTCAAAATAAAGTAGTTTCATTGCAATTACTTTCAAATGTTTTATGATCATGAAGAGCCATTTCTTTTATTTAATAATTCATGGATCATAACTCTGAAAGGATTATTACGATATCATCACAAACTTGTTAGTCAGATCGGTAATGGACAGAGAACATTAAGACGGAAATTTCTCCCAGAACATTATAAGGATCTATTGCCCCATGCTTGTGTACCACTGATTTGAACCAAGGGTAATTCGCCGGAATCTGTGGACACAATCTGGTTAAGTGCAGTCCAAATCTGGAATATGTCTACCTTTATGGGCGGTACGTGAGAGTGCATCGGGTTTTGGGACTGCTCGGAGAATAGGAATATGCTATTTGTGAGGGAAAGGAAAAGAATTTCATCTGATTATTATGCCTCAGTACATCTACAAAGCAGAAGCTGCTCGTCTGTAAAGGAAGCCGTCTGTTGTGCCAAAACTGTCTTCCATCTTTAGAATTTTGGATAGATTTAGCCTGAAATACATCTTTTAAACAATTGCAGAAACAAAAATTTTGAACCAAGAAACCTGTTTTGACATGACTTTGTCTAAAAATCATCCAATAATTATTATAAGAAGTTGTAATAGATCTGCAATAAGGACAAATCAAATCTCTGTGACCTTTAGCTAAATGAATAAAATTTAGAAGAAAGACGCAGCCTAAAGTTATTACTCTACATTTTGACATTCTGTTATGAATAAATGATGTTTCCATTTTGAAACACATGTAAAGTCACTTGATTCTTGAAAGCTCTTTTGCGCTCAGCAATAAATTGCTTGTTTTAATAATTCATGTTTAATGAAAAAATAAAGCTTTCAGGTCATGAAATATGAGTGGACAAGATCTTGCATTTCGATTAAAGAAATAAAAGATGTGCTATTATTGAACCAATATGTAATAATGAAACTCTTAATTTACACCAATTCTTGGGGACCAGTTGTCAAAAATACCCTCTAGTTAAAAAAGTACAGATATTTGATCAGCTCTCAAGATTTCCTTCTGTTTGGAGCTTCAACAACTCCAAATGGTGGACATTTCAAATTTGACAAAGAGGCCATTGTGGCTGTTTTAGACTCCAAAATAGAGACTTCAACAGTCAGAACTGTAATGAAATGCTTCAACACTGCTGCCAGAAGCCGTTTGCTTGATAGTCTTGTCTCTACCAATGGTCTTCAAAAATGAGACCAAAGCACTAGGAAAATGTGATTCATGTTCTGTCCAGATATTGTAATTAATCAGGGATTAACAATCTGTAACTTGGACATCATTGAAGGCCAAATTAAACTTTAATGTGCTCAAGAAAACTGCAATTGTGGCATCCAAAGCTAACTTTGTGACAAAGTTTGAAAAATGCTGTCAGTAAAAAATTACATATTAACATTGATTGCTACCGAGCATATTTTTTGTTCTTCAGGAAATTTTATTTGACATAGATTTGGGACCTGGGGATCTTAACACATTCCATATCAAATCTTGTGGTCACCATAGTGGTCATCAAGGTGGTCATCAAGGTGGTCATCAAGGTGGACATAATGTGGTCATCATGTGGTCATCAAGGTGGTCATCAAGGTGGACATCATGTGGTCATCATGTGGTCATCATGTGGTCATCAAGGTGGTCATCAAGGTGGACATCATGTGGTCATCATGTGATCATCAAGGTGGTCATCAAGGTGGACATCATGTGGTCATCATGTGGTCATCAAGGTGGACATCATGTGGTCATCGTGGAGACATCATGTGGTCACCATGGTGGACATAATGTGGTCATCATGGTGGACATCATGTGGTCACCATGGTGGACATAATGTGGTCATCAAGTGGTCACCATGGTGGACATCATGTGGTCATCTTGGTGGATATCATGTGGTCATCATGCTGGTCATCATGGTGGACAATCACTCTGAAACATCCTTATTTTCAAACATCTGCTTGTGACTGCTATAGACTCCACCAAGCATGTTCCTGTAATCAGGTTCTGAGTTAATCCTGCAGCTTATTCCAGTGCAGAGGTAGAAGTGCAGTTGAATCCCCACTGAAACTCAATCAGGGACTGATTACTCTTCTTGATGCACTTGTGCTTGTCCTCTTAGTCACAGACTTCATCTGGCTTCTTGGAGAACATTTGAGGCACCAGATTGGTAAAGCTCTCTCAGAGCTAAGAAGTACCTTTCACTTGCTGAAAAGTTTCTCAGCATGTTAGATCCATGTTTTTTGTAAACTCTTTAAGTGCTACCGTAATATAATGCTTGTTACAACAGTACCATATTTCCTTGAAATGATATTCTAGAAAATCTACACAATTCCAGACCTGGTCTCAAATAAAAAATACAGAAACGTTTTTGTCGATTTTGCAGAAAGAGTTACAAAATTTCATATTTTCCTATACTTATTCTTGATTATGCTTAGAAATATGTTGAGTTTTCATTGACATTTAGCGATATATATCAAGTTTTCTTCCCCAAGAAGTTTATGACTCTGCATGTTATTTAATAAGTGTCATAATGGAAGTTGAAGTTGTTCTGTGCAGAAAGTGATGTTTCCTAGAATAACAGGAAAGAGCATGTGACTATTCAGCAAAACAATTTCGGGTTGAATAAAATTAGTGTAAATTTCTTGATATCATGTCATAGAATATTCCATTAATGTCTGCTGATACAATTAGGAGTTTTCTTTTCCCAAAGTTATCTCAATTATTTGATTTCAACTGTCTGAAGAATAGGAAATACTCTACAGTGTCATAGAACCAATCTATATGCATCATATTCAGTGATATCTGCAATTTGTGCAATTTTGCACATTGGATGTCAACATGCCCTTTAAAAGTTAAAAGTTTACTGAATCATATGTTAATCTCTGAAAATAGCTTTAAAACACCCTGAAATTGGCCAATTTTCAAACATGCCTTTCCTAGTTCCTGATTTCCACAACTGGTGTTAACTTCAGCTTATGGTGATGTCTGTGAACTGAATATCTATCTTAGCTTCTACCAACATGACTATTAAGTCTGTAGTTCATCCTATTGAAGGAGAAATTGAGACCCTTCTCAATATCCTACCTACCCTGGAGCATTTCAGAGCAATGAAGATACTAATATTAGCCACCAGCAATGAGTTCAAATTAATGTTCATTACATTGGACATTGTATCTACTGGCACTTTCATTACTTTCTACAATGTATCTACTGGCACTAAGGTTACTTCTACATTGTTTCTACCAACACTTTCATTACATTCTACATTATATCTAGGGCCACTTTCATCAATAATGTGCATACTTATATTGCGCCTTTTACTTGTCCTAAGACATTCTCAAAGCAAATTGTACTTTCACAGCTGCTACTAAGTGCGTTTCATGACCAAGGAGGTCAGTACATCGAGTTTTCAGGTGACCCATTTTAACAACTGGATAGACTGAGTGCAATGTGAATGAAGTGCCTTGTCCAGGGACACAACAAAGGATGAGACCCAAGTTACAAATTTGTTCTTCATTGTATCTCCTGGCACTTTCCTTACTTTCCATATTGTATCTCCTGGCACTTTCATTACTTTCTACATTGTATCTACTGGCACTTTCATTACTTTCTACATTGTATCTGCTGGCACTTTCATTACTTTCTACATTGTATCTACTGGCACTTTCATTACTTTCCATATTGTATCTACTGGCACTTTCATTACTTTCCATATTGTATCTGCTGGCACTTTCCTTACTTTCCATATTGTATCTCCTGGCACTTTCATTACTTTCTACATTGTATCTACTGGCACTTTCATTACTTTCCATATTGTATCTCCTGGCACTTTCATTACTTTCCATATTGTATCTCCTGGCACTTTCATTACTTTCTACATTGTATCTACTGGCACTTTCATTACTTTCCATATTGTATCTCCTGGCACTTTCATTACTTTCCATATTGTATCTCCTGGCACTTTCATTACTTTCTACATTGTATCTACTGGCACTTTCATTACTTTCTACATTGTATCTGCTGGCACTTTCATTACTTTCCATATTGTATCTCCTGGCACTTTCATTACTTTCTACATTGTATCTACGGGCACTTTCATCAATAATGTGCATAGTTATATTGTGTCTTTTTCTTGTCCTAAGACATTCTCAAAGCAAGTGGAAGGAGTGTACTTTTACAGCTGCTACTAAGCGCTTATCATGACCAAGTAGGTCAGTACATCCAGTTTTCAGGTACCCATTTTAACAGCTGGATGGACTGAGTGCAATGTGAATGAAGTGCCTTGTCCAGGGACACAACACTGGATGAGACCCAAGTTACAAATTTGTTCTTCATTGTATCTACTGGCACTTTCATTACTTTCCATATTGTATCTCCTGGCACATTTATTACTTTCTACATTGTATCTACTGGCACTTTCATTACTTTCTACATTGTATCTACTGGCACTTTCATTACTTTCTACATTGTATCTACTGGCACTTTCATTACTTTCCATATTGTATCTCCTGGCACATTTATTAATTTCTACATTGTATCTACTGGCACTTTCATTACTTTCTACATTGTATCTACTGGCACTTTCATTACTTTCTACATTATATCTACTGGCACTTTCATCAATAATGTGCATACTTATATTGCGCCTTTTCCTCATCCTAAGACTTTCTCAAAGCACTACATTGAAAGGAGTGTACTTTCAGAGCTGCTAGATCTACTAAGCGCTTATCATGACCAAGTAGGTCAGTACATCCAGTTTTCAGGTAACCCGTTTTAACAGCTTGATTGACTGAGTGCAATGTGAATGAAGTGCCTTGTCCAGGGACACACCACAGGATGAGACCCAAGTTACAAATTTTGTATACAATGTATCTACTGGCACTTTCATTACTTTCTTCATTGTATCTACTGGCACTTTCATTACTTTCTTCATTGTATCTACTGGCACTTTCATTACTTTCTACAATTTGTATCTACTGGCACTTTCATTACTTTCTACATTGTATCTACTGGGTCTATGTATGAAATTGATTGTATTGAGAGTTGTATATTGGTCTGGCTTACTTTGTTTCCTCAGGAATCTTCCTGCTACAGAATTAAGCCTTGTTAGTTGCTTGAAGGGAAACACATGGCCAGACTAACTACTTACCATATCTATTCTGGAAGTGCATAATCCATTGATATATTCATATGTTTCCTTTGGTTCTTTAATTCACTGGACCAGAACCCAAAAAGTAATACAAATGTTAGTAGATAATGTTTCCATATCTACTACTGGAAATGCATTATCAATGGAAAGGTTTATGTATTTCCTTTGTTCCTCAACTTACAAGACCCTTTACATTTTTTTAGAGAAAAAAAGGAAAGTTAGTGCATAATGTTACCATATCTATTCCAAATAATTCATAATAAATGGATATGTATATTTGTCTCCTTTGGTTCCTTAATTTTCTAAATCGTGCCATTTATTCTTTTGTAAAACATCATAACAACTTCTTCCAAGGTTTTAAGAAATTGGTGTGATAATATGAGACACTGTTTGATATAGATAACAACTTATGTATTGATCTTCACAACTACTTCTTATGGGACCAAGGTACATGATAATAGTGATAAAAGAAAATTTTGTTATTGTGTAAGCTTGTGACACTACAGGAACAAACTTATTGATTTTTAGCTGAATCTTATCTTTGATGAAATTTTTTTTTATTTCCTTTCAAAATCATTGACTATTTAAAGGGTATTTAAAGGGTATTTATGAGCAATTTCATTCTTGTGTATTAAATCATGATTTTGTTCAAGTATTTGCTTTCTCTGTGATGTAATACTGTAATGAATCTTATTATCAACAAGAATGTAAATGAAAAAATATATATTCAAAACAGTAGGATATTACATGCACAAGATGAATAAGCAGCCTGTATTTCCAAGTTTCAGCGCAGTTTATTATGCCATTCTAAACCCCCAAGTAGATATCAAACTCAGAACAAGTCCATGTTCTATGTAAAATATAATGTATGCATAGATGTGAGGTCAAAGGTTATCAAGTCAGAGGTCATGAGGTCAGAGGTGACCAGCGTGCATGGGAGGAACATGATTGATCAAGATAGAGACGAGATAGGCTTTCAGCTTGTTCTGTTAAAGTACTAGGCTGATAGACTATGTATCACTATTTAATTGTGTACTTATCCTGTTTATGATGATGAATTTGGCCATTTTCATTTCTGATGCTATTTCTTCATTTTCTCCTTGATTCATCCGTGAAATGATAGCAAATTGATAGGGTGTTATGATGGTGACGTTATTACATGTTGAAGGAGAGAAAACTGATGGATGAGTGTGAAATTGCTCGGCAATAATAAAGAATTGATTATTTACTTGGGAATTTTGTCTGATATAGATAAAAATAAGTATTCTCTTATCTGCAATGGAAGTGAACTCGGCAAAAACTATTAACCTAAGAACTTTCTCAACTTCATTTGTAATGTTACAGAAAATAATGTGGAATTGAATTGAATTTATAACACTTTACAAGTAGGAAATCTCCATAAATAAATGAACTTCATATGAAATACATTTTGTTTGTTATCAATATTTTGAAGAAAGTGAAACACACTTTCATGAACCATCGGAAGAATTCAATCTAATTCTTTGAACTTGTAAAAATGAGTCTTCATCCCCGAAACCCTCTTTAATCAAATTGGTAAAGTAAGTGATTTATCGGCTTTGATGTATAAGACTACAAATGTGAACTAATTTGCTTGATTAACAATTTTCATAGAAAATATAGCCATTTTACAAATTACAAGGACATTCCTTTCAAATTATTTACACATCATAAAAAAGGTCTCCAATTGAAGCTTTCTCAAGTTCATGCTGTCACACCAACAGTTACACAAGAAAACTAATTGAGTTGATAAGGACGATTAGACTTCATTGAAAGCTCTTTTTGAGTTTGTCTGGGTCGAGAGCTTCAATTAAGTGTCTATTTGTCGAAAAGATTAGAAGTTGCTTGAGAAGCTACAGGAAGAAGTTCACTAGATGTGTCCCCTCTGTATACTTAGTCTGTCAGACTTCTCTACCGAGCTGAACACATCTCTTTCATCTGCTGACTCGGGGCTTTCTCTTGTGCATCGTAGCTCTTGCTTCTTATTTATTAAACATCGTAATGGTCAGAATGGAGCGAGGCGGTCAGAATGGAGCGAGGCGGTCATCAACAGAAATTTTTGTGGGTCAAATTTGAGAAATTGTAAGATTTTTAGTCCTTTAATGGTCATGGACTAACATAATAATGAGGAGCTGATTTGGGGTTTTCTGTTGTTCAACATGGCTCTTGCTTCTTGTACTGATTTTATTTTGCATCATAATAGTCAGAATTCAGTGAGGCTTGGTACATTAACAGATACAGTTTTTGTGTCTAATTTAAGAAATCATACATCTTTAGTCTTTTGTATTCATGGACTTACATAAGTACATAAGTGGACTTACAAGTTCAAGTGTATCTGCTGATTCAGGGATTTCTGTTGTTCAAGACGGCACTTACTTTTTCTTGTCCTGAAGTTATTTTACATTATAAAAATCAGATATTGACAATATTTTTAAAACAATTCATTTATTACAATAAAATGGAGTCAAGGAGATGCTTTAACTTAAAACACTAGACCTTTAGCTGAGAATTCTGAAGATATTACTATCAAATCTTCCCCATGAAACAGCAACAAACAAAGAAATAGAATGAATTCAATGAGATGAAAAATCACAATATATGAAAATTACTTGAAAACAGTAAGAACATATCTGAACATGAACATCCCTCTTTCATCCAATTTCACATACATAAAACTGATTACCCATTGATTTGCCGTTAACCGTTTTGAAGTTCCTTGATTTACATTGGTAGCAGGTTCATGAGCTGTGCTTGCTTCTTCACCCATTTACAAAGCCAATAATGATTAGATTGATGATGTTGATGTAGTGATAGCTTTCTCATAGCCAGAGGCATTGTAGATTTCATGTATGTTTGATGATTACTTATTGATGTGTACAACTCATCGGGGCTAATTAGACAAACGAGGCAAAGATTTATTAGCCTAGTCTTTCACACAGTTTTCTAGAAATATTTTTCATATCACAGACATTGACACTTTGTCATAAAAGTTATGTTATTTTTTTTTTAAAGTTAATTCTTGGAATATTTTTCTCTATTTCAACACAATTTTTATGAAAAATGACATTATATTCATGGTTTTCTAATTGTTTTTTTTATGCTCTAAATTCGTCTTAAAATAACTTTGAATGAGATTGATTTCAAATAAATTTAAAAACCAATTTGATTCCTTTTGATTTTTATCCCAATACAGTGTTGTTACTAGAGGGGATCCTTGGGAAAATTTGCCTATCCTTTTGTCTTGGTGTCCCTTAAAAAATTGAAAATTAGAATACTTTTACCATTGCAAAGGGTCCCATATGGTCAGGATATGCCAAAATGACCCCCTCAACTGAACACCTAGGAACAACACTGCCATGATATTGGATCTTTCACTTTGAAAATGAAAAATGATTTAATTCATATTGATATATTCAATTTGGCCAATTTCATAATAAGTTTTGATTCTACATCAATGATAAATCTAGACATGCTTATTGATGCAGACAATCAAGTTCCAGTGCTTGTAAAAGAAGAGGCAAATATTTGCTAGTCTGTTCCCCCCCCCCCCCCCCCCCCCCCCCCCCAATATTCTAATCATATTTCTTCATTGATTATTCTGAGTTGAGTGTATGAAGAGGGGTCCCTCCGACCATTTGCTCATCTACCGAGTTTTATGGCTCACAAATTGATGGGCTACAAATCTTTCAAGGGCTGTATACTTCATTATGAGATTACAGTATTACCAAGAACTACACTAGTCAGCAAATAACATCATGACTTGTGGAGGTTCTGTGTATCTTGAATATGGTACATAACACTTTCATATCCCAGTCTGCAAATGGCTCACAAGGTGATGGCTAATAATCTTTCAAGGGTTGTATACTTCATTATGAGATTGTAAAATTACCAAGAACTACACAAGTTAGCAAATAACATCGTGACTTGTGGAGGTTCTGTGTATCTTGAATATGGTATATAATTCTCTCATATCCCAGTCTGCAAATGGCTCACAAGGTGATGGCTAATAATCTTTCAAGGGTTGTATACTTCATTATGAGATTGTAAAATTACCAAGAACTACACAAGTTAGCAAATAACATCATGACTTGTGGAGGTTCTGTGTATCTTGAATATGGTATATAATTCCCTCATATTCCTCCCTGCAAATGGCTCACAAGGTGATGGCTTAAAATCTTTCTAGGGCTGTATACTTCATTATGAGATTACAGTTTTACCAAGAACTACACTAGTTAGCAAATAACATCATGACTTGTGGAAGTTCTGTGTATCTTGAATATGGTATATAACACTTTCATATCCCTGTCTACGAACGGCTCACAAATTGATGGCTAATAATCTTTCAATTCCTATATTCTTCATTCTGCGATCGCAGTTTTACCTAGAACTACACTACTCAGCAAAGAATTACAAAATACACAGAATTTTAACAATCCAAACATAGACAGTTGAACAGGCAATGTTAGTCAACTTGTGTCTGGAGTTGAGTGTTCCCTGTATACTTGGACTGACAACTGACATGACTTGACCTTTTAAACCCACACCGAGTGCCAGTCCACATGACATTAAGATCTCATGACGTAATCTTTATTGAAGATTGCCAAACCAAATTTTTTTTGAAAGTTGAAGATGCAGACTTAGTCAACTGGTGAGTAGGGTCAAGAAAAAAAAGAGTTAACATTCGTGTTTCACAAACACATCTTGTTTATACCAGAAATTGGGGGTCAAAAAGGGGTCGCCTAATATACAAAGTCTATGTTTCAAACAAAAACTAGAGGCCAAGTGAGGGGTATCTGCCAGCCCAACGAGTCAAGCGATTCAATGTTTACACCGGATGTACATTACACAATCATCGATGTCATTTCAAAATTAATCTTGTAAAATAAAATAATAATAATAAAATACAGTCTATGTCTAGAGTTGAGAGCCCCTTGGATTCTTGGATTGACAAGTGATGTGGATTGACCTTCCGTACTCACACTGAGTTGTCCATCCATCTAGCACTGCGATCATTAGACAGAATCATTTTGAAAATAACAACAACAAAAAAAAAAAAAAAAAGTTAACAATCCAAACAAAGACAGGTCAGGACTCAGAGTTAGTTAACCCATGTCTAGAGTTGAGAACACCTTGGCCTCTTTGATTGACAAGTGTTGTGGGTTAACTTTCCTTACTCACACTTAGTTGTCCATCTCTCTAGCACTGTGATCATTTGACAGAATCATTTGGAAAATTACAAGAAAAAAAAAAAGAAAAGTTAACAATCTAATATAGATTGTTGAAGACGCAGAGTTAGTCCAGAGTTGAGAGCACCTTGGCCTCTTGGATTGACAAGTGAAGTGGGTTGACCTTCCGTACTCACACTGAGTTGTCCATCTATCTAGCACCGTGAGAGTCAGGTGATTATCTAACTGATAGCATTGAATTTCTTCTCTCCGACTGCAGCTGCAGTGCTGTCTTGTTTGTTTGAGTTCAACATTGATTAGTTCTGGATTTTGTCTTTGCGAATGCAGTTTTGCTGATAATATTTATAATGATGATCATCTGAATGAATATGTTATGCATTATTCTTCACATAACAAGTACCAGTACCAATTGTGCTACATAATCATAGGAATTGCACTTTCAAAGCTGTCAACAGTTCATGCAATATGTAGGTTTGTACTTTAGCTTTTCAGGCTACCATTTGAACAGTTGAATGAACTAAGTGCTAGGTGGATGAAGTGCCTAACAAAGGGACACATTGTGAAAAGTTGTTGGTGTCTCTATCTAGATTCAAAAATAGGAATTTTAAGGTTTTAAATTTCTTATGGTGAAACAAGGTGTTCTATAAAGAGACAGTCCAATCTGGATATTTTTTGTTGAAACAAATTCAAGAGGACACAGTGATGCATTTCATTCTTCGTCAAATTGTCAAATCTTGAAGAACTAAAATGCTAGCCTCACTAACATATATGAAAATTAGTGTGAAATAATAATGTTTTAATCCAAAAAACGTATAAACAGGTAATTCGAAAGTATTTCACAAAAAATACCATGATAGGACTGTCCCTTTAAATATCTTAGATGAAAATTGGTTGTGTGGATAAAACTTGTATTCAAATGATCAGATAGCATCAATTATTTTTTCAAGAAGGCAATGACCATTATAAAAGTGAAATTTGATGGAAATCTCACTATTCCTCTGTAAATAGTAACAAAGATGAGTTCAACATTCACAATGTCATTTTACCTGTATTTATTGAACTGAAGGTCACTTGAGAAATAGGGGCCACACCCATCCCAGAGTAAGTTACCGATATTTTAAGTCAAATGTATAAAATGAAATTGATCATGTATGTTATAAACGTCACAAATTTTTAGGAGAATCACAACTTCTTCAATCTCCTCTGGAATTTTACAATCCTTATTCTTATTCTACTCAACAAACTTTTAAAGCTCCCTCAAGCATCTCTAAGCATCTTCAAACCTATCGTATAAGATTCTATTAGATCAATTGATTTTGTAAATTTGATAAAACATCTCTTTTATAAAAAAAAATCTTCAAATTGTTGACTGAGATATCAATTATCACCATAGATACAAATCCGCATGATTGGATATTGAAATCGTAAGAAACGTATAAAAAGTAAAAATCAATAACCCAAGTAATCATGGTAATAGAAAGTCTTTCTTATTGCCTCAATCTAGTTTTTCTCCTTCCTCGAGTCGACCGAGCTTGTTGAGAGTCTACCGCGTCAAGACCTTCGACAAGTCCCAGCGCTTTAACGTTTGATTACCGGTCAATAACCGACTTTCCCAAATAGATTCCGGGCTGTTAAATGTAGACTGTGAACCTGCATGGAAGTGGCAGGTTAATCTCTCCATTGTTCCTCCCACTAGATTCCATAATCAACCAAAATCAGCTACAAATTACTTGATCATGATCTTAGCAGAATGGTAACGGATATTTTCTAAGACTTTGATGCCAATCAGCATGAAGTCAAATTCTTTTGACTTTCTTAACTAGATTCCAGTCTTTAAATGTAGACTGTGAACCTGCATGGAACTGGCAGGTTGATCTGTCCATTTGTCCATTGTCCCTCCCACTAGATTCCATAAGGAACCAAACATAGCCACAAATTACATGATCATGATCTCAACAGAATGGTTACAGATATTCTCTGAGACTTTCATGGCGATTGACATAGAGTGAAATTCCTCTGACTTTTCAAAATAGATCTCAAGTTGTTGAATTCAGACTGTGAACCTGCATGGTTGATCTGTCCATCTGTCCATTGTCCCTCCCACTAGATTCCATAATGCGTCAGCAACTGCTAAAAATTACTTGATCATGATCTCGGCAGAATGGTAACAGATCTATATTAACTGAGAATGTCATGCCATCAGCATGAAGTCAAATTCCTATGACGTTCTTAACTAGATTCTGAGTTGTTAAATGTAGACTGTGAACAGACATGGAACTGGCAGGTTGGTCTTTCCATTCTTCCTCCCACTCGGCAGAATGGTAACGGATATTCTCTGAAACTTTCATGGTGATCATCATAGAGTGAAATTCCTCTGACTTTTCAGGATGGTCTGTCCATTGTTCCTCCCACTAGATTCGTTATGAACCAAACATACAAATTACAAATTACATGATCATGATCTCGGAAGAATGGTAACAGATATTCTCTGAGATTTTCATGCCATTCAGCATTGAGTGAAATTCCTCCCAGTTTAACCAGCTTTTCTGCTTCAGTTGCGTATTGTCTTGCGAGTTGGAGGATGAATAATAAAATTCCCAGAGGTGTTCGCAACATTTAACTCGACAATTAATTCGTCAGTGGGGAAGCATGCTACATTGAACAGCCTTGGTCGCTGACACCATCAGATATACTCAAATTTGGATGCAGAATTATTCAGTCTATTGTAAACCCATACATGAATTTTTAAGAAATATTCATCTTTGAATTCCTGTATTCAATGTCCTTTCTTGCTTTCAAAGGGCTAGTATTGTGTTTTATTGTGGCCTATTTTTGCCTGTTTAGGGCAATATTTGACCAGATATTTGTGGAAAGTAAACAGCACGTTAGATTTAAACTCCTATCAGTGGATATCTTTGAACATTTTATATTCACCCATCAATATGTTCTCTATTATGATTCAAGATGATCTGGGGTTTTTAATTTAAATGACCGGGCCAGCACTATTTTTTAAATTGTTTTTTTTCGGCTTGTTAATGACCATATTAGCTTTGGGAAATGTTAATGGGATTGAGAAGTCCTTTCCATGTCTATGGAGCTGATCAGAAATAATAATCAGAATAAACTTTATATTCACAATGTTCTGGCACTCTTGTTAGAGAACTTTATAGGACAGGGGGTTAACTTCTGTTTTTTAAATGCTTTTGTTTTTTTAGTGTGAGCCAATATTTGAACAGAACTCGGTGAGATATTAATTGCATGCTTGTTAACTTTAACAGTGTTGTCCATTGAGACATAACAAATACTTAACCCTTCGTTTACATAGTTCAGAATGAAATTTTCTCTTTGAATAAGGAAGAGAGGCATATATATTTTTTTTGTAAGTTTGAGATAATATTTGGTAAGAACTCTGTGAAACTGCCTGCTTGAGATACTTAGTAGGAGCAATCAGAGCACAAGTGAACTTTTCCTTTTGTCAACGTTTTCAACACGGAGATTAATTTTCTCAATTTTCAAAATCAAATCCGGCAACCTTTTCTTTACAATTTGTCTGGAAATTGCATTTCTTGAAATGAGTATTATTGAAAAAAGTTTTCAATGAAATCTGGCTTGAATATTCAACAGGGGAAATCCTTTCTTATAATATTATGTAAATCAATCACCTTAGGTAATTGACAATCTCAAGAAATAAAGAGCAAATATATATATTCCTGTCTCAAATGATTTTGCTTGTATAAAACAATAATTTAATCAAAACAGGCTTCTTTTTGTAAAAATCTGAAGACATTTAGGTTCAAAAATATTTTAAACAAATCTATTAGAAAATTGCCACTGTCACATAATTTGTCAAGAGCAGTTTGATTCTGTCCAGAGGTGTAAAGTGTTCCATAATGGGATAGTTGGTAGATCCATCATAATGACCTTAACCCTCTCCCTGCTGAAGACCAGTAAGTCAGATTGTTATATACAGTACAGTGATGTGCAGAAGAAAGGGGGTTAATCTATTGTCTTGTAGGTGGAATATTGGATGAGAATAACTTGTAGAATGTTAGATCCAATTTTGTTTAGTAAATCCCTTAACCTTCTCGCTGCTGATGATCAGATAAGTCACAGTGTTATATTCAGTACAGCAGTGTGCAGAAAAAAGGGGTTAATCTATTGCCTTTTAGGTGGAATAGAATCAGAATGACTTTTAAAATGATAGATCTATCCTGTTTAGTAAAACCCTTAACCCTCTTGCTGCTGATGATCAGATAAGTCACATTGTTATAAACTGTACAGTGGTGTAGTAAATCACAATTTGCCTCGGAGGTGGAATATTGAATGAGAATGAATTGAACATTCTTGTATATTTCTTCCTTGTTTTATCTCTAGGATGTACCATCTGTTTCAAATTTGCTTGACCGATAGTTGATCTAGTCACTTTGAAATTGAACATTTAAATAACTCTGCTTCAGGCAAATGCTAAATGTTAATATATGTTAACTTGAGATGATTTATTCAATTTTGAGAGACATTTCCTTCATTGAAGGTTGTTGATCAGTTTGATTAGTTCTTTTATTGCTACTCCTTAATCTGTTTAACATCACAGATTTTTCTCTGAAAAAGGTATCTTTGGATATCTAAAATTGAAATGATTGATCAGAAGAAAAAAAATAATCTATGTAAATAACCAAATTATGCCAAAACTTTAGACCACATGAAGAGTTTTCAAGCTATTAAAATTTAAATGTTTACAAGAATTTTTAATCACTTCAAATGAATAGAGAAACTCATAAAACACTTCTTTGTGAACACCTAATCCAGTTTGTAGTTGAAACATTGCTCTCCCTTTGTTCTACAGGACAGAGGGAATGATGATAAGATACAATTGGCAGAAAATATTTTCATTGGTTACAATCAATCTTATACAGGTTTGAACAATTTGTAGTTTTTGGGTTGAGGTACTTCTTGTGGTTTGAAAATCAAACAGTCTTGCTTAAAATTTGAAAGGTCTGCAATGTATTGAATTGGTTTATCTAATATTAGCCTTGTGGTTTTTCATTGGTTACTTTCACGTGAATGTAAGGTTACCCTGAAATGATGTCTTGGTGTTCTTCTAAAGAATTGAACAAAAAATACCACAAAGATGAAGAAACTTTTGACAGGAAACCGTGGTGATGACAACTACACGATTGATTAAGTTGTGTTTTCATTAATTATCCACACAAATTGCAATTTCGATTTCATTCAAAATATTTTATGTTTATATTTTATGTTTTATCTTAAATATTTAATCATTCCTCGGTCCACTGAAAATGAAGACGAGGAGTCAAACTCGATCATCTCTTTACTGTTGTCTATTTGTTTTAACTGGAGAAGCCTTTCCCTTAGATAATCAACCAAACATTTGGTAATGAACTTTGTTAAAGTTCTGTTTTAGAAAAAATGCTACATGGAACTGAGGGAATGGAATTTTATCACCCATTCAATGCGAAAGCAAGATAGTTTTCTCTTTGAAATTGTCTTTTCCTTCCTAATACTCAAACCAACAAAAGGTTCAGTTTTAAGACATCCCAGAAAAGAATCTTCAAACAGAGAAGTCTCAATAATGTGTAAGAAGATTCCGCTATATGGTTAAGTCTCTCCCTGCCTCTGTTAGTCTGCGGAGTGTAATCCCCATGTGATGGAATCGGCTCAATTGATAGCTTTCCTTCACCTCCTGCTGTGGTAGGCAGAATTAACTGTCCAATCTAGAATATCCTTGTCTCTCAAACTCCTAGCTTTAAACAGAAGTTACTGTTCAAATTAAACTTTTTTAAAAGTCTACGAACAGCACTAGATTAGATAGAATTGCTCATTACCGAAGCCATGTTTGGAACTGGATCATTACCATTGAACAGGGCAGGGTGACGTTGATAATGGGTAATTTTTCTGGGTCTCTTTCTCTGGTTTCTATTTTTCTGACCATTGGTCAATTCAGGGGGATTGAACTGACACCTTTGACGTCAAAGTCTGACATATATTTGGCATTTGTCATAACAATAGGAACATTTTTTTGCCAATGAAATATTTAGTAATTATGATTTTTTATGATTCATAAGGGCAGAGTTTTCTAGACCAGAGAACTGCACTGCAAGGTGGCAATTTTATTGTGTGTTGATTTCTTTAGTTTGATTCCTATGATTACTAATGGTCAGGGCAGGGCGTTCTAGAATATGGAGCTGACACTGTTAACATTAGCATCGGTCAATAGAACCAATAACCTAAAGGGAAAGATCTATTTCAAATCTATTCTATGTCAAAGGGACACCATCTTCACAACGTCACGGGCGAAACAAAAAAGTTTCTTAACTTTCCCATTCCTCCCTTGACATCATTGGCCGTAATTTCTGTGCTAGCATTTCAACCCGCTGCACGGAAGTAGAATAGTCCAATCAGAAGACAGCATGTTAAATGAATTGATTTGAAAAAATACTTTTGTATGCGTTTTACAAGGGAGAGAAACACTTTATTTGAGTGATACATTAATGTTTGTCTTCTCTGCATTCTCGGTGCTCATCAAAAACATGAAAACAACCATGCGGACTGAAGTTTAAAATTAAATTTCACTCGGATAGTTTTAAAAAAGATCGTCTGTTAGTATTTTGAATTTGTTCCGAATGTAAACGGCAATTTCATTGGCTATTGTTGAAAGAGCTGATAAGGGGCGTAACTCGTGATCACGATAGGTGTCGCTGCTCCGGATCACCAGTTTTCTACCTTGTGATGGCAAGGTCAAAACGAGGAGTTGCCCGATACGTTTTAACCTTGCCGTGGGAAGATGAAGGGACACTGTTGTTCAAACATGTCAGTGATTATTATCAATCTGCAATCAAGTTGATACACGTTACTTAAGTCATTTGGGTTATATTTGGGTTATTGTTCCAGATTTTTTAATGTGGAAATTAATGAGACAAAATTTGAGCAGATTTCAACTGGCTTGAAAAGAAATTGTTCTATTAGTAAATGGTAGTTATCTTTTGGTTGATGAAAATGAGCAGGTTTTCTTTTTCAAAACACTGTTCAATTACTGTATATTCTCATGTTACCCTTGTCATGTAATAAAATTGGTGAAATATCTTGAATAATGCCACAATCAGTTGTTAATGAAATAAGAGTTTAAAATAGCAATGCCTCTGTGGGGTCTACGAAACACAATGAAACTGATTTATTTCAATTAACTGTGCATAAGATGTTGATTCATGACATATATATACTTCCTTTAGCTTGAAGCAAACGATTCCTTTGACAAGATCAGATTTCACCAGTGCCCATCTTGAGCCTTTGGACCGATTATACCATTGAGAATTCAAAGAAGCAAATTTGGCAGAAAGTTGACAAAGTATCAGACATACAATGGAGCCGGCCTGGATCTGATTGCTTTCTTCTAAGTTGCTCTTGTATGTCCACAAATCTGCTCCTGAACAATCGAGTTCCATCGATTATCTGGCTGAGTGGCTGGTGTGTGTGGAGCGGGGAAGGTCTGCTGGTCCTAATGAAATGATCACGAGGAGAGAGGACTGATTGGTGCCACTGCTATCGGTTTCCTTGTCAGTCTTGTGGTCAGTCACAGTGTCACTAATACCCTTGTAAGCCACATGTCAGGAAATTGTAAGACGAAAGTTGGAAAACTGGGATTTATTTATTTTTTATAGCATGCAGGGTCTGTGTGGCTATAGGTAACAGGTCTTGTGGTCAGTCACAGCATCACTTACCCTTGTAAGCCACATGTCAGGAAGGTGTAACTGTAAGCCATACGTCCAGTGTGTGTAAGCCACAAGTCAGGAATGCTTGATGGCAAGCAGGTTTTGTGTGGGAATAGTTAACAGGTTTTGTGGTCAGTCACCGCGTCACTTACCCTTGTAAGCCACATGTCAGGAAGGGGTAAGCCACAAGTCAGGACTGCTTGAAAACTGGAATTTTTTTGTGTATTTGATGGCAAGTAGGGTCTGTGTGGCAAAAGAAAACAGGCTTGTGGTCAGTCACAGCCTCACTTGTTATTGTAAGCCACAAGTCGGTAGTCCTGGAAAACTGTTATGTACTTCATGGCAAGCAGGGTTTGTGTGGGAAAAGAAAACAGGTCTTGTGGTCAGTCACATGGTCACATACTCTTGTAAGCAACAAGTCAGGAGTGTGTAAGCAACAAGTCAGGAGTGTGTAAGCAACAAGTCAGGAGTGTGTAAGCCACAAGTCAGAGGGGAAACTAATGTAATTGATGGAATAGCAGGGTTTGTGTGGGAATAGTTAACAGGTCTTGTGGGCAGTCATAGCCTCACATACTCTTGTAAGGAACAAATCGGTAGTTCTGGAAAACTGTTATGCATTTCATGACAAGCATGGTTTATGTTTGGAATAGTCAACAGGTCCTTCTCACATTTTGAGATCCTGCAATGTATTGACTTGTATATTTAGAATCACAAAACTTTTTGGATCTTCCTGACATCAATTTTGTGACTAGATCAGGTTCTTGTCATTGTCATTCATTGTGTCACTGTGGTAAGCTACATGTCAGAAGTGTTCTAAATACTTTGAAGTCATTGCGTGGAGGTACTTCATGTGGTTTGAAACATCAAACAGTCTTACTAAAAGATTTGACAGGTCTGCACTGTATTGACTTGGTTCATCTAACATTATACAAGTTTGTCTGAAATTTATTATCAAACAGACACCTCTTTAACACTTTGCACATCAGATGTTATCAGTCACTGTGTAGTACCAGTGACAATATGGTTAGTTTCAGGGTTAGTTACAATGTGTGTCATAGTGTCAGAATTATTCAGTCATCCAGGTTATCTTGATGGCAGCCATATATATATATACATCTACATTGATGTCACATGATCATTCACATTTTGAATAGTTGTTAATTGCAGGGACAGTAAGTTTCAGTGATGTTTTAGTTCAAAGGAAAAGATTTCTTATTATAGTATTATATATGAGGGATTGAAACACTATGGAAGATGTCACGGCCTTATTTATTGGTCTCCAACTGTTCCAGATACATGACTTTTGGGAATAGGATGTATGTTGTGAGGCTGCCAATATTTTTATCCCCCGCAACAACGAAGTTGCGGGGGGTATTAAAATGGTACTACCGTCCGTCCGTCCGTCCGTCCGTCCATCCGTCCGTCCGTCCGTCCGTTACACTTTGTGTCCGGCTCATAACTTTCTAAATAATCAACCATTTCAATTCAAATTTGTTATGGACATGAAGAAACATGTAATAATGTGTCATGAGAAACAATTTTCTGAAAATCTAAATAAAATATTAGGATTTTGGAGAAAAAGTGGTAAATTTTGTAAGAAATCTGTTACAAGTCCCTTCCGGCTCACAACTTCTAAACTAATCATCACATATTGATAAAATTTGATATGGAGATACATAATCATCTGAAGGTGTGTCATGAAGAACAATTTTGAAAATATTTTTATAAAATTTTGCCTTTATTGGCAAAAAATGAGGACTCTGTTGGAAAACTGTTACAAATCCTGTCCGGCTCATAACTTCTAAACTAATCATCACATATTGATCAAATTTGATATGGAGATACATAATCATATGAAGGTGTGTCATAAAGAACAATTTTGGAAATATTTTTATAAAATTTTGCCTTTTTTGGCAAAAAATGAGGACTCTGTTGGAAAACTGTTACAAATCCTGTCCGGCTCATAACTTCTAAACTAATTATATAATCATCACATATTGATCAAATTTGATATGGAGATACATAATCATGTGAAGGTGTGTCATGAAGAACAATTTTGGAAATATTTTTATAAAATTTTGCTTTTTTGGCCAAAAATGAGGACTCTGTTGGAAATCGGTTACAACTAAACTAATCATCACATTTTTGATCAAATTTGTTATTGAGATACAAAATCATATGTTGGTGTGTCATGAAGAACAATTTTGAAAATACTATATAGAATAAAATACAAAGATTCACCTCTTTGCTCCTTGTGTAAAAAAGAGCTAGAAACTGTAAAACACCTCTTTTGGAAATGTGAACATGTAGACCAATTTGGTCAGATATAGAACAATGGCTTAAATCTGTAGAAGTAATTATATATTTTTCTTGTGAAAACGTATTATTTGGATTTAAAGGTGTAAACAATAATCCTGTAAATGTAATCATCCTACTGATAAAACAGTGCATATTCAAATGTGCTCACGGAAATTTTGTGCCTCATATTGATTTTATTAAACAAGAAATTATTAAATACTATGATATCACCAAATGTATCAACTTATCAAATTGTACTGAGCAAAATTTTGTTAAAATTACTGTTAAGTTAGAAAGATATTATCTGTGAAGTTGTTCACTATATTTGTTTAAATGAACTGTATCGAACTGTTTGCTGATATTGTATGCCTGTAACTCAATAAATGGAAAAAAATAAAAATTAAAAAAAAATTATTTTTTTGAAAATATGTTTGTTTAATTATGATCACATTGCTCTTCAAGATCCAAATACATAATACATAAATTCATTTGTTTGATTTTAATTTTGTCAGTTAAGTCCAATTATGCCCAACAGTGAACATAAAGTTGGTATGATTTAGTTTTTTAATTAGAACAGTTTCTTTCATATCCTGGAAATTTTTTGTTAATTTGTGCGACAAAAATTAATCGGCAGTATGATAAGGAAAACCTATACATATTGTGCAATTTGCGGGGGATATAGCTCGACCATGTCAGCTGCTTGTTTTATATCTTTCTCATCTCCCACTAACCCTCATTTACCCTCCCGACGTAAATAATAACAAGTGTTTTTATTTGGCATTTGTCTGACATAGTAGTCAAAATCACTCCACTCTGATTAAAAAATCTGTTTATGACACATCCATTAAAATCTCTACATTATCACAGCCAGGAATTCCCATTTCCATTTGGCTTTTCACTTTACATTGTCCTTTTCATGACATGACCATATATCTACAAATGCACACCGTTTTATTTCTTCCATTTTTTTTTTCATTTTCATTTTACCGCCCAATCACATGCAGAAGGACTTAAGAGATGAGAAACACAATAAATAATACAGTGGCCTAAAGGGAAATGATAGACTATAAGTTAACTCACTTTAACAAAGAGAATATACTGTCAGCATAGTTATATATATAAAACCAAAGTTATCAGGTATTGATTTCACACATTTCATAATTTCCCGGCTTCAAGAAGGATTCTAAAATAATTACAGAGACTTTTACACCTTTTTAAGCTATTGATGAAAACTTATAATGATTGATTGATGATCTATAATTGATTTTGTTGTGAAATGGTCCATAATTAGACTTTCAGCTTCAAACGACTTTATAATCCTGAATTCGATGTCAAAGGAAATGATTTCTATCTTTTGAAATCGAATCATGGTAATACACTCGTTATTCACCTGAACGCTCCAAAATTAATTTTTCAAAGATCTATGGCAATTATTGCGTCTTTCTTTGAGGAAATGCAGTATCATTGGATTATGGCTTCAATCTGTGACTCGAGCTCAGGAAATCTTATTTAAAGCCTGGTAATATCAACCGTGTGTTGCTTTCAGCGAGGTGTGAGACCAGTGGTAATGATAATCAATTATCATGTGCTGCTGTTTCTTTGATGTCGATGTGATAGATAGATATGCAGCGTCTATGCTTTTGAGATGAGAAGGGGAAAAGACTCAAATGTCCATTTTTAAACTACCTGTCAGTCGAAATTAGCCTTACGATGCTTTCTAATTGACCACATCAAAAGGATCTTCTAGTTTTAGCATTGAGATGCCACTAAAAGGCACGGTAGACCATCTTTTTAGGAAAAAGTTTGAAAATTGAAAGGAAAAAATGTAAGATTATTTTTTTAGGTCAGTAAAAAGGAATTCTTAAATGAATGTCTTATTCTAATGAATTTGTTAACTCAGTTGATTTAAATGTTTTCATACTAAATTGCTGCTTGATGTTTCTTAGATAAGCAGTTCCTTATTCTATGACTTCAGTAAAGAGGGTCAAGTAATTGTGTGATCTATGGGAAGGGATAGCGCAGTGGTTAGGGTGTTTGGCTCGGATCAAGAGGTCTGTGGTTCGAATTCCGCCATGGGCTCGGCAACTATGTCTGCAGGAGAGAACTGTTCTACACGCAGTCAGGTTTGGGTGCAATGCTGTTCTGAATTGCAGCGTAGTATACCCATGGTTCGTTAGTTCCAGCCAATGTTTGCAGGTTTTACCGCAATACATAGCCACAATAGTGTTGCAGGCTTACTCTCTGCTATAATACTAGCAGTGATATAAGTGAAATAATTTTGAAAGCGGTGTTAAACCCCAAGTCACCTCACCTCACCTCACCTCTGGATTTATTAAAATGATTTCAAAGAGTAAAACCAAAAGATGCAAGAATATAAAGAATTTCTAACAATACATCAATAACCAAGATCATCTTGAATATTCATCTTTTCTCTTCCTCTCTCTGTGTTTTTTTAATTTATTTCTTTAGCCAAACGTAATGTGCTATTATTGAATTCAGAATACCGCTGCAACAATTTCTGCAAGCCAGTTATTGTTAGGACTTCTTTCTACAACAATCAAACAATTGAAAGCAGGTGTTTCCATCTTTGACCTTTATGTTCAATTAGAAAACTTCACAGAAATTTATTTTTCAAAAGAATAAAAGTATTTATTAGGACGAGCAGGATTTCTGCAAATTGGGCTGTTGTCCTTAACAAGGAAAATTCATGATTATGATGTTAAAGATATTGTAGGAATGAAAGTTTGATGATATGATCTCTTGCGTTTTGTGTGTTTTACATTATCGTTTTTCATTTTTCTGGGTTTTATTCAAATTAATCTGTAAACTCTGATACTGGGCTATTGTCTTGCTCAATTGACATTAATTGTTTTCTTTAAATTGAAATTTTGATGTAGATAACAGTTTTGGTGATGTGATTCCTTAGTACAGAGTAATTTGAAAATCTCATAAAGTGTTGGAGTTTGGAGTATCAACCCTTGATAAGGGCTACAAACAGTTGTAAGCAACTAAAGTAGTAATACTCAAGGGGTTTCAAGGAAATGTCCTGTGTAGGCATGATGTTACATATTTAAAAAATTATGATTCTTGTATCATTGCAAATGGGTCCGGTCCGTCTGCTCTGAATGTGCCAAAAATGCTCCCTCAGTTGATCACCTTTGGATTTTAATGCTGCTAAGGTGATCTTGGTATCATATTAAATAATGCAGAATACATATGGCTCAATAAAAGTCTTGGAAAATTTTAATTTTGATTCCAGGCCTTAAATAGGCATACATCTATGAAGTCATGGAAAGTCATTGATTTGTATTTCTTCTTTGTATATCAACTCACATCCTGCTACATCAGCGTATATGTCTCCGCTCATGCTACAACCTATCCCCTGATATCCTCCTACAGTATTCTGTCGTATCGCTGACGGGTGGTTGCTCAGCGCTATTTATAGCCTGTCTGTTTTCAGTCAAACTATTTCGAACTCCATACACTGTTGTCTAGTGATTTCGCACGTGGAAATCTAAGAGCGTGTGATTTGGAGTTTAGTGGGAGACTGCAACGAGAATCAGATTTATTATCTAATAGCACTCCCATTGGTTAATTTGCATCACGAGGTGAGCACGCGGAACGAAGCCAAGAAACTAGTTTGCCGCAATCGCTGAAAGGGCATTATTTCATTGGCTTGCTATATATAGCGATACGACAGAAGGCCATAGGAGGATATCAGGGGATAGGTTGTAGCATGAGCGGAGACATATACGCTGATGTAGCAGGATGATCAACTCATTTCCTTTGATCTTTTTAGATTGTCGCTATTTTCTAAATTTTGTCGCATTCAAAATCCTGATTATACACTCGAACTTGTCTCGGTTTGTCATGGAAACTCATCATTCATCAATGTTGAAAAATCATGAAAAAGTTCATAAAATTAAGTTATTTCAGAGGCATCTTAGAAGTTAAAACTATCAAAAAGTCAAGAAGATTATGGATTAATAACTTCTTAATTGTAGAATGTAAGAATAAAGAAGTTGATCATCCATAAACCCCTTGTCTTCTTCATAAATGCAGTGTTGCTACAAGTGTATGAACCAAATAATTGAAGCTAAGGTTAACCTTAGTAATTATAGCTTTATGAAAGGAGTCTAATCTCTTGAAGGCATATTGAGAATTTGATTGTTTTCATGAATGTCTGTTTCTGTATTTTCAGCTGGTGGGAGGAGAGTTTGACATCGAGTCCAACTTCGTGATCCACGAACCGAACAATATCCTGCACATGCTCAGTCTGCTCAAGGCTTGCTCGGTCACGCTACAGGTGAGTTGCTGCGTCATCCTTCGGATTATTCTTCTTTGACTTACAATCATTTTGCTCATCTTGAGTAACCAGTCCATTCCCAAACAGATCTCATCTCATCCTTGGAACCTGGCTTATCTTGAGTGATGAATCTCTTCCTAAAACAGAGGACTCTCCCAACTCTAATGTCATGTTGCCCTATCCGACATGTAAACAATTTCTACATGTCCAGTATCATCTTCTTTCAACTATTTTAGCTCATCCTTGGACCATGCCATCAACAGGTTTCAACTCTACACTTAGAGTTAGCCAAATATTTTCCTCAGACTTTTTTGCTCACCATGGGATTATTTCTTTTCCTAATGTTTTGGCTCTACTTGAGACCATGACACCGTGGCTTAAAAATTCGAAACTAGTTTCTTATACACCAAACATTGCAGCTCACCTTTGAAACCTTCCTTTAATAAAGTTTGGCATTACATCAGTCATAAAAAAACTCTATCCTTTTTTGCTTGGTACCATTTCAACAAAAGATTTTAAAAGTAAATCAGTTTTAGCCAGTACGCTTTCCGCACAAAATGTTTGTTCATCCTATTCCCATTCAGCAAACAGATTATCTCTAATACTCCTTGGTAAGGGTAATCTTGGCACCATTTCACAAACAGATTTCACTCTGACATCAGTCATAACCGTATAAAAAATATAGACTCTGGAATGGTCTTTGAACTACTATATAACAAACCATGACTACCATTTTAGTGTAACTTATCATAATTGGAGCCTTAGGGTCACCTCTTTACAAATTGTGGCCCTGTTTGGGAATGATAAAGTGGTCGAGTTCTTGAAATCGAACAACCAATCAAAAAATACTCTCTGAGGGAAAACAGCTTTAAAAGCCATCACCATGCATCATTCCAAAAAGATTCTCAAAGATTCTCATGGAAATTGAGAATATCTCAAAATACTCAGTTCAGAGAATATCTATCACATTTTAAAATATACCAAAATAGCTTATCTTGTATTAGCTAAAAAATCTCACTATCCCAATTATTTATCCTTGATGCCAAGGGAAGCTAGTTGTTTTATGAAGAGATCTTTACACTGACAAAGATTGAAGGCTGGAAGGAAATGTGATATCATCTTGAGAGATATCAGTTCTTTGGAAACTTCTACTAGCAGACAGGCTGTCTTGGCGCTCTATGGCACCATGAGACTGAGTAGTGAAGCGGATTTTGGCCTTTTTCTGTGCAAAATGGCTTAGATTGTTTCATTGTATTTTAATTTTTGAATTTATAAAAAGAGATTTATTTCTCATATACGCTACCCACTGATATAAAATCAATCATAATTTCAAAAATCCACTCACGCTTTGAATCTATGGAAATTTGAAATTATGAATTATGACATATTTATTCACTGACAGTAATAGAATATGTATATATTAATAATTGTATGCAAAAAGATATATTTTTTCTCCTTTTCACACTAATATAGAATCAATCATAACTTCCAAAATCAACTCATGCTTTTTATGTATGGAATTTTGAAATTATGAATTATGACCTATTTTTTCATTGACAGTGATAGAATATAAATTAATAATTGTTTGTAAGTTCTAATGTCCCTAGCTTGCTTGTCGTGTTTTTCTGGGGAAATCACATTCATTCACATTGCACTCAGTTCACCCAGCTGTACAAATGGGTACCTGAAAATTAGGGGGAAGTACGGACCTATACGGTCAGAGTCTTGTCAATCAGCGGCACCTAACATACTATCCCACCTTCATTCTCATGAATTGTGCTTTGAGCATGCAATATGTATGTCATGGATATATGTAGGGTATGAGAAAGCTTTGTTTATTATCATCTTTATGAAAAATCAGCATGATAGCATTATTGTAGCAATGTGTTATGTTAAAGGTCAGATTTATCGAGACCTTTACAGAAATGGATCTGTATATTGGTAATGCAGATAATTGCGTGTATGTATGTATGTAACTTGACCCTTGATATTTGAAAAAGATTTGGCTTGAGGATCTATTTCCATGTCAGAAAGGAGTCTTCATATTTTTTTGAAAAGGTGTTATTGTACAAACTTCGAAGAATTTACCTTTGAAATTCGATGTTTTTTCTAATTTAAGATCTGTCGGATCTCTTTCATCTCTGGCATGTTGTTAACGAGGATAGATTGAGCAGGTATTAACGATAAAAGATGATAGATAGAACATTACTTACATGGATATTTTGGGATCAGTTGATGAGGACATTTGCACTGTCATTATAGTGAAAATGTTGAGGTTTAGAAATAGACTTTAAGTTCCTTTGATACTTGTACCACAGGTTATTGCTTTTTAAAGCGACAGTCCTATCAAGGTATTTTTGTGGAAATGAAATTTAGGAGGAAATTACAGATTATAATATGATGTATGGTTATATATATTACAACCCCACCAATGGTTCGCTAGTTCCAGTCGATGCTCGCAGTTTCACCGCAATACATAGCCACAATTGTGTTGCAGGCTTTCTCCCTGCAATAATACTAGCAGCCGTGATATAGGTGAAATACTCTTGAAAGCGGCGATAAACCCCATATCACCTCACCTCACCTACACAACAACCCAGGTGGAACATTTAAATGAAAAGAAAATGCACACTCAGCACAAAAAACCAAAACAATGAGATAATTAAACCTTTCAGCAGTGCTTCCAGCGTAAATAGACCTGCTAGGCATTTTGCTTAGCCTTTTCAATACACATTTGTTTATTTTATTTTTACAATACAATTGTTTATTTTTACAGTATGTTAATGACATTTCCCAAATAAACAAGAACTCACAACTGGAAGTCTGGAACAGTCTCTTTAAAGGGGCAGTAGCACGTTTTTTGATAATTTTATATTTTATATTTTTCACTGATAATTGTAAGTTAATGTTAAAGGGGCAGTAGCACAATTTTGACAATTTTATATTTTAAATTTTTCACTGATAACTATAAGTTAATGCTAAATGTATTACTTTGATAGTATCATAAATCTCATAACACAAACCAATCATCCGTAGTCAGAGAACAAAGTATGAGGATTCACATAAAATCCATTGGCAGCCATTTTTGTGTGAACACCTTTGATTCATTTTGTGTAAGAAAAGGAATCGCATGGCTTAACTTTACATTGTATATTTGAATTCATACTGCTTCATTTAGTTTAAATGCATTGTCTTTCAATTGGAACCATTGATTTTCATTTTCCTAACATCACCTTATATTCCCCCTAAAAACGTGCTACTGCCCCTTTAAATGTATTAAATTGACAGTGTCAAAAATCACATTACATCAGTCAATCATCCATAGTGAGAGGACAAAGTATGGAGATTCACATAAAATCCATTGGCGGCAATTTTTTGTGAACACCTTTAATTCATTTTGTGTAAGAAAAAGGAATCACGTGCACGTGGCTAAACTTTACGATATATATTTGAATTATTACTGCTTCATTTAGTTAAAATACATTGCCCCTCAATTGGAACCATTATTTTTCATTTTCCTGACATCACCTTATATTCCCCCTAAAAACGTGCTACTGCCCCTTTAAGCATTTTCTCAAGTCATTATCCATGGAATCTTCACAGAAATAGGGGTTAAACAATTTCAGTTGATTATTTAGGCGATGTCCCTTTATTCCTAAAATTTCATTGTTACACTTCATATCATTTAAATTCTTCTAAATTGTCAAACTTCATGAAGATGTTGCTCCTTATGAAGTACTTTCAGAAATGAATGGTGCTGTTTTAGGCCTAGAAAAAAAGTATTTGTTTCTGGTTTCCGCCCACGTCAGTTTCAACCCCCAGCATCAAGCTATTTTTCAAGATGTTGACAAGGGAAAATGGTAATCTAGTTCCGTAGCCTAGAAAAAACAGTGAAACAGTCAGGCTCTTAAAATATTTCTTGTGCCTGTCCTTGAGTGCCTTCAAAGTCACAGCGAAAAAGTTATTCAAAGGTTATTTTTATATCTTTTTTCAACATGTTCAATAATAAAAAATATTTGCAAATTTTAAAAAAATCGTCGCATCATTTTTGTCTGAATGTACAGACCAGAAATGTTTCTTGGGGGGGCCTTATAGATGATTTATTTTCCATAATTAAGTAATATTGCATGATGGATGCGCCAGACAGATAATTCCTAGATACACTTTCCGATGTTGTATGAGTCAATACATATGAGACCTGATATTGTTGGTAAGCGATCTAACTAAGGAATCCATTCTTGGGTGTCAACAACTATCAAGACGTGAGTCATAATTCCTAGATTGTCTACTATACTGATTGTCTATGCTACCATTGCAACAGACAATAAAAGCATTTCGGAATAATTATTGTTGCAGTTAATAAAAATTTAATCTGAGGTCCAAACTATCAAGACTTGAGACATTGTTCCGAGATTATATATTTCATTACTCTATTTGTCTACTTAATACTGATTGTCTATGCTTCCAATGCAAAAGACAGTAAAAGCATTCCTGAATAATTATTGTTGCAGTTAATCAGAATTTAATCTGAGGTCCAAACTATCAAGACTTGAGACATTGTTCCAAGATGATATATTTCAATACATATTGGTCTGCTGAGAAGACGGTCGTTGCAAAGGACAATAATACCATTTCTGAGTAGTCATGGTAGTATTTAGTCATGTTTGTTAAGTATAAGGCATGAGACAAGAGGCATGAAATATTTAATAAAAACTGTTATAAGAGTAGATGATACAAGCATTTCTTACCAATAGTTGAGGTGTTTATAGTCTTGTCTGTTTATATTGATGTCCAAAAATATCAAGCTTGAGACACAATTTCAAGATGATATATTTCACGTCTGTATTGGTTTTATTAGCCAAAAATTGTCATCGCAAAGGACAATAAACACATTTCTGAATAGTCATTGTAGGATTAGGTCATATCTGTTTAGATTGATGTCCAAAACTATCAAGGCATGAGACACAATTCCAAGATGATATATTTCATTTAATACTAGCCAAAAATTGTCATAGCCAAGGACAATAAACACATTTCAGAATAGCCATTGTAGGATTAGGTCATATCTGTTTAGATTGGTATGCAAAACTTTCAAGGCATGAGACACAATTCCAAGATGTTTTATTTCATTACTGAATTGGTCTGCTATATGAAGAATGTCATTCTAGTAGATAAACCATGCATTTCTATAAATCTGAGGTATTTAGTCATATCTGTTTTCATGCTGCTAATGGCTGAAATATTTCCCAAGCAGCGAAAAACAATAACTCACTCATATGTGTTTAGAAAGATATCAAAAACTATCAAGACATAAGACATAACTCCAAGATGATATATTTCAAATATATATTTCAAATTGGTCTGCCATATGAAGAATGTCATTGCAGTAGTCAATATATGCATTTCTAAACCGTCGAGCTAGTATATTGTCTTGTCTGTTTATATTGACGGCCAGACTTATACTCCAACTACACACACTATTACTGTATAAGTCTATCCTGTTCTCTCGACGACATGACCTTATGTCCATCGTGGTCAGTCTAGAGATTAGATATCTCCTGGATTAATCTCCATTTCGGAAGCTCTTGATGGTCAGTAAATGAATCTAGCGGTCAAGATGGGATTGGAGTTGTGGACAATTGATCTTGGTGAAATGACTGACTGCAGACATCTAATCAACAGCTCCATTTTCAGATTATTTATGTTTGTTAGATTGCATCAGTATTATGTTTATCAAATTGTCAAATGTAGTAGTTAGGATATATCCATTCGTGATGGTCTAAATGAATCTGGCGGTCAAGATGGGATTTGAGTTGTGGACAATTGATCTTTGTAAACTCACTGACTGCAGATGGCTTACCAACAACTTCATTTTCTGATTACCGTATCTATGTTTTTAAAATTGCATCAGAGTTCATCAAAATGCTTATAAATGTAGAAGTTGGGATATATCCATTGTTGATGGTCAGTAAATGAATCTAGCGGTCAAGAAAGGATTTGAGTTGTGGACAATTGATCTTGGTGAAATGCCTGACTGCAGACGTCTAATCAACAGCTCAATTTTCAGATTAACTATGTTTGTTAGATTGCATCAGAATATTTAGTTAGTAAATGTAGTAGTTAAAAATATCCCATTGTTGATGGTCAGTAAATGAATTTAGGGTCCAAGATGTGAAAGACGCGTACGTTTCTGGACATTTGATCTTGGTAAACTTACTGACTACAGACAGCTATTTACCAACAACTTCATTTTCTGATTACCGTATATATGTTTTTAAAATTGCATCTGAATTAAGTTAATTAAAATGTCAATAAATGTAGTAGTTTGGATATATCCATTGTTAATGGCAGTAAATGAATCTAGCAGTGAAGATTGGAGTTTGTGGACAGATCTTGGTGAAGGACGAACTGTAGACAGCAAATCAACAACTACATTTTGTGATTATTTATGTTTGTTAAATTGCATCAAAATGATTGAGTTTTTATCCAAATGGATTGTTTATTGTAGTGTCAATAAATGTGGTACAGATGGACCTATTGTTGGATGGCAGTTTGTGATTGTTAGTTCTTTGCTATTGTTTGAGGTGGTATGCTTTTCATAAAACTTCATCTGTTTTTGTGGTTTATTCGAAAGTGATCTGAACAAACAAAGTGATTGACTGAAATCTATTTCAAAGCTAGGTCAAACAATTCCAAGATATATATGGTTTTCAAACAATCTGAATGTTATGTAGTTAATGATTAACGGAAATGGAGGTACAGACAGCATAATGTTTGTTCGTTATTTATTATTCTTTATGTAGGTATGATTTTATTTAAATGCCAACGTACATTTCTCTAAATTGAGCAAAGCAAGTTATAGAATTTCTGCTAAAGAAAACACATTACCTAATTATAAAATATATATATATACAAGGAGCGTTCAATAAGTGTTGCAAGCGGGGCATTGGTGTTTACATAAACAGTGTCAGCTTATAGCAGGTGTTACTATAGTCAAAACATAACATTGACACATGTCAAAACAATTTCTAGACATAACAATTATTTAGATATAATAGCTGCGCTGACCTAGGGGTCTCCATTATCATGGATTCTCTCAAACATGAACAACGCGCTGTGATCAAGTTCCTTACTAAAGAGGGATGCAAAGCTACAGAAATACATAATCGTATGTGTAATGTGATGGGTAAGGATGCTCCTAACTTTTCAACAGTTTGTCGCTGGTCTCTTCAGTTCAAGCGGGGCAGGGAGTCCTTAGACGATGACCCACGGTCAGGCAGGCCATCTGAAGTCACCCGACCGGAAGTTATTGCCGCTATCGAAAGACGAATTTTAGCTGACCACCGTGTTAAAGTTTCTGAACTGTCTTTGGAATTCCAGATATCAGTTGGAAGTGTTGAAAAAATAATTCATGACCATCTTGGTATGTCCAAGGTATCTGCAAGATGGGTACCCAGAAACCTCACAGCACAAGATCGCCAGAAAAGAACCAAAAGTTGCATGGAGCTCCTGGATCGGTTTAATGCGGATGAAGCCAGGCTTTTGTCTCGTCTGGTGTTAGGTGACGAAACCTGGATCCACCACTGGGACCCGGAAACTATACTGGAATCCAAGCAATGGAAGCACCCGAGTTCACCGCCTCCCCTGAAGTTTCGCACTCAACCATCAGCTGGCAGGGTTATGGCGACAATCTTTTGGGATGCAAAAGGCATATTATTAATTGATTACTTGCCAACCAAAACTACAATGAATGGTCAATATTATGCCAACCTAATGCAAGAATTGCGAAAGACAATTCGACAGAAACGCCGTGGAATGTTGAACCTTGCCTCACTATTATCCGTTACACTGCTATACTGAGTCTAGAAAGCTCTGGTTGAGGGTCGCGTCAGCCGACCTTTCTGCGACCTATGACCCTCCAACGTTATTCGTGCGAAGGCACACTATTTTGGCTTGGTAAGATCAGTTCTGATTGGTCAACTTGGTCACGTGGGCTGACGCGACTCTCAACCAGACCTTTCTAGACTCAGTATAGCAGTGTAACGGATAATAGTGAGGCTAGGTTTACTTAGACTGGGTTAGGGGGGCAAATGGAAGACTTCTACAAAAGCGGCATCAAATATCTTAAAGAGAAATGGAATAAGTGTATTGAGGTGAAGGGTAACTATATTGAAAAATAAAAGTAAAAAATTGACTACGCGAGTTGGTTTTATATTGAAGTTGCAAGACTTATTGAACACCCCTGGTATTTGAAATAATCTAGCCACAAAAAAGTTAAGCATTAGTATCCTGTTTCTCTTATCAAAGAATAAATAAAGTATGTTTTTAAAGGTAAGTGAATTGACAATGGATTTTCATTTGTTAAAGAAAGTTTCCAGACAAAAAGAATATATTAATTCTGCAAGTTGAAATATTTCTTCTGCTTTAGTTCAACTGAACATATGCTAGGCATCTGAAAGGTTTCATAACTGTTTCATCTTAAAGGGGCAGTAGCAAGTTTTTTGATAATTTTATATTTTAAATTTTTCTCTGATAATTGTAAGTTCATGTTAAATGTATTATATTGACAGTGTCAAAAATCTCATTACACAAGTCAATCATCCATAATCAGAGGACAAAGTATGAAGATTCCCTTAAAATCCATTGGCGGCCATTTTTTTGTGAACACCTTTAATTCATTTTTGTAAGAAAAAGGAATGGCATTGCTAAACTGAACGTTACATATTTGAATTATTACTGCTCCATTTAGTTTAAATACATTGTCTGAACCATTAGTTTTCATTTTCCTTACATCACCTTATATTCCCCCTAAAAACGTGCTACTGCCCCTTTAAATCTTAAAATACACTTTTATTACAGAAGTAACAACCCTGGAGATCGTCATTTGCATAAATATGGTTTCGCATGTACATGAAAGAGTTTGACGATCCATAGAATTTTTAAGTCTTTTAAGTCACTATATTACTCAAGAGGCCGCCCATAAAAATTCTACAGTTCCTCGACTAAGTATGAGTCATTGCATTGTTGAGAGCTAAACTAATGCAAATGATTTCCTATAGAATAGGTGACATGTTTTAATCATAGCTACAACATACATACATCAATATATTTAAATTTCCAATTCTGCTTTTTCACCATTAAAAAATGTATCATAGGTATTCCTTCCACAACTATGTCATGAGCAACCTGGCTCATGAAACCTCATTGACCATTGTTAACAAGAGCATCCAGACGGGTAAGGGGGGTCACATGACACAAACTTGGTACTGGCTGTCAGCTGAAAGCGGTTTCGCAACCAAACGATTTCGTCCCTACCGAGTATTTACGACTCTTTCGGGGCCCTGCTAATAAAACACTGGAAGTTAAAAATTCAGGTTGCAGACCCCCTTTAAGTTCAGTTTTATTCAAACACAAGCCATCAACCAAAATTATCCTTTGTCACCATTGATCACATCAACACATCGTGAACTTGAATCATTTGAGAAGTTCTTCTATTCTCTAGAGAAAATGCCATCAAGTTGTTGAAACACATCATCCATCAACCAAACAAAAAAACGACTTTGATTTTTTTTAAAGGTTTCTTCTCTTTCTCAAAAAACTCCATCAATGGTTGAACATCCTCCAAATGTTTGCAAAGACGGTCCATTAGATATCCATCGTTTGAAAAATAAACAATGCTAGTAATTACATTTTACTTAACAATGTCCTCACAAGATATTGATCTGTTTGACACCAGAAAGTTATCTAGATATCACAAAGCTGGCATAAAGATCAGGACATCACTGACAATAATGACAGTACTGACAACTGTCATCACTGACATCACCTACATTACCTACATCACTGACATCTGACATCACTGACATCTCTTACATCACTGACATCACTGACATCACTGACATCACTGACATCACCTACATCACTGACATCTGACATCACTGACATCACTGACATCACTGACATCACTTACATCACTGACATCACCTACATCACTGACATCTCTTACATCACTGACATCTGACATCACTGATATCACTGACATCACTGACATCTCTTACATCACTGACATCACTGACATCACTGACATCTCTTACATCACTTACATCACTTACATCACTTACATCACTTACATCACTGAAACTGACATCACTGACAACCGACATCACTGACATAACTGACAACTGACATCACTGACATAACTGACAACTGACATCACTGACATCACTTTATTCAGCATCGAGTTCCAGATGACAACAGAACATCACTAGCATCACTTGATTCAGTGCTGTTATATGCATTACCTGTTTCAGAATTACTGATAATAGTTTTAAAATTAATTAAAGAATAAGATAAAAATATAGTATATGTAGATATGCAAACTCAATCAAATATTTAATTGGGAATTATTTCCTTTGCGAATACATCAAGAATAACAACTTGTATCTAAAATATGCATGATTTTAAAGAAAGTCGATGAATTATCCAGAAACCTAACATGTCCTCTGACAAAAACCAATGCTTGATGTCACATTTACTTAACGATATCCTCATAAGCTAAGGGTCTATTCTGACACCAGGAAGTGATCCAGAGGTCACGAAGCTTGCATCCAGATGACTACAGAGCATCACTGACATCACTTGATTTACCACAAAAATTTGTTTCAAGGTTACAGATTCAAGTTAAAAAATTATCTCAAAAAGAAGTTATAAAATAAAGAATATGCAGACATTCAATCTCATTTAAAGATTGAATTAGCAATAGTCTCTTTTGCACAGCAACAAAACACATTGTTTGATAAGAAAAATTGCTTGTTATTACTTTTACCTAACAATATCCTAATGAGCTATGGATCATTCCAACGTACACCAGTAAATGATCCAGAAGTCACGTAGTGGACATCACATTCTAGATGACTTGAGAACATCACTGACATCACTTGATTCAGCGCCACTGTGTATTACCACACATTCCTGTTTCCCAGCTACGATTGGATCAGACAATTAAACCCTCGCCCTATAGCTGGTCACTTTATTCCCGTATTATCAGCCATTGGGGAGTCGCAAAGTTCTCACTAATTGATTAAGTTTCTTAGTCTGCGGAGCCTGAAGTCAAAATATTGACTGCAGAGATTGATTAGATTGATGCCTGGATACAGGGAGAGGTGTGGATCTAGGAATTGTATAATATGTGTCCGTCTGTCTGACCTTCTGCAAGTCTCTGATTCCGAGGGCTCAGACGGATCTCAAGGATTGAAGTAATTGTCACAGTATTGCCTGAGCTATCACTCTGATAGATTCAGTGAGCAGTTTCTAAGAGATTTTGATGTTGAGTTAGGATCAATGAATTACTCCTTAGGTAGATGTTAACTGGCTCTTTCCATGCTTCGGCTTAATGTCGGCTGTAAACATTGGGAGAGAAGTCTGGTTAGTTCACAGCTCTTTACCAAGAGCCAACCACCTTTGGTGTAAAGTGTTGAATGTTTAAGATGTTCTTTGAGTGATGGTTTATTTCTGATTTGGTCAATAATGAATTACTAATATTCGAGGGATATTTTAGAAGTTTTGATGACAATAAGGAAAAGGATTATATGGATGACAACTTCTTTATTCATGTTATGCAATGTTTCAACACAGCTCCTTCTGGTTTGAAACGACACAAGGATCGAGCTGTATCAAAACGTAGCATTAATTACTTCAATAAATAATGTAGCTACTCTAGAATTATGTCTCCCCCCGATGGTCGAGAGACATATTGGTTTTAGCTGAGTTCCCGTCGGCGTCTGCGTTCCCATTTCGTTTCACGAGCATATCTCTAAAACTATGTGACCGATCATCACCAAACTTGGTATACTGTCTCTCCATATCATGTAGATGTGCCTTTTGGAGGTTTGAGATTTAAAACAAATTATTTTGTTTATTTCCATGCAATAATGGTGCTTTATGATAGTATTGTTTGGAGCATTTGAGGAAGGGGGAGACATCTGTTTTTACAGGTAAAAACACTTTCTAGTTATCAATGCTATGAACTGGAAGTCTTGATCTGTAAAATCTTGGAAACAAAGTCTATACTTTTTTTTTTTTTTTTTTTTTTTTTTTTTAATCAATATTTTATTCATGGGGTTACAAAGTCTATAGTTAATTCATCACTTATAATAGTTTGTTCACAAAATTCACCAGCCAAAGTATTGATTTCCCTAAGAAAAACTATACCGGTATGTCTTTTTCTTGCCTAGAAGAAACTATTAAAATAGAATGGGTCATACAATTTTTTTTGTGGTATGCACCCATCCTCAAAGGTGAATTGAAGTATCCCAATGTACTGAGGCTCCAGACTTCATCAGAATTTAATAGTGTTATTTATGCCAAAATGAAAATCCAAATCAAGTTTAGTGAGATACAGAACTTTTGAAACAAGAAACATAATTTTAATTGAACTTCAGTTATTATTTTGTACAAAATCAATATGACAGAAAATATTCCAAATGTTTGCACAGTATTAACTTTATAATATAATATCCAGATATCAATATTTCAAAATTTCATAAAAATGTTGATGCACAGTGAAAGACCAATCCAATTTTCCGCCCTTTTTACACCTTTTATAAAACCATCATAAACCTTTCAAGGGATTCTCATCTAATTATCTAATTCTTCAAGATGCATGTTCTGTCATCTGAAAATGGCCAATATTTTTGAGGAATTCAATCAAATGATGGTTAGTTGAAGCTGTATGAAATTACTCATTATATTTTACATTATTCCACATGTAACATGTAATTTTGAGAATGTGTTCTGACAAGCTCTTGATTATTTGATTATTTAATCTATCACTGTCAAGAAATAAACAATCAATCATTTTTAATGTGATATGCCATCAAACTCACAAGGAGACTTTGGGCTTTAAAACATATCAAATTAATTATTTGTACACAGCTGATCAGTCAAACGATACCAAAAAAATGTTTCAACATAATTATGCGGAGCTAGAGAAGTGATATTTTTTAACCTTTACTAATCCATTAATCTTTCATTAACTCTTCAAATGCGGGTTTAAATGGTCATTTTGACTCCAAGCTAACATAGTGAAGATAAAAAGCTGACCCAAGAACTATTACAAGAAGAAAGCAAATGTAGACGTGCTAAAAAATTACAGATTGGATTCAAAATTTTCTCTTCCACATGTGCATCAAGAACATGAACTTTTTGTCCAATATGCTAATAAAGCTCCACCACAAGACCAAACATGATATCTTAAGTTTTTAACCCAAAATGAGTCTAGAGACCTTGGCACATATTACAAGACAAAATCAAGGAATGTTTGAGACAGTTCACCACTAAATGGTACCTTCTTTCATTCTTAATAAAACTTTCATTCCTTTCCTAATACCGAGTCATTTGTTTTGTGTAACATGGAAGTCCAACTCCTTACAGCTTTCTAGTAAAAATTGCTGAAGAATGTAATAATGATTATACTAATGATAATAATAACACTTTATTATCCTCAGTACAAGTACATTTTGGAAATTTGTTTCGTGTCTAGGCACCCAAAGTTAATTCGTTGTTCTGCCTTTACAATGCTGAGTGTCAGGCAAGACAGCAACAACTCCAACCTTTTAACGTCTTTTGGTATGACGCGACCAGGAATCGAACCCCTGTCTTCCGGCTGACGAGCGGAAACTCTACCACTGAGCTACGTCCCCAGTAATCAGATTCAAACACCAATGATGGCAACTAAAATGTCTCCAAGATTGCAAATATTCAAAATATTTTTTCATCTTAAATCCTAGCTTTGTAGCTAAAGTACATTTATCATATGATAAAAGATTGTTCCATAATTTTCACAATTTCATGAAAATGTCCTCCATTTCAGGCTGAGATATGGAGCGTGTTCACCGCCATGTTGAAGAAGAGCCGACGCAACTTGCACGCGTGTACGGAGATTGGTCTGATTGGCCGGGTCTTCGAACTCCTCAACAGTTCTGACGACATGATTGCAGGTAGGTGACACCATTGACGTGTGGAATAGTTATCTCCCCTTTGATTGTAGATGTCATCTTCCATCTCGGTAAAATTAGGATCGTACCTTTATCAGTATCATTATTCTCTGCTTCTGTACCTTCCTGAAGAGTTATGATATTAATATTAATTGATACAAAAGTTATTCTTGGATATTGAAATTGTCCTTTTTTCCAAAAATTACATTTAAAAAAAATATTTTTGTTTAATTATTTTCCACTATTAATGTAAGATTAGTAAATATAAGTTATGGGTTTTGCATTCATCAAAAGTGAAAAAAAGATAAAGTAATAAATAACAAAGATAAGCTAGGGAATGATGCGTTTAGTTGTGGTCTTTAAACCTAATAACTGAAAGCATTGTTTCTGGTACAAAAGTAGAGAATGTGATCTGATTAATTTATCAAATTTATTTGCTTCAATTCCCACTTCAAAACAATTTATTGAGCAAACTGTTTTTGTGTCTTTCTAATCTGATATGAAGTATATGAACCATAATTGAAAATGTCTGTTTCTGATAAGAGCATATGTGGTATGAACTTTAACTCTTTCCAATATTGGAATGGTTGAGAAGATTGTTATGCATAAAAACTTCTCTGTAGCATTTAATCTGAATCACATGCATAATTTGCACATTGCATGACTTCATTTGATGCATCACATTGATATACCAATTTTCCCTCATAACATGGCAAAAACTGAAACCAAATTTTGATAAATGGAATTTTTCTGGAAATATGCTGCCAAAGCAATCTAATATGAATCCATGTTTCAAAAGCCGATTTTATATCAGTTGATGTTCATCTTTTCACAAATTCATTGTGAGTTTAATCACTTTTCAGTAACAGAAAATTTATTTCAACAACCTTAACTTTAAACTAACTTTTTGGTTTACGTTTATCCGTTTTCCATATTGGCTATATTTTTGTCATTATAATGATTTCAATCATATCTTTATGAATAGTAATTATTCCATAGCTCTTTAAAGATTTTGATAATTTTCTAGTTAATGATTTTCCCTGTTTAAATGTTACCTAAATCTACAACTTCATTTCTACAATGAGTTCATAAATTCTTTGTTATTTGATAAAATTTGAAAATATAATATTTTAGTTCACCGATATTTCTTGATATCTCAATGGGAATCATATCCTAATTTAAAAAATTTAGTTATTCTAAAAATTCTTATATGCCTTAATTTGTTCCATTGTGTCATTGTAGATAGAACCTTGAATTTAGATTCTTCAATGCTATTTTTTTCTTTTCATGATAGCTAAATCTACATTTTCACAAAAATTAAATGCATATCTCCATCCCATTGTTTCACACGATCTTTATCTGTAGCTAGAACTTACAGATTTAGATCTTTTAATGCCTTATAATTTCTTTTATCTCCATCATATTTTCAAAGACATTTCCTCAAAAACTAAGTGTATATTTCCATCCCATTGTGTCACAATCTGTAGTTAGAATCTCCACAATGATGTGTGCTATATTTCATCTCTATGCATTCTCCTACAGGCATTAGTGGTAAGTGCATGCTCCTCAGTCTCAGTTATCTCCCCTTGTCTCCTTGACCTCCTCGCCTGCCTCATGACTTCTCTCTCCCTCCTCCTCCTTCAGTAGAGGAGATGGCATTGCATGTCACTGTTAGCCTCGAATGATGAACAACCCTTGCCATAGGTATTCAGGATTTGATGGAATTTCTATAGATTTTTTTATAGTGCCATTTTTCATGCTGAACCTCCTTTGTGATCGGTAGTCCTAGGTAATCAGAATGTAATATTAAAGGATAGAAGTTAGGTTCCTTAGGTTACTTTGTGAAAGGATGTTGAAGTTATCAACAACCTTTATGTTAATAATTAGATATGATTTCTATTCACTTCAAACAATAGAAGTAAGAACCACCTAAATGTGCAATATCTAACATTGTATAACTCCATCATTATGATTTTCGAATATTTCAATTCAATGATTTTGGGTAAAGATCGGGTTTGACCCTCAAACATATAACTACAAAATCATTCTCCTCTTATTTCCTCCTGTGGGGCTCCATTTTGGACTGTAATATCATCTTTAATAAATTTTGTTAGTTTTGTATTGATTTAAAAAGAATTTGCCCTTACCTCTAATAGAAGCAGATGATTTTCTCATAATTGTCTATCAATGTTTATAGAATATATATTCAGTCCTATATTGTATATCATTTTAGATTTAATTTTCTTTTCATAGATGATAAGGTTATAATTCTCATTTTTTAAATCCATCAGTTATCACTGACCTTTCCAAAAATATAAACGGAGATTAAGTTGTCATGTCTTTTTATTAGGTACATGTATAACTATTATCAGTTAATGAATATTAGAATAAGATCTATTGAAATTTCCTCACGTCATGAATATTTATGGCAAGGGCGTGTATATGATGTCGGTTTCAAAAAGTTTGATTAATAGACAGATAATTTTACGTCAATCTATGGATGTATTGGTGTTTTTTTTAGTGTAATGAGATATATAAATATGTAATATTGCATTTTAATGTTTTTCTTGTTCAGTATAATAACAGTAATATTGATACTTTACAGTTAAATCTGTTTTGATGATGGTCTTCTTGTGGATTGTTTTATCATTGCATTTGAGTGTGAATGTGTGTACCCATTTTATTTTGAAGTTTTGAAATTTGATTAAAGTGAGATTATAATTAAACATTTTAATGTGGTGATAATTAGTATGTATAGTTCAATTTGTTCTGTCTTGACGATCATGGATGAAATTGAATATCAATTATTGATAAATCATTCTATGCAAAAATGATTTTCAGAAAGATTGAATTTCCATTTTAAACACTAATTATTTTCCAGTCAATATTTCCTTAAACTCTGCTATTTTCCAGTCAATATTTCCTTAAACTCTGCTTGTATCTCATAAATTTTCAATGAGAAGAATGTATTTGATAAATGATAAGTGAAAAAATGTTATTCATGTTTTGATTATTTGATTTATCATATAAATAAAAGTGTCACATTTTGAAACCTTCTAGATTAGCCAGAAGATTGTAAGGCTTTTTAGTTTGAAAAAATAAAGTCTAGTTGAGGATAGAATGAATAGTGCCCGCTTAATCTTGGCTTACTATATCCTCTACAAGCAAAATTTCAGCTTAGATCATCATTGCCACATCACAATCGTTAACGCTTTCCTATATCATAAATAGTACTGCTTTGAAACTGCCTCTTTCCTGAAAACTTGCCATACTATATTTCACTCCATTGGCTATAAGTCTTACTCTAAAAACTCAACGCTTAAAAATGTCAGATGCTTATCTTAATTTTTTATCATTAACTCTTCTTATTGATAGATATATGTCATTATATGACTCAATTGTTTATTATGAAAAAAAAAAATTAATATCCTTTAGGATTTACTTCTTTATACTGTTCTTGGGAGATGTCACAAACTGAAAAAAATCATTTACAATTGTATTTCAGTTAAAAATATTGAAAAACATATGTATTAGAGAGAAACCCTAATGTAGTTATAACTATTGCATTACCTTTCTGTGTACAAAAACTTAATTAAAAATCGATGACTAGGTAATAAGGTGTTATGACAATGTAAATGTTGAGCGAAGAATCACAATTATAAGGTCAAAAATTTAAAATAGTTGAAAGAATTAGGGAATTACTGAAAGTTTAAAAAAGAAAAATAGAAGTAGGAATTTGAAATTCTGAAACAATAAATGAAAAGTATATTGTAAAACTTTCACAGCCAAAGTGTAAAGAAAAGTGAGAAATGAAATTCTTGGAAACAAGAAATAATTGATGAAATGAATATGTGAAATGATTTGTGTTAGTTAGGGAATACTTTTATGACAGTGGACGAGAAATTTAGGTTATGTTTATGTGAAGCCTATGCCGTTATCTCAATACTTTCTGTAATCAATCTGAAATAGACCACTGGATATGATATTTAGCTAAGTGATTTTCCATTTACCCCATCAATTCATATCTCATTCTACTTTAAAATTCCAAGAAAACGTTTTAAATGATCTTCCATTTAGTAAAAGTGTTTTTTCACATTGAATATTGAAATATGGTTATTGTCTAGATGGTATAAGATAATGATATTCAAATTTGAATTTGAAATTTTAACTTTTCATTCCGAAATGTTTCTTTTATCCATCGATTTCATTGTCATTATTAAAATAAGGGTATGTGCAGTAAGGAACATATTATCAATTTATGAGAAACTTTGCATAAGTTATAAAATTTTATCATTCCATCAATTTCATTGTCAATGTTGAATAAGTGGTTGGAGTTGGAGACCTCTGCTTATATCTTGATGGGAATGAACAAGTTTTCATTTTGATTATGATCTTTTATTTATCAGTTATATGAACTTTTTCAGCATGTGTTAATTTCTCTGAGTGTTTGCTATCAATCTATGTATGCATGAAAGTTAACTTTAAAGGATTCTAATCATTTCAATATGCATGATGTAATTAGAAATGTGAAAATTGTGTAATTACTTAACAAAAACAATTTAGTATAATAACTATGTTGTTAACACGTATGTAATTCTGCATGAATTAAATACTTTACAAACTTAATAATTACAATGGTTAGGTGGCATGCTTTGAATTTGATTCTTCTGAATTTTCTTCAGGAAACGCAAGAGAAACTTAATTTTAAAAGCACTTCATTTTCCTTCAGGATTCAAGTTTTTAAACATTTTATTCAATGCTGTAATGACAAACATAAAATTTTGATTATATGACTTCTATTTAATGATATCTTCGTGTAATTGATACTCTTCCCTATAATTGATATCATCTTCGAGGATATCAGTCTTTCCCCTGGATAGCATAAAAAGGAACCCAATCTTGACCAACTCATTTTCCAGATTGCTGTTCTGGAGCAATTCTCTTCCAGTTAATTTGAAGTCGTGTCGGGATGCCAGAAGATTCTGATAAATGGACGTCTTTTTTATCAAATTACACTTGAATTCTTGCTTGGCAGCTGTCGAATTATCAGGAAAAAAAAGAAGTGAATTTATAGACATTTCCTTTAGTTGTGGGACACGAGGAAGAGATTTGAATATTGTATTGACTATCTTAGTCTGGTCTTGTATTGATGATTATCTGTTCTTCACATCTTCACAATGTTCTTTACATCATCCTGGGATTAAAATTTTTCCTTAATTTGTGATGGAATTGTTTTGAAAAATTGTTTCACTACTTGGAGAAAATTTAATTTAAATATTATTGATTTAATCTTGTTATTTTCTTCACGTTGCTACTTGTGTGTTCTTTTATTAGATGAAATGGTTTTGAATTGTCAGCAGAAAATTGTTTTTGATTTACATCTTTGAATCAGCATCATTTTGTTAATTTGAAAACAATTTTTAATTTAGGTAAAAGTCACTGAGCTCAAAGCAATTAAAAATCAAGGTAAAATAATGCTTAATTGAAGGTAAAAATTTCACGTTGGTTAATGAGCAATCTTACATTAGGGTTGGAAAACAATGTCAATTTGGGCTGAAAAAAAGTTAAGATAATTGTTTTAATTTTCATATTGAGATTTAACAATTTCAAACTGAAATGGTTGACTATCTTTCATTGCAATGGAGGCAATGATCTGAAGACCGTAGCTAAATATTTGAAAGAAATCTTGATCTTGATCAATATATGTCAATAAATAAAGTAAATGGCACATTAATTTAGAAAATAATGAATATTGAGTTAAAACAACTTTAATGAGGTAAAAATCAATTAAGCTTTAGAATAAATGCAAATTGAGAAAAAAAAAACTATCTGAGTAAATAAATCCATTGAGACAAATAGTTTTGGAAATTGAGCTAAAAAGATTTCAATGAGCTGAATAATTGCATATTGGTCTGGAACAGTCAAATTTAACTAAAACAATATTCATTGAAGTCAATATTTCAATCACCAGAAAACAATTTAAATTTCAGCTAAACGTAATTAATGAGCTGAATGAATTCATCACTTATTGATCTGAAATCTCTTTGATTTTGAGTTAAAAAACACTGTCCTTGATAGTCACAGTGCACTGGGTTCACATGCCTTGGGGGGTAGTTATTCTGACATTAACATACAAAATCCGGGCCAAAAGAATTTTTTAAGAAAAAAAATGTTTTATATTGATTCTTCGACAAATGAGTGTTATTAACACAAACAATGCTTCTGGTTGAATCTTGCATTGAACACGAAAATCAGAAAACCATTTTATTTCAACATTTTGAAAACATCAATAAATTGTTAATTTACAGCATAACAAAATCACTGTCTTCCTTAAGTCTTCCCCAAAACAAGGATTTGTTTGCTATCAAATTCTCCTCAATTCAGCTTTACGTAAATTGATTTGAAAGTGCTGCATAATATCCTGTTTCATGGAACAGCTTAGCTGTTGAAGAGAGATTTGTTTCATTTTTTTCTGAATGCTTGTCTATCAAGATTGCATAAAGGATTTAAAGGGGCAGTAGCACGTTTTTTGATAATTTTATATTTTAAATATTTCACTGATAATTGTAAGTTAATGCTAAATGTATTAATTCGACTGTCAAAAATCACATTACACAAGCCAATCATCCATAGTCAGGACAAAATATGGGGATTCACATAAAATCCATTGGCGGCCATTTTTTTTTAACACCTTTAATTCATTTTGTGTAAGAAAAATGAATCGCATGGCTAAACTTTACGTTATATATTTAAATTAGTACTGCTTCATTTAGTTTAAATACATTTTCTTTCAATTGGAACCATTTATTTTCATTTTCCTGACATCACCTTATATTCCCCATAAAAGCGTGCTACTGCCCCTTTAAGTGCAAGGATGATGATCATACTTGAAAGGTGTTATGAACACTATTGTACCTTCAATTTCATGCTGTTAAACACTGTAAAAGAAGCTTCTGAATTTATTGAGTAAAAAACTGTGGAGCAACTTTAGTGCTTAAAAATTGAAAAATGGACATTGTATGATTTAGGAAATAATAATTTTGCATAATTCTATACAAATAATAATTTTAGTCTGTCAATTATTAATCTACCATACAGAAATTTCTCTATTAATTTGACCCTTAACATTAAAAAAACCCTCGGAAAATGTCTATGGTTGAAGAATTTTTCACTTTTGGTGTCTCATTCAGGACTTTGGTTGAAATTTTGTAGATACATATTAAGATTATATGTAATATTGATGAATATTTTTTTATAGATGACCATTTGGTCATTATGTCCTCATAATGAAGATATTTTTAATTGATTACTGGAGAAGAAAAAATTACACTTTTCAATGATTTTTTTCAAATTAAACAAGGATTTTAAGCAGTGGTCGAATCACAATATCAACTTTTGGCAGTTGGTTGAAATTTCAGAAATGATATGAATTTGGGACCACAGAAAAATACTATGTGGTTGACGGGTTGAATTATTGGAGATGTTGAATCAATGGAGAAATTACGATAAGTACAATGTATATACAGTTGAAAATTGCAGAAAAGTTGATTTCTTAAAAAAATTTGACAACAAAACAAACCACACAAAAAAAATGTACAGTCTTTCAGTGCAATGTAACAATGTTACTGATGAAAAATAATTAGTATTATTTAAGTGATGCAGAGGAATCTAAAATAATCCCATTTTACCGAAAGTTCCACCAAAGGTCAGAGAGGTCTTGTTTATACTGGAGGAACATTCTGAAATGATTTTCACTCAACGTCAATTTATGCTATTTACTAAATCAACTCCAGACTTTGTGGCCCGAGAATTGATTGGCAAATAATCAAAGCATACTCGGTGTAGTCCAATAATTCTATCTCTGGTTGAGTGCGATGGAGTCATAGTGGAGTGATTATGTTCCTCAACTGTTCTAGAGGCAATGTACAAGTTGGTTGTTTAGGGAACACTTGGGTAAAAAGATTTTATTTTTCTCTCTGTCACAATTTTTTTAGAAACTGTTCCTATATAGTTTTCAAGCATAAGGAAATGATGAGATTCACTAATTTATATATGTAATAAATGTAAGTAATTATAGGGCTCATGTTATCATGAACATGATGTTGATCATCATATAACTCCATTATCTTGTAGATAATATTTTTGTCAAATAAATCAAAGATGTTATTTATTTCAAAATAGAAAGTTCACTTTTTTGGCACCAAAATTTAACTTACAAAAATCAATATGACTTTTGTGTTAAAAAATAATGTATTCATAAGAAATATGATGAACTTTTCTTATCATGACATATGAATGAAATATATGATGATCAGATATAAGGGAATACGGACATACACCACCTACTCAAAACGCTATTTTCACTATTAAAATGCGTCATTTTCCCAATCCAATTTGTATTCAATCCCAATTCCTCTCCTTATAGCACAATCCTTCAATCTCAACCAAAATCACTGCTGTGACTTTTTACCTATAGATGTTGTTTCTGTACTTGAAACTAACTTAAATATTCTGAGTTGTTCTATCCTAAGCTGTCAAGAGTTGAAGCAATGGAAAGTATTGTATAAGGTGATACTTGATTCAAGTTATACCTAATTGTATTTAATCAATCATTTCAGAGTATTTTGGTATGCTGTAAGACAGATAAGCATTCATTGCATTCAAAGCTTGATAAATCAAAAGGTCACTGAAGACACTAAGTTATTGATAAGATTAATACAAGTCAATGTTGTCAATCCTTTGGATGTGTTTCATTAATTTGTTTTAAATTGAAATTCATGATTGATGGGAGCGGTTGTACATTTCAGTAGGTCTCATTTCAACCCTAGTAACATATAAGTACAGTGGTTAGAATGTACTCGTGGTTTGGATTCTTTGGTCTGGGTTTTAATCTCTCTTCTGGATAGGGGTGGGATAGCGCAGTGGTTAGCACATTCGGCTTTGGATCAGAAGGTCAGTCGTTCGATTCCCACCAGGGGCTCGGCAACTTTGTCTGCAGTAGAGAACTGTTCTACACGCAGTCAGGTTTGGTTGCAATGCTAAACTGAATTTCAGCGCAGTACCACCGATGGTTCGCTAGTTCCAGCCGATGCTCGCAGGTTTCACAGCAATACATAACCACAATGGTGTTGCAGGCTTTCTCCCTGCAATAATACTAGCAGCCGCGATAAAAGTGAAATACTCTTGAAAGCAGTGATTAAATCCTATATCACCTCACCTCACCTCTTCTGGATAAATTGCACGAGGATGAAACTTTGGAATTGTCTGCGGTTGAGAACTGTTTTACGTACATGGTTGATGTTTTAGAGTCAATTTGTGATGATATTTAGTTGTTCAGCCCTATAACTAAAATAACATAGACACTTGTAACTTGCTAGGATTATCGTTTGGGAGGGGTGCATATTATGCCAATATGGGTGTCACAAGTACAACTATTGAAAAGATATCTTCTGATCAAAGAATATGAAAATTAGTTTCTTTGCAGAATGAAAGTTCCCTGCCCTTCTATTTTCTTATATTGTTTAGTCATGTATGAGAAATAAGACTCAATATTTACTGTTTTTGGAACTCTCTTGGAAGATCGGCATTGCAGCATTATTTAGGTACAGACGCATAGAGAGTTAGTTTATCATTCTTTCACTTCTACTTCACCAGAGTCTAAAACTTCATAATCTTATTGACAGAAAAATATTGATTTAGGCCTGAAAATTATACTTCTCATAGACTCCTTAACATATTTTACTGAATAATAATTTTTTTAAACCAGAAATTTAAAAGTTTTGGAGAGAGATTAGTGTACTTCGTTGATCTTTTGTCTTTCCTCACAATTGAAAGTACTCTCCTCAAAATAATGATACTTAATAATTCACTCAATTCAACCATTATGAAAAAGCATCAACTTGAAGTTCATATTGGCATTCACACCCAATCACTTTAATTCATTCAATTCAACAATAATGAAAAAGCACCAACTTGAAATTTCACTCTAGGGAATAGTGATATTGCATAGGTCTTGAAGAACATATTGAACGTCTACACAACTGTTAGTTTTATGCTTCAGGCAAACAATCAGCCGTCTGGCTCCATAAAAATTCTGCTATGTTATTAAAAAATCTTCAGAATTCTGGGCACAGTTGTCTGGTCAGCACTTGCTTATTAGGTTACACAAAACCTCAGGGGACTCTTGATGAAGTTCTCTCCAACCATCGGATCCGGTTGAGTGTGTCATCAGAAAGTCAAATGTAGGCACCTCTCATACAATTACATTGTAAATTCTTTTCAACCATTTCTTGAAACATACCAAGTGTCTTGATAATGATTCCATGTTGTCTTGGTGACATTGATATTTCGAAAATTCAGTTTTGTTCTCTCAGCACCTGGCAGCGACAGTGCAATGCAATGCCAGTTCATCTCCCATCTTTTAGCATCTTTTGGTATGACACGTCTGGGAATCAAACCTCAAACTCCCGGGTGAAAAGCAGACACTCTATTAACTGAGCTACTTCCCTGGTCTTATGTGTATATGATGTGCACACATGAAGAGAAACCGTTGTTTTTCATATGTCACATGTGCTGCTGTATATATTTGTTATAATTGCTGTTTCGCACAAGAGAAGTTGAACATTTTCTGCCGAAATGATTATCATAAAAATATTCACCAACAAAACCAAAATGCATTTCCAGTCAAGTTAAATAAACAGTTTAATAAACTGGAAAAATCAGATATCATTTTAAATTTATTGAGATAGCTTACAAGTGAATTGTTTGAAAAGAATTATTCCAACTTGGTGAAACAATCTATCAAATTAGACAAGCAACAATGACATAAGAATCAACAGAAAATATATAAAAATCTTCAATTTTCAAGTAACTTTTAAACAGACAAAACTTGAGGCACTTTCTGAAGAAAAATTCTGCCTTCATCAAAATGAGTATTTTCCTCTAAGGTGTTAACACAACAAAGTTGCTATTATAAAGTTATTTGCAACTGCCCGTGGCTCCAATAAATCCTGCTCAGTGAAGAAGTGGGATCAAAGCACGGCAAACAGCATCAAGGTATTGATCACTCCCCCTGTGATATTCTCTCTTGACATAACAGCAACTTCAACGCATGATTAATAATTTTCATATTAACAATTTACGAACCCAATCTTCAAAGGGGTGTCTAGCAATTGGTTTTGGAGAGTTTAGGTTCTAAAGAATGGATGGCATTTCATTTTGGGGTATTTTTGTGATAGATATCACGTCAAAAAATATTAAAATTTGCTTATTATTCCAGTTAGGTTTTTGGAAAGCAACAATTGGTAAAATACTGCCCAAATAGCGTTAAACTCCAACTCACTAATTTTGTTTTATATTGGAATGTATATTTCACCACATATTGGCACCTAGGTGTAAAAAAGAAGGGTTAACTTCATCAAGAACTTCAAATGTCAATAAGCTGCTATTTGAAAATTATGATTCATCTCTGGAAACAAAATATGCATTTAAAAAAGTTCCATTTGAAACATAATGCCTAACTTTAAAACAAAATTGTATTCCTTCATATCCAAATGAAATGAAACTGATATCTAATTTATCCAGTTTATTTAAAACTCTTTGTTAAAAAAATATGACATATCTTGAAATTTTAAAAAGTTCAATTTGAAATTTGCCACCTTTAACAAAATTTCATCCATTTAGTATTCACTATAAATCACCTGTCTCTTCAACAATCAAAACCAGGGATGCAGATTCAAATTTTTGCCAATCGGACATTCCACGTATAAGTCGACGAATAATGATATTTTGTAATAAATTTTGGTGCTTTATGTCACGTAAATACACGATTGAACAAGTGGAAATATTTCATAGACTAAATTTAAGTCTAAAATTATTACTCAGTAATTTACTTAATACTATGATGTTTAGGCCTAGGTATATGAATATGTTTATAATTTAAATAAATAATCAAGTTTCAATAGTGTCAGTTATTCAGTAAACAAATGCCAGGTGCTTAGAATCTAATATTAACTGGAAAGCAGACGATGTACAGATCTATTTATAGCAACGCATGCAATGCAATGCAAAAATAAAACACTGAAAATACATTACATTGAGTAAAATAAAATTACTTTGGCTGTTTTAAATATAATTCTATTAAGTTATGATGCATATCAACTACTTGACACACACTGCATAAGTTTTTTAGCCTGTCAAACTTGCCAACAGATCAGCCTGTTTTCGTTTCCCTATCAGTAATCCTGCTGTTCCTTTCACCTCCCTGCAGTAATGAAAGCTCCCAACACTGTGTTAATGAAGTCTTGCTTGCAAAGTCGATGCATGGAGCTTGTGAAGTTAGTGGAGGGAGGATATAGTAACAGCATGTAAAATAACGATGTGAAGTTGTTTGATGTCTTTTTAAAAAAAGTTTGGCCTTATTGACTTGTTTTACTCAATGCATGACACTGAGATGATCCAATAATTAAAGATAACAAGGTAATTATGTCGTTTGAATGGATTAGTTGTTTCATTGATGACCGGTTCGTGTTTTCATTACAATTATGACCGACACAAGCGGGGCATTTCATCGGCCTTTATTGATTGCTTGTTAGTCAACTCAGGCTTGTTTATCTGTTTGTTTAGCAATTCTTTGATTATCTTCAATCGGTCAAATGACTCCTTGAATGTCCGACAGGTCACTTTTTCAATCGGTCAAACTGGATTCCCAATCGGACATGTCCGGCAAATAGACCGATTTCTGCATCCCTGATCAAAACCAACGCTGAAGACTCTATATGTACTGAATATAACACAATTCAAAGCATTAGGTATAAGAGTGATTACATGAGTACAGACAACCAAATCCCCCGACACCAGGTGCTTGTTCCACTCAGTAGACATATTCTCTCACTTCTATAGACTCATTTGACCTGATAGAAATATTCTGTCTACTTTCTATAGAGACATGACCCGAGATTCTGTCTACTTTCTATAGAGACATGACCCGAGATTCTATCTACTTTCTATAGAGACATGACCCGAGATTCTATCTACTTTCTATAGAGACATGACCCGAGATTCTGTCTACTTTCTATAGAGACATGACCCGAGATTCTGTCTACTTTCTATAGAGACATGACCCGAGATTCTATCTACTTTCTATAGAGACATGACCCGAGATTCTGTCTACTTTCTATAGAGACATGACCCGAGATTCTGTCTACTTTCTATAGAGACATGACCCGAGATTCTATCTACTTTCTATAGAGACATGACCCGAGATTCTGTCTACTTTCTATAGAGACATGACACGAGATTCTGTCTACTTTCTATAGAGACATGACCCGAGATTCAGTCTACTTTCTATAGAGACATGACCCGAGATTCTGTCTACTTTCTATAGAGACATGACCAAAATTCAGTCTACTTTCTATAGAGACATGACCCGAGATTCTGTCTACTTTCTATAGAGACATGACCCGAGATTCTGTCTACTTTCTATAGAGATGTGGACAACATTCAATCTACTTTCTATAGAGACATGACCCGAGATTCTGTCTACTTTCTATAGAGACATGACCCGAGATTCTATCTACTTTCTATAGAGATGTGGACACCATTCTATCTACTTTCTATAGAGACATGTGACTAGTTTGTCACTAATGTAGAATTCAAGTCTTATCAATTATTGCTTATTGGTATTCAGTGAATGTTAAGTCAATCAAATGAATGTCCAGCCAAGCTGCTAGCCATCTATCCATTATGACCGTGGTGATTCTGGTAACTCTTGGAATACCATTACAGGAACCAGGATTCCATTAGGCTTGGTCCGGCTATTGTTCTTTGATTATTGGAACTGTTATTTGTGTTGTTTTTTTTTTCTGTGGTCAGGATTTATACGTAAACAATTTTCAGCTTTGGATCAAGGCGATTGGCTTATTGTCAAAATATGCAAAATAAACCGAGGGCTTAGCTGATTTTGGGGAGGGAGAGCGCAGTAGTTTAGGCTTCGGGTTAAGTGATCTGGGGTTTGGATCCTGCCAGGGGTTCGGCAACTTTGACTGCTGGAGACATCTGTTCCACAGGCAGTGAGGTTTTAGTGCAGAAGTGTTTTTCCTAGGTGATCAGCTGTGGGGGTCATTTTGGCCTATTTTGAGCATATTGGACACCTTGTAATGTTTCAAATAGAACGACATGTAATAATATTTGTAGTTCTATATGCATGTATATATATATATATATATAGATTTAAAACACAAAAACACTACTCCCAGGTTGTATATAAATAAAATAGTATTATGGAATTGGGCACATTAGATTCACATTCGCTAACTAGCGCTTTCAGCCATGTTGGCTTCTTCAGGTTAGTCAGTTGTGATCAAGTCGTTTATGACGCAATTTAAGCCTCTACTGAACGCTAAAATGTAAATTTCCTTGAATTTATGCTCATGACGTACCTACCTCTATGACGTCATAAAGAGCATCACGTCACAAACGACGTGATCACAACTGACTAACCTGAAGAAGCAAACATGGCTGAAAGCGCTAGTTAGCGAATGTGAATCTAATGTGCCCAATTCCATAATACTATTTTATTTATATATATATATATATATATATATATATATATATCCATATGTTTGTTAATATCACATCATGGTTTCTATGAATTACTCAGACTGTCTCTGCTATCTTGATCAATTTGTATATATGTTGTATTATTTATGCTCTTATACCACCGTTGGTGGCGATTTGAGTAATAAATGAATTTGAATCTGAATCTGGTAGAATTATCCTACCTCTCCAAATTTAAAGGGACATAAGGCAAATATGGTGGGTATATTTCCCAAAGACCCCCTCTAAGAACGTCACTGTAGTGTTGCACAGATTTTTAGTGCAACACATAGGGTTGGAGTTCCATTTGACGGAAACAGGTTTGACCGCAACTCATAACCACAACAGTGTTACAGGCTTTCTCCCTTCAATAAATATAAGCAGTTGGATGTAAGTGAAATGCTCTTCAAAAGGACGTTAAACCCCACATCACCTCACCTCACCTTTGCTACAAGATCTACCCCTGGACTTTAGTTCATAGGTTTAAGCTCTTTACACAGTGTTTTCAGTTTGCTACTTTGTCAGTTCAGTTCCCTCACATTCTACAATTGACTATTGAAAGAAATGCTTCATTCAAGATCTTGAGAAGATAATCAAACAAAGAAATGATTGAAGAAAGTTACATGAATCTCTGATTAACAAAGACATGTTGACAGTACTATCACTTACGATTCATTGATTATCAGTTAAAGTCAGGAGAAATCCATATGCTTGTCAGTTAGATGTTTCTTACATTGTCTGGTCTTTGACAGGTAATTCGTCATCTAAAAGGTATTACAGCACAAAATTAAATCTTGGAAATAAAATGGTCTCAAATCAAATCATGAATTCAATCTGGAAACAAAAGACGGCCATGAAACATTATTATCCCACTACACTCACAGGTTTAAATCTAATTCTTTGTTACTGTTATATTTATAAAAATCAGTTTATTAAGAAGTGAAATACTCTGAATTATCTGTGAATATTATCTATCAATCTCAACTAATTTGCTTATATTGAGAAGGGAAGGATCATCTTTTGGTTAAGACTTTATGTGGTCTTGATAGTTTGGCAGTGAGTATTTCAAATAGAAGTTTGTCCCCTTTATAGATTAACTTCATATTTAAGAATCTCATCTATTTCTTGGAAATATTCATCTTACCAATATTTTCAATGAAGAAATTATCTTTTTCCTGTATAAAGTCAATCATCATTTCCACCTCCTTTAATGATGTTACTGTCATTGATGGTATTAACAAAATCATGTGGTAATTTTTAGAGTATTCAACAACACGTTAAACCCAACTCACTCACTTGGAGTATCATTTCAAACTTGGAGATAATAGTTCATCAATTTCTGAAGTTACTCCTATTGGGCATATTTCTGCCTAGTCAGCAGATTGTAATACTAGTCATCTTAACAAGTCAGCTTGTCAGGCTGTTTTCATCGGACCTCGTGATTATCTACTTGGTCAGGATCACTAGCCCTGTGAGGGTACAACATTAGGATATATTGATGTCGTTCTCAATCAAGTCTTTTATCTGCTCTCTTCTCATTGGACGTTGATGCTTGTAATTCCAATTCTTCAGCTTCTCATTGGATGATGAAGTCAAAAGATTCCATAGAGCTCGTTGCTGGAAATATTATATGAAATTTAATATTGATTAAAGTTATTTGAGATAATAAGGTGCAGTGTTGAGAACATCAAAACTAAATTTTTCTCACCTTTCTGAAATATTTATTTTTTCATTTATTTGATAAGTGGTTGACCTTCTTTCACAATTTTTTTCTGTTAACTGTCCAAAAAGGAAGAAACACAATTTTTTGAAAATACTTTGGAATGATTTCAGATATTGATTTTCTACTACCCTTTTCTTGCATTTCTCGAAATGAAGACTTTCTTATGATTTGAGATAATTGTTAAAAACATGTTTTTGCTTAGAGCAAGAAAGATAGGTTTTATTTGCTTAACAAAAAAATGACGTTTCTATAACTGTTTACATAATGAGAGAAGTGTAAAGTGTCATTTCCTGCCTTCTAAACAAAATTACTCGCATTCATAGATATATAACGGCAAGTAATTGGCACAGTGGTGTAGTGGTTAGCATGCCTGCCTCTCACGCCAGAGACCCGGGTTCGAATCCCGGTGGAGACACCAAAAATTTTTGACTTGGATCTCATTCTGTGTTGTGTCCCTGGGCAAGACACTTCATCCACATTGCACTCAGTTCACCCAGCTGTACAAATGGGTACCTGAACAAGGGGGAAGTATGGACCTATACGGTCGCGCGGAGCGCTTGTTAATTGGCGGCACCGAAAATACTATCCCTCCAGGGTAATAATACTCATGGCGCTTTGAGCATGCTTTGTCATGGATATATGCGCGGTATAAGAAAGCTATTATTATTATAATTAAATGCATGGTTTGCATATTGTGCATCTTCTACAAATATCTCATAAAAAGAGTTAAATCTTAAGCTTTCTGTATAGACGAAGGGATGCTAAAATTATATAGTTTTCTGACTCTACCATTACTGTACATCTTATTAGATTCTGGTGGAATATCTTAGGATTAAACGACACCTATTCTCTATTATCTGGGTAGTGCATATAGAGGGTTGTTTGGTTGTATATTTTGTAAAAAAAGGTTAGTAAAAGGGAAGTATCTTTGCAAAGCTTTGGTTATAGATGAGTTGGTGCTAAAAGCTATCCTTTTCACACTCTTTCTTCACTGAACACCTTTTTAGATGCTGGTGGAATATCTTGGGAATAAACGACACCATTTCTCTATTATGTGGGTAGTGATTATCTGTAGGCAGGGTGTTTGGATATGTATCTTGTTAGAAATGGTTAGAAAAAGAGAAGTGTCTTTGCAAAGCTTTCTACATAGATGAAGGGATGCTAAAATGCTATACAAGCTTTGCAATTACTTTGGATTATGTGGTGCTAAAATGCTATAGTTTTCACACTCTTTCTTTACCTGAACACTTCATTAGTTCCTAAGGAATATCTTGGACTCTGTGACATCTTTTCTCTGTTAAATGGGTATAGAATGTATATATGTAGTGGAGTATTGGGTTGTAGATATTGGTGACTCTATGTCGTAATGGTTGGCAGTATTTTGAAGTTGTTTAAGAGGATGAGTGATCAAGTTAACTATAATCGTGAATGTCAGTTTAGGTTTTAGTTGTTCTTAGTTGTTTTACTCATAAAATATTTACAATGTACATGATTAAATTGTGCAATTTTAGACGTAAGTCATCCAAAGTTTGTCAATAAAAAGGTTCTGTTTAGTTATTGGTAAAAGCCAGTCAGATATCCTATTTACAATTTTGTCACTTGCACATTGCAGCACAAATAATCCTTGAATGAAAGTATGTATGAAAAGAAAGTTTCCTGAGGCTAATTTTCATTACTTGATTAAAAAGGTCACAGCAATTTTTTAGAATAACCCAGACCTTTTGAAAATCTGTGACATCAATGTGTACCACACCAGATGTTATTATCTGTAAGATCTAAACTGAGTATAACCCATACCTACTAAGATATCTCAGAGACTATGTAACCATGGTTGTGAGTCGGTGGCTTTCTCAGTAAAAAAAATCCAGAACTCTGTTTCTCTAATTGCTTCAACATCAGCAGGGCTCCTGTTTTCCTGGGCTGGAGTTCCCTTGTTCTGTAACAGGGAGCTCTGTAATAAAAAGTTGTTAAAAAAAAAAACCCAAATTATTGCTACCCATAGTTATTAATTGTGTACCTGTGACTATTGCAGACCTGCTGACCGACATGCTAGGGTCTCTAGCCAGCTACAGCATCACTGTGAAGGAACTGAAGGATCTCTTCTCTCTTCTCAAGACCAGGGACGGGGTCTGGGTGAGTACTTTCCTCTGAGAACTTGACAAGGATGTTCTTCAAACAAGGACATGCATTGCTAAATGAAATCAAGCTTCTCAATTCAAAACAATGATTAGAGTTTTTTTGTGATGCTTATCTGTTCTGAATGTCTTTCAAGCAAAACTGATTCTGTCACCACACTGTTTGGTTTGAACAGAACTTCTCTACTCAAAATGGGTATTTAACACTTTGCACTAACATAGCAGAAGTTGATTCCATTTACGTGTGATGCGTTATGAGGATGCGTAAAGTGATGCCCTTTCTGATATGCATAAGTGCGTATTGTGTATTTGGATACACCCCTGAGCGTTTCTGGTGAACACGCACTACGCATAATGCGTTGCGCACTACGCAATATGCGTACATGGAATGAACTTCTACTATTTTAGTGTAAAGTGTTGATTATGCATTATGCATATTTACTAGACACAATGAATGCCAGCCTTGTTCTATAGAACATTGTTGGCTATCAATATCAGAGACGTCTTTCTCCTCAAGATCAGATATGATGTGTAGATGAGTTGCTGTTCTGTTCTTAATATGTAAATTAAACCTGTGTCACCATATTATTTGAATTGAACATTGCTCACATACATAATCAGCCATGTCTTTTCACTCAAAGGAATTTTGCATTTGGGAAGCTTGATTCATAATTGATATTGTCCATGTCAAATTTTATTACTATGAAGATGAAGTTTATATAATTTGAGAATCTCTGGATGACAAGAAATCCAACATTCTTCTTTATATAAGTTCTACCTGTATGTCACATTTGGACTCTTCTGTCAGTGATATGCTTATTCAAAAGACATCAACAATGAATGTTGTATTTATAGCAATGTGTTTCTCTTCAGCAACGGCACTCAGTGAAGCTGCTGAATGTTCTACGTCAGATGCCCCAGAGACACGGCCCGGATGAGTTCTTCAGCTTCCCGGGCAAGAAGGGATCGGTACTTACTTTCTTACTTACTTACTTGATTTATACTTACCTATAATGGACAGGAGACTGCAGTTGCTTCTTTGGTCTTCTGTCTGGTGTCAAATACTAAATGGACTTGGTACCTACATCATGTTTATTTACATAGATTGTATATAAGTAACATAACTACAAGGGTAAAGTTAGAATAGATAAACAGGCTGCGCCAACTTTATTGAGTCTTGGGTGAATTTCTTGCCTTTGTATGCCACAAATTCAAAAGGCTTTTATGAAAACAGGAATGATCTGGTGATAAGGAAACATTTGCTAAAAGCGTAGATTGTTATTGTGGACATATGAAATTGACACCTCTGGGAAAAAAAAGATTTGTAATGTATCTGTTTTCATCACATAGCTCCAAAGCCCATCAACACACTTGTACATGCTCAACGGACTAGAAATTAAATTATGTATCCATTGTATAATTTGTATTTTATCCGAAGTAAACAGCAAAAGTGATGATATCAAAAACCAACTATCTGGGTCCATGTCAAAACACAATCTGTAACTTCCATGTTCTTTTACAGCAAATAATTCTGCTGTCTATCAACACGATTGTACATACCCAAGGCACTAGAAAATTATGTATCCATTGTATAATTTGTATTTTATCCGAAGTAAACAGTAGAAGGGGTAATCTCAAATACCAACTATCTGCTTCCATGTCGAAGCACAATCTGTAACTTCCATGTTCTGTTACACCAAATAACTCTACCACCCATCACCGCATTTGTACATGCTCAAAGCACAAGAATCTTTTGTGTCCAAATATAAAAATTTAACTTAATTCAAAAAAAAAAGTAAAAGTGATAATCTTAAATACCAACTATCTGTGTCCATGTCAAAGCACAAACTGTAACTTCCTTAATTTTACGATATACTGATGCAGCAAATAACACACTTGTACATACTCAAAGCACTAGAAATTATGTGTTCATTGTAAAATTATAATTTTATTCAATGTAAAAGTGACACAGCAATAATGACTATTTTCCTTCTCTATACCGACAACTATAATACCACTGACCTGTTGCAGCACATAGCCCTACCGCCTATCAAGACGTGGCCGTACGTGAGTGGTTGGACCTTCTCCTGCTGGATCCGGCTGGACCCTGTAACTGGAGCCAGTGTTGAGAGAGAGAAGCCATATCTATACTGGTTAGTAAACATATGACATTTAGCAGAGTCACATATCAAGGTTTGTTTTGATAGATCTGAGTTCCTACTGTTAAAAATGTTTTTGGCTCTGTCCTTGGTTCCGTAGTTCCGTGGTTCCCTTAAATGGAGACAGTATTGAGAGAGAAAAGCCATATCTGTACTGATTGGTAAACATAGGACGGTTAGCAGAGTTGGTCCCATATCAAGTTATTTCTTTGATTGATTTGAGTTATTATGTCTCTAACAAAGTTTTGTGGGGGGACAAAATGGGTTTTGCTCCGTCTGTCCGAGAGAGAGAAGCCATATCTATACTGGTTGATAAACATAGGACGCTTAGCAGAGTTGGTGACATGTCAAATTATTTTCAAGGATGTTGTGCAAGCCACAAGAATTTTGTTTTATATCACCAATAAATTGCAGTATTATATTTTATAACTTGTAGATTGTCTATATTAGTGTACATAGGACGTTTAGCAAATTTGTCACATATCAAGTTTGTTCTTTAATTGATAGGAGTTATTTGCAAGGGTTTCATGCGAGCCAGAAAGAAGATTATGATCAATCATTTGATAAATAATATCTTTACACACAAAGCAGAAGTTCTTTTAGTTATGTGACATTCAATTGGTTAATTGACATGTTTTAAAGCATATGAAATACAGATCAAAACCATCAAAACAGTTGTAGAACTCGGATATAACGAACTCCAAGGCAGGGATAAATTTACCTGCGAGTCCTGCTTCAAATACTCATAAGATTTAAAAAGGACTCATTGAAATTTAAGCTGTGAGTCCTGGGATGCAGAGCTTTTTTGTGATACTATGTGCTTACTTATTAAAGGAATCATTTAAATCAGCTTGGACTCACAAGACTTTTTTTTAGCGAGTCCCTTGACTCGGAGGGTCATATCTGTAGATTGATCACTGCCAAGGGACCAAATAATTTAGTTCGCTATATCCGGTGTTCGCTATACGCATATGATTTTAATTATATTATATAGGTACGGGACTTGAAAATTTGTTCGCTATATCCGAGTTCGCTATATCCATGTTCTACTGTACTTATGTTTATACTTATATTTATACTTATATATATACCTATATTGTTCCAGTGCAAATATGATAATTATTACACATGATACATTTTTCTGTTTGGGCTTAAAAGTGAAATGCTAAATTTCTTTTTTTTTTTAAGGAAACTAAGCCAGGGTTAGGGGTTTTAGCAGTGGCATGTAAATAAGAACATGTAACTCTAAAAGCACAGAAAATAAACATTGGACAAACTTTTTTCTTAAAAAATGTTTTCATTATTGTTACGTTTTTCTACTGATGAAAGAACAAATCATTCTAATATAAATTGGTACGGTTTCAGACTTTGTGTCATTTCCACTCAAGAATATTTTTTTCTATCAGTAGAATCAGACTTTAGCATCTGAGTGTCAACTTGTTTATGTCTACAGTAGCCGGCTAATATCCAAACATGGCACGGGATCTTATTGATTCTTCTTATGCCATAATTGGGTATTGTTAGGTTGCCACACATTATCATGGAGCATAAGAAGATTTGGTCATTTCTCCGCTAAGGTTGTGTTGACATCAACCTTAAATTCATGTTGCTGTAAAAAGGATGTCATTTTTGATGTTTTTTATTTGAAAATATGAAATATGGGATTCATATTTTTAAAAACTGATTTTGTTTTCTTATGGATAATTGTATGCAAACAAAATAAAAATAAGTATTGAAAAGTTATGTTGCTAATCGTCACAAGAATTTGTGTCATATAGTAGGTTTCATTTAAAGAAACCCCTGAACATTTTAGAATGTTCTTTTACAGTAACACCTGAACAATTTGCCCATTCCATATGATATGAAATATGAAATATGATATTGTATTTAACAAAACCCTTTAAGATATTATTGTTTTACTGATTGCTTTTTTATGAAAACATGTCAACTGAAGTCATTAATAATAACCTATTGTTGGACTTTTAAAACAAATACCTTAATTTTGAGTTTCTCTAAGAGCAATAGAGTCACATTCATAAAACAATTGTTAAGCTTTTGGTAGTAATAATATAATATATCAAGTTCAAAATGAATATTTCGCAAATGCAAGGGAGTTGGATACTTGAAGGAGATTCTCTAATCATCACATCCATATAACTATTATAAGGCTTCAATTACCGTATTTCCTCGAATTCAACCCCGGGGTTCTATTTCGTTCAGTACCCCCTTACCCCCCGGGTTCTATTCGAGGCCCGGGTTATAATGGAGGCCGGGTTGTATTTCTTCAGGTCTGAATTGACGTTTCAAAATCTTCTAGGAATGGCGTTTTCATGGAAAATTATTGATCTAGTTCTACATATCTCGTGGCATTTCTGTTGATATTCATTCTTTTATCAAAATCCGTATTAATCCCTGCAATATACAGTTTCCGTGAAGTACATACTATCGACATATTATACCAGTATTTATGTTAGACCCGGGTTCTATTCGAGACCCGGGTTGTATTAATGTCAGCACCCCCTTACCCCCCGGGTTATATTCGAGGCCCGGGTTGTAATGGAGGCCCGGGTTGTATTAGAGGAAATACGGTACGTCAAGTTCAAAATAGATGTGGCCAAATCTCTAATTTTTCAATGTTCAGTTTCTGCAAAGGCAAGGGGGTTGGGGTACTCAGCTTACTTTGTAGGAGAGTCTATTAAACTGTTGTTTTGCTATTGTTGAATCACCTTAAGTTCAACCAATTCTTTAATTTTTCAAATTTCAGTTTCCGCACAAGCAAGGGAGTGGGGTACTAGCCCACTTTTTAGGGGAGTCTATTAAATTATGTTATTGTTGAATTACATCAAGTTCAAAATTTATATAACTAATTCTCTAATTAATTTTCAGTTTCCGCACAAGCAAGGGGGTGGGGTATTCAGCCCACTTTGTAGGGGAGTCTCTGATCATCACGTCTATGAAGGTGAAGGGGAAAGGGTTCCAGAACTGTGTCAACTATGAGTTCCTACCCAGGAAGGTATTTAGCCTTTTGATACTTTAATATTTAGAATGTGAAAGCACTAGGCGGCCTGTCTAGAAGCAGTTACGGTAACAGCACTCAATGATGCCGAGACAGGGCCAACCGAAGCTTGGATAAACTAAGAAAATAATTCATAATTAGCTGGACTGCATGCACTTTGCTATTGTCAACTATGGGTTTTTTTCCATTAAGGCAATTGAATGCTGACCTTTGTTCAGTTGTAATATGTAATTGATATAGTAGTGAATATTAGTGAGTTATTCCTTAGGGGAAAATAAAGAAAAATTTTGAAAATTACCAGCCATGACCAAAAAATAACCAGTCCTAAACAAAAAGTAACCAGTTTAAGGACTGGAGGACGGGCTATATTTTAAACACTGGATATATATATCTCATTCTTTCTTTGAAAATTGAATTATATGCAAATTGAATCATATATGCTGTCTATTACAGTGGTACATGATCACAATAGCCCATGTGTACAACCGGTGGAGCAAATCCGAGATCCGCTGCTTCGTGGACGGACAACTCGTATCATCTGCAGATATGTCCTGGCTCGTCAGCACTAGTGATGTGAGTTCCTTCAGGATAAATTTACACTTCTACATCTACCTTTATTATAAATGTCAAAATTTATCAAAAATGTAAATAAAGAAATAAGATTCTAAAAATGTCATAATATTTGCTATATATTTGAAATACAATTACCATTTTTGGTGAAACAAATATTTATTTTTTTTAATAATATTTTTCCAAATTTGACTTCCAACTTCTAAATGCCATTAAAAGAAGAAATCCTAATCTTATATATATTGTCTCAACTCTACTAAACAGATTCAAAATAAGAGGTCATCAAAGCATCCAAACATTGTATCCTCCCTTTTCTATGTCTTATTGCCATAAAAAAATCTAATCATCTAATCCCGGGGGCGTAGCTCGGTGGTAGAGTGTCCGCTCGTCACCCGGAAGATCAGGGTTTGATTCCCGGTCACGTCATACCAAAAGACGTTAAAAGATGGGAGTTGTTGCTGTCTTGCTTGACACTCAGCATTGTAAAGGCAGAACAATGCATTAACTGGCGCTGCGCTGGGCTCAAATCGAATTTCCAATACGCACATGTACTGAGGATAATAAAGTGTTATTATTATTATTTCAGCCGTTTGACAAGTGCTACCTAGGTTCGAGTGCTGACGGAGATATTGACCACATGTTCTGCGGTCAGATGTCCACTGTCTATCTATTCAGCGAGGCCATACAACAACCCCAGGTGGTCGCTCTACATAGTCTAGGTCCTGGATACAAGGTACTTACTACTTGACTGACAACTTATTTCAAGATATTGATAGAAAGAATATATAACGGGGCAGTAGCACGTTTTCTATATTGAATAGAAAATTAAAAAAATACCATGTTCAGTTAAACTAGCGATTTTCTGTTTCTGTACCTTAAACAAAGAAAGGCGTTCACACAAAAATGGCTGCCAGTGTTGTTTGCTTGATACTTGATATAACAGGGAAGTAGCATGAATACAGTGATCTCAAGATATTGAAAAAAAAATACCATGTTCAGTTGAGCTAGCGATGGGATTCCATTTCCGTACCTTAAACAAAGAAAGGCGTTCACACAAAAATGGCTGTCAGCGGTATTTGCTTATTACTTGATTCTTGCTTATATCTTTTACAATTATTATGATCAGGTACATGTATATAAGATAATACATTAGGCGTGTTTTATTAGGGAAAGATTAAAGGAAATAATTTTTCAAATTAATTAAGTTCTACTGCCCCCTCAAAGCAAAATGTAAAATATATATATCCAATTTTGATATTTCTTACATGTGACCTCTTAGAGGAAAAGACATACAATTATTCTGAACATAATGTTTTTTCACAATATAAAGAAACAGTATTTAGAATATCCTGCCAATTACCTGATAACTGTAAGCCACTTCTTAGTGCCCTTCAAAGATTGAATTTGAAGGTTGATTAATCTGATAGATCTCATTGCCATTTGCTATCTTAGTTTTATGTTGTTTAAATAATCATTTTGTTAAAAAAGGAATTCTTGATTTGTAATTGATATAAACATTGGTATTTTATAAATTTTTGCCCTTGCTACTTAGTTATACATTCAGGATGATGCCAGCATTAACACTGAAATATGCATATTTATAGGGAAGAAAAAATTTGTTTTTGGGTATAAATAATAGTTTGAATGAAATCAGTAGTCAAAACATATACACTGAAAAGTCTTCTTAAAAGACAGTTTAGTGACTTATAACCTCCGCTATGTATCTTTGATAAATTTCATAGCTCATTGTTATAAATAATTCATTAGATTGGCAAGTCCATCTTTGATTTCTTTTACGAGAAAAGTGTTTTCTTTCAGTTCAATGAAATGTAAATCAGTTATTTAAGAGCATTATGATATGTATTTTAATTTGCTTCCCTACAGAGCCAGTTTAGGTTTGACAATGAGAGCCCGACAATGGTTAATGAGATCACGAAGAGGGTAGGATGTCATGTCGTGTTGTTGTGCATGACGATGTTGTCATGTCTGCATGACGATGTTGTGATGTTGTGCATGGTTGGGTTTAGATGGAGATGGGTCTTATTTAAAATTAAAGGAGTTGCATTCAGGTCTTTCTTCACTGACTTTCAGTAAGAATATGTCACTGACTTTCAGTAAGAATATGTCACTGACTTTCAGTAAGAATATTTCACTGACTAAGAATATTTCACTGACTTTCAGTAAGAATATTTCACTGACTTTCAGTAAGAATATGTCACTGACTTTCAGTAAGAATATTTCACTGACTAAGAATATTTCACTGACTTTCAGTAAGAATATTTCATTGATTTTCAGTAAGTATATTTCACTGACTTTCAGTAAGAATATTTCACTGTCTTTCAGTAAGATTATTTCACTGACTTTCAGTAAGAATATTTCACTGACTTTCAGTAAGAATATTTCACTGACTTTCAGTAAGAATATTTCACTGACTTTCAGTAAGAATATTTCACTGACTTTCAGTAAGAATATTTCACTGACTTTCAGTAAGAATATTCTTTGTCTGGTTTCTAATGTCACACTTTGTATTTCTATATTTTAACAAGAATTTCCGTTGCCATTTCCCTTAAGATAAAAGATTATATATTTAAATGATTGTTGTGACTTAAAAGATAGATGCCTAATTGCTTTTGGCAAGAATTTAAAGAAACATTAGATGAATTTTTGTGTGTGGAAATGTTTTATAAAAATCAAACATTATATTGACCTGAATGTAGCTCCTCTCAGTTAAACTGTATATTATATGCACATAGTTTGTTATCTTACCATGCAAATTACCTTGAATTACTGTTAAGACGGTTGTAGATAAGAACCTAAAATAACCATATTCTAACAGTAACGTTACTCTAGTCAGAATTATTTAAAAATAATAATAATTACCTTGAATTTGTAGAATATTTATGAGGAAGCAATAGTCAAACTGAATTATGTGTAAGAGGAAATTATTATGATTTTACCTTGCAAGGCAAATAACGACCAAGGTATCAATCTTCATGGAGTTTGGAAATGAGATGTATGCATTTACATATAACAGAGTTACAGTCCATGTTAATATTTTGTTAAAATTTTTTTATTATTTTTTTAATTTTTGTTAGGAAAATATTGGGAGCTTTGGTGATGGAAATATGTTTGTAGATGAAAGGGGAGACTTGTTATGATATGGTGGTGGTTAAGTATTGCTTTGGGGTATTGGTTATACCTTGGTCGTGGAAATATCTATACAGTGTACCCTAGGTAGTATGTGTCACAAGCACTGTTAGTTTCACTCTAGTTATGTCTGCATGCTACATCACATGATCTTGCTTTTCAGAAATAACTTTATGTTCTTTGTTATGTGATTGTTGTTCAGTTGTGCATGAATTGTTTCTCAGAATAATGGTTGGGTAAATAATCTGAGATACATCTTTCAAAAATTTCATAGGCAAACCTATTTTCAATAAAAATGAACTTTCTTGTACTCTAAAATCAAAGCAAAAACCTGAAAAAGCTTGTGCTATGTATCTTATATTTACAGAGATGATTTTACTATGCTAGTTAAAAATAATTATCAACAAATGGACTTTTACTCTTTAAATACTGCATATCTTGAAAGGTTAAACAGATTGACAAGAAACACTTCAATGTTTTCCAACAAACTTGGTATTTTTAAAAATATGAACAATTCTAAAATATATAATTTTTTCACCCCATCTCTCCTAAGATTGACCACTTCTGTATTCGGCTCTTAATCTTGTTTTCCTTTTTGTCCGCACAACATTCATTCTCATATAAGCTTATAAAGTTGTACTACATTTTCAGGTGTTGTATGATGGCCGACTGACGAGCTGTATTGTATTCATGTACAACCCAATTGCTTGTGACAGTCAACTCTGTCTCGAATCCTCACCGAAAGGAAACCCCTCGTTTTTCCTCCACTCGCCCCATGCTCTCATGACTCAGGTAGGTTCATTTAATTATCACCAATTAATCATAGGTATTAGCAGGTAAAGTATGTTTTTTAGGTCTTGCCCACAGACTGCAATTTCAGTACTTTACCATTTAACAAAGGCGTATGAAAAGCAAATATTATTGTTCACATTCTCCAATTATTGGATATTAACACATTTTTTCCTCCATGTAAGGTAAAGTCATTTTGTAGTACTGATGTATGGTATGTGAAGTATATTTCTAATATTCAGATACTGGTACCATGTTCTATCTATTTCAGGATGTGAAGGCAGTGATCACACATTCCATACACAGCACTCTTCACTCACTAGGAGGAGTCCAGGTCAGTTGATAACAGACATTATTATATTAATGGATTATATTCGTCTTTCTGATTGGCCCACTTGGTCACATGACAGCATTGTCAACCTGTGGGAGTCCCGAGAGGTTGTTTTAGCAATCCAAGCACCTCTGGTGGCTAGAATAGATTTGAGAAATCTTGAACTCTGTACATCAAATGTAATACTGTAAATCAAGCAATCGCTTTGTGGCCGTGATGAATTAGAGTTGTGTCCCTTATAATTTCCAGGCATTAGAGTGATGTCCCTTATTTCCACAGAAGAAAACTAATTCAAGAACATTTTTCATATAATAAAATAATTATGGACTTCAGGTTCAGTTGCATCACGTGTCCTTGGAAGACAAATCATTGGTCAACTTCACTTGAAGTCCATTATTCTTTACTGTCTCATCACTGTAAAAATTATGAGCTATTTATTTCCTATGTCAATCATTGTGCTGAAACCAACAATATTACACATGTACTGGGTAATACAGACCTGAAACCTCTTATTATGCTGCATGGCCATTGTCAGGCATATTCGTGATAAGGAATTTCATAAGTAATTTAAGACTTTTAAAATCTAATGATGTGTGTCTCCCCAGGTTCTATTCCCCCTGTTTGGACAACTGGACAGTCCAGTAAACCGAGGAGAGAAGGAGGAGAGTGCTGTAGACTACACAACTTGGTAAAGTTCATTGATCACTTCATCAAATTAGAAAGTGAATGTTTCAAAGTTTGCAGAATAATTGTTTTTTGGAGTTTATTCAATATGAGTGCCAATTCAACTTGCCAAGATAGAATTAAATACACAAAATCAAACGCAGGAGGAGAGAGCTGTATGCTACATCGCATGGTAAGGATCAATGATCAATGATCATTTCATCAATTAAGATAGTGAATGTGATATTTCAAATTCTAAAGAATAATTTTTTCATTGTTACGAATGAAATAACACATAACAAGAGCTTTATTCAGGTCAAGAGTAACACTCAAATTCAAAATCAAGCCAATGATAATTTGAATTTATGTCCACAGCACAATATGTTGTCTCCTACAGTGGGTGCCTGATAAGCATGAGTTGTGGAAGAACAAGCGATATCTCCTAGGAGATATCGCTTTGACAGTAGATTTTGAACAATGCCGTGTAATCAGAAAATATATGACATCACAAACAGTTTGCATCATCAGGAATGATGTCACAATGCTATGATGTCATTTACACAATGTGACAATGCTATGATGTCATTAACACGATGACGTCACAATTCTATGACATCACTGGTTTTGGAGTTTTAGGGCTATGCAGTGTTCGAAGATGTACATTTTTCATGCTAATGTGATGAAAAATGATTTTGAATGATAAATAGAATTTCACCCTTGTGTCTTCTGACATTAAATATATCAACACTCGTTGATAAAAGTAAAACATTCACGGCAAGCCTGGTTACTTTTATCAACTTGTGTTGATATATTTGATATCAGAAGACACTTGAGTGACATTCTCTATATATCTCCAACCCTGTCCTGTTCTCTACTCCAGTGCGTCCTTGATGAGTCTGGTGTGTGAGCTACTAGAGAGTTCCGTCACCATCCAGCAGCAGTTCCTCCAGAACAGAGGCTTCCTCGTCATCAGCTATCTCCTGGAGAAGGTACTCAAAGTATTCCTTACTAGCAAAAGTTGTAACAGTTAAACACTTCTGCTTCAGAATTTACCATTAAGAGTATATTTTAAGTTGGTAGTTTACTTCATGCTGACCATTGGCAGATCCGAGGATTTGAAAGCGGGATATGACTATCAAATGGGAGGACTGTTATGGTTCTACAACTTTCTATCAAAAAATCACCGTCAACAATACCTCAAACCATTTCTATCCTCTCCCTGGTTCTGCTGCCAGCTTGCTGACGAAGGGGTTAATCCATCGTCAAATGCCAATGATAAGCTCAACCCCAAAAATTTCAGAATCCCAATCAAGGGTAAATGTGTCTGTTACCTAAAAAGTTCGAAAATTATTTTCATATTGACATCTTACTGAAAGCACAATTTCTGTTGCTGTCCCTGTAATGAATTCATTCTTCTCCCTGCAGTCATCTCGAGAGCACATCACCCCGTCAGTGCTAGAAGCATTCCTGAAGCTGACCAAGTACCTGGTAGAACTGCCCACCGGGGGGCACCTGCTCAAACATCTCTTTGACTACATCCTCTTCAACCCTGCTCTCTGGGTCTACTCATCCGTAGAGGTAACGAAACATTTTATCTGTAGATAGAGATATTGCCTCTATACTAAGAGACAAAGAATAACATTGACATAAAGATACCGATGAAGCCTTGAAATTTACTTTATACTAATTATATCTTTTTATCAATCTGATAAACCTGGGTGTGATGACCAAACATTGTCCTCTTAACTACTTTTAGGAGTGTGTTTCTCAGAAACAGCCAGAAATCTGAATATGTCAATTCTTTGAATCTAGGAATGGACTCAATCTGAAAAATACAAGAATATGTACTATTGAAGATAGTTTGATCTCTTATATACCAATGTTACATTTGTTTACTATGTAAATGGCATTTATCTCCTATGATATACTTTTATCAACTGTTTAATGTACTACACAATAAATGGTTTCAAAGGAAAGAGATGTATTCTCTTTACTATATTTTCAATATTTGTGTAGAATGATATTTACTCAATTAGCAAATTATTTGTAAAATGAATCAAATGAAAAATGCTCATATATTGTCATTTGTTTTTCAGGTACAAACCAAGCTGTACTGTTACCTGGCCACAGAATTCATCAACGACGCACACATCTACAACAATATCAGGCGAGTGAGCGCTGTTCTACAGACGATGCATACCCTCAAGTATTACTACTGGGTCGTCAACCCCCAGGACAGGAGTGGCATCACACCCAAGGGACTCGGTAAGTAGAAAATCTTTGGTAGTGAATACTTGTACGATGAGCTCAACTTGAAAAGATTAGTTGGGTTTTAAGGCAGGATAGCACAGTGGATGGTGAACTAATTCTAGATCAAGAATTCCTGTTTGAAAATCCCTCTAAAAAGGTTTTTACATGCATGAAGCTGTAATCCATTATAAAAAAATTCCACTGTCACAATAATGCGCACAGATATTTGCAATAATGCATAAGAATTCTTTCAGTGACTTTTTATGATGCAGAAATACAAATTATATGGATTTACAACTCTGCATATCTTTGCAATAAAGAAGTTGTAAATGAATATAATTTGTATTTCTTCAATGCATGAGACATTGACCTTGCTAGATTGGTTCCCGGAATCATGTCATCTGACAACTTATGTTGACAAGTAAGAGGATCAGCAGGATGAATTTTGTTTTAAGGGTTTGTTTGTGCAAAGGGCCATAACTCTTTCACACTTTGCCTATCATCATATTATCTCCCTTGCATTAGTATTTTCAAACCAACCAAAGATTACTATTGAACTATCATACTTCATCAAATTCTATCAAGAATTGAAAGAATTTGTCTGTTATGTAAGAAACTTATGACTTTTCTGAAAACAAATAACATCTTCATCAAAGATATTTGACATTCCAACACAAGTTTTTGTGTTGTTCTCAAGAAGAGGTACAAAAATAGTAAGGTGTGAGCATAAACAGTAGAACACGGATATAACAAACTCCAAGGGACCAAATAATTTAGTTCGCTTTATCCGCTGTTCGTTTGGATTTAGGCATTGGCCTTTTGACAGGACTTTAAACAATTTATTACTATATCCGACTGTTTGTTATATCTGAGTTATCTATACAACCGTGTTCTACTGTATAAGTAAAGACATATACATGTTGTCTTTGTTGTGATGAAAAATTTTCTGTTATGAATCTATAATCTAATCTTGTGTTCAGACGGAGTGAGACCGACACAAGACGAGATCGTGAAGTTGAGATCGTTCATGCTGCTGTACGTGAAGGAGCTGATTCTGAAGGGGCACGGGATCATGGAGGACGAGCTGCAGAGCATCCTCAACTACCTCACAACACTGCATGAGGTGCGCTTATCATTAATATGACATGCTTCACTTTACAGTGTTTGAATTATAAGCATTGGAAACTGCTTGTCCATAGGTACCCTCACAATGAAAATCTAGGGTCTAACTCTGAAATTGTCACCATTATCAATCAGTACTGGTTTGACTTACTTTATCATATTATAAATGACCACAATCAAGCAAATGACCACCTCCTATTTTCAGGGTTGAGCAGGATGGGTCATTCTGGGTTTAAAGCCCAACCCAACTTCTGGGAAATTTGACAAAATTTAGAGGCCAGGTGACTATCTGTCAGACGATCGAGTTAGCGAGTTGATGTTAATTTGTTAATTTACACTGGAAGAAAAATGCTATAAAATCAATTGGTATCAGTGTGTTATAAATGTAAAACCCTGCTTTCAGTTTATAGTGTGTAATGAAGGTTTGGGTAGGAAATATGTCTAACTGAGCTAAGGTGCGAATAAGGAACAGTATCATGTTTAGAGAACTGTCGGACAGTTAGGACCTGAAGATAGTGAAAAGTGAATAACTGTTGGCTTTGGACAAAGGGTGATTACTTCAGCAATATCAATAACTAATAATAAACAATTATTGACTTCAAGTGAGGTTGATTCAATGATTTGTCGACCATTGACACGTGATATTCAACCGAATCTGAAGTCTATAATTGTTTTATTATATGAAAAAAATGTTCTTGAATTAACTTTTCTTTCGTGAAAGTAAGGGACATCACTCTAATGCTTGAAAATATAAGGGACATAACTCTAATTCAGCACAGTCACAAAGTGATGCCTATTGCTTGATGAACAGCGTAAAATGTGATGAGCGGAATTGGAGATGTAATTCTCAAATCTATTTTTAGCCACCAGAGGTGCTTGGATTGTTATATCAACCTCTCGCGACTCACACAGGTTAACATTGCTTGACGTCAATGTTGTCATGTGACCAAGTCGGCCAATCAGAAAGACGGATATAGTCCATTCATATAATAAGACATTTTAGAATTTGTTTCCACTGTTTTGCAGGACGATAACCTGATGGACGTTCTCCAGCTGTTGGTTCAACTGATGGCGGAAACCCCGTCATCCATGGTGCCAGGCTTTGATAAGAAGAGTGGAATCAGGTACTTTACATTAGATACCATTAGCTTATACCAAAACTTCAGTGTTCGTTGATTAAAACTAACAACAAGAAAGTCAATGAAATGAGTAATGACTTACTTTGTAATCTAAAGGGGCAGTAGTACATTTTTTGAAAATTTTATATTTCAAATTTTTAGCATGGCATGGTGTCCGGCGTCCTTCCGTCCGTCCATCCGTCCGTCTGTCCGTCCATCCGTCCGTCCGTAAACTTTGTGGAATTTCGACTTCTTCTCCAGAACCATAAGGCCTAGAAAGCTGAAACTTTGTGTACAGACTCCTTGGCTAGTGAGGATTATAAATTGTAGCTTTGGTGGCCCTGTGACCCCTAATAAGGGCCACAGGGGCCACACCCTAAAAATCTATTTTCATCTTCTTCTCCAGAACCGTAAGGCCTAGAAAGCTGAAACTTTGTTTACAGACTCCTTGGCTAGTGAGGATTATAAATTGTAGCTTTTGTAGCCCTGTGACCCCTAATAAGGGCCACAGGGTCCACGCCCTAAAAACCTTTTTTCATCTTCTTCTCCAGAACCATAAGGCCTAGAAAGCTGATACTTTGTGTACAGACTCCTTGGCTAGTGAGGATTATAAATTGTAGCTTTGGTGGCCCTGTGACCCCTAATAAGGGCCACAGGGGCCACACCCGTAAAACCTATTTTCATCTTCTTCTCCAGAAGCATAAGGCCTAGAAAGCTGAAACTTTGTGTACAGACTCCTTGGCTAGTGAGGATTATAAATTGTAGCTTTGGTGGCCCTGTGACCCCTAATAAGGGCCACAGGGGCCACACCCTAAAACCCTATTTTCATCTTCTTCTCCAGAACCATAAGGCCTAGAAAGCTGAAACTTTGTGTACAGACTCCTTGGCTAGTGAGGATTATAAATTGTAGCTTTGGTGGCCCTGTGACCCCTAATAAGGGCCACAGGGGCCACGCCCTAAAAGCCTATTTTCATCTTCTTCTCCAGAACCATAAGGCCTAGAAAGCTGATACTTTGTGTATAGCCTCTTTGAAGAGTGAGGATTATAAATTGTAGCTTTGGTGGCCCTGTGACCCCTAATAAGGGCCACAGGGGCCACACCCTAAAAACCTATTTTCATCTTCTCCTCCAGAACTATAAGGCCTAGAAAGCTGAAACTTTGTGCACAGACTCCTAGACCAGTGAAGATTATAAATTGTTGCTTTGGTGGCCCTGTGACCCCTAATAAAGGCCACAGGGGCCACGCCCTAAAAGCCTATTTTCATCTTTTTCTCCAGAACCATGAGGCCTAGAAAGCTGATACTTTGTGTATAGCCTCTTTGAAGAGTGAAGATTATAAACTGTAGCTTTGGTGGCCCAGTGACCCCTAATAAGGGCCACAGGGGCCACACCCTAAAAACCTATTTTCATCTTCTTCTCCAGAACCATAAGACCTAGAAAGCTGAAACTTTGTGTACAGACTCCTTGACCAGTGAAGATTATAAATTGTAGCTTTGGTGGCCCTGTGACCCCTAATAAAGGCCACAGGGGCCACACCCTGAAAACCTATTTTCATCTTCTTCTCCAGAAGCATAAGGCCTAGAAAGCTGAAACTTTGTGTACAGACTCCTTGACTAGTGAGGATGATGAATTGTAGCATTGGTGACCCTGTTGCCCCTAATAAAGGCAACAGGAACTTCCTTCAAATCTATTTTCATCTTCTTTTCCTGAAGTATAAGGTCTAGAAAACTGAAACTTGTCGCCTATATATTTAATTTTATGATTGGTGACCCTGTGGCTTCTACAAAGGGGGAATCACATTGGCCACACTCTACAGCATAATTGATGATGAAGCCTGATGAGCTACAGAGCCAATGGCTCTATTTTTTACTTATAATTGTACGTTAATGCTAAATGTATTATTTTGACAGTTTCAAAAATCTTGTACCACAAATCAAAAATCCATAATCAGAGGACAAAGTTCAATGATTCACATGAAATCCATTGGCGGCCATTTTGTGTGAACACCTTTAATTCAGTTTGTGTTACAAAAAGGAACCGCATGGTTTAACTTTGCATTATATGTATTTGAATTATTACTGCTTCATTTAGTTTTAATACATTGTCTTTCAATTGGCAACATTAATTTTCACTTTCCTGACATCAACTTATATTCCCCCTAATAACGTGCTACTGCCCCTTTAATGTGTGCATGAGATTAAATTGAAAAATATTGCTGTAAATGACATGGTGTGGGGAATCATCCAATAAAACAATAATCTTAACCACTACTCTTCGTACTGCAGGTGTGTGTTCAAGCTGCTAGGCTCGGAGAATGAGGATATCCGGATCTTCACCCTGAAACTTCTTGGCTACTTCCTGATGCGCAGCACCCATCGTCGCAAGCAGGACGCCATGACACATCACAATCTCTTCTCTCTCATCGGGGACCGGCTCATGATCAACGTCTCCCACGTCACCATCGCTACTTACAATGTTCTCTTTGAGGTCAGTTGTTTCTTTTGATGATATTTTGTTTAACTCATTGACACAAATATTTTCACTTGATTGTGTTTCTTTAGTCATAGACAGGAGATACACCCAGAGTTAATTTTAGTGGTATGCGTGGTATCTCTCCGTTTCTACTTACATGACCATCTGTAGATTTGATTTCATAGTTATCAACTTGGATTGTTCTTATTGATGTTTATGGATGTATAAATACTTTTGAATATATGCTGTAAAAAGGATTGTGTTTATATCTTTAAAATAGAAAATATGTTGTGATTGGTTTGATTTCTATAAGGGTTTGCTTTTTGAGAACACATAAACAAGAATTGGTTATCTAATGAATATTCAATGATTTCAAGTAATTGAAAGGCATTTTGTTACCATATATCCTCTAATAAGCTCTGGTCAAGGGTAGTTGAGAAAATTAGCGCTCGGCTGTAATAAATGCAGTGTCTCTAATAAGCGTCGGTGACGTCTAATCCATAAAACCCAAGCTCCTTTAGTTAAAAGTTTACATGTATTAATTGTAATAGTCAACTTATCACAAACTTTTATTTTCCATTAAGACATAAAACTGGGCCACTAGTTCGCACCGGGCCTCTAATAAGTGCCGAGGGTCAAGGAATGTTGAAAATTTTTTCGTCCAGGCGCTTATTAGAGGAAATACAGTATGTCATACACAAATTGACTCCTCTTTTCTTCTATGCCCATGTACAGCTGTTGACGGAGAGGATGAACATGGAGATCAACCAGAGCAAGCACATAGAACCGGAGTCTCACCACAGGATAGAGAACTCAGGTACCTACAGTCTTCTATCCATATTCGATGTACACAAGGACTTGTCAAATATTCTTGAGTACTAGTTCATTTCCAAAGACAATCACTGCTTGTTATGAATGATTTAAATAATTTCGAATACTGTCAGTATTTACCATTATTTCTCCATTAATTCAACTTCGCCAATAATTCAACCACATACTTTTTTCCTTAGGTCAAAGTCAAATCACTTTTAAAATGAATCAACAATCACTTAAACTCATTGTTTTATTTGCAAAAAAATAATAATGGCAAAGTAAACTTATCTCTACTGCAGTAATTGATTCAAAATATCTTTTCAATGATGACATTGTCCTTACTTTGTGGTCATCTGTAAATATCTATAATCTGTTCCCTGTTACAGCGGTACTGAAGGTGGTAGCGACCATGATCCGACAGTCTAAGATGAACCGAGAGGTGATGGAGGTCAAGAGGATGTTTCTGTCGGACCTCACGCTCCTCTGTAACAACAACAGGGACAATAGGAGGTCAGTGTGCACATCTTTGAGTCTTTAGTCAGACCTTACCAATATATTGCAGCTAGTTTTTGAGTGGGATCTCACACTTCTCACACAACAGGGACAACAAGCAGTGATGAAGCCTATCTCTCATATCATGGTCATATGTCTGTCTTTCATTCAATTCTCAATTTATCAAGAGGTGGCACAGATACAGAGAGTTAGAATTCACACTGTATAACGTAGCTCTTTTGTTTGCTATTTTTGATATTCATGTCTAGCATCACTCCTATTCCAGGACGGTTCTCCAGATGTCGGTGTGGCAGGACTGGCTGTTCTCCATGGCCTACATCTACCCCAGCAACAAGGAGGAGGAGAGGATCACGGACATGGTGATGGCGCTCTTCAGGATGCTTCTCCATCACGCCATCAAGTTTGAGTTCGGGGGATGGAGAGTCTGGATTGATACTCTCGCTATACTTCACTCTAAGGTGAGCGGTATATCATGACTGTTTTATTGATCTAGTGAAAGTGCTTATCCATTCTCGGTGGATGATTTAGATAAAGTTTGTCAGATAAAGAATTTCAAAGTGACTAGAACGGATTAGAGTCATTTGAAAATCGGATTATTGCATGGTTGAGATCCAATTTTGGGAAGATGAGGGGTAATGTTGATTAATTATGTATAACATGGTAAGTCATTACCAAATTTGGCATTTTTGGTGAGAAACTGAAAAACTAATTACTTATGCCCAAAATCAAGAATAATGTGGTCAATAATATATTTATCTCATTTGTAGGTTGCCTATGAAGACTTCAAGAAGCACATGTCTAAGATGTACCAGCAGTACGAACAACAAAGAGCCGACGACATCACTGACCCGCAGGAACGGATGAACCGACCAATCAGCACAATCTCTGGAATATCCGACCCTCCACTCGACAAGCCTATCCCAAAGTCGACTGTACAGATCTCAGAGATCACAGACGAAGGGGCAACGAGCGGAATCCCAAGTGAGGCCCGGGAAGGTGCAGATGGGTCAGAAGGTGACGACAAGGTCAAGGACACATCTGCTTCAGGAGACGCTAGTGAAGATAAGGACAAAGAAGATTCGATTACAAAAGAAATGAAGAAGAAATATCCGGCAGAGATTGTTGAGTTTGTGGATGATGTGATAGACAAGGTTGTGAGCAATGTTGAAGCTAAGGAGAAAGGTCAAGGTGACTCTGCTGAAGGAGCTCAAGCAGCATCAGCAGAGGTCAAGGACAAGAGTGATGATACCAAGGCTGAGAGTTCCAAGTCAGAAGACCAAACAACTGCCAGAGTAACAAGAACTCCTTCCACAGCAAGTAGGTCTGGGGAGGAGAGGCGCGGAGGAAGGACTATTTTCAGTCCTGGACCAAGAGCTCCTCCATTCAGGATCCCTGAGTTCCGCTGGTCATACCTGCATCAGAAACTTCTCTCTGATCTGCTGTTTGCTGTGGAGACAGATATACAAGTCTGGAAGAGGTGAGCATCCTTTGCACATGCTATTCCGTAATTTCTTCTGTTAATTTTGAATCATGTTATGAATTGTTAGAAATATTTGGAGATAAATGTCTCTACACATTTAAAATTAAGTATTTTAACATGCCCTAAAAAAACTATTTCCATCTTCTTCTCCAGAAGCATAAGGCCTATAAAGCTGAAACTTTGTGTAGAGACTCCTTGACCAGTGTGGATAAAAAATTATAGTTTGGTGAGCCTGTGGCCCCTAATAAGGGCAACAGGGGCCATGCCCTAAAAACCTTTTTTCATCTTCTTCTCCAGAAGTATAAGGACTCGAAAACTTAGGATTGGTGACCCTGTGGCCCCTACTATTTGGGAACTACATTGGCCACACTCTACAGCATAATTTGATATGAAGCCTGATGAGCTACAGAGCTAATGGCTCTATTTTTTCAATTCAATCTAAACATTCTTGTATTGCTAAAGCTTTATAGCAATTGCTTTGAATTCTTGATGTGCTTTTTCATGGAATATTAACCCTTTTCATTTCTCTTGCAGCCACAGCACAAAGAATGTGATAGACTTTGTGAATGCAAGTGAGAACCATGTGTATGTTGTGAATGTGACGCACATGATCTCCCAGCTGGCCGACAACCTCATCACATCATGTGGTGGTCTTCTACCCCTGCTTGCAGCTGCCACGTCACCCAATGTAAGTTTTTACTTTTGATAGATAGATTTGATAGCTTTCTAATTCTTTGATATTTTGAGACAATGTTTTTTGGGGTTAAAAGTGAAAGATCTGATTAGGATAGTCTTAAATCTACATCCCTGGCAGCCAATTGCAAAATGTTGAATGTGTATGGTTATGTTTTAGGTACAATTCACTTTTCTCAGCAAAATAACAACCTTTATAAGACAGATTTCAAATTCAGTGAGTTTTATGACAATTTGCTATTTGCATGTGAATTTTCTGATTTGGAAAATTATGAATCTGCATCCCATGGGGCAAATTGAAAAATGTAGAATGTGTACCAGGGATGCAGAAATCGGTCTATTTGCCGGACATGTCCGATTGGGAATCCAGTTTGACCGATTGGAAAAGTGACCTGTCGGACATTCAAGGAGTCATTTGACCGATTGAAGATAATCAAAGAATTACTAAACAAACAGATAAACAAGCCTGAGTTGACTAACAAGCAATCAATAAAGGCCGATGAAATGCCCCGCTTGTGTCGGTCATAATTGTAATGAAAACACGAACCGGTCATCAATGAAACAACTAATCCATTCAAACGACATAATTACCTTGTTATCTTTAATTATTGGATCATCTCAGTGTCATGTATTGAGTAAAACAAGTCAATAAGGCCAAACTTTTTTAAAAAAGACATCAAACAACTTCACATCATTATTTTACATGCTGTTACTATATCCTCCCTCCACTAACTTCACAAGCTCCATGCATCGACTTTGCAAGCAAGACTTCATTAACACAGTGTTTGAAGCTTGCATTACTGTAGGGAGGAGAAAGGAACAGCAGGATTACTGCAGCGATAGGGAAACGAAAACAGGCTGATCTGTTGGCAAGTTTGACAGGCTAAAAAAACTTATGCAGTGTGTGTCAAGTAGTTGATATGCAACATAACTTAATAGAATTATATTTAAAACAGCCAAAGTAATTTTATTTTACTCAATGTAATGTATTTTCAGTGTTTTACTTTTGCATTGCATTGCATGCGTTGCTATAAATAGATCTGTACATCGTTTGCTTTCCAGTTAAAATTTGATTCTAAGCACCTGGCATTTATTTACTGAATAACTGACACTATTGAAACTTTATTATTTATTTAAATTATAAACATATTCATATACCTAGGCATAAACATCATAGTAATAAGTAAATTACTGAGTAATAATTTTAGACTTAAATTTAGTCTGTGAAATATTTCCACATGTTCAATCGTGTATTTACGTTAGATAAAGCACCAAAATTTATTACAAAATATCATTATTCGTCGACTTATACGTGGAATGTCCGATTGGCAAAAACTTGAATCTGCATCCCTGATGTGTACCATTATGTTTATAATACCAATCAGCAAAGAAAACAACCTTTAATCATCGACATTTGTTGACTACATTTATATACTAAATGTAAATCTCTGCTAATGACTGAAATATTGCCAAAGGGATTCTAAGCAATAACTCACTCAGTCACTCAGTGTAAAATACTTTCCAGGTTCTGTCATATTTCAAAAATAAATTGCTAATTATTTTGAGACAATTTTGACTCAATATGTTAGAAATTTTGATTGCAGGGTGAGTGAGTTAATGCTTAACACTGCTTGGGCAATATTTCAGCCAATAGCAGTGGGCGATTTCAGGGTACTAGCTATATTATTATGTTATCAGTGGTTGTAATGTATCTTAAGTAAAATATTGCCTACTACAGGGAGAGATAGAGATCCTGGAGCCGAACCAAGGTCTGAGTATAGAACAAGCTGTGTCCATCCTGCAGCGCATCATGTACATGACGGACATACTCGTCTTCGCCAGCTCAACCAACTTTGCCGAGCTCGAGACAGAGAAGAACATGCCCGCTGGAGGGATCCTGCGACAGTGTCTCAGACTTGGTACTGATTCTTTATAAATAGTTTTTCTAATTTATCCAGCAACCACAGTACAATGATATGCTATTTCTGCTCTTATGATTAGGTAATAGCCGTTGCTGCAAATCCTCTTCCAAAACAAGAATTAAGTCTTTGATTGGCATTCTTGATGTGGAGGTGATATATCATTATATCCAACCTATCAATTCAAAGAAAGCATAGATATTAATGAAAATTGATCGAGATCAACATTATCATATATGTTGAAACTAACTTTGAATTAAGAATTCGTCATATATCCTTGAAAAAGCATTCATCACTTTATCACTCATCAAAAAAGAATGATTTTTTTTCATGTAATACAGGTTACATGAAAAGAACTGATCTGAAATAACTAATCTATGTGGGCAAAGACAGATTGCCTCAGAAATTTGATCATCAGAATTTTATATGATAACATGATTGTAGCCTTTGATGTGAACAAATGAAATGAAGCACAAGAATTGGTCTCATGACTAGTTGAGTCCCAATAAGGTGAAACACACCTTAATTCTATGCTTGAAATGGTGAGAAAAGCACAAGCACGGTTCAATACTTCTGAGATCTTTTAGTGTTTAGAAAAATTTGCCACTTTGGATAATTTCTAACTGTTACTAGAAAGCCATTTCACAAATTGTTTTGTCAAGCTTCAAGAGAATATTTGATATTCTTGTCAAGAGACTATCTGATATTTTTTTTCTTCAGGAGATGTGGTAGTCTTGTCTATACTCTCCATAAAATCTAAATCTTTAGAATTATCCAAAAATGAGTCAAAGATAAAATCCTTTTCTGAAGCCCTTCAGTCCATATCAATTAACTCCCTTGCCTCTCTTCAGTATGTACAGCCGCTGTGAGGAACTGCCTGGAGTGTCGCCACCGCTATAGCCCACGCACACCGACCGAACCCAACCCACCGTCCAGCGCCACCGTCAATGGAGTTGACCCCATACAGTCTCTCATCGAGGGATCTCATCCAACAACCAAGGTGAGATAGATTACTAATCAATAGAGAGATAATGTTGTCAGTTTTAAGCTATATTTGAGGTCAGGATATCAAAGAACCCCTCGATTAAGTTATCTTCTTACTGTTCACTTCTGATAAGACTTTGTGTTGTGTAGAACTCTCCTTCAGAATTTGTGGGGCTCAGTCTTATTAGAAAAAAGGAAAGTTCACAAACACAAATCAAATCATTGCCTTTTAAAAAGTAGTTCTTAGCGACAATAAATTACCTGCTTATTATTAATACCAAGAACTTGCCATTGGCTAGCTAAGCTTATGTCAGAACATACCACTTATTCGGTTGTAGTCAGACCATTGTAGAAGGGAATCTCCTTGTGGAGCATTGTTTTATCCTGGAAGTGTCAATATTTAATAACTTTAATTCCTTTTTTAAAACTCCTTTTTACTCAAACTGAGGCAATTGTGAAAGCAAAATGCGAGGAGGTATAACTTAATGAATACCAAATTCTTAACATTCTTGTGTTTTACAGAACATCGTGGACAACCTAGCAGGCCAGGTGTCGCCCATCAAGGACCCGGAAAAGCTTCTCCAGGAAATGGACATCAACCGTCTACGAGCAGTCGTCTACAGGGACGTGGTAGGTCTATACGAAAAGCATCCATCGATGCCCTTTGAGAAAATAGTGAAGAACATTATCAACACGGTGAGTGCTAGAGTTCTCTCCCCTTCTCCTCTAACTGCTTGGTGCGGCTAACGCTAGCAGAATGCTTCCATTGATTCTGTGGAATGGTTTCGGAATATGGATTACCATTTGGGAATGGATGGTGATTTCTTGGATATTTTTTATAAAGAAAAGTTGAGTTTTTTCATTTTCATGAATATGTTATTTTGGTAAAGGTTACTTTTAAATAATAATTGATTTAATCCTTTATCAAAATATTTCTTTTTTCTATCTATGATTATTTTTCTATTTTCATCTTGTATGAATTTAATTAATTAACACAATATGTACCTTGTGTTCTAACTTTTAGATAATTTTTTAAAAGTTTATCTTTTTCTTCTCTTTAATTAATTCTCTAATCATTATCTGAACAACTTCCAGAATTGATAGAAGGCAGAAAATGTTGTTTTGGTTCATATTCAGTAATATATTAATGATTAATTGGGATTGGTTTATTATCACTGGCCTCTGTCTTCTATCAACCTTTTTGGAAATAAGTAGTGTGAAACAATTTGTATAATAGAAACATAAGTTAAAGTCTATGAAATACTTACAGAGAAGATATTAACTTGAAAATTTCTTGTGAATGTTAACTTTTTACTAAGATTGTTTAATTGTCGTATGAAGTCAATTTAAAGGGACAGTAGCACAATTTATAAGAATTTTCAGTTATAATTTTTTCCCAAATAAATATTAGTGTATGCCAAGTCTTTGTCTTCAGGGGGTCTAACATTTCATACTTAACCTGAATACCGTAATTCCTCTAATAATTCGACCCTAATTAATAGAGAAATTCTTTGTATTCAAAGAAATGATCAAGAACCAATTGAAAACTGCTGCGGCCGTTTTATTATGATCACCTTTAATAAATTAAGATTTTATTTTCATAAAATTCCTTTGTTTACAAAAATAATGTGCTACTGTCCTTTTAATAGTGGGAAATAATTATCATATGGAACTGCAGTTTCAAGGAAGCATTCAAGATTGCTGAAACCTCTGTAGTAGCTATTCTGTGAAGAAGTATTTCAACTTTATTTCCTTAATATAAATCAGGAAAGTTAAAAAGAATGTTGATCCTTTAAAACTCTTTTGGATTTAAATTATGATTTATAACTTTTGTTTTGAAAATGACCTCTGATTGTTCAACATGAAATCCTTCTTCACACAGTGACTGCTGTGTTTGATATATTATATTATCAATAATCATCAATTTGTTAGGAATTTGTTCAAAACCCAAACAAAATTTTGCACTTCATTTTAATGAAAATTTGTTTAAAATGTTGTAAATGTTAAAGAGAAATTTAAAAAAAAATCTTTTAATGAAATTTAATTTTTCAATGAATCATTTCATATTCTAAATTATTAAATAAAGTTTCCATATAAAATCATTTAATCTATATTTATTTTAGTTATCATACCATAAGCGTACAGATTTTGTCACACATTTGAGATGATATTGCATTGAATTAAAAGTTTTGATTTTGAATAATCAGGCATATGTTGGTATGTATCATTGTATTTGTATTCAGAATAAAGCAAGAAACAATAACAAAACTTTAATGCAGCTTCACAAATTCATAGCACTTTGAAATTCTGAAGCTCTCATAAAATCTCTTATCATTAAGATATGTTAAACCTATTTTCTGCTTGACAGCTTGGTTTTGCAGTTTATTTTAGCATTGCTCTTGCAGGATTTATAACTTCTTAGTGATCATGCTTGATCAAAATTTATATCTTGTAAATATGAAGAATAAGAATGTGATTATAAGCAAGGCTAATTAAGTTGAGGCTTTTGAAGCACACAGTTAGGATTAATTTAGCTATTTGCTAGCTGCTAACGTACAAGAAATAAACTTGTTGTCAACTAACTTGTTTATTTCATGATGTGCAAAAGGCAATAGGTCAAAACAGATTCAATATTTTGCAATCGTACATTTCACCTTTGAGCAAAACAAGGAACAAGAAGTTTTTATGTTCTTGAATAGAATAGTAATAAAAAAATTGTGTAAATTATTTTACTAATAATTTCATTGTGGAGAATAGTGATAACAAAACTAATTTTTGATCATGTTCAATCCACAAAATATCTTTAATTGTATTTGGACCATCCAAATAGATGACACGTATATCATTTGTGTGACAAAGTCTGTACATGTACATGTCTGCCTGTCTGTCGTATATCCCGACTCAACGCACATTTCCCTTCCTCCACAGGTCTTCATCACAGATCGGATACCTGGATACCTCTTCATCATATTTCTCTTAGATAAAATTTTAGATTAAATTTATGTTTCATGATGATAATTTGTTTTTCAATTTTATTTTATCAGTGACTATCATATAAGGTATAATTGGATTGTTTTGCAAGAAAAGACGAAATCTGAGGAATATCAATTGTACAATACACTTTTAATTCATTTGCTATATAAGGTATAATTTTCAAGAGAGATCGGATACCTGGAATACCTTTTCATGAAATATCTCTTTGATATGATATCTTCTAATCATAGATTAAATTTGATTTTCATAATGACAATTTGTTTCTCAAATTCTATTTAATCATTGATAATCATATAAGGTATAATTGAATTGTTTGCAAGAATAGATGAAACATGAGGAATTTCAATTGTAATAAATATTTAAAGATATGAATGAATTAATCATAAGAATTAAGGATTCAAGACCAAATGAGATAATTTATTCTCTCAATCTTTTTAAGATATGCTTACAAAGTATAGATATACAATAAAACAACATAGAGTCAAATATATATTTTACCCAATACAAACATAGAATCACATATTTTCTTTATCTGCAGGAGGAAACTAAACAAGCTCAGTTCCTGGCGCTAGCTATCGTCTATTTCTCGTCCGTCCTCATGGTGTCCAAGTACCGAGACATCCTGGAACCCCCCAGCCCGGCCGCCACGCCCACCCGATCTGTCGTCAACTCCCCTTCTGTGAAGGATGGTAGGTTTATACTTATATGGTTTATTGATATGGTTTATTGATTTGGTCTTTCTCTGTAGAGGCTTTGCTGTTTCTCTCGTAGGGGGAAGAGTTTCAGCACTAGATGTGTAAAACATAAAAATATTCATATTCACAGTGTATTTCATAAGTTGAAGTTGTTATCTGAATCAAAACATTTTTTATGAGAAATTGCAAAAGTTTTAAAAAGCACTCATGTTTACCAGACAGAGTAAAAATATTATAAATTAGAATAATTATCAATTTGAAGCTCAACTTATTTCTTACACTGTTTTTTTTATGCATTTCTGTTTGGGATAATATTTCCTCTATTGGTGAAGGTTCTAATTAACATATTGACTTCTCATATGATTCTTTTTTAAATAGTGTAAATGTAAACAACAATTATCTAATTATTAAATAGAATTTAGATATAATTCACCATCTTAATTTTAGTCAGAACTTATACTGAAAAAATCCGAAATAATTGCTTTACAATTTCATAAAATGAAAGTAAAAATTAACTATCAGTCAACTCTTTCATGCCTCTGTGATGCATTTGATTAAATCCCATTTTCCTCTCTTCCTTCTGTGAATGCCTCCAAAGGAAACCCCTTCTGGCAAAAACTCCATTCTCCTTCTGTTCCTCTTCTAAATGATAATAACATTTCCGGGGCAACCAGTCCGCAAAATGGAGAGAAGATCACAAAAATATTTACATCACATATGCAAAGTGACCCAAAGTCCACAAAGGCCCCGCCCTGTAACCCATCAACCAACGGTGGAGATAAAAGCAATGGTGGCGGGAATATCGGTGAGAGAATAGAAGTTGACGATGGCGGCAGTATTCTCTCGCAGATGGCTTCGAGCAGTGTTGAACCTGTTACTCTTGTGCAAGGTTCCTATCTGTCCAATGTTGTGTCCCATCTCTCGTATCTGTATTCTCTATTTGCATGACGCAAACTCTTTGCATGGACACACACTGTTGTAGAGCTTATTGCACCGAAACATCATGCATGTGATCTTACTTTTTGTCCCTAGATGTTTTCTATTTTTTTAGAACTGTAATTTTTTTCTGATTTCTGTTTCAGTTGATGTTTTTGTAAGTTAGTCTGTATCATTGTATGACTTTATTTTTGAATTTTCTTTCACAGGAAGGGTTCTTATGAACCGGTAGTATTACTTGAATTTCTAGTTATTTGCTTGAAAGAAAACAGAAGGTTTTTTTTGTTTATGTTTATGATTAGAATGTTCCTATTACTAAATGGTGTTATCATTTATCATAATTAGGTTCATAATTAATCATTGTTTAACATGTATTCTTCATTTTAAAGGTACAGTAGCACGTTTTTAGGGGGGGGGGGGAATTTAAGGTAATGTCAGGAAAATGAAATTCAAATTGTTACAATTAAAAGAAAATGTACTTAAACCAAATGGAGCAGTAATAATTCAAATTTATAATGTAAAGTTAAGCTATGCGATTCCTTTTTCCTACAAAAATGGATTAAAGGTGTTCTCACAAAATTAAATCATAAAATTATCAAAAAAAGTGCTACTGCCTCTTTAAAGAAACACTTGGTAGGGCAATAATTCTAACATTTTATCAACAAGAAAAATATTACTGAGAGTAGAACGTGAAGTTCTTATTGTTGGAATTGTTGATAAGTGATTTTGAAATCTTATTGATGCATTCATATGTGACAATATTCAATTGAATTGAAAATATCATTCAAAATTTGAAATAAAAATTAAGCTATGATGATGCTTTACGTTTTGCAAAATATAATAAACTGTTTAGAGAACAGTCTATCTTCAACTCCTATCCTCCATTGCAGGAGAGGGCACATCAGAAGGGGAGACAACCCAGGAGGAAGTGAGTGATGCGCCGACCACTAATGGAGGCCAGGAAGAGCCTGTTAACACCAGCAGTGACGAGTCTAGTCAGACCAATGTGGAAGTCAAGGCTGTTGTGCACACTGACACCAAACAAGGTATCAGCTGGTTTCTTTTGTATCCTCTATATTGCCAGTCTTATATTAGTTTCATTGAAAAGCACTATTGAACCACCTCACATTGATTTGAGTTATGTTTGTTTGTTTGTTTGTTGTTTTTTAGGGTTTTTAATTTTGGGGGGGGGGGGGGGGGGGGGGATGACTAAGACTGCTCTCAATGAAGTTGCCAAATTTTGTCATTGTTTTCATTAACTGTATCCATTTTGCATACCTGAAGCATTTCAAGAAATTTCACCTACACTAAAGAAAATCTGTCCCCTTCCTCTCTCCTGGTATTCTGCCCAAAGTCTGTGAAACAATTGCTTAATTTTGTATGGATATTCAAAAAGGTATTTCAGAAACTGATGTTCAGTATTTTCATGATGAAAACAAAAATTCAAATAATCATCGGCCGAGGTTTTAAAATGGCAATTTGCTATTTTGCATCAATCAAAAAAATTATTGTTCCTCAACTAATTGGCCAATGTATCCAAAAGCATATTTGTTAAATCATAATTTATAATTTTCCTTTCACAGATGAGACCAAAGGCGACAAGGCAAAGGAAGGTGAAGAAACTGTCGAAAAGAAGACAGAAGAAGAAAAGACCGAGACAAATGAAGCAAAGTCTGAAGAATCGGCAGAGGCAGAGACTGACAAGACACCTCAGTCTGACGAGAAACCAGCAGAAACTGAGGAAACCAAGAAAGAAACTGAAGAAAGAAGTGATCCTGTAGGAGAGAGTCAAGGAGAAGAAACTGGGCAGAAGAAAGAGGAAGAGAAGAAAGAGGAAGAGAAGAAAGAGGAAGAGAAGAAAGATGAAGAGAAGAAGGATGAAGAGACGAAGGAAAAAGTAGAAGAAGAGAAAAAGGAAGAAGTACAAGAAGAGAAAAAGGAAGGACAAGAAGAGAAAAAGGAGGAAGAAAGCAAGGAGGAGAAAAAAGAGGAAAGCAAAGAGGAGGAAAAGAAAGAAGAAAAGGCAGAGGAGAAATCTGAAGAGAAGAAAGAGGAAACTGATGCAAAATCTGAAGAGAAAGTTGAGGTCAAGGAGGAAGCAACTGCAAAAGTAGCAGAAAGTGAAAAGCCAGGTATGTGATTGAAAAATCATTTCATGAATATTGTGTACTTTTAAGGCTTTTAGAGTTCTTAGCAATCGTATGATTCTCATTTATGAAGCTTTGTTTGAGGAATATACACATCAATAAGAAACATTTAAAATAAACACTCAATAATGGTGAAAATTGACATATACATAATCATCTTCATTTTGAAAAATAGCAATGTCGATCATCCATAGAAATTTCCTTCTTTTATAACCTTTCAAACATGATTCAATATGAAATTGTTATGTTAAGGCATTTTTTAGTTTTGTTTATTATTTTCCATATTTTGTGTTACAAGCAAATAAACACTATCCATAAAAAAAATACATGATGTAAAGACATGATTTTTGATAGTAGATAAATATCAAATGTCAAAACAAACGTAATGACACTTTTATTTGATCTAATCATACCAGTTTAAATTTAATTTAATTTAATAATTCTATCTACAGGCGAAGAGAAGCCCACAGAAGCAGCAGCAGCTGCAGCAGTATCCCCAGCTGTAAGTAAAGTCAGTGATGATGATAAGACCGACAGCCCAGCCAATGGAGGAGCCATCCCAATATCTTCTATCAGCATGACTGGGACGGCGGGTAGCATGGACCACACAGCCACGACTAAACCCGACAAATTGGAGCTCTCTCACAATATTCCTGGCCCTCTGAGTGTATTACCTCCCCCTGGCGAGGGTGGTAGTCTCACTGACCGCCTGGAGAGGGCGCTGGGCTCTGTGGCTCCACTCTTGAGGGAGATCTTTGTTGATTTTGCGCCTTTCCTCTCGAAGACTTTGATCGGGTCTCATGGACAGGAGCTTCTTATTGGAGGTGAGTGATGGCTAGAGAGAAATTTTGAGTCTTTTATATCTATACCTGATTTTTTATTTCAACAGTACAACAATGTTCAAAGAATTGAAAGCATTGAAACAAGAACTTTAAATCTAAGATAGTGCTAGGAAAGTCCTGATTTTTCAATTTTCTAAAACACCTAGATCTTGTTTTCAAATATGTCAAAGTCTTGGACTTATGGGTATCTTTCATTGACTTTAAGTCAGGTAATCCTGCATGGCAAGTCTAGAACAAATAGAATCATCCAGGTATGCCATTGCTTCAGGATGTTGTTCAACAAGACATCTAATCGGCATCTAAGCATTTACCATCAAGGGTTGATAATGCTCATTACTTATGAAGATATGATAATATGCCAACTATGAACCTCTTCCCATCTAGGCCTGGTGACCTTGAAGCAGAGCACGTCTGTGGTGGAGCTGGTCATGTTGCTGTGCTCCCAGGAGTGGCAGAACTCTCTACAGAAACACGCTGGTCTCGCCTTCATAGAGCTCGTCAACGAGGGCAGGTCAGTTCATTAACTTACTTTTTAGCTCATCAGGTCTGAAAGACCCGATGGGCTTATGGCATGGCATGGCGTCCGGCGTCCGTCCGTCCGTCCATCCGTCCATACGTAAACTTTTCACATTTTCGACTTCTTCTCCAGAACCAATGACTCTAGAGAGCTGAAATTTGATGTGCAGACTCCTTGGCTAATAGGGATTCTAAATGGGGACCAAATGGGGTCACAGGGGTCAAAACTTTAAAAACCTATTTTCATCTTCTTCTCCAGTTCCAAAAGGTCCAGAGAGCTGAAAAGGTGTGAGTAGACTCCTTGGCCAATGGGGATTCTAAATTGTAGATTTCGTGACCCCATGACCCCAAATGGGGTCGAGGGAGTCAAAACTTTAAAAACCTATGTTCATCTTCTTCTCCAGTTCCAAAAGGTCTAGAGAGCTGAAAAGTTATGTGTAGACTCCTTGGCCAATGAGGATTCTAGATTTTTGGTTTGGTGACCCCTTGACCCCAAATGGGGTCACAGGGGTCAAAACCTTAAAATCCTATTTTCATCTAGTTCTCCAGTTCCAAAAGGTATAGAGAGCTGAAAAGTTGTGAATAGACTCCTTGGCCAATGGGGATTCTAAATTGTAGATTTCGTGACCCCATGACCCCCCAAATGGGGTCACAGGGGCCAAAACCTTAAAATTCTATTTTTATCTTCTCTTCCAGTTCAAAAAGGACTAGAGAGCTGAAAAGTTATGTTGACTCATTGGCCAATGAGGATTCTAAATTTAAGGTTTGGTGACCCCATGACCCCCCAAATGGGGTCACAGGGGCCAAAACCTTAAAATTCTATTTTTATCTTCTCTTCCAGTTCAAAAAGGACTAGAGAGCTGAAAAGTTATGTTGACTCATTGGCCAATGAGGATTCTAAATTTAAGGTTTGGTGACCCCTTGACCCCAAATGGGGTCACAGGGGTCAAAACCTTAAAATCCTATTTTCATCTACTCCTCCAGATTAAAATGGTCTAGAGAGCTGAAAAGTTGTGTGTAGACTCTTTGGCCAATGAAGATTCTACGAAAATTGTAGATTTGGTTACCCCATGACCCTAAAATCACAGGGGTCAAAACCTTAAAAAACTATTTCCATCAAAAGTCTGATGAGCTACAGAGCCCATGGCTCTATTTTTATTACAAAAAATAAGGGAAGGTTGGAACATTTGAGTCTTTATTGGTTATTCCTTAAAATGAATGTGTTATGAACTCAACATTTGAAAAGGAATCCTTGTTCTTGGTTGCTAAGTTTTTTAAGTGTATTTAGATGTGAATATATGCTTCTACTTTAATCATCAACAAACCTTCCTTGTTGTTTACTTCTAGAATATCTTTCTCCAGTGAAGTCACAAAGTAGTTTCAGTTATAGAAGAAATATTTTGCATTATTCATATTCTCTTCAAATTTGACCAATAATTAACATTGCAGACTGCTGGCTCATGCAACACGTGACCACATCGTGAGGGTCGCCAACGAGGCTGAGTTTATCCTCAACAGAATGAGAGCAGAAGATGTCCAGAAACATGCAGAGTTTGAGGTGAGAAGACTCAATCCTGTACTTTGATTAACTTTGTTAATTGATTTTAAAGATTAACCAGTAAATCCTTGTAAAATCTCGAAACTTTGTTCCCTATTTTTGTAACTCTTTGCCTTAGAATGGAATGAGATACTGTGCTGGGTCCACTCACACAAAACACTTACAATCGTTAATATGAAAAATGGGCCAAAATCTATCCTTACTCGACAACTGCTTTGAGGAACTGCTCCCTGTACATCAAGTTCCATTTCGGATGTTTTGGCCATAGCGTGTCCCAGTACAATTAAGGTTTTGGCAAGTTTTTAAACTGATCTCTCTGTTGCAGTCGCTGTGTGCCCAGACGACGGTTGACCGGAAGGACGAGGAGAAGTTGTGTGACCACCTTATCACCTCCGCCAAGCGTCGAGACCACGCCCTGTCGGTCAAGCTCAAGGAGAAGGTGGTCAACATTCTCACCAACAAGCACGGGGCCTGGGGAGACAAGAACAAACGGTAATTGTCATTACGTCCAAAGAAACATCGTCAAAATGAATTTAGGAAAGGTCAAAGCCTATTGCTAAATCATTTTGAACCTTAATAAGGTAACCAGGTAATTCATTGACAGAGATCAACTGGTTTATTAAGATCTACATACATCATTTGAATTAAATAAATCCCCCCCCAAACAATGAGGGGTAGCCACATTTCAGTATAGATCCTTATATCTTTTCACACATCAAGGGGAAAAAATGAGATGTACAGAAATTTATACATTTTGGTATGATAATGAGATAACGATAAAAGTCACAAAGTTACTTAATCCAATCCTTTTCTTGTGCAGGAAACAAGAGTTCTGGAAGCTTGACGTGTGGGAGGATGACTCGCGGCGCCGGCGCCGACTGATCCGCAACCCTCTCGGCTCCAGCCATCCTGAGGCTACCCTCAAGGCAGCTCTCGAACATGGTATGTTAGTCATTGATAAATTCCTCTCTTATTCTTTTAGGACTAAGTTCTCCTGGGGAGACAAATTTATGCAAACTCATCATCACAACATCTAAGAAACACGTCTTAAGACTCTAATTATTTGTGTCAATCCGGTGATCCAAATCTGTATTCATGGTTACAGGTGCTACAGAAGATGCAATAAACCAAGCGCGCGATGCCCTCCACACCCACCTGTCCTCCCTGAAGAAGTCTCAGACCATTACCGACTACACCGACGAGGAACTCCTCATGGAGGAGAAGGAGTTCGACCAGGACTTCTCAGGTAACTTCATACCTGGGAACACAGATTTTGTTCCACTAACATTTGATCCCGGGGCTTATCTAAGAGATTAGCATGCTAACCATTTCACCACCATGCCCCAAATTGATATTTCAAATCTCATTGACTTCTTGGAGGTATTTCAAAGAATAATCGTGACTTTCTGAATTCTTTTAAAAGTTTTTCAGAAATATCCTTGACTATTCACAAGAGATCCTCTTCAGAAATTTGATGTTTTTCGGAGAACTATTTGGTGTCAGTTTTGTGGTTTTGATTTAACCATTGTTATCGCAAATATTATTTCACTAAGATAATCTATGGAAAACTTTACCTTTTCCTGTAGGTCCAGTTGCCTTATCAACCCCGTGCAAGCTGCTGGCGCCAGGTGTAGCAGTGTCTGGGACCGTGTCCATCACCAAGTCGGAACTCTACTTCGAGATGGATGAGGAGGATGAAGAGAACAAGACAGTCGACCCCAAGGTAATACGCTTTGTCCTTCTCTTTTCTTAAATGGGGCAGAAGCGTGTCTTTTTTAATGTTTTTCTTCCAATATTCCTAATCTTATTAGTTTATGCCCAAATTCATCATATTCTCATTATCAATCAGATTATAGTTGTCCTTGAAGACATCTTAAGATATAACCTTAGCTATTTTTTTGTGAATAAATATACTTAGTGAGATGGATTCACATAGCTCAGTTGAACAGGTTAATATCTGAATTGGTACTTCTGAAACATTTTCTAGAAATTTGTTACATTTGTGAAGAGAGTTTTTTTACAAAAAAAACATGCTACTACCCCTTTAAATTACTTTATCTTTCTGCATCCTTCTCCATCAGGATAAATTTATCATTGTGGCTCTATAATCTCTTGATTTCTTGCTACCAGCTGGTCACTCATAGCTAATTGTAGCGTGAAATGCTCTTCAGTACTTTTATCAAGGTATTAATGTTATGTTTTACCCTTGAGCTGGTTCATTGGTGGGTTTTAATAGGGGATTTGAGGGAATTGCTGTGAAGCCAATCAGGGGAATGTAGGAGCCTCTAGGATATATAAACCCTTATGGAGCGGGATATCTTTGTTGTTACCAGAGATCAAACCCTTTTTTCTTCATGTTTGCAAGTTGTTTGAATATTTTTAGTTTTTATTAATGTTGTAAAACAATCAGACCGTGCTTGGACCATAGTCATGAAATTTTATCTCAAGTATTTTGTACTGAAAATTGTCTTATAATCAATAATGAAGCAAACGATATGACATGAATTTGGTGACATTTAGCTTTGCTTGAATATCAGAATGATTAAACAAGATTGTCTTCTGACACAACTCGAAGAAATATTGTCTTTTGAATTTTGGGCCTCTAACATTAAAGATTGGTCTGATTGTTGAGTAGCTTTTCGTTACATTAACATTAATAAAATCAAGTTGTTAACATGTTTTTATTTTCATCTAGAAATGTACTTATGTATACTTATACTTATACTTATACTGAAGATGAAATTGACACACTGAGCACAACCTATTAGCACAGCAAAAATTCAATACATCTCATACATTATCATAAGAACACTGAAAGCAACAGTGAAAAACGAAAACAGAACATTAAAAAGCAAGATGTTCCACAAAGGAAAAGAGAATCGGGTTTAGAAGAATTTGCAAAGCCAATGGCTAGAAATGTCGTGAGCCACAGAAAACCTATTGGATACAGATAAGAAAATACAGAAAGCAAGAAGTTGGAATAAGGTAGGTCCGCAAGGATGAAGAGGATAAAGAATCTATGAGGTAAGAGCAGCAACACACTCAACCCACTTGAAGAAGCTTCCCAAATAGGTGATCATAACTCCAAACTTTTGCATTCAGGAAGGAATATGAAAGTGTCTCTGAGGCCAACAATGAAATCTAGCCACAAGAAAAATATCTGAATCACAATGTTAAAGGTTTCAAAAAGTACATTGTCTTTTAATCCACTCAACCTATTTTTAGAAATCAAATAAGATATTGAACTTACATACATAAAATATCGAAGAAACAATAAAAACAATCTAGTTCAAAACATTTTCAGAAGAAGGTCAGGTGTTTAACACTAGAACAGTATATAATTGTTTAAGAAAATCAACCACTCTCAGTAGATGAAATTGATTGAATATTGCTAAGTTTGTTTGAAAGTATGATAAGTTATGGTTGAATTTTGTTCATGAATATTCTAAAACTAATTCAACTAATTTTTTTTTATTAACCTTTTTGGTTTCAAATAAAAAAATTAAGCATATATGTTGTAAGGCATTATAATGAAAAAAAAAGCAATTAAGAAATATATAATCAATAAATTTACCAAAAAGTCAATAAAGTTCACTTCAAGAAGAAGAAATGATTATCTTCATGTTAAAATAATGAAAGATTTTTCTAAAAATAAAACTTTCTTTTTTCCAAAAGTAATAAAAATGCCAGTTTGCATAAACAAGTTTATATTTCATCTTAGAATTACCCTCAAGTGTACATTTATATGACATTTTAAAGCTTTTAACATTATTTTATAATTCATATTTTGAGTTCGTGACAGGAACTAGCACTGAAAACAATAAATTTCTCTCCTCGTGTAATAAAAGGAACAAAAACATCTCGTATCAAGAGATGACATTCATGTTTAAATCAAATGCGTTGGCACACCCTCCGAGATACATAAATATTTTGGGTGATGTGAGGCCGACCTTTGACCTCTAGCTGTTCATCTTCCCTTGTTGACACTTAACATCAACCATCTTGGTTTTATGAATACTTATTTTGATATTTTTACTGTTAATTTGACTTGAATGTAACATTACTATCTTAATATTGTTGTTATATTTGTTGATGAATTAGGTTTGATCTCTGGTACAGGCAATGATGATTTTTTTTCAAACTTTGAATTTATTGAAAAAAATTTTTTTTGCCTTTTCTGCTAATAGTTTTGATATTGTGAATGTATTTTTTGCAGATCATTTTGCATTTAGAGAAATTGTTGTTTGAATTAATTAATTGTTTACTGTTTAATGATGTTTATTTATTGAATGTACATTGTATCAAGTTGCAGTTCTTGTTTACAAAATCCTTAAACTATTTGTTTCACTTTACTGATCAAGCTAACCCAACAAAAAAATTAATAAACTATTGCAAAACGTCTGTCAAACCAAATTGTATTAACCAATTCAAAAATAAGCACCTTAGAAACTGACCAAAAAAAATGATAATTTAAACCCAAAAGATCCCAGAAGAGAGGACGAACAATGGAGAGAACCAATTTAGGATCATGGAAAGAAAACAACTACATATGCATTTGCCAAATTGAATATATTATCTACATTGAAATGCATCACACGAGTCCGATTTTGAGTACCAACATATGTATTTCACAAATCACTAGAATTGATATTATTCCAAACATAAGAAAATTTTATGTTATTCACCATAACTTTAGAAAATAGCACTGACATTTTGATAATTAACTTTTTGCAAAGCATGAACTCTTAATTCTTACGGATTTATTTATTTCCAAAGCAGTTATATTTTAAGGATTTATTTAAAACTTTTATTTTTAATTGAATGTCATATAATTCATCTAATGAAGTTAATTATTCACTTTTTGTCCTACTAAAGGTCCTGAAAGTTTAATAATTAACCTTTTCACAAAGCATGAACACCAAAATATTTTAAGTTAATATTCCATGAATAATTTGTTGAACATGCATTTATTTCTCTTAATGAACATCATATACCTGGTAATCCATCTACTAAAGTAACTTTTGTACTGTTTGTACTGGAAGTTTAATAATTAACTTTTACAAAGCATAAACACTAAAATATTACCAAGTTAAATATTTCGTAAAAATTGTTTCAACATTCATTAGTGGATATCATATAATCCATCTAATGAAGCAAAATGTTCAAGATGAAAGACAAATGTAGATATGCACTACAAGTGCATGTCCAGATAAATCAACAGCTACTATAATGTATATGACTGTCACTAAGCACAAGAGATGGTATCAATCAACCATAATTGACTGTCAGCTTTGGCTTATGTTCATTGTGGTGCTTAACATTATCAATACTGTATATCTGAAACCAAAAATATACATAAATCCTAACCTTGAACTACAAATTAATACAGAAAACCTTTACTCTAGCTTGTGCCAAATATATTCTATATGATTGTAACTATATTGGACTATACTCCACTGCAATAACTATACTATTGTATATGATATACTTAAGTATATTGGTATATCAAGTCACCAATATATAGTTCAATAATGAACGAAACATGAATTATTTCTAAATTTCATTTTAGAAAATAAAAATTATATAGATTGGCAAGGTTAAAATATATTCGGAACTACTTATGAAGGCTTCGGGCCACATCGACATGAATCTTATTTGGTGTATTGGGAATATTTACTTAACACATGTGAATGTCAGAACCCTCTAAACCATAAATCTGATCATCCTTCAGTAAAACATTTAAAGTAAACCAAACCTCCTTGATCATCCTTCTTTGGAGACATACATGTATATGGATTTCATCACTGTGAGAAGTTTGCATACTATTGATACTTGTGTACCTTGAACTTCAGACATCACATAGAACCACAACTACTGTATAATAGATACACCCTTCACTCAACAAACCATTTGCTACAAACCATTAGCCAATTAATCATCAATTCAGAATCAAGCACAGTGTTTATTGAAAAACCAGAGCAGTGGTGTTGGAGAGATACCCCATGTCATCCATCAAATATACCACCAGTTTGTAATCGGACATCAAATAAATGTGTAAGGTGAACCGCCATAATAGGTATTATTTATACAATCATCACCTTACAAACCAATTGCTTTAAATCATTCGCTGATTAACTGTCAAATTTGAAACCATCTTAGTGTTTATTGAACAACCGGAGCAGTGATGTTTGAGAGATACTTCATGTTGTCTACCTTCAAATATACATTTAGATTAACTCAAACTTTGATTACCACATAGTTATGTTACATTAACCATGTGGCAGAAGCAGTATATTCGTATGGGTGGATACGACTTATGGATTTCAAGAGTTCCACTATTTAAGTAAAAACTAAGTAAAAACATAGAATAGTGAAGTAAAAACATAGAATATGTCTGTAAATATAGAAATATTATGACGCCGCCACATACGTATTATTCATGTAACATTCACATTACAACCCATTTGCTATAAATCATTCGCTAATTAACCATCAAATTTGAATCCACCCTAGTGTTTATTGAACTTGCATGAAGAATGTTAGAGAGATACTTCATACTGTCAACTGTAGCTGTAAAATAGTCCCTCAAACTGTCATCACGTCCTTGGTGAAACATGTTCCTGACAAGAGACTCTGACTAGCTACTGTTTAGTATTCACAGCTGTACAGTCAGTTTGTATACATCATACTATAAACCCTCAATGTCATTCAACATAATCCATGGAAATAAAGTGATGAAGGTGACACACTTACTAGATGGGAGAAGTTTCCACCTAGTTAACTGTGTGTAATGAAATACAGAATCATTGGCCATTTTCTAGTTAATGTGATCATCGTTTAATGTATTTTAGAAACAATGTGATATTATAACGTGAAAGAAAGGTAAGGAGAAACGACCGTGAAGTATCAAACCTCCAAAACTCTGACATTTGCTATATGTTGACTAACATAAAGGCTACACCAGTGCTGTCGAAATAGCGCAGTTGTCAATACGTCGGCTATTATGTAAGTCATGTTCTGCTAGATGCAATAGGATGATTGTTGATATTATCAAACTTTGATTTTATGTATTTGAAACTGTTTGTTGTGCTATATGAATATGTGCTAATGGTAATTTCTGTTACCAACTGTCTAATTTAAGCTCTTATATTGTTGACAGTTTCAGTTTCCACAAAGATTTGAACATTGGTAACATTCTTGTTTCACATCGATATAAAAATCAAAAATCAAAATTTATCAATCTAGATTCAGAAGAGTCATTACTTACTACATGAGAAAAGGACATATAATGTGTTGGTATTGGAAACAAATTCACCATTTCTTTGAAGCCACAAAGAAAGTATTCAATTGGCCAGATGATGTTATGAAAGCATCAAAGAAAGTTATGTTCTACGAACGAATTTACTAATCTACTTAATGAGAAGAAAACATTCAATTGGTTGGTATTAGAAACAAGTTTACGATATCTTAGAGGACACACAAATTATTTTAATTGATCAACTGATGCATTTGAAGCATCAAACAAAATGGTTGTTTGTGAATGAAAGGTATGATTGAAAAACACAACATCTCAGAGCTAAATGACACAATACAATACAAGATGGTCACTGCTCTAGGACAAGACCACGGCTCACAATTTTACATAAGTCTATTCTGTTCATAAACATACAGTCTTGAAATAAATGTCTCAAGCTAAACGTGATTGATTCAAAAAAGAGATGTGACGTTTAATGAGGAAAGTGCCACTTTAATGATGATTCCCGTAGGTGAAAGTGTAACTCATATGGGATGTGTTCCACATTCATACAGTATTTGAAGGTTTTCCCATCAAGCGTGGAGACATGTTTATCAGAATGATGTCACCTTTTTGTGCATATGCACCTGGTCGCTGTCACAGGAGAAGTAAAAAGGTCTAATGTATTCTGGTGGCAGGACTCAACTGTCCCCAACTTGACGTAATGTTCCTCCATTCTGTTTATTATTTTGTACCTGCCTCGTAACTCTCACCTAGGACAGGTGAGCTATACCGAGCAGACAGGTGCCAGTTCTACCTTACCTTTACAGGTGAACATTATTAAACAGCCAGTTCGAGATAATCCGCCATATTTGCATTACGTGAAATTGAACAACATTGAGACTTTACTCGATACGTTTAAGACTTCAAATATAGTTCATCCATGCGATCTACCTTACCTTCTGCAGAAGATGTTGTTCAAGAGAGATTTCTATCTTCCAGGTGACCCGCCATATTTTCATAACGTGAAATTGAACAATATTGAGACATAACTAGAAACTTTAATAGGTCATGCATGCAGTATAGACAGATGCGATCTACCTCAGTTTCTAGAGGGTTCTAGAACATCCATGACCAGACATTCGCCCGTTCCATCTTTCCTTCTATATGATATACTTAAAGAGAGGGCTCTATCGGCTTCAAGATGATCTGAAATTTTCATTACGTTAAATTGAACAAACATAAGACTTCTCTAGAAACTTCTTTAGGGATTGGTCTCTGCAATCCGTGACCGTAGGTCTCATTGTCGATCTATTTTTGATCTTGAGTTCGCTATTTCTAACTTAAAGAACTTTATCATTTACTACAATAAAAGTAAAGAATCTATATTTTATACAAAAAGACATTTACTTTAATGATGTGTTAATTATACAATGATGATCTAAAAAAGTCTTTGTAAAACAATGGAGCTTTAGTGCGTTAAAAATGGAAATATATAAATGATTTATAGGTTTTATGAAATTTTGGGTTATTAAGTCCACCAACAAAATGTTTTATCTGTTTTTAATCCCTGAAAGTGTCTATATTAGCATAATATGATGATACGTCCTACATGGCTGTCATTGGGGAGAAGCTAAGTGGTGTATTTCTGTCCAAGAGTGAAATGAAGTGAAAGGGGGCGGCGGCTGTCAGCATTATGTTGATGAACCAATCTGTTGGATTCTCATGAGCTAACGCCCGGATGTCTTCAAATTCCAATTTTGTGCCAGAGACTTAATTCTTTCCCAAGACATTTTGGGTTTCATTTAAAGTCGTATTTGAGATATGAATTCAGAAATTCCTGTTAAGAAATGTTTTACGGTAGCAGTATATCGGATTTATGAGGGTGTTTCGGCAGCTGTCAGTATTACGTTGATGAACCTATCTGTTCGATTCTGAAGGATTCTCAGGAGCTACCACCCCAATAGAGTAACATTTAGTCTCAGAAGTATATTTTTTCGATTTGGACAATATTTTTAAACGATTAATGTATTATAACAAAATGGAACCAGGAATAGGGTTTAACAAAGCTGAGTGATCTAGACTTGCTTTGCTATAGTAAACTTGGTTGGTCGTCAGTTGAATAATTTTGCTTAAGGGTCTGGATGACAGACAAAGCCCACAATGTCTTCCCATCACAATTGTATGTTAGAGAAGCTATGAGAACCGATATTTGGGTTAGTGATCGTAACAAGTTTGCAGTGATAGCGGTAACCTGTATTACTGGTTATAGACTATCCGTGTTTTGGTAACGTCGGCAGTGTGTTGAACTCAATGTTATATTGCAATGAAAGCGTATGTATCGCTAGGCCAGAGACTTCAGTGTTTTACTCAAATAGTTGTTGAACTTGCATTTTGAGTTGTATCTGAGATAAGAATTTGAAATTCATGTTAAGAAATATAGATTATTAACCGAAAAACAGATTTATGAGGATGTTGATTAAGTCATTGTACCTCGCATGATATCATGGTATCTCATGGTATTCTTGTTAAGAAATGTAGAACAACAGCAGGGTTGCAGTTTTATGAGGCTGTTTGACTAAAGTCTTGTGACTTGCATGGTATGATCATAGGTTCTGCTTCAAGACACGACTGTGATAATTCATTTTGCCCCTTTACACTTTACATAATATGAATATGATATTGATGGGTTAAAAGAAACAATTACAATATGAGAATTGGATTCAATGTTCTTGACATTTATTCATGTAACTGATTTAGCTAAGCTTAAGTCCGCCATGATTCTGAATTCATGTTTTAAGGAGGAAAACAGGTGTTGAGTTCAGTTTGTGCATAATAAAATAATAAATTACCTTGACAATGTTCATAATCCATGTTTGAAACAAAGTAATGCCGCCCTTATGCAAATACATGACCATCAATTTTAAACACTAACAGGAAAATTTTCAAGAGCAACTCATAGAACAATGAAACTTGTAATCGTTGACGATATGCTTGAAAAAGAACATTTACGTACGAGATACTGAAGAAATACACGAAATGTTAATGTATGCATCTTCAATTTCAAACCCTATAACAGAAACATTTTCAAGAACAAAATAATAGAATAAAGGTACGTTTATTCATTGACCATATGCTTGGAAAAACACATTTTCATATGAAATTTATGGCCATTAAATTCAAAACATTTTCAAAAACAAAAAACAAGGGTTTCAGTTATTCACTATCTTACTACTTAATAAAGATTTTTAAAATACGTTATGTTTATAAAACAAACACACCGAACAAATTTAACAAAGCATTTAATTGACACAACAGGGTTATGATAATTCACTTACGAAATACTAATAAAAAACATTCACATACGTGATGCGTATACACAAACACCACACACCAAAACAAAACATTTGACAAAAATAATATTTAATAAAACAATGTCATATTTTTAATCATAAATACAATAAGTTAATGTGTGCTCATTCAAAGACACTGTCATTAACCTCACACAATGAAATGTTCAAACAAAGCATTTAATTCCAAATGTAATTCAAAACGTCAATTTTAAATCCAGAAAACAATAAATTAATAGATGCATCAACCACGGTACAGAGTTCCCCATAAGAGTAGCTCGGGGCAGTTGAGAGATGAATGATGTAGAGAGAGACAGTGTGTCCAGGTAGTGAGTGACGGTGCAGGTGGTGCTGGGCTGGTGCTGAACTTACCTGGCACCGACCAGCTGTACCCTCTACCTGGGGCCTCTCACCTGTCTGTCTCCTCACCTGAGAAGGAGGAGGGGGGGGGGGGGAGGCAAGTTTTTTTTTTATATACCAGTAAAATCAAATCGTACCTTTCTTTATGACTTTTTGTGTTCAAAAATTCGATTTGCTGAACTTACCTGGCACCGACGAGCTGTACCCTCTACCTGGGGCCTCTTACCTGAGACTATATGAAGGGGGAAGTCAACTCGTAACCATTTTATGTTGTTGTTTTGGGTGTGAAATCAAGGGTTTTTTTTATATAACAGTTAAATCAAATCGTACTTTTATTCATGCCTTTTTGTGTTCCAAAATCGATTTGCTGAACTTTCTTTGCTGAACTTACCTGGCACCGGCCTGCTGTACTCTCTACCTGGGGCCGCTCACCTGTCTGTCTGCTTACCTGAGAGTATAATACTATAGGGATAGTATGTGTGAGAAATACTGGTAAAATCAAATCGTACCATCATCAATGGCATTTTCCTGAACTGTCCTTGTACCGACCCTCTACCTGCGGCCATTCACCTGTCTTTATGTTCACCTGAGAAAGGGGAAGGGGTGTTGGTAGTCAACTCGTACCCAATTCATGTTTTTATATACCAGTAATATCAAATCGTACCTTTGCCTTTTGATGTTCCAAAATTCTATTTGCCGAAATTTCGTTGTCGTATTCCTACCTGTCACAGACCAGCTGTACATGTATCCTCTCACTTGTCTTCTTACCTGAAACTAGAGGGTGTGTTGAAAGTCAAGTCGTACCGAATTCTTGCTTTTTTTGTGTGATATACTCGTAAAAGCAAATCGTACCTTTATTCATAGATTTGTATGATCTAAAACTCGATTTGCTGAACTTCCTTATCTATAGCATATCCAGTTAAAGACAACCTGTACCTACGATCAATGTTTAGCAAAACATGCATAGAAGAGAGTACATGTTCACCTATTTGTACTTATTTGACGAAAGGGCAAGGAATGCTCCATATAGGTTTTGACCTTCAAAAAAGAATAGGATAAAATATACTTGATATAGTTATGATATCCACTATATCCGCTTCTTACTTCGGTTCGTTCTGAATTCAAACCAGTTGAATCATATAATATTATGGACATAAAAACTAACACACCAAGCTCAGATAATTTGTTCCGTTTAGGTTCATCTTGGTAACTGACTTCTTGAACAAAATAAAGGTGTAACATGAAAGAATGATAAATTTTTGTGACATATGGTTAATGGAATCCTTGATTCAGATTTACATCTGAACTCGTAATTACGTTATCCATTATTAAGGTATTATCAACTAAAGAATTAGTTATTGAAATGAAATACAAATGAACTTATCAAACGCTTAGACATTAAAAATTAGCATTCTTATGATTTGTTTCAAAAGGGAAAGTTTATACTTATATTTTAAATTTAAGAATGAACAAGTATCAGCAGAAACCCAATGACCAGGAAGAGTATAGCTGAAACTTCAACGATATGTCACGTGTATTAAAGGGGCAGTAGTACGTTATTTGATGATTTTATATTGTAAAATTTTCACTGATAATTGTAAGTTAATGCTATATGAATTATTTTGACAGTATCAAAAATCTCATCACACAAGCCAATCATCAATAGTAAGAGGACAAAGTATGAAGATTCACCTAAAATCCATTGGCGGCCATTTTGTGTGAACACCTTTAATTCATTTTGTGTAAGGCAAAACAATCGCATGGCTAAACTTTATGTCATATATTTGAATAATTACTGCTCCATTTAGTTTAAATACATTGTCTTTCAATTAGAACCATTAAATTTCATTTTCCTGACATCACCTTATATTCCCATAAAAACGTGCTACTGCCCCTTTAAGGTTGAAATAAAAAGGAAAATAAGTCATATTGTGAAAACATTAATGGAATGTAATGCAATGAAATTCCGAAATAACACGTCGAATGGAAATGCTACAACAAGTCTTTCATTCACGAAACAGCAAGTTATATTCATGAAAAATATACGTTTTTAAGTCTATGTCCGCCATAAAACAGACTTGACATAAACAGTTGTCGCGTTAGTTTCTTAACTGACGTTCCTTTGACCATATCCTGCAAACTATTTGCATATTTGCTGAAAGGATAAATTCCAAAGGTTATCTAATTTACGCTAGTGAAAAACAAATCGAAACGAAATGCAAAAATATCGCAAAAATACATATAGTCATGGGGAAACCAACAAGAAAGCTATGTTTACTGAGAACAGTTCGAAATAAATGAATTTGGATAATAAAAAAAATTAAAAACACGAATAGATCAACAACAAATACCAAAAGAGACATAAACACGAGATTTGGTTAAAATGGTCGTCTTATACCAGTCTTCCATGGCAAAATTCTTTTATTAAAAATGTCCTATTTATATCAAATTATGAATTACTGCTTGATTACGAGCGCAAGTGCGTGAACATGTAAGAGTTACTACATTGCGGATGTTTTTATTCTCTCAGTTTTGACAAGATGAGCCTCTATTAACAATTTCTCCATTGTTGTCAGGGAACATTATACCATTTAGTGACAGTGTAGGCCCACTCGTGACACCCAAGCTGTAATATATGGTATTTTGAAGTCAGAAACTTGTTTTATAACAACGATATGAAGGCTTGGACGTGATGGTATGAACGAACATGGACGAACAAGCAAACCTTTCCCCTTAGATTATATATGAGCATGTTTTTCATTTTAACGACTGTTCGCCCTGAAACACTATGACATATCCTCGTTTTCCCATGTTCCTACTTACAGCAAAATGCCAGGTGTGTTTTATGGGTTATGGATACGTTTTGTTGTTGTTTGGTTTTGTTGTCGGTTGCTTTCAACTCCAATAGGTTATATGAGGATATTTGTTGCAAATATTGATAATGTTTGTCAATGGTACTTATAAGCCATAATGGTTTGGGTCCTACGTTTGTAGTATCAAGTGTACTGTTAACATTAGCATATAATCAGTGTGTGGTTTTACCGTTAGAAACCGTTATTGTATTATATTTGGAAATAGTAGAACATATACATAACATATATGATACAGTCGTGTCCTCTTCTATTGGAACCAAGCTGCCAAGGGAGGTAACTCCAGAGAACTTAGATGGAATCGGTCCCCTATGCCTGCACATAAAAGTTCCATACATGTTGGTTAACAGTTTCTCGGAGAAAATCGATACCTCTGTCTTGTACCATTGGTTTGCTTCCAATACGTCATTCACATACATTTATATCGGGGGTTTAAACGTTTGTTTGATTAAATCATTGAGTTTTGCAGTTGTTGGTAAACAAAATTAAGTGTTCAATTAAACTGATTATGTGTCACTATTAACACAATACGTGAAGGACTAGTTATTGTTGCTTCATCGTTTTGATTAGCAACAACGTTTTGACACAATGATTGCAAACAAAATATAATGTTATTTAAATATTCTCAATGATGATGCTATTTTCTTAAGTTTGGCTTTAAGAAATTCGAGATGTTTCATTTGAAATATTTACTTGCTTAGCATGACATTGAGATTTGTCGGTTTTCACTTTTCAACCTTTTCGCCAAAACTATAAAGATGGACTTGAAGCTACCAGTGATTCAATGAAAAGATAAATTGTTGAATTTGTACGAACGAAAGACGAAGGTGTCACACAAGATGTTAAGGTAAATGTAGTCGCCATCGGCGTGGAGAAGAATATATTGCTACAGAATAATGATGTACAAGTCATGTCCTGAAATCATATGTGAAGTACGCCTAACGGATGATGAACTCCTAATGTTTTGTTCATTTAATTAATGTTAAATCACTTTAAATTTTCAATGAACAGGGTGAGCGGGATAGACATCTTTTCAATTGTAAGTCAATCCTTGAGAGTAGGTCCATAGAATAGATGAAGATAGGTGGACGGTTGACGGACCTTGATGGGCAATCAGCATTCACCTGTTGGTTGATGTGTACATTAGAGGGCGGCGATACGCCGTCAGCACATAACGAGAGTGCAGGAATCCTTGAGGTTCAAGGTATGCACAGGGACTCTGTTCTTGTAAATGGGTGATACACTGCTGATGGATAGACGGGAGGAACATGGTCCATCTAGACTTACCATTGTCTCCTTTCTTGGTCCTGTCTAGACTTGCCACAGTCTTCGTCAGCACATAACGAGAGTGCAGGAATCCTTGAGGTTCCAGATATGCACAGGGACTCTCCTCTTGTACCTGGGTGATACACTGCTGATGGATGGACGGGAGGAACATGGTCCATCTAGACCTACCATAGTCTCCTTTATAGCTAAATGTAGACTTGAAAACGTCTTTATCAGCACATAAGATGAGTGCAGGAATCCTGAAGGTTCCAGGTATACAGAGGGACTCTGTTCTTGTAGATAGTTGATACATCTCGACTTGTCTAAGTCTCCTTTTTTGCTAAATTTAGACTTATATAAGGTACTTTATTGGTCCTGTCTAGGCTTTCCACAGTTTTTATCAGCACAAAACGAGAGTGCAGGTGTGTAAAGGGATTCTGAACTCTTCATGGCGTGATAAACATATTGCATTTATTTGCTGTACATATAAGAGGTGAAAGCTAAGCCAGTCCGTATTTTACGCTACTCCTATTAGGTGTCTCCAACTAAGGCGTAATCATTATATGTCAGCATGTTCTTCGCTGTCCTTCCTATACATGTATAGTATTTATGTGAAATCTAATCTTCTGGTTCTTGATTCGGAAAATGAGTAGTCCCCAACGACTTTGCACGAATATCTATCATTATGTCAAAGAGAGATGGTAGCCAATTTGTGACCACTTTAATTGGTCTTGTTAAAAGAAAGAGTGGTCTCCCTTGATAGCTTACCGAAGCAGACGAGAGTTGCACGTGATCAGCTCGCGACTAGATCTTCCCGCCGAAAGAGACTTCAAGCAGATGCAAACTTTTCTCGTCTTTCAACAAGCTCGTCCATTCTAGAACTATTCGACTCTGTGGAATTCTTCTCGACTTTTTGTCGGTCTCCTTCCGCTATGTGGTCCTTTGCCTATAACACAGCGATGATAGCAACGCGAATTCCGTCATCCGAAGATAAATATTTTCACTCTCAAGTACCTAGCTGTCATCACTTGGAGATATGGGCTTCTTGCGTAAGGAAAGCACCGGGGAATTAGTTCCTCTATTTATGAATTTGACAAGAGATTAAACTGTAAATTTCCTATTTCCTGTTTGATTTAGCCATACATGACTGATATCACGATTCAAAAAGCTTCCTTGCCCTCTTAATTGTGAATCTGAGTTTGAAGTTTCAAGCCAAGTCATAGATCAGATTTTATTCTATTTTCAATTTAAAATACGGTTGCTGTTTTCATTTGTCTAAACAAGCTATCACTTTCCATATCAAGAACTAATTTCTAAATTACGAATTTCAAGTTATAGTCAGTTGTGTTGAAATCCCCTTCCAAGTAAGTCTTGGTTAGCCATTCGCATTTGTAACCAGTATGTGAGCATCGTTGCCCTCTATGAATAAACCAATGCGTCATGTCGCTTGTTCTTTTGGTTATTCATTATTTGTCCTGTATTTATATGATCCGTATTGTTTCCCTACGTTTAGAGATCTTCCTAGGTCAAATAGGATCCAATCTAGTTATTCTTCCTATAAATTCCTACAAATGATGTCGATGATCCTGTGGTTTTCTGAAACGATCTTGCATGTTCTGTGTGTATATTTTGAGGATAAAGGCCCATACTTATCAAGAGTATTAAGTATTCGTAAATTGTATTGAACATGATATCTTTGAAATATGTCTGTATATAGACTAATTTGTACTGAAAAAAAAAGGATTCCTTTAGTGATTAGATTCTCTCTGACAATTAATTAAATACGTACTTTTGAATATTTCACACGTAATCAAATTAGGCAATTTAATTTTGAAAATCGTTGTTAAATGCAATTTGAAGGACTCATATTCAATGTTTTAAGAGGTAGGGCAATTTTGACTTTTCATTTTCTATACCTGAATTGGTTTACTCGCTGAACTACTTTCTATGAATGGAATGATTATTTTCAACTCTTAAATGAAAGAATATGACGTTTAGGTTTGATTAACCGTTATCATAATGAATAAAAAATCATCAACAGAAAACACAGTTATCAAGAGTCATGAAGGCTCCTATATTTGTTCCTTAACTACGATCTTAATGACAGGCAAATTCAGTTAGAAAGCATTAAACAAGGAACCGCCAACAATAAATTATTTCACATCAGTCCTGATAAGCCTAATTTCCTTTGAAGAAAATAAATAAACTTGTGACACGTGTAGTTTACAATGCTATAGATATAAATATGACCTCTTAATACAACATAAGTAATTCAGGCTAATTAAATTTGACTTCACAATTTGTGTCATACGTAGACTGTAGACACTTCACATTAACCAATGCTACAGGGTACCCATGGATCCTTGTATGGCGACCAGCGGATTGCTTTATCAGAAAGGAAAGCTAATAAATCGTGCCCGGCGACTTCTCACCACAGATTGTATTTAACTTATAACGTGTCTCTAACCTCGGAAGCAGAAAACAAGTATTACACACCATTGTACTGGAGATATCCGGCCAAACGGGCACAGGGGAGATAACCCTGGCCTGATCACGTCAGCGCACGAGACTGGACGAGATTAGACGACGCCTGTTCCGGTTTTCTCAAGACAGAAGGCGATATTAATTTAGTTGACCGTACCTCGCACATAGACTGTTTAATTAGTTTGGAGACAGTGGTACCGAAGTAAACACTAAATATTGCAATTATTTCATTTAGAAGATAAATTTAACAATGCATAGGATGTGTATCTCCATGACACGATATTTTATGAGCATGTCGTTTTTTATGTATTATGACTTTTGTTAATTGTAGAGAAATTAGCTCATATCATGTATGAAATGTTTAAATAGTTTGATAGGCTGGTGAAAAAAAAATCCAACATGTATTGTAGTATTTAATACCTGAACCATATTGAAAACATTAAGGCAGGACTTTGCATATATCCCAGGCACACACCTTGGCCAAATCCTTCTTTGGGACCAATTTACCAGTTGATGGAAATAATTCGAATTAACATGCAAGTTGCACAGTTAAATCCTGGGTGAGAAGGGGAATCGCAACAAGAAGCGACAGAGCTCCCTCATGCAGGAAGCAAGATGTCAGAAGGTATAACGTTAACGTCTGCCACTCGCGTGGAGGTCGGCCATCTTGGAATTGATTCTGAAGATGACCCGTCCAATGGCGACTGCCTATATCCGTCTGTCAGAGTTGGACTTTAGATAAGGAGGCTTCTGTCGACAATAACAACGTGTATGGAACAATTATCATCAGTTTTCACCACATTACAATCTCGTCATATCTGATTCTTTGTTGGCTTTTTATTGGTTTGTTTATGACGGATACTTGTATAGATTGTGGATCAGTGACGTCAGAACAGCAAGTATGGAATTACTAAAACTGTAAATATACGGTTAATGAAAGAGTATGGTTGTACTTTATTCAGTTAAAGCATTTTACAACGGATTCCTAATATATATCATTATATGAGAATGTGTAAAAAGTCATTATAAAAGCAAATAATGAAGTTATCAACGTTTCCTGTTATCAGTTATATGTATACATATATATTATTTCAAATTATGTCTAATAATAGTAATGCATACATAGTAAACATAAAACTATGTTGTTGTGAATGACATCATGACATTTCTGTTCCCACAACATGACATTGCTCTTGGGTTTTCTCTTGGTTCCATGTTAATCCTAACTCAACGAAGCGTGAAGCGGAACCAGGGCTGACTTGCCTGAAAATTAGATTTGTAACGATTCCCTTTTTGTTCTGTAATTTGAACATCCCTTCTGTGACATTCCAACCAAGATCGGCCAGTAATTGCCTGTCATTATTGCTTAACAATTCAACATTCGATTTCGGTCTGTATCAATTGAGTTGAACAATGCAGTTGTCTCGGCAAGTGCTTGTGGAAACATTGGTTATTGGACAGCAGATTGGAGTGCTTTCCTCGTTATTGGTCTCTCTCTGGTTATGGCTGGGACGCTTCTCAAGTGGACATTTGAAGACGGTTAAGTCATTAAGACGGAGTTTTGTGATCATCAAGTTGTTCTTGCTTGGGTGAACATCCCATAACCCGCATGTTCCCCTGACTGGTTCTTCACATCTTGAATTGCTTTCTATTTTTTTCATTTTAGTAATTTAAGTAGACTAAATTTTAGTCTCTGAAATGAAATTATATCTTTTATGCAGCTTTTTACCATTAAAATTGAAAGAAGCACACTGAAGCTGTTCATTTTTAGAAACTGCATTAATCTAGACTCTCTACAATAACATATACTTGCATGGGTCTATAAATATTTCGTTTCACGGCCAGATTTTGATTTAAGGAATATATGATTTTATAGTCTTGGAAATTCTACACAGAATGAGGAAGTTGCATGTCAATTTAATATTTCGTCCTTTCTTAAAGCTTCAATTTATAAAATGATATTCAAATGTTATTTGACATTCTTGTATCATATCCAGAGTGATTAAACGTCTTGCTATTTGCAGTTCATTTGTCTTCGTCAGCGTGGAGATTGTGCTGGTCATCAGGCGATCAGATGATCAGATATTTTGTATTTAGTGTTTTGAAAGTATATTTCATATATGAACATGATAGTTAAATCATTGAGATGTTTCAAGGATTTCTATCAATTATAGTTATTTGTACCAATATGACCCCAAACATGCATCTACATGTAATCATTGTAATAAGCCTTTGTATAAACATAGATTAAGATTTGAAATACCCCATTTTGTCCAAAAAGATTACTTTTAAATCAAGAAGTATTTCCGATTGTGCACCAGTTATTAAAATTACAGATTGTGGAGCATCTTAGCCTTCTTGGCGCCTAATGACAGGTACTAAAACGCTCCATCTCACAGCTCTGGCGTTTTGAGAATACATGTAATATTATCTTTTGTCGATTACACAACATTAATACAATCTATAATCTTCGCCTTATGATAGGAATGTTATCATAAGCCGTGGGCAACAGTGTTTTTGGGGTCCGTAGCACTCAGTCGCCGGTCGATCGCGAGTTGTCTCCCCCTGTACGGCGCCAGCCAAATTTGACGGGTCACAACAGCTCTATAGAAGAGTCGCTATGATTGGTGTCATTTTTCCGCCTGAGAAAAATGAGACAAAAACCTATCTATATTACGTATCTGTCCTCACTAATTTGGTGTCTGGTTGCGCCGTTTTATGTGGCCAGCCAACCATGCAAGTGTCGGGGAAAGGATGTAAAATTAGAGGCCTTACCGGGCCCGTAGTAAAACACCGCTTATTAATTCACTTCTTCAGTCAGTGTTGAAATGGCACCCCACCTTAACCGCAGTTTCGTAGACGAAAAAGACTTTTTTGTTATAATTGAGATAAATGCTCTTTTTTCCTCATGCGATAGAATTATCGTGTCATTCATTTGATGTGCAGATGATAGTGTTTTTGCATGCCGTGTCTGTTTATCTTGGCGGTAGGTGGCGCCCTCCGTGTGATGACGTTGTGCACGTGCACTGATTCAATTGTCACGTGACCGCCTGTTCTGAACGTCTGTCGTCCTGTCAAATCAGTTGGCTGATCTGCCTAAATATCCGTTTAGTCTGCCAACGAGAATAAAACGTTTATTTTAGCATTTAAGTTCGATGGGAAATTGGTCAAAGCATTTTGGGGCGAATCAATCTCATTATGAAAGTTTTGAAATGACGTTTTACTCCTATGTTAATATTGTAGACAAACATAAGATCGATTGGCTATTAAAATAAATGGTAACAATTTCAAGGGACATCTGCATACATCTTTGAATCAAAAGGATTAGCATCAACGGTCATGATAAAGACTTCAAAGTAAGCATTATTAATGGATTCTCAAATACGATAAATATAGCCACCCTTCATTTGATATCAAACACAAATTAAATCCAACAATCCCAGAAAACTCTTGTACATATGTATCTTGTAAAGTAAACCAAACTTCAGAACAGGTACCTCTATGCGATGTGCATACTTTTCAGAACAGGTACCTCTATAAGGTGTGGGTACTTGATTAGTGTCACAGGCTGGCTGTATGGGCTGTTTTGATAATGTGTGAATAACCCCCGTGCCCAGGTAGTCATGAGGACCCTTCAGAACCAACTAATTAATTCGCTTTTGCTGCGCTTTATTGGAGTTCATACCTGCGGAAAATGGAGGGAGGGGCGTGTCGGGATATCCTTTGAGAGGTGACAGTCACTGAGGAGTCCACCATACACCTCCTGAAGAGACTCCGCGGTGTCGTCTGCTTGTTTGTTCACTGAATAGTGATAGTTTAAGACGTGAGCTTCATCTTGGTAATGTATACGGAGAGCTCTCTGTGTGGCGAGATGGTCGCCCTTTCGTTTTTATTAGGTATATTTCAGGGACGTAGTCTGTGTTAGTTTTTCCAGGGATCATATAAGACAGAGGTCTGTCTTATATGATCCCTGGTTTTTCCCAAGGTATATTTCAGGGACCTTATCCCGTACTCTGTGTTAGTTTTTGCTAGGTATATTTCAGGGACCTTATCCCGTACTCTGTGTTAGTTTTTGCTAGGTATATTTCAGGGACCTTATCCCGTACTCTGTGTTAGTTTTTGCTAGGTATATTTCAGGGACTTAGTTTTGATTAGGGATGACTCGACCAGAAAACACGAAACTTTATACTCTCGTAGATACTGTTATTACATATTTTTTGTTCTATGTACTTTATATATATTTATATACATGAAAAGTAGATTTTTTTCTCTGCCTATTTAAGGTGTCTGTAAAAATGTATGAAATATAACAGTGTTGATTAGATTAAAGTCAAGACTCTCTCGGCGAATAAACATGAATGCGATTTTTCAACTTTAGCAAGTGCATGTATTATTGCCTAATATCACAGAAGTAGGTTTGGTATTTTTTTAATGATTTTAGAGCAACATTTCACTGATAAATCCGTAAAATCCTTTTAAGGTTGGTCCATTCTTGAAGAATCGCAAACACAGTATTAGACTAACATTTAGTCTCAGAAGAATTAGTTTTAATATTGACAACATTTTAGACAATTCATGTATAATAAACAAAAATGGAGACCAGAAGAAGCTTTAACTAAAGCTGCGCGATCTAGACTTGCTATACTTTTCTAGACTGGGTTGGTCGTCAAATAATTTTTTTTTTGCTTTAGGGTCTGGATGACAGACTAACACAGTATATCTAATGAACGAACATTAAATTCTTTTCGAACATGATAAAACAATGTATGATCATTTAAACCAACAAATCCAAAAGACTAGTGAAATTTTTGTCATTAAAAACTCTAAGATGAGATATGATCTTTTTTCGTGGTTCACATTGTCACAATCATGACTATCAACGTCATTTTCTCTGTCATGCTCTGCTAATTGAAAACCCTCATTTTTATAAGTAATGTCTTTGATTCGGACGTGGCTGTCGGTCGTGCCGACCAACGCTTCCTTAGAACGGACGCTAGAAGGTCTTAAGAAGTCATTACGGTAATGGAGAAGGGTCGTGCACAAAGAAGCACTTGCTCTTGAATTAAACATCACAAATCGTTCGTGAGCGCGTATCGGACAGCATATCATTGGCTGTCTTCGTTTAACCATGGCTTCTATGATCATTATACGCCGATTGACGATCGTTTTGACTCGAGTTGAACTCGACCCATCTTCCACGTTAGTTACGAGAACGTTGCGTGCGCGAAGACGTCAGAAGCGGTTCCTAGGAGATAGAAATTACAGCGCCAATCAGGGGAGGAAAATATAGGTAATTACAGACTCCCATAGGCGCCGTAGCGTGACGGTACCCCTTTCCGCGAGATTATGCATGTTTTCCCTGTTTAAATACATCTTTTTATCTGCTAGCCTATTTAAATTACTGGGTACCACTGATAGTTGGACCAACGATGCATCTGGAATCACGCGCGATGCAGTTTAAGATAATGAATTCTCCCTTCCTGCACGATTATTGCGTGCTGCTGCTATACTCTGAACACCGCGTGTAATTAATGTCGCTGCGTGGAATAAGGGACATATAAAATGAAAATGTTTTGATTTAGAATAATCGTAAGGACAACACGTTACAGGAAATAGATAACAGTAAATGACATTCTCTTTTTATTTTCGTATCGTGTCAGGGAGATTAATGATCTTTTTTTACTTACCTGAAGTTTCAAGACCGAATGGATCGCGATTACAGCGGTTACTCGTTAAGTCCTTAATTTGTTGAAGGATAAACTAATTTAAATTAGGAAAAGAAGGTTTGAAATTATCTTATTCAGTTTTATACCGACCTTGGTCCAGTTCTTCATTATTGCTACATATTTTTCCACCACCGATATTATTCAACTATCTGCTTTAGCATTCAATGTCATTGTCATTGAAGTCTTTGCTATCAACATTTTTTTACAAATCAAGGTTTTCACCATTTACAGAGTTAAATGCAGTGGTTTTTAATTGGACATCTTCTTCTAGATTTGTGTAGGTTTTTATTAAAAACTGTTTCGATGGTGTCCTTGCTTTTGTGGTTATTCACAGAACCATTTTGACTTTTACTTTCATTCATAAATTGAGAGTTTTATTCAAGAGAAAAATAAAATGCCCAAACAGACTTATTTATATTTAGGTCAGAAAACAATCAATTTTAAAACAATATCAAATTAATATATGTAATAATTTTTCAGTGTAAAAACCGAATCAGATTCACTTTTGTTCATTGTTTAAATGTTTTCTGATTTACTGCGGCGACGCGGGCGTCTTGTGAAGAAATCGTAACGCCTCGTTTGATCCGAGTTCATACAAATCATAAGGCAGGGGACGCCTCAGTGCAGGGCTAATGTATGGGAAAGAAGGGGTTCCAATGTGGCTCCTTGTGTGTTAGGTTTAGGAAGGGAGTATGTTCAGTGTTTCACGGGTCTACATTCTGTTAGTTGCATTTGAACTGCAGAACCACCTTACCTTCTGTTAGTTGCATTTGGACTTGATAACCATCTATTGACTGCAGGCCGAATTTCCGCTTTATTTGTTACATGAAATCATTATATGAAGGTTATATGGCGTAAATGTATTCGTATTAAAATTCACCGTTGACTTTAGTTTTATTTATCCCTATTGGTCATGATTTTTTCTGCTTGCTAAAAATATTTTTGACCGATCCTTTAAGGCTACTTCCGGTATAACTATTTTTGTGCAGACGCTCGGTTAACATGTTTATTATTCGAACGTATATTCAGTTGTTTTTTGTTGTTGTTTTTTTTGGAATATGGACAATTATTCAGGGTTGTTGGAACATGTTCAATCATATTGCTGTATGAATTTCATAATATGAAATCTTCACGTCATGGCGTCACAGCAACGTCTCACGTTTTAAAATGCATGTGTAAATGGTTACTTCATATTGAGAAGGTACAAAGATGAAGGAACTTTTACCGATGACGCCGCGAATGGCTGAAATATTGCCCAAGCGGCGTACAACAATAACTCACTCACTCTTTAATGTAACATGCTTAAACATGAACCATTTTGTGTTGTGTAACACTCCCAGCCAGTGATGTTCTTCAGTAACAGAAGCCAATTTTATGAAGAAATGAAACACTTCATCATATTCATATGAGACAAGTAAAAAATCTTCCGGTTCCATTGTTTTGCCGGCACTGTTGGCGACGAGTAGTCTTGGCACTGGCAGTAGGTATGTGGCATTTCCCGCCAAGCAGCACGAGCTCTGACGGAGTGTGACGTATCATTGCGCCCCGTCACGGGTGACTGCCCACCAACATGGCCGCTAGTGACGTACCGCCATGAAACGCCATCATTAGCCACAACGACGAAGTTACTCTCTGTCAAAACCTACTGCACGGAACGCCAACAATGCAATTCTACCATCGACGTGATATGGAGAGAAGCTGGCATGAGTTAGGAACCTGGGGAGTTTGTGTTCCTCGTTTTCAATCTTGTTCTCTTCGTAGTAGTTTTGGCGCCAGGCTCAGTTGACCCCTACAATACTCGAGTTCTTCTCAGCGCTTTCAGCGAGCATGCAATTTGTTTCTGACGTAACGTCATTCTATGGTGTCAAATGGCAAGAATTTACATACAATGTACATCTCATTTATTTTCTTCGCAAATATGAAGCGAAGTATTTTATATGATGAATGGGGTGACATTTCTCTGATTGTATATTTCAGTGCTGATAAACATTATTCACAGAAAACGCTTTGAACGTAATGTTTTAAAAATATATTTTATAAAGAAGGACATCAAATTCTTATATTTGAATGACATTGTTAAAATATTTTAAATAGAGAAATAGGAGTAAAATCCATTGTAATTTAAATATGAATTTTACTGTTGTTCTCATATTGTACTTACTTTCATTAAGGAAAAAAAACCATTAAGCAATAAAAATCTTCTCAGGTTTTGTAGTGGCTAAAATATTTTACTTATTAGTAAGAAGATACTTAATAAGTATTTGTAAAGGATCGTTTCTCGTATATAATTGATTTTTTAGGATTTTCAACATTTACTTATATGTTAATATTTTAAAAACTTTTTTATTAAAGATATCCGTGACTCGTGACCTTGACAATTACCGGAAATTTTAGTTTCCTCACATTGTTGAAAATCAACACCATTGTCCTGGAAAGCGTCTGATTGCCACGTGGTCCTCTATATATAAACTCATCTAATGTACAATTTCCCCTCTAAACCACATTGATCACCTGTAATAAGACTAATTCATGTCTCTCTCCGTGCTTGATTCACATATAATACGAGATTATTCTATTCCCAATAATCATATACATACATCAGAAATAAATTACGTGATTTCGTGTTCACACAGTATCAATCAAAGCCTTTGTTGGCAACAAAAAGCACACATAAAGCTATTATTTTGATTTTGTTCATAATTATGAAATATGACCTGTCAGCGATCTCAGAGCAGATAGAAATTAAAGCCCGAGGCATGGACCCAACGTAACAACATATGGCCAATTCAGCGCCAGCTCTGTGAAGGTTTTGTCCGTTCTATCAGCTAATTTAATAGTTCTTACAGCCAGAGCTATGCTCATTAAATATGATACTATGAGGGACATTAGGCGAACCACTGCCAGGAGGGATTATGGCAACCCTTAAAGGGACAGTAGCACATTTTTAGGGAGAATATATGGTGATGTCAGGGAACTGAAAATAAATGATTCCAATTGAAAGTGTATTTAAGCTAAATGGAGCAGTAATAATTCAAATATATAATAAGTTTAGCCATGCGATTCCTTTTTCTTACACAAAATGAATTAAAGGTGTTCACACAAAATGGCCACAAATGGATTTTAGGTGAATCTTCATACTTTGTTGTCTGACTTTGGAAGATTGGCTTGAGTAACGAGATTTTTGACACTAGCAAAATAATACATTTAGTATAACGTACAATTATTAGTGAAATTTTTAAAATACAACAACTGCCCCTTTAAGGTATCTACAGGTAACAGTCGCGCTCCTAGACTAACATTTAGTCTCTTTTTCAATATTGATAATATTTTTAAACAATTCATGTACTATAACAAAATGGAGCCCAGAAGATGCTTTGACTTGCTTTACTTTTCTAGACTCGGTTGGTCATCAATTAAATATTTTTGCTTTGGGTTCTGGATGACAGACAATCGCGCTCCAAGCCCGATAGTTAACTTGGGTCTAGAGTGGCGACGGTGGGCATTGGGACGTGATTTATAGTTAAAGAGAGTGGGGGCTTTGGTGTTGGGACATAGCTCGTCATTATATGAATCGTTTTACATTAACGTCATTTTGTGTCTTACCTGAGCGTGATTGGATTTGGCGCTGAATTGTTAATAAGCTTTGGTTGTGAGTTTGTTGACTTGAATGACGTGACTGGAAATTTCTTTATTGTGGGTATGCGATGCTTCGACATTGATTTAAGGTCAAGAAACAATTGCAAATGCAGGACTGCTCATGAAAGATGGTTTAAAGAGTTGTTTAGAACACAATCTTATGTGAGAACTTTGTCTTAGACTTGGTAATTATAGAGTTTTTACTTTCTAAATGATAGTTTCAGAAAGTTGGTATGCCTACCTCATTGTAGTTCGTATTTATGGCAATTTGTCTAGCAAGAGCAAATTTGAAGAAATAACTGTTAGGTTAGAGTGATTGTCATGTTTTTGTATAATACCTCTGAGCGTTTTCTCCAACAAAACTTTACATCATCGTTCTTGTTTATGTTTTGATTTTCTAGAAAAGTCCAACAAATAGCGTTTGTTAATTGAAAGGTAGCAATGTCCATTTGGCCTATGTATCTCACTCACTTTATGAATTCAACCATTAAAACACCAACTTTTTGGCCAGAAAGGTTTAGAGTTCAGAAATACAAATACAAAATACTGCCCAATTCATATGAACATTGCTTTTATTGTGTTAACAAGAGTCCTCAGAACATATCCAACACAGCCCCTGACAGACTAATTCTAGTCCCTGTTTCCACGTGGCTTATTCCCCGATGTGACAGCCCCCTGGGAGGCTCGCCCCATGAGCTTTCTGATCATCGGAGGCTGATGAGCCGATACTATATGCAATCGGAATGGCCTATGCCACTGTCAATGATCTTCAAATGCAGTTGGTCGATGGAAAGATAAGGGGAAGAAGGGGATTAGAGTCCCCCCGACAATGAAGGGGGTCCCCCTGATGGGCTGGGGTAATTATGAAATTGTTAACGCTGATCACGTTTATTCCCGGGTTATCAGCCCCATCATCTTTGATATCGTCGATACAGACATCGCTGTGCATACCCCCAGGCAGTACAGGCGTTTAGAGACCTCTTCTGGCTTCAATCAATGCCGGTTGAGTTCCAATTTTGTTTTAAAATTCTTCCAAATTCTATCTATGTATTTGAAAGGCTTGAATATTAACCAAGCTACAAGGCAAAATATAATATATAATGTTGAATGAATTGAACAATGTAATATTACCCAGTAACCATAGTTTCTTTACGATTTCATGTGTTTTCGTCATTTGAACGCTATAAACAATTGTTCTTGTGCAAACTGTTTCTTGCTATTTGTAAGCTATTCGAATGGGATAGAAAGGCTTGAAAGATAAATTCTTTGTGTGCAGCTCTCGCTCGGTAATAGGATAAACGTTACAAACACATGTTACATATCCACAGCGCAAAAATACTATTGAAACTCATCTTGGTTTGAAAGACAACATCCTGTTTACTTTTTAATAATGTTTGTTTGTGGATGATATGTATATTCAATATGTTTAACAGTTTAATGGTATGGGTATATTCATTGGTTTTCTAGACTTGTTTAAAACGATATGGTTGTCATTTTGGACTTTGTTTATGAATGGTTTCATACACTCCTTTTAGTTTCTAGGCCCACACTGTGTACCGAAAATCCGTAAGAAAATTTATTTATAAGAAATTTTACCCATTTTAACCTGAAGAGATCTAAATATAATGTTATTGTCATGATTCTATGCATGAAAGGTACCAGTATTACATCAAATGGAATTAGTGTTCATGTTTTATGGGAAGAATATGCCAGCCAATTGTTTCTTACCGCCAGTTAAGCTAGACAATACCCGGGTCGACTATGAAGAGACGTTTATTATCATGAATCACTTTGTCATTGCCAGTTTTTAAGGATCAGTATAGTTATGATCGTCGCGTGCTTGTACATTTCTTGATAAGTGATGGATCGATGCCAGTGTCACTTTCACAATCTGCCAATCATCACCCAGCCGGGTCACGTGACCTCACTTTCTCACAGATATAGTACTATAGCCATGTGATATATCTATGTTGTTATGTAACGGATTTGACAATATAAGAAATCTATTGAAATTTGAGTGATGACGCTCTTATTGGCAGTTTGTTGTAGGATTTCAGGTGTCATATTCAAGAAAGGGGATTAATTTGAAGAATGAGTTTAGTTTGTTAGAATGACTGGATACTAAATTTGCTAATTGTATAATCATTATACATTTCATTTACGAGTGCCTTTGGATTTGACCATAATATACTTGGAGTCATTGTTCCATTTGTCGCCGTATCTTAAAAATAATGAAAATATGTTTACGATAATTAAACTAATTAAACAGTTTATTGGTTTCTGGGTGATATGTTACGGTTGTATTCTTTTTCGAACTTGGTTATAAGAAAGATTTATTTATTATAAATTAAGTGTCACTAGTACGAAATGTTTTGTTATGGTTGAGAAATCTGAACACTAACTTAGGTCTTATACATTTCAAGACGCCTGCATGACAGAATTAGCACTTGTGTCCTGTAAATCATACCCGTGTCAACATACATAAATCTGAGAGGTTTTTGTAGTTTATATTGATTTTCACACGACACTAATGAATGTTAACATGATGAAGTACACCTAAAGACGGGCAGACTGGCTGCTCTTTAAAGAGAAGTATCTAGCCACGGGGGACATCATATCATCTAGAGCCTATCTCACTCTATCTCACTTTGGCGACGAAAAACAGAAAATATTCTTTTTGTAGCTTCTTTGATAGTGTGAATCTAAAAAACGTGTTCTTTAAATATACTTCATCAAAGGGTTTCAATAGAGGTTGGTTGAAATGTATAGACAAAAAGTTGTTATTTTTTAATACACAAATCTTACAATTAAATTCATGAATATGATGTTTTTTATCATAAAACAACAGGTTCAACGCAGAAACAATATACATTTAGTCAGATTACTCCTAATTGTTCATAGAAGCTTTACAATTACTTGACAGCTAACGACGATCTCAGGAAAATCTTGCAACAATTTGTCTTTGTTAAAACCGAAATTTAAATTAAAAGGGTCCTTTGAATTTTGAGAGTTATACCTGTATAATATGTGTCCGAAATTTTCAGATTAACATGAATTGTTATGTCTAGAAACCGATTTATGTCAAAAACTCGGCTTGTGTCCATTTGATAGCGACTTAATACGACAAGAGACCCTCTAGTTGATGTGTGTCCACTTGATGTGTGTCTAGTTGATGTGTGTCCACTTTAAGTGGTGTTCGCCAGGGCTACTGTATATCTCCGTGTTTATTTATTGACCTGTCATCTTTTCTCTCCTGGAATGCACGATATATTACTCAGGGCATTTTCTGTTTAATCTTGTGAGAAGATTAAGTGAAACTGTCAGTGTTAATTGGCTTTGTTTCAACTCAACCAAATGTGAAAAACAAAATGACATTTGTCTTATCGTACTTTACAAAACGCGAAAAGTAAATTAACGTTTGTTGGATTTGTAAAATGGATACTGCTGAAGCAAGAATATAGTTGAAGAGTGTAAAATGATAATAAATTTGTTTAAGTTGATAAAATATTATTATTAAACTTAAGATGAATTCATTTCATAGAATAAGCTTATATGATAATTCCAGATACAAACTGAAATCGCTTTCAGAGAAATATAAGTCTTAAGTTGATCACAGAGAAACTCGCAATAAGTTCATGTCATATATGCTCTTCTTAAACATCATAATTTTTCGAATTGTCGAACCGTGCTTATTCTTAAATGATATAAAGAAACATTTAACAGTACTGAAAAACATAAATAATGAACAAAATGATGTTTAACAATTACTATTAAAAGTCAGTTCCTGTACATCGTTCCCCGCCCCTCCCTCCATCCGATAAGCTAGAAACACAGGCAATTGAGAATAATCAAATATAATGTTAAAACAATCAATAATCAAGTACACATACGATGTAGATAAAATATATGCAAAGGCCTATTGTATCTCAAATTCCTGTGGCTAGAAACTCAAAATTAGACCATAACTTTAATAAAAGGAACAAAAGAAAAACTGAAAAAGATCACAATTACTTTTGGTTCCATTCCTGCACATCGCCTGCCCCGCCCTCCCCTTTTCCTCTGATTGTGGGAGGGGGATGTTCCCACCGATAAGACGATCAGGCGTGGAGTGACGGTTCCATTATGTTTTGTCACACTTTGGTTACACAGTTAAACTTCATTTGTTTATTTTGACGTTTTTATGGTTTATTTTACCGCGCTCTTGCAAAAGCTTGCCTTTCACCTCAATTAGTTTGACGAAATCCGACGAACTTTCGCGTGTTTTCAGTTTTCTTTAGGCGTGCAATTTTGCGATAAAGTTTTGATTTTCACAAAGATAAGAACAGAACGCTGTTTCTGTCGTAATCGTTACTGCTTTGACACAAATGAGTTTTCAGTTTTTGTCATTTTTCACTCCTCTTCTAATCCGGCTCTGCAGGTAGGGTATCCGAGGCTCGAACCCGATACATTGAAGAGCTTACACAGAGTGAAGTTTCAGTCTAACGTCTTCAAGATAGAGAACGGTATACTGATGTTAAGATCCCGATCCTACATTTCCGAAACTCGCGTGTGGCTTACCAAAATCCCTGTGAATGCTAAGATCGAAAGTCTTTGCCCCCGGATGATGTTGTTTGTGGGATAGCGTAATATTTTCGTGTTTCGTAGACAAAAGTTATCTCTGAGAAGTATTTCAGCATAAGTTGACTTTTGCATATTGGAATTTTCAATATCACGATTTAAATTCATTTATTTCAGATGTATTTTCTACATTACATTTTCAAATACATTTATTGTTTTTCGACGGTTTCAGCCTTCATCAGAAATGAAACGCGCTCTTTGGCCTTCAAATATTCAACGAGGAGAGAGCTAATATTCAGATGAATAATCAGTGATTGTTTTCAGATTTTTTGATCATCTAAATAGCATTATCTCTCAATATTATAGTCCAAATCGTATTCATAATTATTCCAATGCTTTATCGATGGTTCCTACGGGAGAAATGTGAATCCATTTCCCGCATTTTCTCGACTTTGATCTGTGAGCTCGCACGCAGTAATGATGCAGCCGTGTTGCCGAAGCCGGCCTAGTTAGAGAGAGGGAGGTCGGGTTTCCAGCTCCGTGCGTCCAGGGGGACAATCCCGCTAGTGAAGTGACAACCCTAACCGTGTGAAATCTCGTCCTGTAGTCTCCTGCCTCCCCTGGTACCGTACCACGGTGTCTGTGTCAGCTTTCTCCTCCTCAAGGACTAGCTTCACGTCAATTAACCGCCTGACCGTCTTCCCAGGTAATCGTGGAGCTAATTGTCTTGAGCTAAGAAGACCCTGTCGCGTGCGCTACGCGTGGAAAGGGCGGGAGATGAGTGCACGTGAAGTCCGTGCATCACGGGGTTATAAGGCAAGAAGTCCGTGCGTCACGGGGTTAAGGCAAGAAGTCCGTGCATCACGAGGTTTTGATGACGGAAGGTCCTCTGGTCGCTGTGGGAGTATCCGATGTAATGTCGGGGCGGCAGAAGGAGAGAGCGGAACAGACCATGTTTAATCTTCATTAGCAAACCTCAGGGGTTCGCTGAGTGAGAGGAATCGCTGCAAACCGCCTCCTGTAAATGGATTCAAAAAGCACAGCGAAAAGCGCAACTGCCGGCGGAAACGTCCTTGTCTGGCATAATGGATTTGGTTATCAAATCTTCTGTGAAAACAAAACGCCTTGTCCTCGTGACTCCATGGTTACGGGAATTAGGCGAGAAGAATGGAAGGCGGAAAGTCGACATGTGGTGGGAAATTGGTTGACTTCATCAATTTCTAGTCATTAATAACATTAAGTAATGTCACTCTGTGGATCATTATTCTGCTTTTATATCAAATCAAAAGGCAATGCATGATTGTTTCACTGTAAACTCAAATAAAAAAATCTATATGAGGTTTTCTAGTTTTCAGAACTATTTGGTCAATATCATTAAATAGCATCAACCAGGTTGGAGACATGAATATAACGGAACAAGCACACGCCCTTGCGGAAGATCTTACATTAGCCCATTAGCACATAATCAGATGAGGATAGATAGCTCTGTGGGATATAATTCAATAGCAATTTCTGAATAAAAGGCGACAAATGTGTATGTCACTTTTAAAAATAGATACCATTTAGATAGTGAACAGTGTAGTGAGATATTGTATATCAGTTTTTTAAAGAATATGCTTTCTTAAGATTACAACAACAGTTATAAATTATTAAATTAAACTTTGGAATTTAATTAAAAATACATCAATTACAACGCTTTCATGAATAGTAACTTCGATCCTTTCTAACGCTGATACCTCAAGACCTTCACAATCTCTAGCAATTGCAAGTTAAGGATTATCCAACCTCCATACATGCAACGAGGATCTATTGTTTAAACCACCAAACTTGTCCTCCAAATCTTCTTATATGCATGCCCAACTTGTCCATTAAACAATGCCAAGTTCAAATTGTTTAAACTAACTACCTTGTTCTCAAAAACAGCTTTAACGGGGCAGTAGCACGGTTTTTGAAAATTGTATTTTTCAAATTTTTCACTGATTATTGAACGTTAATGTATCATTTTGATATTATCAAAAATCTCATTTCACACACCAATCCTCAATAGTTAGAAAACAAATTATAAAGATTTACAGGCCATTGGTGGCCATTTGTGTGTGAACACCTTTAATTCATTTTGTGTAAGAAAAAAGAATGGTGTGGCTGAACTTAACTATTATATTTGATTTATTACTGCTTCGTTTAGTTTAAATACATTGTCTTTCAAATGGAACCATTTACTTTAATTTTCCTGACATCACCTTATATTCCTAAAATGTGCGACTGGCCCTTTTAGACAGTGCAAGTTGCACAGACGAAGGTCATCAGTTTGGCACCAGCGGCTCCACAATAAATAACGGTGTATGTAAGAGGGCCATCATCTGAGAACGTCTCGGCAATAAACAAATGTTTAATATAAGAGCACTATCTTCTGACAACAGCGTCTCGGCAATAAGGTCAACCTGGCGTTTCTCTTTAAGCAGATTAATTGCAGGTGTCACAGAGAAAGTTCCCTGGCATCACGTTCAGGGTGATTGTCCACAACCGTAGTCTGGGCATCTCTCCGGCCGGCGATAGTGCACGGTTCTCGACTCGTGTTCCTGTTCCTATCTCGAGAACCTGTCTCCTCCCCGTCATCCTTATCTTCCTAACATTTTACACGGCAAACTGGACGTTATTTCAATAAGATGCTACGACCTGCGAGAAGTGAACGTGTTCGTCTACATGATAACTAGTGTTTGTCAAGGTTCTGTTCTACCTCAGCCCGTGTCTTCAGTGGTTTGTTGGTCTCCTTAGCTCCACGTCTGCATGTTGTGTCTACGTTATAAGTGCTCCACAAGTGCCTCTAACGCCACACACTTACTCTATAAGTGCCGCTAGGTAACGCTTTTGACAACCAAGTGTACGATAAATGTTGAGTCAGTTAAGTCTTGCAACATTAGGTAATTGCCCATATGGTTTCTCTAAAATCGTGGATGAGATAGTGATCGTTTGGCTCTGTATGTCAATCAAAACAATGAGAACAGAGTTGGGATTACTATCCCTTATTCGAGAATTCTTAAATTAAGCAATTTATTCAAGAAAATTACCCAAAATAGTATAATGAATTATGGAAAGAAGCCGAGGTGGCTCATCCCCCTAAGTCATTGGGCAAAGAATAGCTGAATCGATTCTCATGGCTACTGTGTATCTAAGCTAGATGTTCTCACGTTGCATGACTTTGCATGGTGGACAGTTATCCCAAGATAAAGGGAAAGGGGTACATCATGATACATGTCGGTAGGGATGGTACCCCATGATGGATTGGGTGGGTGGGTACCCCAGGATGGATAGGGGTGGGGTGCCCTGACAGATGTGGCTACAGGGACATGCACAGGGCAACGTGATCCTCGTATTAACTCTAATCTTGATAATGAATTCCTGAAGGCGAGAACCATATCGCTGTTTAGCGTTATGACCGTAATGATTGTCTTTACGAGGGGGACTGCCCCTCCCCACCTCCTGCCAGCGTTCCCATCGTCTTCATCCCTACCGTATCATTTCCCCTGTAATGGCTCGTCAGTATCCGACTCGATCGTGTAGTGGTAATCCCTTGCCAGTGTATAGGCCATATTAAGACGATACTGCATTCCTCTGCCATATTTACCTATTGTATACCAGCCTGTTCTCCCACAGTCTCTAATCATTGCTACTGCAAGGGGAGGAAGTGGCTTACTGGGCTGATGTATCATGAGCACCAGCGTTCACTCACCCGTGTCCCCATTCCAGACCACTTCCCCTCGCCTCGTCTAATTTACTGCATCGCTTCAAAGGCGACTCTCTTCACAGGGATTATCGCCGGCATCGGTATTGCGTACATGGCAATAAGCATCGAGTTTTTGCAGGTAGATAGCAAGTCTGTAATTCACAGGTAAATAATTATCAGTATAAAATGTCAGTACTCAACAGTCAGTGTCCCAGCAGCCATTTACCTGTGCATCTTCTCTTTAAACATACCCTATACTGTTTCCTGATGGAGGCGAAATTATTGGCTTTAGATTTACCTATATAAGGTTGCGCCTTAATGGCATTTATATACAGGGCAACAATGAATGTGTCTGTGACAGCTGTAAATAATACATATTTACTTCAGATGCATAGTATGTACATACACCAAAAAATTAAATATCCGGCTGTGAGTATATAATATTAAATTTGACTGCATAGACTTAATGTCCATTTTCTGTAACAAACTTATACCTTGTCATACCGCATAGCTAAGGTTGTGAAAGTCTGACGTAGAAATCAAATTTGAAATCCCTTTTACACTGATTTGTTTTTCTTTGTCGAATACCTGCTAAATATATGAAGTCGATCGATTATAAATGAGCGACTGAGTGAATTCAGCTCCTCAAGGTTTTTAGATTTGCAAAGGTTGAGTTTTAATGGTGGAAAATTACATAAAATATATCATTTCTTCAAAAATGATATAAGCAGGTGTATAGGGTTGTTGTGTTATACTTGTTTCGAATTATTTTTATGTATTTTCTGATCTCCTCATAAGGATTTCATTCTTAGATTTTTTTACCTCGGATTTTAAAAAAATTCTTAGTCATTTTTTCAAATTGGTTAACGGTATAAAGTGTGTTTCCGTTAAAAAATAATAATATGAAATTCTGTTTAAAAAAGTTGAACCTCTTTACCATTTTACAGTTTTTAATTTGATTGAAACTCTAATATTTGTTTTAACCAATATGGTAAAATTGAGAACTGCATAAACTCATTAAGCATTGACATTAATTGACCATTTATATGAAATCAACGTTTATGATATTTTTTATGAAACACGAAACATGACCAATTGTTCGCCTTGCAGCAGATGTAGAAAAATTATATTGAAATGAGTTTTCATGGTATCGAATAACCTGATAAAAATCAAATACATTTCATGAAACATACGGCCATATTTTAGAAAATTATTGTCCATTTATTTCCCAATGATAATTGCGATTATAATTAGTTTTATGAGGGAAATTTAAAATATAAGAACGCCAACGAAATTTATTTATGAAGCCATTTGCTTGGTGTCATGATGAAATGGATATACAATATATCTATTTTAATTGATGATTATTGATACAAATTTTATTTGACATATCCACGATATACTAGATAGTAAAATATTCTATAAATTATTTCAATTTTCATTTTAGATATTCTGTAAATTTCTTTTTCAATTGTTTCAATTTTCATTTTAATTAGAGGTTGTTATTATATATTAAGTTAAACAATATTATGCAAGATAGATAATAAAAGCAAGCTTTCGGTTACATACATAATCGAGATGTTTTATTTTCATAAATATATGTATTTATTTTAATATTTACTTCTTATAAGAATTTTTAGAACTACCATTTTGTTCTTATTTTGGGTATGATAACTTTTCCAAAGCAGTTTGATCTCAATTCCCAAAATTGAAATATCAGAAAATGAATGATGACCATATATGAGTAAAGAAGCTATTTTCGATTATGCATGCAGTTCATTCAACTCAAGGTGACCCGCCCATGGTCGTCATAGATTTAGTTATTTGAAAATTTACTTATTAAATTAATTTATAGATACCATTTTGTCCTTAATTTGGGTATGGCAACTTTAGATACAGCGTTTTAAACTCAATTCCCCAAACTGTAATATAAAGTAATGATATAGTTCATTGGGTAAAAAGCCATTTTCGACTATACGTGCAGTTCATTCAACTCAAGTTGACCCGTCCATTGTCGTCATAGATTTACTTATTTGAATATGTACCTCTTATACGAATTAATGGATACCACTTTGTCCTTAATTTTGGTATGGCAACTTTAGATACAGCATTTTAAACTCAATTCCCCAAATTGGAATATAAAGTAATGATATAATTCATTGGGTAAGGAGACATTTTCGGCTATGCATGCATGCAGTTCATTCAACTCAAGTTAACCCGCCCATTGTCGTCATAGATGTATTTACTTATTTGAATATGTACCTCTTATACGAATTTATAGATACCATTTTGTCCTTATTTTGGGTATGATAAATTTTGATTCAGTGTTTTAACTCAATTCGCCCAATTGTAATATAAAGTAATGATATACTTCATTGGGTAAGTAGCCATTTTCGGCTATGCATGCAGTTCATTCAACTCAAGTTGACCCGCCAATGGTCGTCGACCGTTAAATGTCTTATAAATAATTCTATTCTGTCACCTGGATTAGGAAGCATAACATGAAGACAAAAACGCATATTTGCTTGTCATTTATCTTGGTATGTGGAATTCAGTAAACTATGTTATAACGGTAATGATTTTAATTGTTTGAACTTTATTTTCTACATTTCCCTTACAATTCATGTTTATTTACTTAATTTCCCTCACAACATATACTTGTCTAATCTTTACAATCAATACCTGTTCTTCCTTTTATTCTTGCTTATTTGACAAGAAGCTTTCGAACACCCAATCACACGAGTGTTCCCTATTTTATTTAATTTTTCAATATTCGTAAAATGATGAACTCACTTGTACATAAATTTGTCCTTTTCAAATGTTATATTTTAGCATGATTCAGCGTATTTCGAATTTTAATCTCAATATTCAATTTAATGTTGTTTACAAAAATATAAATATTGCATGTCTACGATACATGCATCACATTGTCTTTAGTTTTCGAACGTTGCTTTTTTTAAAATCAAATCTATATCTTTTTCCTTTGAATTTAAGATTTTTCTTCTTCGATACTCGTCTCCCGGATCAGTTTCCGTGTTGAAGGCCTTATGATCATTAGCCGGCTAATGAGATTAATGGCACGAGACTAAAGTTGTATCACCACCTGAGGCGTATCTTCTTCAACACGAATAATGGGGTCATTAACTTGTACTCATATATATTTGCATATAAATTTGTAAATCATCATAATAATTATTCAATTAAACAGTTATCCTTAAGAAAGTAGTAAAATACAACATGGGCTGTTTACTTATAACCCCATGCATTTGTCAACCCTATATACATTAATATGTATGATGTTTTTGATAAAGGAAATGAATATTCTATATTAAATTGCATTTAAAATCAAATAGCAGTGTTCAAGTACTTAACTTTATATTTTCTGTAACAACTGATATTCATTTTATGATAGCTGTAAAACATATATGTTTTATTTATTCAATTTCCTTAAAGCAAACTCGATCGACAGACCTAGATAATGATTTTTCTTCCTTGTAAGATTTATCAATTATAGTCCCATGAAAATATTGACTTTTCTTTCTGTGAGTATTTAGTATTTTGATGAATATATATATACTTTGAAATAGTACTTTGATGAATATATTCAATAGTATTTTGATGAATACCGGTAAATGAAATAGTAATTTGATGAATATATGAACTGGTACTTTGAATGATAGTACTTTGATGAATATATTCAATACTATTTTGATGAATATTTGCAATAGTGATTTTATGAATATATGAAATAGCACTTTGAAATAGTACTTTGATAAATATATGAAATAGCACTTTGAAATAGTACTTTGATGAATATATGCAATAGTATTTTGATGAATATTTGCAATAGTATTTTGATGAATATATGGAATAGAATTAAATGAATATATGAAATAGTATTTTAATTAAAACTGTTAGGTGTTCTGTTAGTTCTCCAAGAATCACGTTTTTTACTATTGTTCTAATCATTCAAGAATTCATTCCAAAGAAGGAAATATAAAAATCTCAGCAGTGCTTTACAAGTCCCATAAAGTTGTTCCTCTTCTGTAGGTTTTAATGGTTACATGCGCCTTTCTGACCTCACGTCAATTCAGTGTCATATTTTGAATAATTACCGAGGTAGATATATTGACATTAAACTATATCTTTGGTAAAAACTAGTGAATTTTGATAATTCTGTGTCATATTTTCAATATTTACAGAGTGTCAGTGGTAGATATAGAGTTATTTAACTATATTTTTGTTATTTACTAGAAAATTATGATAACCTTCTCTGGTAATAACTAGTCAATGATGATAATTCTGTGTCATATTTAGAATATTTACAGAGTGTCAGTGGTACATATATAATTATTAAACTATATTTTTGGTAATAAATATGAAATTATGATAACCTTCTCGTCGTTAAAAGAGACAAATTTCGGAATGTATCTCTATTTATTAAAAATTATGATGAATAAACTACTTGTAACGTTGGAAGCTGTATATAATTCTATGAATAAGTTCTTATGAAGTTTTAATGATTTGTTTGAGTGAGGTGTATTACAATTTCATTCCTTTTCATAGTGTAAAATATAAATGAAACCGGGTCGCGCTTAAACTATAATTCCATGTGTAATATTATGTATTTCTTAATTATGTTCCAGATATAATTTTCTCATTTCTTACCTGTAAACCATAATGAATAAATTCATATACGTTTATCGTCCATAATTTAGTAGATACTTACTATTTAATCGTTGTATGAAATAGACAGTTAATTACCGTGTTATATAATATATAGTTTTCATTTGCCTGAGATGTTCGAGATTTTAGAATTTTACAAATGTTGTACAATCTGATTTTAGGTTATGAATTTTCTATAATATGCTCAGGTAAGTAAGTAATACAATGGATATATACCTTGAAACAACCTTCTACTGTTATTAACGAGGAAAGTTTGAAGTCCTATAAAAACATCTTGTATGTCATCAATAGTATTCAATCCGTATTTTTGTCTATTTCTTGGGATAACATGACATTTTATTTGAACGTAAAATTTCTTTAAATCTGTAATGAGGTACGTTTTCAAGTTTTAGGAATATTCTAATTATATTTAAAATATGTAAATATGTAAAATGAAACAGTTCTGTTGTTCTAATAATATCAACTTCTACTATTGGAAAGTCGAAATATAAGTACCCCTTAAACTTTTCAAGTCACAGTTAAGGACCGTGAATGATCGGCTATTTCTATATCTATACCCCCCCCCCCCCCCCTTTAAAAGCATATTTTTATTTCAAATAATTCAATCAGTGTTTATAATATAATAAAACTGTCTGTATGCTGAACAAACAATAGTATTGAAATGTTTTGTTGCATTTATTGATGCAATTTCTTAAGTATTTCATAGGTCCTTTGCTTATATTACATAAACATATGAACGGTTTGCTATTCAAATAGATTGATTAATTCAAGAAATTCCGAGTATGTAGCTCGCAAATGGGTATTGTCAACACGTATAAGAACTTATACACATCATGCATATTGCAAGCTATATTTGTCTTCTGAAATAACACAGCAACTTGATCTTTATTTCTTGTATTCAAATGATATCTAAAACAATTTAGACGTTTACCGCATGTATGAACACATGTAAATGTTTATATCCATATGTCACATGTTTTCACGCAGCTGTATAAAACGTTTGAGGGGGTGCCCCACCGCGAATCCCCCTCCTCTTTCCTCCTCCTCCCCCCTTCATAAGCGTTGTGTTACAGTTCATAACCCTGTCTTGATTCAACCTGTTACAAATTTTAGCTCATTTAAATTTCATAGCAATTAAGGAATTCCATTAGTAGAAATTTCGGTGGGTTCATAATTTTATTAGTGCTTTTTAGATTTTGAGCGAACACAATGAACAATATTACCTTTGCTTGACTATCTTCATTATCCATTGCATTAATTATTCATGAGAATGCATAAAATTGGTTTTAATTCATTGCATGTTTATATGAATAAATAAGTCGCAATCTGTACCTAATAACATAATTCCTATATATTTCATAATGATGTGCATATGTAAAATAAAGCGTATTATCATGCTCATAATTATTCATTATAAACATTGTCCTCTCAAAATCATCGCATATAAACCATTTACGTTAATATTGTGTAAACATTCAGATAACCTATTTCATTGATAAATACAATGTTTCATAGAATCTCGTAACCAAACTTGGACTGCTTGGTTTTGTATTTGAAATGATAATAATGCAGGAATTACGATATATTTCATTTTGAAAATAGCTGAATACAAAAGGAGGAAATATGTGGTAGGAGGGCAAACCAATGGTTATGAAACCAGTATGTAGAATACAATCGTGATTCATTTTCAACGTTTCCACAAATTATGAAACCGACTTTGGAGGAATCATTTGTACCTCTACCTGTAATGAATATAATCCCGATTCAATTTCAACGTTTCCATAAAACGTTTGAGGAAAACTTTTCTTGAGATTTTCATATATATATGGTTATGAAGCCGACTGTGGTCCAGTGTTTGGGGAATCATTTGTATCTATGCCTTTGTGGAATATAATCGTGATTCATTTCCAACGTTTCCATAATTTATACCTCTGCATATGTAGAATATAATCGTGATTCAATTTCAACGTTCTCATAAATAAGATATTTGAGGAAAACTCTTCGTAAGGTGTTCATATATTATGGTTATGAAATCGACTTTAGAAGAAACATTTGTGCCTCTGACTATGTGGAATATAATCCCGATTCATTTTTAACGTGTCCATAAATAAAACGTTTGAGGAAAACTCTTCGCGAGATGTTCATATATATATGGTTATGAAACCGACTTCGGAGGAATCCTTTGTATCTATGCCTATGTACAATATAAACATGATTCAATTTCAACGTTTCCATAAATAAGATATTTGAGGAAAACTCTTCGTGAGGTGTTCATATATTATGGTTATGAAATCGCCTTTAGAGGAATCATTTGTGCCTCTGACTATGTGGAATATGATCCCGATTCATTTCCAACGTGTCCAATATATAAAACGTTTGAGGAAAACTCTTCGTGAGATGTTTATATATATATGGTTATGAAACCGACTTTGGAGGAATCATTTGTATCTATGCCTATGTAGAATATAATCCCGTTTCATGTTCAACGTTTCCATAATTTGTACCTCTGCATATGTAGAATATAATCGTGATTCAATTTCAACGTTTCCATAAATATACGTTTGAGGAAAACTCGTGAGATGTTCATATATATTCATTCAGAATATAAACAAAGTCACACTACAGAGAACCGCTTCTCCCTTGAACTACCCCCCTCAGCGTTCTGTTAAAATTTCGCAACCCCCTCGTAACTCCAGCCTTAATTCCTCTAATGGGTCATGTTTCAATTAAGCTGTTCCACTCTCTCTGAGTCCGCCGCTTGAAAGAAACCTGATCCTCACACTCGGAAAATAATTGAAAAATAAAGATTACATGAATCGTCTAGCGTTGTTCAACTTTCTCGATTGGTATGAGGTGTAAATATGTCCACTTAAGTTTCAGTTGTAAAAACACTTGGCATCATAGAATGTTGACGAGTTCAAAATTAATTGATTTCATTTTAGAAATGAAATTTCCATTGTGATTGTTAAATTTCAATATTTTTTACATTATTCAGGCTTATGAATACAATAACAAAATAAAAATTAATTATTGCATGTCACTTTATCTGAAAAAACATTTCTGAGAATTATGTGGATTTCATTAATAATTACTGAGTTATCTTAATTTAATAATCACTTTCATAGGGATAATACGTGAAATTGCTTCGCAAGTAAATTATATATGCCCCCAAGGATATAAATATAGACTCCCGTAGTAGTTCGCATTACAGTTTTACAACTTATATGTATGTAAGACGTGTCATTTATTCAAATACATATCAAACATACACTTTATTCGGTTAAGTTAGTCGTTTAAGAGACATGGCTATTCCATAGATCATATTTTGACACTTTAAACACATTTCGCAATGTCTCATCAAGGAATAGAATGTTTTAATGTCTTTAATGGTCTTATATTTGTAATATTAAGTTTTGCAGATTTAGTGATGTACCTATTATTGTTCAACTGTTTTACCTACCATTTACTTGAATATATTTAGTATTTTTGTCTTGTAGCATTTATCTTAGTATGAAATATGAATTTCATATAAAATCTTAGCTTGATGCTGTTATCAAAATATGAAATTTGTTAATTGCATTCTGTTATTAATAAAAATTGGGTGAATCGGAACGAAGCATATGGAAACATAAAATTATCGTATAATATTTCTTAAGCTCTTGGAATGATACGCTAAATATAATAAATATAACTCGTAGTTGAGGATTCTGAATAATATTATATTCTTAATATTATAAAAGTATTTTTCTACCTCTTCAACATCGCGGTAAGAAATATCACTGAATGTAAAGCAAATAATATTTTCAAAGGTATTCATCGGGTTTTTTATAATGATTTAGTATGTGAGATATAAGTTAAAGAATGCCATCAAAATATTTGTATTCATATCCTTAGTATTGACTTTAAATCCTTTTGTTTAAATCCTTTTGTTTACTCGGGTATGACTTGACTTATTATACTTATATTAATCTTTGAAAATCACAAACATTTATATATTTACGTTGCACTTTGGAGAACATTGACACTTGATAACAAAATTAAAATTATGAAAAATATCAGCACAATCATGATGAATATATAAATTTGCAAATAAAAATGGGGATAAATCACATAATGAAAATAATAACTGAAGAAAATTCTGTTAGAGAACGCTTATGATAAGTTTACTTAGCGAGTTTAAAAGAAAGAAATTGAAAGATGTCATCGAGATGTTTCGCTATGATGGATAGCTGGCCTCGGGATGATATGACCCAAATACTACACAGAAATCAGGAAATGCTTTTAAACAATTTGAGTTTTCCTCCTTAATGAATCATGCTGGCCTTTGGCACATGTAATTAAAATATCCCCCCTTCTCCCCTTTCGCACCTGTTAAGAATTAGAGAGTAATTCTGCCCTGTCGCTTACTGTGTGCTCCGTTCTAAACTCACTTACTTGGAATAATTACAAGACATGATTTATTTGTTTTCATATTCATATTCAAGAGATTTGTTCTTAAAATTTAGCTGTTTTTCCAAGAGTTGATTTTTCATACACTGTAGTTAGGCTACTTATTTTTTCTAAATTATTTTGTTTACATTTTCCCTGAAGGGTTCTGTTTGCGAATATAAATAAATGGTTTGTGTTTGTATCAATTATTGTTTTCCTATATTTGTGAAATATATAATAAAGGTTACTATGTGGAGATGCGTGTATAATTGGTTAAAAGCGTGTTGCTAAATATATGCTAAGAACATCGTTGTAAATTGTTCTTATCCAAGGTCAGAAAGTAAGAATAACAAGGTTTGTTTTGGGGAGAACATTCGAAGTAGGGAATAAAGTAATATTCTTCGATAAACTTGTAACTTTAACATGTTGATCCGAAAGTGAATATTTTACCAATCATTTGGAATCGATTACCTACTAGAATAAATATTAACCTTCTTTTGTGTTTCTTAATTTAACTCTGTCGTCAAAAATATTTATTTGTTTCAATATATATAAATCTTGTAATTCAAAGTCATTTTCAATTTGTATATGATTTCAAAACTAAAATTGCTTTCCCAAAATAACCGCATGAATTATTTCAGTAAAACATCGCCTTCTTAGTTCCATATGCTTGTGTGTTTATCAACACCGGATAGCATTTCTTTCAAACATAACTAGAAGTTGAGAGTAAAGTTTGGAATGAAAATAAACGTACATTATCCTCTCTGCTTATGTTTATAAACCCTTGTTGTAATTAGGCGTATTAGCTTGCATTTTGTCTGAGAATCGGTCGCTATAGGAGATTATGAAACGTTATGTTTGCTTCCACGTTCACCCAAGCGAGACGAAAACATAAATGGAGAAAATCTGTTATGTTTCATAAAGTACGCGTTTTATTCGAGTACTTAAATACAGACATATTACACCAACATCAGCTTGAAATATGAAAATGATCAGCGTATATACACATGAGCAGACGGTGCAACAATATAAGTCGTTGCAGCTAAAACTGCAACACAACGTACAGAAATCTTTGGATAGGCCATTTCAACAATGAATAACGATCACCTCGCTATACTTTACATTCACTCAGTATGGGTGTGTTGTGAGTATTGTCCCACCAGAATCAGTCACTTCACGGCATGTTCAGCTCATAAATACACCCATACCACAGGATCGTCCCGTATCACATGCACCCACAGACTTACCACGTCACAACAGCTTGCTTACATCCAGGAAGAATACACCAAGAATTTAAAATCCTAGAAACAAGCACACTGAGAACATGTCAGAGTTTCTCCAAACTTCTTGGATTGGTGAGGAGCTCTCGCAGTATCCTCCACACCTGTTTGGCAGCATTGTCCATAGCGGAGGGTGACTTTCCCTTGAAGAGGTCCACGTTGGGGAGGAAGTAGTGGGGACAGCGTCTGTTCTGTAGACATGAGATTAGCTGTAGGAGGATTCCGTTGATCCTGTCCCCGAGACAGGTGTCGTCCCATTCCACCTCCCTGGGGTGCTTCTCACACTCGTATAGCAGCAAGGTCTTCAGGTGGTAGCTCATGATGGGTTGTCCGGGCTGGTCCAGGTGACGGTCTCTCAGAGCCTTCAGAATACTCAGGCACTTCCGCCGGCATCCCCCGTACAGGAGTCTGTCCTCTGCGTACCGAAATGACATAGACCATGCGTCCCCCTCTGCCGCTGATTGTTTATCTTTCATGTAAATACTCTCCTTTGACAGTAGGTCGAATCCTTCTGTTTTCACTTCTGCTACTAGGTTTGGGTTGGGCCAGGGTGTATGGGGCACCGGCCAGTGGGCCGCTGATCGGCACCAGATACCCCCACATCGGAACGCGGGGGTGATCTGAACCACAAAACGTTCTTTGATACGCAGTTTGACTTCTGTTGTATCGGGAATCATTTTCACAACATCACGGTATGAGCATTTGTCAACGGCCTGAGCCACGAGAGTCTGAAATCGGGATCTGATTTTCCGTGCAGAGAGGTAGCCCGATGCTGTTATAAATTCCACCCAGAGTGACATAGATCGCTTCCGTCCGTCGCTAAGTTTGAGGACGGCACAGCCGGGTATAGAGCCGTCGTCGACGAAGTTGAAGACTCCCATCTGATTGAGGTAGAGGACCACCTCGAACTCTGTGGGAGAGACGACCTCAAGTCCCTCGTACCTGCTGTTCACCTCGGTGAGGGAGGAGATGAACCTGGGTTCCTGGACCTCAACCTCCTTGAGGACGTCCTGCACCACCTTACACACCTCCCTGATCGTCTTGGACACCGTGCCCTTCCGCGACTGCACCCGCTCATTGTAGTACTTATTGAGCTGGAATAGCAGTTTGGACTGCGCTGCCATCATGTCCGGGCTGGTCCCTTCCAGCAGCATACCCGCGGGTTTTTGATCGTCCGACGTCCTGGCAAATAGGTGTAAACAAGGTAGAGAAGGAAGAGTGTCACCCTTGGCCTTCACGTGGCCGCTAGTCGTGTGTGGATGACGGTGCTGTATGAGTCTCGACCCGGTATCTGCACTCCACAGAGTCCGATGTGCTAGTACCGAGATGGGTCAGGCTTTCTGGATGTAGCTGGGCTTGGATCTTCCACATTAAGTCCTGTCCTCATTACAATTGTCTTCTGTGTATTTATTAACTGGGGAAGTCTCACGAGTTTATCGCAGTGCGTCATCTACTGCATTCATTGCCAGTCATTATAGCAAAGGGCGGAGCTAGCAGCCTTGTCGCCGCCCCTCGGCCAATGAAAGCGCGTACTCGCGAGGCATTAGCTCACAGCGCGATGTAGCCGTGTGTGTAAATGGAGCGTGATGTTTGAAGAGCTGTGGCCCCGCCCCCCTCCTCAAACCCCACAGGGAATGTATGTTTAGAATATCTCGACCCACGAGGACGTGAAGTGAGAGAGAGATACAAGTGACTGGAAGTATGTGACACTCGTCTCCCCATGCACTGACCTCGGCCTTCCCTGTCCCCTAGGTAGACAGAGGGAGCGCCGTGTGTAGTTCATCAATACCAACTGTGGATCTTCTACCATGGGAGGTGCTGAAAGTTGTTCAGTTACGGTAATTACGCGGATGGAGGGATCACGGCGGGGGTCTCTTCTCGGCGCCAGGGTTGGAACGACCAGCCCCAGCTTTCAGAGTCTCCGTCATCGCCCAGCCTGACTCGACAAAAACATGCACAAATAATCTTACATCTCTGTGGAGAAAAATGGATTCGTACCGATCCTCCGTTACCTATTGAGATAATGAAGCAGGGTCGAGATACTCCTCCTCAGCCAAATTAACACCCAGCATGCCATATCCGCTTGAGGACTTCAAGTGGTAGTTAAAACTTGTATCAATTTAAAATCAGTTATGTCTACGAGTTATTATTGCATGTTGAAGGAGATATGAAGACTGTTCCGGTCTGTCACTGAGAGGTGTGTGGGGGGTGGGCTGTTCCGTGATTGATTCAATATTAATGACTTAATGAGCGCTCTCTCATCGCTGTCTGTGGAGGACTCCAATATTTATAAAATATGTCGCCAGCTAACAAATACTTCATTAAAGCGGCGACAGTTTGGTTAAGCTGTGTATGAGAGGCAGGGTGGCCGATATCTTGGAGGGTGCGGTTGATACACTATTCATGCGCATACACACGCAGATAAGGGTATACACACGAGATTACATAACCATATACACACTTGAACATGTAGAAACACAAACCTCGGATCAATCACCACGAGGCTTAACTGGATTTAGAGCTTCTCCTTAGATAAAAGCATCAACCATATAACTCATGACATGTTTCCCCTCAAGAAAATCCTAGTGCTCGTCAAAAAGTGTTGCTCATGCGTATCAATACAAAGATAATGACTGATTTTCTTCATTAACGATATAGGTATAACATGGAACGTTTCATCAAAACGTCATTCATTATGCACATCCATATTTAATATATATATATAATTCACTAAATCCCTTTTCTACAGTGACAATAGGTAAAACGTCGAACATTTCATTGAAAAGCTGACATTCGTTATGGGTTGTTAGTCAAGGAGCGTGTATTACGCCCTTATCATTTCAGGATTTATAACATCCAAGATTTTTTCTCTCACAATTTTGCATTCTCATCCCTGTATGTTTCAGTGTTCAGGTATTTCGTCACCGAAATGACGTTCTGCAAAAGGGTGTCATACAAGGGGCATATATTACACCCCTATTATTACAAGTCCATCACGAAAAAGATTGATAGCTTTTTCACCCGTTCGAGTTTCAATTTTGAATACTGCCGTCTTTGATTACGGGTTTCGATCTGATAATATTTTTTCAAGGTATGAAGAGAGTATCATTTCGGGACATAATCTGGAAATAAGAGCAACGGGATTCTGCAAGATGAATCGCTTCCTTAGACGACACATAAAGTGTCAGATTAGATATCTCTCGAACTCGCATTTCAACTATGAATATTCCCTCAAACATATCACCATAATGGCGCTTTGTTGATTCATACCTTAAAAGACCATAAAACATATTTTATAATTTTATGCGCACAGACAGATAAGTACAGTGAATACCATATCCCTGTTGTGCGCGTATCGGGCGTAATTCTATCCCTTCTCGGGTTCAGAATACGCTCACGTTTCTATCTCTCCATCTCGCTCACTTAATAGTCTATCATTAGGTAAATGAGTTTTAATAGGCCGAGCCGGACACGACCATTTCCCAGGCGAGCTAAAGGCGCTCAAATCCCTCTTCTCGTAACTACTTATCAGACCTTGAGCTCGGATTAACAAGCTACTGCGAAAAGCAGGATGAATTTAAATTGAAAACCACCCGACTCGGGTTTAATCTTGACCTTCTGCCTTCTTGTATAGAACTCCCCCTAGTTTACTAATGCGTGTCCAATATGCTGATACAATTGATTTGCCACACTAGCTATTGTTGTGTCTCTTATAAAAAATTGTACGGCATGAAAATAGTGTATGGTAGAAGGTTTTGTTTTGGTTTTGACAGAACATCTTTAAAGAATTCATATTAGAATATTTGTGTATAACGATTAGATGCAATTTATAAATTCTTGTAAATTTTGAAATAATCATTTCGATTGCAATATTACCGTAAACCGAGATTTAACGTAAATCTGTTGAGATATACAGTATAAATGGTTACCTACCATCTAGACAATGTTATCAAATATAAGTAAATGGAGTATGTCAAATATTAGCCAGTCTAGAAAGCGTGATTGAAGGAAAATCAAAAGATATTCCTTTGACTTTTATTTATTTCTTCACTCGATCTTTCTCCTAAAATTACTAATTAAGTTTTTATTATGTTCAACGACTTCACTGTTAAACAATAATCCACGACGTTTCAACCTCACAATTTAACAGAATCGGCTCGCTGATCTTTATGGTGTGACGAAACATCCGTAAACGTGTAAAGCATGATTGATTTACAGATGGTGCAGTTAAATAAATAAAAAATCAACAAATTTTTAACGAAACCTTACCCTGGCTTCCAGGTGCGTTTGGTCTTTAACTACACCATCAGTGTTTGATTCAGAGCTGAAATTGTTTGATAATTTCGCACCACAATTCATTTAGAGGACAGAGGACATAAAAGTTAGCTCATGTTGGTTTTGAGTTGAAACTTTATCTATCAACCTTATAATTCACGTCCGGATTTATTTCAGTGATAAAGTCTTTTTCACCATTAAAGATAGTTTAAAATTTTGAATGATATCAAATTTCGATCTCACATAAGTTGTAAAAGCCATGCTTTTATGTTTATACTTTATTTAATGTTACTGTGGATATTTTGGTTTTTACTTGTTTTTAGTGAGTTGGATAGTAAAAGATTGTTTTGTTTAGATTTGTTTTCTATGTTTAGAATTCGGTATTTCTTCATATTTGATTGCTAAGATTAAGGCACATGAACCTACCAAAATAAATATGAAATGAGTAACTCAAGGTTTGGTATATGTACTCTAGATGATGTAAGTATAAACAATATTTCATTGGTTTGATAAAAATCGATGCCTTGTGAAATTTGACAGAAAGTACGGAAATATAATTCGTAGCTTAATGATCGTGGTGTTAAATGGTGCTAAATGCTAATGTATATAACCTGGATTTTCAAGATAATTGCAAGTCCAGAACATCAAACAAGCGAATGAATGCAATCATTTTTGTTGGAAATGAACTTGCATTCAATAACGTAATGTATATATACGAATATTGTTGGTGAACAGGGCCTCTCCCGAAAACGAGATTTATTTTTAATAACATTTCAGTAATGAAAATTAGCACATTCGTTTAAATCCGAAATGCGAGAGCAAGAATGAGCTAAATCTTCAAAAACACCTGTGGTACTCCTGCTTGGTGACTGTATTAAATAGTCCAGCCTAGATCATCATTCAGCAAGTCTAGATATGAAATAAAAAAATCCTGAGAAAAGATTAACATCCAATCATATTTTATTTAATTAAATTGTTTTTATCAAATCGTTCACTTATATTCTGTTTTTCTCCCTAAGCGGATTGTAAACATGTCATTTTAATCGCTACATGTACCTTGTCATTCTCCTGTTGTGTATACAAACATTGGCGGATCCTCCCCCCAAAAAATGTAGATAAAAAAATCATTTTAAAATTTGCGCTTGAGATTACCAATGGGCGCCCAAACGAAAATCCTGGATCCGCCCCTGGAGTATGTTCATGTTAAAAATATCAAAGGTACAATTATTATTTTGAATATTCAGAAACTATATTTTAGTCTAGGTTTGTGTACGTTCCGCCTGAACTGCTCCGGTGTGTACCCCACAAGTCTAACTGCAACTCTATATTGGGAGAAGTCCACACTGTAACCTGTAATTTCCACTGATATCCCTCTCCAGACTATGCTATATCTCTCTATCAAAACCTGACACGCTTTGAAAGGTAGCGGAATGTCCTACACAAGATGGTCTTAATCCATACTTAAATTCAATTTGTCTAGAAGAGTCTTGAAGTTAGAGTCTTGAACAGGATGGATTTTGATTCGAGAAATAATTCAGATACATTGAGGTTGCTACGATTTTCAATATTGCAATTTCTCTTGTTTTGAATTAAAGTAGTTAAACGTTTAAAGGGGCAGTAGCACGTTTTAGGGGGAATATAAGGTGATGTTAGGAAAATGAAAATAAATGGTTCCAATTGAAAGAAAATGTAATTAAACTAAATGGAGCAGTAATAATTCAAATATATAACGTAAGGTTCAGCCATGCGATTGCTTTTTTCTTACAAAAATGAATTAAAGGTGTTCACATAAAAATGGCCATCCAATGGATTTTATGTGAATCCTCATACTTTGTCCTCTGACTATGGGTGGTTGGCTCGTGTAATGTGATTGTTGACACTGTCAATATAATACATTAGGCATTTACTTACAATTATAAGTGCAATTTTTAAAATATAAAATTATCAAAAAACGTGCTACTGCCCCTTTAAGGGGGAAATATTCCTTTACTCATCAATAGTTCCGTGCTAAGAAGACCATTAGCTTATAATGAAGATGACAACTTCTTTATTCATGATATGCGATGTTTCAGCACAGATTCTTGTGTCATTACTTGTGACGTTTATCGAGGCTTAGTATCATCATAAGTCTAACAATTAGACTCTGAAATAATTCTTTTCAATAAGTCTAAAATTTGAAGAAAAAAATATATCGAAAAGGAGACTGAGATTTCTTCATTTTCAGAATTTGAGCTCTCAAGTCTTATTATGGACTTCCTTATGCTTTCGTTTTATCTAGGGTCTGGCTGCCAGATTGTATCATCATCTTCATCACGAGATCATAATAATAAGAAAACACATATTTAAGAAAAACGTGATTCCTTATATCTCTAGTTACACTTTACTTAGTTACACTTATATGCCTTTATTGAGTGAGTGAGTGAGTAAATGCTAACCGCCGCTTGAGCAATATTCAGCCATTAGCGGCGGGTATGTGCCTTCATCAAATCAAAATATATGACGACTCCTCCTTCTGCAAGAAGAGAATTCAGTTGTGAGGTTTCGCCTCTTTCTGCAGGATAAGAATTCATTTGTGATGTTTCGCCTCATTATGCCTAAACGGCAAGCCACCCTGATCTATGAGCGGGTATTTAGACGCTAGCTACCCGTGGGTGTTCAACCCTTCTGTCCCCAATGAAAGGTAGCTACACTAATAGAGCCCGCCGTGCTCTACTGTAGTCCGTGTTATTAGCTAGGCCAATTACACCGTGAAAAGCTATTGTGATCGTACAGACGGATTGGCGGGGCTCTATCAGCCCTAGGCATTGGCGACAGGGGACAGAACAAAATTTCCGTTGCCCTTTTGCAGTAAGCCCGTATTCTGTCTTCCAGTCCTTATGTCGTTTGTTTTTTAACAAGAATATAAAGCTAGAACCAAGTAGAATGAATTTATAGTTTTAGTGAGTTTGTTTACTGTAAAATGAAGATAAGAAATACAAGTTATGTTATAAATGCACAAACGTAATGGTGACATATTTACAATCACAAGGTCTAATGGTCGAGTTGGTAAGATGTTGGTACGCTCAGTGCTGGCTGGTGTTGCCTGATTTGTTAGTTCCTCAGAAGAAAACCGAAAATGTACAAGGACTTATGCTGATGCAGATCTTTTTATCTCAAATTAAAAAACGTCAAGATGATGCCATTATGAGAGAGAGAATTTGTTGATTAATGTCTCATCTCATATTGCCCAAGCGACAATAACTCATTTACTCATTCACTCATTCAAATGTTGTCTTATGCCTTTTTAGAAATGTGCTTATAAGTTCCTGAATTGAGGGGTTATCAGATGCGCGTTTTCATGTAATTGTCGCGATCTTCTTTGCAGAATGCGAGCCTATCCAGAAAGTGTTAGTTGACGATCATGGTTCAAAAGGGGCTGGTTAGATTAGGGATATTTATGACGAACATTTTCTATGATTGTTTTAGCCAGAATCATGTGAGTATCTTATTTTCCGCCTGGACAAGCGTCAGTGGACGGGGATATTGAGGTTGCGGTTAGAACGAGGGCGTCTGACATCTCCTTTGAAATAAAGCCCTCGTCTCTCTTTCCTTCTGAAAGTCACTTTAAAGACACTGTCATTTGAAGACGAGATGACTTAATTTGTTTCTCAGTCAAATCATTTCAATAATGATGGTCAGAGGTTTCTGAACCCTGCAAAAAATCTTCAGGAAGCTCTTTTGGTAATTTTCTGTCATCTGAGTAACCATCCGGTTATATGTTCGAAATGCCTGCGAGTGTTTTCCCCAAGGACCTTATTTCAGGAAAGGTTATTGCTATAAGAACTTTGACTGTTTTTGGTAATTGTGTATAATCTGAGTAACCATCAGCTTATGGGTGTTCGAAATGCCTGCGAGTTTTTCCAAGGACCTTATTCAAGGAAAGGTTATTGCTATAAGAACTTTAATTGTACATGTAGTTGATTTTAAAAAAACACATCAGCCCTGATGTTTGATACTCAAGTTGTTGAAATTGACTGTTTGTTGCGTTCGAAGATGAAAACGTTAATTCTCTATATGGAGAATTGATGTTGGATTGTACTTTCATAAAAGCAGATCATTCCGCATTTCCAAAGCGTTTATCCTTATTTAACGCTTATGTGTTGCACAAATTTATGTTACAAATCATATTAAACTGTTAGTTTTTTTGGCGTTCTATTGAAAGCTTTTGTTAAGAATGATTATTTTTTTCTTGACAATACTGACAAGTGTATAATGAAGAAAGTTGAACATAGATACAGACTTTTTCGTAGATTCAGTTTTCAAACTCTACATCCGAGCAAAGAGCACGGGTGTTGGTTTTGAGACGTATTCGAGGTGTCAGTTCAGACAGACAGTTGAGAGAGCTTCCATTTGTGCCCCTCCAGTTGAAGTTTTCTCCATTAGCGCCGAGGAGAGAAGACCCACAAACTCCACAGCCTTCAATAAACTGTCCCGGATAATTCTCAACAAAATCAGCCTATAATTCTCTTTTAGAGGTTCTCTATCTCCTTCTGAACCCTAGCTGGCTAATTTCATTTAGTTCCGTCAGTATCCAAACAGAGTTGCCATATTGCCGCCCATTTCCCTCTGTGATATTAATTAATGTTGGTGTGGTGGAGTGCCCCTCCATAATATTGACAAGCATCATCCTAATTTGATATAGTTCCTATTACTGTGATGGCTTCTCCGGCTTTGTTTCAGGCGGATAATGAGAATTATATTCACTGGATGGAATCAATGGCGGACGGCATCTGCCCGTCCCACGAGATTCTCGCGCCACGCGTGATTTGTCACATACGCCCGCTGCACGCTGCACGTGCCCGTGACGTCACTCGCGTGCGACCTGGCAATAACTTGCTCCTCAAGTGCCATCTCTACTCTCAAGGTGCACTTAAACACTGCAAATGTAAACTGCCTCGTAGATCTTCTGGGTAAATTGTACGTTTAGAGCTGTGATCACCGTCAAATATCAAGAGGCATACGGCGGGAGAGTTCATAAAGAAGATGTTTTGGCAGGTTTAAAAGGCAGAGCATTTCCGCCGTTTAAGATGGGCCCACTTGGACTGCCATGAACCTGTCGCTTAATGGCGAACCTGTGTTGTGGGTAATCTAGTTATCTCTTTATAACTTGCAGATGACACTGCAACCAAATTTACTTCTGCCAAATTTACTTCTGCCATTGTTGATGTTCCGCCACGAGTTCTCATGTTGATTTAGTCATAGAGGCTTTAGGGCCAATAAGAATACGCCGAGCTCGGATGTTAAATCTGAATATGTACTGCCTTTCAAATGTTCCTTTTTCGATGGCAGTGATGATTTTTACAGAAAGAATCTGCTGTCCATTTAAGTTTTAGCGGATGTAGACATACTCAATCTGAACCAATGATGTACAAGTTGTGAAGAATATTGCTGATTTATCTCAATGTGATATAAACTCATTATGACAGCTTATACATATATTGATGTTTCCATGGTAACTAAAGCCACAACACGACCCTAAGCATAGTTCAATGGGCGATATTCATCCCTTTCATATTCTGTATATTTGCTGATTTCTGACCTGTTGATATCATAATAAGAAACCATATTTTGATATTTTCACGGGGGAAATGCTCTCTTGGTATTTAACTCTCGTGTTCTCACAGTGCTCTGATTCGCGAATAAAACGCCGAAATCTGACAGTTGTATACAAGAATGAGCTCTTCAGGACATGAAGAGATAAGATCTATCTTATTGAAATGTTTCCCCTACAACTACTAACACATGTAGAGAGGGCGGCAGATGGCTGAACACAAACCCTTCTTATTACGGGGTATTAGCGCGCAGTTTATGTCCACATCCGGTGTCCGCAGTCGAGGCTATTTTCCTGACGACTGTGGGGTGCTGGTTCAGAACTAGCGGCCCTCAGACGGAACAAGGGTAGAGATCGTTATCAGGGTAGCTTGAATGGGGCTGCGAGCAGCTCTGGAGGCTAGTTACGGATTGCCGCCTGTCTGTCTCTGTCGATTGTTCATTTCGAATTAAAACGTCACTTTCAGTTTTCCGTGATTCGCTACATCAGTCATGATCTCCGGGAAAAGAGCATATTTGAAATGCGTCATGTTTTCCTAGGGAAATGGTTCCAGATTTTGGGTTCAGACCTTGGTTTTATGTAAAGTATCAGAGGAGACATTAGATAATTACTCCTGTTCTGTGCAACTTCTATTCAAAGATTGGTGCTGTCAGTTCTTATGATGTAAGATTGATGACGTGCGTTTTGTCAGTCTGCTTTGAGACGGGGAATCTTTGGACATGAAATTCAGATCCCTTTCTAAAGTGTCGGTCGGGAACATTATTTTTCATGATTTCTGGTATAATATAAAATAAAATGGTCGATATGTTTTCGTTGTTGAATAAGAGGTTTACAATGATAATATAAAATTTTATAGTTTGGCAGTTGTTTTTGTTAAATCAGAAGGTCCTTGATAACGCAACGATATAAGTTTTCTTCCCGAAAACATGCCATTCCGTTTTCCTGTATATTACGAGCATTAGACCATATTTTGCATACATAGAAAAAAGTATAAATGCCACAAAAGTGTGGTCACGAAATTCGAGAATAAAGGATAAAAACTATCTTAAAGGGTTAAGTAATGACATAAAAAGTGATGAGAATAAATATATATACAAATAATAATGTGTCCAAAATTGGAATATACATTGTAAACAAATTTAATCACAACAAAAGTATATTAAAGCGTTTGATTCATATCTTAAGAGGCAGAGACCGATTTTCTCTTTTATGGCATTTAGCTTGCTGTGTGTAACCCGGTATTTCTGACCGGGGGACAGACGGTTTATCAGCCTCACAATCTCAGGTCATGTGCTGTCGGATTAGCACCTTAATCTATCACAATACACGGTGCTTGGTCCACTGACTTCAGGAGTTCATGGGGAAAATAAAAATACCATATTTACTTTAGATCCACGTGGTTAAGACAGTGACGTAAAAACCGATGTTTTGGAAAATGTTGACTAAATATTATGTAGTTGTTCCGCAATGACAAGGTTTTGACTGCTTGGTTGATTTTAGATTGTTACTCAATATTGACATGACAACGTATTGTTAGAATAGTTAGTACTATGTCGTGATTTTGTTGATCTCTTTGAACTCTTCTTTTGATAAAGACGAATGAAAAAGATGTTAAATTATGAGTGATAGTTGAAATGGCAACGTTTCTTAGACAAGTAACCATGCACTTGCTATTCACAGACATGAATTTAACAAACAAAACATGTACAGGGTTATATCTGTGAAAATGTACATTTCAGAAGATAAGATCATATTAATGTTCTTTCCTGATTAAGATAGCTTACCAAACGGCTTAAGCCATGTCAAAATGAAAACATCATGTTCAGGAATATATCCATATACATTTTAGTTTTAGAGAATATGATAACATTAAATTTATGTTTTTTCAGTATTACGATATCTATTAATACAACGTATATACCGTGTGTTTATGCTCAACACTTCTACGATAATGCGATAATGAGAAATAACAGAGCGGTGGTATGATATATTGAGATAATAACTGTTTACGATTTCTTTTGAAATTGCAATTAGCAAATCTGATATGATTTTTTGGTCGAGACCACAAAGTCTGGACATTTTCTAACGAAGCAGTACACGTACATGCACGACTTAACAAGTAAAGTCCACAGTCTGCTTCAGTATGTCTGAGCTGTATTTTGTAACTCGAAAAACAACATTATTGCATAGTGGCGGATTCTATCTTAACATAATCGCTTTGTTATTTGCTCAGTTAATGGGATATCAACCTGCATATATCACAAAATCATTGACTCGTGTTCAGCAATCATTCTACTAAACATTTCGTCTCATGACTGCCGATAGACTAAGCCACGACGTCTGTTTATTACGTCATCAGTAAGTCGACGTCATTATAACCGGGCCCCGCCATATTAACCTCGGCTTAAAATCCGGGCAATACTGTTTTGAACCCAAAATCACCGAAGCGGAACTAAGCCATTTATTGAGTAGACTTGATGATCAATTAATCAGATCAGTGATCCATGGGATGTTGGCTCAAGTAGGATTGTCGGAGATTTATGGACTGGTGGTGGAATAATGTCATTACAAGGCTCGTGCCACCCTCTCACTAGACCACTTAATGGCGTAACATCCGGGCTAGTTCACCTGCGGATATTCACTCAGGTAGATGCGATGTAGGTAAACAATTAATATACATGTGACACTTGAGTTTGATGCTTGTTCACTGTGTTTGACATGGCATTGATGTGTGTCAATCTAGGACGTTCGGTAGTCTACATGGATTAAGTGTTCATCGTTCTATATAGATGTCCTTGTTAAGGGAGAGCTTGACATTGAAGATGAACAATTGGATAGTTGTGTTTTAGGGTTTGAAGAGTTCTTGTAATTGTTTGTGACGTAACAGAATATCATTGATAAAATTTCTGATATTTTGGCATTCGTTTTGTGTAAGTGCCTTTGTTACTCTTTTCATCTGAATATTTTGACGTGCGCTGTTGATGAATATAAACAATTGATCTCTTGTGTTTTTAAATTTTCAAAGTTCTTATATATTTTAATGACGTAACAGAGTTATATTAATACATTATCATGTTTGGCCTGCCAGTTTTTATAATCCAGGCTTTATCTTTCTGTATAGCTGCCTTTGTATTATTTCATACATAAGGAGAACTTGTCAAACCATGTATTTGAATATGAACTATTGATCAGTTGTGTTGTTTATTTTGAAAGTTCCTGCATACGTTAATAACTTATCAGAACCACATTGCTGTACCATATGTTCTTATTGACACTTCCTGATTCTGTATAATGCTGGTTTTGTAATGTTGTTCACATAAGATGGACGTGACATATCCTGAATTCAAGAACAATTGGTCAGTTAGTTTTTAGATTTTGAAATATGTCCTGTATTTGTGAAAGACATAATAAAACCATATTTACACATTATTCGCTAGTACGCATTACGTTATATTTAGCAATCAATTTCGTTAATAAGTTCCTGGGCGTGTCTTGTTTGGTTGTAAACAATTAACCAGTTGTATTTCTTTGGTTTGAAAACAATAATATATCTATCTGGGTAATGAAAGGTTCTTTCCAAGTTAATTTATGTTGGGACGTCTTTGAATTCTGTACCATTTTATAACGATTTACTGATATGTATCCCTATTCTAAAAGAGAAAAGTAAAACTTAAACCATAGCTTCTTACATTATGATAATGATTTATTACTACTTGGGTCTTGATTTCTTTTATAAATCGGTCATTATTGCATTTTGCATGTTGCATGCAAATCTACAGACAAATTAAAGTAATCCGTGTTGTTTTTTATATATTAAGGTGATTAATGAAAATAATAATTCCATTAAATACAATGTTTCTTTTCAGCGTTTGGTTTAATAATCATGACTAAATATCTTTATTCTTGCAAATGAATAAGGTCAATTTTATGCCAACTGAGATGAAAAAGCATGACCAATTTAATTTCTACAAATTGGCCCAAGGACAATTGCTCAAAAGTCGACTTGACAAACAAACCCTAAATGATAAAATATTTATCCGCCTTTAAGGATCTTTCAGTAGTTCAATTATAACATGTTTAGCTCAAGGCAAAGTCTCATCTCGAAACTCTAGGCGTGATGTTAAGACCCAACATATGAATATTTGAGTATCAACTCCCTTGGGGCTATAGCTTATCACTTTCTTGAGTCAGGACTTCCAACATTGCGTGCTACACTTGAGTTGACCGTTCAATGCAAAATCATGGGTTAGCGTGTGTTGTAAGCTCCGCACACGGATTTGTTTGCCAATATCTCTTGGGAAGATTCGTATTCTGGCAATTTTATTTCGCATTGATCTTTTCTTTGCAATTGTTTTTTGTGGCGATTTCTTGAAAAAACACCAAGTGTTTGGTTGACAAATGATATGAGTTTTTGTAAATGTGTAAATGTTAATCCCATTTATTATTGATTAGTTGGAAGTATGTCTCAAGTTAGTATTGATGTGGCGTCCGCATAATTGACTTCAATAAACGTGAATTGAATTTTTTGGACGCGAGTATATGTTAAGATTTCAATTTATGCGGTATGCATATACCACGATCAGATTTAATTTGTGTACATTCACTTTGGTATGTTCTTTCAATATATGACTGTGCCCCCTATAGGTTTAGAATAAAACAGGATAAATTCAAAGAAATAACAAAGAATATATATAGTATAGTATACATACTGCGCTTATGAATACACGTAATCATATGCGAACAAACAACATTTATTTTGATCAAAATTTCAATATTTGTAAGTACTGTCAGGCCATCTAAAATGACGATACTTAAAGCATTATCTAAATTTATTTACATTGATATGCGAACGAACTAATTCCATTTCCTATGGTAAGGTAAACCTTTTAATCATAATTATATGTAATTGTCGATTTTGTTTCAATCTGATACATGTATTTGTACTATGTCGTTTGTCCCTTCAAATCCATCCCGTCATTCATCCATGTAGTAAATCAGTTCTTCAATCGTTCAGGAACCCTGGCTGGTCTATGGTATAGTGAAGAATGATTGAAGGTAAAATACTGATTTGGCTGTTAGTGGTTGAGAGAAAGACGCTAAAATCGTTTCTTATTACTTACCAAAGAACTTTCAGTTCGTTTGTAGCATTTATCATAAGTATGTAGTACATATAGTATGTACATGTACTTTATCATTTTTACCATTTTCTAAAAAAAACTAGTAATATTCTCATTTTATGTGTTTTTGTTTGTTAAAAATCTCATTTGCATCATTTCTGAATGCAAACAAGTTCACATTTTCATCTAAAAAGCACTATTTTAAAATCTTATGAATTATTATTTATCCACATCGGTAAATGTTTATCTTATTCTCTCATTTGAAGTTGAGCTGTTCTTCTGAATTGCCTTTATTCTAACCAATGCATATAATATTGAAAACAGGAATACTAAGAAGAAAACTAATGACTAAGATTTCAAACGTAAATTAAACCTATCAAAAATATCAGCATCAGCCGTTTTTCAAATGTTCCCAAGCACAGGTAAATGCATGTTCATTTCCGACCTGCGTCTCTTGCTATCCCGGACAGGTGTGAGAGTTGATAATGTATAACGTTCTTCACTCCCTCCAGCGTATGTTTAACATGAAAAATTTAGTTCAATTAAGGTCTACTAAATGAGGCGTGACAACCATTTTATTGTAACAATAGAGGGCAATTTGTAAATAATTTAAAACTCATATCGATACAAATTAATTTTGTCTGATAAACGTTGAAGTGTTAAAAAGACGGATAGATATCTGAAACAACTTTTCCGTAAAATCATTATTTTACTTTGTTCATTGATTTGATTTAGTAACTGGCACATCAAGTTCTGCATGCTTTTGTTTGTACTCGTTATTGTGCTTGCTGGGAATGCTGGCACGTTCTTCTTAATTGAACATACCTCTTTTCTATGTTAAAAGTATTTAATTCATGTCATATGAGTTTGTATAATATCGAACTGTAAGTAACTATAATATATTACAATGTTTTGTGCTGAAAGAAAAACATGGTCATCATAGATGCCATAGTGTTCGCTTAGTCCCCGAAATTCAAGTACACGTCGGAATGATACCGTCAACCAATATATATATAACTATTTCACCCGCTTCCTGAAACTCTCATTCCTCTCCCGCTCAGTTCATATCTCCAATTGATATTAGAAACACTAACGAAAGTCGTTTTGATGTTAACGCACTCTCAACACACTACCCCAGGTATATGACAGAATGCCACCCAATCGGATAAAACGGATAGCCTCACCCCACCCAAAACCGGATCTATGAGGGGCGCTCTCATCAAGAACCACCCAATCCCTGGTTAAGACGTATAGCTCACCCTCACCCTAACCCACCCAACCTCAACCTTACCCACACCAGATCTATAAGGGACACCCACCCCTACCCCGGCTCGATGACGGACACCCACCCCTACCCGGGCTCGATGACGGACAGCACCACGGGGGTCGGGCTCATCTTGCCTCTAGCTCTGAGGACTCCGGTCTCCAGTTTCAGTCTCCAGGGTGGCACTCCATTGGACTACCCTCGTCCTCCCGACCTCAGCGTGAGGAGACGACAAATAGGGGTTCTGGTTACATCGCAGGCTTTTAGACTTGTCAGCAGCTTAATGGAGTCTTTTGGACTGGAAAATTTGCTTATAATTCACCGTTAATCTGTTGCATATTTGCCTCGCTCGGAAGAATTTCGTTGAGTGGAGAATTTGTTACATTGGAATGGTTTGGTTCAACTAGACAGTGAATTAGTGTGGGTGACAAGTCTTAGGATTCCTCTCACACGGTTTAACTAACCTGGTGACGGTTTTACGACCAGGGATCTCAGTTCCTCATCCAAAGTGAACATATTGTATACACAAACAGCTATTTATACCTTCCTCATGAGCCTTTATTAATGGCATGCCAAAAGATTGCTGCCAAATGTGAATAGCACACAGTAAAATATGACAGGAAACAGAATACAGGATTGGCTCGTTACTTATCTTGGAACTCACTGATGACATCTTCAAGTGATTCTGGGCTTTGAACAGCTTTCTTACATGTACTGTTCCTTCCATTGACCAAAACCATTTGGTAAAGATTTGTATCACACTGCATACTTCATCCTGATCTTATTATGTCGAATATGAAACAGTAGGATATATTTCGTATTGTGTATGGTTCGTTATTGTGCAGGTCTCAAGATCATTCAGTTATGTTAGATAATTATATATTACATATTCGTTATCATTTCAATTTTTTTTAAAATCAGCCCTGGTAATTCTTGAACCAATAAACTTATATGGGGGTAGATTTGTTGTTGACTCGACAGGGACGATGTACGTTTGCTTTAAAGATTCAACATTTGGACGGTTACTGGTCTCTTACATTGCATGTATATGGATTATAAAAGTAACTACAACTTTTAGGCACTTATAAATTAAATGAAAGGGAGTATCCATTTTCATTCAATAAATGTAAAAATGACCTCATTTATTACGAGGGAGGAAAAACATAATGTTGGGTCATATTTGTCTAGGATGCCCTTGTCCCACGGGATATCATGTACCCTGTTATGACGTCATGTATTTTATGACGTCACGTTTATCAATAACACTACATTTAAATGATTTAACTATTAATCTGTACGTATGTACCATATGATGGCATAATTCTTTTTTTTTCGGTCTGTTGTTACTATTATGACTTACAGTATGAATGTATATGCATATGACTGTCATGAAAATGACAGTTTTCTTGTTAATATTAGATATGTTTCCGACAGTCTTCTACCCCTGCTCTTACAAGTATAAACGATAAAGTCAATCACAAGTCTCTGTAGCATGTAGATCCTTTATTCTTTGCATGCATCCAATAACATTGTAGTTCCTGTGTTTCTGTTTTGGAGAAATACTAATCTTCCAAACCTGTCGGCATAAATTTACACAATTTTTAGCTCATCAGGACTGAAAGTCCAGATGGGCTTATGGCATGGCCCGTCGTCCGGCGTCCGTCCGTCGTCCGTCCGTCGTCCGTCGTCCGTCCGTCCGTAAACTTTTGACACTTTCGACTTCTCCTCATGAACCATACACATGAGAGGGCTGAAATTTTGTGTACAAGTACCTTAGCATATGGAGATTCTCATTTGTAACTTTGGTGACCCTGTGACCCCAAATAGGGTCACAGGGGTCACAACTTTAAAAACCTATTTTCATCTTCTTCTCCAGTTCCAGAAGGACTAGAGAGTTAAAAATGATATGTGCAGACTCCTTGGCCAATGGGGATTCTAATTTGTAACTTTGGTGACCCTGTGACCCCAAATAGGGTCACAGGGGTCACAACCTTAAAAACCTATTTTCATCTTCTTCTCCAGTTCTAAAAGGACTAGAGAGTTAAAAACGATATGTGCAGACTCCTTGGCCAATGGGGATTCTAAATTGTAGATTTCGTGACCCCATGACCCCAAATAGGGTCACAGGGGTCACAACCTTAAAAACCTATTTTCATCTTCTTCTTCAGTTCTAAAAGGACTAGAGAGTTGAAAGTGATATGTGCAGACAGTGACTCCTTGGACAATGGGGATTCTAGTTTGTTACTTTGGTGAACCTGTGACCCCAAATAGGGTCACAGGGGTCACAACCTTAAAAACCTATTTTCATCTTCTTCTCCAGTTCTAAAAGGACTAGAAAGTTGAAAGTGATATGTGCAGACTCCTTGGACAATGGGGATTCTAATTTGTAACTTTGGTGACCCTGTGACCCCAAATAGGGTCACAGGGGTCACAACCTTAAAAACCAATTCTCATCTTCTTCTCCAGTTCTAAAAGGACTAGAGAGTTGAAAGTGATATGTGCAGACTCCTTGGACAATGGGGATTCTAATTTGTAACTTTGGTGAACCTGTGACCCCAAATAGGGTCACAGGGGTCACAACCTTAAAAACCTATTTTCATCTTCTTCTCCAGTTCTAAAAAGACTAGAAAGTTGAAAGTGATATGTGCAGACTCCTTGGACAATGGGGATTCTAATTTGTAACTTTGGTGACCCTGTGACACCAAATAGGGTCACAGGGGTCACAACCTTAAAAAACTATTTTCATCTTCTTCTCAAGTTCCAAAAGGTCTAGAGAGCTGAAATTATATGTGCAGACTCCTTGGCAAATGGGGATTCTAAATTGTAGATTTCGCGACCCCATGACCCCAAATAGGGTCACAGGGGTCACAACCTTAAAAACTTATTTTCATCATCATCTTTAGCTCCTTAAGGTCTATTGAGCTGAAAGACTGCATATAGACTCCTTGGCCAATGGGGATTCTAAACTGTAGGTTTTGTGACCCCATGACCCCAAATAGGGTCACAGGGGTCACAATCTTAAAAACCTATTTTTCTCCATTAGATGATTTATTTCTCCTTGGATATTTTAGTGTGGACTTCTTTCACTGTCTGATATTGGCGATCTAGAAAGTGTTGAATAATAATACATTTGTTTTGTAATTTTTTTATAGGTTTTCTTGCAATAGGTAACATTAGTTTCATTTTTAGCTCATCTTGCCTGTATAAAGCAAACTTGATATGATGCCTGATGAGCTACAGAGCCAATGGCTCTATTTTTGGAAATTCTTTAAACATGTTGCCCTAAATAATACTCCATTTAACCCACCTACTTCGAAAAACTGGCATCTTCAAGGTGATAGGTATCGTAGATGGGGAGGAAGCAAGAAACGGCTTCTCTGTGGAATTTTGAAATATTTAATTTTAACTCGACAAACTTCATGACAAGTGCTGGAACGACAAAAGATTCCAAAACAGATGAGAAGAAAAAGTGAAAAGTTTACGAAAAAAAGTTTACTTTCTCACTAAAAGTTGAATACTTGTGACAAATGATGCACTTGCCGCTGAAACGCAAGAATCAATTTGGGATAAATTACTTATGCCACAGTTTGACTGATCCGACAGGCAAGTTCTAAACTATCTGCTGATTGGTCGAGATAAACTCCGCACAGCCTTTCAGCAGTAGGCGTGTGTGAGGAGTTCCGGCTAGAAATCCAAACTCGACTGTCACAATACATAGATAAGTATCAACTCCCCACGATTGAGGGATGGGGGTTCGGGAGGGGGAGGGAAGGGGATGCTTGCTGGAAGCAGGTTCGTGTCAACTGGCGGAAGTGGCTGAATTATTGAAAACAATGTCAAACATGTGTTTGTTTATTAGATTAGAGTCATTGTTTTCAGAATATGTTTCGAGTGACATTTCAGTTAAATGAAAAGTTTGGGAAAGTTATCTTGGCTTCAGTTATCAGTTTTGTATCATTTAACCATGCAAATCTCAAGCGGCGTATAACTATAACTCACTCACTTAACCATGCATAGTCTCAATTAAAAAACCCAGAATGCAACAAAACAAATAATGTTTATCCCTTATTGGTTCAATCACGAAGAGAAACAAGATTTGTGTATTTTTTGGTCTATGTATTGTACAAACAAAATCTTGAATTCTTATTAGATTTTAAAACGTATTCCACCATTTCACCCTGTCCCATGCACGCTCAATAGACAATAAGAGTGCCCAATTTCTCTTCAATAACTGATGCCCTGACGTAAAATGCGTTATAATAATTCTGACATTCCGAGTCGCTCGTTTCAATTCATTCATCCCAGCGCCTTCACATTACATCACCCACGAGATAGATAGACTGCTTGCTACTTGTATCAGACTCATTCTTAGACACGGCACCTGTCTCTAGATACCCTTCCCCAAACCTGCCATTCTCACCACCTCCCCCCATCCCCATCCTTGTCGATTCCCTCCTTTTCTCACCAGCCCCTCTCGTCCTAACTCCTCACCTCTTGTTTCATAACAAACCTGCTTACTTTTCCCTTCTCCCTCTCCCCCTTGCCTCCCCGACCCCCTCTCATCCCGTACCTCCCCTCATCCTTAACTCTACAAACCTGACTTACTACTCCCTTATCCTTGCTCTCCTCCCCTACTGCCCCTATGCTTTCCAAACATCCCCCCTCCCCCCTCCCCTCTCCCCTCTCCCCTCACTCTCCGGTTCCTGAAACTCTGTGACGAGGAGCGAGTGTGGCGCGACGCCCGGGGGTAAGGGGGCAATTAGACCCCCGGAGAGGGGGATATAACTTGAGGGGGACTCGACTCACCCCTGCCGAGCGCTAAGCGGCTCCAAGCCTGGTTGAGTCGCCTGCTCTTTTAGCCGGGATTATTGATATTTTGGTGTGTAAACTGTTTATATGTGCTGATACTGTGCACTCGTCTGTGTAGATCTAACTGATCTTCTAAAAGTCTCCAGATTTGCTTCAATCTCAAGCGTTAGTTAGATGCTACATGCAACTGGAGAAAAAAAATCAAAGTTGTGTTCATATTTCAAACGTTTTCACTTTAATCTTTTTCTTTTGGAAGAAACTGTTTTGACACATTAGAAACTTGCATTCACAGTGATCTGAACATCAAACCACATCACTGAAGAAAGTTTAGCAGCATTATAATATTACCTTTTCGACGAAAATGTAAATTTAGATCAATAGCTAAACGAACTTTAATCAAATGATTGGAAATGAGAATTTTGATAGAACAAAAGGATACATTTTCCGTAGAAACGATAAATCCTACGAAGGCCCAACTGCATTCAATATTTCGTCCAAAACGGACATTTTCAAAATCTTTTATCATTCACTATATTACAAGGGTTTCCATTTCTGCGTAAAAACGTAAATATGTTTTTGCCTTTGTATCACGATTTGAACATAGAAAATAAAAACATTTTCTCATCACCTAAATTAATGATTTGGAACTTGATCAAATTATGTTCAATGCATAGTATTCTAATGAAGAATATCAGGTTACAAATGTTTTCAAGTTTTACCTTTTCACCATTTTTTATAGTTTTTATAAGAACAACAACGAAAGACATCTACTTTCATCACTTAGATCGTTTGCATCTAATTACAATAACGTGACACATCCAATTCATCATCGTGTTTCTTTCATAATAACCTTGAACCATTTCCTTATCGTCAAGAAACATGGTCTGTTGTTATGTCACCAATGTCCACGTCTTTGCAGAACCATCTTAAAATTCATTATTTCCCCCTCAAACCATATGTTTGCTTCATAAACGTTACTTTATCACATAACTTGCTCCGCTCAGCATATTTCCTGTTCATTATTAGTTCTCGTCTCCTAAATGTCTACATAAAGACTCGATCTACCACATATGGCGTGACACTGGTGACGGATAAATGAACCCGGATCACGACATCAGAACGAGGCAGTTGCCTCATCACTTTCTACCTCCGGTATTTGAAGATTTCTCTTCTTAGATTCAGAAATGCAAACATGACATTCCGAGGATGTCAGTTTCAAACCCCACATGGTTGGTACTGTAGACTTGCTAAGGGCTTGTTTAACTTGAAACCCGTTTAATAATTCATCAATTTGAAGGCAAGAGATTAAAAATACAAAGTGAGCACTTGTAAAAGTAGTCAAACATAGTTATAGTTGATTCTCCCACGTTTGAGATTTGAATATTTTGAGTTGAAACCTCTTTTTGAAATAAAGGATTAACTTAATCAATAATTGTAGCAAGTCTACATCTACTGAGGCAGAACAGTGTAACCTATAGGATGAACTTGTAGACTTTTTGTCTCTTGAAAGTACAAGTTTGTTAATGAAATAGTGAGTGCCAACAAAGAGTTGTACTGATTAGGAGATTGGAACCTTGTGGGTGGTAGTTTAGATGAGTTGTTTTCATTTTTGTTATAATTGAAACAATTACGAGAATTTTCTATCTCGATGGCAATTGGAGAAATGTTTAAAAAATACATCTATGCTGTTGTTTCAATCATGAGTTTGTTTTATGTCTTGCAAAGTAATTTTCGTGATGTTTAATTCAATCTTTAAATATTTGTAATTTGTAGTTTAATACCGCAATTTCAAAATGATTTAAAGCTGTGTAAAACAAAATGTTATTTGTAATCAAAATTTGTGAATATGATGTTCTTGTTTGACTGCTTGAATCTTGGTTGATTTGCTTTGGATTTACTTGCATACAACATGAGAAGTGTCTGTTTTATGACGACATTTTGCTCTTATTCCGTTAAAGATATCCCTTCTGTGCAATGAAAAGTTAAAACAGTCACAACGTGAAGGTTATCATTTTATCTAGCCACAAATGTCTTGTTTGAAATGACCCACATCCCACAAAACTCCTTGTTTAAATTACAAGACTGTTTATGTGTTGTTTAACGCTGTATAGTTGCTTCTAACCTGTCCCACAGTCCCTTCATTCATTATTTTCCCCGAACCGAACCCCGATGCTTGCCTAATAGCAAGTCTAGAAACGGTGTAGAACTCATAATCAATCAGGTACTATAAATACATAATAAATTTCCCTTTGTTGAATTAATTACAACAATTTAAAATTCATTTCGAGACTTATGTGAGTCTAGCTGGTTGTCTAGTTAGACATGTGTTCCGGAGACGAACCCACTAGAACTTGATTTACTCGCCCATTTCCAGCAGACCAAGTCATACATGCAGTAAATCGCTTCACGCAGAATTACCAGTCATATCCGATCCCTTTAAACGTTTTTCCATCCCGTCTTCCCCTCCTGTGATGTGGGCCTATGTTTGTGTGTGAGGGTAATGGACCCGCAACAGACCAACAACATCATTAACCCTTTTAAACTCTCATTACTGCTTCCCTTGTCTTCATTTCATACCTAAGTAGCCGAAAGTAATAGGTGCTTTTACTTTTTCATATTGGGGATAGGAACAGAAAGCTATTCTGATTTTTTTCCCACATATTGAGGATTTACGCCATTTTTTGTGGGCATTTATTACTTTTTCATAAGAACGGCAATGTTTTCTGGCGTAAAACCCTTCTTGGATATTTGATAGTTTTCGTTTTTTCAATAAGAATCTTACAACGGTGTTTATAGACGTTCGTACTTTCTTTCTCTCTTTGTCGTACTACCATATTTTTTTAATACTGCCTATAACGAAATGAACCTAACAATTTAACTGCAGAATGGGAAATTTTATTTTCACACTCATACCTCTTTCCATGTCTGAGGACATGTAATCTAATATTCGAACATTATTGTTCCAGTGTAAGACATTGAATATAACTTTGATAGACAAGGCAGAAAAATGGTATAAACTTGACTGAGTATATTTGTGTATTTTACGCCAAACTATGATTGTACAAGGACGTTTTCGAATATATAACTTTGATCTGTCTTGGTATAAACCAAACAATGGACACAATCCAATTCAACGACAAGCTCTATACAAGGATGTATTCCAAATATCAGACTTTCGTCTGTCATGGTATAAAGCTGACAGTATATAATTAAAATTCTCAAGACAAGCTACGAATGGGAAAGGACGCTACAATTACGGATCCGCTGAAAACAGCCCGGCGTCTCGGTGAGATAGAAAGTTGGCTGTCAGTAGGTATAACCCTCGCCTCCTTGCTAAACTGCACAGACATGTGAGGTATTCCCTCCTTCGTCTCCAGTCGCCAGCTAGATCAGCCCAGCCCCGTGTTTTGTCTCAAGTAAATCGTTAACGCCAATATAAAACAGTAGGCATAAAGCCGTAATTAGCCTCTCAGTTTGTGTTTAGATACACGGGCATACTCTAACACGGCATCCGTACGTTTGCACTTCGTCAAGCGGTTATGGTCTGTGTTTGAAGTCTTTACAGTTGACCCTGGATCATTTAGCTAAATTTGTGTCCTTTTACTTTCTCTAGAATACAAGAAATACAGGCTTTTCTAAATAACGAACACCGTTTGCACTTTTCAAAGAGCTTTTTGTGGTCTTAACAGTAGCCTACACCTGATATATGTCGTTTCTATTTACTAGAGCGCACGGAAACAGTTCACAATGAGAATGTTATCTGTTTTATTCTCATCTTGCTAAAGTTTGCATCTTATCAAGCACTATGGTTTTGGTAGAAGACACAGAAAAGAAAACAATCAGATTTGCATATGCTGTAGACCCAATATACCACCGTTTGCAACTTGTCAAAAAATGTGCATACATTTTGGTTAAGTAGATAAGCTTAATGAACCCTTTAAATGCAGTTCTAGTTCTGTTAACAAATCAATTTTATAACTCGCGAATCGTGAATATAGAACATGAGAAAACCTTCACGAAGGTTGAAATTTATACACGAATCTGCGGAAATACCTGATTAAATTTGTTTGAATAATATCATGAAATAACAAAGTTGAGCACGTCAGTTTAATACTTAGTATATGGTTCATGTATGAAAGAAATTGTATAAAGTCTCACGAAAAAAGTAACCAGCGAGCAGATAGTCGTAACTATATATTCACATGTACAACAACAACACAAAGAAACCATCTTCATCGACGCTTGGTCACACAAACTACTTTCATTTTTAAACTACCCCTTTAAAGAAATTATCTGTAAGGATTACAAAAGTCTACGTTGTTGTAGCAAATCTAGACCCATGCTTATTCAGCAAAATAAACACCTTCAGTGGGCCCCTTATTCTTTTTATTTAAAAAATAGTTGCATTTAGATATATTTTCATTGCTTAGACAATAAAACAGCTACAGTTGTCCATAAAGAAGTTAAATCCGCAAGCATAAATTCGTAACACTAGATTCCTATATACAACAACATGTATACAGCCATCTATATCTACACTTGGTCAGAGGGACAAGTCGCATGCAAGATTGTGGACCTGTTTGAAGTGTGCACGGGACACTTGAGAGGCATCGCTGGTTAGAAACGCGATGCAGTGGAGTTGATAACGGTAGTTGCGTTCTAATGAGCTCTTTGAAACACGAGCTTACGTCCAGTGAGATGGATTGCCTGACCAGATCACCTCTCTGTGTTGGCGTTCTTCAAGAACAGATGGTTCCTGGCCCAAGAACAGAAGGCATGGCCAATTATTCCCTCAATAACCGCGACCAATTTCTGGACCAGAGGTGACCAACTTAAAAGAGTATTAGAGGAGTAAGGGTATTAGTAGTTTCACAGGCTTTAATTCAACAGCAAATCAAGTTACTGTAGGAAAAGTTCATCAATTCCTGATGAACAATGTTTACGATATAAAGTTTCTTTAGATGATAATTAGTTAGCTATTTACTTTAACTCTTCACAGTTCAAACACTTTAGTTTTAACCGCTTTAGAAATGTCCGACGATTGAATATTCAAAACCATTGCAATATAAGCAATACCTTTACACCAGATCCTAATTTTAGCCCCTGTTTTTTTTAAATCCAATTTAAAAGACAACAGAAACTGAGAACATTGACAGCATCCTTATCATTGTTTATTTTTAGTTCAAAGTAGTAATAGAAAAATAATTACTGTAGTATCCAATTTTCATATATTTCTAAAGTTGTTTTAAAGAAATCGTTCCTTTTAGCAGTAAAGAAAGTTGTCTGAAAAAAATATAAACCATTTTTGAAAGTAAGCGCCATTATAACGGGGGCAAATGCACAATTCACTATGTGCAAGAAAATGTTAAAATAATTCTGTTTATATTAATGTTTTACCATAACGTGTCTCCTGTTTCAATTTGATGTTCACATAATGAAGTCTACGACACCCCCGCCCGGCACCAATTAGCAGAGTCTAGAAGCTGTGTTGCTGCAGTAGGGCTGTGGAATCCTTGATAATTCTCTCCTAAATGCCAGTCTGGCCAAGCCGCTGGAGACAAATACGAACTTTCATTTCTCTAACAATCTGAAATGGGAATTAAGTTTGCATGTTACAACCTTCTTAGATTCTTCATCTGAAAACAAAGATTGCGTCATTGTCTGATGTGATATAAAATCCGATAAGTCTGGAATCGTTGGCACTTTGTTCAAAGACAAGCTGTATTCGTGTTCTTTCATGTGTTGGGAATCTGAGAAGAACACTATAAAAGGATCATGAAGCTGCTCCAAGATATTTTGACGATGGTTTCTCTTACATACCAATGTAACCTTGACCATTCCAAGCCAAATGCTATCTCTATTTTATTGCAACTCCGATGAAAGAACCATAACATCTCAAGAGATGACGCGATGTTTGGACAGAGAGGCCGAGATAATGGAAGCTGCTAAAACGTCCATATACTCTGCTTCAAAGAGAGCATCCATTGGCGTTATTGTTCCTGGCAGATAAGAACCAAGTAATGTCAGAACTATCCCCATTCTGGTTTGATCCATTACTTCAAGCACCATACGTACATGCTGACCATTCTTGACCAGGCATCGTAACGACATCAAAGCATATCGAACATACGGATATTTTCATTTTGATAAGAGTTTGACCAGACCCATTTCTAAGCGGTAGGCAGTCACTTAGTGATGAGAGTTACGTCCCCTTGTTATCGTTCCGATCTCGCGATCAAAGCCGTGATTACGTTATCGCTTTCACTGCAGATGAAGTGTGTCCACTCCGGACATTAGCGGTCATTACTGACCAGAGTGCAACTACAGATGACCATTAGATTGATGGACGCACCTGCTTGAATAAGCTTCAACTACCATTTAAATTCCAGAAGCTAAAATCGGTCTTGACTTATCGGCCCATCTCCCAGTCTACCCGATATGGAATCTGAAATGAGCTTGAAGCAACACAATGTGCTTGGTAATTGGGGACATATGTGATGTTTCAGTACTTATCAAGTGAAATTGCTTCATCGTTAGAATGAAAATGAATACTTACGAGACATACATATTTGCTTAATTAACGACTGATAACTTCACGGACATTGAATTGAACTCAAAGCAAAATATATATCTTTTGCTCAACGGTATATTTGATCGATTTAGATATTATGATCCAAAACATACCTCACATTGTAGCATTTACTTTTTGTTTATGTGTCGTACAAATTTAATAAAGATATATTAAGATATCATAATTCTTTGAATTAGGTAAAAATCATTTTTCGAATTTCAATACAGTTACTCAAAGGTATTAAAATGAATACTGCATTCACGCTAAAAGCTTCCAAAACTATTTTCGAATACTAAACCAAATTCAAGGTTAAGAAAAATGAGGACAAAAGTATAGAAAAAGATGTCCATGATATTACATTCATTCGCATGCAGAAGCTTTCTTCCATTTGATTGTCATGCTAAAGTAAGACTTAACATAACAATTTATCATTCATTCATAAAATAAGATGCAAGGTCCACCGCTTATGACATGTCACCTAACTTGCTCTCTGTAACTAAAATCACCAATACAAAAATGACATTGAATCTTCTGCCATAGCGATTGCTTAAATGCTCAAACTTTGACATAAACTTTCATTTTAACATCCGAGCCTCAATATGTCTTTAATCCAACTATGGTCACCATAGTAATGCTATTTCATTCACTTTTCTTATACCTAACTTAGAAGGTTTTTGTACGAAACATTTTCGTAACGTAACTTTTCCCCACAGTCCGTAATTTTACAAAACGTATCGATCGTACAGACACTGCGTTCCCTCCCCAACGACAGTAACTGTGCCAAACTTTGAACTGAGAAGCGATTTTTCTGTACAGCGTAGATAAGCATTTACATAGAGGAAATCGATCTCGAACTCAGATCGTTCCCATTCGGTATCTGTGGCAACTACCAAACTACACGCTAGAGGGAGTAAAGAGGGGAGGGGCAAGTTGTAACACACTGCTTCCACATCGGGCTAATTTCAACTTCATGATTGAGAGGGGAGATAATTCATACTGACATACGTTCCGGGCAGTAGACAGCCTGAGGCAATCCGGTCCAGAACCCGGATCATGATGGATGGTCATTGGAGTAACGTCTCACGTGATAAGAATCAGCCAATCAAAACCATGACGATTTACGAATTCATGGAAAATGTGGAAAGGTACATCCTTTTCAAGAATTTAAAAAATATGATAAAATGTTTTTGATATGTGATTTGAATACCTGTTTTTTAACAAAGCTGAACTAAGCTCGCTCACGCAATCGCAGGATTAAACTTGACGAAATTCATTCTGACGTATGCAATACCTAATCCGTTTCATGACATGACATGCGAGGGTTTCCAGCGATGTGACAATTCAAGCCATGAACAGGTGAACGGGAAAATCTATGTGACGTGAACAACGCCGAAGCAGCCAGTATAAAATACGTTCTTTGTTGCTTCAGGGCGTGGTCAGGTCGTGTTGGGCTACTCCTTAATCAAGACCCAGATGTACGTGCTATTTGAATCCCTTGTCTCTCAATATCTCCCTGCCTTGGCACATTCAAGAAATACAATTGTCCATCTGCATTATAATATCAGCGATATCTTCATTCTTGGAGAGTCTTAGGTCGACATTCGCTTTATTGGTGTTGGCAGCTTTGGCTGAAGAGAATCCAGATATCAGACTCTTTGAGGATTGAGCCAATCACTGGCTTCCTCTGGCACCAATGGTTCTCACCGCTTCCAACTGAACCGGAACCAGGTCGATTGGGTTATTGACTGCTGTTTTGGCACTGTTCGTGTTGGTAGCTCACTATGTACTTGTTTGTTGTACTACAGATATTCTTACCATGAGTTTGCATTGTCAGAAGCTCTCGCTCATTAAGGCAATTACGTAATCATCGGGAAAATCAAACAATAACTAAAGGGACAGGTTAATACAAAGCGTTTGAACCCTTGGGTAGCGGATAGGAAGAGATTGGTAAAAAAAGAAGACCCACTTCTCACTTCAATAGACAGGGTCGTGTACTTTCAGGAAGGAAGACATGAATTCTTACACATCCATTCATATAGTTATTATAAAGAGTTATGCATTTTTTTGCAGCCGTGTTTGTATGCTTAAAGATTGTATTGGACATTTGGTTATACTTGTCTATTCTTCAAACCGCTCTACAAGGTTTCGTGACAACACTGAAACTTTTGCATATTGATACTTTGAAAAGCAAATTCAGTTCACATTATTTCCGAACCACTGTAAATTTATTTATTGAAATAGTTTTCTCCTGTTTGAAGGAAACTTTGTTTAAATTTTCTTGAACTATGGTTATTTGCAGAATTGCTACAAGAGACAAATGAAATGTTTTTCTAAAATATCCTATTTGTCGTAATTTACGTATTTTAATCGTGTATTTTTGGCCAATGACCTTATACTGAATAAAATCTGTCTGTCTGTCTGTAATTTACAAATCATTTTGAAAGAACAAAGTTTTGGATTGTATCAACTGTTTTTAAAACGTCACCATATATTTTGTTATAAATAATTTATTTAATTTAATAACACCTCATTTTATACATTTAATGAAATGTATTTAAAGTTGACCTAAAAATATGAAATGTCTAAATCGGTCTTTTTACCCGTTTTCCTTGTCATGTTTACTATTCAGTAAACAAACAAACAATATCAGATTATGTATCCCCTCTCCCCCCCCCCCCCCCCCCCCCCCCCTCGTCGCGCTTACCTGTCCCCCAAGGCCAGGTAAGGATTCATATCAACAATTTCTGGCATTTTGCCTATGATCAACTTCGCATGTCAGAGTTTCTGATCCGGGCGCTAGGAAATCTCGATAAATCACGACCCACTGGCAGTCTTCCTCACAAAAATCATTAGACTGTCTGTAGGTTCACTCATACTCATCTGTCATCGTTTGGTGCAGCCAAATTAAATATTAAACCTTGTAGCGATTAGGTTATATCAGAGATATTATATAGTGTCCATGGTTATATAGCTCGGCAGTTATGCTTTTTAATTTGGAGTGTTGAAAATTCGATTTTGCACCCATTGGGACTGCATCGACAAATGTTAATCACACTTGATAAAATTGACTTCTTTTGTTTTCATGCATGTTAATTTTGTAACAAAATTGTCAAACAACTCTGTTCCAAATACCTGTCAAATTTCAGCGCTATCTAAAACCATGAAAACATGAATCAATGTGGACATATTTAATTAAACATTCGAGATAAGTAAAAATGAGAGATCATAAAGCCTAACATGCAATTCTTTGATGCATCCAAAAATAATTTTTGGTTCTTATTTCTACTTTCTCAAATATTACTAGAAGCAAGAACATTCTACAAGTAAATTCTCAAATCAAATATAATTTTTCAATAGTAGAAGTCGTTGACACATACCCAATAAAATAATCTAGAAGTGTTTTTAACAATTTCTCAAAATGTCACCCAGAAAAAAAATCATTTCCCAGAGCAAGAAGACCTATTTCCCCAAGCTTGTACATCACACCACATGCAAGCCCTGTCTGAATCAACCATACCCAGAGGGGCCAATTTCCACCGGTTTAGCAGGGCAGGCTTAGCATTAAAACAAACGAAGGTCTTTCAATTAGCTGTGTGTCTTTACAAATAGGTTCCTGATTCCTAGTGACAGGGGACCCAGCTGATGGATCGAACTTCAAGCCGCCAACCCCGCCAACGGAAACTATTTATCCCCACAAAGACAATTTTCAAAATGGCCGTCACCTGCTCCGGGTTTCCATTGCGCATGCGTGGTTTGATTTCAAGTGTCATAATGTTGAATTTTAACGCACTTGACGTAAGCTTGTGAGATGTTTGTAGTTTCCTCACGTACATGTCGTTTGTTTTTGTTGACCGCTCGTCAAGTGGAGTCATTAAACGTCAACATCTTGTGTCATGAAGACTCACTGAAAGCTGTATATATGTCTTTCTCCGTGCTGAAACTATACCAGACGTGTTGTTTAATACGGAACAGGTTTATTATAAAAAACAATGTTAAACTGAAGAATTTGAAGAATATGTTCACAAAATGGTATAGAAGTTTCTTTTCAATCATTAAAATATCAGGTTAAAAATTAAAGCTTATGAGTTTGAAAATATTGACCTATTACGTCAATATTTTAAAGTCAAATACGACAAATAGTTATCTTCTGTTATTTAATACAGAATAGGTTTATATTGTGTTGAAAAGTTTGAATAAAATGTTTAAAAAATTTTATATATATATTTCTTTTCAATCATCAAAAATCTTAGCTTATAAAGCTTATAAATATTTATCTATTACATCGGTATTTTAAAAAATCGTAAATCCGACAAATAATTCTCTTCTGTGATGACGTGTTGAGGCGTGCGCGTGTGTGTGTTTATTTGTGTGCGTTGTGGCGAAGTGTGCGCGTGTAGAAGACAAACACTCCCAACCCCTCGACGTATCGTGTGACGTCCCTGTACATACAGATAAGATATCCCACACCATCTCCAGATAACACTGCTTTATTACACCAGATACAGGCAACCGTATTGCCTCGTAAAGAAACCCAAAAGATTCATCAGATTAAAGACTAAACTTTAGTGATTAGTTTTTCAATAATAAAATTAAACTTCGTTTCAAATCAATTCTAGGTCTGCTAATTAATATCAGTTCTTGGTCTTCCAGTTTCGTGTGCATGTATTCAGTATATACTAAAAGAGCAGGTTTCATTGGTTATATAAGGAGGCTTCTATGTTTGTTGTCGTCCTTTGAATTTTACATCATACCACTTAACTGAACGTATCAAGCCTATGAAAGTTAATCACTATTTGATGGTCTTCATCAGACCATCTATTTCATTGGTTGCAGATGGTGAGATTTGCCTTATCTTCGAGGAAAATATTCATGGAAAAATCATACTTCTGAAGATAAGGGTTTTATTTATGGTTTGTGATCATATGTCTTGATACAAAAATTATGAATATAAGCAAAAGAGGGCGTATTGATATTAATTTTATTTAAGAATTTTACATTTCCATTAAAATGGAGTTGTAGATTATCATTTGAGATTTATGCAATACTCAATCTCAAAATCTCAATGAAAGTCTCAGAATATCCAAAAGCATCATTGATACTAATATTGCAATATTTTTCTGGGTTAAACGATGAATTTCTAGGCAATTAAAACGAAGCTTAATTACTCTGTGTAACAACCCTCCTCCCCTATTAAGCGAGTTCAAGTTGTGAAGTACCGTTCACTTGTAGAGGCCCCCCGTGGATTAAGGGGGTGTTTATTTGTTGTTATGAGCTGATGAACAGTCCAGTTAAACACTTTTGTCATCTTTACTGGGTGGCACAGCGATTTATGAGCTCCCTAATCTAGCGTGTTTGGCTATCTGGGACCGGACCGCGTGGAGACGCCCGGGGGTCGGGCTTCAAGGGAGGGGTGGTCAGTATTTAGGGGGAGAGGGGGTCTGTAATTCGAAAGGGTTGGAATTTGATAACAGATCAACTTTGCTCTTGATCATTTTCTATAAAATTTGTCATTTGGTCGGCTTCATAGTTTCTTCGATAAATCTTTTCTGGTTGAGTTCCACGTATATAAGGGAGAGGTTTTATACGTAATTTGACAAAGGTATGAGTTGGAGAAGAGGTCAGAACTGGGCAATTGTTTTTGTGTTTGAGAGAAAATAACTGATATGATCTGGAGTTTTTTGGTAAGCGATTAGTCTCTATATCATCTGTTGGGTTCAAAATGTTAAAGGGAGGGTGGTTAGTGGCTTGGGGAAAGGCTTGGTTCATATTCTGAAAAATATAAATTTGGGATTTCTATAATTTTTACCTTTCATCAGGTGATCAAATGAAGAATTATACATAAAAATTTATGTTTTAAAAGTACACATCCTTTATTAGTTCTGTCCAAAACATTATGGGAACTTAGGTCACTCATTGGCCGGATTCAGAGAATGATTGTACCGGAGGATCAGCGATTGACCGGACAATGGTCAAGCTCTGTTAATATCTCCAATGTACGGTCAGATTGCTGTCCCATATGGCTCTAATTTAGGAAGAATGATCTCCCTTCTACAAACAATGAAGTAATATCTCACAAGTCGACCCGACACGATGAAGGATACGGAGTGACCGTCGGACATCGGTCAGCGATCTGGTCACTTTCTCACGTGCATCTCGCGTCTCTCAGTCCCCTGTCCGTGTCACCTGTCCGTATGTCCTCGTGTCAACGTGTCCAACATCGAGTGTTGACACTGAGGAATAACAATTTGTTGACTATTTCATCAAATCAGTTTAACACATGTCTTCCGTGGACGTTGTCATTTTTAATTGGTTCAAGGTTGTTTTTACAAAGTTTTGACATATTTTAAGTATATATATATTTTTAAGTATTTGCTAAAATTCATTTTACTGAACGGATTTTAATATGGTTCACTGTTCATCCGCCCGCTTCATGTTATGAATATTCTCTTTTACCAAGATAACGATACAGAAAACACAATAATAAAAATTATTTTAATTGTTTCATGACTTTATGACATTTATCTTGATAAAAATTGTTAATTGTCCTAAACTTAATTCCTTAGTCATCGTCTTTAAAAAATATATAAATATGTATACCTGGAAGGGGCCATAATTAATTGTTGAAAGATACCTATTTGATAAATGGCAATGGATGTTAATGATTGAAGTACTTATATCATATGCTTCCCCGCTAACATAGGTATAAGCAAATCAACCTTTGAGAAAGCGTGTGGTATATGATGTCATTAGCGTTAATGAAAAGTTTTAATTTTCTCTTCCAAAATTCTCATTTCTCCCTTGGACGCCAATACAGTAACTTAACCCAAAGATCACATTGTCGCCAGAAGTTCAGTGTATCCGTAGCCAAAATAGGCGATCCCGCCTATGAACGTTACAGTTAGTATTTACGAAATTAATTCAGATTAAGAACATTTTTAATTTTGAAGTTTTATCAATTCAGTCTTTTCGCATTATTAGCCAAAGGGTGAAAACTTAAGGGAAATTAGTCTGCAAAATGTAAATGGTATATGAAAGATTTCATACTTGAATTTGAGAAGGCTTCTTGGCTACAAGACAGAAGCCCAGCCTGTACTGTTTGATAAAACATTGAAAAGGAGTCCCATATATGATTTTTATAAGAAAATACATCGTGGGCAAGAGTAAATTATATTGGATATCACGAAGTTAATTTCTGAGGCTTAAATAACGTTCCTCCCTTCATATCTCCCGCCTTAGAATAATATTCAGTATCTGACAAATTAACATTCTCATAAAAAGTTTATTAAATAAAAGGAAGTAGATTTTTGTTATTTCTGAGACTTATTACCTATGCTTATGGTGTCTACCACATTAAATTGTTTACATTACCAAATTAACAATAAATCATTAGATAACTTAAAATCTAATCCTTTAGCATTAAGATTGTAGTTTACTACAGATCTAGACTTGTTCAAGATGTGTTTTCAATATCAAAATATTACAGGATGAGTGTTATACTTCATCTGTCATCCAGACCCTCAAGCCACAAAAAGTAAAGATGCCTTCTAAATCTAGCGATGGTGGCAAGTCTAGATGCCTGAGCTTTAAGTAATATCCAAAGCTCCTCTCTTTATCTCAAATATTAAAAAATAAAATTAAAATTTCAGTAAAAAAATAATTTCAGGGACTATATGATAGTCTAGATTTCCCCCTTCTGTTTATATTCAGTAGCAATGAGGCTGTATGAGGTTGACTCAATGTGACAGAGAATCTCGCTTCCTGCTATGATGTAACTTCCCCACTTCCCCTGTACAAATTCCCTCTATTAGATCTACCCTAGTTGATCTCAACTTCTGTGCTGTAATCTGCTACAGCCATGGGACGCCAGCCCGTTATATGTAAACTGAAATTAACATGGACTACTCCTGGGGATAATAGGCCATGTGCAGTTGAAATATTAAATTCTATTTTCAAATTGTCACTGCAATTATGATGTTGAATTTTGATATTTTGAAATTAGCTTCATATTTGAATGAATAAAGTCTTCAACTTTAAGGAAATGTTCTATGTAAGTAACTCCATTAAATAAAAAACGAAATTATATTTTGAATGACATTGTTAAATTCGTTAACATTTTTCATGTTCTACGTTAGTAACTCCATTAAATAAAAAACGAAATTATATTTTGAATGACATTGTTAAATTCGTTAACATTTTTCTACATGAATGCAATGAACATATAATATAACAATATAACTTAAATTAGGATTTTAGGCGACGTAAAAATGTTTAACACATATTAAAATTATGAAGTTTGGTTTAAAATGTAGCACACATCAGCTATAAATCTGGGATTAATGTTTTAGGTATAAAGTTTACCTCTGTTCTTCTGGGTATTAAAACGTTAATTTTAAGATAAATACTCGAGATCAAATTCATGTGTTGATTTCTTCCATTTTTGGATATTATGGTTATTTACAAATTATTAACGTAACTTTATTAACAAAGTTCCTTAAATAAACGAAAAATCGTAAAATGCCCAATAATTGATAAAAATAGAACAAATATAAGATTTATTAATTCATTTATTTTATTACTTCCAACGTCAATATTTGCTCCATGCAGTCATGTGTAAAATCTTATCATCGGCCATGTTAAGGTATAGAGAACTACGATCAATATTTTATGCATCTCTGTAGGACATTTTTATAAATGATTAAATATTACTGAAAAAATATATTTATATATTAATCGCCTGGAAATATTTTGAAGTTGTGCTTATGTTCTTTATTAAGGTTTTCAAAATTGTTCAATATTATTTAGAATATGAACTGCAGTGACGAAATATAATGACCAAATAAGACATTTTTCTGTGAAAAGAAATATCAGTTCGTTCTCTTGAATGCATTAATACACTGCGATAACTCATGTAATTTAAAAACAACTAATGATTTGTCGGAACATAAACTGCAATTTATTCAAAGACATTGGACTTGAAAAAAGTGAAAATACTCCTTTGCAGTTGATTTACAAACTATGCTAAAGTGCTATTCGCTCCTTTATAAGTTAAATCGTAACCTTTTTTCCATTGATTGATTTCTGTTGTCCTAACTGATAATTGGAAAGTTAAAACCGATATGGAAAATATACCTTTTTTCAAGATTTTAATGAATTTTTATCTAATATTATTTCACTGTGTCCCTATCAAGTGTACGAAAAACGCTTTATTCAATGAATAAATTTATCATCGCAAAATTTAAGAAAAACTTTTGAATTGAAAATTAAGTAAAAACATCTTTTGCTTTATGCTCTATCATAAACATGAATAAATACTGCGATTATTAGATAAATTAGATAAATTTTGTTTATTTGAAGTTGTCAAACGTGCATTGAATTAACAGCAAAATGTTTGAATTGTATCTTCTTGCAACATTTTTGAGTAATTTATATACAATAACAGTTCATCTCTGACATAAGATAATTCCCATTTGAACATGTTAAACATATATGAAATACATGTAAAAGCAGGCGAATGCTAAAGTAGAACTGTGATGGATAACAATCACAATTTGTAGAATTATGAATTAACAGTATTCCAATATAGTTCAATTATTAAAAGAGGCCCTGAAATTTAGGACAATAGGGGGAAAAGGAAACTATTTCCTCAATTTCCACTTGAGAAAAGTCAAAGTCACATACTTTTGAACATAGTCTCTAATAGGTAGGTAACGGAATGTTTATTCACTTAAAACTGGAGATAATCACTAAAAGTTTGGATGTTCCGACATACTAGAATTTTTGATAACTGAGACCTAAATACATAATCTCAAATAGGCAGATGACGCACTGTTTTCTCAATTACTGATGAAGAAAAATAACCAAACACAAAGTTCCAGTAATTCAAAGTTTGGGTCAGTCTCTTTTAGACAGAGACATGAAATTTCCTCAATTATCTCTGAAAAGAGCACGTGCTTGATGCCCTCCCTGGCCCCCACTGACAGATAGATGCCCGCCACACGCGCATCTTGTCGTCACTGTCCGTCCAAATTATACTGACATAGCACATATACTTCCTGCATATTTATGGGAAATTAATTGACGGAGTTAAATGTTTCTCTTATTTACCCCCCGAGTCCTGCATCAAATAGCCATACAATTTAGAAAGAACCCATTAAACTTTCAGCTGTGAGTCAATGATGCAAAGTTGTTTTTGTTTAGTACCATTTGCTTACTTATTGAGGGACTTGCTTAAATGTGTTAGGGCCTGAGCAAGTCCCTGAACTCGGCCGGTCATATTAGTACATTTATCGCTAATTAAAGAAAAAATAAATAAGTGTTCAGATATAAAAAAAAAACATTTGAAACCATTTGAATTATCATTGAGTTATATATAATCACAATTTATTGAAATTGATGGTATTAAATGGTCTTTCCGAAAAATATTGAGGATATCTTATTTCGCAGTATGCGCCATGCCTTTTGACGATTGAACTCTCCTCGTTTTGTTTCAATATTTTAAACGTTAACTTTCGAATGAAATTACTTCTTAAATTATTTGGTGGGAAAAATAAATATACTGATTATGCATAATGACCTTACTGGTGTTGTGAGTTTGTCGTAATGTCGTTATTACATTAATTTATATTATTACTTATATCATTAATTATAAATATTCATAGTAAATGTTCTACATGATTTGCTATTACAATTTCAACATCTAAAACATTTATGGATGGATGCACGCTACACATGCTTCCTGTCTGCACCAGCTTGCTTATAGATTATGCTGACATTGCTCATATACTCACTTCCTTCATATTTATGAGAATAACATTGATGAAGTGAAACGTTTTTGGTTTACATTTTCGAATACAGATAGAAAAATACAGTTGATTAATATAAGCTAAAATGTAATTCTTTTAACAAAAATCTTGAACAAAAAATCCTCAGAAAATGTTTTTGCTGTGTAGATAAATGTACATAAAACCTTTTATCTATAGTTTGGTTAATTGCCACATTTTATTGTCACACAGAAAATTCTTTAACGTTTATGCAAAGGATAAATTAACGCTATCTTTCTCGAAATGTTAAAATGGTCCACTAATAATTGGCGAAATGATAGGGCGTTGATAAAATTGTTATATGTTATTTTCTTAGTGAAATTAATGTTGTCAACTCGAAAGTTACACACGCAATTGTTAGTTAGTTCTAATTTTTGAAAGCATTAAAATCGAAATGCACATTTCTAGCGAAAACAATAAGATTTGAAACGAAAGAGTAGCAATGCATATGGTTATTTCAAAGGCTTATTTCAGTGCTACAGCATTTTAATGTCTATTTTTAGTATTCATGTTAGCGACATCCATGGATGTAATGATCATGGTTCCATACATGATGATATAAACATACAATCGGAATATTTGTCGAAAGGTTTCATCTATCGTTATAGTTCCGTTAGAGACATGGAAATGTGTACAACCTTTACGACCCCGCGATAGCACTGCAAATTGGTATAAATCATATTCAGCCTCTGTATGTGATTAAACCATCAACTATGTCAGAGATTCGCAGCAATAATACATGATTATGTTAAATAATTATAACCAGTTCACTATCAGTTGTTTTATTCGACAATCAAGACACATTTCCCATGTGGTCGAACTGTTCGCTTTTAGGAATCTCCATGCCAGCCAGAGGACAAATTATGAAACATAATTGGTATTTTTGATATTCCCTGGATCCCCAGGGTCGGTAAATCTGTAACCCGTTTGCTTTTATCCCCCAAGATGACGAGATTCGGGGGCTTTCAGTGACAACCCACTCCACGAAGTCAAAAACTGGCCAGGATCGATTTCGCCGTTCTACATAAATATTTGATTAGCAAAACGCCGCGCTATTACCGTAATGAGCAAGAGAGTGCATTTTGCTGCCTGGGAACCCCGTCATTAAATATTAAACAAGTCCTGATCATTGCACAATCAGATTATCCCTGTTAATATAATTACCGCTTGTTCTGTGGTCGAAGCTGAAGAAGGCATTACACGGCTAAATTAGATCAGCTACGGCAACTTCCAAATAACGCTCTATCTACACAGCGTTTCAACGTTGTATCTGCACAGCCCGGCTAAATTACAACTTCCATTTCCACGCAGGGCGTCCCATGGGGGTTGGTCGGACCAGCGTTTCGGCTCTTCTCAAACGATGCTCAATTTTACTGGACATTTTCCCATCCATGCTCGACTGGGCTTGAAATAAAATAGAGTTCAAACTGCGAGTTTTATTTTCAGCGGTAATTTTCTCTCCCCGATACATTTTCCCTGCCTATTTTGTAATTTAAATTCATTACCATGAAATTTGAAAAAAGAATGAGTTATAGAAGGCCTGAAGTGTTTCTCACTGTCCATAGTTTATCCTACATGACGTTTCGTTGCTTCTGAATTGATCCCCCAAGTCACGCAATTTGAAGCCCCGGTGGTTATTGTGAAAGTTATTATATGAAGATTTATGACACTGGCTTTCTATTGATTTTGTGATTTTCTTGCACATCCAACTCTTTCATCTCGCCGACAGAACTCTCATTTCTGCCAAGGTCGTCATGGAAATTATTCTGATGTAGATATTGTAGATAGTCCGCTATTAGAACGTTTAACATGAAGTTTCCGTTTATGATACCTTTATATGTTATTGTATTTATACTTAAAGATATAAAAATGTAGTGATAAGAATTAATTTAAGTTTACTTAAATTTAGTAATTAGAGAAGGTATTTGTATACATGCTACACTAACAATTCACACCAGTCATTGATATTATTCAAAGTTCAAAACCATTTTGAATTTAACTATTACCAAAAACTTTTCCAAAATTTCAAACATGCCTAGAAAGTGCAATGGTTACATGAACTTAAATTTTTCTCTGTTAAATATAGTTATAAAATATATCTGTATCAATATATGATGCAAAATGATATTTTGTATCGCCTTTTAACTGTTAACTGTAGAAAATTCTACGGTGTACTTGATAATTAGGCTTAGTAATATTATTTATCTTAATTCTCATTTATGATACAACCACAATTTTACCAATACTTTAAACTCTATTTTTGTAATTTTTGAAAACTCTTTTATAACCTTCGTTTAGTTTAAGATTTTATAGTAGACATTGCTGTAAAGATTGCAAGTTTGTCAATAGTTAAACTAGACCACCATTGGTTTTATAAGATAACTCTTGCAATCATATTCAATTTATCTTTAAGAATTTCGGTTTGATCATTCTGTCTAAGGAATCCTTTTAATTTGCAAAATCAATATTCATGAAATGTGGAATTTTGGTATTTTTCCTCATTTCCCAATTTTAAAATAATTTCCGATTTTTCGGATGTTCCATCCAAAAACATGTAAAAATTGTAACGTTATAATATCCTTTTAATTAAAAATTGTTTATTTATTAAAAATTCTTCTATATTATTTCTAAGATATATTGTACGGTGTAAAGGAAGCAAATTTTATTTGTAGTTCAAACTTGTTAAAATGGTGTACAATTTCAGTCATATAACGTTTAATTTACATATGCCAAAGTACAACCCTTGTATAAGATAATGTGTAAAGATATCGAAACGTGATCATTAAGCGACACTCATACAACAAAATATTTTACGTTGAGTAAGACTCAATATACAATTACACAATATTCGACCATGTTTTGATAGATTAGCTTGCAATCGCGTGCATTAACCATGTGGCATACAGAAATTACAGATTTGTTTTGAAAGTTAATATCCTAATAAATTAGCTCACATTCTTGTCGTGGCTAGAGAAACCTGGACCATGATGACTGATTAAGGCCTCTGGTCATATTTCACAGTCTGGTGACAGGCCACCACGTGCAGTGACGTCACGGATCGCCACCTGTCACGTGACGACGTCAACTATGTTGATAGACAGGTGAAATTGATTAAGCAATCAAGTGGTTCCATATGCCATGAAATAACACAAACTTTCTCAGTTTTCTCACAATTGTGCAATTCGTTAGTTAGAATGTTGCACGTGCAATCATTACATGGTACACACTGGTATACTGTTATGTAAGACATGTGTCACTTTCTCATTATGGCCAAGAAGAAGCTTATCTTTGTGAAAACTTGCAAAGTAATTATTTCTCTATGGGCTTAATACTGTAGATGATTCAACGTCCTTTTCCAATTACTATCTACTTGAAGAAGAATTAGTTATTATGGATAGTCAACTTCTTTATTGCATGAAATGCATACTGAAAACACGAAACACAATCTACTTTATTAAATGATATCATGTTAAATATATATCAATAAATGAAAACTAGAGGACAGGAAATATATATTTTTTGGTTACATTTACACCAACTTCTTCTCCAGTTCAACGTTGAACATTTATATCTAGCCAGCTCGTGTAATATACTTTAATTTTGTCTGATCATTTCATTTAAACCGTAAGGTTGGAAGTTTCTTGATCAGTTAATATATGAATTGCTGTTTAGTGTTTACATATTCTTTTCATTTCATACTTGTTTGTTACACATTCAGTTATTTAAATCATTTTCAGTCACTTTTTGAGCATTTGTTGAAGTTAGTAAAGTTTCCTGACTTTTCCATTTTTCATCTGTCTGCTATAAGCAAATTATACGTCGTTTTATTTGCTATCATAGGTTATGCTCTTCCATATTTAAAATGAGGTGTATTACAAAAAAATATTTTTTCAATATTGAAAAATGTTTCAGAAAAAAACTCACAACATAACATAACAAATCAGCAAAATAATACCAACAAAACGTTTCAATTACCGTCTCATACAGACATGACATATGAGAAAGACACACGCATAACACTGTGCTTGTTATTCGAGGTATGTACATCATGTCGGCTAGCTCCGAATGACAGAATAACGCTGGTACCCCATCTTGAAGCAATTCCCCCTCAATACAAGAGGTAATGAACCCCCTCACGAGCTGATACACTTGTGCTATCCCAGCCACTCTGTACATGGAGGAATTACCGAGGAATTACCCGTGTAACTATCATCCCTCCGCTATTTGGACGCCGGTAATTTCGCCCTAACAAATTTAATTAGAGAGGGGGAGCGGAAGGGGTGATTTCTATAGAATTGCGACCAATAAAATTGTCGTAAATTTGTTTATACAACCCACATTAGCTTACCTTGAGTTCTTTATACTGCTTGTGAGGAATGTGTAATAACTCAGCCGCGTAATGCCAATTTATGTTCGTTTTTTTAAACATTCCAGGCAAACTAAACACTTGTGTAACGTTATTACTCATAATTATCCCATTTGGTCCTACCCGCTATAGAAGTCTGAACGGGAAGGGATTCTAAGAGAACCAAATAGCCTTGACTTGAAATATTTAAGACCCTTATTATTTGCTTTATTTTCTTATTTACATGTCGGGCTTAAATGATAGAGGGGCTGTTAAAAACGCTGTCACCCTTTAGAACACGTTTCAGTATATTTAGAAAACTTAAGATTTTAAGAAAATATATTCTTTGGTACAATTACATGCGTCAAATTTTGAAAAAGTTTTTACTTATCTTTTACTTGCAAATATCAACCCATTTTTTTATGTTACATGTGAAGATATTGTATTAACGTATGATCAAATTACCAACATTTTAGGTTCCATCGTTTTTGCTTGAAAATCAATTATATTTTTACTGTTGATATTATAAGCTATTTAAGAAAAACGATTTATTTGTTTAAAGACTATGTTTAAGGGTACAATGCTAATAATTTATTTTAGAATATAAAGTTGTAATATTTTCAACAATTGGAATAAGAAACAAAAGTGTTCTGAATATTGAAGCAGATCATTAACAATACAGACGGAGGTCACAAAATAACCTATTGAACCATCCAACAGGAAAATAATGCACTTATGTTAGCTTGTGAAAGCTATTAACTGTTACTTGACAGGAACTGCAAATCTTGATACAATGTTGTAAACTACAAAACAAAATCGCAGAAATGTTTTGAAGTCAAATGTTTACTCTGAAATGTATAACTTTAGACGATAGTTTGAAACTTTACCATTCATTGATGACCAATGCCAACAAAAGAGCGAAGGACCACCACATTTTCAAGGTCATAAATGAATAATGAAAATTCATTATCACGTTGAAGATATAAATATTCGAGTGATCCTGAATTTTCATCCCTGGGGAGATTATCTATTTGTAAAAATTATAAATTATTTGTTACAGGTGATAGTTCATTTTGACTTTATTCGTCAACTTTAGTTTCCTAGATGGACCTGCTTATTCAAGAGTGGATAATTTGTTACAGGTGATAGTTAGTGTTGACTTAGTAAACTAGTTTCCTAGATGTACCTGCATATTCAAGAGTGTATTATTTGTTACAGGTGCTGGCGTATGTGGACCAGCTACATGGCAAGTGGAACTTCAGTGAGATCAGGGCCATCTTCTCTAGACGCTGTCTCCTGCAGAACATCGCTATAGAGATCTTCATGTCCAACAGAAGTGAGTCCATAATTAGACTTTCGGAATCCAAGTTATAGAATCAACAAAAAAAGTTTATTATGCAAACAAATCCCAAATAATAGTACACCGAATACAAAAATTCACCTTTATTTAATATATGGCCTTTTAAGCATGCATATATTTTAGTTTCTTTACTAGACTGATTCCTAAATATGGAGGAACAACTTTTCAAAATGTTTAGCAATTAAATTTGAAAACAATTAAAATTCGTGTATACGTAATCATACATCGTAACACACTTAAAAGGAACAACTTGATGTTTGTAACCATAAATCAATAATTGCATTTTGTCCGTGTCACTGATATACCTAATAACTCATAACTAAAACATCGTTTGTATTTTCTATGACACGATTAACATTCAAGTTAAAACAATCGGCACAGTGTTGATAGTTTGATAGCCTGTATAAATGTGTAGGTGCTGTATGCTTCAGATTTATGTCTTGTACAATTGTCGCTGTTAATCAAGTACCCCTCCCCCTCCCGGGGGCGGTATCCCCTGGGGTGAGGCTTATCAGGGGGGTGTCATGTTAGTAGATACACGAACCCTCACTACCCGTGCCACAGCGAAAATTAATTGTGATTCTCTTTAACATGTGTTTAAACTCTTAACAGTCCCTGCCATGGCTGTGATTAGACTATAGGTACTGATAGCGCGATGTAAGGAGTTTAATTGGGACTCGCTTTTTATATGCCGTTTATTACTTGGCATTATCGCGTGCAGACCTATAGACCTTTTGATATAAATTTACTTTCATTTGTATATATTTCGGCAGGTTTTTGTAATTTCAGCGCCAGTGAATGTTTGATGTTTATCTGTTTTGTTACATCGAGAGCGGCAGTTGACACATGGCACAAATAGACTTATTGGCGTCTTGAAATGGACATCCTTGTTTGGGTATATCCGCCATGCCGATGTTTGATTTTAGGAATGCGAAGATACGCTATTAGAAAGTTAACTTGACCGTAGACTACGATTTTAAGTGTGACGCTGTTTGTGTAATCATTTGGTGTGGCGTAAACAGTCTTGGCGCTTCGTTACATTTACAGTTTTAGAGGCGAGAATTTGTCATTAATTTATTCACGTCCCGATGTTGTGCAGATCATTGAATCACGCGAAACACGCCATGAAATAAACGATTAGAAATGTGACTTAGTTGTAGTTATTGTTATATGTCGATGTATGTAGCTATAGCTATATAATTTGATGACAAGGAATTGATAGAACATATTTGGAAAACAGGATGTTTCTCATCTTCACAACGTCACGGGCGAAACGACCAAGTTTCTAAACTTTTTCCATTCTAAAAAAAGGAGAGTTGCTCGATACGTTTTCACCTTGCCGTGGGAAGGTGGATGTTTCTAAAACTTCATGTTATGTAGGGGGGAAAATCTAAGCTATATGATTTTCTTATGATAATATGCATTATCATAAAATTAACGATTTCAATTACAAATAACAAATATTCAAAACACAGACCATACAAAAAAGTGAAAGTAAACAGTCTATGCGAAAAGTCTTGCTTTCATAACGAACCATCGTTAATGGATTACTGTTACGAATCGGCAATGTTTTGGCCTGTTGCATAAATTTATTGTACAGCTAAAACAGGGACTTTCTAACCAATACATCCTCTTCTAAACCAAAATCTGTGAAGTTGTCTATATTCAATAGACACTCTACAACTCGACTCCACCTGTACTGGGTCTGATGGATGTCTGGTCATCATGTAGTGGACAGTCTGGTCAGCTAGTACTGACCGCACGCATGGAGTAGCGAGAGAGATCGTGAATAAACCAACATTGACATACAGCGATTGCCTCTAGGGAGAAGATAGGAATAAATGAATGTGAGGGATGGGGAGAATTGTTGTGGCGGACCGCAGTATTCATAAACGTGAAAAATATGCTAATGACTTAATCCAAAATATTCATGATTTATCTTGTTATCTACGTATCATATGAGTTCAATATGAGTTTATTTATCAAATGTTATTCACATAATGATTAGAATGAAATAATAGATGTGAAACCGTACTACATCTTTGTGCAATAGGTATGGCAAAAATAATTCTCTTCAGGCAAATTACTTATATCAAAATGATCCGAATTAACATTATCATGATTAATTAAAGTTTTAATTCTAAATTCAAACATATATTATGAGACTCCGATGTTATCTTTCAATTCAACCTTTTAATCTTTCACAAGACACCACAAGACGTCTCCTTATGAACGTTATGGTCAAAGGGGAGACAATTTGTAAATGAAGCGGACATAAAATATCATCAATATGTCTCTTGGAAGTAAATATAAAATTTCTTTTAAATTCACGATCTAGTTTTTAACACGTTTTTTAAATAATATTAGAAAATATATTAATATATTTTTTAAAATTATTTTAACAAATATAAATATTGATAAAATAATTGAATAAATATGAATATTGTTGTCTTCAGCGGCTGTGATGTTTTCATTCCCTGACCACGCAACAGTAAAGAAAGTGATCAACTCTTTACCAAGGGTAGGAGTTGGAATCAAGTATGGTCTGCCTCAAGCAAGGTAAGTCATCCTCCTTTTAATTTTCAAAATATTGAATTTTAATTTTAAAAATTTCAGAATTGAAAGAAAATTAATTTTTTTAGCAAGTCATTGAATACAATATATATTTCTTATCACTATTTTCATAAACTTGTTGTTTATATTTCTCTATTATAATTGACATGATTCTTTTAATATGTGAATAAATATCTGGAATAAAATCGTTAATTTCATCATTTTTGTGAAATCATAAGACTTATAGATTGATGTTTTCAGTGTATTGAAAAAATCATTCATATTTTAATAATTGTATATTGTTTCACATTTTCATAAGACTTTGTGTTTTCAATGCATTAAATAATTTTTATTTACATCTTAATAATAACTTAATTAATAGTTTCACATTTGTTTATTGTACATTTCTCCTGCTTTCCGTGTAGACGAATGTCGCTAGCATCCAGCAAACAGCTGTACAAATTGTCAACAATGACACAGAAGTGGCAAAGACGAGAGATCTCAAACTTTGACTACATCATGTACCTCAACACCATAGCAGGTAACAAAAAACTATAATTGATTAAAAGTGCGGTAGCACATATTTTTTAACACTTTTATTTTCAAATTTAAACTGATAATTGTAGGTTGATGTTAAATGAATTATTTTGATAGTGTCACAAATCTCATTACACAAACCATTCATCTATAGTCAGATAACAAATTATACTGATTCACATAAAGTCCATTGGTAGCCATTTTTGTGTGAACCCCTTTAATCATTTTGTATAAGATAAAGGAATCGCATGGTTAAGCTTCACTTATATATTTGATTTATTACGGCTTCATTTAGTTTAAATACAATGTCTTTCATTTGGAACCATTTATTTTCATTTTCCCCCTTAAACGTGCTATTGCCACTGTAAGGTCAGAGAATATTTTTTAATGTGATACAGATGTTTGTGGTCTGTCACTGAAGGAAGAAGGTTACAATTAAAGGAATTTTGTTTATATTGAAAGTTGAATAAAATGTGTAGTTAAGCAGAATAAAGAACAAATGTTTGTTTTGTAAATATTTGGTAAATTTGCCCAAGTTTTCAATTGAGAGCTTGTGAATATTTGTTAAGAAATGGCCTGTGGATAGTCATTATGCCATCAAATAATTTCTATATACAATTTGAAACATTATAGCCTTGTGCTAGCTTTCCTTAATTTATATTCCACTATTACAAGAATAAGGACTTGGTAAAATTTCATAAACTTTATCATTCTTACAGAAATCAGACATAAGGACACTTAATGAGTGGATCATAATTTTTGTTAAAATTTATGAACATCTATGATTATTTCCTCCCCCAGGCCGGACATTCAATGACTTGAACCAGTACCCTGTGTTCCCCTGGGTGTTGGTCAACTACGACTCGGATGAACTGGACCTTGGTCAGCCCGCTAACTACAGGGACCTCTCGAAGGTGAGGAAACTTGATGTTACAGTTATGCTGTTGCCGATCCAATCGGGTTCAGAAGAGTCAAATTCAATGCCTTCTCCTTTTGTGATTTATGTTAACCCCAAACATCACAATGTTTAAAATTTAGAAGACATTTTTGTCTATAATGTAGTAAAGAATTAAATATTCATGATGATAATTTCATATTTGTCATGTCTGGTGAAATGGAGGAGTTAAAATTTCAATTGAATATTGATATGCAGGAAAAACTTATCATTAAATGTTTTTTGATGTTATGAAATATACAAATCAATGTGAAAGTATATACCAGGGTAATGTAATTTCTTAATTCCTTTCTTAAATCAAATCATTTTGTCTTTGAAATGAGGCAGATCAACTCACATGGACATGTTTCACTGAGAAACAGTGTTGGAAAGTCATATATACTCAAAGACCTTACCCTAATACTAAATCCTTCTATAAAGTATCAGGATATGGTCTATGAGTACATATGTCTTTCTAAGGCTGTTTTTAAGTGATACATATACCTGTGGATCAACCCCTAGACTTGAAATTTGTAAAATTTGTCATTCATTATATAAATCACTCATTTCTCATGATTCTTAAACCTATACATTCCAGCCAATCGGAGCCCTGAATGAGACAAGGAAGACCTACTTCGAGGACCGCTACGTGTCATGGGAGCACGACAAGATCCCTCCCTTCCACTATGGCACCCACTACTCCACTGCAGCCTTCACCCTCAACTGGCTCCTCCGAGTGGTGCGTCTCTCTGTGATTGGCTGGATTTGTAGAGTAGTGATGATATCATTGCATCTTGAATCTGAGGATACATGTATCAGGATGTGTTTTCTCCATCTTGATAGAACCTAGAAGATTGAAATTGATGATTTTGTCAAATAACAATGTGTTCATCACAAAATCAGTATTTTTTGGTCTTCTTATAAAACATTGAACATTGGATATCAGATCATAATGCTAAGTTATATCATGATAGGCGTCATATCATATTGCTAATTGTCTGTATTGTCACTGCTCTAGTAATTAGATTAGATTGGTTACAAGTGTAAAAGTCTCTGAAAGGAAGTTGAGTTTCAACCATCTAGCTTGCATTCTGTTCACATTATGCTATAGTAAGATTAGGAAGAAGCTGTAGACATACTCACTCATCAACTCATCACTTCTCAATAATATTTCCTTGCCGCAAATAACTGAAATACTGCCTAAGCGCCCTAAAAAAACAAAAACAACAATTCACTCACTCAATCCTCTTTCAACTCCAGGAGCCGTTCACAACAATGTTCCTGAACCTGCAGGAGGGGAAGTTTGATCATCCCAACCGCATCTTCTCCTCCATCAGTCAGGCCTGGAAGAACTGTCAGAGGGATACTTCAGATGTCAAGGTGGGTCGGGGAATCATCATTCCGTTTTTAAAACCTTGACATATATTTGTCTTAAAGGAGAAAACATGCCTTTTAGGTTGTCTGCTCTTACAAAAAATCACAAAGGATGGATAAAAGTTATCATAAAACCCTCTTTGAGCAGAAGACGGAGGAATAGGGTTTTCTCTGACTTATAAACCATCAATCATACCAAATTTATTCTTTTTTTTCTAAATCAGGAATAGAAATTTGACGAGTTGCTGTGTAAAATTTTATTTTGTTCTAAATGTTATCATTAACATCTTCTTAAATATGTAAGTCTAGCTATTAACTAGTGTGATAAATATTACCCTCCAACAGGAGCTGATCCCAGAGTTCTACTGTCTCCCTGAGATGTTCCTCAACAGCAATGCCTACCAGCTGGGGAAGCAGGAGGATGGGACGGTGGTGGAGGACGTGGGTCTCCCGCCCTGGGCTAAGAGTCCTCACGACTTCGTCAGGATACTCAGGATGGTGTGTGAAGATAATGTTTTTTTGATTTGTTGACACTTCAATACTATTAGTGATAAGTGAGCTTTGAGAGTCGTGAATCAGAATTGTAAAATTACTTTGGTGAATACTTGATTTTGATTGGCTGATGAGAAAGAAAGACCTATGGTGAATGCCAATGAACACCCGCAAATTGGATAAGCTGAATCACAGCAAAATGATATATAATGTCCTACAGATTCTATCCGACACAACATGTGTGTGAAGATAATTTTGTTTATATATGTTGACACTTCAATACCATTAGTGATAAGTGAGGTTTGAGAGTCTAGAATCAGAATTCATTCATTCTACTTCAGGCTCTGGAGTCTGAGTTTGTGTCATGTCAGCTGCATCACTGGATTGATCTCATCTTCGGATACAAGCAGAAAGGTGAGCAAATCTTTTGTTTATTTCGTTAACCTTTGTTCACTTGATTCACCTAATCCAAGGAATGGGATTTCAAAAATGATAAGATGAATACCACAGAGAGAGAAGTGAAAAAAGGTTGTGTAGGTAAAGGACAAGGAATTAACCTTTCTACATAAGTTCAAGGTCATATATATTTGCAAGATAGAAGGATGATTAAAACTTGATAACAATGTTAAACCTTTCAACATAGCAAAAATAGACGCTTACGAATTCTGCATGGTTAATTTCAAATGAGACAAGTTATTAAACTAGCTAGGTCGAGAGGCTCTACCTGCATCCTCACTGGATAATAGATGGCTTGCTGTGCGTTAATACATGTACAGCATTCGCCGACAGATGATTCGTTAAAAAAAATAGCTTGCATTTCTGCTTACTTCTTACATGGCTTCTATATAGACAAGGTCTCTTTGGTTGAATTTAAAATCATAAGACAAAATGAAATTAGAATATAAAAATCAAAATGTTGAAAAGGATTTTTATGCCCCCGAATCGGAGATTCCGGGGGTATATTGTTTTTCACCTGTCCGTCTGTCCATTTGGTCCTTGGTCATAACTTTTGATTGGTCAGAGCTAGGTCTTTGATACTTGACATATGGATCCCTTGTGATGAGACCTTTCAGATGACACCATGACATTTGACCTTGTGACCTTGACCTTGACACAGCGAGCAGGATGCATCCGGGGGCATTCGTGTTTCATAAACACATCTTGTTCTTTCTGCAGGTCCAGAAGCTGTGAGAGCTACAAATGTGTTCTACTATTTGACGTACGAGGGCGCCGCAAACTTGGAGGCCATGACAGACCCTATCATGAAGGAGGTACGTAATTTCATAAAGAATTGTTTTAATTTGGTGAGGTGTGGTGATCTTATATCTCTTATATTTCACTTATATCACGGCTGCTAGTATTATAGCAGGGAGAAAGCCCGCAACACCATTATCTTGCTCTTTATCATAAGTATTTTTGTTTCAAATAAAGTTCATATAAAAAATTATTTTATTTCAAATCTCAGGCTATTGAGAACCAGATTCGGAGTTTCGGCCAGACCCCGACACAACTCCTTACAGAGCCTCACCCTCCTCGCAGCTCCGTCATGCATCTGGTAGGTTTCACTTCAAAACTGTCTACTGTTTTCTTTAACATAAAGTGTCTGCTAATCCGACTGACATCTCTTTGTGACTGTATTTCATGCCTTCACTAATTTATTAATTTTCTAGAAAGTATTTAAATCTAAAATGAGGTTGCTATGAATAAATTTGGGACTATGTATTTTTGTTTATTTGCTGATATTAAAAGCTTTGATTAAACAGATTTTTTTTCAACAAAACGAAGATCAAATAATATTTGACTTAGTCTGATAATAATGTTCCCTTTTTCCATTTTATGTTCAAATGTTTGATAACAGTTCTGGTGACTTAGATATCAAAATGTTAGCATTTAGAGAGAAATAAGTTAATTCTTCTATCTATGTTTCTCTAAATTGTGATGAAGGCTATTCACAAAACTAACCGTATTTTGTGATCTCATAATCTGTCGCTGCTCTGCTGTTTATGAACCTTTTTAACTCACTAACTTCCCATGTAATCATCACTTCCATAATAAATAACTGTATTTATGGATTTATGATATCTGTACATTTTATATTCACCTTTGTATAATGTTATCTTTGTCATAATTTTGTGTTTGATATCATGTAAATTATCATCATACTTTAAGATGTGTGTTTTGTTGCTAAAGATAATATCAAATTAGTAACAACTTCCTTTTCATCTTTAACATTCATTTAAAACATTATTCTCAACTTTTAAAAAAAAATATCTCTCTATTAACAATTTTTCAATACACACTTTCTCTGCTTTCTTCAACATATCGTCTTCCTACACAAAGCCTAAAACAGCAGTTTCCGAACTGTCAGGTTTATGCATTGCTGCCGACCCTTGAGTTTTCTGTGCTGATATCAGCGCCCCTACAGGCGATTGTTAGCAACCTCCAGTTACTTTCTTTTTTTTTCTTTTTTTTTTTCTAATCAATTTTTTTATTCAAGACACCCGACTTAAGATAATATGGAGACATCTATCCAGGGTATAGGAAGCCAATGTTTACCTCCAGTTACTTTCAAATTGGACTATTGCTTTCTTTCATATTAAGCTAGAGGGTCGGCAGCAAGACATAAAACTGACAGTTCGGAAACTGTTGTTTTAGGCTTTGCGTAGGAAGATGTCAATATATACGTTTATATCAAAATATGTTGCCTTTTCTTTGTTTAACTCCTTCATTTAAAAAAGATGAACATAAGTTGTCATGAAAATATTACCACTTTTGCATGCTTCTGACCTCTCACCTTTGACCCTGTTTGAACCATTAGGCTTCTGATTCTGTTCAGAGACTAGATATGAACACCGCGGTAAGTATATTCTCTCGTCCAGTAACTCGTTAGTTAATTAATTAATCATATGCACTGGTGTATTTATTGCAGCTAACAGAAAGAGTTCAGGAACAAAGGAATAAAGGGATGACCAAGGTTTTGCTTTACTAATGACGTTTACGTTGCTCCGAGACTGATTTCAAATAACCTCTACCGTTTAATCTTTATTTTCTGTTAAATTTCTTATTATTTTACATTTGGAGTTACTTTGGGAATTTGAAGTTTCTGTTTCTTTAAATCTACAAGAATGAAAAATAAATTCATTTGAAATAACATTTGTTCTTATAACCTATTTCTGAATTTTCAGTTTCTGTTTCTTGAAATCTGCAGGAATGAAAAAAAGTTCATTTGAAATAATATTTTTTCTTATAACCTGTTTCTGAATTCAACATCAATCATTCTATGAAACTATTTATTATTTGAAGTTGGGTTACCTATTTGATGATCTCTTGATCAGTCTTGGATTCACAGTTTGCCTGTTGGTGGTATGCATGTGTGCTATGTGCAGAGTTATCCCCCTTTGGTGAAGGTCACATTACTAGAAAAATGATGAATTTAGTTTGATTCCTTCCCTGAGTTGGTTTGTTGGTGAAGGGATTGTTGAATACTAAAATTTGACCTTGCTTGGTTACTGATTGAACATTTCATGGATGATTATTTATTGATTTATATTTAAGGTTTTGATAAACAGGGTATGCAAGTGACCTAACATATATCTATCCTTATCTTTTCAATGGTGTATCCATCAATACTTCCTTAAAGCTATGATTCATATAAATCTTGATGTCTGATCCCTCTTATGGGAGGAAGTTTGTTTTGTCTTGAGATAATCATGATGAGCACTGCTTGGAATGGTTGCAAGTTTTAATTCCAAATGTTCAAATTTGTTCTATCTCTCCACAGACGCCGATGATGTTCTCCAATGTCCAGGACGACGTGTGTATGATCATGAAGTTCCTATCCAACTCGCCGGTGACTCATGTCGCAGCAAACACTCACCCGGCCATTCCGGTCCCCGCCGTCGTAACGATCACCTGCAACCATAACTTTGCCATCAACCGCTGGAACAACAACTACCAACGTGAGTTTGTACCAAGCGTATTACTGGTGTTCATATAAAAACATTTAAATAGTTGCTTTACCCAAAACATAAAGCAGTATTCATACGTGTTATTTTAAGATGTCCTTGCAAAATTCTATCGAATTTTCTAAAAGACTGTTTGCTAAATATAAAAAATAAAAATGATACCAAAGAAAAAGGTTCTGTTTGCATGATGTGATTTTCAATGTTTCCAAATTCTACCCAGCATGCATATGCCCAGGAAGTAAGTTTCATTAATTTATGTGATAGTTGCTAGTTGATGTAATTAGGAAAGGTTTGTTCACTACAATGAACACATTTGTTTTTCAACAATCTTTATCTATCTTTTGATTCCAGCTCAAAGTGCGAGCGCCAGTTTCAGCTCAGACAAGACAGATCCACAGAATCAGCCTCAACTACCGCTAGCCATGGACCAACTTCTTGGTAGGTCTTGTCTTCCAGTGCGCTTACAATTACATATTTTTAATCTCTTTCGTATTTATTTCCTAAGGACAATAATGCTTTTTTCACTCAGTGATAAATCTACCTCTGAGTCCTGCTTCAAATACTCGCAAACTTTTGAAAGGACTCATAAAAATTTAAACTGTGAGTCCCTTGATGCCATGTTTTTTTCTTGGTGCCACTGCTTACTCATTGAAGGACTCATTTAAATCTGCAAGAAACGCCGCTAATGGCTGAAATATTGCCAAAGCAGCGTAAAACAATAACTCATTCACTCACTAAATCTGCAAGGACTCACAAGACATTGTGCAAGCGATTCCCTGAATTCAGCAGGTCATATTTGTAGATTGATCAGTGTTCACTCATTGTCTTTGAATCTTGATAGCCCAAAAAATCAAAAGTGTTCCCCGTATACTTATTCTGGCTCACCATACTAAGGATGATTTTATATGAGTGTCTTCATCAAGTGCCTGAAATAAGTAACTTTTGAGAGGTAAAGAGATAAAAATATTGAGGCATGTCATTTATTCTGTCATACACAAACATAATGAACTTTTATTATCAGATAAAGAAAAAGTTCCCTTGACATTGTGTTTATGATCTGATACTGATAGGATTATCTTTATTGAAAGTTTTTATACAATGACAACTGTTCATGTTTATGAACCCCTTCCTCAAATATTCCTCGATATTTTCCAGTGATGAACACCGGTCTACAGCGGCGAACACTAGGCGACAACTTCGACCAGAGGCAGAAGGTGTTCCACTCCAGCTTCGTGACAACGGCCGACAACAAATATATCTTCGCATCTGGATTCTGGGACAAGAGTTTCAGGCTCTTCCTGGCCGAGTCGGGTAGGTTGTCAAGAAATAGAGATGACAAGAAAATTGTTTTATATTTTATATATTAGCAGACCACAGTGGTGTTGTGGTTAGCATTCTGGGCTCTCACGCCAACATCCTGGGTTTGTATCCTGTTGAGATAATAATAATTTGGAACCTTGGCCTCATACTTTGTTGTGTCCCTGAGAAAGGCACTTTATCTACAAATGCTCTCAGTCCACTCAGCTGTTAAAATGGGAACGTGAAAACAGGGTGTACTGACCTATATTGTCGCCCATATCATATTCCTCATTTTAGAATACAATTCCTTTAGGGTAATGATGTAGGTAGCGCTTTGATATCTTCATCATCATTATTCTTATATTTTCCCAACAGATGTTTGAATAGTTCGCAAATTTATGCCAATTGCTTTTTGTTTTTGCCAAAAATAAATCAATCTCTCTTGTTGACTTTGAAAAACAGAAGACTGATAAGAAATTGACATAATTAGATTAAGAGGTATTTTGATTGATGATTAACCTCTAGTTAACTTCTGGTGTATCCTTTATTTGGAAGGGTCAATCATAATTGAATACAAGATAGTGCCAGCCTTTGCCCTTTAGCTTTTGATCAAGATCAGTTGTTTCTATATTTTTAAAGTTATTAATTCTTTTCTTCAATGGCAAAATGTCCCTTGCAGGTGTTATTTCATGATTTACAAATTGTATTCATATGAATGCTTACATGTTGCTATGCAAACATATTCTACCCTATTCAGTCCTCATTTGATAAAAAAGAGTAAAACCTGTGTGCTGTTACCTCTCAAATCAAATCAAATCCCAGAAATCCTGAGACCTCCCCATGTTGTTTCAGCACGTATCATGCAGGTCGTGTTCGGTCACTTCGACATCGTCACATGCATCACACGGTCAGAGTGCAACATGAACCAGGACTGCTACATCGTAACCGGCTCCAAGGACTGTACCGTCATGGTCTGGATGTTCAACTCTAAGAGTCAAGCGGTCATCGGCGACAACGGAAGTAAGATAACATTTAACAGTAGTTTTGTAGAAAGGAAAGGATAATTTTATTTGACACACTTTTGAATGAAAAACAAGTCCATGGGCTCTTTATTAAAACTTTTCTGAATTGTAGCCCATGCGCTTCTAAACAAGAGGGTTTGCTTGTGGTACTAATTCACAAACCAAATGCATAAATCATTAAAAGACGCTCAATGATTACGCCAATATGTCACCAGGTATCGAGAGTCCGATTATTGCTTTCTCTCATAAGCTAGTGAGCAAGCACAGAAAACTCAAGGGTCTGCAGCAAGGCATAAAACTGACAGTTCGGAAACTGGCGTTTTAGGCTTTGTGATGCTTAAAGAGAGGGTTTGCTTTCCGAAAACAACAGTACTAATTCACAAACCAAACGCTTTAATCTTTAATAGACGCTCAATGATTATGCCAATATGTCACCAGGTATCGAGAGTCCAACACCCAAGGCCACCCTGACAGGACACCAGAACGAGGTCATGTGTGTAGCGGTGCTGGCTGAACTAGGAATGGTTCTCAGTGGATCTAAAGGTAAGTTCACTCTAGTAACTAACTAACAACTTGCTGCATGCTTCATGTCAACCTGCCTCCAAGACTCCAAGGTAGTGCTTATGTACGAGGTATATGATTTTGGCAGCAATTTGGGGGGCTGAGAAAGGCGGTTGCCTTATAGATTAAGGTTTTTGGTACACTCAACAAAATTAGTTAAGGAACACCCTGATTAAAACCTACTGATTTCTGACTTGTAGGGGTAAATTGGGTAAGGTACTTTGATTGTTGATTATACATTAAAAGTATTTTTGTATAAAGAACCAAAGGCTATTTATAGACAAATTTCTCAAAGTTGTTCGGATTTCTCAAAAAAGAGTATGTACAATAAAGGTCCAAATCAAATTGGCCCTTCATTTCTTTCTTGTCAATGTTTGTGTGAGACATGTTTGCTTGTTTCAGACGGACCCTGTCTAGTTCACACACTGGCTGGAGATCTGCTACGATCCCTGGACGCCCCGGAGTCGTGTGTGTCGCCCAATCAGATCGTCATCTCCCGGGAAGCCTTCATACTGGTCAACTACGACAAGGGCAACTTGTGTAACTTCAGCGTCAACGGTCAACTCCTCCGCTTCATCAAACACAAGGACAATATTCAGGTGGGTTGTAGATCTGTTTCATGACTGTGGGAGTCTTATGTTATACTTCATATCATATCACCATGCATATGCTATATTTGGAACTCTTTTAAGTGGGCTGGGTACCCCTACAATCCTCCCCTCTCTGGATCCTCCAATGGTTCTCTTTTAACCTCTTAGTGTCATGAACAGACTCAATCTTTTATGATTCAAAATATTGATGATGGTAGCTACATGATGATGCATCACAGAGAGTCATCAGTCCTTATACCAGGATCACAAGTATTTTAGATTTCAGTGCAAAGGATATTACAAACCTTGCAAACTACCAATCTCCATCATTACAGATTGAGGAGTGAAATATTTGTAAATCATAAATGTATACCTCTTGCAGTCGATGATCCTGAGTCGAGACGGCCAGTACCTGATGATGGGCGGAGACGAGGGGATGGTGGAGGTCTGGAGGTCACATGACTTCACTCTCCTCTACACCTACCCAACGTGTGACAGCAGTATACGCTCACTCTCTCTCACCCACGACCACAAGTAAGTCTTGCCAAATTCTTTCTCAAGTTCATTTCTGAAGATCAAACAGTCCATCATTATGTCAAACAGCAATTTACACTCTCTCTCACTTGCGACCACAAGTAAGTCTCCGCATCTATTTAATGAATTTTCTAGTTCTTTTGGTATGAACAAAGGTGTGAATAATATACGCTCGCTCTCACACACGACCACAAGTAAGTTTCGTCAAATTATTTCTAAAGTTCATTTCTGAAGATCAACAAACCCATCACTATGTCAGACAGCAATATATGCTCGCTCTCTCACTTGCAATCACAAGTAAGTCGCCATATGGTACCTACTGAAATTTCTAGTTGTTTTGGTCAGCAATCCACTAAAAGATCTGAGAAGTGTACGCTCGCTCTCCCTATCGGGACCACAAGTAAATCTCCGCATTTATTTACTGAAATTTCTAGTTTTTTTAGTCTGAAAAAAGGTGTGAGAAATATACACTCGCTCTCTCTCTCACTCATGACCACAAGTAAATATCACCATTTTTAACTGAAGTCGTCCGACTGATTTCTACCTTAAAAGGTTTAGACAACAGTTTAAATGGAAACCATGGTGAATTGTGATGGTTTATAATACAAAGTTCTCTGTGGTGTCTGTATGAAGGAGTTTGAATGATTTATCCTACAAAATGTATGAATTGAGTTGTAAGTTTCTCTCCATCTGGTAGTTTAACTGGGAACATGGTTGTATGTTATGCTCAGTCATCAATACATTCTGTCTCATATGGATGTAAAAATCAATGCAAAAATGCATTTACAGTCCTTTTTTCGAATACAAATAACCATCATGTTAAGAATCAAACATTTACAAATATTACGTTTTTGAAATGTATTTGTCAACAACAGCCATTTGAATAAATGATTTATTGTTTCAGATTCCTAATTGCCGGTTTGGCAACGGGGTGTTTGTTGGTGTTCAACATAGACTTCAACAAATGGCATCATGAATACCAGGACAGGTACACATAGCTCAAACTGGACCTTCTGCACATGTGCAATCAACTCTGACCTTGCATATTTAATCAGTCACCTTCTAAAGGGAGGTTACTCTCATCTTGTTTGTCATCACTGAAGGAAGATAGTTGTCATATCATTTTCATAATGGGGAGATAATTCCAATCTTATCTCCTGAGATGGGAGATAACTCTAATATTGTCATTTACAAAAGGGAGATTACTCTAATCTTGACATCTCAGAAGGGAGATAACTCCTGTATAACATCAAAGACAGGAGAAATATAGCATTTTGAGGAATGAGGATGAATTACTAGGTCGTAGAGTTATTGATATCATTCCATGAAGAACCATGTAAAGGATATCAGTTGATATCTTAATGGTATCTTGTTTATGCATTATTTGTATTTAATAGGATGTTAAAGTTGTTTACAATATGTGTAAATATGCTTGAATATTGATATATTATGAGTATTCTGACCCGAGAGAAATATGAATATTCAGTATTTTATTCTGGCCAACAAGGATTGTATGCAAATTGAATCATGAAATCTAAGACCTGAAATAACTGAACCATGAGAGACCTATTTTCTTATGTGGGAGACAGATGTGTACAGATACTCAAACGGAAATTGATATTACTTCATTCAATTATGGATTAAATCTTTGTGAAAATCCTGTTACGCAAATCTATGATCGATCGTTTATTTTCACTAAAGTTCTGTGAAGATTATTAAGTGGTATTGGCATTTTTGCACTTGTTGAACGTGCCTTGAGCCAAGTGTGGCATCCACAGTTCCGTGAATTGTCATGAGATGAAGATTTCCTGTTATTTCAGCACTAGTAGGCATGAGTGTTTTTGGAGTATGTAGATATTATCAGTAAGCGTGTTTGTTCAGTCAAAGAGGATATCTGAATTGAAAGGAGGGTTTGAAATTGTTTGATAATTTTCTCGTTGTTTTGAAATGGTTCAGGTTAAGCTTGTCGATATCCAAATTATCGACATTTTGAAAAGCTTTAATCGACTTAGCTCAATATTTATTTGTTTGTCTCTAACAGATTATGAAAAGTCGCTTGATAAAGCTGAATAAAAGATTAAGAATAATTTCTTATTCTTGTCTTTAATAAATGTATTATTTAATCCTGAATGTCAAATGAATGAAATGTCCATTATGGGAAATAAATTTACAGATGATTTGAAACTGTTATCTTGTTCAGGATATAGATATTTGCTATGCAAAATGAATTGTAAATTGGCTTTCATGTTAAATATTTACAATATTTTTGCAAGTCTGTAGTTGTTGTAACTTGCTCGTCCATTTAAGCTTAGGAATAGTTTGTGGGTTGTGTATCATCAATGTAATAACATTCCTCAATGTAACTCTGTTCTTACATTATTTGTAATAGCTTATTTCTGATATGCTTACATTCTCTATTGTTGAATCTGAATCTCAAATAAATTGAATTTATGATTCAGTATACAAAACATTCAAATTTTATTTACAATATTAATTATTACATACAGTGACATAGAATAGGTTGAAGTAGATTTTAAACTATAACATTCCGCTTTTCAATATTTATATCAAGCATGTAATTAGTTTGGCTTTATCGTCAAGCTTAATTTTCTTGACTATTTACTTAATCATATTTTATTAACATCTATTTGTGATAGCGAGACTGTTATGTTTGATAAGGAATTATTGTTGTTTGTTTATTTTTTTGTTAAATTTTGCTCGCAAATTTATCATTCCACAATATTAGTAGTAGGATAGTGACCCTAAGACTCAAACACAAGAATTGAAATGAAACTTTGAAAAATATTTGTTTGGTGAAATAGATGTTTATGATATTTAACATAATTCTAATTTTCACAATTCTATTATCCAATAATCAAGGCTTTTGAACTAATCACTATTTCATGTGTGGAAATACATTTAACATTCCATCAAAGATATATATTGCATGAAATGAATGAACAAATGAATGAAATGAAAACTGACAAAATATGTTGTCAAAGGGAGATAACTCATGTATGACTGAAACAAATGACTTGGGTAATTGATTGGTCAACATAAATGTTTACATAACCAGTTTTTTTGTTTGATATGAGTTGTTATGGTGATATGAAATATTTACATGAGCTATGTACATATGCATACTCTTATCTATCTAATATATACATTTATACATATGTAATTACATATGTTGTTTAATCATGGTTGTGTGGAAAAAAAGTCAACAAGGCTGGGTATGTTAGTTTGTAAAATATTAACGGCAATGTCTAATGGCTATATATAGAAGCTTTTTCTGAAAAATAATTGCTGTCCATTTTACTAATCAGAGATGTATATTGCTTGATTAACATATCACCACTAAATTGTGATTTATGAATGAGAAAAAAATCAGCTTAGTTTGTGTTAAAGTTAAGTTGTTTTGTGTTGATAAAAGCTCACTCATTGAACAAGTCACTGTGGTTTCAATCATGCTCAACATGTTCACATTTGGGACTCACATTTTGTGATTCACATACTGATACAATTGTATTCACGTTTTGTGATTCACATTTAATGGGATTCACGTGCACGTTTTGTGATTCACATACAATGGGATTCACATTTTGTGATTCACATTTTGTGATTTACATACAAATTGATTCACATTTTGTGATTTACATGCATCATATTTTGGGATTTTCATGCAATGCGAATCACATTTTTGGACAAACATTAATTCTTTTCTTTGCATTTTTATTCACAATTAAATTAAATTCTGTGATTCACATTTTGTGAATCCCATGCAATGAAATTCTACATGCAATTGGATTCTCATTTTGTGATTCTTATGAATTTTGTTTTTCACTTAGATTTCAAATTCATTTAACAGGATATCACCATTTGAGATTCACGATTGTGATTCTTGCATCTAACACAATGCTAACAGTGATTTGGGTTGAACTATTTATGTCCATCAATACACTCAGTTTACAAATCAAAATATTTAGCCAAATATATCCTGTAGTCACAGAATCTAGGTTTATTATCTGAGTTATGTATTTTTACTTCAATCTGTATCATATTCTGTTGATGTTATGGTTGAACTATCGCAATGTGTTAACGGATATGAATGATTGATTTTGTTGTTATTTATCTGTATTAGCTTGAATTATGTAAGCATTTAGAACTTCAAATAGTGTGCTCATATCTAGAGATTGTCATAATAAATATGGAAATGAAGTTTGTTGTTTGTTTGTTTGAAAATTGGTTTGATACGGAATATCTTGATGGTTATTGCTTTTTTATATGTTTCAACATCGACATGCACCATGAATTTTATACTGGATATAGTAAACAGAACAAATGTTCAACCCTCAAATTTTCAGGAAAGGTCTATGGTTGCTCATTTGGCATGATGAAATGAATGTCAAGAACGTGTGATATTAATGCAATGCATAGTTTTTAAGAATTTACTACAGAAGAGAAAATCACAATTATTTATAGCAATGGTTGAATCATAGGAGCATTAACCTTAGCACTTGGTTGAAATTTTAGAAGTGATTTGAATTTATTGATTTAATGGAAAAATTATGGTAATAAATAATATTTCAAATTTGGTGTAAAAGAGAGCCGTCATCAAAACTTTTGACATTGTCCTATTTCCTAAGACACACAAATTACATTTCTGTAAGGTACTTTATTCATAACTGAATTGATAGTAGGATCGAGTTCATGTCAAAATGAAAGCTCAAACTTAAGACATGACTGAAACATTTGCTGCATTTCTCTGTAATGCTCCACCCGTCGAATGAAAACTCTCGAGAAGAGATGTGCATGATCTTTATTAAACTTCACTTAGTGTGTGAAGGTTGTGTGAATACCTTCTGGAATTAAAATAATTAATCAAAGTTATTCAAATAACAACAAAACAATGGTTAGATTTATGTTTTTATTTTTGCAGCATTTTACAAAAATTTGCAATTTACAAAAAAGAAAAGAACGTAAAGAATCACAGTTGATGTCATAATGGAGAGACAATGCTATACAGATATAAAAGCCAGTCATGACGTCCACAATATCAAATATATACAGCCACAAAACAACAGTCACACTTCATGAGTTCTCAAGCACATAAACAAGCTGTCAACTACCCAACACAAGAACACTGGAAAGAATCTAAAATACGACCCTGAACAATATGTCTAAGTAAATTTGGAAATCAAAAGTTTGAAACGAAAATCAGATTTGTATCCTTGCTTATTTTATGTTTACGTATCGAGAAATTCTATGAACACAACCATACTCCAAAAATGGAAAGAAATGTTCTTCAAAAAGTGGATTTGATGATGAAATTGATTTCCATGATTACAAAATGTCCAAACATGATACGTGTGCTTAGGATACAAAATGATTGGGGGCACAAAGACAATGTAAGCAAGGTTTGAAATCACAAATGTAAAGGAAATATTCTTGAATATCAACTTTGATTTTGCAAATTTTGTAACTTTTGTGAAATAACTCAAACTAGAAGACTTGCTAATGCTTAAAAAACATTTTTCAAATTCACTATCAGTCGAAGAGACCGACAACATGTCTTTAAAAGAGAATAAGTAATAAAATATATGGAAAGAAACAACCCTTAAAAATTTATTACTAATAACATATTTTTTCTCATTTTCAGAAGAGTAGAGGACTCCCCAAACTTTCAATATTGAAATATTTTACAATTTATAATAACCATTCAACGTAGATATTGAAAATAGGGGCAGTCCTCAACATTTGATAAAGAGTCAGAATTCACAACATATATAAGCATACCATTTTACATACATACAATATCACAAGCGCAGCTCTCATCATGGGATGTAAGTTTGTGAAAATATTATCAAAATGATTCTATTTGAAGAACTACCAAGTAGGAAGAAGCTTGGGTTAAGTGCAATTTCGAATTAAAATATATCCTTTCAAATAAAATCTTCATTTGATTTTTGTAACTCCATATTTCTTATAAAATAAGTTCAATCTCTTGCTACCGGTCTTATTTACCATACCAAGTAATTTAAAAAATAAACATCAATCACAAATGTTTTTCACAAATCTGATGCAGGTTATCACTGATGCAATATAATTAAATAACATTTTTCATTCATGGGACAGAAATGTTATTAATACTGTTTGAAATGAATGAAATCAGTGAAAAAAATTACCCAGACTCGTGAGATCATTTGTACAACAAAATATACAGCCGACATGAATGACTATGGCACAAACATTGATGGAAATAATTACACATGGCATGAAATAAACATCTAACTATCCAAACAGTTTGAGAGTAAACAAATTAGTCAAAAGGGAGACAAAAATATTAATTCAAATAAGAAACTTTTCAACTATTCTCAACCCTTTTTGAAAGACTTTCATTTGATTGGTGGGAAATATACAGGTTATAAATACTTTATGCATTTTATTATATTACATTAATGCATCTTCATAATTTTTAAAGGACGTTCAAAGACGTTTAGTGACGTTCAAAGACGTCACAATGACGGAAAACAAGGGCCAACAGATAGTTTCAACTAACATATTTATAATGAAGACTGTATCACCTAAATCATAAATTGTGAATAAATGATACTAAGTGAAATTCTTGAAACCAAAGAAAAGTTTAAAGAGCAAAATGAACTTTTTCTAAAAACAAAACCTAGATCTTTAACCCTTGCGTGTTTGATTATAATAAACCAATAAAGATGTAAATTCAAATTATTAACATTCATTTATGACCATAACTACTGTAGGAAAAGTAGCTATAGGCCCTGATAAATGTGCCCTATTTGATGTTGATGGTTGTATGTAAATAACAAAGAAAGAAGATATTTCAAAACAATAAATAAACTCTTGTGGACTAGACTTATATTATGGAAAACAAATTTATAATGATTTAACAAAAATCATATTTAGTCATTTGTACAAATTAGTGATTGTTTCACTCAAACCGGATCACAAGAAATTATTTACCCAATGGCAATTATAAAATTGTGACAGTAGATGTTACTTTCTTAATTATGCATGCTTATAATTTCAATAGTTATTCTTACATCAAGTCTCAGCATGCATCACATTCATGATGGCAATCATATGTAAACTGAAAGAACTGATTTCTTAATTGGCTGATATTCATATTTCAGCCATTAGTGGTTTCTAAGTAAGGTGAATTGGTCTTTCTAGTGATATGTTAATATCAGTTTGTCTTACCTTTCCTCTTTATTAGATAAAGAGTTAAATAACATTGACTTGCCTTAGCATTGAACCATAAAATCAAGTTAATAAAAAGGGCGCTCACAACAAAAAAGATATTGTAGTTGGTTTTTGTATCATTTCAATGTCATGTGATTTCAGTTTAACCAATACTATGGCGTGGCAAAGCCTTATAAAATTTTGGGACCAACTTTTAACCATAGCATATGAATTTAGACACTGAATGACTTTGAGAGAGCAACGTCATTTATATGCTTGTTATTTTAATCAGTTTAACCTAGTTTCTCAACATGAATCAAGTGGTCTTTAACATGATAGTAGTGTGGGATTGTTACTCTGAAAAATGGCTTAAACCAGATATGTTGATTCGTGGCCCAGCTTAATCTCATAACATGCCACTTTGATCTTCTCTAGACATATCTCAAATATTTTCTTAAAACAGAAAATCTCATATCCAGTTTAACTTGCGTCCGAGTCAACAATCTCTCCTTCACTCTCCCCGCTGTCAATGTCATCAGTGACGTCACTCGCTTCAGGCGTGTCATCAACCATGACGTCGCCAGTGAGTGCCACTCGAGCATAGTCGTCAGTGTCGATGGATTTACAGAAGTGGACAGCGTACTTGAGTTTCTCCCGGAGCACGGACTTACAGGAGTAGCGTGGCATCTTGAGGAGGAAGAAACACGTGTAGCTCTCGGGCAGGAAGTGGTCTGGTGGGTTGTACTTGTCCAGCACCTGGTGGGGGAGCGGAATAATCATTATGTGTTTGTTTAGGGTTACATAAATAAAGAGTGTTAAATATCCCTAACCTTGAAGAGAGTGATAACTATTGTTTACTCACAATCCTGGGAAAGAGTTTTTTATTGAAGCGGGATATTTATTAATGGATACCTAAAGATACCTGTCTTTTGTCGTCAATGTTATTAATATTTTTTTTAATATTTGATGTCACATATCGAAAAAGAAAGTTTAAAAAATAGAGCCATTGGCTCTGTAGCTCATCAGGCTTCATTTTAATAATAATAATAATAATGTGCATACTTATAATGCGCCTTTTCCACGTCCTAAGACATTCTTAAAGCGCTACATTATTACCCCGAAGGAGTGTACTTTCACAGCTGCTACTAACCGCTAATCACGATCATGTAGGTTCGTACATCCAATTTTCAGGTACCCATTTTGACAGCTGGGTGGACTGAGTGCAATGTGGATGAAGTGCCTTGCCCAAGGACACAACACAGGATGAGACCTAAGTCACAAAGATTTGGTGTCTCCACCGGGCCAGCATGCTAACCACTACACCACTGTGCTCCACATCAATTATCAATTATGCTGTAGAGTGTGGCTTATGCGATCCCCTTTGAAGGGGCCACAGGGTCACCAATCATAAAATTAAGTATATAGGCAACAAGTTTCAGTCTTTTAGGCCTTATACTTCTGGAGAAGAAGATGAAAATAGGTTTTAAAAGCGTAGCCCCTGTGGCCCTTATTAGGGGTCACAGGGCCACCAAAGCTACAATTTATAATCTTGACTACTCAAGGAGTCTGTACACAAAGTTTCAGCTTTCTAGGCCTAATGGTTCTGGAGAAGAAGATGAAAATAGGTTTTTAGGGTGTGACCCCTGTGGCCCTTATTAGGGGTCACAGGGCCACCAAAGCTACAATTTATAATCTTGACTACTCAAGGAGTCTGTACACAAAGTTTCAGATTTCTAGACCTAATGGTTCTGGAGAAGAAGATGAAAATAGGTTTTTAGGGCGTGGCCCCTGTGACCCTTATTATGGGTCACAGGGCCACCAAAGTTACAATTTATAATCCTCACTAGCCAAGGAGTCTGTACACAAAGTTTCAGCTTTCTAGACCTAATGGTTCTGGAGAAGAAGATGAAAATAGGTTTTTAGGGCGTGACCCCTGTGGCCCTTATTAGGGGTCACAGGGCCACCAAAGCTACAATTTATAATCTTGACTACTCAAGGAGTCTGTACACAAAGTTTCAGCTTTCTAGGCCTAATGGTTCTGGAGAAGAAGATGAAAATAGGTTTTTAGGGTGTGACCCCTGTGGCCCTTATTAGGGGTCACAGGGCTACCAAAGCTACAATTTATAATCCTCACTAGCCAAGGAGTCTGTACACAAAGTTTCAGTTTCTAGGTCTTATGGTTCTGGAGAAGAAGATGAAATTCCACAAAGTTTACGGACGGACGGACGGACGGACGGACGCCGGACACCATGCCATGCCATAAGCCCATCGGGCCTTACAGGCCAGATGAGCTAAAAAGTAACTTTAAAAGAAAGAGCAAAATCATATAAGAAGAGTCCTCTCCTTCAATTTATTAGTTAGTCTATATCACTCACCATTATGATTTAAAGCATAAAGAGGATCTATATGTGGCAAGATGAGGTTAAAAACATTCCAAATGCTGAAGAAAGTTAGGGCATAATTCAGATCATTTCTAATGAGATATCCTTCTTACTGAATGGCTGAGTGTTTGACTTTGACTAAGGTCAAAATCTCAACCTAAGTGATTCAACTTCATTTATAAAACACAGTATGTAAACAATTACCTGAAGCACAAAGTCTCGTCCCCTGAAGTCTGCGATAGTTCGAGGTAGACGTGTTCGACCCCAGACGAAGCGAAGGAAGAGTGACCTCTCGGCGTTTGTGAACTCCTCCATGACATCCCAGAACCACTGAATCAGCGGCGCTGTCGCGTCGATACCCTTGTATGTGGCCACCGACTTCAACAGGTTGAGGGGAATGTCTGGGCTACCACACACCTACAACAGGAAAGGTAGTTTGTGAAATGTATAGAATAGCTGTATAAAAATATTTGGTCTAAGTTAGACTTAAATTAAGTCTCAGAAGTATTTTTTTCAATATTGGCAATATTTTTTACCAATCATGTATTATAACAAAAAGGAACGCAGAAGATGCTTTAACTTCAAAGCCTACAACTGAGTGATCTAGACTTGCTTTACTTCAGGAGACTTGGTTGGTCGTCAAGTGAATATTTTTGCTGTAGGGTCTGGATGACAGACAGGTCTAAATGTACAAAGCTAATATAACTAAATGGCAAAGAGTTACCAACATGAATGAAAACTGACATGCATCAATTGACCTTCTTCAGATTGAGTGAGTGAGTTATTGTTTTATGCCGCTTGGGCAATATTTTAGCCATTAGCGGTGTGACCTTCTAGAGAAATGTAAACAATTAAGGCTGAATCTTTTGATAAAGTGTATCTGTTTATATCAACCGTAAAGAAGCGTTAAAAGAGGAGAGAGGAAATGAAACAAGGACGGGTGTTGGACTGGCTTTATTTCATACACTGCTAATGGTGTTATGAACTTATTTTTGATCACAACAAAACTCATAATAGGGTATTTCTATCAAATTCTCTGATCAGCAGCTACATGACATGAAACATTACATAATAACCCTAGGAAACGAATACTGCAGAGGAAAATATGGATGACAACTTCTTTGTTCATAGTATGCGACGTTGTTCATCGTTCTGTTTGAGAATGACACAAGAACCTGTGTTGAAAATCGCAAACAATTAACAAAGAAGTTGTCATCCATATATTCCTCTGCATTATTGTCATCCCAACTTCTAAAATGCCTCTCAAAGAAGTTATCCTAGGAAACCAGTCATAAATATGTTTCTGAGACTAATGGCTTGAGGTGAACAGGTATTCTACCATGACATTTCAAAATCCTCAAATTTCATTGGTTTATTTCTATGGTCGAACCTACATTCGAACATGATTTTTATGACGGCCGATTCACTGCGGTTTGATACACATTGCCATAGAAGCGAACTTACAGTCACCGTATGTTTGGGAAGTTGCTTCGTCTGAATACTAACTAAAAGTCTTTTATCGTTGTGCGACTCGTACTTTTATAGAAATAGAGTTTAATTCGCATCGATATCACGCAGGTTAATGTCCAGGAAAAAGTGTATTTTCAAGCGAAAGGCTGAATGTAGATCATGAAGCTTCCGCAACCGGTTTTGGTTCAGTGATGTCAACAGCGACGTCAACCTTTGACGTCATAAGCACAAGATATTGTGACGTCACAGTGTTGACCGAAGCACAACTGAAGTTACGCGGTAGAAAAGAAATGACATTTAAAACGCTAAAAAAACTTGTCATGGTAGAATGGAGATAAATCTTCTGTGTTTTTTAATTTTCGTGGTCGAACGTAGATTCGATACCGTTGATGTTACATTCGAAGCCTCACGCTAACGCGTTCGGCTCCAAATGACATCAACAATTATCGAATCTACGTTAGACCACGAAAATTAAAAAACACAGTAGGTTTATCTCCTAAATATGATTAGTGAAACTATTCAAGAACCTAAGAAAAGTCTAAAAGTCTCAGTTTGTTAGCCAGGACTCACCATAGTCTCGAGTTCGAAGCCGGTGAAGAGCGAGAGAAGCGGCACCGGTATGACTTTACTCATCCCTTCCCGCACCCACTTGACCTGCTGCTCAAACTCATGCAGCCTGAAACATAGAAATATACACTTATCATTTGGGCTGCATGAAAATAGTTTTAAATATTTTTGTACATTTTCTACAAATATTGAATTTTGAAATCAGTTACAAAATTTGTCATGGATTACAAGTTCTGTACCTGTACATATAAACTGTATATGCATGAAAATAGCTAAAAATATTTGTAGCACATTTTCTTAAAAGTTGGACTTTTGAAATCAGATAAATGTTTGTCATGGAGAACAAGTTCTGTATTCTGAGATGGTGATGGTACGTGTCCTGTGTTCTTGTCAGATAATAACATTGTCATTTACAACAACTTCTGTTTTGTGAGATTGTGATAAGACAGCTTCCAGTGTTCTTGTCAAGCAGAATTATTAATTGCCAAACAGATCGGGCGGATACAGGAGTTTCCATTTTATGGGGTGCGTCCTATGGGTGTCACAAGTACAGCTATTGAAATTATCATTTTAAACAAAAGAATCTTTGCTTACATGTTTACTGAATTTAAGTTCCCAAATCATTCATCTTTTTGTTGTATCATCATAAATGAGATATACTTATTCAACATTTGCTATATTTGTAACTCCTTGGGAGGGGTGCACACCACCTACCCCAATCTTGATCCGCAAATGCAGATGTTTAGGTTTACAAAGAAGGGTTAAGAATGAAGGCACTAACCTGTAGTTCATGGCGAGCTTGATGTAGTCAGCCCTGTTCTCGGGAGTGATGCGAGAATACTTGGAGGAGAGTTGGACCTCCTGCCCGGTGGCGCTCGGGATGCTGAAGGGCATCTCGTTGGTGTGTAGCGTCTCCTCGTCCATCTCCTTGATACACATCAGACCTGCGGGAGGGATGATTATGATTCAAAGACTTCTCCTCGATGGATGACACCATCAAAACATCACAACTCAAACTTATAAATGAATGTGTTCATTGCTGGGTTTCATCTCGGGGATGAATAGTACAGAAGCACATGAGATGTAAGTAACGTCACACCTGAATGGGGGGAGGGTTTTCAATGATATTTAAGTTATTCAATACTTCCTTATTTAATGCATGTATGATGCCACATAAAACAGGACAAAACTAGTCCTATTGCAGTACCAGCCTTATGAACTAGTTCTATATCTAAAGTACAGATACAAAGGATTTAATTTAAACTACCAAAATGCATTTACATAAGTACATCTTCTTCCCAAATTGAATGAGTCCCTGGACAGTTAGTCATTGCTTTTTACTTTTTCAGCATTCTTTTCACTAGCCGTGGACTACCAGAATATTTAAGAAATGTGTTCTATATTATTTTATCTTTCTCAACAGCCAAGTTACTATGAAATCAAAATGCCCATTGTGACCTCATCAACCTGAACCCAATTTTAGTACCCTAGCTCCATATCTCTGCCTCATTCTTTGTCTCAGGAAGCCGCCCTCACCGTCACGGGTGTCGAAACGTCACAAAATAAATTGCCTAATGTGCTACCAGAGTTGATTTATCCGTTGAATGGTTACTCCCTATAATACTTTAGGATTGGACTTGATTTTTCTTTGTTGCATTCTTGATTCTGTACAGAACAAACATGTAAGGCTTTTGTACCACAATACATATTGAACTGAAGCTCAAGTATTTCATCCCTGATAGATATACACACCTGGTACAAAGTCCTTGTCCTCCTCCGTGAGGTCGGAGATGGTGAGAGGGAGACCAGCCAGCTGCTTCCATACCGGCTCCGCGATGTTCAGACTCAGTGGACTCCCGCTCCGGATAGCGATACCGATCAGGATACCTGCAGATATCAGAGAGTAACAATTAACCCTTATTGGCCTAGATCATTGGTGTTCGGGTGATTTAAAGGACTCAGTAGAAAGGTTTGGGAATTTAGGGATAACATGTACGGTATGTCAACCAAGTTTGTCCATTAGAATTAAGAAATAGATAAGCCATCATGTGTTTTGCAATAAAGTATAGTTTTGCCCTGAACTATTTTAGTTTAAGCATGAGGCCGCAATCCACAATCAAGGCCAGGTCAGTGACTTCATAGCTCACATCATTGTTTCGTGACGTCACTTAGAGCAATACTTTATTGCGGATTTGATCTTAGAATAGTATTTAATAGGTTTATTTCATCAGGAAACCTACATATGCAAGTAACTCTTAACCTCTTTTATGAAATCTATCCTTTATTCTCCTTAATTGCTGTTCCAATCTACTGGTAGTAGTAAAAATAAATATAACATGAAAGTCAAAGAGATTTACAGGTGTTGAATTACAATGAATCTCGTAAATTTGGAATCAACTATTCACCTTCTAAATATATATTGATTTGAGACTATTGCTTGCTTACCAAGGAACCTGAACATGTTCTGATGTAGCGGCAGCTTCAACATTGGGTTGAGTAGGTAACAGTCTCTGTTAGCTCCCGACTCGTCTCGACCATTGGGCGTCACGATCAGCAAGGGGAGACAACCATTCTGTAGCTCATCACACATCTCCGCAATAGACTCACTGTACCCGCCTCCACAGTCGTCAACACTCTCACCTGGGGAAGGTGACAATTAGAGGTGAGTTACACCAGTTACACTCTAGCTTCTTTGTTTTGTTTGATTATTCACTTTTCATACTAACTCATATTGTCTGTGAAATGCATGTGCTGGGTGTTCATCATGAAATAATGGTGTAGTCTTGAGATATTATGCATATATATATAGAGAATACTAAACGACGTCCAGTTTAATAACATATTTATGAAACGAGTGGATGGTATTCGTATTTAACGAGCGAAAGCGAGTTAAATACAAATACTATCCACGAGTTTCATAAATATGTTATTAAACTGGACGGAGTTTAGTATTTTATTTATTACAATCTTTAAATTAATAAAATAAACTGAAAATTGTTTGCTTTCAATTCTCGTAGCTGTGCGTAGGAATACAATTCTTACAATGGATGCATGGCGTCATTATATAGACTTTGAACAATGAACAAATAGGTCATGAGTAAATCCCTTAATTAATGAGTTATTATAACAGCTTTAATTTTGAACAATACAAATCAAAAGCTCTCATTCAATTATGTGTTTGTAATAGTTCCGAAAAACGCAAATTGGCGAGTGAACAAAAACATCTGTCGCTGAATTGTGCAAATGAATGTCAATTGATTGTGACGTCATCGGAATGTGCGTTTTCAAGCGTGATTCAGTAAGCTTGAGTTAGTGTTAGTGGGGGGAACACTGTCCTTGTTTACGTTCCATTATTAAGATAGATTGGGGAATACCCTCTTCAATTTAAAATTTCATCTTAATTAAATCTAGATAAAACAAAAAGACCGTTGCTTTGAAATGCGAACTCGTCTTCGAGTTGCTAAACGCTGCTAGGAGCTTAGGGTTGCAAGGGAGATAACTCTAAAAACACTTTAGCGTTTCGCCGAATTTGAACTTGTTACCTATTAAAGATAACATTGCTGACATCGTTGCTTGCGGAACCACCGACAATTATCATTTAGTACTGACGGTGACATTTCAAGAATCGACCAAAATCGGAAGGGATAACCTCTACTATCGAATGCCGACTTGAACCTGATTCCGATCGAGGTCATGGTTTACATTTGAAGATGAACGCTGGTAATGTTGTGCTGGTATCTCTGATTCTTTTCATTGTTTCTCGGACAATTTAAACAAACAGATAGATAAACACTTTTTAAAACGAATTTATTTTCATCTCGTTTATCTTTCGTTTCGAACACACGCAATTTTGATTGACATCATCAACCGATAACTTGTCATACGACGGCAGAAAGTAGTTCCGGATGCGATCGCTTTCACGTGCAATGTTTCACAACAGTGTTGAATAACAAGTCATTGTTTCACAACTGTCGTATCTTCAACGAGAGTGTAATAAATATCAGTATTGCACTACAAGTGGATCCTATATACTCTTTGCCTAGGTAGACTTAATGCGCTCAAATAGTGAATCAGAATATCAGATTATGATCAGTTTTGAATGAAAGGGTTTACCTTAGGGAAATGTGAAAATTATGACATATAAATATACTATTTTTTCAAGTTCTTGCTGTAAAAAAGGAAATCATTAATGGCAAAAGAGGACATTATTCAGTAGTTTAAGATTATTGCATCATATGGCTTTGGTGTATATTTCAACCAGGTTTTTACAAATTGAACCAGGGGACCCAGAGTACATATATTTGGGAGTCCTTTTCCTACTTAAGGAGTCCCCCAAAAATATAATTGATGTTTCTCACTTGATAAAAGGTTGATAAATTTTTTTATTACTCTCCCGTTGAAGATATCGCTGTTTAATAAATCTACAATGTTATTACACATTGTGTAATAACATCGCGCGCTGACAGAATGACGTGACGTAACAGTCATGTTGGCGACTTTTTTTGTTTTTTTTACGATGTTATTAAGCAAGTAATAAATAAAATACTAAACTCGGTCACGTTTAATAACATTTTTATGAAACTCGTGAATGGTATAGGTATTTAACTCGCTTTCGCTCGTTAAATATCAACCCATTCACTCGTTTCATAAATATGTTATGAAACGGGACGTCGTTTAGTATTCTCTATATCTATGTTAACTAAAATGGTTAATGTTCTTGTTTTTATCATCATCCTGTCATGATCATTTGGAGGTACTCCAGACATTTTCTGCGTCAAATATCAGAGAAGTTGAAAACCATATAACCCTAATTTCAACCTCCCACCCAGGCCACATTGAGGATGGTCCACCTATCAGTCCATTTTAGAACAGGGAGGCTTGTGTAGTACTAGGTTTGCATGGATTGTATTCTTTGAATAAACAATAATGAAATGATAAACCATTCAACAAAATTACCACTGTACGAGTATCTTACTGATAAAAGAATAGGATAAGTGTAATCATGAGATCTGTAGAGTCTTGTGTAAGTAATAATCCACTGACCTACAAACTTGACCTTCCAGATGCGGTGAGGCAACATGAGACTGTCTGGACCGAACACGGCCATCTTGCCGCCCATCTGACCGAACACTGACTTGACCCCGTCCGGGCCGGCAAACCCTCCCTTGCTGCGGGACCGCTTCACCTGGTGGATCAAAAATTGACATGGAGACATGTCTGGTTAACACAAACTGGGATGATAGTCAAATTTCTTTAAGGGTTGATGAAACGTGATGAAACAAAACAAGGTAAAGGAAATCATTTTTAAAAGTTCAGTAGATGCAGTGATTCCCTAAATCATAAAGATTGCACAATTCACAGAAATGATAACTCATCAGTGACAGAAACAATCCTAGACTATGGTATATGCCATTTTTTACACAAATCTTCTATTCACCTGTATTCTGTTGAGTTCCACCACAGGTCCGTGTTGTTTGTCTCTCACCATGGTAGCCTGGACTACTTTACGGAATGATGTCTCCTGTAGAAGAAACAATAGATATGACGAGACAGCAAATACTTGAAACAATGCATGAACATACAGGAAAGTGCATTGGCAATTATTGGATTTTGTAAAGCTTAAGAATATCTTATATGTTCACGCTTTTGCACAAAGTGTAAAAATAAGTGAACATCATATCAGGGTGATTAATATCTAAAGGATACTTTGCAGCCTGATGATGTAAATGGTTGAATAATAATGCAGGAGTACAGCCATTTCCTGGTTAACGATAGTGTCCAGGCTTACAAGAATTCACTGTCATTCATGTTTTCTCACTTGCGGATATTTTGTGGTGAAGTGAAGAGGGTATGGATTAGTGATACCATGGTACAAAGGTACACAATCTACAAAATCTCTCCATTGTATCCAAGGGTAAAAGATCAGTGTTTAAACATACAAAGAACAGATCAAGCAACACCAGTCAAACTCACCTTGGCTGTGGAGACCAGCACGCCCCTGAGAGCGTCCAGCCCTGTAGCGGAGTCCCCGATATCCTCGTCCTGTGGTCTCTCCTGCATATCAAACATGGGAATGGAAGGACAGAAGAGGTCGGAGAAGTGGTGGAGGAGGACGAGTCTGTTCCTCAGTGTCATCACCTCAATCCCCACCAGGTGGTTGTACTCCATCGGGATCTTTGTGGGGAGCTTACCTGCGCTAACGGGCTTGTGGGTCGACCAGGCTAGACTGTGGGCGGAGCCGCAGGCCACTCGGTTGATTTTCTTACCTGTGGACAATGGTTGGAATTAAGTGCGAAAGAGGGTTGGAATGATGATGAAGTAATGCTATTTGGTTTATAGGTGTACTGACATTATCTGGTACATATGGTAGTTTTATGAATTTGAATGATTGATTTGAGAAAGTTCATGTGTACAATATATATACAGAACATCATACATGTGCATTTGGGCCCTTTGTATTGAACAAGAAGATATCATGGACACGGAAAAAATAACGAGTTTTAAGAACGAGTTGTTTTTCCTCGTCCATGACATCTTCGAGTTCAATACAAACGACCCAAATGCACACGTATGACATTCTGTGTTTATCATAATTATACTCTCTTTTTAATCTTTTACAAGTAATTTTGCATTGCTTAATTTATCTGAGACGATATACTATGCATTTATACATAATGCAAACGGCGTTGACCTAGAACACGCTCGACTGATGATTTGATACTTCAATCATATTGTTATTTTTCTCATTTGAACATAAGAGAGAATTTTCTCAAGTATGAAAACAAAATAATGTGATAAAAGTAACTCCATAGTCATTACTAATATAGTCCTGTATATGAAAAACGTAAGCTCAGGGTTCCGAGGGACGGGTTTCATTCAAAAGACGTCACCATGAAAATAACTAAACATAAATAACCAAACAGACATCCAAGTGAACAAGAAAGATATAGACAGCTCTACTCACCCTGAAGTGCCGCCACCAGTCGAGGTCTCTGTATTGCGTTAGTCGTCCCGTCTCCCAGCTGTCCCTCATCGTTATCTCCCCAGGTGTACACCTCACCTGTATAGCAAGTAGATAGAGAAATACTTATATACAGGTGTGAACTCCCAAATATGGATTTACAAATTACAGATTATTGACAATACCTAATAATTTTTGTGAGATCCCAAAGAAAAGTAACAAAGGAAAAAATATTAATTATATTACATCCTTTTTACCTTCTTTATCAAGTCATTAGGCTAAATGTCCTGTTGACACATTTTTTTTCTTGCAAAGTATTTATTTGATAGTTGGCATTTTGGCAGCCATATGTTGCATCCCACCCTTAGGAATATCCTGTAGCCATCCCTCATTCAGCATTAACATCGGCAAAATTTTGCGGTATTCCTCACAGGAACACAAGCATTAACCGTTTGGCAACCACAAAACCAATACAGTTTCACTTTCATTTACATTCTCAAAATCATTGTACAAACAATACTGAACACATAATTTCTTTTGATTTTTAAAACAATTTCTCGGCATGAATGATTTTATGAGAGCTTCACCTGCATCAGAGCAAGCCACACAGTGTAGAGAACCACAGGCAATGTTGATGATCTTCTTGCCCTGTAGAGCAGATACTCGTCTCGGTCGTCTCACGTGGTCGTCAGTTCCGTGTCCTAGACGGTGGTAGTCTCCCTTACCCCTGGAACAGGTCAAGGTCTTAGGTAAGGTCAGGAGTTTGTTAAGTCAAGCAAAATTTATTCTTTGCTCATGTTTTTTATGAGGTTGAATATATCTGTCTTAGAGTGGATGGCTAGATTGGCTTCAGATTTCTTAAAATTGAGATTTAGCCAAAAACAAGATGTGTTTGTTAAACACTGATGCCCCCAGATATAAGTTTTCAGAAATGCTTGCTGCACCAAGGTCACGGTCACAAGGTCGAAAATTAAGACCTCATCTGAAAGATCTCATCATGATTGATACACATGTGAAATATCAAAGGTCTATCTCTAACAATCAAAAGTTATGAGCAAGGTTAAATATTTTTGTGACAAACAGACCTACACACAGACGGACAGGGCAAAAACACTATACCCCTGGAATCTCCAATTCGGGGGTATAAAAATACATTGAAAAGCCTTGTCTATTCTATGGATTTGAAGAGCAAAAGTGATTAATCTCAGAAAGGTTAGCAAAAAAAGAGAAAGTAATTTGCTTTGAATGAGTTTTTCTTGAGATGTTTTTACTTGACTTTAGATGTCATTGAGCTAAGGATAGGCCATTATGTGCCTTTGGGCAAGTAATCAAACTTTCTGAAATGACTGCCCAACCTACCAAGTGTAGACAGCTCCAGACTTGGTGAGGGCGACGGAGAACTGAGATCCACACTCCACCTTCATCACACCGAGACCCTGCAGGGAGTCGATCTTCACCGGAACCTTGCACCCGTCACTCCCGCCGCGACCTGGGGGATAGAGGGGGATGTATTAGTAGGTAGAGCTTAAGTCAAAATTACTTCTACAGTGAGTGAGTGAGTGAGTTATGTTTTATCGCCGCTTGGGCAGTATTTCAGTCATTAGCGGTTACTTCTATAGATGTGAGCACATCATTTTGGATTTAGTACAGATAAGGATTTTGAATTCAAGTTAGATTATTGGGAACCGAATAGCTCTTTCAAATATTTTGTAACTGATATTTGGGACATTTAGAGATAAATTATTGACTAATTCTACATGATATAGCAGTTCAATATGGTGTTGTCATCTTTTCCTATAATCCATGACAATAAAGTGAAATTTTTTTGGACAAAATTTGGATTTCATGAAATAAGTTATTGCTACTTAATAAATATAACACTTCTTAACATTTGTTTCTCTTAAATAAAGATTGAATTAAGATTAAGTTACCATAATATCAACAGATAAAAAATCTTACCTAATTTCCCATAATCCCCATCTCCCCAGCTCCACACACAGTCATCCTCTGTTATACACAAACTCTGCGCATCACCGCTACCACACGCCACATCAGTCACTCTTGTGTTCTTCAATGCTTCAACCTGCAAAATAGAAGGGAAGTTGTCAAGAATATGCAAACATAAGACAAACCAAGGTTTTAATACAGTTATGTTAGTACAGCAATAGTCACATTATTATCAAGGACACTTCATTTTTCACAAGTTTCCAAAGTGTCAAAACAGAGTCATTCACATATCCAAACCTAACTAAACTAGAACCATGATTTGAGTGAGTAAGTGAGTGAGTAAGTGAGTGAGTGAATGCTTAATGCCACTTGGGCAAAATTTCAGCCATTAGCGGCGGTTCCTGATTCGATAGAGATCAACTCACCAGTTTAGGTCTAGGCTGATCCTCGCTGTCCCCGTGTCCGAGGCGACCGTAGCGACCTTTGCCCCAGGTGTAGAGTTCTCCGTTAGATGTGATACACGCACTGTGAGCCCCGCCCGCTGCTATGTCAATCACTTCCTTCCCTCGTAGAGACTCAATCACACGTGGCCGGTCACACGGGCTGCAGGAGACAAACAATATTGGATGTGGTATAGATTCTTAACAAATAGGATACAAATATACCTACTTATTTTGAAGGAGTTTTTATCACTGTGATTTATAATTAACACATGTATCGTTATCTTCAGTATGCAGAAACAGGAAAAAATAAGATAATCCATAATGGGTCAAAGGGATTTAATATAAAAGGTCAAGGAATTGCAGACCACTAATGAGATTTGGTTAAGCATATACTTATTTTATAAATTACTTTCACCTTCAGACCACAAAAGGCCTTTGGTACTTTATTTAATTTGAGTAGTCACCATCACATTCAAATGGAGAAAGGAGCAGCACAACCCTTTTCACCAAATAATAACATAAATAAATTAATAAAACAACCCACCTTCTGTTGCCATGTCCAAGTTTGCCATCCTCCCCCTCTCCCCACGAGTACACCTCTCCTTCCGACGACAGCGCCAGACAGTGTTTGCCTCCTGAGTTGACGGCCACCTTCTTGATGAAGACGTGTTGTATAGACTCCAGTAGAGTCGGAGTAGACACAGAATCAGTCCCTCCGATACCCAGTCTGCCTCCTGCACCGTAGCCTGTACCGTACACCTGGAGATATACAGACAGAAGTAAACAATGAGAGTAAATAAATGTAATGGTAGTGTTTCTTTTGGACACTAGTTAATGTTGAGTAGAGTCTTCACCACAGGTGTAAAGTCCAACATATTTCTTTCTTCATTTTTTTGTGAGTATGCATCCAAACTACCGATTATCTGTTACACTTTATATTAAGACAGGATGAAGATGTGTTGAATAGACTCAAGAAGAGAAGTATAGAATCAGTGGCTATAATTTGCAGTCTGCCAACTGTCCCATAATTATGAACCTTGATCAGGGTGTTGAAGGTTCACAAATCTTGACCAGTTTCAGTCAATTAGGAATCTATTGGTTACCGCTTTTCTCCCCCAAGACTCACCTTGCCGTCTGCTGTCACCGAGAAGAGCGTCTGTTCTCCACCAATCAGCTGCACCGGTCTCAGACTAGCCAATGACTCACAGCTGATGGGTAACTTGACCTTTGCCCCCTCGACCCCGCCGAGTTGACCTCTGTGGTTGTGACCCCAGACCCAGATCTGACCACTCCCTCCCCAGCTCAGCGTCCAATCATCTGGCTTCCTGCGAGTAGAGTTATGATTGTTAATCTTGTTTGTATATCTTAAAAATAACTATTAAATGAGGGATGAAAGTGAAAGTGAGTGAGTGACTTATTGTTTAGTGTCACTTCGGGAATATTTCAGTCATTAGTGACATTTATAAGTAAAAGTATAATTATTTGAATGTGATAAGGCTCACCATCATTTGATAGATAGTTTTGGGCAAATCAACATATTTCCTACACACTCTTAGTACAAAGATATTGGGAAAAGAAGTCGAATCTAACCACTTTAACTAATGTTACATTCAAGTTTGGAAAACAAAATTGAGTTCCTCAAAAGGTCCAACTCATCCCATAATTATTTGCAAAACAAAAACTTCATAAAAGAAATGTAACTTTTCAGAGTTATACTAGTTAAAATTTCACAAAAACTTTCATTGAAACTTTGAGCACTAACCTGTTGAGCCACATAAGCAGCTGTTCATCATGAATCTGTTTGAAGAGGTCGTGCTGTTCGTGGTTCCGATTGATTGACTCCCCTTCCGCAGCGATATCCTGGATCTTCTTCATCACTTCTTCAGCGAACACCAGGGGGAGCAGAGAGCGCTTGACAATTGCCGCAGCAACCCGGGCAGCCATGCAGTAGCGTCTGAACCACGCCCACTTGTGAGCTTCAGCACAGCAGGGTAGCGTGTCCATCCCGAGGTCACACGCTAGAGCTACCAGCACCTGCGACGGAATAGGATTTGATATTTATCTGATTAGAATACCTTTATTAAAAAACAGTCATGTACCTATTTTTCTTGCCTTCTGCCTTAAATTTCAACCCCTCAAACAGTTAATTCAACAAAGAGCGAGTTACCCACCCTTCCAATGAGCCGGGCCCATTGTCACTGAACTACTGATAGCGGTCGACTAAGTTTTGCTAGGGACCATGTGCAATCCATATCATAGAGCTCAATTCTTGCACAATAATGTTTTCAAATAATTATAAAAGCAAAAACAAAGGAGCAGTATGAGGGTAGAGATATACCAACATACTTTGAAGAAAGGGATCCTCTAAATTCCCTCAAAAAACAAATACAAAGGAGCAATATGAGGGTAGATCTATATATACCAACATACCTTGAAGAAGGGGCTGTGCATGAGATGTTTGCCGCTCCTGACGATGGGGTCCTCATACTCGTATTGTCTCTGGAGAGCCTCAGGGAGCCCCTTCACCAGGGAGGCTAGGGCTGACCCGCTGAGGGACTGGGGAGGAGAATAGGAACTTGAAATACGTCATCCATATTTCTCATATTTATCAAATAATGACTGTACTGCTTTGAATTGTATTATGCCAACAATGAAATCTGAATCAAACAAAATTTACTCAGAGAATATGCTTACCGGTACTTCTTTCTCACTTGGATAGATAATGTGGCACTTTTTGAAAACAGAAAATTTGGTTCTAATCCATTCTTTATAAATTGGTTCGGAGGTATATATCGTAAGCAAGCAGTTAGGTGACATGTTGATTTATCACAGTCTCCATCCATCCTTTTGGAACCGTGTGAGAGTTTCGAAATAGGGGTGTTTGATGAAGTAGATTACTTGGTAATATAAAAAGCGTTTGATAAAATGTACTAATATTCGGACAAATCAAGCCCTGTTACCATAGCGTAAGGTCGAGGCACCTCCTGGTCGGGAGACTCTGACGTGGGACTGGCCAGCAGAGCGTTCACGTTGATGGAAGGTCCGAAGTTGGCGGCCATTAGCTTCCTCAGCTTCTGTAAAGCCCACATTCGCTGGTTGGCGCCTGGTGAGTGATGAGAGGGGTGAGTGATCATTGTTTTATGTAAATTCAAAAATTTTATATAGGAAAAGGTAACAAAAAACATCAATTTCAACATGACAATCAAACGATCTATTGACACCAAGATCATTGGTCACATCATTATTTAATTAATGTAAAAGGAACAGGTGGAAGATAGCAGCAATGGTTTGCAGTCTATGAAGTCGAATATGATATAGTAAAAGTCAAATCAGAGAAGATAAATCAATGTGCTTGTGTATTTGGCTACAAAATTTAGACATAAGTTATTGCATTTGAGCTAATTTGTGAAGGTTCAGATGAGTAAGTCAACTCTTACCTTTTTACAATCGATGATAATCATGCATTATTAAGAAAACTATATACACCTTTTCATTAGTCACCCAATATACAAACACAATGCAAAAGTGAGCACAGCTCACATACCACCACTGTAATATCACCACATTTACACAACAATGATAAAATTAAAAACATACATTCAGGCACGTGAATGAATGATAAACGTCTATTGATTAAGGGTGAGGTTAAACAAAACAAGTATTTGTCACAAAGGTGACATGATCCCCCGCCGCAAATTGATGTTAACAACAAGAAGCTGGACGGACGTACGGAGCGGAATACTATGTCCACCGTGAAGACTCAAGGTTAATGGGTTCATGAGATATGGCGCTAACAACATTTTTAAAACTGGTCAAAGTCTCGCCGTGACCTTGAAAATGAGGTCAAGGTCACCATAAACTTTTCAGGTCTGCGTATTCCCCAGATGAAGACTGGTACCAAGTTTGAAGATTCTAGGTTGAGCGGTTCATGAGATATGGCGCTAACAACATTTTCAAAACTGGTCAAAGTCTCGCCGTGACCTTGAAAATGAAGTCAAGGTCACCGAAAACTTTTCAGGTCTGCGTATTCCCCAGATGAAGACTGGTACCAAGTTTGAAGATTCTAGGTTGAGCGGTTCATGAGATATGGCGCTAACAACATTTTCAAAACTGGTCAAAGTCTCGCTGTGACCTTGAAAATGAAGTCAAGGTCACCGAAAACTTTTCAGGTCTGCGTATTCTCCAGATGAAGACTGGTACCAAGTTTGAAGATTCTAGGTTGAGCGGTTCATTAGATATCGCGCTAACAACATTTTCAAAACTGTTCAAAATCTCGCTGTGACCTTGAAAATGAAGTCAAGGTCACCGAAAACTTTTCAGGTCTGCGTAGTCCCCAGATGAAGACTGGTACCAAGTTTGAAGATTCTAGGTTGAGCTGTTCATTAGATATCGCGCTAACAACATTTTCAAAACTGGTCAAAGTCTCGCCGTGACCTTGAAAATGAAGTCAAGGTCACCGAAAACTTTTCAGGTCTGCGTATTCCCCAGATGAAGACTGGTACCAAGTTTGAAGATTCTAGGTTGAGCGGTTCATTAGATATCGCGCTAACAAGAAGCGGGACGGACGGACGTACGGAGCTGAATACTATATCCCCTGCTTCGCGCTAAACGCGCGGCGGGGGATAATAACTGAAGTCTAGCAGTCATACCTTTTAAAATGTTAAGAAACCAGGGAATTTGATTATCTTTGGTAAAAATAATCAAATAGTCAATAATAGTCAAATAGTTTTCAAGTTATGCTCCGGAAACAATATCGGACACACAGACACACGGACATGCAGAGCACTTCATACCTCCGACTATGTTGTCGTGGGGGTTTAATAATACATTTTGCAATCGATTCAACTCACCCAGTGAGCTAAGTTGTGCACAAGCAGCAAGAGCTGCGGCCAGTCTTGGAATGATATTTCTGTCGATGGTGAGTTCTAGCTTGAAGTCCAGGAGACACGTGACCAGATCGATGGAAGGTCGAGACAGGATGGTGCGGTCACTGAGCATGTCCAGGGGAGCTGCAGCAGGCATGATGGGATATACGGTGAACAACCAACCCCATCCGTTGACCGATCCATCACTCATGAACTTCCAGCGAAGCTCATCACCTTGGATACGCAGTTCTTGTGACCAGTCAGACCATTCTCTTCCTGTTATTATAAGAAAATGAAAAATTGCAAATTGTTTGAAAGTTTGTAAAAGTTAGGAAAGTAAACAAATTAAATGAAATGCTTTAAAGATTAATAAAATGATGAATTAAGATGGTTCGACTTTCTTAACAAATTATTTGATGTAGCATTTTATTGATTTCCCATAACAAATATATCCCAGGAATAGACTAGTTCCAAAATGAGCCTGAAATCTTATACATGTATTTCATTTGTTAGGCCAAATTCTGTTGAAATCAAAGAGTCCAAAGTATTCAATGGAAATTAACTGACCTCTTTATGTCTATGTAGAAATATACATATAAAAGCCTTTTTTTTAGCTGAAAACTTGCAACAGAATGCAGTTAACCTATTTACAATCAATAACTACCTGATCTGATGGCAACAGTTCTGCCTGATCCGTCCATGATGGTAAGAGGGTCATGTCGTCTCTCGGTTGAGCAGCGCCGGTCAAACTCTACACGCAGGGCTTCAGCACCTTCAAAACGAGAGATGTCATTTTTATTATACAGGGCATGATTATTCATGGAACATCACAGTTTCAAGATTCTCATTAACCTAAAGTTAAAAATTTGTCTTTTTGATGGTATGTACAAGAAAGGCACAAGAGCCAGAGAAAACACTTCATACACCTAGTAGAGTGCATTTGAGAAGTATTGCTTCCAGCAAAAAAGGACAAAAGCAATGTTTGGAATCTCTACCTGGTATCTTGACATGTCCTGACTGTGAGGTATCATCGGTGTATGGGTGAGGAGATTCCTGAACCACAGGCTGGGCGGTGGCCCGACCGGACTCTGTATCGGTGGAAACGTCCTCTAGCTCCGTCACACACAGCTCCAGCACCATCTCCGCAACCTGAAACAGAAGAAAGGTCAACTTACAAGAGGTGAAAAGCCTGATACACCATTCGAATGAAATTCAACAAAAATAGATGAAGCTCCTGACATGTCCAATGAGGCAAGATTAATGGCAGGACAAGTTGTGATTGTATGTGAAGAGTAATTTTTATCTGACAAAATAACTGAGGTACTTTCTTCACATGTCAATCAACAAAATAAAGCCTCTGACAATCTATAACCTGGCTGCCTTTGCCTTGGCCTTGTCACAAAATAACTAACAAATCATAAATTATTCAGGGGGAGGAGAGCAGAGGGACATTTAAAGTTGACTATTTTCGATCAAAAGAAGTTTCAACAAGAGAGACAACTGCCTAACTAAGGGGAAGCCTTGCATAGGAGCGGTATATCCATGAAATAGTCTTTAATCTCTATAAACCATAATTCAAGAGAGCCAAGAGAGCCAATTAAGGGGGCAAAAGTACATTTCAATTCAAGAGGACCAAAGTCTACCTGAGGGTAAGCCTTGCCCAAGGCCGTGAGTATCTCAGATAAGGTCTCTCGTCCCTTCTCCCCGACTCTCGTGGCTACTGCTAGCTTCAGGAGATCCACCAGGATCCTAGAATCATCTGCAGAGATCTTAGTCGTGAACTCATCTAGGCCTGGTGGGTAGGCAGTGTGTATGGTCTCCATTGTACGTGTGACCTCATCAGGAGATGTGAATGTTTCAGCAATGATGCTAGTTGCAGGAGATACCTTGGCAGCGAGGCTGTGCATGCTTCGGAATAGGGACAGCTCCATCGAGAACTGACTCTGTGGAAAAATGTTCAGGTAATATCATCTGTCAATTGCTAACTGTCTGCATGATTCCTGGGAAGAAAAAAAGTTTTTTGTTTGAATTCATAAACTTGTCTTAGAAGGGAAGCAGATAGGGTTTGATGATTAAATGGACAATAACAAAGCTCTAATTACATCAGCATTTCCTTATTCTTTTATTTCTAAACTAGAACATGTTTGGCACTAAATAAATTCATTCTAGAGTAATATTTACATAACGTACTTACTAAAGATAAGGACTTAATAACAGCTACCTGTTTTCAGCCAATTACTTGCATAGCTTTAAGAGACTAACACCTCTTTATCACTAACTTATGTGATGAGTGCAATGTCAAAAGACACACCACTATCTTGATTACCAAACATGGTTCATGTTCTTTGTTAAATAAATTGGAGAAAATGTAGAAGACCAACTCACATGAGCGCTCTGTTCCATGGTGTCTGAGACGGACACCTCTATATCACTGTGATCAACCACACTCTCCGAGGGGGGCACTAGGGTGCTGGTGTCGGGGGTCGTGTTGGGCGTGGCACTCACTGGGGCACATGGCTGCTGTTTGGGCTCGGCCAGAATCTGGATCTCTTGGGCCAGGGAACCAACGATTGCATCTCTGTATGGAACAATTGAAACGGTCCACTGAATAGCTGAACAATGTCTTACAGACCAATTTCTCTTATTACAAATTAATCTTAGTCAACAAAATGATGGGCAAAACCTCAAATTCTAAAAATCTGTTCACCATCCTGCTTCAACTGAGTATATTTATCCTTGAGGCTACTACAATCCCTGATCCTTTCAGTGATTACCCTAATATTACTATCTTCTAGTTATTCATAGCAATTCACAGCTCAAATTTTTTAAAGAGACTCTAAAACATTTCAATCTGGTACTGCCAAAATTGAAAAAAAACAAATTTCATTGTCTGTTTATTTAATATGGAAAAAAAAGAGAGAACTCAAGAAGAAATTAGGAGACTATAGGTGCTTTGCAGATAATCATACCTCGATGAAGCAGGATAGATCCACATAGGTTAGCAAACAAGGTACATAAATATAATATAACAAAATTTTATTTTTGTGATCTGTAGAGAAGATACCACATTGGAGAGATTCCATAGTTTTCATAAAGCTAGCAACAATATTACAGTATACAACAACCTACCTGGCGTATGTGATCTGTAGGGCCGTGAGCACGTGGGCCAGAGCCTTCTGTTTCTCTGCCTCTGATTCCAGTGACAGGATGATCTTGGAGAGCGAGGGTCGACTGTTCTTGTTCTGCAGCTGTGGTATCAACACTGGCAGTGATCCTTCCTCACCCTGGGGCTCAAACAAACCTGCAGGTGGATCAGAGCAGAGGTCACAGAATGATGAAGTTGAGCTGATGTGGGTTTTAACACACAGCTTTCAAGAGCATTTCCCTAAATCTCGGCTGCTAGTATTATTGCAGGGAGAGAGCCCACGATGCTATTGTGGCTATGCATTGTAGTTAAACCTGCAAGCATCGGCTTGAAATAACGAACAATAGGTGGTACTGAGCTGATATTCAGTGTAGCATTGCACCAAAACCTCACTGCCTGTAGAAAAGTTCTCTTCTGCAGACCTCTCAATCCAAGCCGAATGCGCTAACCACTGTGCTATCTTGCCTCAAGTTTTGTCCCTGATAACCTTAAACTTAAGCAGAAGTCTGAAAAGTATACTTGAAACAGACGTACAAATAGATCATAGAAGCATTATACAAATTATAATGTTTCTGATAATCTTTAACTCAATCTATTCCGATAAGAGCAGACTACTCAACTTTCCCTTCAAAGGAATACACTGCAAGTCGTATTTACTGGCTTGTTCAAAGTTGCTGCATTGGCAACTTTTCTGGGCCACCTCTTCAACCAACAGCTCATGAATTCAATAGTCCTATCAAACTTATAATTTGTAGTTACTAGACATCACAAAATGTCATGGGCAACCTTAAATCAAAGAAAGCCTTACTAGCAATTATCAAGGTATCTACTTACCTAATATGGTTGCTCCGAGAGCATCCTTCGAGGCTGAGAAGAGAACCGGTTCATGAGTGGTCGGTGTGGAGAGATCTGTGGTTGCCCAGGCGACACTGTGAGAGGACCCACAAGCAACCCGTGTGATCTTGTAGCCTTCTAGTCCGTGAACGAGGGCCGGCTTCCTGTTGACTGTGGTGGATCCATTTCCTTGCTGGCCGTGATCGTTGTCTCCCCATGCGTAAACCTGAAAACAATGGCAATGTATTGTTGTTGAGGACAAAAGGCTACAATCAATTTGAATCAGTGTTAAGAAGAATGGGTTACAATTGATTGTAACATTGACACCATGGGTCTGTTGAAAGTCAAGTTTTACTTCATCGAAAACACAGTCAATCTAAAGAAACTGTCTGACATGTTATATGTTAATTCAGATACTCAAGAAACCCATTTCTGATTTAGTCATGTTTGTAATGAAAAAGATATTGTTCAACCTAAGATTTCTTGCTAATTGCAAGGAAATATTTATCATGGACAATGTTTTACATGTATACTAGTTTCCTTTGAAACATTTTGTTGAATCCAATTTCAAAGGTTGACCAAGAGTATTTGGTCACCAATGTGTAAAAGTATTATATTGTCTACATTAAGGTACTGTCTGATAATTAGAAAAATATCTTTGTTGATCAGAACTCAAAATGATATCATTAAAGTTTAAGAAATTGCAAACGCTCTTAATTTCCAACATAAATAACAAAATACCCACCTGGCCAGTGTCAGTGACTGCGAGACAATGTAATGCCCCGACCGCCACGTGGATGACCTTCTTGCCCTTCAGCCCTTCCACAAGCTGGGGTTTCCTCACATGGGCGTCGGTCCCGTGACCCAGGCGGAAATAGTCTCCCTTGCCCCTGGAGAGAGAATAGGATTTACTTTAACTACGTCATGTAAGTATTTTAACAACATTCAGAAAGTGTCACCACTTTTCTGCAAAATATTTTAGTGCTCCTAAAATACTCAAAGCCAACAAAGTCAAAGTCCACATGGCACAACTCACCATGTCCAGACCTGTCCCGACTTGGTGAGAGCGAGAGAGAACTGAGCTCCACACTCTATCTGACACACCCCCAGCCCCGTCAGTCGGTCGATCACGTGGGGGGAGTTACACCCGTCACTGCCGCCCCTCCCCAGCTTCCCGAAGTCTCCGTCCCCCCAGGAGTACACCAACCCCTCGTCTGTCAGAGCCAGAGTCTGAGCGTCTCGACTCCCACATGCGATCTGGATCACTCTCTGACCTGACAGGGCCTTCACCTGTAATCATAGGTTCATGTGTAGTTCATATATCAATTTCCACTAGAGACATCGTTATGATATCACATAGCTTTTACATCATCAAAAGACTCAATAAATTTTAGTATCAATGATAACTTTTTGTAATGTTATAAGTAAATGGCTTGAAATAATCATTGTGTCAGTCCTGCTGACCACTAGTGTGGAACTGTTTGAAATGTTTGTTTTAAGGAGTGATTGTGTTCAACCAATGTGATCAATTATCTTTATCTATTATAAAGATTTCTCTGCCTGCATTTTCCCCCTGAAGTATGGCTACTTAACATAACATATTTTGCTGAAAAATATTCCTGTTGCTTGATTTCTAGTGAGGAGTATAGCAAAGAAGAAAGGGACAGAAAGGACAAAATATTGACCTGTTTAGGTTTGAGCTGCGTGGTGTTGTCCGCGTGTCCGAGGCGTCCGTAGTCCCCGAGACCCCAGGTATAGAGGTCTCCGTTAGAGATAATAGCCGCACTGTGGGAGCTCCCACACGATATGTCTCGCACTCGCTTTGACTTCAGTGCCTCAATCAGCTTGGGGGTATCACAGTTCCTGGATAAACATAGGAGTAATATTTTTTATTTTTAGACTGGGAATGAGTTGTGGCAGTCTGCTTAAAATCGACCGTGTTCTGAGGAATAAAATGTAAAAAATGTTGTCTCTATCGGTGCTGGAACTAGCCAGGATATCCTCTCCGTCTCAGTCTGAATGCATCCACATCTATCCCATGTTGCTACAACCAGTTTAGCGCAGACAAACCCAGTCTATCCAATCACATCCTCGTTTTTAAATAGCGTTTAGCGGCGATTATGTATAAAGAAGATTATGTATAATGAGTTTGCGTCAAAACATGTGGGTAATAGGGTGCCTTCAGACTCTGAATTAGAGGAAAGCCGGGCTAGGTGAAGTTTGAACCCCACTAGAGATAATATATTTACAGCTTTTTCCTCGAATCAGTCGATTTTAATCAGACTGGAGTTGTGGTGAATCAGCTCTGAAATTGCCAGTCGGGTGTATCAATGCGCGGTGAAGCGGCCTCAAAATCAGAGGACGTTCAATTCAAAATTGATCATGTTTGATTTTACAGGAGAACCAATCAGAATCTAGTATTCATCACATTCATGGTTGAATATTATAAAAGTATCTTAGGATAATAATCTAGATATTGTATATTCCTGAAAAGCTGATGACATTGGAAAGAGTCATAGTGAATAAGAATGACAAGTATCATAAATAACATAACCTTATATGTAGGTATTCAAATTTTGAACAATGATTCTCAATGGTAACAAATCACATCAATAATTGTTGACATAACAGGAAAAATGTAAGATGTAGAATGCTGACCATCTGAGGGTTTGTATCCTGAAAAAGACTTGACTTTAAAAAGGCACAAGAAATTATGCTCACATTCTGCTGGAATGTCCGAGTTTGCCGTCATCTCCCTCGCCCCAGGAGAAAACCTTCCCGTCTACTGTCAGTGCCATCGCATGTCTTCCTCCTACACAGTAAACAAGGTTTGACAATTACATCAACAGATTTTAATAAGATTTACAGAACTCTACACTTATGTAGACTAAATAAAAATCATTAAGTAATATATTATCAGGAATTAGTCAATCTGTAAAAAATTTCCTGAATGTCCTCATTCCTAATGAGATAAGAAAATCACTCCTCAAACAGTCCTGACTTATACAAATTGCATGTAGGAATTTTTTGCTGAAGTTTGCTTTTTGTTGCTTTATTTTCATGTTTCCCGTTAGCTTTCATTTGGATTGTATTGATAAGGAATAGTCATAAGAAAATAAATGTTTTGTAAAATGTTTTGTGTTATTGATCCATTAATTCAGCTGAGGTAATAACATGAACAAAATGCAACTGACCTGAGTGTACAGCAACCTTCTTAATGTGGTACTGGCTGAGAGACCCGATCATCCGAGGGACGGACACGTTCCCGGCACTCAGTCCGAGACCCAGTCGACCGTTAGTAGCTTCTCCACAGGCGTACACCTTCCCGTCTTGAGTTACTGTAATAGGACAGAGTAGTTAGAGACCACAGAGCTCAAGAACCTTTGTCATTAATTCAACCCAACAACAACAACTGTTTGCCACTAACATTGAAATGTACCAGCCGTTGAGATATTTCAAAATTATTGTCACAATAAGCAATAGCATTATTCCAATTGACATTGAGTGGAATGGTTCAAGAGATATGACTTATATAATAGTTTCAATAGTGAACAAAGTGTAGTTGTGACCTTTCAAATAAGGTCAAGGTCACCAAAAGTGAAGGTGTCTGCGTAATCCCCCAAAGTAGGCTGTGAACGAATTTGAAGAATTTAGGTCTAACGGTTCATTAGTTAACAAGAATCTGGATGTACGGACATATTAACGAATACAGCTGAATGCAATGTCCCCCTTTCCGGTTGCGACAGGGGACAAATATCTGGAAAAACTTTGTGCTGACTTGTGCCTTTGGTGGTTTCATTTAACATAATGGCTACGAACTGGTAGGCCTTTCCTTCAGAATGGATGACAAGAGGCACTAAAGTCAAGACAACCATGATCCCCAATCCCTCTTGAACCCTTCTCTCTCTATGATGGAAGTTCTTTGGACAGTTTTAAATAAGCCATTATATACTGACCACAGAAGAGACTTTTGGAGCCGCCGGCTATCTGCACACACTTCACTCCTGATAGACTCTCGTTCAACATCGGCATCTTGATCTGGGGAAGAAACACACAGAACATGAAATAGACCCTTACAGCATACTAAAACTTTCACTTTTCATAAACTATCTAAAAGGAAGTCAGAAGCTAAATAATAGAACTGAAATCTTTTTGATTCATGGACCGGCAAAGCTAGGAGTTTACAGGATTTTTATATACAAACGCCAAGCAGAATCATTAAAACAGGAATCATAGACATGCAATGCCAGCAACTCAAGTCAATCTAAACTCAACCTAAATGTAACTGACAATTTTCTTAATTCAAAATCTTTGAAAATAGTTTCAGGATAAATACCTGCAATCAAAAGTGGACAATGAGTGTTCAGTGTAACATAAAGTTTGTATAATTGCTTGTATCTTAGTAAGTTGTGTAAAAAAAAACATAATCAAAGATGAACTCACATAGCTAAACCTCAATGTAACTGACAATTTTCTTAATTTAAGATCTATAAAAATAGTTTCAGGATTAATACCTGCAATCAAAAGTGGACAATGAGTGTTCAGAGTAACATAAAGTTTGTCAATTTCTTTAAATTATTTATTTGTGTCACAAATACCATAAACAAAGATTATCATTTATTAATGAAAAAGAACAACATCATTCACAAAATATCAACCAACCTTAGATCCTTTGGGTCCACCGAGCTGATCCTTGTCGTTGAGTCCCCACACAAACACGTGAGTCTGGATATCCTTCGAACCCAGCGCTCTCAGTTTTTTCCTGCCTGGTTGAGTGGCCGGTCTGTCATCATCGTCTTCTTTATCTGACGCCAGGAATGAGAAACTGGCGGCGGAGTCTTCCTCCTCGGATCTGTGTCTCCCGACAATCTGTAGTCCATGTACCTTGCAGTCGATTCCACTGCTGCGACACTGGCGGATGTCGATCTCTATCAGGCGGTAGTACTGGGAAAGATAAGGGTGTACCTTAGTTAGTCATTGGACAAAATGTAATAATTTGGGCAATTCTGAAATCCAAGGACAAGCAGATTGCAATTTCTTTTTTTGCAGATCTTTTATAAGAGACATGATGTGTGTTAATTCATGAGATTGGAACAGTTTATGTAACAATAATGCTGTAAAGAGAGACTTTTATGGCACATGCATCTCTTCACGACTAGACTGACTTCATATTGAAGGGATTCAGTATATAAGCTGGCCTGGGTGAACCTATGATGGTAATGTAAGCTGTTAGCTGCTGATTCAGAGATATCCTGGTAAGGCCTACTACTAGCCATCTATTCAGTTGACTATTTAAACTTGCATAACCAATTGATTTCAATAGGTAAAGTTAGGTATAGTAAAGTGATGTCCATGGGCAGAGTAATCATACAATCAAAGCCAATAAAATATATCATTTCAAGCGACTCCAAAATGTTCTGGGTTTCCTTTCACAAAGCAACCTTAACTAAGGTTGGCTTAACTCCGATTATAAAAAATCATTGCACTATGGCTACCTTAAGGACTTCTGATCACCTTGTGAAAGGGGACCCTGGTCTGAAATGTTTCAATTTTGATATTCAAATTCACAAAATAAAACTTAAAATAATAATCAAGAAACTCACATCAGTGATATCCTGTAACAGTGTGACCATGGTATCAGTGGAGGTGATGTGTACAGTACGGATCTCCTTCATGTTGTGTAGACTCTCTCCACCCATCAGAACCACCATCGACGGCATGTAGCTCGAATCACTCGGATCTACTCGCATGTACAGGCGGTTGATCAGGATGTCAGGCTGGATCTCTAATCGGATCCAGTGCTGTGGAGGAGGAAAGCAGGAGTAAATGGATGGACTCGAAATAACACCATGATTAGTTTCTTAACATCAGCACCATGACATGAAGGTTGAGTTGCTCAGATGCACTTGCATGTACAGCCACTTGATAAGGATGTCGGGCCGGATCTCAAACTGATCGCATGCTAGGGAGGGGTGAGATATGAGTGGACTTTTCATTTTGTTTCTAATTTGTCAAATATGAGCGCATCAAGCAGACATTTACCTGGAGTTGGGGCTTTATGAATTGATTAATAGATAGATAGAGATTATTACACGAGGAAGTGTGTCATTGACTTTTACAAACGAGCGCAAATATTTGTATTACCAGAGCAAGAGCGAGGGTTATACACAAATTTGCACGAGTTTTGTAAAAGACATATGACACACTTCTGAGGGTAATAATTACTTTATTACCGATTCTATCCCATTATTCTATCCCAAGAAACTTGCCGCTTCCCTTGCGACACCCGGCTACAGTGACATTACGAACAATGGTCTAATGACGTCACAGGCGAATTAATACGGGAACTCGCGCTACAACAATCGTTGCTAGACAAAAGTGATATGTGCACATGTGCTCATATTGAAAATATGTCACTACTTATTTTCACCCATATGGGTAATAAAAAACTGTCCCTTACTTTGCCCTGTGACCCCGAGCTCTGCCAGCACCCACTGTTCCCGTCGATGAGTTTGGCGGACTGGTTCTCCCTCGATGACACGTGGATGTTCTTCACACACATGTGCCAGTTGTCTACCAGCGACCCGTTTGCTACTCTTGGGGCTACTCGGTGTTGCTTCCCTGGTTTACCAATATAGACTGGGTCGCCACCTGCAGGGAGAAATGTATTGGTTATGGTGTTGAAATTGTCCACGAGCAACCCTTTGTATAGCTGCAGTGTCAGTCGGTGTTGCTTCCCTTGTTTATTTGGATGACAACTTCTTTATTAATGGATATGCATTAATAGTCCTTCCAACTTCTCAAATGCTTCGCAAAGAAGTCAATTGATTGCCTCATGTCAAGGATGTTTAACAGACTTATGCAGACATCAATGTTTTTATCTATTTTCTACCTTAACATCTTTGACTGAATGCCTTGTGTTGGGGTGGCTTTACAAAATTGTGTTGCATTACTATTTATGTGTACAGTCTGCCCATACCTGGTTCTGTGATGCGGTTGAAGGGATGTTTGTGTGTCTTGGTACTGCGGAAACAGTTCTCACAGAAATCAAAGTCGTCACAGATCTTGCATTTGTACCTTGGTCCCGTCAGGGGTGATATCTGACATCCATTACACCTGTAAACAGTCAGGAATGAGTTGACAATCTCATGGCACTCGATTGCTTTGTTGGTAACTCGTCACAACACATCATTACTTGTTACTAAGGGAGCATGTGGTCCAGTTCAACAGTGAAATATACATACGGCACGTGATCTGTTTTGATCAATAGTAAGCTGATAAGTCGGGATAATATGTCATTAGCAATATAATGAGGTGACGATTTAAACAAGAGGAAACATATACAAAATAGGCATATTTTTCAATATTTCAATATATAGGTTATAAATCCATAGAAATCCTAGTAAATGTGAGAAAACTATCATCAAGTTCAAACCACAGTTACAGGATGAAAGACCATAAAACAGCTGGACTGACGAGATTATGGACGAGTGCTAGGTCCATGGGATAAAAAATTATGAGCATCTGAGATACCAGTAGAAACAGAATATAAAGGACAAGTACATAAACAAGACATAAGGGACATAAGAAAGATATACTGACGAGATTCTAGGGTGAGTGCTGGGTACAAGTTCCATCTCATCAATGACGCCGGTCCAGTGGGCTTGCTGCGTGAAGTCTACTGTGATGTCTCGTCCGTTGGGGTTGATCGCTGAAAAGGAATTAGGAAAATATGACATGTTATCTATACATCAAACATACAGTAACTAGACCATGCATTTGGAATCTTCATGTTTGTTACCAAACAGTGTTGTTCCTGGGTGATCAGACGAGGGGGTCATTTTAGCCAATTCAATGGTAGAAATGTCTGTCATACTTCTCCAAATTTTAAGGGACATGAATTTCCATTGGGAACAACACTAGTAAGTTCTAGTTCTAGTAAGATTCGGATATAAATCAATATCACATAAATAACTGGTGGAATAAGGCCTTGATAAACAAAAGAGAAATTGGAAAATGAAATTATGCTCAGAAAGAATGTTAAGACATTGATTTCATTCTATCATTTGAAAATGGGTTCAGAAATAACAGAGGTTGTAAATGATGTAATAACATACAATAAATCGCAATATTGTAAATAGAACTCATTAACTATGTAATAAATATTGTTGAATGAAAGTAAATTAAGTCTACCAGTGACGGTGCCAACACTTCCGTGTGTGACGGAACCCCACTTGTAGGTCGGCGTGGACACCGACGGTTTCACTCGCACTTTGTCTCCAACCTTGATGTTCTGGTTTCCAGCTGAGAAAAAACAATGGTAAGTTAAAGATGTGAATTTTAAAACAAATATGAGTATTTTAAATCGTAAACATTTTTCACAAGGCTGGATATAGTCTGATATCCCTAGGACAGCTTATAATGTAATTCTGTGGAAATGTAAATACTAACAGTCTCAAAATTCAAGAGGGAAGAACCTAATCTATATAGCCAAAGTAATATATAAATCAGACAAACACTTTACTAAGTGAAAAGAAAGTCAGCAGGACTGCTGTTTTGATCTGGTTCATTTTTTTACCTCTGATGCCAGGTATCCTTTCTTTCTTAAAATTATTCTATGTATATCAGAAGTGATAATTGTCCGTAGACAAAGGGTCTCCAGAAAAAGAAAACACAAGAAAGCGAGAGAGTACCTGTAGTGATGTTTGTGAAGCCCAGGAGTTCTACATGAATGTAGCGGACCCAGTACGTCCCGTTCTTCCTCTGCCAGTCTGCCTGGATGTTGAGGTCATGCAGCCCGTCTCGATCCAACTGACGGAAAATATGCACAGTGATTAGGTGACGTAAAACGAAACCGTAATCAAATTCAGCTTTTCATTAACATTTCTCTGTCAGCCCTAATGTGCATTGCGAATAAACTTGGTATATAAATCACAAATTGACATCCAAACTAATTTCCTGGCGGCAGTTGTACAAAATGACTTAACACTAAGGTTAACCTTATGCCATCCGTTAACATTGCTTCAATGCTACCTTGGAGAATTAAGGCCACCTTAATTTGTGCAACGGGATGCTAGAGTTTCAACATTTGTAATTATTACGTGCCATTCAGCAAGGCATAAATCATTTAGTGACAGTAATTTTGGTTATGCCTTGAAGAAGATACAAAGAAACAACATGCTTATGCTTGATTTCTACTAGCAGATCATTTAAAATGTCAGTATCAACATATGGACTTGAAAGACTAAGAAGAGAAAAGCTCTCAAATTATTACCTTGATCACTTTGCCCATGTCTCCCTCGTGAACCTCCTCGTAGGTCCGACAGCACCGCACCATCATGCCCACCAGGATGTGATCTCGGATGTACATGGCGTACTCGTCGTTACTCAGGAAGTCGGTCCGCTTCTTGAAGGGGGTCTGCACTGCTGATGTTCCTCCTCGGTCTGAGGGTAGGTACTGGAAGACAGAGATATACTGTTCACCACCTTTGGAAGTTATATACAGGTCTGTTTTTAGGGTTTTTTACAATCATATAATGGTCCATTTGTAGAGGATTTACAAAAACTCCTTTGGTAACATGGGCAAATGACAGTTACTTTGGTGCAGAGTTGAAAGGGCTAACAAGATCAGTGTTAAGCACGCTTTTTGTAGCTACGCCCATGTGGCAAAGTCATCAAATGATGTAACATGAATACCTCATTTGAAAGTAAAATTTTTTTTTCTTTTCATGACACAAACAACAAATCTTATTCCAACTTAATGAACTTAATTTTCATAATGAAATCTTCTCATTAACTCACATCATAGGTATCGAAGTCGTCAAACTCATCGGACATGGAGTCACTCTCGGAGTACCCGTCTATGGAGGAGAGAGACTCAGTGTCCGAGTCGTCTTGTCCCGGGAGTGCTGGCAGGTCTTGGTGTTCCACTAGCCAGCTCACTACTGCTTCTACACTCCGAGAGTCAGCACCACCAAACAGAGAACCCACCGCTGGAAGGACAAGAGAAAACATTGTGAGAAATTATCAACAACCCAAGAGGATACTGTTTTTACACTACAGGCGTCGGCAACACTGAACAGAGAACCGACCGCTGGAAGGACAAGAGAAAACATTGTGAGAAATTATCAACAACCCAAGAGGATACTGTTTTTACACTACAGGCATCGGCAACACTGAACAGAGAACCCACCGCTGGAAGGACAAGAGAAAACTTTGTGAGAAATTATCAACAACCCAAGAGGATACTGTTTTTACACTACAGGCGTCAGCAACACCGAACAGAGAACCGACCGCTGGAAGGACAAGAGAAAACATTGTGAGAAATTATCAACAACCAAGAGGTTACCGTTTTTACACTCAGGGCATCAGCCAACCGCTGGATGGAAAAATGGAAACATTGAAACATGCAACATTATCATTTATTACTTGTCTGGTTTCATGAGTATCTATGTATGTAAATGATATGCTGTATATCTAATCATCAATCAGATGAAGAAAAGGCACGATGTGGCCCAGAAACATCTTGAAAAAATAGAGCCAATGGCTCTGTAGCTCATCAGGCTTCATTATCAATTATGCTTTATAAGTATTAGGGGTCACAGGACCACCAAAGCTACAATTTACAATCCACACTAGTCAATGAGATTGTAAGTTTCAGCTTTCTAGGCCCCATGGTTCTGGGGGACGAAGATCAAAATAAGTTTTTAGGGAGTGGCCCCTGTAGCCCTTATTAGGGGTCACAGGGCCACCAAAGCTACAATTTATAATCCTTACTAGTCAAGGAGTCTGTACACAAAGTTTCAGCTTTCTAGGCTTCATGGTTCTAGGAAAGAAGATCAAAATAGGTTTTTAGGGCGTGGCCCCTGTGGCCCTTATTAGGGGTCACAGGGCCACCAAAGCTACAATTTATAATCCTCACTAGTCAAGGAGTCTGTACACAAAGTTTCAGCTTTCTAGGCCTCATGGTTCTGGAGAAGAAGATGAAAAAGGTTTTTAGGACGTGGCCCCTGTGGCCCATATTAAGGGTCACAGGGCCACCAAAGCTACAATTTATAATCCTCACTAGTCAAGGGGTCTGTACACACAATTTCAGCTTTCTAGGCCTCATGGTTCTGGAGAAGATGAAAATAGGTTTTTAGGGCGTGGCCCCTGTGGCCCTTATTAAGGGTCACAGGGCAACCAAAGCTACAATTTATAATCCTCACTAGTCAAGGAGTCTGTACACACAATTTCAGCTTTCTAGGCCTCATGGTTCTGGAGAAGAAGATAAAAATAGGTTTTTAGGGTGTGGCCCCTGTGGCCCTTATTAGGGGTCACAGGGCCACTAAAGCTACAATTTATAATCATCACTAGTCAATGAGATTGTACACAAAGTTTCAGCTTTCTAGGCCTCATGGTTCTAGGAAAGAAGATCAAAATAGGTTTTTAGGGCGTGGCCCCTGTGGCCCTTATTAGGGGTCACAGGGCCACCAAAGCTACAATTTATAATCCTCACTAGTCAAGGGGTCTGTACACAAAGTTTCAGCTTTCTAGGCCTCGTGGTTCTGGAGAAGAAGATGAAAATAGGTTTTTAGGGCATGGCCCCTGTGGCCCTTATTAGGGGTCACAGGGCCACCAAAGCTACATTTTTAATCCTCACTAGTCAAGGAGTCTGTACACAAAGTTTTAGATTTCTAGGCCTCATGGTTCTGGAGAAGAAGACGAAAATAGGTTTTTAGGGCGTGGCCCCTGTAGTCCTTATTAGGGGTCACAGGGCCACCAAAGCTACAATTTATAATCCTCACTAGTCAATGAGTCTGTACACAAAGTTTCAGCTTTCTAGGCCTCATGGTTCTGGAGAAGAAGATGAAAAAGGTTTTTAGGACGTGGCCCCTGTGGCCCTTATTAAGGGTCACAGGGCCACCAAAGCTACAATTTATAATCCTCACTAGTCAAGGGGTCTGTACACAAAGTTTCAGCTTTCTAGGCCTCGTGGTTCTGGAGAAGAAGATGAAAATAGGTTTTTAGGGCATGGCCCCTGTGGCCCTTATTAGGGGTCACAGGGCCACCAAAGCTACATTTTTAATCCTCACTAGTCAAGGAGTCTGTACACAAAGTTTTAGGTTTCTAGGCCTCATAGTTCTGGAGAAGAAGATGAAAATAGGTTTCAAGGGCGTGGCCCCTGTGGCCCTTATTAGGGGTCACAGGGCCACCAAAGCTACAATTTTTAATCCTCACTAATCAAGGAGTCTCTTCACAAAGTTTTAGATTTCTAGGCCTTATGGTTCTGGAGAAGAAGTCGAAATTCCACAAAGTTTACGGACGGATGGACGGATGGACGGACGGACTGACGGACGGACGCCGGACACCATGCCATGCCATAAGCCCATCGGGCCTTACAGGCCAGATGAGCTAAAAATCAATAAAGAAGTTGTTTTCCATAAGATCTGTCTCATATTAATTATTATCTTTATTCAGATACAACTTAAAACATGTACAAGTGAGAACTGAAAATGAGAAATATGACAAGCGATTTAAAGCTGCAAATCTTACGTAGACATACAATTCATGCTTTAATAAAGCTGCATCAACATCTAATCTCCTCAAGACCAGACAAGTCAAGTCAGTTGTAGCACCAACCTACTCTATAAATCAAAGACAAAATGACTTATACTTACATCCATTGCCGAGCACCTTGATAGCAAACTCGACATTCTTGCGAGGGAAGCCCATCTCCATGACCTGTTGTACCTGGGGTGTGGGCGGGGGCTGGGACTGCTTCAGCTTGCGGGGACGCAGCATCCGGGGTGTGGTGGGGAGGACTGGCGGGGGGTTGTAGGGGGTGATGGAGGAGAGACCAGACGCCATCATCGGGTCCTCGTCTGAACTTGTGTCGTCGTCGGAGTAACACGGTTGACTTGTCTCGGCTGTCAGGAACTGACATGTTGCTAGAGCAGAGGCCTAGAGACAGCAAAGATTTGATAATTTTATTTACATTTGATTTGATAGAGTTGACAGAGAATCTTAATCATTGATGCAACAATCCATAAAAAGAGGGTATCAATATACTAATCTTATTGCAATCAGATTCTGAATACATTGAGTTCAACGGTCTTGTGAAAGCAATGACTCTTTTATATTGAAGCAGGACACAAACAATGGTGAAAAATTTGACAAGGAGTAACTCATGCATTCAATCCTTACTTGATCTCCTTGAAAATCAATACTTTAAAATCAACATGTATTTGACAAAATCAACTTTCAAATAACAAAATGCCACCTACAAATGTCATTACACAGGTCGTATACAGTGCTAAGGATATATGAATCCCTCTTAAGTTTAAAAATTCAGAGCATATCTATATCAAGAAGTAAAGATAGAGTTTTTGCTTATACAAGATGATTAAATCCATCTAAATTTCAATATTTTTAACCATCAAGGCCCTACCTCCATCTCCTCCCTACTGAACATAGCCTTGAGCGGTGAGGGTTGTGTGGCGGCCATCAGTAGCTGCTGCATCAGGGACGTGGGCTGGGCCGACTCGGTGTTCACGTCTTCCTCTATCACGCCGAACCCGTCATGGAGCAACTCGCTAGCCACCGTCTGGGTCAGGATCTGTCTTAGGTTGTCTTGTCGACTGAACAACACACGGGCCGCTCGCAGGAGGCTTAGACGTATCTGCTGCTTCCTTAGTTCACGAGGGTTGAGTCCAAAGCCTGAGAGAAAAAGTGTACATGTCACTGTCAAGTTTTTCTTGTCAAAAATCCTCAAGACATTTCATGTTGAATGATAGGCAGATTCTGCTTTCCTAGCTCTCTCAGGTTAAGTCTAAAACCTAAGGGGGGGGGGGGGGGAAGTTAACATGTGACTGTCAGTTTCTATTAGTAGTTTTAGCAGCCATGTTATAGTTGATAAAAAGATACCTTACTTCATGCATGCCTGTATCAAAATCAAGAAAAGAAACTGACCATAAGAGGCCTGTACTCAATTTGCAGTTGGTTAACATAATAAGACAAATTATTCGAATTCAGGTTCATTATATCATAACATACAAGAAATCAAGAAAGAGTGAATATCAGTTAACAAGAAAAGATCCATAACTCCATGTTGTAGTTTATCTGTTTGTGAGGATACAAAACAGATGATAAGCAGACATAAAGACATAATACTTCTCAAAACACTCCCATGCATTAAAAACCCTTAACCCCCAAAATACAATTCATTTATACCTATACAACTCTGTTTTCTGGCCTGAAAGGGGTAATAAATGTTTCTACTAACCGACTGACGTAGTCCCAGAGACAGACTCGATGCTACCGGTGCTGGTGGCGAGGGGTGCACGTGGTATTTCCTCCTTCCGCTCTGTACGGAATCCTGCTCCAGCTAGACTCACTAGCTTGGCCCAGTTGGTCAGAGCGCTCCCAGTCAGGGGGAGACGATCGATGCTGAACTCCACCAGGGGGAGCTGGAAAAGGGGAAATAATTGAAATTGCTGAATAAGTTAGGGTAGATAATTTATGAAACAAGCAAAAAAGTAAATGTGCCAAATTCATCAATGTCAAGTATTCAACTTCAGCCCTTATTCTTCTCAAGCGGAGAAGATAAGTAATTTTTGGTAACATGAACATGTAGAAGTGGGTAATCTACTGAAATCATTGTCTTAATACAACAAACCTGAATAGCAATTCATGTAATATTTGAATACATATTTGTCTCAAAATGTATGGGCACTGACTTAAAAATAGCTCTTCAAAAAACATTTCTTATGAACTACAAAAGCATAATGGAAACAAACAAAAACAAAATGTGAACCTACCGGTGTTAACTCAGCAAGGCGACACACTTGTGAACAGCTCTCATGGAACTGGACATGTATCTTGCCCTTGGGAGTGATCTTGGAGACTGTCCCTAGTCCGAATGCCTCGTGTTGGACCAGCCCACCCAGTCTGGGTCTGTTGTCCACTCCTCCTATCATAGCCAACACTGCTAGCACTACTGCTGTCGTCTCCTGGTCGGGGGTCTGCTTGCTGTCCTCAGATGGCTGTGGAAGATGTAATGATATCAATATATTATATGATTGGATATACTAACATAAATCAGTTTAAAATATACTGTGAATAACAATGGAAGATGTTATCAGTCACCAATGATTGATAACAACAATGATAGACGTCATACAGTATTAGGAGCATACTCAGCAGAAAATGCTTCAATTTCATAAAAAAAAACATATGATTAAAAATGAAATGAAATTTACAAATATCCTAGTATTACCTTATAAAGACATGATTTGTATATCAAGAATTGTCCATCAAAACACGTATTCAATTCTGATTTTTAACATACGTGGAAATATTTTGTTCTTAGTGTGATGAGCAGATAGTTCACCATTGTAAAAAATCCTGGACAAGAAGCAGCTTTGTCCTCTTTATATTAATGTTTCTCTATTCAGACCACGCATGGAACTCACGCAAATCAGTGTGAAGGTCTATACTGCGTCAGATTTACACTATAATTGGAGCTGTACCTTGTATCACAAATATCTAAATTAAGGCATTAAGTGGAGTCCTTGAACTGTACATTGAAATGACTTAAGTGTATTTGAAGGAAACAAAGCCCCTCAATGTCTAAAACACAAGATTGACTCCCACCTGAGCTGCGGGTCTATCCTGTATGAGATCGACAATGCGAGGGAGCTGTCCCTCTATGAAGCGGTTGATGTGAGGGTTCCAGGTGTCGAGAGAGTGGAGGCGTCGAATCAGAGCCACAATCTCCTCCGCTATGGTGCTGGTGTAGGAGGCGGTGATGGATACGGGGGCTCGGGGAGACTTCCTACATGGCCTCGGGCTGTCGTCTGGAGCAGATGATGAACATTTCAATCATCATAATAATCATAATCAGCAAACTAACACAAAATACAGGTTACAGTGGGACCAATGCTCAGATGCTCTTGTCTATAACCTTGGGACTTTTCAGTAGTTGTTTTCTGATGAAAAGTTCCAAGGGTCATATATTGCAGAGCATCGGCAAATTAACCCCTTGGTAACAGAGGATGACAAAAATAGGACAACAATGTTTTATCAAACAATTAAACAATTTCAAAATCTTCTACATAACTTTCTTACACATTCTCTTTAACCCTTATTTTCAATAATGTTGCAGTAAGATTGTGCTGAGGTTGATCCCCAGTAGAATCTAAGTTTTTTACATTTCTTAAAATCAAGGTTTTATGGACTGTGAACATAACCACGTTTAAATCGTCTTCATTATTTCTTCTGTGGGATATCCCTTTTGCTCAGCTGGTAGAGTAACTGACACTCAAACAACACTTGAGCCATGCTGGTACAAGTCTATCCAACATTTTGGTTATGTTTGGTAAATATTTAACCGCTACAAGGTAAACATTTGACTAAACATACTATTTGTTAAGGTATGTCTGAAGGGCCTTGAAGGAAATTTTAGATAAGAAAGGAACAAACTTCCACAGTTTCTTATAGATTGCAGTGACTTTACCACCTTCAAACTTCAAACTCCAGCTCAAAACTCATTTGTTCAGAGAGGCTTTCCATCTATGAATTCTTTCTTTGAGCATGGCCTACATGGATAATAGCCGATATAAATATGTTATGATGATGATACAGCTACTCACAAGAAGAGACCAGGGTAGGGTCTGTAGCACAGGAAGTGAGCACAGAGCCGAGGAGTTTGAAGAGTCTGAGGATGATGTCGTTGATACGCGGGACCTCCGTACTTCTGTCCCAGGAGGGAAGTACTGTCCTTAGTAGCTTCAGGGTAAGGATCTGGGAGAGAAATACTTTTATGATAAAGACAATCATGATACAGAAGTCATTAACAAAGTGGACTTGTTATACTTATATTCACAAAGAGGATTAGAAACAATATATCAAACATAGACAACACTCTCCTGATAGATGTAGATTAAGCCAGTTTCCGATATGTATAGCCTTCTTTTGCTCTAATGCAAGTAAATAACAGAAATTGTAAAAGATTATTTCCAAGCACCTGTCTGTATACGTTCCTGATGTGTTGAGAATAGAAGACAAAATACTTACAACAGAATAATAAACAGAGATCAAAAACAACAAGCACCTGTCTATAGTTGTTCATGATGTGATTTTGAACAAAATATTTCCAAAAACTGATTGACTTACAAAAAACGGAATCCTCAACAAGCAACTGTCTATAGTTGTTCATGATGTGTTTTTGAAAACAATATTTCCAAAAACTGATTGACTAAGGAAAAGTAACTCCTCAACAAGCACCTGTCTGTAGACGTTCCTGATGTGTTTGGCGCCCTGCTCCTCCTCCAGAATCTTCATGAGGAGCGTGATCCAGCGAGGAGAGCTCAACGCCTGACAGATCACCGGCCCCGTCGCGATACTCCGTACAAACCCCAGACTGCACCAGCTCAGGTGCTGCTCACTCGCTATCTGGATCGATGTCGAGTTCACATCTGGAGGAGAAAAGTTTGTCATTCTAATTTAGATCAATGCTGGACAAAGTATAAATTCAGTTTCAGCATTCTGAATTGGTTGGTAAATGGCTATGAGGAAAGAGTGATCACAGTGACATCACTTAAACAAAACCAATACAATGTTAAAATAATTCGAATACCATGATGAATGAAGAGTTTACTAACATAAACTCGAACAAAATCCCAAAAATAACTTATTTACAAATATATCTTTGTCATGTATTGGGAACAAGAACTCAATATATATTATACAATGCTAGTTAGACTTATTTCATCCATAATTCTTTCAATTGAGAAACTAGACTACTCACTGAGTCCATAGTTACATCCGCAGTCGACCACATTCCGCATGAGCCCACACAAGGCCCCTACAGCCTCCTTCTGGGCGAACTCTGAGTGGATCCCCGCACACACGGACACCGCACGCAGGAGACAGATGGTAGACTTCCGCACCAGGGAGGTCGGGTGTTTGCTTTCTGGCTTGCCTTTCTCTGAAAAAACAGAATATTGAAAGTGATCAGTCTAGGCAGACATATTTGTCTGATAAATAATAGTGTTAGTACATCCATGAAAATTACACACTCACAATTACCGTTAGTAACTAAAGTAAAGGTAATTTTGAATTGAACATACCACTAAATTTTTTTCTCTCTCTCCTTAACTGTACAATCTCTGATGCCATCAAGATATTTACAACTCAATCCAGTGGTATAGTTCACACAATCATTTTGTCATTCTTCATCAAATCAACAAAATGAGAGAATAAATTGACATTGGAGCAATCTTTCAACAATTAGCAAATATGAACCTCAAAGGTTATGGCTTGGTAGGGATTATCATCAAAATTCTTTTGAAACAAATGGACCCACCTGATTCTATCTCATCTTCGTCCTCCTCATCATTGTCTGGCAGTTCGGGAGGTTCGGCCAGTTTGAGATCGTACTTGCCCTCCTTCCCCATCCGGTAGCTGTTGGTGGACCCTGTATCCCACTGGACCCGGATCCATCCGTCCTCTCCTAGCTCTCCAATCACTCGACCCAGACCAGGCGGCGGACCATCCTGTGAAGAGATACTTGCTCATTAGCCATTGGGGAGAGGGAGAGTGAATGCTTATATGATATAGGACATAGCTTATAAAATGTCTGAATTTCTCTCAAAATTAACACAGAACCCATTCATTAAAACTGACTGCTTGACAATTCAACGTGGCATGAATCTTCTTTATGCTGATTGGTATTTCCATATCAATTCCCTGTTACGACCAGGCCTCTTTTCAAAAAACACTTTTGTGATCATCATAATTTAGGATAAAATGATTTAAGGGTTTCTTTTTAATAGAAGACTATGGTCAGTCCAGATTCCTTTGTTACACACTTGCAACCTTTACATTTCCATCATCTTTGGAGAATCATAATGTACATAAACATACAGAATTATCAAATCCAATGCAAAGATTCACTAAACAGATCATTCCTTACCGTGTTATGCTCGATAACACCACTTCCAATCAACAATGTTTTCAAAAAGATCCATATTTTGCACTTATTATAATGAACATATCTCAAACCTGTATCATGATAAAACAAAAGTCTCCCTTACCTGATCGCCCCACTTCCAGTCCACCCCACGCATGACCCGAGTGCCAATCTTCATCATGGCGGCGAGCTCGGCCCCGGAGAGCGGCATCTGTTGGGTCTGTTTCTTCACCTTCTGTTCCTCCGGGACCGTGCACATCGTCTGGTTGTTGTCCTGTACCATCAGGTCACAGTCTGGACCTAGATTGGGAGGCAAAAGATATTGATATTCCTACAGTGGAGAACAACAGAACTGTATATTTAGAGGTGTTCACTTCATCAAATTAGCTAAAGTGAGTGAGATATAAGCATTGCTAGAGCAATATCTAAACCATTAGCAACTTGATCTTTAAATAAGATAGAACGTTTTTAGAACACATGAAAATAAGATGGTATTTAAATAAAAAACTTCTTTTCTTACATTATACGTTTCATTAAAAGTCATAATTGTTTGGACAATAACTGTAATCGGATAACATTTGCTGAATGGCAGCTGTAGATGAGGCCTATCACATAAGCAGGTCATGAGCTTGTTATTACACCAGTGCTTTGTTCAGTAGGAACATTTATTTCCTCAATTCAATTACTATATAGGAAAAATAAATCATATATATTGTTGCCTTGTATTCGACTATGGGAGATAACTGAGAAAGAACAACACGCATACCACTAATTATTTATATTACTTATTATTTATTATTTATTCTCTCTTTCTCTGTGCGATCTCTCCAAACGTTAAGATATATGTCAAACTCAATCTAGTGGTAATGTTTACACAATTATTAGAATCTTAGGTATTATTATTCTTTTATTGACTCTCATACACTTCCATTGAGTAACCTCTGCAATGAGCATTCATACAACATTATCTCTCAATGCACCGTTCTATGGTAGATGACTGACCTGCTAGCCTGAGGATGCTCTGCGTGAGAGCCAGGACTCCACTGTTGAGGAGGAGGGAGAGAGAGCTGAACTGATGCTCTGCTACCAGCACTCCTAGCGTAGCCAGGATGAACCGTGCTACCGGCAGTGCTCCCAGGCTTAGTCGCTCCTGGATAGAAGAAGAAGGAAATTTGAGATTATTACAAGTATATGTTTATAGATGTACCCTGAATCTGACGTGCTTCTCACAGGTGGCTTCAGTGTCATCAGAAACAATTGTTTCATGATTAAGTGGCTGAATATTGGAACCAAAATATTTACATTGAGGCAAAAGTGATATAAGCACATATGATGATATGAATAACATCACGACTATTTTGTTTAGAAAAGCCAATAGTGAGTGAGTTATTGTTTTACGCCGCTTGGGCAATATTTCAGCCATTAGCAGAAAAGCCAATATTTTTCATCAATATACCACAATACAGAAACCAATAATCAAGACAAACTCTGAAAGAAGGATCTTCTCAACACACCTTTGAGTTATCCTGTCCTGACTGAGCAGGGTTGATCCCTTTAGACTTGAACGTGAGATCAGCGGAGATAACACAAGACCTCAGCTCTCTGATGGCCCACCGATACAGCTCGGCAAACGTCATCTCGAGCAGTATCCGATCACACGGTGGAATGAGTTTCACGTTGGAGAGACAATGAGGGAGGGGTGTGTTGAACTTGCGGCCGACCGTCAAGAGTCCCTGCCAGCCACACAGCACAGAGTACTTGACTGAGGGTATGAGATGATCTTTGTGGACAAGACTCAGCATGTTCTGGATTCCCTTCAGTCTCAGCTCAGCTCTTGATACCTGGAGGTAATAATTGAGCAACTCACATACAAAAAGTTCTTATTGATAATCAAGTTCCTTAACACATAGAGGTCATTACTATGCAAAAAGGAAGTTGAGTATCCTTTAACAGTGTCATATCAGCACCATCGACCTCAGAAACAAAGACTTGGCATTTGGACAAAATCAACTTGTAGAATGTCTTTCAAAGGATTCAAGCAGCTCATAATGAGAAATATTTTCTAATGTGAATTAAAGAATTCATAAATGAATGACCCATGAACTTACAATTCAAAATGGTGAGGTAACTTTTGAAGATGTAAAAAAAAAAACATTTCAAGTTTCCTTAGCAATGGAAACACAAATAAGTTGTTTCAAACAACAGAAATGGGACTAGGATAGTCATTTGTTAAATAGGATATCAATATCTTTATCATAACTTCCCTGTTTCTTTATTCATGCAATCATCTACAAAGACACACATACCTGATAGTGGAGAGACCTACGGAGCTTGTCAATATCGATGGGATGTTCGTACATGACAAACTCTATGATCTTGTTGACTAGTGGCATCTCGGTGTGGGAGCCGGTGAGACGTTGACGGAGGAACTTCAGTTTCTGGGAGCTGGTCACCGCACTCACTATGTGGTCCCAGGGGTCTTCCTGTGTATGGAAGGAACAGATTGACGGCTTATTTTTTGTTTTTTTTAGAATAATAAAAAAGATAGGGAATAATAACTTGTTATTACTTGCTAAATAGCTCTAAGGTCAATATATATAGGTCAGCAGAAAAAAAACCTATTAGTATGAAAGCAAAAAAAGACTACAATTATAAGACAAGGATACAATCTACTTGAGAACAATTACAAGGTTGAAACCCTGAGATGGTGCCTTGTAGCCCTCTGGATTAGTGGTTTACCTGCTCATTGCTGAATAAACTGACAGTGTGAAGGGTAGATTCCCTGACAACACTGAGACATAGGTTGTGAGATTTACCGGTATAATCATGGGCAAGAGACTTTATTCAAAAAGTGTCTCTCTTCCCATAACAGGAAATGTGAACCTGGTAAAAGCGTGTGTTGTGACATGTATGTCAGTTAGATCAGGATAATATATTAATTCCCATAGCAGCTTCAACCACCACTGAATGGATGGATAGTTGCGCTCTATAAATGGAAGGTAGTTTGAATCCGTAACTGAGAGTCTGTACTCACCTCTTTCACTGGTGTTGTAGCTTTCTCAATCTCTGTATCAGACCCCAGTAGTTCATCAGAGTCCAGATCCAAACTCTCTTCAGCACTCAGTTTCCTCTCAAGAGTCTTCTCCCCTTCCTCAACAGTCTCGCTGGTCTCGGATTGGTCGACACAGGCAGCTGCTGCGGCTGACTTCTTGAGCTCCGCGTTGACTTCCTCCTTGTCTGCAGCAGCGCCCCCTACAGCCTGTAGAGTGTCCGTCTCGTCCTGGTCTCGCTCCTTGTCCTCCTCCGACTCTATCATTCCTGCAGGAGAGAAGCTTATCTCATCAAGCAAAGGTCGAAAAGACAGTTTGACAATAGCGTTTGCACATGTATGTCACCGCTGTCATAGTTTTCATTTTCAACGTTGTCATCATGACCATGGATCATTATGATAATAACCTCATTCATCATCATCAAAATCTCCATCACCATCAACACCATCAACACCATCATCATCATAACCATAACCATAACCATCGCCATCATCATATTCCCCATCACCATCACCATCAACACAAACATCATTATTATTATAACCATCATCATCATCATTATTGCTTTTATTTACAATGCAATGACTTCATGAGGTTATGAGGAAGTGAGTTATTGTTATTGAGTTATTGCTGGGGCAATATTTCAGCCATTAGCAGCAGGTCAACATAACGACATCACAAGCACCTTATTGGAAGTCTTATGTTAAATTGTCATTGATTCAGATCTTAACGTCCTTTTAATTCTAATTAATCAACATACAGGTAAGTTGGATAAAAGTAAAAATATTTGAGGCATGCCTGTTTTTTTGTTTTTTTTCTCAAGTGTGTTGGTTTTTTTTACATGAGAAACTGTTGGTGGGATCAATCAATCCTAAATATAATCAATATAATGTTATCAAATACTTTTCAAATACTTGATACGGTTTATACAAAGGCCTGAGCAACAATAGCGCCAAGTCAAAAAACAAATTCAGTTACTGAAAAACCTAAAACCATTTGCCTTTTATTAAGGTATTTTGAAAGGGTTTTATGTTTGATAGAATTGACACATAAATGAGGAATAATTTCTGAACATTGCAACTAATGGACATACTTTTAGATTTTTTCTTGTCATTGACCATCTTGGTGATCACTTCTCTCCAGCGAGGCAGAGATTTCAGCATTTTGGATCTTGTGAATGCGTTGACCTCATCGCCAATGGCAGGTCGAAGTTCATTGAACAGGAAGTGACATCGCTCGATAACGGGAGCACAAACCTCCTTGTAGGATCGGCCCTGGTCTTGGTGAGTCTGGAATTAAATAATATCATTTTACTTTTTTCTTACTAGGCATAAGAAGTTATAAACATATCTTTTCTGATGTTCGTCTTTGAGTGTATGAAAATGGAAAGAAGTTAACCATCCTAGCAAATTTAAATTAAATCTTCATCCGAGCCAGCCCCAAAATACATATATTTTCATACGTATTTCCCTTAACATGTATTAAAATATACTTTATATACATACATACATATCATGTTATTTGTTGCACAAATCCAATTTTTAACCAATTTTGAGAATCAGATTTCCATTGTCTTGGGAAATAAAAACAAACAAATTCATCTTTCAACTTTTTAAAATTTTTATGGAAGTAAGACTTACATTATTAAATTAATTGTCTCGTGAATGATATCTGTATTTCAGATGTTGTTTAAGTAATTAAGTACAAGATGTCATGAATAACAATGAATTGAAATGACAATTATAGATCCTTCTACAGTTTTCAAGCTTTTCAAATGTTCACAAATACTTATTTAAACTTAAATCCTGAGGTAATCTCTCACCTTAATCAAAGCCTTCTTGGTCTGAGAGATGATCTTGTAGAGTTCGGCGAGAGATTTGGGTACGACATGTTTGCCGCCGACCTCCCCCTGTCCGTGTTCTATCATTCCTAACACAACATGGCCGAGATCGTGGTGCTTCAACAACACTGCCATCAGCAACCTGGGGGTAGAGGGATAGACAGGTGAGTGGAGGTGAATCAGAGATATTGTGTTAACACAGGACACATTATACTACCTGAAATCATGTACAAGTTCACATCTAAAAGTAATTTCATGATCAGACCTACAAACATTTATCTAGAATACTTAAATTTTGGAATAGCAAAACAATCTTAAGTGAGATTTTTTTTTTCACATTGTAAAAGAACTTGGTGAGGAAAAGCAATCATGAAATACAAAAGTATCTCTCACTCAGAAAATACCAATATATAAGAACTCTTGTCATTACATAGAATGTCTTGGATACTCATATAATATCCTCTATATGCTAGCAGAAGCTAAGGAACGCATACCTAAAAGTATCTGATATTAACACTTCAGTGGTCAATTAGGAGATAAACATACTGTGTTTGGAAATCAGCGGCACATAAAAAAATTATTATAGCTCTAAATTTAATTTACAGTCGAACTAGTAGCACTAGACGAAGTAAACAGAGCACTGTATAACCAAATTATATGGGGTACGCCCTATGATTTTTCACAGCAGCCAATCAGAAATGAGTATTTTGCACATTTATGGTAGAATTTGCAGGAGTCACGCTTGTTTTGAAAGGGAATACCCAAGGATAGTGAACATTGAAATTAAAACTCAGGTAAAGGATTGAAGTGAGACTTCACTATGAAATGACACTATCTTTCACTTCTTCAACTCAACTTAAAGACATAATCATTAACCCCCTACCTGCCAACGTCCTCCACGGGATGGTCCTGAGAGAAGGTGAAGCTGAAGTGATGGTGAGACTGTTTCAGGTGACTCTCCATCATCTCCAGGAAAGCCTTGACCGTGGGGTCCTGGACCCTCCCCTCGGCGAGTGCCTGTAGGAAGGGGCGTGACACGTCCATGCTGGGGTTCTCTTGCTGGTACAGACGCTCCTTGTCCATAGCTGCCGGAAGGTGGCAGTGCTCTGAGGTGGGCGTGGCACCTTAAGGGAAAGGAACATGTGGTTATAGAAATTATTTCTCTAATATAATTATATTATTTTGATATTATTAATTATAAACTTGTATAGATTTTCTAGTCCATTACTACGAGAGTGGATGGCTGTGCTCGGAGGTGAGTATGGCATCAAGGTGTGCTCATTTTTTGACTGAAAAGTGGTCTATGGCAGGTGAGTCAATGTGCAAAAGCTGAACGCCCAACCAAATATAGGGAAAAGGCTGTATTAGAAAGACAATGATGATAAAACTACTGTAAAATAATTGTGGTCTGTGGCCTGATAGGACACAGCCCACAATTACATCGACTAACTTTTACCTCAACCCGGAAGCAATTCAGAGACAAAGTAGTCCCTAGTGGATAATTTATAAAAAATACTTCCAGGCACTTTATTGTGACATGTGATGGTGCAAATGAAAGGTCTGACCCTCTAGTATGTGTGTAAATTTTTTCTGGGTCTTGGAATTACTGTTAAAGTGTTGGTGTGAGCAGGCAAAGTGACCCCAAGTTGAAGGTCATGTCATGCTGAACGGCCTTGACGAAGGGGTCATATTTGTTGACACTCTCTACCGGCCTTCGCTGCCGCAAAAGGTGTGCTCATTTTTTGACTGAAAAGTGGTCTATGGCAGGTGAGTCAATGTGCAAAAGCTGAACGCCCAACCAAATATAGGGAAAAGGCTGTATTAGAAAGACAATGATGATAAAACTACTGTAAAATAATTGTGGTCTGTGGCCTGATATGGAAAGCACTAAATGGGGGTTTTCATGTGTTTGATGGCTAATAACTTTGTCAGTTTTCAATCTTTTTGCTTGAAATTTGGTACACTTATTCATTAATGATGTTTGTATAAGGCATTGTATGCATTTTCCAGTAGAATTTAAAATTTTTAATTTGTTTAGATGTTCTTTAAAATATTGTTATTTTTAATACCGAAACAACCAAATGATTTTCTTAGCAAGCCAAAAAATTCATATTACTTCTAGATATGGAACATTTGTGTATTAAAACACCAAGAATGGTTATGTCAGAGAGATTGGGGGCCTTTTTTTAATCAAATATCAGGTCAAGTTATTAAAAATCACAGGAAATAAGATTAGTGTAAAATTTGGTAGAGAGCTCTAATCCCCTCTTGATGTGGCATAAAGATACTCATCTCCTATTACAAATAATAGTGTCATACTGTAAATGCTCATAGGCTATAAGGTACATTGTTTTTAAAGGAAATTTCATTGAGAATCACCTCAATATCAGCTATTTATGTCACAATCAGAGATGTGTGTTGGTAATGCGCACTACGGCAGATCCAGTCAGTGTCAATGCAGATAGGTGCAATTGCTTAGACCGACAAACTTGTACTGTTCATGTTCAATGTTAGGACTGTTTTCTAGAGAATAACTGGCATACATATCATGTTACCTTTGTTTTTATTGCATAAATGTAAACTATTTGTGAAAATCATTCATTGATCACATTTCAATAATACTGTCACAACACACAATTTCATGTAGCTTGTATGGATATAAAATACTCATAAAAGTAGTATTGACTTGTAAAAATCATGAATTAAAGTCAATTTGCTTGCATGGCAATGCAATCAAGAGACTTTGCATAAGTATTCCAAGTCTTCAATCCACAATCTAACATTGTTCATGCATATGGTCACTTTGAAAAAGAATGATCCCAGTCCTAACCGGTAGATGGTTAGCATCAATCTGACCCTTTCTGTGATCACATTTGTCCTTCATGGATGGTTTTGGTCTTAATGTAATGAGCAAGCTGCTGTCCTTGGTGTACCAATACTCTTTTAATAGCAACAATGTCTTTATTGCATTTTTTTGATAGTCTGCTTCCTTATCAATTTTACGCAAAGACGGAACTGATCCAAGAGAGAGCTGTACACCTAGACACATTTCTTTTCTCAATTGCACAGCTCCTTGGTCCATTATTGAGCCCGTTTATGGTTGACGATAGCCAGCAAATGTTATTTCTAGAGAAATTTACATTTTTGGGTAGAGATACACTCAGATTTGGGTTTCCTGCCTCACATTTTCAATGTCAGTATAAACTTGTATGTGCTCAACACTTAGATTCATCTTCAATATTTCATGTAGCTGATGTTTAACATTGTTTTTCATGTTGAAATTTGTCATCTTCCATTTGCAGAGGAGAATAGACCTAATCCACCAGCTACGAGAAGCATCGCCAATGCAAAACACGGAGTGACGGGAACATAGAGAACGGTCCCAATAATAACACAGAAGTGTGGCCTCGGCGACATTAGGTAAGATACTATGCAGTGCATTCATGTAGCCCGTATGAGTTTTTGTCACTTCTTTACTATCGAAACTGAGCTGGGTCTTCACATCCTGACTAAAAAATCACTGTTGCTGTCTCCTCTGCTCATGGGTGGTGCCTGTAAACATGTATATCAAAATGATGTTTTTGCACAATCGGGAGACGTCAAAATGTCGAAGGCAGTTAATCAGATTCCAGCAATTGGCCATTTATGTACCGTCAAACAGTCTCATAGCCCTAAGAGAAATGTAAACTGCCTTCTTGTGGCTTGGGCCTCTCAGCCGGCAAAGGGCGAAGCAGAAATACTGAGCTGGAGATACCCTCACAGTCTGGCGTCGAAATAAGGGAGGTGGCAGACCTGGACTTGACAACCAGTTTAAATGGTCAGCACTCATCCTGGTGACAGGCTTCAGTTTTCTTTATTATGGGGGGTCTGATCCTTCATCAGAATCAAAAGTTAGCCCTTTTTTCCATTGAATTTTATCTTTCTGGAAGACTTGAGGTGTGCCGCTTCTCGTATCCTCATGTTCGATAGCAAATTGAAATGATGAAGCACTCCTGGCAAGTGCTTATTTATTACACCATAACTGTGATTTGTCTCTGCACTGACACTGTATTGTATACACTGCCATTTGGAACTGATAGTTTTCTCCAGGCAGATGTTTATTGGCTTGTAGAAGAGATTACCTATATGACACCTATAGGAGTATTGGCTAACTGCAATGTGTGATGGGTAATACTCAAGAGCACCTACCAATCATGGGGCAATTAGCAGTCAATTGAGTGTGGACTCATTTTGACAAGGAAGAAAATGTCTTTCAAGCAGTACCAAATTTAGCAGTTTCAATTTTTATTTTCATAGTGAAATTTGATGAAAATTGTCAAAAAAAGTGACAAAAATTGGTGAAATTTTGAAAAAATTGAAAAAAATATTTATATTTGTCCAAACTTTTTCAAATATTGTTTATTTTAAAGTATTTGGTTGACATTTGCAGGAAAAAGTTACTTTTTGAAGATATCTTGGTATGGTTTTAGAATGATGAGCATTGCGCTACCCTATCTACTGGCCTTTCAAATCAGATGACAGAGCCTGATGCAAGTCCCCTGTCAGGATACTTGTGTTTGCAACTGAGACCTGAGCTTTTGTGCATTTATTGGTAATTGGATGTACTTACTACCTGTGAAGTTTTATTTAATTTCGACAAAAATCGCTGCCCTGATAGGACACAGCCCACAATTACATCGACTAACTTTTACCTCAACCCGGAAGCAATTCAGAGACAAAGTAGTCCCTAGTGGATAATTTATAAAAAATACTTCCAGACACTTTATTGTGACATGTGATGGTGCAAATGAAAGGTCTGACCCTCTAGTATGTGTGTAAATTTTTCTGGGTCTTGGAATTACTGTTAAAGTGTTGGTGTGAGGAGGCAAAGTGACCCCAAGTTGAAGGTCATGTCATGCTGAACGGCCTTGACGAAGGGGTCATATTTGTTGACACTCTCTACCGGCCTTCGCTGCCGCAAAAGGTGTGCTCATTTTTTGACTGAAAAGTGGTCTATGGCAGGTGAGTCAATGTGCAAAAGCTGAACGCCCAACCAAATATAGGGAAAAGGCTGTATTAGAAAGACAATGATGATAAAACTACTGTAAAATAATTGTGGTCTGTGGCCTGATCTGGACTGAGACACGTGACATTATCTCTAATGATTTTATTGTATTGATGAAATGATAGGGGCAATTAGATCAGAATTAGGAGAAAGGTTGAGACTAAATACTGATGGCAGTGGTTGGAAGTGGAAGTGGTATCTGCAGCGTGACATGCAGCCTCCCTTTATTTATCACAGTGTCACCCCTTTTCGCTTAAAAAAACTCAACATTTTGTATATAAATTCCAAATTTACTCAGACTATGACACAATGTATAAAAGACTGGCAGACAGATGAAGCCCTTTTCAATAGCACCCACAGCTTCTAAGCAAAAGACCAGGGACCCATCAGGAGTCTCAAAAACTGAGCATCTTAATAACAGGGACATAATGATGAAGAATTCATCAATTAAGCCATTGACCAAAGACCCACCAGAAGTTGTGGTACAAGAGCTCAGAGGCTCATTTTAATAGCACCAACAGCTTCAAAGCAAGAGAGTGACCAGGGACTCACAGCCGTTTCAATATTTGAGCATCTAAACAGGGACATAACGATGAACAATAAATCAATAACACCATGGCCATTGACCAAGGACCCACCAGGAGTTGTGGTACAAGAGCTAGGAGTCCGACTTTCGCCCTTCTCCTCATCGTAGCTATTGTGAGGCTGCAGCACCTGCAGACCTCCGCTGAAGAACTCTGCCTGCAGCCAATGTCTGCTCTCCAGCTCGTCACATGACAGGGGCGAGCTGCGGGCCTGCTCCGCCGCGTGGAGACCGAGTAGAATACCCAGGGTTCTCTCTGTGTCCATCAGTGGAGACGACATCGTGTTGGAGTCTGTTGTCTGGACAACCTCCTTCTCGGGCTGGGGAGAGGTTTAAAACGATGTTTAATGTTTTTAAAAGATAGATCTGCTATGGTGAGGAAAATACAAGGGATTGTCAGTTTGGAGTAAAAAGTTTATATTAATGTAATTACCCCGAAAAATAGATCACATATATTAGAAATTCTGAAGATTATGAAACTGACATTTTGTCCCAAACATGAGTAATTTTAAGTAACGATTCAAATGCTATCATTACGAAACCAGCTGAAGATGGTTTGAATATTTGAAGCTTATGAAACTTAAATTGGTCTCAAATGGCTATATTTGTAGCAATCTGTCTCAGCTGGGCCTAAATTAAGTGCCATCAAATGTGACAACATTTGTTGAATATGTTGTAGTGCCTTAACAACATATCTGAAAATCTTTGATTTTCTATAGCGATCTTAGCGATAGTGCCTAAACAACATCTCTGAAAATCTAATCATTCTATAAATCATAATGTTGCACTCACATCAACATATTGTCCAACGTAGAAAGCCTGCATCATCTCCCTGGCTTCCTCCGAGTGGTGGGCGGCCTCAAACGCTGACGATGCATCTCGACCTGCATACTTCTTCAGTAGATCTCTCCCACACGGGGCCTCTGACTTGAAGTCATGGACATCATAAACCTTCCCATGAATCACAACCCACAGGCCGCCATCTTTGTTATGGTTCTCGACATCAGCTTTACGGATCATCTGAACGTCATCAAAGGATTTCTGGGTGTATCGTTCCAAGGTGTGACCTGCAATAGCACCAAAAGAACCAATGTGACATCTACACCCTGAAAATAAGTTATTGAACTTTAAGATACTATAAAGATAATAATAATAATAACTAGATTAGCGTTTGCGGGATACCGCAAAAGCAGAGCAGCCCCGGAACTTTGGGTTTCGCCTTACCCTGTTCCGCCTTTTACAGGCCTCACCAAATTGGGCATTTTCTCGTGACCTTGACCTTTGACCTTCAAGGTCACACAATAATTGAACACTTTTTATTGAGTATAACAATCATGTATTGATTAAAAGTGATCATAGTTAAAATTAAGCATTTTCGCTAAACCATGCTTAAGTCATGACCTTGCTGTGACCTTGACCTTTGACAGATTGTAGCCGAAACCTTTTCAAATTTTTTTACTTTTCCAAGGATGATATATACCAAGTTAGAGCTTAATAGCACAAAAACTTTTCAGGTTACCATGTTTACAAAGAATTTTGTGGTGATTTTATAACTCGTGACCTTGACCTTTGAACTTGAAAGTGAACATGTCATAATGATTCCCTGGAAGTATTAACATTTAGACATGTTCATGAGTTCTGAAAAGCTAAATGGGATAAAGTTATACCCCAATTTAGTGCATTTTGTAATAACTCATATCTCATGACCTTGACCTTTGACCTTCAAGGTCACACAATCATTGAACACTTTTTATTGAGTATAACAATCATGTATTGATTAAAAGTGTTAAAGCTTGCTGTGACCTTGACCTTTGACAGATTGTAGCCAAAACCTTTTCAAATTTTTTTACTTTTCCAAGGATGATATATACAAAGTTAGAGCTTCATAGCACAAAAACTTTTCAAGTTATCGCGTTTACAAGGAATTCTTAGAGTGAATACATAGCTCTTGACCTTGACCTTGACCTTGACCTTTGACCTTGAAAGTGAATGTGTCAAAATCGTTCCCCCGAGGTATGAGGAGTAAGGTATGAATAAGAGTTCTGGAAAGCTTAGTGGAAAAAAGTTATAGCTAGTAGTACGAGTGCGGCGGCGGCGGCGGCGATGGAAACTTCACAAAAACTGATAGCTGCTAATAATAATGGAAACTTGTATTGCGCCTTAGTCCATACAACAAGCATGCTCAAAGCGCTACATAAAAAGAAAAAGAGAAAATATGTACATGGATATGTACATGAAGAAATTTGAGTTAGGAGATTTACAATGGATATGCAATATTGAATAGGTGTGTTTTGAGGCGAGACTTGAATGTGTCAAATGTTGGAGACGCTTTTAGTGATTGAGGGAGACTGTTCCATAGAAGAGGGCCAGCAACTGGGAAGGAGCGTTCACCAAATTGTTTGAGGTGGACACGTGGGACACAGAGTATAGACTGCTGTTGTTCAATCTGAGGGTACGGATACTTTAAGATAACTGTTAGCACCATGGTATTAATAGCAACAGTGAATCCGTCGATACTTAACATACTCAGATACTTTAATTTGAACAAGAACCTAGTTTCAGAGATCACATTGACCCATACAATACTTTCAACATTCTGTAAGAATCACACTAGGCTAAGGTTGCTCTGGCCTGAGATCTACACTATTCTAAGATAATATTTTCCCTCTTGCAACAGTTTTTGAAAAACTCTCTACGTCAACTCACTCCAGACTCCTGGCCAGGCCAGGTCCTCCTTGTCATCGCGGTCCAGTCCCGGCGCCAGACGGTTGAACTTGTCCAGGATGTCCAGAATCTCCTCCAGTACAGAGACAGCTTTAGACAGAGTCACGATGTCCGGACTCCTCAACTCGAGCAAGATCATACACGTCACCATCTCAGGGAGAAGGACTCCTGGAAATAAAAGGATTACTCTTTGATAGTAGAATTCAATAGTGAAAATTATTATCATCTGCTGATGCATACTGATTAAGGATATTTCGATAGACAAGGAATACTTCTTTAGTTGTAGGTGAAGGGTATTAAAATGGGTCAAAATACAAATATTTACAACAAAGCAACATTGACACTGAAAGGGGTTATTTATTTATTCAACTGTTAAGAAATTCTACATAATACATCACTATGTCAGAAATAAATTCTACATAACGCATCACTATGTCAGAAATAAATTCTACAAGTCAAGAAATCACATCATGAGCTTAAAGGTACATACAGAATAAGAGGGGACGAGCTTCTGACACAACTTATCTTAACCCCTTACTTGAAGGTGCCAAGGGAAAGGTATATTAAAAATATTTCTGTTGCTCTAAATCCAATGTTACTGACAGCTCATATTGGTCAGGTTCTGATTCATTGAGTGTTAAAAGCCATCTCCTGATGACACTACTGATGATATTTTGAGGAGGTTTCAAACAAATTGAATGTGTGGCTACTTGTCAAATTAATGTAAAATCCTCATACCTGTGACATCCTTGACGATGATGCGAGAGACAAGTGAGAAGTGTCTGCTGCTGTTACTGGCGATGCTGGCGGCGGCCGGGAGGATGTCTCCCACATGGGTACAAAGCAGCATGCAGTACTTCTTCAGGAGAGAGGCCGCTCCTCGCATCTCTAGACCTGGGGGAGGGAGACAGGGTTAGTTGGGCATAATATAAGGTTTGTCTTCTTCATTTTCACATTACTTAACCAAATTGCTATCTAAAGAACATCTAACAAGATCCTCATTCTAGATGCTTTGAAACAAGATGTATGATGATTGAATGAGAATAGGAGCAAATCATTGCTTTAGTTATTCATTTAAACAATTAAACTGAGAAGATTAAGCAAGACCTAACATTCAGAAGTATTGTAGCAACACTAGGCATTATTATTCAATGTTGGCAGGTGTTTGAACAGCTTATGAAGGAAAACATTGTTTTTAAGTTTTTCTATCTCAGATCTCAGAGGAGGGTAATGTAAAGTGCCTATTATCACCACAGGGAGTCAACAAACTATTACCTAGTCAGAATGTCACAACAACCTAACAGTCTCTGAGAATGGTTTAGCAAGATCCTTTATCATTTTCATTATTGCAAGGTGTTTTCAAAGTAAAACCTTGTTTAATATATTGTGCTTTCACCTACCGATCTCAGATGAAGGTTTAGTAAGGTCCTCATCCTCCTTGGCCTCCAGTATCCGGGAGACTCCGCTGGTCTCCTTGACGAAGATCTTGGAGACGAGGAGCCTCTGGAACTGGAGGAGGAGGTCGAGGGAGGGCGTCGTCTCCACAGGGTCAGCGTCCGGGGACTTGAGGGCTGTGTCTCGGGACAGGTCCTGCAGCTTAGACAGAGTGTGCGTCGATGAGTTTCTGTAGAGGAAGAGTAGAAAGTGCAAGAATGGTAATCAAAAGCTATAGTACTGTAATTTTCATCATGCAGTATTGCAACTAAAAGAGGATGTGGGTGAATGTTAGTGGTTCACCATCATATAGAGAAAATACAAGTGTTCCTTATTGAAAATGCATTAAAATTTAATTGAAGTGACTAAACCATAATGTATAAGAGCTGTGTCCCCTGACAGGTTCTGAAGCTTTGAAGGGTGTGTGTGGTTAGGTTTCTGCGAGGGTAAATAGATACAGTAGAAGATGATTTAATTGAGCCATATGTCAGGACATGTCCAAAACCGATGACAGGGTGGGCATGTACAAGTTTCTCAAAATGAAGAAAAGTAAGATATTTATACACATAACCTTATTGAAATTGAAAATATCTAAAACTTGAAGCAAGGAAACCCAAAGCTGTGTGAAAGTTATCTTCATTACAGAAAACCTGTCACTTTTGTCACAGTCTGATTAAAATCGACTGTGATTCGAGGAAAAATGTGTAAAAATATTATCTCTAGCGGGGTTTCGAACCTCACCCAGCCCGGCTTTCCTCTCATTCACAGTCTGAAGGCACCCCTATTGTTTTGACACAAGCTCATCTAGCCAAGCGAAAGGAGCGCAGTGAAAGCTTCCGTATCCCTCAGGGGCAGGTAACTCCAGTGTACCATTCGTTATACATAATCACGGCTAAACGTTATTTAAAAACGAGGATGTGATTGGATAGCTTACGACTGGGTCTGTCTGCACTAAACTGGTTATAGCAACACGTGATACAGGTGGGTGCATTCAGACCGAGACAGAGAGGATATCCCGAATGGTTCGAGACAATATTTTTTATATTTTATTCCTCGGAGCACGATCGATTTTAATCAGACTGCTTTTGTCAAGTTGTTAATAGAACTCTTTTGATCACTTAAGTTGCTCGGAAGATAGTGTTCTTTGTCAGATAGTTACACAAAACATGACAGGAACAAACCTGAGTAGTTGCTGTATAAGCTGCAGCAGTGGAATGGTAGCTTTGGAATCTGGGTCTCCCCGTAGAGCAGACGGACTGGCCTTCTCTATCACCGACTGCTCGGACTTCTCCGCGTTGGTGGCCTCACTGAGCTTGCCTTCCTCCGAGCTGTCCTCTCCACCCTCGCTCTCCTTCTCCTGGAGGGCAATCATCAATAGCAGGGTTGCACATTTGGAGATAATGAACAGCCATTTGTGAGTATGTGAAAACACTGGTGGGCTATAGTAACATGGTAGGTGCAAAGATGTTGGGCTTATAACCAGTTTAAAAACCTTGACTACCAAGCTTGATCCTCTGCAGCCAAAACCTTATACCCTTCATAAAAAGCAATCTTAAAAAAAGCATCAACAAGCTTTAACCTTTCAAAACCTGAACTTGAACCCAGCGTAAGGTTTACACTCAGCTCTGGCACCACCATACTGAAAATCCAATAATCTTGAACCCCTCCACCACCCTACCGTAAATCCCAACAGCTTGAATCCATGCACCACCCAACTAATATCTCATCACCTTCAACCTGTGCACCACCCAACTAAACTCCCACCACCTTGAATCCATGCACCACCCTACTAAAATCCCACCACCTTGAATCCCTGCACCACCATACTGTAAATCCCACCACCTTGAATCCCTGCACCACCATACTGTAAATCACACCACCTTGAACCCCTGCACTACTCATCTCAAAACCCTGAATTACCCATCAAGCACTTGACCTGTATCTGAAACCATTCAAACCCAGTTTCTAAGCTGCCTCTTCTTCATTCATCTATAAAGCAACTCACTGTTTTGTCCTCGATCTCCTGTATCTCCTTCTTGATGGCGGCGTGTAGAGCCGACTCCAGTCCTCCCTCGGCCATCAGGCTGCTCACCAGTAGGTCCGTCATGAACCTCTGACCTGGACTCATCACTGTCAGGTCTCGACCTGGGGAGGGGAAGAGCAATAGTTTCAATAACAAAAAGCATAAATTCCTTGAGTAAGAATGTTTCTTGTGTTTCAATGACACTATAGAATATAACTTTGTTGAAAGGAATGTATCTTGTCTTCAACTGTTCAGAGTCTACAGAACAAAACTAACATGCATGTTCACCAAGATTATATTAACAATGCATCAAGCACTTTAAATATTTAATAATACTTTCCTATTCAGGATGATTGCCTACGATTATGCAGAAGTAGTAAGTACAGGCAATATTAATTCCAGCAAGGATTTATAACGAGTGATCATGACATTTAGACTTTGAATGAAAACCATGTGAGATGCAAAACTCTTCAAAACTGGTACTTCAGTGTATTATTATCTGCAGACATGTCAAAATATCTCCAATGAAATGAATTCTCTAACATCAAAGATCTGAAACCTTATCAACAAGAATTTCAATATAAAGTTCACTACATATATACAAACTCACTCCCAGTAGCAAGAAGTGAAGACAAAGCTCTTGCTCTTTCCTCTGCAGTCGGGAGAAGTAACGACCAACCGCTCTGTAGTGTTGCTTGTGCTGCCATCTGGACTGTGTTGAGCACTCCGTTGTTACTGGCAAGGGCCACAACTCTCTGTTTGAGACTGGCGACTAGCGTGCTGCCCTGGCCGAGACCGAGAGTCTCAGGGTCCTCGGCTTGTGAGATGGCGGCATGGAGCTGGGAGGGTGATAACATTGGTTACTATCATGACAAGATAGAGTCATGTATACAAGTTTGACCAAACAATGAAGGTTTGAGGCGAGGAATACCAATCGTCTCTTTGGAAAAGACTTCATTTACAGTAAAATTGACTAAAGGCTGATATCATATTATTTATAGATTATTGGGAACTATTTTTAATTCTGTATCATGCATGATTAGAAGGTTAAAGTTACAGTTTACATATTTTTGCACTATTAATCAATTTTGGTGTTGCATGACTTTTCTTTTAATTACAGTGCTGATGAGTGAACAAGTTGTTAAGCCCCACTTGGGCAATACTTTAGTCATCGGTGGCTGCAGTGCTAATAGAAACTGTGACATATCAAAATTTGATAGCAACAACAATTCCTATTTCTGAAATGTGGGATGTTATTAGTGAAATCAACTTCATATATTACCCTACAATCCTTACAAAGCAGGGATTATATCAACATTGGACTTTGACATTAAAATTATCCCTTCTTCATTTTCATGTCTAACAAAATATCAGTTTCAATACCTGTAGATTGAGAAGATTGAGTCCAGCCACAGCCATACACTCCTTCTCCTGTGGCGGGGGCCAGTCACTCCGCCCGTCCATCCCCTCACACACCTCCGTCAATAGCTCGTTCAGCTGCTTGAACGTTGACTTGCAGATGTCTACTGTGAACGGGACACGCAGTCCGACAGACCAGTGACCACTTGATGACCAGATGAATGTCTGGAGGATAATATTCATTTTGTTGAAATTTTATTTCACAAACTTGCAGTTCAAATATGTTTCAGACATGCTACTTTTTTTTCAAATAATTGTCTGCTTTATGTATTAAGACTTAAACAGACCTCTAATATTGTCTCTTATTATAGACTGGTGATGAGGTCAATACCTGTTTTTATAGACCCGAGGAAAACAATATTGACCGAGGACGAAGTCAATATCACTTTTGGTCGAACTCGGGGTCACGGGGGTCAAGTCAATATCACTTTCTGTCGACTGTCATGTGACCGGTCCTCGACCAATCAGATTGCCGGAAAATGACGCTCACATAATAATGTCTCTTATTATCAAGTGCTGTGGTGACCTTGAAGATAAAGTCAAAGTCACCAAAGGTGACTGGTGTCTGTATTATCCCAAAATGTATACTATGACCTAATATGAACACTTTCTGTACAACGGTTCATGAGATATCGCAAAAATAGAGCCATTGGCTCTGTAGCTCATCAGGCATCATATCAAGTTTGCTTTATACAGGCAAGATGAGCTAAAAATGAAACTGATGTTACCTATTGCAAGAAAACCTATAAAAAAAATTACAAAACAAATGTATTATTATTCAACACTTCAACAAGGTTGTGACCCCTGTGACCCTATTTGGGATCACAGGGTCAACAAAGTTACAAATTAGAATCCCCATTGTCCAAGGACTCTGCACATATCAATATTAACTCTCTAGACCTTTTGGAACTGGAGAAGAAGATGAGAATTGGTTTTTAAGGTTGTGACCCTGTGACCCTATTTGGGGTCATGGGGTCACGAAATCTACAAGTAAGAATCCCGATTGGCCAAGGAGTCTGCACATATCATTTTCAACTCTATAGTCCTTTTAGTACTGGAGAAGAAGATGAAAATAGGTTTTTAAGGTTGTGACCCCTGTGACCCTATTTGGGGTCACAGGTTCACCAAAGTTACAAATTAGAATACCCATTGTCCAAGGAGTCTGCACATATCACTTTCAACTCTCTAGTCCTTTTAGAACTGGAGAAAAAGATGAAAATGGGTTTTTAAGGTTGTGACCCTTGTGACCCTATTTGGGGTCACAGATTCACCAAAGTTACAAATTAGAATCCCCATTGTCCAAGGAGTCTTCACAAATCACTTTCAACTCTCTAGTCCTTTTAGAACTGGAGAAGAAGATGAAAATAGGTTTTTAAGGTTGTGACCCCTGTGACCCTATTTGGGGTCATGGGGTCACGAAATCTACAAATTAGAATCTCCATTGTCCAAGGAGTCTTCACATATCACTTTATCTCTCTACTCCTTTTAGAACTGGAGAAGAAGATGAAAATAGGTTTTTAAGGTTGTGACCCCTGTGACCCTATTTGGTGTCACAGGGTCACCAAAGTTACAAATTAGAATCTCCATTGTCCAAGGAGTCTTCACATATCACTTTTAACTCTCTACTCCTTTTGGAACTGGAGAAGAAGATGAAAATAGGTATTTAAGGTTGTGACCCCTGTGACCCTATTTGGGATCACAGGGTCACCAAAGTTACAAATTAGAATCCCCATTGGCCAAGGAGTCTGCACATATCATTTTTAACTCTCTAGTCCTTCTGGAACTGGAGAAGAAGATGAAAATAGGTTTTTAAGGTTGTGACCCTTGTGACCCTATTTGGGGTCACAGATTCACCAGCAAATTAGAATCCCCATTGGCCAAGGAGTCTGCACATATCATTTTTAACTCTCTAGTCCTTCTGGAACTGGAGAAGAAGATGAAAATAGGTTTTTAAAGTTGTGACCCCTGTGACCCTATTTGGGATCACAGGGTCACCAAAGTTACAAATTAGAATCCCCATTGGCCAAGGAGTCTGCACATATCATTTTTAACTCTCTAGTCCTTCTGGAACTGGAGAAGAAGATAAATAAAGGTTTTTAAAGTTGTGACCCCTGTGACCCTATTTGGGGTCACAGGGTCACCAAAGTTACAAATTAGAATCTCCATATGCTAAGGTACTTTTACACAAAATTTCAGCTCTCTAATGTGTATGGTTCATGAGGAGAAGTGGAAAGTGTCAAAAGTTTACGGACGGACGACGGACGACGGACGACAGACGACGGACGACGGACGACGGACGACGGACGACGGACGACGGACGGACGGACGCCGGACGACGGGCCATGCCATAAGCCCATCTGGACTTTCAGTCCTGATGAGCTAATAACAACAAAGTCAAAAGTGATCAAAGTGCCGTGATTACCTTGAAAATAAGGTTATAGTCACCAAAAGTTAAATGGTGTCTGTGTAATCACCAAATGTAGGCTGTGATCAAAAATGAAGGTTTTGAGTTCAATGGTTCAAGATATATCGTGTGAGCAACAGTGTCAAAAGTGATCAAAAGTGAATGGTGTCTGTATAATCCCCAAATGTATACTGTGACCTTATATGAACATTTTTGGTGCAAAGGTTCATGAGATATTGTAATTTTGAGAAATGATTTACTTTGCTTACTTTGTTCAATAGGCAGGTTGCTTGCTCTCCTTCATGTATCATATAATGTTTATTAATAATATTTGTTATTTTATTTTGTAATGGAGAGGTATTTATATAAGACATTGCGGCTTGTTTACTCATCCATATTCATTTCTTGAATAAAAATATATTTACACCCATATCATAATAACAACAGGGTCAAAATTAAGTGATCAAAGTGACGTGGTGACCTTGAAAATAAGGTCAAGGTCACCAAACGTAACTGGTGTCTGTTTAATCCCAAAAATGTAGGTTGCGATCAAGTATGAAAGCTTTGAGTTCAATGGTTCATGAGAGATCGTGTTAACAAGAGTCTTAAAAATGATCAAAGTGCCGTGGTGACCTTGAAAATAACAACACGGTCACCAAAAGTGAATGGTGACTGAGAAACCCTGAATATGAAGGCTTTGGGTGCAATGGTTTATAAGATATTGTATTAACAAGAATTCATATGTAGGTATGGACGTACGGCACTGAACATAATGTCCCCCGTTCCGTGTTGTGGCGGGGGACAGCAAACAAAACAATTATCACAGCCTGAATTAAAGGTTGCAGACTATGTCTAAATTTGTTTACAAAACTTCTGGAAAAAAAAAATAATAAAATCTGCATGCATTAAACTGCAATAATGAGTATGCCATATAAATGTGCTCTCTTTTTATCATCATTATCATCATCATCATCACCATCATCATCATCATCATACTAATGGCTCAGGAACCCACCTGAGAGGGTCCACAAGAGGTCCCTACAATATTCTTGGTCTCGCAGCCCATCATGATTGTAGGTTCAGTGATGTTCCCGACAGAGTTGTCTCCCAGTTGTCCCTGTTCGTTCTTCCCCCAGCAGAACACCTCCCCGTCCTCCGTGATGACGGTGCAGTGCATCGACCCCACCGCAACATCGACTACCTTCTTACCCATCAGGGACTCTATCTGCTTCGGGTGTCGTACATGGTCCTCAGAGCCGTGTCCTAGTCGGTAGTTGTCTCCCTTTCCCCTGGAATCACATGAGCACAAAATGTAGGAGCTGTCTCAAATTTATTTCAGGAACTTAGATTTCAGTGTGTTTGGTTAAAAGAAATCATGAAGATTGATCAAATAAACTAGTATAAACCCGTATTAACAACATTATCTTTCATTTGCCTTCTGAAAGTTGAAAAGTTGAAAAAATTTGGATATTTATGGATAAAAGGTCATGATACAACATTGGGTATTTAAATATAATTGGGATAAGCAATACAAAGTAAATGAATTTGTCACTTCAAGGTCCATATATATAATGGGAGAATTGGGTAACAACGAAAATAATAAGAGAATAATTATGTTTGATAAGGAGTTTACGATAGACATATGAGAGACAAACGTTATAGTCATTGTCTTTTAAGGTCTCAAGGTGACAGCCAACAAACAACTTACCTAGAATTTCACAATATTTTAACTCTTAGGTTATATATACTCCACATTTAAAATCTTGACATACCATGAGAAGAGAGTTCCTGACTTGGTGAGAGCGAGAGAGAACTGGGCCCCACAGAAGACACGCACGATGTCCTGTCCCATGAGCCTCTCTACCAGCTTGGGGGTCTTACACCCGTCACTCCCGCCCCGCCCCAGCTTCCCGTAGTCTCCGTCACCCCACGAGTACACTGCACCTGCAGGAGAGATGTATTGATTTGTGATATTGAGAAACAAAGCAGTCAAACAGGTGAGAGTCTCACACCTGTTATTCCCATCATTCCTAAGCTTCCAGTCGAAGATGAAAAAACCTAGGGTGTAAATATCCAAATTGTTAGGGATATTTAGAGTTTTTAAGATTTTTATCAGTATGACAATATATCAATAGATTGTTTACATATATACATTTCATATAATTCTGTGGTATTTGAGAAATTTATGAAATGGACAAAATGTGTTAGAGATATGAGGAATTTGTATAGCATTTCATCAGTATGACAATAAATCAGTTGATTGTTTACCATATACCAATCCCTTGGCATAAATTCCTAATCATATACAATTTTCAATTTGTTTTAACTATTTTGTCCAATATACATATATAGTGATTCATAGTAAAAGTTTTTGTATGTTCGATACATGAGCAAGGCAAGACTATTTGAAGACAAATAATCTTACATTAAGGATCTTACATTTAACGCTCATCTATGGAAACAGATTCTTTTTAGGCTTGGAAAGCAATCTGCTGTTTCATTTAAAGTCATAACATCACAAGCTGACACATTGATTCACGCTGATTCATGACACATGATGAAATGACATTTTCTCCAAAGCACTTTGATCAGTATTTTCGTTGACATGTAAAAAATTTCCTCCTAGGAAATGAAATGAATAATAGAAATGCCTCATCTTCTATACATTCTATCCTTAACGCTTAAATCAATAATAGTTATAGATATCTGAATGAAGACAATGTTCCTACCAGTATCGGTGACAGCCACTGTCTGTGCGTCTCCACTTCCACAAGCTATATCCACGACCCGGTGACCCTTCAGCGCTGTAACCAGACTGGGGAATGTGCTATCCTCGCTGCTCCCCAGACCGAGCCGACCGTAGTTGCCTCGCCCCCACGTGTACAGTTCTCCGTTGGCAGTGATGGCAGTACTGTACGTGCTGCCGCTAGCGATGTTCACAATGTGTTTACCTGATAGGCCTGTGATGAGTGTTGGTTCATCTCGTGATCTGAGGGAAGATAAAATTGTAAAAAGATCTTATTACCTATGCAAAAGTCACATCAGGGTTCACATATTTCATATGATGCCCGAGGGCCAGATAATTTTTTCATTGTGCTGTCATGTTATTAACAATGCTTTGATGTCTCAGTTAGCCTATGACATTGCATTCTACAAGCTAGTTAGTCTGCCTATGCTGAGGAGTATGTTTTGAGTATTTTCGTATATAAATAATAAACAGAATATCATATTCAAGCCCATGACATACTATAATTACGACATTTGTGCCTAAATATCAGTATATCCATGGCAATCGCTTGGGGTAACTTGTATCTGTGCATGTGACTCTTGTAATAAACTTAATTATTATGTCACATAATATCCTCTATGGGATTAACTTGGTGTTATCTTAATATTCATACTTCAACACTTTTTTCTTTCAACTTTATTTTTTGGTCCATTGACTAAATTTTGAGAAAGTGAGTGGTGTACAAAAAAACCTCTTTGGTCAAACTATACTAAACGATTATGTTCTAAAAATAAACAAATATTTTAACAAATTTTAAATAAACAGACATTTAAGAAGTTGATATGATGAGTAACGGGGTACGGTATCAAATTGTTTTAGTGGCTTCTATGGATGACGAGAACTGAACAAAAAAACTCACATGCAGTCCCCGTGTCCGAGCCGTCCCCCATCTCCATTCCCCCATGTGTACACGTCTCCCTCTGCAGTGAGCGCCAGGAAATGCTTCCCATCCGCATGGGCTCCGAGTTTGATCACTTCCTTGTCTCCAAACCCTCCCACTAGCTGTGGAGACTGATGAGGAGGGAAGGAATTTTAATAGGTGCACAATCAAATAATCATGACACAACAAGCGACACAAATAATTGAACAAATACAAGCATCTAAAATAAAACAATTACAAGCAGCTCATGGATGAAATATCGCTGAAGCGGCATAAAACAATAACTGACTCACTCACTAATGAACAAAAACAAGCAGCTCAAATAAATGAACAAAAACAAGAAACTCAAACTCATAAACAAATACAAGCAAATCAAATTCATGAACAAATACAAACAACTGAAATTAATAAACAAGCAACTATAATAAAATGAACAAATACATGCAACTCAAATTAATGAACAAATACATGCAACTCAAATTAATGAAGAAATAAAAGCAACTCAAATGAATGAACAAGTTACTCAATTAAATGAGCAAATACAAACAACTAAAATTGATGAAATAATTCAATCAATTCAAGTTTATTGACAAATTCAAATTAATGATTGAGTGAGTAATTGTTTTATGCCACTTGGGCAATATTTCAGCCATTAGCTTTAGCAGCGTGTCAAATTATTGAACAAATACAGGCAACTCAAATTAATAAACATTTACAAGAAACTCAAGTAAACCAAACTTAATGAGAATTTCTGACAATGCAAGAAAGAAATAATTCTGTTCATACCTGTGAAAGAGAATACATAAAGGATTCACAATTGGCAAAGTTTGAACTCACAAGGACATGCATAGAAATAAAACACAGAGCCTCAAGCAGCAAGTTTTGAATAACTGACAATAAAAAGAGATAAAGAATATCACCACTACCTGAGTCTCCGAGCTGTAGAACATGGTGTAGACCCGTCCGGACCGGGTGAGAGCCAGGAGACAACGCTCTGCACACACGATCTGCTGGATACCTCCCATATCGTTGAAGAAGTCTAGAAGGTGGGGTCCGTGGTTGCTCCCACCTCCGCTCCACCCCAACCACCCCCACCCCATCACCTCCTGGGTCACTGCGGTCCGGTGGTTCTGTGAAATACAGTTTATCATTGAGATACATCAGTGATGAATAAACCCAGTTAAAGGAGTTCATGGCTGCTTACACCTCAACTTTACCACAACCAAAGCTTAATCCATAACGTCCTTAGACGGGGCTGCTAAAGATTACTACAAGTTCTACATTAAATACTCATACAATCAGGAAAAGACCCATAAAAATTAAAGAGGCCACAGTTTCATGTTGCTACTTGCTTACTTATTAAGGGACTCTCTGCCAGTCCCTGGACTCAGCACGTCATATTTTTAGATTTATCACTGTATGAATATTCTCACCTTATGGCTGGAGCTGGGTGGGAGGTATGAAGCTGTGAGACGATCTAGATGAGACATGATGACGACGGCGCTCTGTCTGAGATCGACCGGCATCTCGTCATCTTCTGGGTAGGTCAGGTAGCGCAGGAAGCACTCAGTCGGGCTCACGTGGAAGAGGCCGTTCTGGAGGGAAGAGAAATATCTCTTTTATTCACATTTACAGTGGTCTGGTTATGCAGGTTTATAGATATACTGTAAACTGTATGGAACAAGGAGATCATATGATTTGGCAAGAGCTAGTACCAAGAAAGCCTGGCCAATACAAGCTTAACATTGACAAGACCAGGGAATACACAGAAACACAAATTGTGAAAGACCAAAACTTCCAAAATATTCCACAACCATGTCAATAAAAACAAATTTATGACAAATTGTGAAGAACATAAAATATTCTTTTCAGGTGTACTGAATATAAACTAGGTTAAAATACAAAATTGCTGCAAATGAGGTATTTCCATATTGGCCTTGAAATAGGTCCACTAGGCATTATATTGGCCCTTCGCATTGTCCCAAAATACATAACTTGATATGACATACAGTCTCAAACAAGTTACCATAGCACATACCTCATCCCACCTGGACATCTCGAACACCCTTGACCTTGTGTTATGGATGCCCTCGAAACGTTTGAGGAGTGGAAGCAATGGTGCTGAAATGAGGCTGCTGCTGACGCGGTTGTCGTACTCGTGGTGGCTGTTGTTCCAGAGGTTCAGGAGGAGCAGTACCGAGGAGAGGATGTGGCTGAGGGAGCCTCGCTGGACCGCCAGCTCTAGGAGGAGAGACAGAGCTATCTGCTGGTCTTGTACCGGGATCTTACTGGAGCCTCGGGCACTGCTGCTGCCACTCAGGTCTCTGGAAAGAAAAGGTTCATGTATTTTTTGCAAGGTTTGGATGTGCTTATAAGAGAAGAGAATGAGAATTGGAGATCCTTACTGAATGAAAACTCAAGGAGAAGAGATAGTGTCTTTTGTTGGTCTATCCTTGCACTTTATGCTACTGTAAGGGTCAAAGTGAAGAAAAGACAGGAACAGACCAAGAACAAAGGAGGTTAAGGAAGACAATGAAGATGATATTATGTGAATAAAACATGCACTGCTAAGCAGCAATATTCTGAGTGACCAAATCACAATTTGTTATTAATAGAAAAACACTAGGATTGGGCACTTGGAAAATCAGGATATGAAGTATTCAAGATCCTAGTTAAAGCTCCAGACCACAACTCACCCAGCCACCACAGAGTGCAGGAACTTGGTAGCTCTCTCCACGACCTCCAGCCAGACGGTGGACACAGAGCCCTCCTCAAACAGCGTGGCCTCGGGGAGTGACCTCAGAGCATCTAGAGACTCCTGTAGAAGTTCACTACACAGGTCGGCGTCTTCCCCGGACCTCCAGGCTCGACGCAGGAATGCAAATGCAAAACTTAAAGCTGCCCTAGATCCTACCCTAGCTAGACCCATCGTCGCCTTCTCGGCTGGTTTTGTGGAAGTGCTGCAAATAAAGGCAAATGACATTTTTTAAATTGATTTCTGAATCACCTACAATACTTTTTTGAATGAATTGGTTTGTATCTTTTAAAATAATTGGTCGACAACATAATTAGGCCTTCATCATTTGATATTTTAACATAGTATCCTCAGAAATCTGATCATAGAGTACACTTATGTTCTGTCATCCATGCAAAGAAACAGCATTGAATGCGAGCTATCAGAGAAACTTCTGATGGTGCATAACATTTAAAATGCATTCTTTGTGGAAAACCTTAATCCTCTCTTCTGTTAACTTTATTGAGGACAAGGAATCAACCTGGTTACTTGTTTGGACTTGTAACAGGGATTCAGAAATAATATTGATCAAAAATGCATTCTTATAATTGAAACCTAACTATTCTTCTTATGATTTAGAAATTAAAGTTGCATACACCAACTCAAAACATCTGCCTACCTTTTCTGTTTGTTGAGGTTACTCTGATTGGCTTGTCGTTTCTTGGTGGGTGCCCTCTTGTCATAGGGACTCTGTCGACAGACCGCGGTGAAGTAGCGCTCGAGGACGGCGAGGCGTTGGTGGAGCCGTGTGGCGGAGAGAGTCGTGGAGGAGGAGTGCATGCACAGCTGCTGGTGCTCGTACAGTAGGGAGTGGAGGCAGTCCTTGAGCTTGCTGATATCTGCAGGTAGAAGATTTATAGCGATATTATTATTTATACAACAAGCAGGAAAGGGAGCAGTCCTTAAGCTTGCTGATGCCTGAAGGTAGAAGAAACCATTTACGGCTTTAACAAAATCAGTTACAGAAATGATGGTTTACAGCACAAGCAGGGAGTGGAGACAGTCCTTGAGCTTGCTGATGTCTGGAAGAAGAACATTTATAGAGATATTATTTAACTATTTTGTCTACAACAAAACAGTTAAAGAAATGGAGGTTTACAACACTCGTAGGGAGTGGTGACAGTCCTTGAGCTTGCTGATGTCTGTTGATAGAAGAAATCACAGTTAAAGGCTTTCATTAGAGAGCAACTGTGCACCTAAAACAGTCCTTGAGCTTGCCGATGTCTGAAGGTAATACCCAATAACAGTTAAAAAATGATGGTTTATAACACAAGCAGGGAATGGAGACAGTCCTTGAGCTTGCTGATGTCTGGAGACAGACGGTTTATAGAGATTGTATTAACCATATTGTATACATCACTTATTGGGAAATCATGCATTCCTTTAGCTTTTTCATGTTTGAAAACAGAAGAAATCACAGATGAAGGGTATTACAAGAGAACACACAAAGCTGCTGGAATGGAGACGGTCCTTGAGCTCACCAACGGTTCTTACATCGATAATTAGTTCTATCTTCAGAGGCAGGGTAAGTGCTCTGGGCTTTACTGCTGTCAAATTAATGCTATCACAAAAATATTTCAAGATCCACAAGTTTTAATAGTTAAACATAAGGTATATCTTCTCACCTGGTTGCTGGCCCCATGTCCAGGAGTCAATGAGAGGCTGGGAGGGTCGGGGCTGTGAGTTCTCCAGGATATATACCTAATGCAATAGTGAACTCACCTGGTTGCTGGCCCCATGTCCAGGAGTCAATGAGGGGCTGGGAGGGTCGGGGCTGTGAGTTCTCCAGGTTATAACTATCTAATACAAGAGTGAACTCACCTGGTTGCTGGCCCCATGTCCAGGAGTCAATGAGAGGCTGGGAGGGTCGGGGCTGTGAGTTCTCCAGGATATATACCTAATGCAATAGTGAACTCACCTGGTTGCTGGCCCCATGTCCAGGAGTCAATGAGGGGCTGGGAGGGTCGGGGCTGTGAGTTCTCCAGGATATATACCTAATGCAATAGTGAACTCACCTGGTTGCTGGCCCCATGTCCAGGAGTCAATGAGAGGCTGGGAGGGTCGGGGCTGTGAGTTCTCCAGGATATAACTATCTAATACAAGAGTGAACTCACCTGGTTGCTGGCCCCATGTCCAGGAGTCAATGAGGGGCTGGGAGGGTCGGGGCTGTGAGTTCTCCAGGATATATACCTAATGCAATAGTGAACTCACCTGGTTGCTGGCCCCATGTCCAGGAGTCAATGAGAGGCTGGGAGGGTCGGGGCTGTGAGTTCTCCAGGATATAACTATCTAATACAAGAGTGAACTCACCTGGTTGCTGGCCCCATGTCCAGGAGTCAATGAGAGGCTGGGAGGGTCGGGGCTGTGAGTTCTCCAGGATATATACCTAATGCAATAGTGAACTCACCTGGTTGCTGGCCCCATGTCCAGGAGTCAATGAGAGGCTGGGAGGGTCGGGGCTGTGAGTTCTCCAGGATATATACCTAATACAATAGTGAACTCACCTGGTTGCTGGCCCCATGTCCAGGAGTCAATGAGGGGCTGGGAGGGTCGGGGCTGTGAGTTCTCCAGGATATAACTATCTAATACAAGAGTGAACTCACCTGGTTGCTGGCCCCATGTCCAGGAGTCAATGAGAGGCTGGGAGGGTCGGGGCTGTGAGTTCTCCAGGATATATACCTAATGCAATAGTGAACTCACCTGGTTGCTGGCCCCATGTCCAGGAGTCAATGAGAGGCTGGGAGGGTCGGGGCTGTGAGTTCTCCAGGATATATACCTAATACAATAGTGAACTCACCTGGTTGCTGGCCCCATGTCCAGGAGTCAATGAGGGGCTGGGAGGGTCGGGGCTGTGAGTTCTCCAGGATATATACCTAATACAAGAGTGAACTCACCTGGTTGCTGGCCCCATGTCCAGGAGTCAATGAGGGGCTGGGAGGGTCGGGGCTGTGAGTTCTCCAGGATATAACTATCTAATACAAGAGTGAACTCACCTGGTTGCTGGCCCCATGTCCAGGAGTCAATGAGGGGCTGGGAGGGTCGGGGCTGTGAGTTCTCCAGGATATATACCTAATGCAAAAGTGAACTCACCTGGTTGCTGGCCCCATGTCCAGGAGTCAATGAGGGGCTGGGAGGGTCGGGGCTGTGAGTTCTCCAGGATATATACCTAATGCAATAGTGAACTCACCTGGTTGCTGGCCCCATGTCCAGGAGTCAATGAGGGGCTGGGAGGGTCGGGGCTGTGAGTTCTCCAGGATATATACCTAATACAATAGTGAACTCACCTGGTTGCTGGCCCCATGTCCAGGAGTCAATGAGGGGCTGGGAGGGTGGGGGCTGTGAGTTCTCCAGGATATAACTATCTAATACAAGAGTGAACTCACCTGGTTGCTGGCCCCATGTCCAGGAGTCAATGAGGGGCTGGGAGGGTCGGGGCTGTGAGTTCTCCAGGATATATACCTAATGCAATAGTGAACTCACCTGGTTGCTGGCCCCATGTCCAGGAGTCAATGAGAGGCTGGGAGGGTCGGGGCTGTGAGTTCTCCAGGATATATACCTAATGCAATAGTGAACTCACCTGGTTGCTGGCCCCATGTCCAGGAGTCAATGAGAGGCTGGGAGGGTCGGGGCTGTGAGTTCTCCAGGATATATACCTAATGCAATAGTGAACTCACCTGGTTGCTGGCCCCATGTCCAGGAGTCAATGAGGGGCTGGGAGGGTCGGGGCTGTGAGTTCTCCAGGATATATACCTAATGCAATAGTGAACTCACCTGGTTGCTGGCCCCATGTCCAGGAGTCAATGAGAGGCTGGGAGGGTCGGGGCTGTGAGTTCTCCAGGATATATACCTAATGCAATAGTGAACTCACCTGGTTGCTGGCCCCATGTCCAGGAGTCAATGAGGGGCTGGGAGGGTCGGGGCTGTGAGTTCTCCAGGATATATACCTAATGCAATAGTGAACTCACCTGGTTGCTGGCCCCATGTCCAGGAGTCAATGAGAGGCTGGGAGGGTCGGGGCTGTGAGTTCTCCAGGATATATACCTAATGCAATAGTGAACTCACCTGGTTGCTGGCCCCATGTCCAGGAGTCAATGAGGGGCTGGGAGGGTCGGGGCTGTGAGTTCTCCAGGATATAACTATCTAATACAAGAGTGAACTCACCTGGTTGCTGGCCCCATGTCCAGGAGTCAATGAGGGGCTGGGAGGGTCGGGGCTGTGAGTTCTCCAGGATATATACCTAATGCAATAGTGAACTCACCTGGTTGCTGGCCCCATGTCCAGGAGTCAATGAGAGGCTGGGAGGGTCGGGGCTGTGAGTTCTCCAGGATATATACCTAATGCAATAGTGAACTCACCTGGTTGCTGGCCCCATGTCCAGGAGTCAATGAGAGGCTGGGAGGGTCGGGGCTGTGAGTTCTCCAGGATATATACCTAATGCAATAGTGAACTCACCTGGTTGCTGGCCCCATGTCCAGGAGTCAATGAGGGGCTGGGAGGGTCGGGGCTGTGAGTTCTCCAGGATATATACCTAATGCAATAGTGAACTCACCTGGTTGCTGGCCCCATGTCCAGGAGTCAATGAGAGGCTGGGAGGGTCGGGGCTGTGAGTTCTCCAGGATATATACCTAATGCAATAGTGAACTCACCTGGTTGCTGGCCCCATGTCCAGGAGTCAATGAGGGGCTGGGAGGGTCGGGGCTGTGAGTTCTCCAGGATATATACCTAATGCAATAGTGAACTCACCTGGTTGCTGGCCCCATGTCCAGGAGTCAATGAGAGGCTGGGAGGGTCGGGGCTGTGAGTTCTCCAGGATATATACCTAATGCAATAGTGAACTCACCTGGTTGCTGGCCCCATGTCCAGGAGTCAATGAGGGGCTGGGAGGGTCGGGGCTGTGAGTTCTCCAGGATATAACTATCTAATACAAGAGTGAACTCACCTGGTTGCTGGCCCCATGTCCAGGAGTCAATGAGGGGCTGGGAGGGTCGGGGCTGTGAGTTCTCCAGGATATATACCTAATGCAATAGTGAACTCACCTGGTTGCTGGCCCCATGTCCAGGAGTCAATGAGGGGCTGGGAGGGTCGGGGCTGTGAGTTCTCCAGGATATATACCTAATACAAGAGTGAACTCACCTGGTTGCTGGCCCCATGTCCAGGAGTCAATGAGGGGCTGGGAGGGTCGGGGCTCTGAGTTCTCCAGGATATATACCTAATACAAGAGTGAACTCACCTGGTTGCTGGCCCCATGTCCAGGAGTCAATGAGGGGCTGGGAGGGTCGGGGCTGTGAGTTCTCCAGGATATAACTATCTAATACAAGAGTGAACTCACCTGGTTGCTGGCCCCATGTCCAGGAGTCAATGAGGGGCTGGGAGGGTCGGGGCTGTGAGTTCTCCAGGATATATACCTAATACAAGAGTGAACTCACCTGGTTGCTGGCCCCATGTCCAGGAGTCAATGAGGGGCTGGGAGGGTCGGGGCTCTGAGTTCTCCAGGATATATACCTAATACAAGAGTGAACTCACCTGGTTGCTGGCCCCATGTCCAGGAGTCAATGAGGGGCTGGGAGGGTCGGGGCTGTGAGTTCTCCAGGATATAACTATCTAATACAAGAGTGAACTCACCTGGTTGCTGGCCCCATGTCCAGGAGTCAATGAGGGGCTGGGAGGGTCGGGGCTGTGAGTTCTCCAGGGCCAGCAGTGCTGCCTCCTCTTGATCGAGTCTCTGACATGGCGGACAGTTGCACCCGTTGTTTGGTCCACAGTGGCCATCGCAGCACGGGCAGGACAACACCTTCATGCCACAGTAATACTTGCCTGTGTCTCCTGCAACAGAAATAATGGACTTAGAAACTTTGTACAATAGAGACTTGCCTTTGTTGTCTGCAATAGAAGAGTGGAATATGAATCTGAGTAATGATGATTTTTGCCTGTGTCACCTGTAATTGAGGTGAATTGAGGTGATCTGGGGTGAAATGGTGCTTTCAAGACTATTTCACTTATATCACTGCTGCTAGTAATATTGAAGGGAGAAAGCCTGCAACACTTTTGAGGCTTTGCATGGGGAAGGGTGGACCTGAAGGCATTGGCTAGAACTAGCGAACCATGGGTGGTACTGAGCTGAAATTCAGTGTATTATCGACCCAACGTGCACTTGAAAAACATTATTTACGATCTTTGCACAATATTCATATGTGTCAGTGCCGCCTGAAACAGAAATAATGTTCATAGAATCCTTGAACAAAAGTGATTCTTGCTTGTGTAACATAAACTCAAAAATCTTTATGTAATAGTGAGAATTCTCTTCACCACTAACTTTTCACCAAGGTTGTGAGAATTTATGTAAAATGGATCTTGCCAGTGTGCCTGCCAATGTTCATGATACTGAGCAGGCAAGTATCTCAGGGCTAGTTTTCTTTAATTAAGATATAGATGCATTTTAGAAAACTGTTTGTTCAAGGATAACATTATTTAACTCTTTTGCCGGCAGAAGAAGTAAGAAAATCTGTTTCATCTCAAATATACACAAAATAATTGTTTTAGAAACACGACATTCGAAAACAAATATGACACATAATTCATTGCAAATGATATATTCCACAAAAAGATTCACTTCGACTTTTTTTCTATTGTTACAAAACTTGGCCCAATACTTAAATCAATATGAAATGTGACAAGTTAGAAACCTCAGTACAAAGCTCTTTCCCACACAAAACCACAGGTATCCATTGTTGACAGCAATGTAGATGATATCAATATCCTACTGACAGGGATGTTAAAGCTTTCTATCTTCACATGAAACAGGTCACTGGACACAAATTTCTTTTGACCAAGTACCTTATAAAATATCTACCTTCTTCAATAATAATACAGTAAATGTTATAACTGATATCATACACCTGAACTTAATGCCTTATTCTAAAAATCAATTATCTCCTGCTATAAAATTAACTAGACCAAGGTTTTATCATCTTCCATTTCTCTCTTCGTATCTTTAAAACACGTTTTTAGTTTAGAATTTGACACAAAAGGGTACTAAAATTTGATATATTATTTATGATATATATCTATAATTCATTCTAAGACATTTTAAAAGGTAAATTTTGATTCCAATGAAATGATATGTATCAATTATTGTCATTTTCTCATAGAACTCAAGATTTAAGCGAAAGAGATAATCTTTCCAAATATTATTTTGATTAATTGTACCTTATTAAAAGAAACAAATAATCACCTATATCCTAAAGTAAACATGCAAATGAAGAGTTAAAGCAGAAACACAAAAACTGTAAACAATCCCCACACATAAAACACTAACAGTGTCCCTAACAAAACATATTGTGGCTAACCCAAATCCTGTACAGAAGAACCATAGCTTATAGCTTATAGCGTAAACATATAATCACCCATGTCCTCAAAACAAACCTGCAGATAAAGGGTTAAGGCAGGGATACAAAAACTGTAAACAAGCCCCACACATAAAGCACTCACTGTGTCCCATTCCCAAGCTGTCCAATTCCATACACATTAATTAGAACTAATCAAAATAATGAAAATAATCACCACCATCCTCAAAACAAAAGTGCAGATGAAGGGTTAAAGCAGAGACACTGTAAAAAAGCCCCACTCATAAAACACTAACAGTGTCCCTTACAAAACATATTGTGGCTAACCCAAATCCTGTACAGAATAATCATAGCTTATAAAATAAAAATATAATCACCCATGTCCTCAAAACAAACGTGCAGATGAAGGGTTAAGGCAGAAACACAAAAACTGTAAACGAGCCCCCACTCATGGTGTGGCTAACAAAAGCTGTTGTAGGTAACACATCCCATCAGTAATGTAATACAGCACAGAAATAACACAGATCTCGGTTTTATCTTGATGCTTTTTCACCATTGTAAACAGACGTAAGGGGGCGGTCGGTGTGTGTGAGAAGCCCATAAGAAGTAGGTAGCTAGTTTCAAAGGTAAACTTAGTATTACCCAGTAGTTCTATGTACGTCGGAAACAAGAATTTGTGTACAGTTTTTGTGTTTCTGCCTTAAAGGGACCATTCGAGTAGGTTTTTTTTCGTGGAAACGAAATTCAGGGGGACTTTCCTATTTACAATTATGTATGATCTTTACATGATAATTTCACACTTAATTTCAAATATGTTTGTGAGATAAGCATTTTAGTTGTTAAAGATTTGACAATTAGACAAAAAATAAAGTATATCGCTAAACAAATATAAACATGGTGAAATGAAGCCAATCATCGAAGCTACGATCATGGAATGCATTACTACGACAAAATACTGTCGTAACTGTATTATGAATTATTTGTAGATATGCTCCCCCTCTATCAATCATGTATTTATTTCTTTATTTTGTTAATGAATTAGCATAATCCAGCACATTTGTTTTCTCGCAATTTTCAACTTTCAAAATGGCAGACGAAATGCGATCGAGTGGTGCCTTTAAGAAGTAGGTAGCTTGTTGCAAAGGTACTAGCTCAGTATTATCCTGCAGTTAAAAGTACTTTGGAGGCAAAATAATTTCGACCTACCCCAAAACCTAATTCAAAGATTGGGAAAGACACCTTTGACAATGGGTCATTTCATGTTTATTGACAATTTTCTGAATTTCATATAGGCCATTGCTCATTTCAACAATAGTAAACTTCATAATTTTAATAGGCCATTTTTTCATCCAATGTGCAAAATTGTGACCCCTGCCTTTCCCAATCACTGCTAATTGTTTGAAAAGTAGATTTTGGGTTCTTTGAGAGGCATTTAATAAGTTGGAAGGACCTATGTTAGTCCAAGAAAGGTGATTTTGTTGTTGACCTAATTCTATAATGAAGAGGAAATATATGGATGATAACTTCTTTTTAAATGGTAAGGGATGTTTCAACATGTTCTTGTTTGTTCTCGGGAGAGGTTCCTTGAAATATTTAACCGGTTTTAAATACTTTGATACCACAAATCAAAAATTGCTTTTCAAAGTTGAAAATTTCAACATGAATGATCTTTTTTATCCAGACAGCGAAATTATCATATTTAAAAAGACACACAACTCACAGGAATCGGAAAAGACATCTAGGACTATGGGCCATTTTCAATGTTTTTGGTAATTTTCTGAATTTCAAATGGGCTATTGCCCATTACATCAATAGTAAACTTCAAAATATTAATTGGCCATTTTTTTTTAAATGTGGAAAATGGCCCATGGCCCCTGCCTTTCCCAATCACTTAACTCAAAGTAAAAACTATGAAAACAATTCCAAAGAAGCCATTCTTGCGTTTGACTTAGTTTCCCGTAAAAAAAGACATGCAGAAAAAAGAAACCATAACAGCCACGTGTTTGTAATAAGTATAGAAGATAACAATATAATCCTGAACGATTAACCAGCAAGATTAGTTGAGCATTAAAAACATACCTTCATACCAATCCAATTATCAGAAAAAATGCCGAAATTTTAAAATATTTCAAAATTGACATCAGCAAATGTTTCGTAATTTTAGAAAATTCCTTAAAAGTACAGATCTTAGAGTGAACTGTTGTTATGCGGTCCATCAAAGCTTTAAATAAACCTTTCACTAAAGAGTATTTTTATCCTGATGTTTTCTTCAGCTGTGTAACGTAAGAAAGGGTGGCACAAACCAAAGCTTTTACCTTCGCTGGCAAGGACCCAGCCATTCACCAGGTATGCTGTATTAATCGGTGCTATTTAAAGTGACAGTTTTACCATTCAGTAAATAGAACATAAATGAGGCATCACGGGGCTAAAACATCTTAAGAGAAACTATAACCTCATTAACAAGATATTGCGAGCTTAAACTGAATACCAATGAATGGATAGAACATATTTATGGTACAGTTAAGGTTTCATCGTCTTTGAGGGGACACTGCAACATATAGATCATAGGTCATGTTATGTAAGGAAGAGACCATTAACAAGTGAATATCTAAATAAAATAAAAACTTTTTTACTGATGTCATTCAGCCTAAATGATTAACCATGCGAAATAAAATAGATAGAATTTATTAAAAACGAGCTCCTGCCCCTTTAAAATACTCACTAATGAATGGCATTTATCATATAGTTGCTAAAGGTTTTATATTCCTGTAACTTGGTCATCAAGACTGGTTCAGCATTAATGATTCAGTCCATAAAGGGTTAAGGCGCTACAAGTTGATAAATGAAGGAAGTACTTCTAAGTCCTGATATAGAGAAACAAACATTAGCCTAAATACCGACACATCTGATATCTCCTATACTGTGCTAGCTAGGGTCCCTGTGTTATCTCTCTCTCTACTTTAAAAATTGCTAAAAAGCCTGAAAATGATGATTGTCAGAGATATCTTTCCCAATCATTGGGTCATGAATGTTATGTAACATTGTTCAAAGGTTGGAATAGGTTCAAAACTGAAATGCAGGAGGTAATTATTTCTAATTAACATTTTGGCCACTCAAGAGATGTTCAACATTAAAGATTCAGTTGTTAAAGGGTTAAGGCGCTAGAAGTTGATAAATGAATTGTGCCGACAGAAGGCAGTACTTCTAAGTCCTCGATATAGAGAAACAAACATTAGCCTAAATACCGACACATCTGATATCTCCTATACTGTGCTAGCTAGGGTCCCTGTGTTATCTCTCTCTCTACTTTAACTCAACACTCTTCACTCTAGTGGTCTCACTAGCAGGTGTAAATAGACACAGATTGGTGTAAAGAGGAGGTGTATTTTAACTATTTTCTACTTACGTATTGGTATTAGGGCTTAAAGGGGCAGTAGCATGTTTTTGATAATTTTAAATTTTGAATTTTTCACTGATAATTGTACGTTTATGCTGAATGTATTATTTTGATAGTGTCAAAAATCTCATAACACAAACCAATTACCCGTAGTCAGAGATCAAAGTATGAAGATTCACATAAAATCTATTGGCGGCCATTTTGTGTGCCGCCTTTAATTCATTTTGTGTAAGAAAAAGGAATCGCATTGCTAAACTTTACATTAATATTTGAATTATTACTGCTCCATTTAATTTGAATGCATTGTCTTTCATTTGGAACCATTAATTTTCATTTTCCTGACATCACCTTATATTCCCCCTCAAAACGTGCTACTGCCCCTTTAACTACGCAATTATTTGAATTATGAAGATGTTTTTCTGAATGATCTATACTTATCAATATATCAATAAGTATATCAACAATAAAACATGCCACTTATCAGATAAGTCTGTTATCATTTGTATTACCGTAAAAAAGACATCTGTGGTGTGATCTATCTAATTATAAATATGAATAATAAAACTTAACATAATTATCAATATCAAATATGATATTCATAGATAAAAGGAATCCCAAAGGATATGTATCTCAATTCCATGAAGACGACTTTTGACATAATTCAGAATCACTTTTATTGGCATTTCATCAGTTTGATTTTGCAAAGTTTGACAGGAAATCTAGTATTATTTATAGATTTATATCCATGAAAAGTATTTATTTGAACTAGTAAGACATTTTATCAGATAACATTCTGAGTATCATAATCCCTTGAATATTATTTGTATTATGTGCATGATATATCTAGATATCATTTTTTTCAGGTTGAAATTATTACATTCCACTAAAATCTTTATTCTCGAATGAAAAAAACAAACAAGAAAGATTTTGCAAGTTAGACACTAAAGAAAGGTATGATTGTAATCAGTTATCTTTGTCAAATAAAAATACTGTTGGGAAAAAATAGATAACAGAAGTAACTTATATCAGTTCAGTCTTACAAATTTCGTTACCAAACACTCATGTTTGCAGGATCAAACAGGATATAATCTAAAGTAAGAGTGTGTTCAATTGGCCGTGGCCCGATTCCATCTTTACCATTAGCGAGATGAGCTCCAGATGGTCATTATTACCTCCCTTGGACCTTGATCTCCACCAGGTGGAGCTGTTTACAAATGTCAATGTTCGCAACTAGAGTCATCATCCTAAGACACAAACATGTCAAGGTTGTTTGGAATTAAAATCATCACCATCCTCTTGCTACTTTGCCTACTTGATGAAAGATTTGATTGCTCAAAGGAATTTCATTCCTGGTAGTAAGGCCAATGAACCAATAAAGGTTTACTAATAGTCTGACACCTGAATGGAACCTCTCGAAGTTCAAGTCTAAATATGCACTGAAATAGCCATTTGTCAGAGGTTCCTTTACTATTTTGAACATACTTATAATTTTTTCATAGAATATTTTTTCCAGAGAATGAATAACAGTTTAGTTTACTAGGTTTACATGATGCGGATGAAATATTTGTTATCAAAGATTTGCTACTTGCTAATGTTAGGCCATCAATGAATATTGTTTGTGAAATATTGTTAAATGTTTTAGGAGAATTAGCTGCATAATTTAGGGAGGAGTCAAGACCAGATCGCGGTACAAACTCAGATTCCGTAGATGCAAGGTATCGTCCATCAAAATTTCAAAACACTGGACAAAAGATGACCCCTGACAAGGTCATGCATCCAGCGTGATAAGCCATAAACTAAAAGTCATCTTAATTCAAGAGACTTTGTTATGCAACAATGAATATTGTTTGAGAAAATTGTTAAGGTTTTGAAAATATTGGCTGCATATTTGAGAGAGGAGTTAAGGCAACAAACTCCAATTCCATAAAGAAGGGTACCCTAGGCCTCAAACTAAATTTCAGCATCAGATTTTGATGACCAATTGATGGACACATGATGACCCTAACAAGTTCAGCCTGATAAGCTAATAATCAAATGTCATCTTGATTCAAGAAAGTTCCTCATATTGATAGTACAAGGTATGGCCTCTGGAAGTCCTCCAGCATCTTGTCCTTCCTGTTACGGTTCAATTAGAACGAGGATAACATTTGTCCACAAACATAACAAGCAAATAGATGGATTGCTTTTTAGTAATGAAAATTAGCTTATTTCAATACACTGATTTCAAAGTCTTATTCAAAATGTGAAATTGCAGAAAGATTTAATTTTGTGAAATATGTCTGAATAAGCACTTAGTTCTTTGATAACAGGATGTCATATGCATAGCATTCAAAAGAAATGCTAAATGACTTTCTTGTCCATAATCTATTAAAAAGTTTGTGTATTACTTAATCAAATCAAAACACAATTGTCTTATTACCTAAAATGATATATCATTTGCATAATATTTACATGATAGTTGACAAGTTATAAAAGAAAAGTACTGCGAAAAAGAATAGCAATTGATAGCTACAAAGTATATGTTTAACACTTTTTCAGAACTTTGAACATATGTGGTCCTAATATTGATTGCTTATAAAAACCCAAAACAAAAATTCCTTCTATTAAAAGTTTATAGCTTTATAAGAAATTGGAGACCAAAACAAAGGAATGATATACAAAGCAAAGTCTGTCAAGTGCTTTAAGTTGCAAGCAAGACTGTTAGATTCAAAGAATTTGGCAAGGAAACATATCTTGAAGTTGAAAATAGCCCAATGTTAAACAGAGTTTAGATAAGAAACATGTTTATTTCAATTCAAAATCAACCACAACATCTGCATATGTTCAACATTACCATGTTTATGTTATCAGGAAATGAAATAGAATTAACTTGTTGCCAGAATATTAACTTTCCAAACTCATTTTACCAAGATAGAATTGGTGTTCTACAAGGTGGTACTGATAGTCCTTATCTCTTTAGCTATACCTATGAAAAAGGTTTTTTTTACCCAATGACAGCCAAGGGAAACATTTCAGTGGCTTTGAGGTACAGAAACAGGCGTAAACCCAAAATGTTGGTTTCTTTGGTGGTGTTTACACATGAATGAGGATGCAAAAATAACTTTTCTGGAAAGAGATATCATCAGGGCTTGTTTGTGGAATTCTGATGTAGCCCAGGTTTACGCTAATAGCTTGTTGGGTAATATTGATACAACAGATTCCGTACAAACAAGCTTGTGTACGCCCTAATCATGCAACTTGTCAGTCATAAATTACCATATTCTCACGCGTGATTTGGCACCGTTGCTGCCTCAGTTTGGTTCATTTAACACAATCTTGAAACTTGTCCAAACTGTCTTCATATCTGGCTGGAGAGGTAAGCTATACCTGGAGCAGATCCATTACTTCCCTAACGTTATATGAAAGATACATAAAGATGGATTGGGAAGGGATTTTTTCAAAATATATTTGATCATTTGGTTGATTTCTGCATTAAAAGTTCGTGATCAATTAATATGCAATAAAAGAAAATAATCAGTCTCCACCTGTTTGCCTTCTAGCAATATAAATTTTAACAATATTTAAGATAAAAACACTTTATCAATGACATGCATAAAACATTCAAATGACAAATAATGATTAGAAATGATCAAAATCAATTGAAAACATAAAATGTACCTTTAGTAAGTAATGATTTCATGTTGCTTGGGAATATATATTTAAGCCCTTATCTTCAAATTAGAAGATAAATAGTTGCGTTTGTAAAATTTCCGGAATTCATTGTTATTCAACACCCGCAAATTTAGTTTAAAACTGACAGCGTTAGCCGGATGTTTTAAACGCTTAAATTTGCGGGTGTTGAATAACAATGAATCCAGGAAATTTTACAAACGCAACTATTGATCGATATTGTAACATGACCGTTAGTTATAAGCATTTTAAGAGCGAACTCTATTTTTGCGTAGGGAACTCTGAGTTGAAAGGATCTAACGACTGATCCATTATTGTTATGGTGTTCGCAGCTATAAAGAAGAAGGAATTCCCATGGTTATAGACATTAAAATAGTGTTCTTATATTGCAAACCAGTTACACTCATAAAAATGAGATCTTATAGTTTTCACTGTGACATTTATGAGAGAGAAACAGTTATATAATTCATAAACTAACAGGAACAAACCCGACTGAACAAATATCTTAAACTAGCCTAGACCATTGTGACGGTGACGTGATCATTATAACGTCCAAACTGTTGGCCTTTGTGACGTTGTGCCAAGGGAACAGCATTCGAAAGAAACCGGGCGCACGGCACTAGGCGGCAAATTAGGAGAAACTTAGCCAATTAAAAAAGTTTAGTTACATAAAACTAAAGCAAATAGAAAAGTATTTTTGGCATCTACGGGATTGCGCAAGTTAGAAAATGACAACAACAACAGCAAAATGTGAATCGGGCACGAATATTGGAGGAATCAGAACATTTTAATGTTGAGGCGGACCAAATGATGTATCCTTTCGCGGTGATTCGCCTCAGTCAATTTGCGGGTGTTCATTGCCATTTAACACTAGGAAATCCTTCAAAACAACCAATCAGAAACGAGTATTTACCGAAATCATGTTACAATTTACCTTACTTTCCAAAAAATCCATCATAACGATGACTCAAAGGGTCAGTTAAAAGGTACCTTATTTTTGCTGTGTTGAAAATAGTGTAGAGTACCATACATGCATAGCAATATTTAGAAAAAGGCTTCAAATTACAGGCAACAAAAAGAGGAAAACATGTGGAGTGAAACTCTTTTCTACAATAACAGTAAACATGTTCACACACTATCAGAGAGATATAGATCTTGTACTTTTATTTTTGCAAGACATAGGTCATGTTGGGAAAAGGTCTTAAATTCTTGAAATAATGTCTAAAGTGTACATGTACTTCATCATTATTATACCCTCATATTAGATTTCTAGAAAGAAAATTTTGTCATAAAGGAGTTTTTAACCATGAAAGGTTACCAGTAATATTAAGAAAATGTTTTATTGTGTCAAATATAGATCCAATCACCCATTTACCAAGGATAAGAAATATAATCCAAATATTTTAATTTTCTCACAGATTTCTGTTCAATGTAGTTGTGTAAACTTTATCAAATCAAATTACAATGAAACCAATGTTTGTTAGGTCACTAATTTCAAATTTTATCAATCATACCAATATTGGTAATTTTTTTACATTTTTAAAATAAAAATCAACTACTGATGTATGGTAAAAATCCTAACTCAAAACATAAAATGAAAATCAAAAGTTGCATATAATGTCTAACATTTGTCATGACAGCAACAAAATTTGAAAGATTTCCAGAACATCAGTAGAAAAACAAGAAAAGCAGATGGTTTCAGATCTTCTTGCTTCATTTCTCCCAGAGCTAGCTACATTCTTGCCGTACATGTGGATTATATGATTACACTACATACTATACATAGTAGACATGGTATGTTTACAACTATAATACAACCGCCACTTGCACTGGAATGTTGATTACTTCTCATACAAAATAGTGTGAAAGATGTAACAAGAGTGCTTTAAGTCATGGGCTATATCTTTAGAAGCATTTATTGAGATAATCTTTCAATGTGTATTTATTGATGAAAATTTCAAGTTTTTGCTTTGTTTCATCGTAGATTATTCAAAGACAATGGGAAAATTCGAAACATGTCCCTTTTTGAATAGGTAGAAACCTAAAAATAATTGAATTCATATTGGCAACAATGTGTCAGTTTACTTAATTCTTAGGGAGTCAAGCAATCTAATTTGATAAATGGGAAAAATATTTCCATGCAGTTTTGAATTTGAATATTAAACAAATATTTCCATGAACTTGAATGAAGTTTTAAGAAGGTTGATTCAAAGTAAATTATGTTTCCACAGTATATTATAAGGGAGTAATGTGTTCAATTTCAGATTTTTCAAATATGATATCAAACGATTTTCCAGTATTGACACTTTAACTGTTGAAGCCCCAAAACCATCTGATTGACTAATTTTAAAAATCGGAACTCTTAAACAGTAAGATTGGCCACTTCATCATGATAGGCTAATATTTTAAGCTGCAGGAAAAGGGTTAACTTCTGTTATGTATTTGTAAAGCATGGGGTTAAAGTTTAGAAACTCTTACCAACCATATTACAGGAATCATACTCAACAACTGGAATAATCCAGGATTGGCCACTAGCGAAAAAATGGCATTGCGAAAATGGTGAAGTAAAAGCTAAAGGGTTAACATTTGACATTTAAACCTCTGTAAAGTATTCGTAAACCATGGGGTCAAAGTTAAGCAACTATACACAACCACATTACAGGAATCAAACTCTTCAATAAGTGGAATAATCCAGGATTTACCACCAGCAAAATGGCATCGCGGAAATGATGAAGTAAAAGCTAAAGGGTTAATATTTGACATTTTAACCTCTGTAAAGTATTCGTAAAACATGGGGTTAAAGTTCAGCAAATCTACACAACCACATTACAGAAATCAGACTCTTCAACAAGAGCAATAAATCAGGATTTGCCACTTTAGAAAAACGGTATTTCGGAATCGGTGAAGTAGCAGATAGAGGGTTAAGACCTCTGTAAAGTATTCGTAAACCATGGGGTTAAAGGTTACATGTTTTCCCCAACCACAAATAGGTTGGTATTCATACTAGCGTAACCTTCACAGCATCCATTTGTTTTACCTATCAAAAACGATGTATTTTGAGAGAAAACCTTTTTGCACATTCTCTATTCAACAGGTTGTATGTGAAGTTCACCCAAGATGACGCAAGTAGCTCACGCTGGTGTTTTCATGACTGTAGTCTCCATTCACAGGTGTTGAGAACCTCGGAAAGTTAGACTCATTCAAGTCTCAAAATAGAAACAAATAAATAAACTTTAGGAATTTGGTTAATAATTAAAAAAAAGTTTTCAAAATTCTTATAGATCCACATGTTGAATAGCTGAAATATTTTATATTTTTTTATTCTAATTAATGAAATATTACTGACAATGTGTTAAATCGTATATCTCTGACTAATTAGATCATGATCTTAGTAATGCATGGAATGTTGCTAAGATGTCTTCTAAGAATTTGGTAATAATTGAAAGTTTTAAATTTAATGAATGAGCGCTAAGGAGATGATAATAAATGGATCTTCTAATAGCTTGAAGGGATAGTAAGATTGGCATGAAAAGACCAAAGAATATGAAAAGTATGGTATGTACAATCTTGTCCAAAATTGTCTTAGGAATTCTCAATTTTTAAATTGATTTAAACATGTTCAAAATTTTTTTTTATTATATTGATATCTAAACTAGCTTATGCAACGCAAATAAGATGATGACTTTTGAGATACCCCACAAGCTAATTCACTCATAAGATTTAAATTTCTAATGAGAAATATTAGGGGTTCTGATGTCTAAGAGGTGTAACACTTGCCGGTTATAGATTATCTACTGTATGAGAGATATGTGCCACTTGTAACTGGGACTGGAAGTCTTGAATGAAACAATACTGAGCCAAACTTTGGTTAGTTATAGAACCAGGATCAAAATCATCTTCCTACGCAAAGTCTAAAACGCCAGTTTCCAAACAGTTTTATGCCTTGCTGCTGACTCTTGAGTTTTCTGTGCTTGCTCTCCAGCCTGTAGGGGCACTATAGCAGCACAGAAAACTCAAGGGTATGCAGCAAGGCATAAAATGAAAGTTCAGAAACTGCCGTCTTAGGCTTTGCGTAGGAAGATGGAGCAACATCAACAAAATATTCATATAAAATGCTTATCACTTGATGATTTCCGTTGTCAAATGATCTTATTTTGATCAGCTGTCTTTTAGATGTAACATTGTTATATTTGGTATCACACTATTTTCAATAGTACAATTCTTGTACTTTTTCAGGATTCGAACTAACACCCTCAGGGTCAGTCTTTGAGATGTCTAGGGACAATTCTTCAGGTTAGAAGTTCAAAGGGTCCAAATAAAATAGCTATTGGCCAAAAAATGGAGGGTTGTAAAGACGTGAAAGATGAGTAAAGGTTCAACAAAGAAGCGTCCAAAGACTAATGCATGTTTGTCTACAAATATACATAATTTCTACTTAGTGACTGTCTACTATGTGGTTTCTTGTATAGACCTATGTAGGGCAAAGCAATTTAATACACCGAACTGGCCTCTGAGTCTTGATGAGATAATCACACTCATAACCTACTGTCTATCTTTAAATTCATCAAATAATGCACTAACCACATCAGTTCATATTTACCTTTGTATCTCTATTCTACTCAATTTTAGATCCCTCTACACTAAACCTGTCAAGCTGTCAACATAAATCAACACGTGATTATTGGGCTTAGTCTACAACAAGATGTTATCTTTTCCACAACAGTTTTTAGTTAGTATCTTCCCCACACCTAATTAGCAGTATTTATATATCTTAGTTAGTACATGATAATATAAGACTGTTGCCAAGATACTCAACTCAATTACTTTAGATTACAATGTGGTATTTTCTACTTAATTATTTTGTCATGCTTGTGAAATCTAGCCGTTTTTCAGTTTTCTCTTTCATAAAGGTATTGTCACGATGTTGAAATAAAACAGAATTGCGTGTAAACATGTGGTGAATTAAAGTGAGTGAGTCAGTGAATAAGATACACAAACTTTTTAATTGATAACTAGCAATTTGCAGAAAATGTTTATTTCCATATTTATCTTTCTCTTAACAAGAATATTATCTAAATGAATTATTTTATTTTTCTTCTTTAAGAGGCATTTAGAAGTTGGTAAGATGAATGAGAACAAGTTCTATGGATTTACAAGTTCTTTATTGCAAGAGTGCAACGTTTCGGTGTAGGTACTAACACCGTTTTCAAGCATCACTTGCTTGAAAACGGTGTTAGTACCTACACCGAAACGTCGCACTCTTGCAATAAAGAAGTTGTAAATCCATAGAACTTGTTCTCATTTATTTTATTTTTTGTCAAAGTAACTTCTAACTTGAACTCAGTAATCAAGCGTTTCACACCTACAAAACCATCTTAATGCAGATGCATTTCATTAATTAACACAATTCTATTAAATCAACATCATGCAAATTTTCTTGCTACTGATCACTCTATCAAGCTTTAAAATATCAATTAAAGAAACAGAAAATCAAAATCAAAAGCTATCACCAATGCAGGTTACTACAGGCTAAGATAACATCATCTCTTTTCATACCAAACCTGTTGAAAGATAACCATATGCTTGACTTCAAAATCTTGAGTTACTAATTATTAATGGACTAGATGGTGTATAGACTCCCGTTGTTTACACAATGTCAGAGTTTACCCAACCTGTCAGTCTGTGTTTACCTGCCTTATTTCTACCTGAGTTTCACCTTCCTCACCTGTTGAAAAGCTCGTTAACAGGTGATCCTGTCTGCCCACTTCCGCCCTCATTGATAATTAGTTCGAGATTGAGAGTCCTCCATTAAACAGACTTAATTGGTTTCAAATACTTCATTACATTTCTATAAGATGACAAAAAATCCTTACAAGTATCTACAGAGGATAGTTATGGTTATTGTCGATATTCTCTTGTAAAGATGTTTCATGTAAATAAATAAGTTAATGAACAATACAAAACATAACATATGAATACATGACAATTACCATGATTTGATCCAAAAGAATGTCACAAACCACATGACCCAATGTATTGACTGCCACAGCATATGCAACTGACCAAGAGATCTAACCTAAAGTTAATGCTACACTTTGTGAACCTAGAACAATAGAAGTTACAGCATGGGACGCGCTTAGGTAGAGATTGCAGTGAGAAAAGCATGCAGTGAAAGTTAGTAATGCTGACTGAAGATAAATGTTTAAGGAGCTGTGGTAATGATATAAAATGTTAATATAAAAGAATGATTAAAATAATATACTTTAGTTTACTAAATGAAAATGTATTTCTCATCAATACATTACAAACTAAAATATTCAATACACATGTTAATTTACAAAATTATGTACAACTAAAATACTGACTCTGCCTGACGCGACCTGCTACTACATCTTGCTAGGCTCAATATCAGAGTTTAACAAGTACATGAGGCAAGGTGTACTTAGACTGGATGCCGGAATACAATGATAAGAAGAAGAAGAAGTACCAGTAATACAGACTGGCATATTTATGCCTCCTTCTTGAAGAATTTCTTTGAGTAAGCAGGGTGAATGACTGGATCCGGAAGAGTTGTTTAGACACATAAAGATGCAGGAAATGCTGCAAGACTTTAATTAGCCATTTGTTGACTGGACTAATTAATGCTTTGGAGGAGAAAATGCTGTAAAGTCTGCATAGTTGAATGACTGGTTCCAGTATAGATATAACAAGAATCAGAAAGGTTTAAGAAATGCTGCAAGACTTTGATTTGCCATCCCAAGGACTGGTACAGATTATGCCCTGCCAGAGAAGATACCTTAGAGCCAATTGAGCTGAATGACTGGATCCAGAAGAAATGCTGCAAGACTTTAAATAGCCAGTGGTAGACTGGTATGATTAATGCCTTGCAGGGAAAGATGCAAGGTGAATGATCCACAAGAGATGTACCAAGCCACAGGGCCGGTAAGGATCCATGGATCTCAAGCATGTACAGGGAGACAAGAATATTGCATCAAACACTCAAGCACCTCAGCAAATATGCATCACATCTGGATCTCTACACCGAGACGATGACGCCACTACAACTATCTGTCTGCTTCCTATATTGTGTAATAATGTCAACATCTCCGCTTCACAAGTGTCAGAGTTCCAGACAGGGCAAGCACCTGCCTATATATATATACACTTATATATGTTTATAATGGGAGTCTCAATATTTATAATGAGAAATATATATGTTTATTACTGGTGTTGATACATGAGTGGCTGCAGAAGGATTTGAGAGTTGTATTACATGGACAGAAGAGATGAATATTAAGCCATGGTTTGAGTTTCAAAAGACTAGGAATATATATGCAGGAAAATTTACTGGTTTTGAATTTACATTGTGAAATTGAGTTGTTTTCTTTTTGAAGTAATTCCATTCTTTTTTATCAACCTATTCAAACATTCTGATCTTTTAAAGTGATTGAAGATATTGAAGATCAAAAGAGAGTGTTACTTGACTACTTCAGTAATCTGAATGATTCTATATCAATTAAAGCTATTCTACTTTGTTGAGATGACAATGACTTTAATGGCTTGCAAAATATATTTTCCACAGACTAAAAAATGTTTCCACAAAAGTCAACAATGTTTGAATAGTATATCTACTGTTGCTACATATCATCATATCATTATGACTTTAATAGGTGCTTATGGCCTTATTTACGTTAGGGTTAAAACACGAGAACAAGGTTATGCTTAGGTTTTCAAAACCTGAGGAAAGAAAGCTGAGCGGAAAGTAAGACCGAAAGCATTTAAAAACTAGATTAGCGTTTGCGGGATACCGCAAAAGCAGAGCAGCCCCGGAACTTTGGGTTTCGCCTTACCCTGTTCCGCCTTTTACAGGCCTCACCAAATTGGGAATTTTCTCGTGACTTTGACCTTTGACACTCAAGGTCAAACAATCAATGAACACATTTCATTGAGTATAACATTATTGTAATGAAATAAAGTGTTAAAAATTAAATTAATCCATTTTCTCCATATATGTTGACCTTGCTGTGACCTTGACCTTCGACAGTTCGTACCCAAAACTTTTTTAAAATGTTGTACTTCTCAAGAGATAATATATACAAAATCTAAACTTCATAGCACAAAAACTTTTCAAGTTATTGTGTTTACAAGGAATTGCAATAACTCATATCTCATGACCTTGACCTTTGACCTTCAAGGTCACACAATAATTGAACACTTTTTATTGAGTATAACAATCATGTATTGATTAAAAGTGATCATAGTTAAAATTAAGCATTTTCGATAAACCATGCTTAAGTCATGACCTTGCTGTGACCTTGACCTTTGTCAGATTGTAGCCAAAACCTTTTCAAATTTTTTTACTTTTCCAAGGATGATATATACCAAGTTAGAGCTTCATAGCACAAAAACTTTTCAAGTTACCGTGTTTACAAAGAATTTTGTGTTGATTTTATAACTCGTGACCTTGACCTTTGAACTTGAAAGTGAACATGTCATAATGATTCCCTGGAAGTATTAACATTTAGATATGTTCATGAGTTCTGAAAAGCTAAATGGGATAAAGTTATACCCCAATTTAGTGCATTTTGTAATAACTCATATCTCATGACCTTGACCTTTGACCTTCAAGGTCACACAATCATTGAACACTTTTCATTGAGTATAACAATCATGTATTGATTAAAAGTGTTCATAGTTAAAATAAAGCATTTTCGCTAAAACATGCTTACGTCATGACCTTGCTGTGACCTTGACCTTTGACGGATTGTAGCCAAAACCTTTTCAAATTATTTTACTTTTCCAAGGATGATATATACCAAGTTAGAGCTTCATAGCACAAAAACTTTTCAAGTTATCGCGTTTACAAGGAATTCTTAGAGTGAATACATAGCTCGTGACCTTGACCTTTGACCTTGAAAGTGAACGTGTCAAAATCGTTCCCCCGAGGTATGAGTAGTAAGGTATGAATAAGAGTTCTGGAAAGCTTAGGGGAAAAAAGTTATAGCTAGTAGTACGAGTGCGGCGGCGGCGGCGATGGAAACTTCACAAAAACATTGCTAAAAATTTAAGCATAACCAAGTTCGAGTGTTTAAACTAACTTAGATACCGTTATTAACAACCCGCAATCATTTGTCCATATTGTAGTATTTGTAATCATATTTTTAGACTGATCTTAAAAATTGAGAAAAAACAACAAATATCAAGGATTCATGTTTGTCGGTTTATCTTAACATTTATTATTGGATTACATTAGTTTATACTGTCGCTTTAATATCTGAATAAAAAAGATTAACATGAGTTTCCTTCAAAATAAGCATTGTGTTCAAACGACTGTTTGATATTGACATAGCACAAAATGCACGCGCAAAGCATTCCTCGAGGTGTATGGTTTTACCAATGACAATCGACCAGTCACGTGGTTGACACCGTATTTGGATCCTTTAAATTTATCACAAGTAAAAAGATGTAACATTGTTAATATCAATTTTGAATGTTTGTATGTATTCAAAATTGGAATTAAAGTGCAATTGGATATCATAATGCTTTAGGACCGACATTTTCTACTGAAATCTGAACTTCAAACAATAGATTGTTTAACATTACCTTCACTTCTGTCTGGCCCGTTAGAGTAGTGGATAGAGTGCTTGCTTACGGTCCAGAGGGTTGGGGTTCGAATCCCGCACTATGAACGATGTAACTTTCTAGATTTTTTCAAGATAGTATGGACTTTGGGGTTAAGTTATACATTGGAATATAATACCCTTTGACTTTGAAATATAAAAATCTTCCAACTTCTGAGTAGGTCTTACATATGAATATAATGCCCTGACTTCCCAATGTAAAACCTCCGAGTAGGTCTTACATATGAATATAATGCCCTGACTTCCCAATGGAAAACCTCCGAGTAGGTCTTACATATGAATATAATGCCCTGACTTCCCAATGGAAAACCTCCGAGTAGGTCTTACATATGAATATAATGCCCTGACTTAAAATTCCCAATGGAAAACCTCTGAGTAGGTCTTACATATGAATATAATGCCCTGTCTTCCCAAGAGACCTCAAAAACAATAGACGAAAACCCCGATAGGTTTCGAATTCTGAATAAACCATTCTCATCACTCAAGCTATTGAAATTCAGATCTATTCATACCCTCTATAAATTCTTTGATTCAATTGTAAGACAAATGTGCATGCTATTTGTTATAATTGTATTTGAAACCTTATGTTGACTTAGATTTAAGAAACTATATATTGAGTGTAGACTTGGTTTTAGTCTTAATGATATAATGTGGAATGCATATTTTTTTAATTTAAAACTTGTTTATAGGCTTGGGAATATGGATGCTTTGTCACTCATTTACCTCTTTATGAAACTCCAATTTTATGAAATACTTCTCACATCAATAACTCTAGTTTCTCTAGTTTAAAAAGTTTACTAAGAGTTAAGAAATTGTCTAGTTTTGTCCAAAAGTCCCCAAAGGGTTAAGAAAATGTTTTTTTGTCTAGTGTTGTCAAAAGTTCCCAAAGGCTTAGGAAAATGTTTTTGTCTAGTTTTGCCCTAAAGTTCCCTAACAGTTAGGAAATTTCTTTTTTGTCTAGTTTTGTTCAAAAGTTCACTATGAGTTATGAAAGTTTGTTTTTGTCTATGTTTTGCCCAAAAGTTCCTTAAGAGTTAGAACAAGATGTGTTTGTGAAACACAAATGCCCCCGGATGCATCCTGCTCGCTGTGTCAAGGTCAAGGTCACAAGGTCAAATGTCATGGTGTCATCTGAAAGGTCTCATCACAAGGGATCCATATGTCAAGTATCAAAGACCTAGCTCTGAACAATCAAAAGTTATGACCAAGGTTAAAGTTTTTGTGGACAAACGGACAGACGGACAGGTGAAAAACAATATACCCCCGGAATCTCCGATTCGGGGGCATAAAAATCTTTTTTGTAGAAAGTGGAAGGAACTTTGAGTGATTGGTCAATAGAAGAACAACAATTATGGACTAAGAATCTCAGGGGCACCTGTTACCTGCACAGGTAAGATTCACCTGTTGAAGGTTTCACCCACTGACATTTAATTTCTTATCTCTATCTACTTCTCAAAGAGGGTATTATAGGCCTTCTTACATATCAGTATATCAATCAGAAGATCAAAGCACAGGTAATTTGAAAGACATTAAAACAGATTAAAAGTCAATCAAAAACAAAATTGATAAAATTTTGTTTGAGATTATAAGTTGAGAACATTACCAAAAAAATATTTCATAATATTTATTATTTATTTATTTATATTTATTTCAAACAAATATCTCAATGATTGTCATAAATCTCCTCAAAAACAGAATGACAGAACCACTGAACGTTGCGTAATTCAAAATTCATTCAAATTTCAAAGCAAATCTAATTAAACAGATATTGAAATAGAATTAAAGTCCATTGAGAAGAAATTGAAAATAATTTACATGTAATATGAAGCCAATTATTGGAAATACAAGCGTGGAATGCACTACTACGTCATGACAATACCATAACTGACAACTTGTATTATTAATTATTTATATATATATATATTATTAGTTACACGGCGTTTTGACAGGGTGTACGGGACTGTAAGACCCTTGTACATTCTGTATTTTCCTGAGGCGGAGCCGAAGGAAATGCAAAATGTACAAGGGTCTTACAGTCCCGTACACCCTGTCAAAACGCCGTGTAACGAATTTATTACCCTTAAGATCTTTTATTTCAACACAGTTTACTCATTTTCGACCAAAATAAGTCATAACTAGACTGCGGTCCAAGCTCAGCACAGTGTGAACATCAAGAGTCGCGGTACGGAGCTAGCGGCAGTTATATAAAGGGAGATAACTCTGTGACTAAAAATATCTGAATAAAAAGTGTTGTTAAATGAAATAATTAAAGAGAAACATGTGTTCATATTGAATGAATGTAATAACACAATGGAAATTAACAATGACAGAACATAAGAATCTCTCAATTGATGTTGGTCATTGTAAATTTTGATTCTGAAATTCTCAGTCGAGCGGCCGTTTTACTTCCGCATTCCATCTGAGGTCAAGGTCATCCGTATGACCCGTTTGGTATGTCACGTGACAAATTTGACGGGGTGTACACTTCGTACACCCTGCCAAATCCGACTACACGGGTATGTATGCTTTGGCTATTGACCAATCAGAATTCGAGAAATTTATCTTAAGGGTAATAAATGCTCATATTCTATAAATCAACTTGTTGTGTTTTAAATTTGTGTAATGAATTAGTACAAGACAGCAGATGTTTTTACTCATAATGCTAAAAATTCAAAATGGTGGATAAAAAGCCAATAGATATAGGCAATAGCACAGCGTCTTTAAGTTACAGTTCTAGTGAGTGTAATGAAATGCTGATGCTATACTCTGTGTAATTCATTTGTCTGTACAGATCGTTTCATTCACCTGGTCTACTGAACATCACAAAAACTACACCAATATACTGAGCAACACAGGGAAGTTGGCAAAATAAAAACAAATTGTCTTGAATTTGCACATTATTTTCACAACATAAACATACACCTCACAGTCAATGTTATAGTGCATGTTAAAAACCAATAGATATAGATAATAGGACAGCGTCTTTAAGTTACAGTTCTAGTGAGTTTAGTCAAGTGCTGATGCTTTACCTTGTCTAATTCATCTGTCTGTACAGATCATTTCATTCAACTGGTCTACTTTACATCACAAAAACTTCACCAATATATTGAGCAACACAGGGAAGTTGTCAAAATCAAAGCAAATTGTCTTCAATAGAACTTGCACACTATTTTCACAACATATGCATATATACCTCCCAGTCAATGTTCTAGTGCAGTTAGTGAAGTACCTATGCTTTACCTGTTTACAACAACTGTCTGTACAGGTGATATTATTCACCTGGTCTACTTTACAGTAATATCACAAAAGCTTCACCAATAAAATTAGCAACCAAAGAAAGATAGCAAAAACAAGCAAACTTGCAAAATAATTTCACAACATAAACATATACATCTCAGTTAATGTTCTAGTGCATGTAGTCAAGAACCTGTGCTTTATCTTCTACAACTGTTTGTATGGTTGACTTTATTCAACTTGTTCACAATACAGCAGAAATTTTCTTCTTGAAAGCAACAAGGGGCATTTGGATAAATTTATTCAAAAAAACAAAAAAACTTTTAGTACCTTTGCTTTCTTGTGTCTACTGTCTTCTGTCTTTCTTGTACACTACTTACTGACATATAACAACAGTATCTTCTCAGTCAATGTTCCAGTGCATGTAGTCGAGTACCTATGCTTTACCTGTCTACTACAACTGTCTGTACAGGTGATGTGACTCACCTGGTCTACCTTACACTACAAAATCTTCACCTTTGTAATAAGCAACATGGGGAAGTCGGCAAAATTGAATTATTATTGCAGATGTTGTCTCAGTAGGGGAATCTAAATACTACATGAGGCTCTTCTGATTCTCAAAGTGGTCCCTCATCATTGTAGGTGGCATAAAACAAACTGGTTGTGAATGAAGGGGGGCGGGAGGGAGTAGAGAGAAGGGAGGGGATGGAAATTGTCCTCTGAATTCCAAAGTGGTCTGCGAGATTTTCTTTATAGCGGCAGTGTAGGTGGCAAAAAACACACAGGTTGGAAGAAGACAGCACAGGTATCAGACAGAAGGGGGGAAGGGGTAAGGGGGTAAGGGGGTAAGGGGGTAAGGGGGGAAGGGGTCCTCTGATTTCCAAAGTGGTCTGTGTGATTTCTTTATAGCGGCAGTGTAGGTTGCATAAAACACACAGGTTGCAGAAGCAGACAGAACGGGGGAATGGGAGGGGGAGTGGAAGGTGTGTTGAGACTTGATGCTGACTTTGTACTCTTTGGCCGATGTTGGGATTTGAAACTGGATTGAACTGTGATCAGATCAAGTAAATGAATACTGGATACAACTTCTAATTTAGTTTCTCATATCATGATATTTTAACTAGTAAAGGTAGATGTACCAATGTTTCTATTCAAATTATATCAAAGAACGCATGCTTTTAGGAGGATGTTCATGAATTGACCATGTTTTCAATTTTCTTTGTACAATTGTTTTGTTGTCCACTCAACAAATTGAAATAATTCTTATGTGTACACAGGCCAATGACCTACACACCAAAATACAAAAACTAATTTGATTGAAATGAAATTATATGGATGAAAATAAAATGTGGGCAGGCAATTTGAGTACAAATTTCCTTGATGAAAATTCCCAGGGGTGCTAAGATGTAGATCATCAGAGATAAAAGGTGTCAGGGGATGAAAGGTACTCATTACTAAATGTTAATCTGGAGATGAGGACTTTTTAGAACTTGCATTTTGAGTTAAAGACAGAAAATTGAGTGAAAGGGGACGCTGAAGAGTGTAACAGGTATCCGTAATCAATGTCTGTGGCTGCACGCTGATGGAAGACATCAGAGGAATTTGATCATTCTTCAGATTAAGTGTTAACGTAAAGCAGGTAATCCGACTAAAGCAATGTTAAGCAGATGCTTTCAAAGTGCGAGCTATAAACTGTCTGCAGACTCTTAACTATCCCATCAACTTCTCCTGGTAATCAAAGGCATGGAGTAGCCCAACATCATGGTGTAAACACGTTGCTCAACTTCTACAGCTTTTTGATGGCCTGCTGCAGAAATCTGGCAACTTAGAACTGACAGTTAAATAAACTGGCGATGATTCAAAGCTTCGCTGTGATCACATCAGATTAAATGAATAAAGAAAGAGGAAGTCTTGTGGGTTTTGGGGCAATGACATTTGTTCCTGATAATATCATGGCACCATCGCTGAAAACAATAATTGTCATTTTTTGTCATTGTACGGTGCTCTTGGAAACTTGCCAATTCTATTTGCTATCCAAAAAATTCCTTCCTTGATAGTGTAATTGTAAGATGGCAGTTAAAACTTGGCGAATTTATTTGCTATAAGTTAATTTTTTTAGCTTAAATGCTTAATTAAAGAGTAAAATAATAAAAATACATTGGATAACTTCTTTGAGATGCATTTTAGAAGTTGGAATGACAATAATGCTGAGGAATATGTGGATGACAACTTCTTTGTTCATTGAATGCAACATTTCCACACAGATTCTTGTGTCGTTCTCATGTGACTGACACAAGAATCTGTGTCGAAACGTCGCATAAAATGAACAAAGAAGTTGTTATCCATATATTCCTCAGCATTAATGATTTTGGATATTTGTCATCACTTTTCATTGACTAGTGCCTGCTCAAGGCGCTACCATTATAATTACCCTAACCAAAGCTGACATATTTGTCGCTAACCAACACTAACTCTTTACCAGGTACCCATTCCTGCTGGTGAACACATTAATTTTTCAACACCTTTTCAATAATGCAAGCTAAAATTTCATTTTTTGTCTTTGGCCAAACCTTTTTCTTTGCAAGGAGATATAACTTTTCAAGGATGGGATGAATGAGTAAGTTGGAGTTTTATGCCGCTAGGGCAATATTGCCGTCATAAGTGGCAAGATGAGGAGAATGGCTGACATGGAAATGTAACCATCATGCATCCTACTTTGGCAAACTGCTGTAACTGTGGCATGTACCAGATTAAATGATTGCAAACATATGCTGTACATATACTTCACATATGAGAGGATTATTAATTCTCTCTACTCAAAAACATTTTTTCATGCTCAAGTCGTAAATATACTATAACCTTGATTCGTTAAGTACAAGGTATTTGCAGTCATCAAGATCTGTTTGTGAATAACATTCCACTTATAATCACTACAAATAGCATGTAAAGAAGACATAAGAAAAAGCAATGTTGCCACGTTGCAAGAATGATAACCGGAACTTGATTACCCAGAATACCTCGAGCAGTTCCTAGTGCCAGCATTGTATGGGTCAGTGACAGTCTCTTTGGTATCATTTCACAAAACAAACCTTAGCTTCTTTTGGTGAATGTTTTTAATAATACATTAACAAAATTAAAGTTTGTTCTTAGTTCATCAATAGGCATAAGAACATTTGTAATCAAGAGACAAAGGTAGATTTAAATTTTGGTATCTGAATTTCATTGATATCAACTTATCTTTACAAGATTGACAAAGGTGATTTCATTTTAGTGATTTAAATCATGTCTAAAAACTTGATTAGAATTGAACATACTCAACATTTGTACAATATTCCAAATCATTTTAACAAAAGAATCAAATTGTTTTTGGTCATTTGGCTGATGCAGTAATAAAGGTTCTTAGTGAAACCCAAGACATTTACATATACACATTATTTCAGATGGACTGTTAGTAAATCTCAAACATTGAAGTCAGGTGATGTGGGGTTTAAAGCTGCTTTCAAGAGTATTTCACTTATATTGCGGCGGCTAGAATTATTGAACCTCAGTTGCAATGACCCTTATAGTAAGTCTACCAAGAGGACATTTGTACTACAGGCCCTGCCAACAAACCTGCATGGGAGAATGCATGAGTTATTATCCAAGAAACAATTCGGTGGATTATAAGATGTGCATTCATCACAGTGTGCTGGCTTACTCCACGAGTGTAACATACTGTCTTTATTATCAATTTGTTTTTTCTTTTGTTGGAGAGACAGTTTACAAGTTGGTGTCTAAAGAAGACAAGGATCTATACCAAACTTTTCTACTATAAAGAAGTTGATAATCCATAAAACTCCTTGTCTTCTTCATTTTGTTTCTCAAGTATTTAATGTGTTATTGCTTCTGCAAACTCACTTTCCAAGGTTTTTTTTCAATAATGTGCTTAAAATTTCGGCATTACCTATATTACACATTCAACCTCTTTTAGGTAGATAAGCCCAAATGTATCATTGTATGTGAAGTTAAAAATGGACATGTCTGGTAATGACAAGTATAAAAAGACTTGTCACAAAATGGCCGACTTGACATGTGTTAAAGGAAATGGGACAAAATGGTCGACTTGACATGTGTTAATGAGAGTTATCTCACCTTTCTTGGCTAGGGCACCTGCTGTGTTGTAGAGACTGTCAGTGCCGCGAGCTGCCACCTCCCCATCTCGTACCAGCTCGTTCCATAGACGACTCAGACCCTCCCGGCTGAAGGCACTCTGTAACAAAGTGTCATTATCTTAGCATAATTATTCTCTATTTGACTAGATACCTAGTTGAAGGCACTCTGTAACAAAGTGTCATAATCTTATCATAATTATTCTCTATTTGAAAGCACCCTGTGCAAAGAGACTACTTTTTAATCAAAATTTTGGGTTTTTTTCCGGATGAGTTTGACATAAGATTGACATCCATAAAGGATCACATGTTCAAATCTTCTTTAAAAGACCTTTTATCTTCATAGAAATCAGATCCAAAAAGCAAAAAGATTTTCAAAATTAATCTTTTTTACATTAGAAAATAAACAAACAAATATGGAGTTATAAATAGAATAAAATAAAATTTAGTCTTACTTGTCACATTCAAATCATCTTTTAGAGACTTTTTATCTTCATAGAAATCAATTCAGAAAAGCAAAGAAATTTTCAAATTAAATGTTATTTTACAATTTTTAAATTTACCGGTAATGAACCGTTTACATGAAAATAGTGGCAGCAAAATAGTGGCAGCAAAATGCATCTTTTTGTTTCAAAAACTTACACAACATAAGAATTTTGAAAGTAAGTAAGGCTAGTTGCATTATTGCCATATGGCTGATTTTAAAAAAACTTTGCAAATTAAAAATGATACTATGCACAGTGTTCTAGATCATAGGCAAGACAGAAGGTCCAAGTTATTTCAACATGTCATTCAATGAATAAAAACCATAGATAACAATATACTATTTATATATAAAAACAAAAAACAGGCCTTTCTTCATCAACATTGGAACTAATTAAGTTCTCCTTTCCGTCTAATCTCATCTAATCGTCTGTGGAACATCAAGATTCCAGAAATACACACAAGTCTCACTTTATTCTGATATAAATATTTATCTTGGCTGAGCATACAAACACACCCCATGTACAAAACCAGTCAACATGAAAGTAATTGCTACACAGATTTAAAACTCTTTGATACAAAAGTAATTTACGTGATGGTAGAGTGTCCATTCAAGACATTAACCCCTGTCATGCTAAAAACAGACAATGCTGTTCTCCGAAGAGGTTCTAATAGTCGAATAAAGGCATTCAAGTGTTTGTTCTCACTTGCTTTTTTGTACACTTGTCGACTAAAAGCTAAAAGCTAAAAGTTATTTGACATATAGTTGATATTCGAATGGGTTACATTGTGTGAATCAACTTTAACATACCACAAAAAACTCACAGAGTACTTCTCACAATCTATATGACTATAGTTTACATGAACATCAAATGATACTATACAAATCTTAAACAGTACCAAATAAACATAACATGGTACCATTTGGACCATACAAGGTAACCACATAAACCCTAAATAATATCATATAAACCTTAGATTGATAACACATAAACACTAATATGGTACCAAAATGAACTACACATGGTACCCTGTGAACGTCAAATGGTACCAAATAAAGCTAACTCACAGAGTACCACTCACAATCTATATGAAATTATCAAATGGTACCATACAAACCTAAAAAAGTACAAAATGAACATAACATGGTACCATATCAACCATACATGGTACCACATAAATACTAAATTGATGCCAAATTAACCCGTATATGGTACCAAAACGATCCTCAATTGGTACCCTGTGAACGTCAAATGGTACCAAATAAACCTCTGCAAGACCCTGACATGGTTAATTCAAACCAAACTTAACACTCAAAATAAAATAATCCTCTCACGGTACCACTCAAAACTTACATGGTATCAAAAACTTGAAATTACACAGCTGAAACCAACACAAACCTCTCATGTTACTGTCTGAAGCACAAATGGTACCACCAAATTTTCAAATAGCTCTACATTAACCTGCCTTGTGTATGGGACCACATTGTTCACAGCGAGTATTCTTCTTTTAACATTGAATGTTTGTGGGCGCTCCTTAACATCCTGGGAATTCTTTTGTTACTTAACTCAAGGATGACGGTAGACACATAGTACCACAAAATTTTCAAAAAGCTCTGTATTAAAGGGGCAGTAGCACGTTTTTAGGGGGAATATAAGGTGATGTCAGGAAAATGAAAATGAATGGCTCCAATTAGCCATGCGATTCCTTTTTCTTACACGAAATGAATTAAAGGTGTTCACACAAAATGGCCGCCAATGGATTTTATGTGAATCTTCATACTTTGTCCTCTGACTATGGATGATTGGCTTGTGTAATGAGATTTTTGACACTGTCAAAATAATACATTTAGCATTAACTGACAATTAACAGTGAAAAATTTAAAATATAAAATGATAAAAAAAACATGCTACTGCCCCTTTAACCTGATGCTGTCTACAAAATCTTCATTTGGTACCACATGAACCTAACACATACTACACACAGAGCAATTGTAACCAAACAAGTTCAGACATTTCATAACAACTAGGTTGACCTTGTAAAAAAACAACAATCAGTGTTTGGCTTCAAGACAACTGTAAACAACAACACACATAACGGCAGAGTCAGCTATTTGTCAAAGGAAGAAGGGATTCGAGGACAAATTGTTTCATTGCTGGTTTTTCTGTACTTGTCAAGAATGTACAGAAATAATTCTGTGATGTACGATGTTTTCCACTAGGAAGTACTCTGTCTGCTCTCAAGAAGTTGTTGTCAGGATAATTTTTTAATCACTTCCTGTAACTATCATCCACAGTTATATATAGCCACCTACAGTTTATCAAAGATGATCTTATAAATCTACCTTCAAGTTCTGCCTCAAATACTCATAAAATTTACAAAGGCCACATAAAAATACAAGCTGTGGGTTCTGGAAAGCAAAGTTTTTTATGTGGTACTATGTTCTTATTTATTGTAGGACTCAGTTAAATTTGCTGGGACACCCAGGAATTTGTGGTAGGGAGTCCCTGGACTCGGCAGGTCAAATCTGAAGTTGAATCACTACAGATGCCACAAATTTGAACCCAAATGGCATATTTCAAAGAATAGAGAAGGCAAGAATGATACAGAATCAGGGGTTAAATCTTCAAGTCCCAGGTAACTGACCCAGGGTTTTACGGGATGCAACTTTCCTGAGTATTTGACGCAGAAAATGTCAGGAGGACCCCCAAAAACTAATCATGTGGGTCCTCTGTGACTCAGTATTATTCTGATACGAATATCTAATCTTTCAATGAAAATACATTTCAGTATGATTTTCATGTCAAGATGGTATTAAAACATCAACCAATAACCATCCCATTAAAGGCAATCTTCATCAACCTTTCCATTAAGTATGAAACTTCTATAATGTTTTTAAGGACTCCTGAAATAGGAAAAGGACTCCTAAAAATATATGCTCTAAGTCCCCAGGACTCTCGGTTTTGATTGACTATGTGAAACCCTGCTGACCTACCAAATTTTAACTTTGACTGACCTACTAAATCAATCAAAAGCCATTGAATTACCAATTCTTTTAAATAATTTAATACCAAATTGGTTTGACTTTGGAACAAAGTTCTGTGGCTCATTGACTGTAAAAATATTATTTAGTCCCTGAAAGTATTTCAGAAATCTCCAGTTTGGAATAAACTTGAGAAATTACCACAACAGGAGGACAATAAGTTCAGCACAAGTTTTCTGACAAGCATAGAGCAGCCTATGGGTGTAGAGCTGAAGGGTGTTCAAGTTAAAACATGGTATTTCAAGAACTACTTGGGTTTGCTTACTCATCTCTTGTAATAGAAAGAATTCAATAAGATACCGTTGCTGCATTGATATCCCTCGAATCTATTTAAGATTTAAACAAATGCTCTCCAGAAACTCAGAAAAAAAAACATTGGCAGATATCGCCTTGTTCTTACTGCAAAACAATATTTGCACTTTCGCAAGTATAGGGTAACTACACCTTCAAACCTTGAGGAAGGAATATAATTGAGACCAAATAATTTCGATCAACTACACATTGTAACTTTGTTTCCCTATGTGTCAGGCAAAAACACATTAAAATTCAGAAGAGGATGAAAATGTATCTAAGTTTGTCTTCTTTGAGAGGCATATTGAAGTTGTAGGATGAATGAATAAGGAATTCGGCATTTATATTTTCATTACTCGACAAATATATCAAAAATGTAAATTTTTCTCTCCTGTAAACTCATATATTTCAGGGGATTTTAAAAAAAACTGTCTGAAACAAAATCAAATTTCAAGTTTGTTCAAAATAAAGAAATAATCGTCACTATAACAGAGCTTTCAAGCAAAAAATCATGATATCCGATACCAGAGTATAGAAAACACAATAAACCCTTTTGCTAAGTGTTCTAACAAGCAAGAAAAAAACACGCCTCACCACAGTTTCTTGTCCTACTTAGTTGAATAATAACAATAAATCCCAAAACACAGAGAACATTACATCTACACAAACAACATGTTGTTCACATACTAAGTAGTTACCCTCCTTACCCATCACCAGACTCTACAATGATTACTTAGTTGTACCTGAGAGATCGGACAGCTCGGACAGCTTACGGTAAATGCATAGAGTGTCGTCAAACCTAGCAACGGACTAGCTACTTGGTGGATTCATAGTAACAAGCCTTGTAAACTATGTCAGACAATTTATACGTCTTTCGGAAGTTTCTTCACATGATATTTTATAGATAAATGATTAATAAGTTTCATTTCAGTTCCTAGAGGGGAAGTCCTGGGGAAATTAGGCCATACCCTTGGATTGGTGTCCCTTAGAAATAAGATAAGTAGGATACTATTGCATACTGATCAATCCAGTGCTGTTCCTAGGTGATCAGCTAAGGGGGTCATTTTGGCAATATTTTAGCAGATTGGTCCCTTTGCAATGGAAAAGTATCTTACATCTAGTTTTAAGGGAGACCAAGCCAAAGGGGCTGTCAAATGTCCACAGGGCCCTTACTAGGAACAACACTGCCATCTGTTTATATGCCAAATTGACCCCCTAAACTTATCACCTAGAACACTGAACTGATTTTACCAATATTTAAAGGATATTGGTTGAAAAGAAATAGCAAAAACTGCACCTTTTAAGGTGAGGTGGGGTGAGGGTTTAACACTGCTTTCAAGAGTATTTCACTTATATTGCGGCTGCTAGTATTATTGTAGGGAGAAAGCCCGCAACACAATTGTGGCTATGTATTGCGGTGAAACCTGCGAGCATCGGCTTGAACTAGCAAACCATGGGTGGTACTGCGCTGATATTCAGTGTAGCATTGCACCCAAACCTGACAGTGTGTAGAACAGTTCTCTACTGCATGCTTTTCAGAGGATTGTACAAGAGCAATGGGGCTCTATAAGATGATTTTATCTTACCATCCACATGCATGTACTTGTTCACACCAGAACCCTTTACACCAATGTTGATGAGATCACTTTCAGTATTTGTATAACATAATTAACCACAAGATTCTCATGGATCACGATTCATTAGTATCCTACAGCACTGAGGTATTCTCTGGATTTAGATTGTATACTTGAATAAACACCTGACCTCGATAACAACACACCTTCAGAATATTGAGTTCATTTTACAATGTTGAATGTGGAGCACCAGGATTCATAAATTGGCTGCCAAGAGAATTCATGATTTCAGCAGATTACATAGAGGAAGGCCACATCACTTTGTAGTTGCTAGAGGAGGTCCTTGGGATATTGACCACCCTTTTTTATCTAGGATGCTTTTATCATTGTAAAGGGGCTTAAAAGTTGCCAAAATAATCCCCATCAGCTGACCATTTTGTAGGGATACACCAGTGTTGTTGCTAGAGGACATCTTTGGGATATTTACCACCCTTTTTGGCTTGGTGTCTCCTAAAATTATTAGATTTTGATACTTTTATCATTGTAAAGGGGCTTAAAATTTGCCAAATCCCCTCAGCTAGGAACAACACTGGAAACAAAGTTATTACAGTTAAACCTACTAAATGTTTTTGTAGATTTATACTTTTCTGTCACAGGATTCAACAATGTCTAAATCTGAGGTCACGGGCTCACCCGAATTTACCTTCAGTCTCACCAAAACTCATCAAAAATTTACCAAAATTCATCAAACCTCACCAAAAACTCACCAAATGTCTGTGTTCTATCCTGCCGTTCCATCATGAAAAATTTATATGTAAACGAGTTCGACAGATGCTGTCAATGAATTTTATCTTGACATGAAAATTGAAACACCACCTCTTGTTGATTTTTGTTGTTGTTCTATTTGTCCTACTTTACCACAAATACTTATACCTATTTCACCTGACTCTCCCTTCAGCCTCACCAAAAACTCGCCAAAACTCATCAAATGTTAGTGACTTATCCTGCCGGTCCATCGTAATAAATTAACATGTAAAAGTTTGACAGATGCTGTCAATGAATTTGTTCTTGTAATGAAAATTGAAACACCATCTCTTGTTGAATATTGTTTTTGTTTTATTTTTCCTATTTTATCTCTTGGTGATTCTTGTTTTTGTTCTATCTATCCTAATTCATCTCTTGTTGATTTTTGTATGTTCTATTTCTCCTATTTTACCAAAAATTTCTGCTAAGTTTGAGCAACCACTTGATAGAGGAATTGTCTCTACTGTGAATGGCAGACAGACAAAGAGTAACCTTTAGTGCACGGAATACTGGTACACTGATGATAGTAAAGGTTTTATCTCCGGGGATAGGCTAGAGACAACACGTGGAGGTAGTCGGGTAACCTACGTCTTTCATAGTCTCCACTGAAACATGGGCAAAATTGCAGTTTCTGGAAAGTTTTGTGCAACGAATTACATGAACTCGATAAACATTAACTTGTTAATCCTATGGTTTTACTGTATTTCACAAAATAATAGCAAATTTAAGTTAGCATCTCTAATGATTTCATACGAAATGTTTTTATATGCAATACAGGTGAAAATTTCAAACTATGTAAAGCATGGTGAATTCCCTTGTATTCGAACTTGATTATATATTTAGCAACTCTATTGTCTCAACAATAATTGTTTCCCTATGATCTGGGTGTTGAATTTGAAAAACATAACCACAAACAAGATGTGTTTGTGAAACACGAATGCCCCCGGATGCATCCTGCTCGCTGTGTCAAGGTCAAGGTCACAAGGTCAAATGTCATGGTGTCATCTGAAAGGTCTCATCACAAGGGATCCATATGTCAAGTATCAAAGAGCTAGCTCTGACCAATCAAAAGTTATGACCAAGGTTAAAGTTTTTGTGGACAAACGGACAGACGGACGGACGGACGGAAAAGGTCAAATATCATGGTGTCATCTGAAAGGTCTCATCACAAGGGATACACATGTCAAGTATCAAAGACCTAGCACTGACAGTATAGAAACTATAGCCAAGGTTAAAGTTTTCGGAAAAGGCTCGCTGTGTCAAGGTCAAGGTCACAAGGTCAAATGTCATGGTGTCATCTGAAAGGTCTCATCACAAGGGATCCATATGTCAAGTATCAAAGAGCTAGCTCTGACCAATCAAAAGTTATGACCAAGGTTAAAGTTTTTGTGGACAAACGGACAGACAGACAGACGGACGGACAGACGGACAGGTGAAAAACAATATACCCCCGGAATTTCCGATTCGGGGGCATAAAAAGAACCTGAATTCTTAATTATACAACTAAAAATATGTAATGCTATGATATGTCCCCAAACTGAAGGGCTTCGATTTGGATGTATTTTTTCACACTGTCATCAGCAAAATGAAGAAAGGTTAAAATTCTGTAAAATATGACATAATTTATGATTTCAGAAAGAATAATAAACAATCTAAAACAACCTAAATCAGCTGCTTTAATGACTTATTAGTTAAATAAAAGAAATACTTCTCTACAATCTTAATCTCCAAACCTTACTGTTATGGTAGGTGTTTGTGCAAGCCAGTGATAAACAATGCTTTGCACACACAGATAAAAATTTGGCATGTGTAAAAGATACCACCTACTACTCAAAGGTATCAACGGGTCACAAGATGTATTTTAACTTCTGTCTGCATCTGTGTGATCTTGATAGATTTACATATTTAACATTTTAACATGTTTTTGGTAGATTATTAACAAGAAAGATTAGTTGTCAAGAAGCCAGCATTCCCTTGTCAAGTTACAACAGGGAAATCATTTTCTGTTCTCTTGGTAACATTGCCAAACATCATACAATAAATGAGTCTATTTATACAACAAGTGCTAACTAGCGCTAATAAACATTAAATTGTTGTTGCCTGGTGTCTCACAAGCCCTACAGGTCAACAGAGGAATATATGTGTATACTAGATCGAAAATAAATTACCATACATAACTCAATCAAAGCATATTTGATATTTATGTTCTGTTTTGATTTGATCTAGAAAACTTATATACCGTATTCGACGTAATAAGTGCCACGGGCGCTTAAAAAATTGACTTGGGTGGGCGCTTATTAAAGTGGTGTGAATGACAACCAAAAAATAAAGACTACTCAAATGTAAGTGTTTTTAGATTGTCTTTGATAACTGATACAGATGTTCAAAACATACTTACACATTATTAACTAGAAAATAACACATATTGCCGCTATTTTATCCTGTAATTTCTCTTGAAACAAAGTGAATATGCTGAATTTATAAGTTTAGTACGGCTGGTACATGGGCGGTTATAAGATTTATAATTACAAAACCTTTGGGGGGGGGGAGCTTATTGGAGCGGGGCGCTTATAACATCGAATACGGTAAGTTGTACTCTTTGCGACCAGGACATTTAAGGAGTCAAAACAACTCACCACCTCCAAATAATATTAGAGAACCGCAAAAATAATTTAACAAACTTTACTCAATAGTATTCAGAAATGATCCTTCAAATACACATAAGCAAATGGTAAGACCACAAGATAAAAAAAAGTTTGTTTGATAGAACAACTTATTTATTACAATGTTTACGTTTCAGTTAAGATACTTGCACTGTTATCAAGCGAACTTGGTCTACATCACAAAATCATCTTCTAAATGCCCACCAAAAATATTAACATAAATGCAGCAATAAATGTTCAAACACCACTTAAAAAGTTTGCAGCAAATTTCATTCTAGATACAAAAGTTTCTTTGAGAGGCATTTAAGAAGTTGGAATGACAATAATGCAGAGGAATATATGGATGACAACTTCTTTGTTCATTGTATGCGACGTTTCGACACAGATTCTTGTGAGAACAAAACAAGAATCTGTGTCGAAACATCGCATACAATGAACAAAGAAGTTGTCATCAATATATTCCTCTGCATTATAGATGCAAAAGACTTTCAACTTTGAGCTCAGAATCATTTGCTACTATTCACAATGATATTCCAAGACTAGAATCAATGACACTAATAAAAACCAAAGCCAGGCAATATTATGTTAGGAAGGCCGTATCCCACCCTAGCTAACTGTTAACAGAGGTATCACATGGCAGTGTAGAGCCAGGGTGTAATGACCTATAGAAGTAGCCACATCAAACAAACATGGAGGGCTGACCTCGAGCTACACTGCCACCTGTCCGAGACCTCACTGCTCGACCTCACTGCTCGTATTGGCATCTTGTATATATAGACTGGGATGACCACTGAGCTATTTTTTTTTTGAGAGAGAGATAAAGGCCTCAAAATAGTTAAAAGAAAAAATATTTTCATGAGGGCTGACCTTGGGCTACACTGTCACCTGTCCGAGACCTCACTGCTCGTATTGGCATCTCGTATGTATAGACTGGGATGACCACTGAGCTATCTTCTTTATTTTTGAGAAAAAGGGCCACCAGAAATATATACTTTTGGTGCTAAGGGTGTTGGATTTATGAAACATAGAGATCAGTGATTAGAATTTTGAAGTTTACTATTGACATATGGGCAATGGCCCATTTCAAATTCAGAAAATAACTAAAAAACCTGAAAATGGCCCATTGTCAAAGCGGTCATTCCCAATCCTTGGAGATTTCCAAAATATAAGGGAGAAACAAGATGTGTTTGTGAAACACGAATGCCCCCGGATGCATCCTGCTCGCTGTGTCAAGGTCAAGGTCACAAGGTCAAATGTCATGGTGTCATCTGAAAGGTCTCATCACAAGGGATCCATATGTCAAGTATCAAAGACCTAGCTCTGACCAATCAAAAGTTATGACCAAGGTTAAAGTTTTTGTGAACAAACGGACAGACAGACGGACAGAAGGACAGGTGAAAAACAATATACCCCCGGAATCTCCGATTCGGGGGCATAAAAATAATTATCATGACATGATATTGGCACTTGGGTATTGTCTTATTGAAAAACAAAGACTGTCAAATTCATAGAGCCATTGGCTCTGTAGCTCATCAGGCTTAACATTCGATTTTGCTTCAGGGTGTGGCCAATATGGTTCCCCCCTAAGTAGGGGCCACAGGCTCCCAAAATCTACAATTATAAATCCTCACTGATCAAGGAATCTACACAAAGTTTCAGCTTTCTAGGCCTTATGGTTCTAGAGAAGAAGATGAAAATAGGTTTTAAGGGCGTGGCCCCTCTGGCCCTTATATGGGGTCACAGGGCCACCAAAGCTACAATTTATAATCCTCCCCTTACAGGCCAGATGAGCTAAAAATAATCATGACATAATATTTGGCACTGAGAGCATTGTCTTTATGAAAATTACATGTATTCAAATATGTTGTCTTTCAATTGGAACCATTTATTTTCCATCACCTTATGTTCACCCTAAAAATGTGCTACTGCCGCTTAAAAAGTTGTGATATTCCTTGTTCCTTGGTTCACTGTTCAGAGGCATTTTGTGTAGAGACCATTAGTACTCCTGAACTAAGAGGAAAAATCTTAGCCTTACTGACATGTGGAACAATTCTCTACTGGAGACAAAATTGATGAGACTCTAACTTGATAACACGCAAAGTGATTTCTTTACATATTTCCATTCAATTATCAAGTCCTCATGACTTCCTCTTTGGATGAGAAACATATCATATCATTGCCTGCTGAAACATTTATATTCCATGTAGACTAATAAGCATTAGAAAGTGATGAAATCACGAACATCCCCTCTGATGATCAGTTATCAGTGTTGCATGTTCCTAGGTCATCAACTGAGGGGGTCATATTGGCCTATTCTGAGCTATTGGCACCCTTTACACTGTTAAAAGTATCCTACTTTTCAAAATTTTAGGGGACACCAAGCAAAAAGGGTGGGTAAATTTCCCCAGGACCCCCTCTAGGAACAACACTGCAGTTATGATTCCTGATAGTTAACTTTACAGAAATAGCATGGCACTATCGAGTTGTATGAATTAAGGCCCATTGAAAATATCAAAACCAAGGTTGATTTAATCTGCTCTGGAAGCTTGAGTTTTTTTTAAGATTTTCCATAAAAATTGAAGATTTTTTTGGCTGATTTTTCAGGATTACTTCTTATATTGATTATTGGTAAAAATCACCTTATTAACACCAGTTCAAACTGTGATAAACAATACCGGATCAGTACCTCTCATAATGGGTGCTACATGTGTGAAGATCAACGATGAAATATGTCATGATAATATCGAGTGATAAACATGAAATAGCCCAGCACCTGTTGTCTTGCCATACAGACATCAAGGGTTAGCTCAGACCACCTCAGATAAACCAATAACATCATAATTGGTGTTAAAAGTTTAAAGATCAACCAGGATATATGTCATGATAATATCCAGTGATAAACATGATACAGTGATATAACACTTGTTCAGTGTTGCTATGCAGAGACAGCCAGGGTCCGTTTACAGCAGAGATCAACTCAGATGAACCAATAACATCATAAAGGGTGCTATAAGTGTGAAGACTATAGTCTAACCAGGAAATATGTCATGATAATATCCAGTGATAAACATGATACAGTGATATAACACTTGTTGTGTGAACATTGCTACACAAAGACAGCCATGATCAGCTTACAGAAGAGACCACCTCGATCAACCAGCTACACAGGAAGTATGTCATGAAAATTTTATTAATGATGTGATCAATGATAACAGGGCCTGTTACATTTAGCAGAGACATTTTCAGATGAACCAATAATATCATAAAATGGCTACATATGTGAAGATCAACCAGTTATGTCATGAACATTTTATTGATGATATGATACAATGACATCAGGACTTATTCAGTGATACTGATAACAGAAACATTTTCAGATGAACCAATAATGTAACCTTTCGCCTCAGCCAATTTGTGGGTGTTCGTTGCCATTCAACACTGGGAAATCTTTAAAATCAGAAACAAAAAATCAGAAACAAGTATTTAGCAAAGTCATGTTTCAGATGAACCAATAGCAGGGTTCGAAATATGCACTAACCCGGTAGCCCATGGCTAGTGGCTTAAAAGATGCTGGGCTAGTAAAGTGCAATCATTGGTAGTTCGAAAGACTAGTTGAAGTTAAAGAAAATATGATCATATCGTTGTATTTGGCTTGTCAAATGGTCTTTTGGCTAGTGCTCTCAGGAATGCACTAGTCCCAATGGCTAGTAACCCAATGGGACTAATTTCGACCCTGAATAGTATCATAAAAGGTGCTACATTTGAAAAGATCAACTAGGAAGTAATATCGAGTAATGACATGATACAATGATAGAGCACCTGTGTTGTTGCTACACAGAGACAGCCAGGGTCGGCTAACAGCAGAGACCACCTCAGATGAACCAATAACATCATTTAGGGTGCTACATATGTGAAGGAAATAATATCGAGTAATGACATGATACAATGATAGAGCACCTGTTTTGTTGCTATACAGACACATCCAGGGTCAAGTTACAGCAGAGACCACCTCAGAAGAGCCAAAAACATCATAAGCTGGCAGCATGTGTCGACACAAGCACCTGTCTGGTATTCATAACACATAGTGTGATATGACTCGTATCTCTACACACCCTGTAGAACAATTAGATAATTAGCTAGTATGCAGGTGTTCAAACAAATCATTGATTACTGTAATGCTTTTTTATAACATAACACAATATAGATATAAACAACATTATGCACAAGTCATGTCTTTGTAGATTAGATTAATTGAAATTATGACAAAATTTCTTCATTTGACATAAAAGTTGTCAAAACATATTTGTCCTCATAAGTTTTTCAATGAGAAGATGCTCATGAGCTTGATGGCTATTTTGGTAAATATTATGTTGAATGTACAGATCAAACACGAGGGTAATTTTTTACCAGGTCATAAAAACAAAACAGTTAATTTTGTTCGAAAACCTTAGAATAATTTCATAATACAAGTCCCTTCTTTTCGTGTATTTCAACTTTTTTACATATAAAAATCTAGGATTCCCCAGTTGATGAAAAAAGCTTACCAATTTTGACTGAAAAAAAGCATTTTAACAGGAATTTCGAGACCCGAGGGTAAATGGTAAATTATTCTCACTACAGTGGAAGATGATCTAGTACCTTGAACTTGAAACTATCTTAATGGGTTTGAAAGAAGAAAGTAACAAGTAATAATCTCTCCCCCTTCATACATCAGTAATGGTCTGTTATCTTGAAGTCAGCTTTATCACACACAGAAACAGGAAGGGTCTAGCAAAACTTGCAAGGATTGTAGCTATGGAATTTTACTGCACAGCAAAACAAGAAGTGATGTGATATGGGGTTTATCGCCACTTTAAAGAGTACTTCACTTAATCAAGGCTGCTAGTATTATAGCAGGGAGAAGGCCCGCAAAACCAGTGTGGCTATGTATTGCAGTGTAACCTGCGAGCATCGACTTGAACTAAAAAACCATGGGTGGTACTGCACTGAAATTAAGTGTAGCATTGTACCCAAACCTGACTGTGTAGAACAGTTCGCTACTGCAGACAAAGTTGATGAGCCCCTGGTAGGATTCGAACCACAGACCTCCTGATCCGAAGCCAAAAGCGCCATTCCGCAATATAAGAGTACAAGAATAGATCTGTGGAATAGCACAATAAAAGAAAACGGCTATTTGATGTCATTGCAATGTCATGCTTTACACAAACTAAGATTATGACTATTGAATATATGCAATGTCTAGCTAGTGTAAGACTGCTGCTAAAGAATGCCTAGCAAAACAGAAAACATAACATGTATCTAAGGATAAGATAATCGCTCTTGGATCTCATTGCAATGTCCATCTAAACCAGAGTACAAGATTGCATCTATGGAATCTGCTAGCATAAAGTTGGTGTCTATGGTATCTGAATAACATGTCTATCTAAAAAATGTATAAGATTTTGCTAAGTATTGCAATGCAATGTCCATCTAAACAGACTACAAGATTGCGTCTATAAAATCCAGCTATCAAAAAGCAGGGATTGTGAAAGGCAGGGGCCCTGGGCCATTTAACACATTGGATGAAGAAATGGCCCATTTAAATTTTGAAGTTTACTATTGATATAATGGGCCATTGTCAAAGATGTCTTTCCGAATGCCTGAGTCAAAGTATAGGACCTAAGGTTAGTAGCTATGGAATCTAAACAGCGTACAAGATTTTGCAAAGGAATCTCACTGCAATGTCCAGGTAAACCAGAGTATAAGATTGCTTCTTTCGAGTCCAGCCATCATAAAGAATAAGTTAGAAGCTATGGAATTTGATTTACATCTCAATCTAAACAGTGTGCAAGATTTCACAAGGGTATCTTACTGCAATGTATAGCTAAATAGAGTACAACATCATGGCCATGGAATCCAACAATTACAAGTGCAAGATATGCTGTGGAATCTCACTATGTCTCTTGACCTGTAGTAACCCTACTTGACTGGTCAGTTTGTTTACCGTAGGTTTTCTGGTGTATTCAGTATCATTAATCTTTCATTCCTGTAGGAAGTTTGAATACCTCTGCATTTGTAGACTTACATTTATCACTCACAGGTCTATACAGACTTTCAGTTCAAAGTCATGAAATTAGCTGGTTCCTGAATATGAACTGTACTTGAAACATGGAACAAAATTAAGATTCCCAGCCAGCTGGGTAGACATTAAGAACTTATTTAATATTCTTAACTGCATGTTAAAAACAATTTGGGGATATCCAACAGCTATCTGGAATAACGTCATAAGCAGGGGTCAAAATTAGTCCCATTGCTGTACTAGCCATTGGGACTAGTGCTTACCTGAGAGTACTAGCCCAAACACGTTCCAACTAGCCAAATACATCTATATAATCAAAAGAACTTAAAATCTAACTAGTCCTTTGGGCTACCAGTCATTGCATTTTACTAGCCCAGCATCTTTTTTACTAGCGATTGGCTACCGGGCTAGTGCTAATTTCAAACCCTGATAAGCACAACAAACTCTTTAGCGGCGACCTGTTGTGAAAAATACATTAACCACACAAAGATATCTTTTCAGTGCAAATAAGTCACTGCAGTTATGAAGCAAAGAAATGGATGTTTTGCAGATATTTTGATGAGATTTAGCTTAGAACTAGATTAGCTTTAGTGGGACACCACAAAAGCAGAGCAGCTCCAAAACTGGGTTTTTTGCCTTCCCCTGTTCCACCTTTTCATATATACCCATGACAAAGTTATAAACTCCAATAGAAAGCCGAAATTCAGTAAATACATTTTTTGTAGTACCCTGGAATTTTAACCCCTGAAGCCTACATCCGACCACAAATATCTCATCCAAACCTAATTTGAAATTTCTGAGTCATAAATTATAGTGTTTAAGTTATCCTTAGGAAAGGATTTCAGACACACGGACAGACACATTGGTGTCGGACTGACACACAGAATGCTCTTTATCCTCAACTATGTTGATACAGGAATATAAAACAGTTTCATTATTGTTAAGTAATTGATGTCAATTATTTTAAGTTAAATGATATCAAAAATATTCTGGTAAAAAAGCCTCTTAATGTTTTAATGAACCCTTCAAACAAACCTTTGCCCTTTTTTTGACAAGGATTCAGATTTTTTGAGTTAAAGAACACATAAATACAGAACCTTTAAGTAAAAGCAGATTAGATTTCCAGTTATTGTTAAATGCAAAGAAAGTAAACAAGCAAAAAGGAAAGTAAAATATCAGTATCAAGGATTTTCCCAAATCAGTATAACATCATGATATTGATAGATTCTAAAAAATTGGCAAATATCTCAACTTAATCTAAAACAAAAATGCTAAAAACAGGTGTTTTCAATCGTTTGCAGTGTCCCTAACCCTGAACTGAAAGGTCAACAATACATTGACCAGTGGCTTTGAGAGATGTAAGAATATAACAATAAGTGACAAAACAATTGTAATTTTTCGTATTATTGTTCCCCCTAATCAGCAATTGTTGATAAATGGGATCTTAAATTTAAAATAATCATACTACTTTGATTTCATATTATTATGATTATTTCCTCTAACCAAAATAAATGCTACTAACAGGTGTCTCTCATCATGTGCAGTATCCCTAACCATGAACTTTAGACAAAACATATCCATGTCTAGTCATCAATGGCCAGTGGCACTGTAGAAAGATCATCAAAACACTGACCAGTGCCTATGTGAGACAGAATTTGCTGAGCACAAATATTTGCAAACAAAAGTATAATCTTCTTCAATCATAGAAAGATTAGGAAAGTTATGCGATATAGATGCTATATCGGTATTATTTCATCCTGGTGTCAATCTGTAGATTGATATTTTTTCGAGTTAAAAACAATTGAACAAAAAAAAATCAAAACATTTGCCTTTCATCATTGCAGTGTCCCTAACCCTGAACTTCAGACAAAACATATTGATGTCTGTTCAACCCATGGCCACTGGTACCATAGAGAGGTCAAGAAAACACTGACCATTCCTATGTGAGATAAAACTTGTTCTTTATCCACAATCCCATCACTATCTTTATCTGTGTCTTTATCCACATGCTCCATGCGTCTCTGATAAAGATAAGATGTGTAGTTTACAAATGAGCAAGTCTTTCATATGCGCTGCATATCTTGAATCCTTATCTATCAAAGAAACTGCAGCTAGGAAGATAAATTGTTTATGAAATGTGTGTATTTTGGTCTCCCATTTCACTTGCTGATAAATTGGATTTTGGAAGGACACAGATATGTTTTGATGAAATGTATGTATTTCGGGCTCCCATTTCACTTGCTGATGTTTTGGATTTAGGAAGAATACAAATCTGTTTTGATGAAAATGGTTTATGTACACGTTAACAAAAATATTTCAGTTTGTTAAATTTTTATCATTTCCTGTTATTAGAATTTATTTCAACAATTTTCCTTAAATCATAAAATAATTAGTGAATGTAATATTATTCATTTGATCAAATCAATAATTCTCATTTCAGGTATTCAACAAGTTAGTTGCCATGGAAATAATGAAATGACATATCTTTGTCATAAGAGAAATGTTCAGATTCTCTTGAAGAACAAAATTAAAAATATTAAATTAAAAAAGGCACTTTTAACCCCAATGAATGAAAATGGATCTCAAGAAAAAATTTGCAAGATTTTCTTCAACTTGTGCTTGCATACAGATTTTATTTAAAGATCAACTATCATAAAAAATACTCACTGTTTAGCTCCAATACAGAAACAACACACAAAAGTGTATGCTGCATGAAAGATTTCCAATTTTTACTCCAACTGTAAGAAATGAGGAACTTTCACACACACATATATATCCAAGGGTTGTAGAGAGAATACTGGCACGGCTCCACGCGACTGATATACTACTTGGCTCCCCGGTTTATTGAGTAACACGGAGCCTAAAATAACATCGTGTATGGCACGGAACTTCACACTATCAGCAAGAGGCAAATTTCATCAGTGAAACTGATGCACCCAGTTTCGACATGAGATGCACCTAGTTATGACTGGAGCTTAAAGTTTACGAACATCTCTTCTCATCTGACGACCTTACCTGCGTTATTACTTCCTCTCTATCGGAACTCAAAACTTCCCTCACAACGGAGATGTTACCCTCCACTACAACACTTCCTCTTCAGCCCACCGCCTGACGGCTAAAGCGTCTGCTAGTTTGGCAGAGTTGGTGACTCAGGAAGCAAGGGATGCGAGGAGTATGGATATGAAGTATGCTGCAGCCCTTTAGTCACTACAAGACTGCAGTGTAAGGAGTTCTCAACTCACGTCTGCTACTCCAGTGGAGAGTGATGCGAGGAGCTCTGAGACCTGACTCTCTGCAGGGAAGCCTGTAGTTATTTCAAGCTCAGCAGAAGATGTTTTCATTCATGTCCGCAAACACATCTCATAATTAAATGAATCTTATCTGATATCATTTGTAACAGAGTCTGAAGCAGGTCCTCATTCCATGTATGCTGGGAGGAATGTGATTGTATACTGACACTGACAGATTAAACAATCAGTGTCGGAGGGTGGGAGATTTATAACAATCCATACGGCAGTTCCTGGAGATGCATTAAGGTTTTAACAGTCTGTTACAGATTTTAGGGAAAACCATCTTCAGTTATATCAAGACTGGAGCTACAGACCTTTCAATAAATCTGCTTAATCGTGAAAAGATGTCATGTATTAAAGGTTTTTACTATAGTTTGTCGAAAAAGGACCCAAAAAAACATTCAACAAAGTTGTCTAGCCATTATAGAAAGTTTCTCCACATTCTTGATTAAAATCAAAGGGCATTGACTTCAGGACCTTGGTAAAATATGGTAGACTGTTGACTATGGAGTCTTGTCCTTTATGTATAAAGGAATTGTAATTGTTAATTATTAACCACATTGTTGCTGATTCAATCTGTGGATGATTCCTGATTGGTTGATTTTGAGAAATCATAAATACAAGTAGTCAATACAGGAGATATACAGGTCTTAAAGGTGATGGGTTAATAAAAAAAGAAGCAGGTGGATGACATTCAACACTTATTCTTTTGATTACGGATGAGAAAGAATTACTTCTTTTAATTTTTTTAATGATCAATAGGTAATTTTTGAAATATTCCTATTTAGCAGCCCTCGTTTTAAAAAACCCCAAAGATTTTTTATTATTCTGGGGTGCTCATGAATTAGTTGCTAGTCTAGATCTCTAAAAGGCTTGGTAATATCTTGGTAATGTAAGCCACCTATAAGGAACCAGCAGTCAGACTCAAAACACATATACTGAGACCTGCATGCAAGGGGTTAAACCTCTTATTCATGAACATGGTTTATATTTGGGATGAAATCTATAAATTGTTTACGAGACATTTAACAATGCATCATATAACAGAATAAAAACAATTTTCTCGAACCCACATGTTAGGGTTAATCCCATCTTTAACCTGACACACCTACAGAATGAAAAGCTATGCAACACAAAAGTCACTAACTGTTCAACAAAGGCGTACATTTTACAAAACAAACAACGATGACTGCAGCTTATTAGGGCCTGGATGTGCTGATATTCTGTCTACGACAACATGTGCAGTACTGTGCACTTCTGAACCTAAACATGCAGCATGTACGTCTATAATAACCTTTTAACATGCATAGGAGAGTGCACAAAGGAGCTTGAGGATACATAGTCTGTTATCCAGACCTTAAAAAAATATATTAAAGGAGCCTTCTTAAATCTAGAAAATATTGTCAAGTCTAGATGCCTCAGCTGAAATTAAGTATCGTTCAGAGCACTTTATATTTCTTTTTGAATAAAAAATAAAAATAACAAGCAGCTGACATGGTCGAGCTATATCCCCCTCAAATTGCACAACATATATAGGTTTTCCTTATCATATTGCTGACTAAGTTTTGTCACACAAAATAACAAAAAAATTCAAAGATATGAAGGAAACTGTTCTAATCAAAAACTTAATGATACCAACTTTATGTTCACTGTTGGGCATAATTTGAGTAACATGACAAAATTAAAATCAAACAAAAAAATCTATGTATTTGGATCTCCAAGATCAATTCGATCATATGTAAACAACATTTTAAAATTGTTCTTCATGACACACCTTCAGATGAGTATGTATCTCCATATCAAATTTAATCAATATGTGATGATTAGTTTAGAAGTAGTGAGCAGGACAGGACTTGTAACAGTTTTCCAACAGTGTCCTCATTTTTGGCCAAAAAGGCAAAAATTTATAAAAATATTATCAAAATTGTTCTTCATGACACATCTTTTTATGATTATGTATCTTCCTATCAAATTTGATCAATATCTAATTATAAGTTTAGAAGTTGTGAGCCGGACAGGACTTAATTCTAACAGTTTTCCAACAGGGTCTTAATTTTTGGCAAAAAAAGGCAAAATTTTTATTAAAATGTTTTCAAAATTGTTCTTCATGACACACCTTCATATGATTATGTATCTTCATATCAAATTTGGTCAATATGTGAAAACTAGTTTAGAAGTTTTAAGCCGGACGGGACTTGTAACAGATTTCTTACAAATTTACCACTTTTTCTCCAAAATCCTAATATTTTATGTAGATTTTCAGAAAATTGTTACGCATGACACATTATCACATGTTTCTTCATTTCCATGACAAAATTGAATTGAAATGGTTGATTAGTTACAAAGTTATGAGCAGGACACAAACTGTAACGGACGGACGGACGGTACCCATTTTAATACCCCCCGCAACTTCGTTGTTGCGGGGGATAATAACAATAGTGAAGAACTCTAAATGTTAGTCAAGAGGATACAGTGTGAAGTGATACAATTTTGAATCATAACTTCTTTATTATAGTATGCACATTGTTGACAACAATTTATATGCTCTTTGCAACGCTGGACCAGAGTATATAAAACATCCTTTTTGAGAATGAAAGAAAAATTTAGCTTTGGTACTTGTAACTACACTTATAGTATAACTTAACTTTGAAATTCTACAACTGCAAGAACGTTTCAACTATTTTACCTGTAACTGACAGATGTGCAGGACTCGCAAGACTTTTTGGTAGCCAGTCCCTGGTCTCAGAAGATCATATCTGTAGAGTGTGACTCTTAGGTATGTAAAGAACTATTCATACATGCATAGAAAGGCAATAATCCCACTGTAGAAAAGAGGTCAAGAGATCCTTTCAGTACAACTAAACTTTGATATTTTACATCTGCAACATTTTCTGGATAACACCTTCTATTCTACATGTGACAAGTGTGCACAATATTTATATATAATGAACCTCAACATGCAGCATGTGCATGTTTTCTTATCTTTATATACAGTACTGCACACAGGTTTTGAGACAGTATTCCCTCTGGTTGAAAGAGCTAAAGTGATATTAGCTGTACTAGGAGCTTTCCTTTCAGTACAACTTAACTTTGATATTTACTAAAATGGCAGCAATTTGTGTGAGTGAGATGAGAAAATCTGGTAATGATACAGTTACTGCAGAAATAAAGTGACCATTTTTCATTACTTTTACAAATATACAGGTACATACAGTGTGATTATACAAATCTACCCTAACCTTCACAATTATTGAGGTACATACAGTATGATCATACAAATCTACCCTGACCCCATAAATATACACAAATTATAGGTACATACAGTATGATCATACAAATCTACCCTGACCATATAAATATACACAAATTATAGGTACATACAAGATACATTAAACTGCATATAGCTTAACATGACAAGATTATTACTATTTTTATTGTGATAACACACCTCAACCATGTTCATTACCTTTACAAATATACAGGTACGTACAGTATGATCATACAAATCTACCCTGACCTTCACAATAATTATGGTAAGTGTTCAGGAAGTAGCTGTATGTGAAAAGCCCAGCACAGATCTCACTTTACTTAGCCTAAGGTGCTTGTTACCTAATGATAAAATAACAGAACTCAACCATGTTGAATGAATATCTATCACCTTTCCACAGGGACAAATATAGACAACATTTAGTCCCTGATAAAAAAGAGTTGTTTACTAATTTCATTATTTTAATCTTTTATTTATAAAGAAAAAAAGGAGCCCTGAACAATACTTAATTTCCTAAAGCTGAGGCATCTAGACTTGCCAATATTTTCTAGACTTAAGAAGTCTACTTCAAATTCTTTTGCTTGAGGGTTTGGATAACAGAATAGTACAACTGTAATAACTTTGGGCATTCTTTTAACCAAAGGTTATTTTTTTACTGTATGAAATTGTCTCTTAAACATATTTTACTACAATTCCCAAAATAACCTTCTCTGATTTTTACAGTACCAGTACTCTTATTTCTTAATTATATTGGCAGATCAAAATCAACTAAATCTTACATAAAATGAAATGTCAATGACTGCCTGAAGGAAGAGATTAAAAGTCACTATGCTGAAAGGGTAAGGATCGTTTCCTCTTGAGGATTCATCAGTCAACAGATACTGTGTCTTGCAAATGGAAAGATGGTGAATCAACAATGTGAACCTATCCTGTTAAATAGAAACTTGATGAAAATGTTTGTGTATTTTCATTCTGTCATAATGGCATTATGTCAATTGATTTTTATCAAGATATCCTACCATCACTTTCTATTATCAATTGCAGTGTAAAAAGCAAAATCATTTCTACATAAAAAATATACTGTATTTCCTTGAATAGACGCCGGATCTCAAATACACGCCGGGTCTGGAATAGAAGCCGGGTCTGTAGGGTTGTTGAAGTAAATACACGCCGGGTCTCGCATAGACGCCGAGTGACAAGCTCATTAGTTCCCGTATTTGAATGCAAATAAAGTTTTCTGCCTCAGCGTGTGACTTGGATGAAATTTTCTACCAGAAACAAATAGACGCCCGTCTCAAATAGATACCTGGTCTCAAATACACGCCAGGGGTAAAGGGGGTTCGGGGAAATACGGTACTAATTGTTCCATAAGCCAAGTCATCCATGTCTTAAATAATACTGTTACAGGGTAACGATAAGATGGATCCCTACAAGCTATCTTGAAACATAAGCCCTGCTTTTATGAGTATATAGTACAGCTTGTGTTCTTTTATTCCAGGGATTGGGAATGACATCTTTGACAATGGGCAATTTCAGGTTTTTTAGCATTTTTCTGAATTTCAAATGGGCCATTGCTTATTATATCAATAGTAAATGTGAAGGTTTAATGGGCCTTTTTTTCATCCAATGTGCAAAATGGCCCATGGCCCCTGCCTTTCCCAATCCCTGTTATTCACACAACAATGTTAAGCACCATCTTCAGTAGATGTTTATTTACGAGGAAGCATCATTTGTAGATACCTTAGCAGTACTTAATACGATACTTCCCATTACTATTGATCATAACTTGATACATCAACACCATCAACATGGTCAAGATAGTAACAATGGTAGTAAGATAAACAAGAAGATAGTCAAACCATATCCAAAGCCAGATTTGTGAAAAAAACAAAACAAGAGCAATAACTCCTGAAAAATAAATGTGCTCTTCTGTTTTTTCATTTCTTAAGTATAGCCCTGAAGGCGCACATAAATTTTGGCCATCATATCATGAATGGACTCTGAGAATAGTTCTCCCGATGACCTTGAACGTATGTAAATACAGTGAGTGAGTTTTTGTTTTACACCGCTTGGGCCATATTCCAGCAATTACGGCGTCATACAAACAGAATCGAGCGAATGCACTGAGTTCAGAACTATATACACCTTCTCATCAAGTAATATGAGTAAATAGGTTTCAAATCTGCAAATTATGTCATTCTAAAAACAATCAACAACAGACATTGACCTGAGGTCCAAATTAGATCTTGTGAATTTGAGAGAAAAACTCCTATTAGTGAATGACTAACAGTGTTAGTATCTACACTGAAACGTCACATTTCAAGCAATAAAAAAGTTGATTGTCGATAAGAACTTATTCTTCTTAATCTAACCAGCTTCAAAATGCTATTCAAAGAAGTGAATGACTACTTGATGCTAATCATATCTTGCATAGTACTATAGATAACAATATTCGTAGGAATGCATGTTGAATTCAAGTCATGATAAAAAGCAATAAATGTATGTCACCTTTGATTGGCAATACACAATCATTTAGTTTTGTGACAACTTTTATACAAACATCCTTATCCTTGTACACTGAAAGATACTAATCAAATTGTAAATGTTTATAAGCTATGAATATGTCAAAAAATGAAAGCAGGAGATATTTAACATCTTATGTACAGACCGAGGTAAAGAAAAATTGGCAATACATAATCATCCAGTTTTGTAACAACACAAACACAAACATCTTCATCCCTGTACGCTGAAAGATTCTAATATATTCTACCTGTTTACAAACTATGCATTTGTCAAAATATGAAAGCAGGAGATAGCTCATTCTTATGTACAGGCTGAGGTAAAGAAAAACTGCAGATATAATTAGACTGGAGAAGTCATTGTGAGTCAAAGATTAAAAAGTTCCTGCAGAGTTGGTTTATGCTGCTGAACACTCAAGGATTGTAACGCCCATATGGAGGATAACAGATTACAACATATGAGGTTAACACGCCTGAAGTTAGAAGATACAGCTGCTTTCACAATGATCCTTTGTTTTCTTCTTTATTTCACTTTTTTTACTTTTTAAAAGCCTAGTATATAACTTGGCAGACCATTTGGGTCTGGGATTCAGTTCAGGGAAATTGCTGGGGTTTTTTTCTTTCCTGGATGTTATTGTTGAGTCTGCAGTGATCAAGGTCTTAAAGGGGAACTTGTATGTTTCTTTTTAGATATTTTACTTTTTCAAATTTACTCCAATATTTGATTATGAAGGGGCAAAAAGAGGGCAAAAAGATTATATTTTCCATTGTTGAAGATGTAATTATCAAGTAACAAGTGAAACTGCTGGCGGCCATTTTAGTTTCAAAACATCTTAATCATTTGAGATTGGAAATTTGATTTGGTGTTGCCTAAACAAACAAATATTACCTATCTTTCAGAATTGCTGTTGATGGTTTAAAACTAAAAATTCTGAACTTGTAAAATTCTTTTTTGTTTTTGTGAGATCCCTTTGTGTACCTCAAATATTTGCAAATATTGACATAATATTGAAGGAATCTCCATTACCAGTATGTAGAGTATATGTTCATGTAAAAATATCAAACATTCAATCCATTTATTAGTTTAAGCCAAATGTCAAATGGCCTTCAAATTCCACAAAAGCAAATCCATTCCTCCAGCTAAGCTCTTGCAAAAGCTACAGAATTAATTTATCATTCAAATCCCTTTCATGCGCTTGACAGTGATATTCATATTACCTGCCTGTAACTCACAGCTGATCAAATTACTTCTTCCAACAACAGACAAAATCAATATATTTGTGGCATTGTAAAAAATTATTTTGTGACAGTGACAAATCGGTTATAGTCACATATGTCAAAAGTTACCAATGGTGTTATTTTCAAAGAAGTATTCACTGCACATGGATCAGGTTAGTGATTAATTTTCAGTAAACTGAAGTAACATCCTATCTCAAGGTACGAACGTTACGCTAACTCCACTAATCTGTGCCCTGGGCTCAGAATCTAGATTCGCCTACTTGGGATATAGCCAATCAAATCATTTTCACGCCACCTTCTCGATAAAATTCAAACGAGAAAATGATTTGATTGGTTATATCCCAGGTCGGGCCGAGCGAATCTAGCTTCTGAGTCCAGGGTACAGATTAGTGGAGTTAGCGTAACGTTACCTTGAGACAAGATGATGAAGTAAATTATGTATGTTTGGCATTTGGGGAGTTGATAAGCAAGTCAATTGATTTGATTTGAAATTAAAGAAACACAAAAGGACACGTCATGGTACTTGGCAGTAATTAAAATAGATTAAGTGTTATGATGAATAATCAAAGACAAATGAAACACTGACTCCTTCAGCTTATATGAGAAGAAACCACTGGTTAAATTGTTGAACACTTCAGAATTATCAAAAATAACATGATATTAACAAAATCATCATTATCAAAACAGACAAATGTTATGATGAATAGTCTAATAAAATACAAAGTTAATCTTGACAGATATATTAATATTGTTGAACAATTCAAAATAATAAAAAATTATGTAAAATAAAATAGTCTTACATTAACTGATTTATTTCATACCTTTTATCACTCAGGATGACAATAACCATAAAGATGACAATATGATTCATAAATCCACTGAAATGGTGTTACAACGCACTTTTCCCTCTGCGTTTTCAAGTGAAAATATCGTGACTGTATCCAACAAGCTTTTTCGCCAGCCACTGGCTCACTGCACCGACATGCACAAATGAAATCATTCAGAGAACAGTCAACGTGAATCCCACAATAAAGTCAATACAAATGCACTGGTGCACTCTGGGATCAATAATATTTACACTTCTTACCTAGATTGTACAGAACAAATATCTGAAGAGTTATCTCCCTTTAACTATGCATGCTAGTAAAACAGCAGGCAAGACCTTGAGTTATATTTTGAACTGCTCGTCTGATAAAAACTTGTATTTTTAATAATTTTTGTAATTATAATACAACAAGTAGCCAAAAGTAACACAATGGCATAACACAAATTGAAAAGTGATCAAATATCAGTAGCTATTTTATAAGGCAAATTGATAACTTGAGAAATATGAACTGTTCTAATTTGTTATGCTCTGGTGTAGGCGCCACTATTTATTAGTATTTAATGCTCTTTCAGACAGGTGAGGATCATGTGAGGTGTTTAGGGTGTCCTGTTTTTAGTAAACACAATGAGATATTAAAATGAAATGTAGACAAAACAGGCCTGAGACATCTGTACGATTTCAGTCATTTCAAGTTAAATCAAAAACTTTGTGACGAAACTAAAAAAACATCTGAATCAGTTCAAATATTTTACTCGTAATTCAATCTTTGATGTCATGTCAATTTAGAACACACATATAATCTCTTGCAGGCTTCAGATTTACAGTGGGCCGGGGCCATTCCCACATGATTTCTATCAACAGCCTATCAATTTTTAAAAGCTGGGGTCCTACAGGCCAATGCTATGATTTTAAGATATATGCAACTACCTTTTCTTAAGAATAAATTATGTAAACATATCTTATGTAAAGGAAAATTTAGGTAATTGTGTACATTTAAATGACATTTGTAAGATAATGCAACATGTATCCATAATTATAATTTCATCAAAGTCACCTGGAAATTTATGTTATTTTCCTTTGGCCCCTGCAAAAAGAAATTGACTCCTCAAAGGACTGAGTGAGGGGTCCCTGTGACCCACAAGAATTTTTTTAAATCTTAGGTACTGCAGTCTTGTCTCTCATTGGGTTTCACGATTTTGGAAACCGGCCTTGCGTTCAGTAACACGTTGTTCGCGGCGGATCCGATATCCTTCTTTTAACATTGAGTGTTCGCGAGCGCTCGCGAACATCTGGGAAATTTTGTGTTACTGAACGCATGGCTGATTGCTCGATTCCCAGGAATGGCTTACATTCAACCCCAGACAACAAAGCTGCTGATATCAATGTGCCTATGTTTTGCACACCAGTTATTAATAAAGAATGTACAACAGGTAACATCAATTCCAAGGGAAAAAGATGTTTGATTGTGAAATTGAAAAGGACCTACCTGAATGTCGGTTTTAATCCATTTTGCGTCGAGTCGAACTTGTGGCCAGATTCTGGCATCTGCTACCCAACTTCCACTCATCTTGTTTTACTATTGGTTATACTTGATAATGGCCTCTAAAATAAAAAAAGATTTTTGCAAGTGTCTTTTAATGATACAAAACAACTTTTAATGACTTATGACTCTAAATATTCTTTTATAAATAATTACTTATAAAAGATATACAGGAATATGATAAACATTTCTGAAAAAGTTTTGTTGCGTCCGAGGGGAATAAACAGAAGAACTAGCAATAAGTGAAAGAGGGCAAATGAAATCTAAGAGGATATTCCTGCTTATTTACATTAGTAAAACATTATATTCTTCTTGACTTAGTTTACTGTTTCCATAAATAATCAAACCAAACAGGAAAGAATTCAGCAAATATACCAAACAGTATATTTTGGAACAAATTTATATAACTTCAAAGACCCTAAATACATTAATGATGGGTTCCATACTTTCTGAATTCCTGCATTTAAACAAAATAATATACTGAATCACTGAATCAATAAAGCAAGTAACTTGAGAAGTACCGTGACACTGGATGATCTAACATGAATTATCAAATCTATTGAAAAACATCTTTAATCATTGACTGTTGTGGGCCTAATAAGATTACAGTGTTGTTAAATACATCAGGACCTAAAAAACTGACAGGCACCCTTAAACTATAAAGAATGATTCTATTGGGTATTTTTGTGTTGAAAAGACACTAAAGAAGACATCATGTATTATTGATACAAGATTGTAAGAAAATGCAGTCTAAACTTGTAACTCAATAATATTTTTGGATTAATAAGCACTATGTTGAATTCTCTTATATCTTTTTAATAAACATGATTCTCTTGATTGTTTGATTTTCGGCAACATAAATCACCTGTTCAACAGTGATGCTGTAACAAAGGTATGGAAAGAAAGAACAATATCCTTTTATTCTATCCCAAAACAAGCTCTTCCTACCAAAGAGGAATTGTTTAGTGTATTGAAAGATTTTTCAAATGCATTTTATCTTGTTGAAAATTTATATCACACCATTTCGAATAATAATTATCAGCCTTTCAACAAAAACTGTCCAAAATTCATTCTTCTTCTTACTTGCATTTTCTTTATCTACATTTTTAATTAATCATATCTCACCGGTTGTCAGACGGCGATTTGTCAACATGTTCATGTTTCAGATTAATATTATCATAATAAATCAGAATGTAGGAAGTTTTCGATTAAATGTTCTTGAGGGAATCTACTGAGGAATGTAAGAATAATCTTCGAGATCTGCAGTCATTGAACTACGCGTGACAGAAATGTTTTCAATAATTTGCTAACCTTTCGCATTTTCCAGTCATTTTTGTTGATCGAGGCATGATTGCACTTCCGGTGCTTACTTCCCGTAAGGGAGATAACTCCTGAATACAAACCTAACAAGTGCCCGTTAAGTAGGAAGTGACAAGAAATGTCAACTTGCAGCATTTTTCTTAAACATTAATGATCATGTTTGTTTTGTTTTGTACAGTGTTTATATTTTAAGATGTTATATCATTATCTTTAAGTGCCTAAGCCAATGAACAGTTTATTTTTTACGGAATAATGGCTGATACAATGTCTGAAGGAGCCCCCCTCCCTCCTAAAAGACCAACCATCATAAGGCCTTCTCTGACACCAAGTAAGTAATATCTTCCACAATTTTTTCCACAAAAATATTCAATATTTGTCAATATTCCATGAAGAAACCACTTTTACCATGTTTAAGTCTGAATCATATAATGAAGATTTTTTCTTTTATTTTTTTTTCTGATCAGTATCTTAGGTTTGAAGACTTCTTTGGCGCATGTTTTAATATAAAGTGTTACATTGAGTGAATTGTTTCAATGAAGCAATTGAAATTTATGACTAAAATAACCGACATTTGAGAACACCCTGAAAATTATTGAAATGTGATATTTCTTTGTTTACAGTAGAAAGCAATGGTTTTATGTGTCATAGGAATAATAACATACCATACTATTGGAATAAATTATCTGGTTTCTCATAAAAAAAACTATCCATTGTATATCATGATTCACCAGTGTATCTCTTGTTATTTAGATTCAAAGAAGAATTTAAAATTGGGATTATATCTATATCCAAATCTATATATAATATATATAACCGGTATGTCTATTAGGGCTGCAACGATTCGGTTCGGTGCACCGATAACCGACACCAGCAGTCTCGATTCGATCTTCGATCTCAAATGTTCAAATTTCGATTCGTTGAATTGCAAATTAAAATGTTAATAAAAACCACTTACACTTTACCAGATGAAAAATTTATAGATCTGTATCCTCCATATGAACAATGAAGAAGTAAAAAAACGCTTTGTTATCAGTTATAATACATTACTTGCAATATTGTCAACGAAACGCGATCTTTCCCTCGTAAACAATAACAAAACTATATTAGAGTTACCTCCCTTTAAACAGTGTACGTAAACAAACGAAGGTTTATTTATTCAGAAGTCGTAACGCGTACTGCATGTTCATTGGATGTGAATTATAGGTCAACAGCTTCGACAATTGTCGTGCATATTTCAAGCATTCTCATTGGCTGATATTTCTGGTATCTTAGTAAATTTCCGTTTCTGATTGCTATCGTAGCGGGAGGCGACAAAAACATGTTGAATCAAATTGAAAATAATCGAATCGAATGGGTAGAATCGATAATCGAACCGAATCGAGGCATAAGTGAATCGTTGCAGCCCTAATGTCTATATCCAAATTGTGAATGTGTAAGAGGAATTCTCTAAATTTATGTCTGTAGTATGGTAAAAAAACTTGAGATTTATTTTGCATTTTAAACTTACCTTTTATTTGAAACTGTTTAACAGCTGACCCTGATGACAGCCCACCAGCAAGACCGGTACCAGCCCGCCCCGCCCCCTCCAGACCTGCCCCGCCCCCTCCTGGTGGGGGGAGACAACCCCCGGGCATACCTGACAGACCACAAAAAAGTCTGAATGGTAAGTTTTCTTTCAAGTTTCATAATTTGTTTATCATATATTCAGTGTCTGACATAAGCTCATCTAGGCAATCACAAGGTGCCTTCAAAAGCGTTTGATATCAGTTACTAGGGGCAAGTCACTCCTGTGTACCATACATTATATATGTAAGTAGGTTGGCTACATGTATCTCGACTTGATTATGATTAAGTTGGAACCCTGATAGAGACAATATTTTAAAAAATCTATTTCTCAGAGCATGCATCCTGACTCAGTACGAATGTTACGCTAACTCCACTAATCGGTACCCTGGGCTCAGAAGCTAGATCTTGCCTGGCCCGGCTTGGGATATAGCCAATAAATCATTTTTTCACCACCTTCTCGATAAAATTATAAAGAAAAAAAAATGATTTGATCTGCTATATCCCAAATCAGGCCGCTCGAGCGAATCTAGCTTCTGAGCCCAGGGTACAGATTAGTGGAGTTAGCGTAACGTTCGTACCTTGAGACAGGATACAGAGCATGGTCCATTTTAATCAGACTATTTGTTCAAAGGTGTGGATTCTGTGGAATACTCTTTTTGTAGGTGAAGCAAGACGTCCTCCACCAAGTGCCGCAAGGATTCCACCTCGTCCGAAAGTTGATACTGCAAAGAATTCTAAAACACCTGGAAAGAAGTAATGATTCAGTTTTTGTTCAATTTTCGATTTTCTCATCTCCTCATACTTCCAATTGTGAATATATGCTATTATCAATATTAAGATGTGAAATAAGATGATAATTTCCTAATCTATTAATAATTTAATAAGATGATTTTAAAAAATACATTTTGTATTAGACAAAATCAAAAGGTGTCTATGGATATTCATCTTAAATATTTAGATTTTGATAAATTTGCATGTTATGTATCATTAGACATGTTGGATGTTTATGCAGTGTCGATGAAATAACTTCAATTTCTATACCCAAGTACTTCTAAAAACAGCTTATTTCAATTAAACAATAGTTATGAAAGTGTATAAACTTGAATCGTTTGTAGACGCCCAGAGATCACGATTGTCTCTGCCAAGCCAATGAATGAGGTGGGATTTAGAGGTGGTAAGATTCCAAGCTTGGATCCCCCTGAGAAGAAACCAGATACCCCCTCACTCCCCCCTTCAGTGCCAACCAAACCAGGTATGGGGACCTCAATAGGCTGTTATAGAGATTTCTAGCCTTTTTTCTTCAAAGATCAAAGGGGCTTCCTGCGTTTTGTTCAACATTAACGTATAGTTTTGATTGCCGTTATAATACAAATATTTATGATGTCTTTCTATGAGTTGTAAATCGAAGTGATCATAAAAATTCAAGGCTTTCTGTCAATCATAAATCTTTTTCTGATATATATTCTCTTGCAGCTGCATCAGAGAACTCAGCTCCATCTCGACCACGCCCACCTTCAATGCAGCCACGTCCCCCTCCACCCACCCGGTCAAGCAATGGTCAAGCAGACCTCATCAATCTCATGGACGATGATGTGGGTCAGTCCACTCTCCCCCCACCAATACCCCTCACACAACCCCCGCCCTCAAGCAACCTGTTGGACCTAGACCCAGACCCTACCCCACAAACAATACCCCCAGTGATCCCCATGTCTCGTCCCCCTCCTCCCATCCCTTCCTCAAGACCAGTCTCCCACCCAGTGTCCCGACCTGTTCCTCCCCCTCCCAGACCCACACACTCAGCGGTCCCCTCTCTCCCCTCCCGACCCCCCCAGACCCGAGATGAAGAGCGACCCCCTACCCCCCCAGTGAGAGGTTCCTCTATTGAGAGGAATGATGGCGAGACTAGATCTTCCCCCTCCCCTCCCCCAGTGGTTCCTAGAGGAGCCCCACCAGTCCCCGCGTCAAGACCTGTAGCTGCCAGTCCACCCAGTGAGGAGAAAAAGATCCCCCCGACTCGCCCTACAGTGATCAGACCAGGGAGACCCCAAGCTAGTGAGAGACCTGCAACTAGTAGTGAGAAACCTGGAGTTCCTCATAGAAGCCCTGTTGAGGACAGGAAGAAACAATCTGTGATACAAGATAAAAGTAATAACGCTTCTGCAGAGCCTGTGTATATGAAAATTAACAAAAAGGGTGAAACTGGTGCTAGTGAAAGCAATGATCATGCTTTGCCGTTTAAAGTGAAACTGAAACCAACAGTGAGTCCACGAGAAGATGACTCAGATCCACCTCCTGTGCCTTTGAAACAATATGAGGAGAAAGAGTCTCCGCCATTGACAAAAACAAAACCAACTATTTTGATGAGACCTAAACCTTCTCCTGACAAGGAGGAACCTGAGAACAATGATGAACCAGATTCAACAGAAACAAAACCAGTAATTAAACGACCCACAATCATCAGACCTCCTCCAAAACCAAAACGACTCCATGAATCTGAAGAAGACCAGGATACAAAGAAAGGCGATGAAGATGACAAATCGGAGGGGAAACCAATTCCCCCAGTTCCAGCTAAGAGACCAGACTCTATTACCACACTAGACCCAGCCCATAAAGAAACGAAGGATATTGGTTCAACATCACCCAAACCTGTTCCTGCAAGAAGACCAGTGTCTGTTGCTGCAAGATTTGAACAACATATTCAAGAAAATCAATCTGGACTATCAAGACCACCTCCTCCTCCTAAGAAATCTCCTATCACAAGACTTCCAGATGAAAGTCCCCAAGAACCTTCTAAAGTGATTCCTCCAAAACCTAAAGCTAGAACTAGAGCCACTCCTGTGGACTCACCCCCTGAACTACCCACTGTATCTCTTCCTCCTCAGACAAAGGAGAGTCCAGAGGACAAACCGGTCCTGAGACAAGGACCTCCCAGACCTGCTGGCAGACCTCGATCAATGGTTCTTCAGAGATCTCCAGAGTCTGATAAGGAAGCTGACAAGGTTCCTCCACTAAGACCTTCTGGACGTCCGATGTCCATGATGATTCCGAAGAAAATGGAGGACAAGGAGTCTGATAATGAACCAAACAAGATCCCACCACCAAGACCATCAGGACAACCTGTCTCCATGCTTCCCAAGTCCTCAGAAGAAGCAGAGTCCAAACCCAAGCCAGCTAGACCTTCAGGAGGACCTTCAATGAGGAGGACATCGGAGGACACGGATGAGGACAAGTCCTCAAGCATCACCCCTCCTCGTCCTGCCGACAGACCGGTGTCGATGGTGGCTCCTAGGAGGAAGTCAGAAGAAGAAGTGGAGGAAGAAGTGAAGGCCAGACCAGCGAGACCAACAGGTCCTCCTCCTGAACATTCTCCAACACATCAAGGTGAGGACAGATTTGTCATAGAGTCTTAGGGTCTGCTTACTCATTTAGTTATAAAACTTATTTGTTTACTGTTTGGAGTGATTTTCCAAGGTAAATCAAATTAGTATCGAATGTGATTTGTTAGAATTTATGTTTAAAATTTTTTGTAAAGTATTGAGATATTGTAAAAGATATTGAGAGATTTTATGGTCTGTCCGAATTGTCTTCATAAGTGGAAAAATTTTCACAGAAACTGATTTACGACAGGATATTTTGATGTGTGCTAAAGGATATGAATATATTGATGGAGTTTAAAAATCAGAAGTACACAGTCATTTTTATGGACTTTTTGACATTTTTAAAATTTTAGCCAGTCTGGCTTGAGATGTTTATGGCTATATGTTGTTTTTTTTCTAGCTTAATTTCTCTCTTCCAGAAGAAAGGGTAGAGAGAAGACCCCCTAGACCACAAGCAGGACCACCCAGACCAATGTCCATTCCTGTCAAACCACCCTCTCCGGCAGGGTAGGGATCTTTACTTTTAACTTGATCTTAGAGTTTGAACAAAGTATATCATGTCTTAAAGGCACCACTCGACCGCTTTTCATCCGCCATTTTGAAATGTTAACATTGCGAGAAAACAAATGTGCTGTATTATGCTAATTCATTAACAAAATAAATAAATAAATACTTGATTGATAGAAGAGGAACATATTACCAAATACTTCGTAATAAAAGTTATCAGTTACGACAGAATTTTGTCGTAGTAGTGCATTCCACGATCGTAACTTCGATGATTGGCTTCATTTCACGATGTTTTTATTTTTTTAGCGATGCACTTTTTTCTTTGTCAAATTGTTAAATTTTAAACAACTGATATGCTATTCTCACAAACATATTTGAAATTAAGTGTGAAATGATCATGTAAAAATCATATGTTATTGTAAACAGGAAAGTCCTCCTGAATTTCGTTTCCACAAAAAATAACCCGCTCGAATGGTACCTTTAATGTTCTTCTATGCCATTTGTTTTTCACCATATTCATTAGTTGTCCCATATTTTGAACATGTCATGTTTGTCCGGTTTAATTTCATTCATTGATATTCAAGATCTTTGGTGCATTGATAAGGATATAAGTTATTAGCAAAGATGGTTTTCTGATCTTTTGAGGATGTTAAATTCCCTCTATGTAAAATGGTTATGAGGCGTTAGTGATAAAGAGGTAGGGCAAATTAAATAAAGCATTGAATATGTGTTCATATTTGATATTCCTTACTTTCCAAGATCCATTGATCATGATTTCATTTAAACTAAATTAATTACGTGAAAAATACACTGTGTGTTGAAAGATTCATGTTGGTGGTACTGATTATAAAGATAGAAGACAAATGTTATGGATAACAACTTCTTAATTGATTTCTCAATAAACAGGTCTTTAGATCAATAAAGAAGTTGTTATCCATAACATTTGTCTTGAATTATCACACTAACTTCTAAATGCCTTTGAATAATTTGATTATGAAGAGTTGATTACACTCAATAACCCCAAAGGCCAAATGACATTGTATTCTCCCCTATATTTCCAGTGGTGCATCAAGAAGTAGACCAATGAAGACATCACCAAGAACAGGAACTAAAACTCCAGGTAGATTTTCAATATTGAAGAGAGTTGATAATGTACATTGTTGATTTCACTTGGAGGACACTTTTTGAGATGTTTGGATAGATTTGACTGTATTGATGCAAGATGTTTTTACACTAAAGATAACGACAGTTTCAGGGGGATACATTTTTTTTTATGTCGTACAGTCACAATTTTAGATAGTTTATGAAAATGGCAAGGGACAAAACTAGAAATCATTACTTATCCATCATTTTTACTTATCAATTTTGTCACATAAGGAGGGGACTGACGAAAAGTCTTTTAAAGTCAGTTCTTTTACGAAGAGTCGGTACTCATCTAGATTTAACTTTGGGAATTGCGATTGAATTATGTTTATCTCTGCTTACAGTACTGCCTATTATCAACCCTTTAACAAAACTATTCTAAATCACTTCTAAGATTCTATTCATATATGACAAACAGTTTCAATTGTGTGAAGTGTTTTTAAATTTAATCAGCTAATATGATAAAACATAGATTCACTGAATCCAAATTTCGTCTTGATTGAACATTTTTACGCCAGAATGATTTACTATTGATATAATAGATTCATCTTATAGACAGTTAAGATCTTATGATTTTGCCCTACAGAGTTACCACCAAGGCCTGGCCCGGACCACGACCTCTACCATTATGTTCTGACAGTCCCTCACGCTATTGCTAAACACGACTACGCTGCCAGTCAGGCTGACGAGCTTTCATTTAAGGTACGTTGACACCCTATTGAACTCTTATGGACTATTCGATTGATCATTTACTATATCAAGAGGTAATTATTGTCATTTTTAGCTCACCTTTACAAAGTAAATGTGAGCTTATGTCATGGCGCTTCGTCCGTCGTCCGTCTGTCCGTCCGTCCGTCTGTCCGTAAACTTTCACGAAAAAGACTACTCCTCCTAAACGAATTCAGATATCATTCTGAAATTGTAGTATGTTATACCCATGGTGATTGCTCACAGAAAGGTAGACGTTTCAGTTTTGAGAATCCAAGATGGCCGCCATGACAGCCATATTGAATTTTCAATTAGATTTCATGAAAAAGACTACTCCTTCTAAACGAATACAGATATCATTCTGAAATTGTAGTATGTTTAACCCATGGTGATTTCTCACAGAAAGGTAGACGTTTCAGTTTTGAGAATCTAAGATGGCCGCCATGACAGCCATATTGAATTTTCAATTAGATTTCATGAAAAAGACTACTCCTTCTAAACGAATACAGATATCATTCTGAAATTGTAGTATGTTTAACCCATGGTGATTCCTCACGGAAAGGTAGACATTTCAGTTTTGAGAATCCAAGATGGCCGCCATGACAGCCATATTGAATTTTCAATTAGATTTCATGAAAAAGACTACTCCTTCTAAACAAATACAGATATCATTCTGAAAATGTATTATGTTATACTCATGGTGATTCCTCCCAGAAAGGTAGACGTTTCAGTTTTGAGAATCCAAGATGGCCACCATGACAGCCATATTGAATTTTCAATTAGATTTCATGAAAAAGACTACTCCTTCTAAACGAATACAGATATCATTCTGAAATTGTAGTATGTTTAACCCATGGTGATTCCTCACAGAAAGGTAGACGTTTAAGTTTTGAGAATCCAATATGGCCGCCATGGCAGCCATATTGAATTTTCAATTAGATTTCATGACAAAGACTATTTCTCCTAAACCAATCTAGATATCATTTTTATATTGTATGTTATACCTATAGTGATTCCACACAGAAAGGTAGACATTTCAGTTTTGAGAATCCAAGATGGCCGCCATAGCAGCCATATTGACTTTTCAGCTGCAGATGACATATCATTATTATCAAATTTTAAGCTTTCATCAAGTGATCACTGGCACCATATAAATTCTCTAATTTGAACTTACTAATCATAATATTATCTTAAATATGGAATATTTAAGATTGTCGTGCAAGTTGTTCTATATTTTTTAAGTGTTTCTAAAAAAAATTAAGATGAAAGACAAACATAATTGATTAATTTGTTTAAAATCTTTATGGCAACTAGCTGCAAAAACCAAATCACATTAAACATGTTAAATTTTAAACAATGGTATCTCCCTTATATTCCTTTAAATACCACACATAAGGGGTCAACCAGAGTTCATATATTCCACTATGCTGTCTAATACACATCCCAAGGCAGGCTGCTAGCATCACAGTGTCAGCTGCTAGTCTGTTGCATAATCAACCTGACCCAATTGATATGGTAGAGCATTAGGCTATATGGCCATGGCCCATGTGTATGCAATAAAAGTTATGGACTTGTATTCTCATGACAGTGATATGTTCTTTCTAAGAATAACAACAAATAATAACAGCTCTCTCTCTCTCTCATGATAAGTTGATGTGGAATAAATATGCAGATGAAAATCGAAAAGGGTTTGGTAAGAAAAGTAAGGAAATTTGATTTGTCATATCTCTCTGTTGATTTGACAATGCAAAAATGTTTACCATTATAGTACTGTATGAGTGTTAAATAAATTGATACTTTAATGAAAGACATCTCATGGTCACTTGACATGTAAATATTATGTGAACAAAATAAACGTGTCTTATGCATTGCTGTGTGTATGACTTTCCTCTCAATCAGTCATTCATTTTCCTTGAAAAATCTGTACACTTGGGATTCTCAATATCCCATGCAGCATAACCATCAGTGAAATAATCTTGAAATCATATTAATGATTCACTACAAAACAAATGTAAGTGGCCACCATCCTGTAAGTAATGAATGACATTTAAATGGATACACCTAAACCAATCAAGATATCATAATGAAATTAATACGGATGCTCACATAAAAGTAGCATTTTGAAGATTCAAAAGTACAAGATGGTCACCAATTCAGCCATAGATATACAAAAAAGTTATACAAAAACCTACTGCTTGTTAACTTATCATGATTATATCATTCGTGTATTAATGTTTGTTCAAGCTCTAGTCGTTTCCAAAAGAAGACTAGTATTTTAAAAGATAAAAAAATCATGATGGCAGCCATAATCAATTATATAAAAGATGGTTACATGTATAATTAGACCATTTTACCACATCATTCATTTTAAGGTGAGCTTCTGTACCCTCGGTACTTTTATTAGGATACGGAATAAACTTCTATCAGTAACTCTAGGTGAATATCAATTCAGACATATTACACTTATAAGCAGCAACCAAGAGCTTTAGAAGTAGTGACTTCTTCCTAGATATTGTGTTATATTTTAACCCTTGGAGAAAAAATAGACCAACAATGGTATCCAATCAAACATTCATTCAACCCATCTGAGAAAGATCATTTTTCATTGGTCGGCAGGCTGAGGACATAGTGGTGTTGGTCCGCCGTCTGGATGCTGATTGGTTGATTGGGAAGGTAGGGAGCAATGAGGGAATGTTTCCTGCAGGCTTTGTGGACGTCATTCATCCTCTTCATGATGAGGTATGTCCCAGAATCACTTGTTTGTATGATGGTTAAATGTTTTGTGCTGTGAAGAAGTGAGAAGGGCTGTGCTGTTTCACCTTGCATATTGAGATGTGTTTATCTGGTGAAGTGGGTGTTTTCAAGATACGTCTCCCTTGAAGCTTGCTGTATCAAAGAACAGTTTTCCTTTTAGCAATCAAATGATAAACTGTCCTTTATTTTAATTAAAATTAAAATGTATGGATTAATCAAGACTATCTACTGAGGCTTTGACTTCTTTCTTGTCTTTTTACTAAGTCAATTGGTATGTATTCATTTTTCACCTGGCCAGTTTTCAAGCTTATTATTCACTTTGACATATCGTGAACTTCAGCACAGCATTAGGGTTTCAGGCATTTGAAAAATCAGTAACAACTTCATGTTTCTGAACTCAAGGCAGCCCTAACAATATAGATGGTCTATATACATGGTTCCTGCCTTCCTTTTAATCTTCTTTAACTCTATAAAACTGATTGGATTCCTCTCGCTTGCAGATACCAGACTTAGTAATGAAACAACCAGAAATGCCGAGCTGGGACAGCCCAACACTGAGTAAGAAGCCAAAACCAGAGTTGACGTCTGGTCCGCGATGTGTCGCCAGATTTGACTACGAAGGTGAAGGTCAGGATGATCTCACTTTCGAAGAAGATGATCATATAAAACTCATCGGACGAGTCGGCACGGAGTGGTTGAGAGGAGAGTTTGAAGGGAAGGTCGGAATATTCCCAATCTCATTTGTTGAATTGGTTGAAGACTTGGCGCCAGAGACTGAAGAGAAATCTGCTGAGAGATGTGTGACTGCCATGTTTGATTTTGACGGCCATGATGATGAATTGTCCCTGCAAGTAAGTGTAAAAATATGCCATACACTTATTTCAATTTTAATAATATTGTTTTTTATCTGTAACTTTAATTTGTTATTCTGTCATGCGAACCTGTCATATCTCTCTGTATAATTTGATGGTTATTTCCATATTCTTCATTTTTATAAATGTGAAATTTCATTTTATGATTACAAGAGTGATAAAATATTTTTCTCTAATGTTTCCCCAGGCTGGTCAAAAAGTGACGGTCTTAAATCAGATAAACACAGAATGGTTGTACGGAGAGACCGAAGCCGGCAAATCAGGCAAGTTTCCTTCAGCTTTCGTTGACCATATCCCTACTGGTCTGCCTCTTTTGGAACCAGCCAATCAGCAAGCAGGAAGTGCATCACTTGACCAATCAGCATCACCGAGAGGAAGTGTGCTTTCTGTTGACCAATCGAAACCTTACTGTCTTGCCTTGTATGATTATGAGAGTCAACAAGAGGATGATTTGAGTTTCAAGGAAGGGGAGTTAATTCAGCTCTTGGAGAAGGTGGGCTCTGATTGGCTGAGAGGAAGCTGTAATGGCCGTCAGGGAATGTTACCTGCAGGGTTTGTGAAGATAGAACAAGATTTCCCAGATGTCACAGGTAAAAACTTCCTCATTTCTTGTGGTTATTTGTTTCAAAGGTTTAACTTTGATGTGTTCTGTGTTATTAGTAATGGTTTGAAACTTATCTATTTTGATATTTGTAAAATAATCACATCTTTTAAATTCAATATGGATATGAATTTTCCACCTCAAATATTACTTTCACACCGTGTTTTCAAGAATTAATATATGACAATCACACCACACGCAGGTCTTACGCAGCCTTCTCTCAGAGTGTTAATTGATTCATGATTATGTTCTGATTCTCTAGATTCAGCTCCAGTGCCAAAAGAGGAAGTGAAGGCTCTGTATGATTTTGAAGGACAGAATGATAATGAGTTGTCCTTTAAGGTAAATAAAATATACCGGTAGATAAATAGAATCAGAATATTGACTTTGAGGTTACATTGATATTTTTCATATTTATCCCCCGTCGCGCATTAAGCGCGAAGCAGGGGATATAGTATTCAGCTCCGTACGTCCGTCCCTCCGTCTGTCGGTCCGTCCTCCTGCTTGTTAGCGCAATATCTAATGAACCGCTCAACTTAGAATCTTCAAACTTGGTACCAGTCTTCATCTGGGGAATATGCAGACCTGAAAAGTTTTCGGTGACCTTGACCTCATTTTCAAGGTCACAGCGAGACTTTGACCAGTTTTGAGTTGTTAGCGCGATATCTAATGAACCGCTCAACCTAGAATCTTCAAACTTGGTACCAGTCTTCATCTGGGGAATACGCAGACCTGAAAAGTTTTCGGTGACCTTGACTTCATTTTCAAGGTCACAGCGAGATTTTGACCAGTTTTGAAAATGTTGTTAGCGCCATATCTCATGAACCCATTAACCTTGAGTCTTCACGGGGGACATAGTGTTCCGCTTCGTACGTCCGTCTGTACGTCTGTCCGTACGTCTGTCCCGCTTCTTGTTGTTAACATCAATTTGCGGCGGGGGATCTTGTCACCTTTGTGATAAATACTTGTTTAATTTTGTCATCAAGCTATTTCAAGGCCCATTCTTTAGATTCCCTTTGTTTCTTCAAGGTGAGATGAATGCTTAATAAAAAAAGTGTATTGGTGATCTTGACTTATTCTAAGATCCCAGTCAACGCTGAATCTTGAAGTTCGATCATCCTGTCTCATGGTACGAATGTTACGCTAACTCAACTAATCTGTACCCTGGGCTCAGAAGCTAGATTCGCTCGTGCGGCCCAACTTGGGATACAGCCAATCAAATCATTTTCTCGACACCTTCTCAATAAAACTTAACCGAGAAAATTATTTGATTGGCGAGCAAATCTAGCTTCTGAACCCAGGGTACAGGTTAGTGGAGTAAGCATAACGTTCGTACCCTGAGACAAGATGGAAGTTTGATATGCCTAGTGCTAACTATCTGTTTCAGTCCCAAATGTCCATGCTTTATTGATGAGAAGTAAATTTAAACATCTATTGATTTATTTGACAAATTATCTTCTCTGTTTTAAAATATTATTTTATTCCTTTTTACAGGAAGGGGAGATAATTGAACTTGCACACGAACAAACGGGATCCTCTGACTGGATGAGTGGAGCTATCAACGGGAGATCTGGAATCTTCCCGGCTGCTTTCGTAGAAAAAATTAATTGAGTTCTTATTTCAAAATATGTTTATGCTAATATTGCCTTACTTCTCAGTGTTGAAAACTGAACATTTATCCGTTGTGATTTATGATGTAATACTAGAAATGGTTTCAATCAACGAAATATTAATATTACCATACTGATACTTGTTTAATTGAATTAATTGTGTTGATCTGGTACAGAATGCTACCTAAGTGCTGAGTAATTTCGAAGATATGAAGGTATCAATTGAATTTTGATATCATGATGTTTGTTTACTTTGTCTTTCCCTTATTGATATGAAATATGAAAAAATTGCTCCCAACAAATTATTTTCAAAATTAGGGATTCAATTATGAGCCATTTTCTTGTGCTATATTCTTGCTTTGTTTAAGTTCAATCGTGTCAGCAATTGTAATTCATGAGAGTTCATCACTAAGTATATGATTTGACATTTTTTATCATTCTGTAAATCAACTTTCAACCACATAAGATTCTAGTCAACTGTTTTTTTTTATTAATGTAAAATATTTACCCCTTTGAAGAGTAACTTTGTTTCTTTATCTATCATTCATTTATGATTATTATTTCTTATGACATCATTTGATTGTTTTGTAATCCTGTATATAATATTCAATGTGATTTGAAGTGCAATTGATTCTGATTATGAAATGTCATCACACATGTTTTTGCAATAATTTGATGTTTAATTTGAACCCTTGACAGTGATTTCAATTGTTTGTTAAGGGTTTTTTTAAAAAATGGTGTCACACGATCTACAAAAGGTTCACAAATCTAGATACCATAGCACTGGCTAAGTTGGACTGTTGAATTGTATGAATTGTTGTTTATGTACAGACAATAGTCAACATTTTGACAGAAGAAACGCAACATTTGACAAATGTTGTAAATAAAAAAGAGTGCCTATGATAGGTAGAAGACTTACAGTGCTAAGGTGAATTTTGAGGGTCACAATTTAGCTTGATAATTCTACCATAAGAGTTATCTCCCTTTGACTATCATCCACAATAAATGTAAGGACAAAGTCTAATAGCTTTAAAATGTGTTTTCAATTGAATCTTTAGAATTTCCTGAATTACTCTATTAGGTAAGTGCATCAATCAAAATTGAAAATCTGGTCATATTTTAAGTGTTTATGTTCCTGTACATGGATTATTGTTGATATTGTATTAAAGCCTAACTTCTCCTACTTGATATTAACTTTATAACTACATCTTCAATCACAACCACTACCACCACTATAAATAGTCTAAATACTATATTTTCTCTGTACCTTTAACCAACTTCCACCTAGGTTACCAGTAATAACTATGTTTAACTGTTTCTTGGCTACCATTGTTCTTTCTACTACCAACATTGTTACCACTGAATGAGAAATTCCCAATACTGTTGTCACTATATCAGTTTGATAAGAATCGACCTTGCTCCAAGGAATAGAATTATAAAAAAATTATCTCTATCAGGGTTCAAACTTAATCCAGCCTGGATATCCTCTCTGTCACGGTCTGAATGCAGCCAGCCTTTTTAGCATATCAGGCCTGAAAGGCCAGATGGGCTTATGGCATGGCCCGTCGTCCAGCGTCCGTCTGTCCGTCCGTCGTCCGTAAACTTTTGACACTTTCGACTTCTCCTCATAAACCATATACACTAGAGAGCTGAAATTGTGTGTACAGGTACCTTGGCATGTGGGGATTCTGATTTGAAACTTTGGTGACCCTGTGACCCCAATTTAGGGTCACAGGGGCCACGCCCTTAAAACTTATTTTCATCTTCTTCTCCAGAAGCAGAAGCCCAAGAGAGCTGAAATTTTAATGATATTGAAAGCTTTTGCCACCGTACTTGCAATTGGCTGGATGAGCTTACATAATAAAGATGGATTGACCATGGCGAATGGATATCTGGGCTTGAATAAGTTCGACCTCTGAAAGATACAATTTCACAATTTTACTCCTCAAAGCATGGTCGATAATAAGCAGACTGTATCCAAACTACAACTTTGTAACCGTTACACTATTACTACTACTTCTACCTCTACTGTTAATCTGTTATCTGTGACTATCTTCGTTACTTCTGTACAATTTGTATATAGAATATCTACTATCTATTGAAAATTGTAAGTAATTGGATTTTTGTAAGCAATACTAACAGGTATACAACCATACTTATAGCAAGTAATACAAATAATTTTATTATCTTTTAAAGTGGATTGTTTGTAAGTTAATTCAAAATAATCATTTTATAATTGAATGATAATGCAAATGTTTTGTGTTTGTTGTTTTGATCTATCTTGATTGTGATGAAACTATACCATGCTATTAAGATAACCCTTCCACATTGCTTTGTAAGTCTAGCTTGGTCAGTGAACTTCAACAATTATCCAATTTCAGTAAGGCAAATCAAATGTTTTAACTTGATTTCCTTAATTCTTCTCCATGATTTGACAAAACATGAAGGATGAACAGATGCTGCTTTGAGTTCTTTTATTTATGAGGTTGCCAGACTTATTCTACTTAGAACACTTTTAAATCCTAAAGGGTACCTATTGAAAGAACGGTATTCTGGCTTTTGAATGATAAAGAAGCAAACTTAAGACATTTATAGTCTTTCACATTTCTACTCTGTTCTTTACTTGAAATTTCCATTTTCAAACATGATTGGTGACGATTGTATTATCTATTTTGTCTTTTTCAAAGTATTATTTTCTTATGAATGTCATATCAGCATTGTCATATCTATTCTGCTGCTTCAAGATGTTTCTACCCATGAGGCTCATACAAACTGCTGATTGTCTTCTTATCATTCGCCTAATACTTTTAATATTCTTTAGCTTGATGCTGTCAAATTTATGATGGAAATGTTTGTGTGTGTTGGTGGATCAAGAAGGGAATAGCGAGTGCGCACTACTTCCAAGATAGTTCTGTTTAAGAAAATGTTGGAGTCATATGAAGAAAAATGTAAGCGCCTTGAGCAACCACGAGTGGTTGGATATGCGTGCTATATAAATATCCATATAATAATTTTTTTTAAATAATAATAATACCTTTAATACATGCTAGAAAAAGAATAGAAAAGAGTAGAGCAGACAACTTAAAGGAGCTAATTTTCCTGTGGATTCATATTTTGAAGCCTCACAGATAGAAATATTCTGATGGAACAGAATGTGTAATATTTCTGTGACATATTGTATGGTCAACTGTAGCTAGCTTATAAACAACTATATATGTTGTTTTGTTTCCCCACTGGTGGCTGGTCCACTTTGATTGCTGTTTTCTTCTCTTGTGCTTTCATTTTATTTTATCAATGGAATCAATCTTTCCCTTGTCTATTTATGCCTCTGCCTTTTTAAAGATAATGAAATTATTCTTCCATATATTTGTTCATAAACTTTATCAAACTGATATATACTCTATTTTCTTGAGCAAAAATATTAATGGGATTGTTAAATACATCATTTTGTGGGTTGGAGTGTATGTCTTTGGTATGAAAATAAACCTTATTTTCCTTCTCTTTTGGTTTTTCTTTGCAATTGGAATCCATTGTTTCACAAATCAATCCTCGATTTCAATGTCATGGTTCCATACCTTAATTGCCCGAAAGAAAAATTCGCCAAGCACTTGCTTCAAACAAGACAACAAAACACAGGATATCTTTAATATGTCATTTTATGCAAAATATATAAATGTCACATTTAATTGAAACAGACAATGTGCTGATAATCTGACCTGAGTATCAAAGTATTAAGTGGTGGCTGTGTACTGGTTTCTAGAGATATATGTATATAGGTATATAATATAGAACTGGACCAATCAGACGCCAATCACCTTGCAACAGTAATAATTTTTTAAACATTTAATTAAAAGTTTAATAAGAAGAAAATAATGATTTTAAACACAATCACTGCATTTTTGTTTCTTGAAAGATAAGTTATTGAAAAAGATTTCATTTTGTTTATAGTTCGTAATAATGCTTGCTCATAAATAATTGATAACTTGAGAAAAATAACTTGGTTGACCTCAATTAAAAACATAAGATTCCACATATACAGTTGAAATCATGAATAATTTCTCTTTTATATATATGTATACATATATTTTTTTCTCAATTTACATACATCTCTGACAGCTACTATCGGATATTGATTTTACATAGCATTTGACATCTCAGTCAAGAATGACTTAAAAGCCCTGTATTTATCTTAAAAACAAGTTGCAAGATGCGAGGCATGTGATTGGCTGCCACTAGAAGAGTATACAGAGCTGTGGACGAGAGATATAGCTATATACACCAGTACTTTGTTATACACTGGACACACAGGCACATATACATCTATATCTACCAGGGACAGGCCAGTATGTTATCCAAAATATTACTATTTATTTACTAATTTAAAGGTAAGTAAATCAACAACTTTTAAAGCATGCACGTATGAAATGCCCTTTTTGTCGGCAGTACTTAATATTCTTTTGTTATCCTTTAGCCTACACAAGTAATACCTATAACTTTTTGGCTAAAAGAAGTTTTTAACTTTGATGAAAATGATGAAATAGTATCATCCTTTTATCATTTCTTGCAATAACATTACATCATTGTGAACATTAATTTAAGAAAAATGTTTCTGTTTGATATTTTTTATGCAACTTAACAATTATTATAATATTTTTTGACATTAAAATACAGAGTAAAGAATCTGAGACATAGATATATGTGTTCTTGTGCATCCAACATAGACAAAATATTTGCATTTTGACAATAGATTATGTAGAAATATATAGTAGGTAGGTATGTACAGTTTTCGCTGATTCTCAGATAGATAGTGCCCGATCATCAGCTTCTTAAATGCTATAGAAAGAAAAGTTCAAATCTGGAGTTGGCTATTACGTAACACGAGAATACACGTTGGCTCAATCTCCCCACTCCCGATCAGGTCATAGCGACACAGCTTCTAGATTAACTTAGTATCTTAAACATGATATATACTTTACAAGCACAGTGGAAAATACAAAAATACACATTCCTCCTGGATTGTCATCCCCATTCAGTAAAAAAGTTCATTGTATATTTCAAAGTCTGTTTTTAGGTGTTCGTACAAATTGGGAACAAGTTTAGGAAGCTTCACAAGATTAAGTACACATCAAGTCCTAGGTTCTAATTTTGATGATAAGCTCATTTCTGCAACAAGTGATGAAACATGATTTATCAATCTGAACTGGTGTTAAAAATATCTAAAATTTAAATTTTATCTAAAACATGATTTATCAATCATGACTAGCATTAAAAATATCTAAAATATCAATTTTGAAATTATGATTAAAAACCATGTAAGTTTAGTTTTCATCAACATTCTTTATCTTCTTTATTTCCATGTTCGTACCAAATCAAATAATGTCATTCTGGAGTTTCTGTACTTTAGATCAGACAGAAGTTTTTTCACAAGAAAAATCAATCTTCTACTTGTCTAATATTTTCACACTTAATCAATTAAATAATTGTGTACATTTCTTGAATAATCCCATTTAAAAGTTACTAAAAGAAGGGCTAAGCAATGTCAGTACACCAGCCCCAAACTAGCCCACCTACACAATGTTTGCTGTGACTTCGAAGCAAGGTATATAACTAAATATATACTCAAGTACTGGCCTTGGGAAATAGATGATAACATTACTTAATCAACAATATCAATTTCATACAAAACTAGAGCTAGATAATTAAATTTCCAAATTCTTTTAAAATAATGAAGCCGAAAATATTATTCCATACTATTATTAGAAGTCATTTTCTGATGAATGTCATCTTAAAGTTTGAATTATTCAAATAAAACATTGTCTATGAAGTTAAATTTGATTAACACAACTTATGAATGATGATAAATCTGCATGAAATTGACATAAAAATCTGCATAGAAATCTATCCTCGTATCTTTCAGCTGTTGTGAAGACAGTTACAAGTAGTATATATTCGAGGTGGAGATATTTACCAGTTTCCATGGTAACGAGGCTGTATGAGTGGTGATATCACTAGGCTATTCAATATCATGTTGGCGAGTACTGGGGTTGGTTACGTATCGTAATGAATATGAGGATGAATACGCCCAATATCATGACGGTGAACAATCTATATACAATGGCTATACACATATGCAATGAGGGTGACACAAATACAATATGGATATGCTTCATGAAAAATAAATATGATCACAGAACTGGGACCTCGCGTCCCAAATCCGATTTTCACACTAAAATAGATTTTGTACAAAGGCCTTTGGCATGCAGAAGCTATGTCTCCAGTGTTCGCTATGTACATATATTACACGCCCAGTCTATATGCGCAAACATACGGGCTCAACCTAACAAATATCTGGAATAACAAACACATAATTTGTATTGCAAGTTTTGTACAATGTGATAAAATCTTAACACTCGATCAAACTTCTCTCACTCAGCAGTTTCCATACTTACAAAGTACTTGTTTGTAGTACAATTCAACATGAATTATTGACAAGTAAAAACGTTAATCTCATGTCCCCATGTTTGTATTAAAAGCCTTTATCACATTCTCTAAATGATGAATTTCCATGGCAACTCCATAAATAATGCCTTGATTATTTCCATGTATATAAAATATATACATTTTGTATAAAACTTGACAAAAGGTCAGTGAAATGTCTTCAATTTCACAAAAATAGACGATTGTTTTGTTATGGCTTATTGATGTATGGACAAGATGGTATTCACACACTCGATGTGGTCTAGTAATTTCAATGTTCGTCCATAGTTCATGAACAGTAACATGATGGACAAAGAAATTCACATTTCTTAGATTTAAAATCTGGAAAAGAAAAATATGAAGAAGAAATCACATTCCAAAACCAAACTGAAAATAATTTACAACATACCCCTTTAGTGAAAATAGTTTCTTTTCATATCAAAAAACAAAATGTTACCAATGATTTTTAATTCATTAAAATTCTGAATTTGAAACAATTCTACATTCACTCAAGTCATAATTTAAATTGTATCAACAATTTTTATATCAAAAATTGGGATTACAATATCACTAATTGGGAATACAATTTTCAATGCAAATTTCTAAATCCATTATTTAGAACATTAATTTTCATATTAAATAAAAATGTTAAAAAAATTTCTTGTGAGACAAGTAAACAAATAGTTTTGTTCTATACTATTGTGAATATAATCATACAAAATTGCACAAAATTGAGACATCAAAACAAAATTTTAATCTTACACCAACAAAACCGGTAGTTATTGCTTTGAATTTCAGCTATATCTTGTATATACAATCACACTTGTTATAGAAAATATTATTAGTCGTCATAGATACAGATGGTTATGTAAAATGTAAAAAGGTTCCTCTAACAAATTAATGATATTCTTCCTTTTAAGAAAATTTATCTTAGCAGGAAACTTTTTATACATAGTTTGGACAGATAATTATCTGATACACAATTGATACAATATTCTCCATAAAGACTACATTAGTTTTAAAATTACAAATTTAAGAGCCTAGAAAGATATCAAAGAAGATCAACAATAATATCAGTCGTAATCCAATGCTGTTTGGACCATTGTATATGCCATTTCAAACAAGGTTGGAAGGAGGTCACAAACTTCCATTCCAAAAATGCAAATTTTGGAAGAAATATATTGGGAGTTTAAAAATCAAGTGCACTAAAATCATTAACAGGAATTGGAAGAATATTTTGTTGACTTCATTAAAAATTTGGAAAAATCCCTTCCTCAGTTAAACCATAGTAAATCAACTTGATTTTGATGTTTAATTTCACCTTGTCTCCCTCTCATGATTTAGACTTCGTACATATTCTAAGTCAAGTATGACTTCTTCTTTTCTGTCAGTAACCATTTAAGTAATGTTATGTAATAAAAGACTGTCATTGATTGATTTTGGTTATAGATTTATGTGCCAAATAAATATTTTTTAATATAGATAATAAACAATCAAACAAGTCTCTCAATTCTTTCTTTTCATCCACATCTTGAAAATCCTGTTAAAAACATGCTTAATCATCATCCAATGAAAATCTTCCATACACAACAATCACCAATCACAAGCTTGCATCGGCTTTTGTAAGCCAATCAAAAGTTTCCATATCCATTCTTGTAATCAAAGAATAGCATATGCCTTTTTCTCCATCCAATCAAAAACTGCGCCCATCAAATTTCTTCATCTTGGAGCCAATCAAAAGGTTGAGACCTCAATCCAGTCAACATTTTATAAGCATCGACCAATCAAAATCATCTGAAGCTCCTCAATTCCTGACTCATCATTCAATTCAACCAATCGAAAGCCAGGTACTCCACTCAATCCAATCAGAAGTTCTTCAGTTCTGGACTCATTCATTTCAACCAATCAAAAGCCAGGATGGTGTGAGCCAGCCAATCAGACTTCTTCCCCGACCCGGTCATCATTGAGGAACTCCTCAAGCCTCTCCTCGGTGCTGGTGGTGCTCACGTTGTTCGACTCTCTCGGGATCACCGGCACCTTCATGTCCACCGTCGTGAAGAACGCCATCTTCTTTCTGCAATTGACAGTTATATAAAACTTAAAATAAAATACAGAGATTGAGGTGAGGTGATGTAGGGATTATCACCACTTTCAAGAGTATTTCACTTCACTTTTCACTTTTAGAATGATCGCAGGGAATAATCCTGCAACACAACTGTGGCTATGCATTGTGGTGAAACCTGCGAGCATCGGCTGGAACTAGCGAACAATGGGTTGTACTACTCTGAAATTCAGTGTTGCACTGCACGCAAACCTGACTGCATGTAGAACAGTTCTCTACTGCAGACATAGCTTCCGAGTCCATGGACCTCATAAACCGAAGCCAAACGCGCTAACTACTGCGCTATCCTGCCCTTTGTATAGAAACAGAGAGTAGCTTGCAATATGTGAACATGAACTGCTCTTAGGGTGATATCATCGCTTTAGTGCAGTTAATTAGATAATTTTGTGAAAGAAAACAAACAATTAAACTATTTTTCTCCCTATACAGTAATGCTCAGAATATGCTTATAATAGGCTCTGGCTGCAATCAGAGTGGATCGAGTTGTGATTCCTCAAGCAAACCACTCAGGAATTGTAACCTATCAAATTGACATTGTCCTGTTCACCAAGTTGATACATCGAACCAAACTCTAGGATTCCTCTTGTTCAGCCACTCGGGAATAGTAACTGATGTTTTCCTAACCTGAAGGAAATTCCTGAATTGTTTTCTCACTGCCCTACATGATTAAATCATCACATTTACAACATGTTTGATAAATGATAATAAACACGGACCTGAACGAGATGGCGTTGTACTGCTCACTACCCTGGTGTATCCTCTGAGCTTCTCTCGTCACCTTCTTCAGCAGTTGATGGGCGCGCCGGTCCTGCTTAGATACGTTCTTCAGCAACTTCTTCTGGTTCTATAACAGACAGAATTATACATCATTCATTATCAAAAGCTGGCTGTTTGGTTCAAAGATTTCTAAGACATAACATATTCATCACTTATTGATATCTGAATCAAAATTTTAAAATTATGCTCATTTGCTTTGCTTCAACAGATTCTTCAGCATCCTACTGTAATGGACATAATTATATATCATTGATTATCAATAGCTGGCTCTAACATATTAATTTTTTAATGTTTGTGCTCATCTGGTTTGCTTCAACATATTCTTCAGCAACTTGTAATGGACATAATTGTATATCATTGATTATCAATAGCTGGCTCTAAAATATGAATTTTTTAATGTTTGTGCTCATCTGGTTTGCTTCAACAGATTCTTCAGCATCCTATTGTAATGGACATAGTTATATATAATTGATTATCAATAGCTGGCTCTAAAATATAATTTTAAAATATTTGTGCTCATCTGGTTTGCTTAAATAGCGCTAAGACATAACATATTCATCATTGTTACCCAAGTGGGCAAGGATATGCCGGGTATTAAAGTTTTTGTAATGGTCATGGTAATTACAGTTCTTCTAAAAATAATTTGCATTTCGATTAGTTGACAGAATGTTTGCTTACACCCATTCATGATAACCTTAGATCTTCTTTATCAGTTGAGAGATATAGTTGAACATTCTTAAACTAAAATTTTGAAAGTTTCATATCACTACAACATTTCAGATAGGAAATTAAACACTACTGATGCCTCTCTGCCGTGAACACAATATATTACTATCAATATCTTGTTCTAAAACGTACAATGTTTTTGCTCATCATTTTGCATTGACACATTCTTCAGCAACTTTATCGGGTAGTAACATTTGCTTTGGTTAAAAGCATTTTTCATCCAAAATCATGGTTCTGATGAGAAAGAACTTCCTCAGAGATATACCATTTACTTGATAATTGTCTAATCAGCACTTAATTTGTTTGCTATCACTGTGATTTATGCAATTATCAATTTTTTTAATCCATTTCTGAATTTACTTTCATGATAAATGATATCAAATAACTTCTGACAACTTGACAATCTAATATCATGCACAAAAATCATGCATCAAAAGTTATTTATACACTTTGACAAACAAATTGACCATGCACAATACACAAGTCAACTTATAAATCTATAGTCATGCTATTGGTTTGGTGGGATAAAACATGAACAAACATGCTTTATACTATTCATGATACTTTCGTAAGTATACAATATCTATTATTTTCATTTCTTTGAATCCCAAATATCATCCAATTTCAGATCATTAATTGGAATTTATTGCTCCTTATTCAGATCATTTCAGATCATTAATTGGAATTTATTTGGTCATTATTTATCATTGATGAGAATGTCAACAACATCAACCCGTTTAGACAATTACAAATAACTGTCATTCAGGATTTTGTCTTATGTGAGACAATTTATTTTGTTTTCCAATAATCAATGACAAATCAGCAAATATATTGAATAAAGACCATATTGGCTCAAAAGAAATATACATAAATAAATATCAACTCCCACAATCAATCCAATTGATTGACATCTATCAACAATCAAGACCCCCAAGTGACAAGAATGTGTACCAGTTAACGAATAACAATTTGAAAAGTTGTAGATAAATATCCAGTTCAAGAGCTGATAAGAAAGCCAACCAGGCCCTGATTGTGTATATAGCCTGAGGCAGCATGACAAGTGGTATAGAAGATCAAAGGGAGTGGTTGAAGGAATCAATCTGGCTCATCATAAAGTAAATATCGTCAGCTGTCCCGTCAACTGGCCTAGTGTACTACTGACCTAGATAGTCACTCAATATTTAGCAATATTTTTCTTTAGTTCTTGAATAATCTTAGACATAGAATTTATTTTCGGATGGCCAATACACTGTAAATGATTTGAGGGATTCTAGATCTGAAAAGACATTATTTATAAAATTTCTAAAATCTACTCCTTGAATAATCGATCATAGAAGTAAAATATATTTTTGGAAATAAATGGGTGCCCAATTCTTTGTAAATGTTTAGAGGATTTTAGATCTAACGAGACATTTTCTTTTTAAATCAAATATCGAGATCTACACTTGCTAGCTTGTCATCAGTAATGTTGTATGTGTCATGTTCATAACAGAATTCATATTTTCTATCCAAAGTTTTACAAACATTTAATACAAAAATTTGCAATTGAACATATATTTTGATAACTGAATTGTAATCAATCATGTTATCAATATATTTTTCATATCTGTTTTCAATGATATCAAATTTTGGTGTTATTCTTATTCACATGGGGAAGTATTAAACAAAGAATGAATCAATTCAGTTTGATATTATGTAAACAGCTGTTGTGTCAACATGTTTGACCTACATAAATACATAGGCCTATCTTAATAAGTACATATGTACTATATTCAATATTCAAATCATTATGTGCTGTTGCTTGGCAACTACTCAATGATATTCCTAAAAGAAATTGGTCTTTAGATAACATTCATGATAGTTATTAAATTAGTTACTGATGGATTATTTTATGTACAGTTAAAGGGGCAGTAGCACGTTTTTTCATAATTTCATATTTTAAATATTTCATTGATAATTGTAAGTTAATACTTAATGTATTAATTTGACAGTGTCAAAAATCGAATTACACAAGCCAACCATCCATAGTCAGAGGACAAAGTGTTGAGATTCACATAAAATCCATTGGCGGCCATTTTGTGTGAACACCTTTAATTCATTTTGTGTATGAAAAAGGAATCACATGGCTAAACTTTACGTTAAATATTTCAATTAGTACTGCTCCATTTAGTTTAAATACATTGTCTTTCAATTGGAACCATTAATTTTCATTTTCCTGACATCACCTTATATTCCCCATAAAAACGTGCTACTGCCTCTTTATTGACATTTTTCATTCCTTTAATTGGGACCAATTTCCTCAAAACCTTCACATGTGGTCAATGGATTGGAATAACAGTCACAACTCTTTAAATATATTAATATGTGCAAATGATAAAATTGGAAAAAAACATCAAAACACATGTATGTAATCATCATAGCAGAAGAAAAAAAACCACATTTTAATGTAATCATTGTAGGAAAAACTGTTGTATGTTTGAATTGTCATATAATACATTAATATTATTGTAAGTGTTAACACATAAACATGCTTACATGCTCTAGTTGTCTGCTAATTTGTGGACAAATTGACATATGTTGCAGATTGTTATGTTTGAATTGTCACATGTTAAATTTGTAGTTAATGTATTGCTTGATAATAGAATATGTCAGATAACAGTTGGTGTTAACTCATGCTTTCATGCTTTTAGTAAATGATTGTCTTACATAAACAATAAATTATTAGCATTTTTCTGCATTAGACAACGCTGCTCAATTTTGCCACAAATAATTTACATGGACATAGACAAGATATTTTTTGCTGGCTATCTTCAGAAAAATATTTTGGGTTAATATTTTGAATGTTATTTTGTCCAATAAGTAATTTAGAATACATTGTTACATTTGTTTTACTTTCTGTTATTCAGATTATGATTTTCATGAGTGTTGGTCTAACATGTTGTTAATCTAAATACATTGTTAAAGATGTTTTCAGATGTTCTGTTAATCCGATACAGTGTTGCATTTAGTATTGAACTAATATGTACATGCTTTCATGCTTGTAAGGGGCAGACTTTAACTGATTATGCTGAACAAGAACTTATTCTTACATGGTGTCGTAGAATGCCAAGTTTCTGCAACAAAGGCAGTTGAAGACATGAAGAAACATGGAAATTATAACTGTGAAGATAATTTGTTAACAAACTGATTAGACACATAGATAAGATGATGAAAATGATACTCACCAATTTCTCTGCATCGGCTAACAGTTTCAGAAGCTGATCGTCATCAGACATCCAGTTTGGCAGCTCGGTTTCTCCTGGAAATGGTGACAAGAAAAGTTAAATAATGATTTCTGAATTTTTTCACGGAAAGTTGCTTGTCAAAAAGAGTTTGAAAAAATTATCTATGGGTGAGTAAGGAGGAAAGGAAATAGTTAAGCCCCATTTGTGTTGCACTTTGGCTTTTAAGCTATGATGCCAAAGTCAAGAAGTCAAAAGTTGACTGAATGGTCTGATCATGATGAAATACTCCCAAGCAATCAAGTTATGAGCAAGATAAAAGTGTTTTGTGAAAAACAGACAGACTGACAGACATCATAAAAAGATTGTTTTTTCTATGTATCTTTACTGATCATTGCTTATATATGAGCATGGGTATATCTCTGAAATAAAAAATACCCTTAGGTTATGAGTTTATACCTAAATGCACTTGAGTCTATATTATTATAAAGATTAAAAGAGAAATTTGCTTGAGAAATTTAGGGATCAGCATTTTAGAAAGCTTTCTCTACGGACCTTTGGCTCTAGTTTCCTCCATGAGACGTTTGAGTTCTTTCAAGCGGATGATCTCATCGTTGAGGTGTGACAGTTTGACGTGCGATGCCTGTAGATCCAGCTCCAGGTCTAGTGATGTCCGCGGGTTCAGATGTGCCGCCGCTGACGAGGTCTAGAAAATTGGAAACAATTCAAAATCATGCAGTTGCAATAAAAGCACTTTTTATATGTTTGACTAAACACAGGGATGGGAATTACTTTTTTGACAAAAAGCTGAAATTCATGGAATTAAGGTTCTTAGATGGTAATCTATTATTAATCTACAGTTAGAATTGACCAAAAAAAGCTGATATCAGCTGATAAGTTGAAAATTCCCATCCTTGTGTGCGACTACAAATGCTCATATTCTACCACTTGGGGTGACCATATCATGAAACATCCTAGTGATCTGATAAATTATGAATAATGAAAGAAACTGCTATAGATTGAAACTATTTTTCAACATTAAACATTTAGGTTGTCAATTTTGATATGGCTTTTCTGAGTAAATATTTAATGAAAGTATGAATCTCTAAGTAACATACCTTGTCCTTGTAACGTAGACTCCTTCTCTCCATAGCGTTTCTTTGGAATGGCCCTCGTTTGTACAGTGGCATAGAACTGTCACTGTCACTCCGGTTGAGCTGCAATATCAAGATTTACATTAATGTTTCAATTCAACGATCAAGTGTTTTAAGAAGTAGAAAGATAGCTTATTGATGGTATATTTTAATGTATACATAATTTCAGTTCTTGAATAATTCTTCCAGGACTATACATTTGGGTTAGCTAAATTGGAAGAGTGTTTGCTCATCAATAATGCTGAGGAATATATGGATGACAACTTCTTTGTTCATTGTATGCGACGTTTCGACACAGATTCTTGTGTCGTTCTCAAGCAGAGGAAGAGTAATGAGCTAGGGGCAATTATTATCAATATTATTATCTCTGTTCACCTTGCAGATGTATCCCGGAGCCTGATTCCTACAGGCAGGCGAGAAGGTTTGTGACCGACGGATTGGACTGCTCCGAACATGATGGTTATGTGACCTCCGTTTTGTCTCCTTGAGAATGTAGTCTCCCTCTGTGTTCGTCTCCGCGTCTACTGTTTTGATTTGAAGAGATTCGTCCGACTCTGAGAAGTGATCGTCGAGGTTCTCGATCTTCTCGAGCTCGTCCAGGACTTCCTGCATCATCTCATTGTAGTCCTTCTCATCCTCCTCCTCCAGGTCTTCATCGTCCTCGTCATCGTTCTCCCCGAAGTCGGGTAGGTGAGGACTCGTCTCACGGTCTCGGTGGCTCGCCATGTCTTCAGGACCTGGTCGGGAGAATGAAATTGTTTTTAGAAAAAAGATCAAATTGATATAGGACATACAATAATTAGATTTGTGCAGTACTGATTTTAAGAATGAAAATTGCATCTCCCTCTGTTAACATGTTTTCAGGATTTTTTTTTTGCTTGGTTAGAGCTCACTTACATGAACTTGTACATACAGTGGCACATCCAGGAATTTTTAAAGGAATTACGTTTTTTCACCGATGAAAAGTTGGCCCTTAAAGAGAAATTCCAAAGGGGAAACAACCAATCCTCTAGATTCCCCATTGGTCACTGAGAGAGTAACAAATAGCTTGATATCTTCATGGCTTACGGCTTACCCTTAGGGGCTGTCAATGAATTTCTGGATAACTTACCCTGGTTGCGTGTGAGGGTGGAAGTTTGAGAGGAGATTATTGTGGACTCGTCACTGCTCTCTTCCTTGACGGATGACACCGCTGGATGGGCCTTGAAGTGACTGCGAAAATATAGGCACATAAGTGTGGTGACAACAACAGCAAAAAGGAAAATCTCACGAAATTGCATCAATAAGTATAGACAAAAGTTATGAAATATTACCTATTGATTGTGTTATTAAAGCTTTGGTTTTTTTTTTAAATGTCTATAAGAGATAACTATATGATGTTACCACACAAATGTCATATAAAAGTGAAATTTAATTTCTGGTTTTCAGATTGGATAGTGCAAATGAACACTCAAGTCAAGGATACAAACAAATATTTGCCTTGCCATGAAAAGTAAGAAAGGATTGCTCACCTTCCTTCCCTCGTTATCTCCACCATTGACTTCTCATCACTGGGGAGGGAGGACTTTCGGAGTTTGGCGGAGGACGCTTCTAGAAGCTTCTGTACTTTATCTGAAGAATCTCTCTGGAAACAAGGAAAATATACTATGAGGACTATCGCCAAATTTGATGTTTCAAATTTAGACACAAAATTTTATAGAAACTCAAGAAAGCCAAAAAATTATTCTTTTGCTTATAATTATATACATCATCTATAAAGGTAAACTGCAAAAGTGCCCTTGAAATAGTCTCTAGATAAAAAAAAATTTTGGGAAAAGTTTTTTTTTTAGCAAAGTAAGGCACAATATTACATCTTTACACTTTAAAAGCCCATGTTCCAAGGCAATTGTTTCCAACAGTGACCGAAATCATAGTTATAAGATAAACAAAAAGATCATGACTATAACCCTGATTTATCTGCTTCACGTGAAGAAATCTATTTCCATTAATTTTAACTAAGCATGATCGACCAATTGTTTGCTTTACATCTTAAAGATTAATTTCCAAAACAGTTGTTGTACCTGTGGCAATGTTTGGCTGGAAGAGTGTCTGGTATCGTCAGAGCTGAGTGTGCTACTGGAGGAGGGCTGACTGGCCTCGCTGGCCTTCTTGGAGACGGTGCGCAAGTCCGAGGACTGCATGAACTTGAAGCTCAGGATGTTGTACCAGCGTGTCGACACCTCCTTTGGGTCGAAGTCTGCTAGACTCACCTGTGCACAGCCCTGTAGGGAGGAATCATGAAATGATTAAGTAATGGTCGACATTTAAGAAATTGGAAAAATAAAGGAAAATGAATTATAGATCAGAAAGAAAATTTATTTAGTATATCATGTAAAACATATTTTGAATATTCCATTACTTTTTTAAGTGATGCTGTCAAATGCTATATATGACTTGATAAATACCTTACTTTTAAGGAAGAGTAAGCCCAAAGACTGTCTGCCACAACACCAGAAAATACTCCTAACCAAGGTGCATCACATATTAACCAAAAAGGCTGACAATGATTAAAGAAAAGGAGGCTCTAACGATGATCTGCCGCTGAATATCTATAAACAGATTTCCTCCTTTGGAGTTCCTCCACATATTCACCTGTTTGTTTAACCTCAATTCCAATTATGCTATGGTTGTATAGCTAAATGACTGACAATGCTGAAATTAATGGAAGCCTTAATCATATTTTGCCACAAAAGATCCATCAACAGAGTCCCACTCACCAGACACTCCTCCTCCCGGAGCTGCATGACACTCCAGACGTTCACCTGCAGCGTCTTAGACGACAACTTCTGCTCCGGTAGTGTCACCTTGAACGTTTCGTTGAACTTGCTGTTCTTCAAGTCGGACAAGGTTTTTGTTTTCCACGTTGTCTCCGTTTTATGGGGGAGCAGAACAGCTGTGATACATCTGATGGTAGAATAAGGCTTGGTCAGTTATCTTACAGTCTAACAATGATGAGACATTATTTAGTTTTCTAAGTTTGTTAATCTGAATCAAATCGACTGAGGAATACAATTGAAAGATATAGCATCTATCAGGGTTCAGACAAAATTCAGTCAGGATTTCCTACTCCCATGTTGATGTAACCAGTTTAGTGTAGACAAAAGATTTGTGAAAAATCAAAAGAAATGGCCAAGGTAAACTAAGATTGACAGTCAGGTGCACAGTTTACTCCAGTTATAAGTTTTTCAAGGGTTACCTTTAGCCTTTTCCATCTTATCTTGCAATTGTAAATACATAAACTAGGTTAACGACATCATAAATATTTCAAATTTTAAATCTTTGAAAGTCTGTTAAAATTTTCAAAGACAGTCAATGGGGCTCTTTCAAGCCTTCAAATCTATCTGGGTTGGTTTTCTCTTTTGAAAAGAAACCTTATCAGTTTGATGAACTTGGAAGCAGACTGGGTTAATGAGAGCCACAAAAAGGATAAAAAGTGCACAGACTGCTTTTTCTTAAAATTTGTTTTTGCTCTTTCTTCGTAGATTAAAATAGGTTTGATGCACACGAGGCAAAATCTTTTCTTGAACAAAGTTCTTTGCTCTTGAACTTTTACTTCAACTCTTTTAACTCTGCTGAATCATTTCTCTCAGGAAATATCCTGTTAAACTGATTCAAAATCTAAAAATTTTCATCCATTTATTAATCTTAAATCAAGTTTCCATATCAACAAGTTTTAAAAATTTTTCTTTTGTTATTGTTGCCATCATGCCTCAAAATATTTTATTATTACAGTATTGTGTCCGTGTATCACCAAGGTTTACTAAATGATTTAGATTGAACAATGCACAGATTAAACCCAACTGATAAGATCTAAATAGGGACTTTATAGTAAGGGGAGATAACTCTAAGCGTACTTACACAGAGCTGCCCTCCTGGAAGGCGAGGGCCATTAAGTTACGGGCCTGCTCAATACCGATGTGTAGCATCTTCTCCAAGCCTTCATATCTGTAACACAGAACATACATTAAAATTAGTTGCAGTGCCAAATACGAAAGAGAAGAACAGAAATTGTGTAAATGTGTACAATCGTACAACAAATAGAACAAATATCACAATATTTCAGCATGAACTGTCTAGCTGCAACAAAGCCGAAATAGAGCAAATAAAACCCAAATAAGTGTTTTTTCTTATTTTTTCAAGTTCCAATAAGTATGGGTTTTAATCAGTACTAGCCCAAAATAATGTAATGTAAGCTTTATTTAAGCAACCAAAAACCCCAATTGTCAACAAGTTTTTAATAAACAAAAGGGGTAATTTACCTTTTTTATTGAAAGAATTTGCGTGGACTTTTATTTACTTCAAAACTTCTTCTGGACAGGGGATCATGCTTGTCATGATAATTCACTTTTATGTATATTTTTTTATAGATATTCCGTAACCCTACTTACTTGTGCAACATTCATTACCAAATACAAATGTAAAACACTTTGCATCCGAGAAATTTCAAGCAAATGTATTTCTTCTCCAGTAACTTCAATATCTATCAAAGATATTTACAAGGTATATCTACAAATAAAACTATGATACGAGTCCTCTTGGAATTTAGCCACTGAAGTATTTGGTTTAAACATATTTTTATCTCACAAAATAAAATAAGGATTGGTGAACAAGCCACAGGGCTTATTTGAACACCGCTCCACTGAAGTATTTATCAATATCAACTAAACAGGAAAATGATAAAATACTTCAGAATCAATTAAATTTTGTCATTAAACATTTCTCCGACTTCTCCATCCATCAAAACTTTTTTCCCTCTCCAGACCACATCACTTATCAAGTCGGAACATTTCCTGGTCTAGCTCCAAATGGGTTAGTAAGAAGGAACTGGCACTTAACATCTACAACTGCAGCTCTGAGTAGGCAGTCTATTCTGCCCACAAGACACATAGCTTGCAGCCCACACACTGCGTGTACACTCTCCCACGCTACCAGGTAGTCTCTCTACCTGCGGTTTGTCTCCGTTCCAACCAATTCCTCTTTCTGTCAAGAGGAACTGCAGGTGTTCCAGAAATACCCAACCACTTGACAACATCGGTCTAAACATGTCTTGTTTTATTTTCTGGAAGAGTTTCTGTAGGTCATGCTAATACTGTTATTGTTGACTGTTGACCATTATCTTTGATAAATTCTATTGCTGAAAAATGTTCTAGATATCCCAACCACTTGAGTTCTTGAGTGTAAAATGTTTTATAAATCGAAAAGTTTCTGTAGGTCATGCAGTTACTGTTATTGTTGAATTAATTTGGGAATCATTCTATTGCTGAGAAGTGTTCCAGAAATATTATAACCACTTGACAACATCGGTCTAAACGTGTCTTATTTTATTTTCTGGAAGAGTTTCTGTAGGTCATGCTTATACTGTTATTGTTGACTGTTGACTATCATTTTTGATAAATTCTATTGCTGAAAAATCTTTTAGAGATCCCAACTACTTGAGTTCTTGAATGTAAAATGTTTTATTAATCAAAAAGTGTCTGTAGGTCATGCAAGTACTGTTATTGTTGTCCATAACTTGGGAATCATTCCATTGCTGAGAAATGTTCCAGAAATATTATAACCACTTGATAACAACGGTCCAAACATGTCTTATCTCATTTACATATTTTATTTTTATTGCCTCATGTATCTAATTTGAGAATCTGCAATTAATTCTCTGCCAAAGAATGTCATGCAATTTAAGTTTTTTAAGAACCGGTATTACGCTTTGGTTATCTAGTATATACTTCAAATATAACAAGAATTCCAAGGACATTTTGGTCTACTTAACTGCAAGAATTTAAACAAATATCTAAAAGCATAAGATATTTCATTTTGGAAAGTACATATTTTTTCAGTACCTGTCAAATACAATACACTATTAAACATATTTCCAAGGACATCGTAACCATCTTACAAAATCTTCAAAATATACAAAGTCAAGTGACGACTAACAAGACCAATAAAGATCTACCTTTCCTCAAGGCCCTTCCAAAATGACTTAAGTATAGCAAGATACGGAAAGTTTATGGCAGTACCACAAAGAAATTGTTTTGATACAGAATACAACAAATTCCTTCCCACTACTTAAGTTGAAGAAAAGGCAGGAAGAATTCAATATAAACAAGTTTGTTTACACCTACAGCAGATGTCAGATTAGCGTGACATCGAGGCAAGATGTCAGTGCAGATCAATTGCAATTGGAAATCAAATAATAAAACAATATTTTTTCAAATTTCTTCTGATTTTTTGGCCTTATTCTTATTTCCTGAAAACAACAACATGATATGAGTTATGCAAGCGTGACTTCATATCTAATGTTCTTGTTTATCAAGTTATTATTTTTAAAATTCTGAATTTCCACTGTTTGTTAGGCAATTATATTATACAATTTTATTATTTCTTTGAGTGACAAGTGAATTTTGACAAAATTTATTTGTCTATCAAGTAATTTCTTTTGAAATATCTTAAGCTTGTTTTCATCATATGCATTTGCTAAGAATGCTCAATTCTTAGAAAGTTGAATAGAGTTTAAATCACCATAACTGTTTATCAAATACCGTATTCGTCCTAATAAGCGCCCTGGGCGCTTAGCTTGCAAAAATCCAAAGGGGGCGCTTATTAGGATACCCCAGAAAGGGGGGCGCTTAATAGGAATACGTTATAGACAAGCGAAACTAGCACTTGTCGGGATTCTGAACGAGAATGAAAGTAGGTCGATCGTGGAAATTCAGTGCAACTACACATTCACAAGCCCGGATAAACCAGAAACTATTGGAAAAGCAGTAGAGGTAGGCCATTTTAGGGGAGGGGGGGGGGGGGCTCTGTTATATGGAAATTTGTAATAGGGGGCGCTTATTAGGGAGGGGGCGCTTATTAGGACAAATACGGTAATGTAAATCTCTTGACTTAATCCGACACAAATTGATGCATCATCATTTCATAGATTCCACCAGTATGATAGAGCAAACACTTCTACTTGCGTTCACCAATTCTTATCCATGCATCAATTAGCTTGATAATAGCCACTTGTAATGGGTTAATCAAAACATTATATTCACACAAATCGATCATCATAATTTCACAGATTCCACCAGTTTGATGGAGTTAACACATGTACTGCATTCACCAATTCTTATCCATAGCCACTTGTTAAGGGTTAATCAAAACATTACATTGACGTAAATTAATTATCCGGGATTCATTCATCAAGAAGCTAATTGTGCCCTGCTCCCGACAGAGCTTGAAGCAGCTGACGATAAGGGGAATATTTGAAGATAAGTTAGATAGGTCTAATACTGCAGCATAATGACAGCTTGTTTAGACTTGGCTGGAAATCAAGCATACAGTCTATTGCTGAAGACTTACCATATATACTATAATAAGCTCTTAGTGCTAAGGCCACATTAATGCCATAGTACCTTAGCATTGGAGGGCCCTGTCCGAACTTTCACAAAGGTCTTAGTAGTAGGTAACCTTACTCAATAGTTATAACATTTGGTGACTATTGTCTAAGGTGTCCATGCCAAAATATCAATGGGCTTAATTTGTCCTATATGTGCTTTATAACAATATTATCTTAGCGTAGGAAGGCTGGATCAAGTTGTTTCTGGCCCTTTTTTTCAGTCAACTCAATTAATGTTAAGGGTGCCTTACCATACATAATTTTGAACTGTCATCAGTCTAAGTAAACCTAGCCTCAATAATACTTGCTTCACTCCCGATATTGAGTCTAGCAAGATGTAGTAGTGGGTTGCGTTAGCCAATCTATAAAACTGACCAATCATGAATCGTCTTACGAAGTCGTAATAGCAAGCAGTTGCACTGATAACATTAAGTGGTCATAGGTCGACAAAAGGTCGGCTGACAAGACCTGCTACTACATCTTGCTAGACTCAATATCGGAAGGGTAAGCAAGTATTTTGAGGATACTTTTACTTACGACTGAGTTGTCATATTAGGCTATGGATTCTCTGTATGAGTTTGCAAGAAACCAATTTATGAATGTCCTTAGTGACTTGGATGTCTTTTCTTACAGTCAATCAAAATGAAAGGTGTCCTAAGCAAGTGTGTTCTTATTATTAATTAATAATTCATTTATCAATTATCATACTTAAAAACATTGGAATGAAGATTCAAGGTTAGCCTTGTTTTGAAGAAAATAAGTTTACATCACGGGACTTTGTTATAACAATTGAAGGTATGGTAATTCAATGTATGAGCATAGACTAGAATCTCTCCATATCTCTAAAAACTGTATTTTAAAAATTCAGTTCTAAGAAAAAAGTGAAAATATCTATATAGAATTCTTTCTCCTATAAACACTAATTTACAAAACTTGGACTAAGTATGGAAATTAATTAAATGGTTTCTATTAGAGGCAATACAGTACTTCTCCAGCACTGTTCCCATGCAGTGTGCCAAGCAGTCGAGCACTTCAAACTGGCTGGGTTACCATGAACTCCCAGAACAATCCCAAACACTTTCCTAATGGTAGAGATCACTTTTTAAATTTCAAGAAGTTGTCTGCAAGTTTGCCAGAATATATGCATATTTTCCCCACACGATGAGTCATTCGACATACCCCAACCTGAGGCAAACTCTGCACACTACTGGCATCAACCTGCTCTGCACTGCCTATCTTATACAACCTGCAATCTCCATGCAGGGTTCTTAGTCCGTGTCTAGGGGCATAAAGTTGAAATATCTCTGTGACATTTCTCTCTTGGAGATCTTTCAAGTTGCATCTTGTCCCATGAGAGTATTTTTAACACTTAGCTTGTTAGTTCAGTAAGTGCTCAAGAATATGCTCAAGAATTTACTGACAATTTTTCAGAATAATATCTTTGACATTTTCTGTGTTGGAGCATTTTCAGATTGCATCTAGTCCCAAGAGAGTATTATTGACACTTAACTTGATAGTTCAGAAAGTGCTCAAGACTTTGCTCTACACTTTCCTGACAAATACAAAACTATCTATGACATTTTCTGTTTTGGAGCATTTTCAAACCGTATCTTGTCCCAAGAAAATATTTAAATGCAGAACATGTTGTGTCAGTAAGTGCTCTAGAATATGATCTTAAATTACAAGAATTTGCTGACAATATTGAAATTATTATCTTTAAACTTTTGTGTCGGAGTATTTTCAAATTCTTGGTTTAGACAACTTAAATATTTATTTTTGTAGTTAAGTGTTGCATTTAAATATTCATTTTTTAATTTTAGAACATTAAACACTATCAATGCTAAAGAACATACCTATCTCAAAACTGATTAGTTTTGTTATAAACATGCTTTTAAATACTACAAATATTTTTACGACGAATGTGAATCAAAAATTCTTTCAAACCCTTAATTTGTATCAATTGTGCTTGCCTTTTAGGAATCATAACTTGCTCACATTGGTATAGAAAGGAAGAAGGGATTGACCAGTTAATATAATCATACCCTGCATGTAACAAAGTACAGACCTTGTACAATGTCAAAACATAGCATTCTGGGTCAAAATTTTCACAACAAACGTGACTCAAAAATTCTTTCAAACCCTTACTTTGTATCAATTGTGCTTGCCTTTTAGGAATCATAACTTGCTCACATTGGTATAGAAAGGAAGAAGGGATTGACCAGGCAATAATCATACCCTGCATGTAACCAAGTACAGACCTTATGTCAAAACATTGCATTCTGGGACAAAATTTTCACAACGAACGTGAATTCAAAATTCGTTCAAACCCTTCATTAGTATCAATTGTGCTTGACTTTTAGATATCATAACCTGCTTTGTATAGAAAGGAAGAAGGGATTGGCCAGTTAATAATCATACCCTGCACACCCAAACCTTGTACAATGTGCATTCTGGGTCAAAATTCATTTGAAAACCATTGTCAAAATATGAAGCATTTAACAATCGCCATGTCGCAAATATAACAAGAGGGATCATTGAAGCATTGCAATAAAAAGATACATGTTCACATCATTACAGCCATCACAACATCCAGATGAAGAGAAGGTAAAGGGTTACTTACTTAAGTTTGATTTGAATCTGAGCACTCTCTAGGTTTGTTTCCAAAACTTCATCAATCATACCAGTCCTGAAATGAAATAAAATAAATTTAAACTTCTGAAAATTTTACAGAATATAGACAAAGACTTGAAATGACAATCTTTCTTGCTCTTTGAGACTTTTTCTAAGAGCTTTGATCATAAAAGTATGATAATTGTGCCGATATTTGCTGACAAGTAGGGTGAAGGGTGGAATGTGATGATCTCATAATTGTTCATTTTCAGTTAAAATTCATGATGATATAAATCTTATTGTTTCTACAAGAACATTATACCAAATGGAAATTAAGAAAAACGGCATTTAATTGTATGAACAGACATTTGATTTTGCGATGCTTTGATTTTCTGTTATCAAGTCATTGCGTGATTTCACCATATACCTTTTATGGTTGGGTAACATTAAAGGGGCAGTAGCACGTTTTTATGGGGAATATAAGGTGATGTCAGGAAAATGAAAATAAATGGTTCCAATTGAAAGACAATGTATTTAAACTAAATGAAACAGTAAAAAATCGTATATATAATGTAAAGTTTAGCAATGCGATTCCTCTTCTTACACAAAATGAATTAAAGGTGTTCACACAAAAATGGCTGCCAATGGATTTTATGTGAATCTTTATAATTTGTTCTCTGATTGGTTTGTGTAATGACACTGTCAAGGTTATACAGTTAGCTGTAACGTACAATTATCAGCGAAAAATTTAAAATATAAAATTGTAAAAAAACGTGCTACTGCCCCTTTAAGGTGTATGTATACAATGTCCTAGATATCATGATGATATCTTTGACCCTATGTACAATAGTACAAAACGTCAACCAACTATTTTTTAGAAATTTGTAAAACATGGAAAAGCGTTAATATATCATCTAGGAATGTTCCCATAAGTATTTTAAAGTGCCACTCCATGAGTTGATGGGGACACATATGACAAACTTTATGTAAAGTGTCATTTCATGAGAACAATCGACTGTTAAAGCTTTACCTTTTATAGTGACAATAAGGTTTGAAGTCGCGACTGTGATCGAAAACTGGACAATGAAGTGCGTCAATAAGTCAAACATAACTTTTGGAAACTCATCGAAAGCATGCAGAAGGAAAGTTTTGAGTTGATATTTTTTCGATAAATTTTATAACTAGAATCCATGAATGTTGGACATGTTAATTTGCTATCCGGGAACATAAATGACTGTCTTTAGATGTATATTGGAAACAAGTATTTCTCGTATATTTGCCATTTTGAGATGAATGTGTGAGATTGTTTGATTTGTATAATACATTATGCCATTTACGTTCGTATCAAAGCAAAAGAAGATATGATGAAAATCACGGAGTGGCTCTTTAAGATAATCCACAAGTCCAAACACAATGGACACAGTTGAACTGGTAAGTTCCTGCTGAAAGCCTGCACCAAATGACACAGAGCTATCATTAACAGCTTATGAAATGGAGGGAGGCAAGTAACAAAGGGAGAGCCTAATGTAGCACCAGTCGATTTGTCAGCACTGTATTTAATTCCACAATGGTGTTGACAACAAGTCCTGAACTGACCAAGGTCAAAGGTCATATGGGTGCACCAGGACCAATCCCATGTTTTTGCCTGTGTCGGCACATTTCAATGGCCAGATGACTATCAGCTGAATTAGGTGTACACAGATTAGACTTTGAGCATTGTGTCATAATTGGAGATGTTATCGGAAAACTTTCGTTACTCTATATTGTGCGTTAAGATTTTTTCTTACAGGATGAAGTTATAAAAGTTAACATTACCTTTGAGAAACACTTACGACAATGCAATTTTAACGTTTTTTTATTTCACAGAATTATTGAGGTATTTAACCAATTAATTCAGGCACAAATGACCAAAAAATATGCTTTCACCTTGTTATTTTGTAAAATAAATGTGGTTTACATTTGCTATTCATAAGTAAGGAAAACATGCATTTGACAATTTCATCGTAAATGGCATGGAACCAAATTTAGTCTCAACTGATATAAGGTCTCATCTAAAATGATTAACAAAAACAAACCTTTTGACAGATGCCTCGAATACACCACTATCTCCGGCCACAGACTCATCACTCACAGCAGCCGAAACACTCCGTGTATTTCCACCCGATAAATTGTTGCACACACCGGAACTACTTTCACTTATTGGACTCAAGGGAGGGTTAGACGTGGAGTCCAAATTCTCCAATCCTTGCGAACGTTTTGCACTATTGTTCAACACTGACATCTCTCCCCCGACTGCCACTAATGACTGCGGGACCATGTGACCCATCGCAGGCGCTCTAGTCCGAGAGTTATCCCCCCTTGGGTACTGTGGAGAATTTTCAACTAATTTTGATTGATCGCAGTTTGTATTTGGAACGGCTTGGCCTCCAATAAGCCACGTATTTCCTATGGACACCGCACGTTGCCGTTCAACTGCACTCATATGTTGTTCGTAACTCGGCGGCGGTAACATTTCCATGGGAGTGTATGGAGACACAGGGGGAGAGGGGGAGGAGTAGGAAGATTTCGGGGACACTGATTTCGTTGATGACACATTGTCCCCACTTGCCATGACACTATGTAAGTAATTCTCCGTGGCAGCGGCCGTGACGTCGGCGTGAGACAGCTGGACCGCCTCCTGAATTGGTGACATGACGTGTCCCTGCAACAACTTCACAACTCGCTGGTGTAGGTCCTGAATATTGATGTCACTGCCGCTGTGGTTGGCATTGTAAATGTCCATGGCACTGAGGGAGTTAAGAGAGCCCAGACTGCTGGCTGATAAAGATCCTAGAGATCCTAGGCTGGAACCGGACGACACTGACAGTGTACTCAGAGATAGGCTGCAAGAACAAACAGAGCATTACAGACATGATACAATTAACAGATATCAAATTTATTGAGGCATGGAAGTAAAGTATCAAACATTTTGCATAAGAATTCATTTTCTACAACTAAAATACTAATAATTTACCCTTTCATTATTTTCATATTAAACACAGTAAACAATTTTGAAGTAAGATTGACCCAAGAGGAATGAATGTTTAAAGCAAAACGAAAAAGGAATAGTCAAATGAAATTTATATAAGTTTTCAGGTGGTTGAAACAGGCACAGAATTCCACAACGCCACAAGGTATATTGAGGAGCTTTCTGAGTGGCAAAATGAAGGTAAGAGATAAACGAAAATAACGTTGATCTAATGAAGATATAAAGCAATACCCTCCAATCATATGACATAAAGCTAATATCTCCCCTCTGAGATGTTACCTCTTGATATAAAGCTATACCCTCCCCTCAAATGACCTAACACTAATATGCCCCTCTGCCATCATGTTACCTCTTGAGTTGAGTCTCCAGGTATGAAGTGAGTTTCGTTGTCTCGGTCAGCTGGTGGACGACCTGGTCCTTCTCTGTGTTCAGTTTTAACCTGGGATTGAGGAATCAATAAGAAGATGACATTAGCTGGTATAATCATTCACATAGGTTACAAAACATAAAATCTAATAACCAGTGTATAAAATAGATTGGAAACCTAGCCTGTCCTGAAAATCAATTGGTCAATTCCTAAGGGGATAATAAGTGAATTTTTTTTAAAGTTACCAGTCCTGACCAAAAAGTAACCAGTCCTGGCGAAAAGTAGTCAGTCAAATACTGGCGGACGGGCTATATTTTAAACACTGTAATAACCAATACTGAATCTGAGAATCAGGAAATCAGCATTCATAAGCCTCCCTAATGAAAATAATAGATATTGACACTGCGGAAATTTCATCAATTAAATTCAGTCTTTACAAGAAAAAAACCCCAAAGATATCAAAACAATTTTTAGACATTTGAAAAAATAAATCTATCAGTGTACAAGTTAAAAAAGTATTCAAAATCAGACACTCAATCTTGGCTTGACTTCGATCATTTAGGTAAGCTACAAAGGTTTCACTTAATAGATCATATTTTTAGCCAACGTTCATTCAGGCTACCAAGCTACCAAGATTTCACTTTTCAAAGAATAAATCATATTTCTTGGCAAACTGGAAGGGGTGACCCACCTCTCTGCAATCTGTTTGTTAGAGATGGCGAGAGCGTGGTTGATGTCGTACTCCAGCTGAGCGATCCTCTGTTTGATGGTGCCCAGCTCGGCCTCGCTCCGCCCCTTCGGGTCAATACTCCGCAACTCTCGTAGGAGCTGCTCCTTCTCTTGTAGCAGTAGCAACCTGTAACAAGGGAAAGGAGTCAGTTATTTGCCTTTTTTTGCTAACAAAACATATAGAGCATGCACCATCGTCTCCATCTTGGTGGATTCTCCAAAACTCCTATAGAAACAACGGAACGGATAAAATACTGAAGGAACACATATGCATCTACTTTTACTCAACCATATTTAAGGGAAAATGCTGACTTCATTGTCATTAACATTTTTTAACTAATGTGGTGTTTTCTTTTCAACTCTCCTACAAGACTATAGTTAGATTGTCAGCTAGTATCTGCAACAGTACAATTGCTTGTACTTTTTCAGGGTCAAGCCCCTTGCAGGAGTTGTTCCAACACCTCAAAGGTCAAGCAACACACTCTGTACTGAAACCACAAAACTACCAAGACTTGACTATTTTATACTGTCTTATGTAAATTGAATCCTTTTCAATACAAATCTAAATCTCAGTTCTACAACTGACCTGTCTTTATCCGACTCTGTCTGACCAGGGATCATACGATCCTCGACCTTGGCTAGCTGATTCTTCAGCTGGTTCATCTTCCTCTTGGCCTCGTCGTACTGCAGTCGTAGTCGCGTACTCTCCGCAAAGATACGGCTCTGGTTCAACCCAAACTGAAACAAAAGAGCAAGGATTGTAAAATGGTCAAACTTCTATTATATCTTGTTTTAAGCTCACTGCTTTATGCAACTGACATCAATTATCATAAAGTGTTTAGATTAATTTTGAACTAAAAACTGAAACTGAAACAATAGAGCATAGTCATAATTTGCTTTTAATATCTTTCATACTGCTTGATGCAAGTGATGTCAAAATGTCCATATAGTGTTGAGAACAAATTCTTGATGACAGGTTTCATTTTGAGCCTTGCTGCATTTAGCCAAAATTCATGGTTTTTGTGCCTTAACTTCCTGGAGAATTTTGATTGGTCTACACAGTTCAGGCGCAGGAAGCTTAAGATTTGGGCCAGAAAGGTGACAAATAGACTACAGATAGTCCATAACTAGAGCCGAGGCCTATATGTTAGCCTATTGAGGCCCCTTTGATTATGCTGTTTGATTTGAGAACAGGAAAGGTGACAAAATACAAGGCATAGAGCAACATCTGATTGAAACTTATGGAAGTATAAACATTATTTGAAAAATAGTTTGAGATTATGCTTTTAAACCCACCTCTCCCCGAAGGTCTGTCTGTGAAGCTGTGCTTGACCTCTCCCCGGCCGCTAGGGATAGCGTGGACACGTCCGGAGATGAACCACCATTCTTACTTAGCATAAACTCCTCCTTCAGTCTTGCCAGCGACTGCAATATAAATACAGGGAATTAGTTATAATAGTCAATGATAAATATGATAATCAATGAAACATATGACAATAGTTAATAATAAATATGATAATAATCAATGATATATAACTAATTAATGATAATAATTTACAACATAGGAAGGATTTTAAAGCTAAGTATTATGATAAGGATATGGAAAAGAACACAAGCATGTTCAGGCAAAGGTTTGTCAGAATAATTGCTTCAACAGATGTGTTCTGGACTTATGTATGGCAACAGAAGATCAAGATCAGGAAAGGTTTAATGTAGCTTTTGGGATCATGTGACTGTATCCTTTCATAGGTAGTGTCATTTGAGAGAAAGCTTGCAAAAGAGTTGCTAAGCATTATCATGAAACCTAACCTTGAAAAATCCCTTTATGTTATCAGCAAAACCATTGGAATAATGCTATCCTATCTTGTAACTGGACATTTACTGTTACTGTAGTCAATCTTTATGTTTTAACACTGCTGATTAGACCAATGTCAAGTTTGTATGTAGCATTTAGTGTCTCAAATCGTTGTATATGGTGATTTTAATTTGCATAATACTGTTTTAGTACTTTCAATATTTCAACCAAGCCTTCAACACTCTAGTTCTCTCTTGCAGTGAAGATGCGAGCAATCAATTAAACAAACAAATTCTATTTTAATCAAAAGTACAATCTTTGAAACCTCTCCTTTTTCTCTGACTCCTCTAACCCTATAAATCAAGGAAGGTACTCCATGTGAATCCAAGACTCGATTTATCAACAGCAATTCTGAACCTTGCTCCAACAAACAACTTTAATTGCAACAAGTTCCCAGGCATTTCAAAGTGTTTATCAAAGTTTTCAACTCTGAAAATAGCAACGCACATTTATTTCTTTTCTCAGTGCTCGGTCTGAATTTCTTCACTCATTTTTCTTTCTTCCATTTTGCCAAATATCTGCGCTATCTCTCCGAACATTCAAGTTCCCAAGACTTAAACTTCACTGTTGAGATTTTTCAACATTCATCAAGAAAACAAACTTGCAGGAATTCCCCTAATTGGATAAAGTAAGATGAATTCCAACTCAGATTGAAATTACAATCAATGAGTGGAACAGTTTAATCTGTATATAAAATACTCAGCAGTTTTAATTGGTGAAAGGACAAATCTGATTAAAATGGGCTATGTAAGACGTATTAAACAAGGAGAGTAAGGGATATCAAATCAGGATGGGATTACAGTGTTCTGGATAATTTGTGGAGCACGGTTGTGTAGCGGTTAGTGTGCTGGCATGTCATGCCAAAGTTCCAGGTTCAAATCTAAGGTGTAGACACCAAACATGTGTGATCTGGGCTTTACACTGTGTTGTGTCCTTGGGCAAGGCACTTCATCCACATTGCGCTCAGTTCACCTACCTGTACAATTGGGTACCTGAATATTGGAAGTATGGATCTATATGGTCGCGAGGAGTGCTTAGTAGCAGTTTTAATAGCACAATTCTTTCAGGGTAATAATGTACAGCCAATGAGCAGTGCTTGCGCTGGATATTAGGCTTTAAACTTGCCTTTATTCTTTACTTCCAGTTAGAAATGTGTTAAGAAATGTTAAATCCTACAATACTCGTGATACCAATGAGCACATAGTGAAACTAGTTCTTCAAGTGAAATTCTATCTAGGTGATACGACAAAAAATGACTGAATGTAGAAATCCCTTACTATAGAATAAAATAGTTCTTAATTGCAGATAAAAGTACTCAAAAGACTTTTTTCTGATTTTTTTCTTACGATATTGGCCTCATATGAAGTTATTTAATTAAACTGTGGAAGAACAAGACATCTTTTATTTCAAGTAATTAATTCAGACAACAAGACTACATTTGTCCCTTGCATAAACCTTCCTTTAATTCAAGAAACAGCTGGAAATCTCCAAATACTTTTTCAATTGATACAGACGATAAACTAATTTTTTTCTTTGTTTATAGTTAGCTCTCATTCGTGGATACTGAAAGAAAAAAATCAAACTCTCATACAATGCTCCGAATGTTACTTAACTCAACAAGTTTATCACTGGCGGACTTGAGTTTATCGTTAAGATGCGACTTCTTCAAATAAGCCTCCCACGCAAACACCCTCTCCTTAAACAGGTGAATCCCCCCATACCTCTTAAAAACACAACCCCTCCCCATAACATTCTCACCTCCAAAATCGTAACCAGTTATCTTCCCCCTCACCCCCCATCTCATAACCATCATTCCCTCCCTGTATCCCCTTTCCCCAACCTCCCCTCCCCTCTTTGCTATGTCCCCCCTCACCGATCCTTAAACTTGAAGATAAGTAAAGTATACTATCAGTCAAGCCTCCCACGCAGATAAGCAAAACTGGGTTTTAAACCACATCCAAAGTGCACGACTTTGCATTATGTAGATTTTAATTGGCATTTCAAGGGTAATGAGCGTTTTAATTATATTTTCATGTTCTTTATAGATGAGGAATGTATTCTCACTTATAAGCATTACTTCAAATTACTATGGGATCACTTGAACATTTGTAATCGTTACAAGATAGCGAACTAATCTCATGATTTTTTTATTTTTTATCTTGTTTGCTGAAAATATTGACAGTGATAATTTGTGTCCATATTGCTTGTCCACAAGTTGTAATTTTCTTTCTTTTGATATTCCACTGAAAATTTCTACTTGAACGATGTCAATTTGGTCATTCATAAGAAGAAAGCTCAGAAAATCCAACAGAAACCTCCTCCAAATATCTCTTCAATTGAGCTGACTGATGTCTGGAGTTTTTATAAAGATTTCAATTTGCTCCAGGATATGTTATATCAATTATCAATGAAAAGAAGTCTTGTGCATGTAGTTAAGGAGATTAGAGGATAATGTTGTGACAGGTTTGATGACATTTTGATGAGTGGGAGGTTTGTGTTTTGACTGGCCTACTATCAGTATCATTAGACGAGGAAAGGATGTAGTTTGGTCTAAAAAGAGTAATTTAGTGAATTGTAGGTTTTGGGTTTCAGGAGCTTGGAAGCATATTCTTGAATGGACTCTGAAGCATTTTGATTAGATTGGGCTAAAGAGAAGGATATGCATTTGATGAGGTGTTTTCCAGTAACGATGAGGTGTTTCCTGTAAAATACATCTAAGTACTTTAAGACTGAATGGACATTTTCATGAGAGGTTTTTTCGAGATAAAAATGCTTTTGACCAACTTTTTCAATAGAATTTAGTAAAATGGATTCACAATAATGATATTGTTTGAGACCAATTGACATTTTTAAGAGGGACTTCATTGAAGAATGATAACATATCCATAAAAGTAACTTGTTCAAGGCATTCATGGTAAGACAAGGGGGTGGCCTTGAGCCACTTGAAATGCAAAATCATCGCTCAACTTAAACAAAATCCTGACACAGAGAGAACCACCTACACTAGAAGATCTCTAGAACTTAGGTGGATTTTTGAGCTCCAAATGTTCCAGCCCCAAGGCCTTAATGACAAGATCGTGGGTTAAAACCTTCCACCCCGTTTTTTCATTATCAAGGTATTCATGGATTGTGGATTGATATATCATGTTGACAGTGATTAGAATGTGCAGTCTTTCGCCCCTATATAAAAGATACCTAAGAACTACTATTACATAATATCAGGTCTAGAAAGATTGTACATGAAAAAGTGCCTCTAACCCTATCTATTAATTTTCCTGTATCTAATACTTATTTCTTGTAGGAATTCAAATTCATGTCATGACTAAATGCCTGTTTCATAACTATTTCATTTGAAAGTATGTGTTTCTCTTAAAATTATAATTATCATTGAAACAAATTGGTGCTATATGATGACAGTACTCTCTGTTTAAGATAACATAATAATGTTCAGATAGTGTTTGTTTACATGAATAAAAACGTCTCTATCAAAAGCATACACTTAAGTGTAAACATCAACATCATATACATCTTTCACAACCCACAACATCTTTTCATTCATTCAAAACTCTGAGGTACTAAAACTGATAAGCATGCAGATCCTGCATATCAAGTATCTATGTACACAATCAAGGGTCCCTGAAGGCGTTTTAGCGAGGGGGCACTGCCTGTCTTATAGCGAGGAGGGGTCCCTGCAGGCGTTATAGCGAGGGGGCACTGCCTGTCTTATAGCAAGGAGGGGTCCCTGAAGGCGTTTTAGCGAGGGGGCACTGCCTGTCTTATAGCGAGGAAGGGTCCCTGGAGGTGTTATAGCGAGGGGGCACTGCCTGTCTTATAGAGAGGAGGGGTCCCTGCAGGCGTTATAGCGAGGGGGCACTGCCTGTCTTATAGCGAGGAAGGGTTCCTGGAGGCGTTATAGCAAGGGGGCACTGCCTGTCTTAAAGCGAGTAGGGGTCCCTGGAGGCGTTATAGTGAGGGATCACTGCCTGTGTTACAGCGAGGAGGGGTCCCTGGAGGCGTTATAGCAAGGGGGCACTGCCTGTCTTATAGCGAGGAGCTCCCTTTTACCTCACTCTACCTGCACATACACTAGCTACAGCGTTTCATCATGCTCGCTATTCTCACGGCATTCCCTGGGTATGACTCACCTCACTGGCTAGCAGGATTCCATTCAAAACACAATTAACTCCTCTTTCTTAACTAGCACAAGGTGATGTGTGCCTCGAACGGGAGGTGCTAAATGATTCTTAACTCACCCTTCTCAAGAACATCCCTTAACTCACCCTTTTGCTAATACAGTGCTTGTTAAAAAATCCATGATATACTTCAAAAGAGGACATCTCTAAAACTCTCCTACAACTCTCTTACTCTCCCTTACTTCTATACAAGTTCCTTAACTCACCCAGTAAACAGCATGACCCGAAAATCCCCTGATATTCTTCCTTAAGAGCACATCTCTAATACCCATCCTACTTACTCTAAACATATCTCTTAACTCCCCCTTATGTCTTCTATACAAAACATCTCACAAAACAAACAGCCAAAACTTCTCTTGAAAAAACTCAACTATCAAAAGCATGTCCAAAAGCTCATCTCCCAAACAATGTATCCCAAAACGGTTACATCTTTGCCCCTTAAAATCTTATTTACCACTCGCAAGGTCCCAAGACCCATCCATACCAATTCCAATTTACCCTGAAGTTCTCATCTCTCCAAACTGCCCTGCCCCTTGCCTTAAATATGACCCCCTCTCAAAGCTTACCCGATTCACCCCTATCACCCTCTAAATTTTTCAAACCTAACATAAAATTTCAAAAATATCTAATGAAGTTTCAACCTAACAAATTTACCAAAATTCAACTTAAAAAAATTAAATGTACAAATCTAAAGATGAATATTTTCGTCCAGGGGAGTGAAATTCTATTCTGCATACACAAGCAAAAGCATGACAATTAAAGAGAAGACCAGAGATTATACACCTCCTCAGAGCTGAACATTAATTTCTCAGTCCACATGTCATGTCTGAAACTCTCAGCTCATCAAGTGCCCATGTAAGCACACTAAAACACAAGTGTGGAATAGAATTTAGTCATAAAACAATGATAACTCGTCATGACTCTCCCATCAACATAGCTCCTATATTAGCTTTATACTATGCCTCAAATAGCTTGAATATGATGGAATATCATAAATTATGTTTATAATTCAAATCTAAAATTATGCATTGCGTTAGGATGTATATTGATAATCTCAATCAATTTATGAAACAGCCCTTCTGTCAAATAAACTGTCTTTGCTTGCAAAATCTTGCATTTTTCTTGAAGCTAAATTTTGATGGTTAAAATTACAATAATTTAATTCTATGTCCTATCATTCATTTGTTGGAATGACATGAAACAATCTACGAAAATTATTAAGACATATCGAGTATCACAAAGTTCTTTTGTCTTTGCTGACAATATGTTTTTTCTTGAATTTTCACTCAAATTGAAAAACTCATACTGAATATTCCCCAAGTATATTCATAAACTGTTGTCCTTAATCACCATCCTAAAAATCATGATATCATAAAAATCAACACATTTTCTCTCTCCAATACTTATGTCCTGTCACCCAATACCACACACAAGGTAAGAGCATTCAATCCCAACTATGTATCAGCTCTTATTCTCCTCCCAGACTTGGTAACTCAATATCTTTCAACTAATCGCCTCGGCTTCTAATTTCTTCACTTTCCTTTTTTCCAATTGCCACAAAATTCCGCACATTCCTTCATTTGCTCTTTACACAAGCAAGAAGATTTTGAAAGATCTTGGATGGATTGTATAAGGTGCAAAAACCAGCGACGAGCCGACGCTAACAGTCTCTGCTTTCCCCATCAGTTGGCGGTGTGGATATAAGTGTATGTGTAGATGGGTAGTGCAGTTATGTCAGTGGATTGGCGCCTCATTTTATAGGTTGTAGGGAGGGTTTCATTTCTAAAAGGCTGAGTTTGAATCCAGTGATGATTTTGAGTCTTATTGGTTTTTATTTACTAAATAAATAAAAAAGAGTAAGGTTGGTATCAGTAAAGTTCAGTTTGATTGATTGTGCAGGGCTTTTTGTCAGAGGTTGAGATTGAATCCAGTGATGAATTTGAGTTTTTAAGTTGGTAGACCTTCCTTACTAAATATCTTATGTAGGAAGGGGTTTAGTATCGTTAGGGTTACGTTCAAACCCAGTGATTAATTTGAGTCAATTGGTATGTCAACTATCAATTTCAATTTCATAAGGGATAATTTCTTTCAATGCCAGAGTCAAGAAATGAAAGAGTCCAATTTCAGAACCTAAGCATAACTAGATTAGCGTTTGCGGGATACCGCAAAAGCAGAGCAGCCCCGGAAATTTGGGTTTCGCCTTACCCTGTTCCGCCTTTTACAGGCCTCATCAAATTGGGAATTTTCTCGTGACCTTGACCTTTGACACTCAAGGTCACACAATCAATGAACACATTTCATTGAGTATAACATTATTATAATGAAATAAAGTGTTAAAAATTAAATTAATCCATTTTCTCCATATATGTTGACCTTGCTGTGACCTTGACCTTCGACAGTTAGTACCCAAAACTTTTTGAAAATGTTGTACTTCTCAAGAGATAATATATACAAAATCTAAACTTCATAGCACAAAAACTTTTCAAGTTATTGTGTTTACAAGGAATTGCAATAACTCATATCTCATGACCTTGACCTTCAAGGTCACACAATAATTGAACACTTTTTATTGAGTATAACAATCATGTATTGATTAAAAGTGATCATAGTTAAAATTAAGCATTTTCGCTAAACCATGCTTAAGTCATGACCTTGCTGTGACCTTGACCTTTGACAGATTGTAGCCAAAACCTTTTCAAATTTTTTTACTTTTCCAAGGATGATATATACCAAGTTAGAGTTTCATAGCACAAAAACTTTTCAAGTTATCGCGTTTACAAGGAATTCTTAGAGTGAATACATAGCTCGTGACCTTGACCTTTGACCATGAAAGTGAACGTGTCAAAATCGTTCCCCCGAGGTATGAGTAGTAAGGTATGAATAAGAGTTCTGGAAAGCTTAGTGGAAAAAAGTTATAGCTAGTAGTACGAGTGCGGCGGCGGCGGCGGCAATGGAAACTTCACAAAAACTGATAGCAGCCCCGTCCCCGGGGTTGCTAATAATGCAATGAGAAAGCTTGCAGTAAACTATCAGAAATGCACTAAAGCACTGAAGGGATAAAACTCAATGCAAGGTCTAAACAACATACACCTTGTAGAAAGAACCTATTAAGGATTTGATCAAGAGACCATTTGATCCAAGGGCAAAATGTCTGCCTTTTACCTACTTTGGAGATTTTACAAGTGCTTCCAGTGGAGCTGATTTTGCATTTGGGGCCAAAAGGTTTTGAAAGGTTTGAGGGAGATTTGCAGGCTGTGTCCCAATGGTGAAAATTTTGAAATTTGTGTTTTGTTTGAGCATGACCATGTGTGTGTGTGTATGTATGCATGTATGCATGAGAATCCAAGTGTATGCATTCATTATTGTATATTTGTAGACACCTAAACTGTGTATATAATCTAAAGACCTTTTTATTGCGCCTTGAGCATGTATTATTATATGGAAAATGGCATGTTCTAGATTCTGATTGTTATTATTATAATGATAACTGTACCGACCTGCATGAGGTCCATCTTCTCCTTCTCCCCAGTGTTGACGTGCTGCTGGAGCTGTCTGATCTCTGTGATGATCGCCTGGGCTTGTGTTACACTGTACCCTCCTCCCAGACCCGCCAGCTTCTGGTCAACTCTGTAACATAATGTTGTACATTTAGTTATAATGGCAGGTTAAGAGTTAATATTTATATTGGCAGGTTAAGAGTTAATATCAACTACAGGGCTGTGATACATTGTATCCTCCTCCAAGACCAGCCAGCTTCTGGTCAACTCTGTAACATAATGATGTACATTTAGTTATAATGGCAGGTTAAGAGTTAATATTTATAATGGCAGGTTAAGAGTTAATATCAACTACAGGGCTGTGATACATTGTATCCTTCCCAAGACCAGCCAGCTTCTGGTCAACTCTGTAACATAATGTTGTACATTTACTTATAATGGCAGGTTAAGAGTTAATATTTGCAATTGCAGGTTTTAAAGAGTTGATAATAACTACAGGGCTTGTGATACACTATATCCTCCGTCCAGACCACCGAGCTTCTGGTTAACTCTGCAAAGCAATGTTGTACATAAAGGGTAATTATTAACTGATATACAGGGCCTGTGATACATTGTATCCTCCTCCCAGACAGGCCAGCTTCTGGTCCACTATGTAGGAAAATGTATTACATACAGTAACATTTAGTAAGATGGGAGGTAAAGGGTTAAAAATGTTCTGAAGTACAGGGCCAGTCATACACTGTATCCATCTCCCAGCAGAGCCAGATTCTGGTCAACACACAAATGAGCTACATTTAGTTATAATGGCAGGTAAAGGGTTAGTAATGACCCACAGAACCTGAAACACACTGTATGTACCTAGCCCTGACATATTCCATAAATGTGTTATTAAGTTATAATGGCCGCTACAGGGTTAATTATGATCTCATAGCCTCTTGTCAACTCAAGAATATCATTTGAGACTGCATGCAAAAATTCCAAAATTACTTCACTGTGGAATGCCAACGTCAGCAAGTTTAAAACTTAAAAGTCATTAAAAATGTTACAAATTAAAAAGGATTAGAAGACACCATATATCAGGAGGGTGTCAACTTAATAGTCTTAATATGCGACACAGGTAATTCAATGTCACTTATGTCTCCAGCTTAAAAAAAAAATTTTCCCAACTCACAGAGCCAACTTCAAATTACTTCAGGTCAAAAGAATGTTTTCAATGTCAAGAAACCCCATATGTAGAGTCTTATTACCCTACAGGTTTTCCACTGTTATTAAATAGACAATCATGGTATTGTTACTCAAATTGTGTGCTCCCTTTTGTCATCAGGACTAAACTCCCTCATTAAGAGCCCTTGGACCCTGAAGGGGTTAAAATGTAAATGGACAGCTCTTATTCTGTAACCAAAACATTGTGCTCCTTTCTTCGTTTGATGAAACTTATAATCATGATAAAAAAAAATCTAATGTCAAGTCACAGTGTTTGGTAGGTATTAGGCAGATGGACAGATGTAATTTCTGTAATTAACTATTTCTGCTCTATTTTTCTGCTTATTTTATAAACCCCCTATCATGTTGACCCTCATTACCATCAAATTTTGAACTCTGTTTTTGATTTTGGATCACAAGAACCCAGCATGTTGGAATCTTGGAAAAAAAGTCACAGGAAAAAAGGCACAGAAAAAAATTTTTTTTAGTGCTATGTCCAGATGATGATGTTGTCCAGAGATGTTTAAGTGTCTATTGTGAGAATAGTGCTGTCAATAAAGAGTGTTGAAATGTCCAGATGATGATGATGTCCAGAGATGTTTAAATGTTATTGTTTTAATGTATATTGTTTTGAGAACTATTGTTTATATTGATGGCTAATAAAAAGTTGTGACTTTTTTTCCTGTGACTTATTTTCCTATAGAAATTTGTGACTTTTTTCCGTGACTTTTTTTCCGGTCACCGCATGTAGAGCCCCACTACCCTAAAGGCTTGACAGAAATAATCCTGTTTTCTCCTTGTTATTTAACTGAACCTCTATCAAGGAGATCCTAATCAGGACATGCATCATGGACAGTGCAAAAATATAACTCAAATTTTGAACTCTCTTTTCAATGTACGACCACTAGACCCTCTCATGTAGAGCCCCACTACCCTGAAGGTATCCCCATGTAGCTGGACAGCAGTAATCCTCTAACTCAAGTAGTGTGCCCCTCTCCCCACTTTATTATGACACAGGGCATGATGTAAGACCAAGAAGCAGCCGTTAGCTGGTTGTAATGTAGTCCTCATTGCTTTAATGGGCCCAGTTTCCTGTCAAGATATAATTCCTCTGTCTCGTTCACTTAACTGGGACATCTTTGGCTCTTCTGATGTGGGAGGCCATCTTTCTTACTTAATCATAAAATATTACCTCCCTGAAATATTTACCTAGCCAAAATGAAAGGTATTTGGGTTTTTCTTTATTACGAAATTCTTACATAAAGAACATATTTCAGGAAAATGGTTTATTATTATTATGTAAATGTTTCAAATATTAATGTTTGAAACAATTATAAAACCATGAACTTGGCAAGATCAATAAAGCCATATATATACAAGCTTTGAATTTCAAAATTTCTATTTCAAGTTACCTTACTTAAAAATGTCTAAAGGAAAGTCACTGAAAAGATATAGATTCAGAAAACAAAACCTCAATATATCAAATTCCAAAAGACTCAATAATACAACTTATGCTATTCAGTTAAAGACATTTAACCATAATAATCTTAAAAGAATGTGTCAAACTGATATGGAATTCAGAAAACATTGTCCTCTGAGAAAGTGATTTTGGCGCGTGAAAGTGTCTGACCAGACTGAGACAGGTGCTTGTTTGGGTCTGACAACCAACACCTTCGCTCTATCCACCTTAACGAGTCTCGTCAGTCGCCAGGCCAGAATCAACAGGTAAAACTACAGGTAACACAGAGGAATTTCACCCCAAGGATAACAATGGCTTCATTCTTCTGTCTCAATACACAGGCCAGACAAGGTGAGCCTTGGGGGGAGGGGGGAGAGTTTGGGGAACTGAGGAGGCAGGTAAGGAGAGACATTTGGGGGAAGGAAAAGGGGAAAAGGGTGGTTGGGGGGGAGGGTAGAGGCAAAGGACAGGTGGATACAAAAGCACTATGTAATTCTCGCCACACATTACTTTTCAACCTATGCTTTTGTTTACTCAAAAGCACTTTTTGTACTTCTCTGAATCAAATTTCCTTCTTAGTTTTGGTTACAAAAATGTTTTTTTTTGGACGACTTGAAATCTTGCCATACTGCTATAATATTTTGGATTGGTACAAAAGCACTATGTAACTCTTGCCACACGTAACTTTTCAACCTATGCTTTTGTTTACTCAAAAGCACTTTTTGTGCTTCTCTGAATCACATTTCCTTATTGGTTTTGGTTACAATAGCTTTTCTGACGATTTGAAATCTAGCCATACTGCACCTAATATTTTGGATGCAGAAATATTTCATACTTAACATCTCATGATTCTAAACATTTGCAAAAATTTATATGAAGCAATATTTCAGGTCAATGGGATTTAAATCTAAATCCTATATCTATCAATTGAAAAATGTAATAATCAGCAACACAGGTGATAAAATGGCCGATAAAATTTACATCATTGCATGCATTCATTCCAGATTTTTTCAAATATCAAAGGGAGATCACTCTAAATGTATCATCAAGAAGAGTTGTCTCACCTTGTAAGAGTTTCAACACCCCTCTCCTTGTACTGCATTTCTGCTCGTATTTGTTCCAGCTCATTCTTGATTCGGGCAACTCTCGTCCGTGCCAGACAGATGTCCGACTTAAGAAGGTCAGGGTCATATTTAGTACTCCCCACACTGGAATTGGAATTTACTGAAATAAAAGAAAACATTTTTAATTAAAATTGAATATGGGTAGCACTAAATTTGGTAAAATACAGTATTGTTTTATATAAATGATAAAGGTTTAAAGGGGCAGTAGCACGTTTTTAGGGGGAATATAAGGTGATGTCAGGAAAATGAAAATAAATGGTTCCAATCTTTAGACAATGTATAAAAACTAAATGGAGCAGTAATAAATCAAATATACAATGTAAAGTTAAGCCATGCGATTCCTTTTCTTACACAAAATGAATTAAAGGTGTTCACACAAAAATGGCTGCCAATGGATTTTATGTGAATCCTCATACTTTGTTCTCTGACTACGGATGATTGGTTTGTGTTATGAGATTTATGATACTATCAAAGTAATACATTTAGCATTAACTTATAGTTATCAGTGAAAAATTGAAAATATAAAATTGTCAAAAAACGTGCTACTGCCCCTTTAAAATGATAAGTCTGGCAACAATATAAATTTCTGAAATTGTTGGTGTCAAAAAGTCAGAGTAACAACTTTAATCCCACACGAAGTGACAAATCAAGGTTTGTCAATTCTTCATTTTGGGTATCCTCGAATATTCTGAGTAGAAAAGCTCTGCATTTATTCAAGTTGAGTTGAATTGGAATGAATCCATGAATGTTCAAAATATCTGTCGCAATTACATCATAGACAGCTAAGATGTTATATAATTATTTTGAATAGTAAAGGGTTGAGGAACATCTTGCAAGACACTGTATTTATTTTTGTCGATTTTGAACATTTTGCAAGAAAATGAAAACTTGAATACCAAATCAGCACTTTTAATTACATCACAGACAGCTAAGATATGATAAGAGAGTCATTGTATAGATTTATTCAAGACGAACGTAAGAGGCAGACATATCAAATATTATTTCAGGTGTAGCCTAGGCTGACAGACAATCTCTTTGTTATTGTTTAATTTCCAAATATCTTACATAATTTTCTAGATGATCCACAGATTAAAATGAGATTTAAAATTTTGTATCAAATCAAATTATGTTAGATATGGCTGTGCTGAAATCATATTGACATAGAAATATTTCTTAAATATTTGTTTAGTGTTTCAGATATCAGTGCATATCTGGTTTTATCAACAAATAAAACGTTAAGATTTCATGTTTATTTGTTTGAAATATTTACAGAAATCAATTTTGTAAATATGGAAGCAAATACTCTTCATTAGTTGGGTCTTCCAATACATGATGAAGAAGAGTTTGCCATATAGAAGGGTTTTTTATTTGATCAAGTTACAAATGGCTCTTTCAAATCGTCAGATTATTCAATAAGACTATTAAGACACTCAAAGTTGAAGTTCTATTCAATGCATCAAAAGACTTGTAATGCCTCACAAAGTTTGTTGCCCCTCATAATTTGCATATATCAAACATTAAATGATTTTTCAAATACATCAGAGCCAAAATGAGATCATTTTAAGACTTAACATAATAATTTGAACAGCATTCAAAGAAATAGGCAATTTTTCTTATGAAAAGAAATCTTATCATAAAACAAGATTAAAAAATCTTTAGAATATTTCCTGTGAAATTCAGAAAGCAACCTTCTTGAAAGAAGAGATGTAAAGAGGTCATTCCCATCATAAAATTGAACTTTATCAAGCCCATGTAACATCACACCACCCGTGACCTTCACCTTGCACTAACTCCCAGCTATATTTGTTTATACCACGGGTCTAATGGAGTATACAGAGTGACATTCCTTCACTTCAATCTGGTATGTCAGGCAATACTGCTACTAGACTACAAACTCTCTACTTGTTGAAGGCTGTATTAACTATACTTTATTTTCATTTATCATGCTATTTTCTAGGTTAATAGTACATTTCATACCAATGCTATTTGTGTAATGGAGGATTGAGGTTTTGCTACAAGTTCAAAACTTTGTAGACCATGAAACTTCTACAAAAGTCATATCTACAATAGAAGTAAATCTTTGCAAACATAAGAGAAGAAGAAATAGGTTTCTTGTAGAAGAAATGTGTGTTTCAGTTATGAAACACTCTTATCGTACTATCTCTTCTAATTAAAAATGTTGTCAATCAGAAAATGATTTTCAAATATAAAATAGGCTTTGAGGTTTTCCCTACCTCTTCATAATGAAATTGTATCTAATCAGAAAATGATAGGCTTTGACACTACGCCTTACCTATGTTCTTTCTTGAAATGTCATAAAACAATGCCAGGGGTACACTGCAAGCATCTTTTAAAAATCTTTTGGGATTTACAAAGATATGAGGATATGGCATACATTGTCAGTAATATTTTAACCAAGCATATGAAAAATCACTTAATGCAAATATTTCATGAAAATAATCCCAGAAACAATTTGAAAACCCCCCCAAAGGTTAGAGGATGTAACATCATAATTGGTTATAGGGGTGTGATACATCAAAGAACCAATGAGGATGCAGCTACTACAATGGTTGCTTAATTAAACACATTCCTTATATCCCCGACAATATGTTTCCGATTTCTCGATGGCTTGGTAGGCTTTGAAAGCTTTGAAATGTTAAGTGTTACGAACCCAACCTTATGGTCGCAGTTGGGTCAGAGGGCTAGGTACAGGAACGAAGGGTTTAGATTGGAAATGAAAGTGCAAAAGATGACATAATTTACAGAGAAATGTCAAAAACAGTTTTAGCTTAACCTTGAGATTTTTGAAATGGTGTGAACGACCTTGCAAGTCTGTCGGATAGCATGTGTTAATCTCCTTAACTGCTTGTCTGATTTGAATTTGAAATGTGATTTTGTCATCAGGAGATTATACCCATTTATTCAAAGTTTAGAAATTTACATGGTCAGGTCCAAGATCTCTAAACTTTCTTCAGTAAATGACGTTTTCAACATTTGGTTTTTTGAACTGTATATATGTTCTTTCAATAGTCTACTTTCACTCTTCTTAAGAAGGAGAACATGGTAACATAAAATGACAAAATTAACAAGTTTTTTTAATAGACTTGTCTAGAAACTATGCTCTAGCTCAACTTACTACCTCCCATTGCACTGAGTGTCTAGCACAGGGTAAGACTGTATATCATTCTAAAGAGGCTACTTTCACCTTTCTTCAGAAGAAGACCATGGTATAAAAAAATTACAAAATTAACAATTTTTTTCAACAATAGACTAGTCTAAAGGCCACGCTCTAATCCTACCAAAGACCTCCCATTTCAATGAGTGTCTAGCACAGGGTAAAGACTGTACATCACCTTCAAGAGCCTACTTTCACTTTTCTTCAGAAGGAGAACATGGTATCACAAAATGACAAAATCATAAAAAAAGAATTGTAACAATAGACTAGTCTAGAAACTCTGCTCTAGTTCTACCAAAGACCTACTAATTTACTTCAGTGTCTAGCACAGTCTGAAGAGACGGCATTATACCTTCATAGCCTACTTCCACTTTTCTTCAGAAGAACAACATGGTATTACAAAATGACAAAATTTAAGACCGGTCTTGAAACTCTGCTCTAGTCCGAAAAAAGACCTCCCACTTCACTGAGTGTCTAGCAAAGTCTGCATATCACCTTCAATAGTCTACTTTCACTTTTCTTCTAAAGGAAAACATGGTATCACAAAATGACAAAATCCCTTTTATTTTCAACAATAGACTGGTCTAAAGACCACACTCTAGTCCAAATAAAGACCTCCCATTTTACTGAGTGTCTACGACAGGGCAGAGAGACTGTATAATTTTTATTATCTTGTATATCATCTTCAAGAGCCTACTTTCACTCTCTCCAGTAGGAGTTGTAATTCCTAGAGTTGAATAACCCTCTAATATGGAGTGTAAAGCTGAGTAGCTCTGTGTGAGATAAATGTACTTGTTTAACTTCTAACTGAAGTAATTCCTGTCATGCAGACTATTTCAGAAACCTGGTAATTACTGCCTGTACATGCCTCCAATCTTCCACAAATGATGGGCTGCTAACCTAATATACATCAGACACTAGCCGATGTTCAGGTGGTCCTTAGCTCAAAGCTTGGAGTTCTTTCTTGCAAGCCATTATGGTGAGGAAAATTGCATATTTGATGGTTTGTCCTTGAGTGAAAATCTTACATTTCTTTGTGAAAGGCATTTTAAAATTGAATTTGTTTCCTTATTTGCACATTTGTATGCAATGTGTTTAAAAGACTAAATATATCAATTTTATTCAATATATTGAAATGTATCCTAAAATTTGGGTTACTATCTGAATAAATTTCACACATTCTACCTAAATGACTTAAGTGTCTAAAATTCCAAATTCCTTAACATTCAATCATTTGTTCAAATATGATGTCCAGTATTCCATTCAAAAATCCTTTTCAAAAGAAAAATAATAAAAGGGATTTATATGTTCAGTCTGGATCATGAAAAGATCATTGTCAATGTAATTCTTTATATTAATACAATATTCATACAACAGCACATATATTTGACAACACAATTGTTACGGTTATCAACTCTATAATCTCTCTCAACAATAGAGCTATCAAACAAAGAACTATTGCCATAATGTGCTAAATAATTATCTTCAACAAATGAGACAAACAAAAAAGGATGTTTATATAAATGACACTTACTGTCTGATCAAGCAGAACATTTATGTTAATTAATATTCATGTTTCTATTTTGAGGCAAATCCCTTTAGGAAAAGCAGGAGTTCATCGCAACTCAACCATTTTGACATATTCATGAAGACGACCCTAGTGTTCCAAACTATGAACTGTTGCAACAAGGTGTCAAATAATTAATTTCAACAATTGAGAGAGGAAAATAATCGTGTTTCGATTAGTGACTTATTGCCCAGTCAAGTAGAAAATTTATGTTAATAAATAATAACACTTCTATTCTGAGCTAATTCCCTATAGTAATTGCAGGAGTTGTTCACCTCCGAGCCATTTTTATAAACTGTAGGTGTATACTCTCCAAAGATATATTCAACAAGTAAAAATATTTCAAAAAAGATTGCAAATGACTAAATGTACTGTTAAGCAGGAGATATATTTAATCAATATCAACACTTTTATTCTGAGGTAAATAACTTATTGTACAGTCAAGCAGAAAATATATTTCAATTAATATTAACGTTTCTATTCTGAGGCAAATCCCTCCTGGACTAGCACAAGTTGATCTCTTCTATGCCTCATCAGATCATTCCCATGTGCCCAACAATACAAGGAATTCACCGAACCTGATAACCATCATTTATTACTTATAGAGGTGAAGGCGGCTGTCAGGACAATAGCACTGAAATAATTAATGGAAACCTGTGTTTAAGTTGTAAACAACTGTTCCATTTTAATGAATGGTATGCGTGAATTTTCCCAAGACATATTCAACAAGTTATGATGTTCTCCAGACTTTGCTTGAGTTTATTGTTGAACATTTGTAAATAATTCATGATGGATGCTGTTAAAATTGTAAAGAATTGTTGCATTATCATATCTGCTATGATAAAATTGTCCCAAGAGAAATTTCATGTTTTCCCTGCCCTGTTGGAGATGTCTATTGCTTTTGAAAGAGTGGTTAGAATAAAGATAAATGCCATTAAAAATTGTCCCCAATATGCACAAAGAGGACTCAATTTCCTCCCTTAGGAAATATTAGAATTTGTGGGCCTTCAAAAGAACTGAAATAATTCATCACATCATTGTGTTTAAATAATATCCTTCTTAGACCAAGAAAGCTGCCATGATGTGGATTTCATCTTAACAACTCAGTCAAACAAAAACTCCAAAGAACTAAGATCAGAAATAATTTTAAATTATTCAAATTGTATCTCACTACCATATAGAAATTAACAATTAAATCCATCACCATAAATCTAGACTAACACTTGTCTACAATCTACACAAAACCAAGACAAATCCCTGAAACAAGGATCCACCTCCAGCCACTATCAACAGATGGACGGAGAGATTAGCAACAAGAGAGTGTGTTTGGATTAAAATGGTACATACAAGACAGTCAGACAGAGACAGAACAAACACTGGGATATGTTTTTACTCTCTATTAGTGCATTCCAGCAATAGCAGGCATAACCCTCCAATCTTCACTTTAACCCCTTCAACTCCGTGGGACTAAACATGGCCCAGAATGTACTCCAGGCAATCTCAACTGTGATAAGCCACTGATTATAGAGGGTGTATTATCTGTTAAAGACCTGTTAATTCCACTACTACGCCCCTGACTGGCCAGATAAATGCCATAATAGACCAAGGGTAGAACATACTGTATTGGTTGGAGGCTAAATGCTATAATTCACTAGCCTACCGTTCAACAAATCAGTATTAATCTTAGGACAATGAGAGGTGACATTTAATGTCAAAGCTAGATATATGTAGGGAGTTCTACTTTTGGGATATATTGAATGATGGAATGGTACCAGCAGAAGTCCAATATAATGAGAAGGAGGAGACTATGAACATTGTAATCAAATCATAGATTGTTCAAAAATGATTCTAAATTAAACTTGTGATTCAATCATCATCTTGTGGTGTGGTATGGTAGAATAAAGTATTGACATTTCATTCAATAACTTCAGTTATTCTTTTTCAAATATGAAATCTAAAGGACCCAAAATATTACCCCAAGAAACTTCTCTCAAATTTATTAATGACATTAGACAAAAAGAGATCCCAACAAATTATGTTTTTGCCAACATAACACTCTCTTTGATAGAACTTGACTAGGACTAACACTTAACTTCTGTGAATGTTTACGCCAAGATTGGTTTATGGAATGGCACCAAAATGGTACTGTGGGAGAAAGAGGGTTAACCTGATTGGCTCTATCTATCCATACTGAACACTCTGACACTTGCTACACACAGATAAAAGCAGCATGTGAAATATGGGCTAGACTTGAGCAGTCTTTTCATACTTTCTGACATACCAGTGACTTACTCAAAAAAATCTTAAGGCATAACTTGTGAGAAATTAATGACATTTGTGATTAGGTGTTTATTTCATCATTCTTCTAGTTCAAGAATCTCCACTATAAGAATTCACGATAAAGACGTTGTTACCAAGAGTATATTTTCATTCTTTTGTATTCCAATTCTAAAAGGCTAATTAAATCATAATAGAGAAGAGTCAAGTCTACAACAATCTGAATTCCTTGAAATTCATTAAAACAAAGAAGTTGCTCTTCACAGGCCTTTTCCCCTTAACTTGCCTATTCTGCTTGTAAAAGGCTCTCAAAAAGTTGGAAATAATTCTTGCAAGACAAGAGTCAAGTCTAGAGCAGTGTGGATTCCCTGCATAGCAGTGAGGAAATGGTCTGGTCAGTGGAATGTGTCTGGACAGACAGGGGAATCTGCTATCAGGAGCAGTCTGTGGACTATCTTCAATTGGATAGTACAGTCCATCACACTTGGTATTTTCAAAGGTAGACAAAGGTGAAAGTCTCCAAAAGTTGTTTCTAAAGGTGAAATTAGAAAACTCTTTATACAGATTCCAAACCTAAGCAAAAGATAGTTTCTGAGGCCTTATAATTAGAATTAGTAGTCCTTGAGGAACAAGTTGTGAATCGAGAAGCAAGAATTTGATATGGCATACTGTTGTGTCGTAAAGAAACCATTTATCATTTTTTGCATTTAGTTAATATCATACTCAGTTTGCTAACAGATGAACCATATACACAATACAGTACTTCTGGTTACAATATTAGAATTGACTATACGGCTATGATTTAAATGTGAGTTAGGTGTCCATCTCAAGAAGATAAAATTGAAGGCTTCACAAGAATTCATGCCAAGCACAGCTCAAGAATCCTGTGATCAACATCTGGCCACTACAGAGAATGTCCATCCATCTTCTATAGGTAACTCAAGTCATTGAAACAGCGGTAAGATGGACCTTACGACAAACTACCCCTGGTCATGTAAAGAGCATAGAAGACAAGACTCAGGTCTAGAATAGCAAGAATTCCAGGCAAGGCGCTTGAATCATGTGGTCATTGGATGAAAATGGTCACTACAGAGATTAGATGTATCTTACGATGAGCTGCCTCAGTGGAAAGAGCGTAGAAGACAAGATTCAAGTCTATAACAAATTCCCAGCATAGTTGAAGAATTCTGTGGTCAGTGGATGTATATGGCCACCACTGAAGATCAATCTTTCTTCTATAGGTAACTGAAATCATTACAACAGAGGAAAGATCAGGATCTTATGAGCTGCTTCAGTGGAAAGAGCATAGAAGACAAGACTCAAGTCTAGATAAATTCCCAGCATAGCTGAAGAATCCTGTGGTCAGTAAAGGCATCTGACCACTACAGAAGGTCCTTCCATCTTCTTTAGGTAACTCAAGTCATTACAACAGGGCTAAGATCAGGATCTCATGATTAGCCATCCTGGTGGAAAGATTGTGGCAGACAAGACTCAAGTCTAGAGCAGATTAAATTCCCAGCATAGCTGAAAAATCCTGTGGTCAGTGGATGCATCTGACCACTACAGAGTCCATCCATCTCCCTGAGGTCAAGCGGTGTGGAATGTGCAGGTTAGATCTGAGACATACGTCTGACCATCTCCCTGACCTGACCCTCGTCTACACAGATTAATGGATTAGCTTGAGGCATTTGTGGATTAGATTGAGAAAGCTTGTGGAATACCTTCAGACAATTTAACTCAAATCTCTAAATCATTAGTTTCAGGAATTTAGAGGATTCAAACTGGGATTCCTTCTGACAATTTCAATTTAAGATGATAAATGGATTAGTTTCAGACAATTTGTGTTTGAACTCTAAATGATTATGCTCAGTTTTTTCAAAGACAATCTCCTCATATCTGTTGTGTTCAGAATAGACCAATAATAGATAATCTATCAAAATTGCTGCAGATATATAAAGGTCATTACTCCAAATGCTCATATCAAAGGATTTAGCTACTCATATGAACAGTGTTGTGATATGTGTCCACTTCACTGACCATACACAAATAGATTGAGCTAATTTATGGATTAGAAAAGGGCACTTGGTCTCCAAACCCTAAAAGATTATCACAAACTTAGAGAGTTCATTATCAGTGTGGAATGTGAACATAAGGATTTTGAATGATATACATCTTTCAAGATCTTGATATTTATATAAAGGATCCTATTTGAATTTGATGTCCAATTTGAGGTTGAAGTTCAATATGCAAATGAATGTATCATTTAGGGATATTCTCCCTATCTGATTTGAATGCATTGATCCACAGTAGGACAAATATTAGACCATTTCACAACCTTTTAATCTCTTTTGACCAACATTTAAAGAAATTTATGAAACATCCTTAGATTCTAGACAAATACCTTCTGGCAATACAACTGAAGAGTTGAGAATTATTACAAAAGACGTTGAGGACAATCTTGAAATAACTTTGCGATGACACAATTACTACTTATGATTTACGGAATAATTCTATCAAATTTATAGACACAATAACAGTGATTTATGAACTTAGGAGGACGATAGTGAGACAATACAGGAAGAAATTAATCAGCTCTTGACTAGAATTACCTTGTGTCTCAGTTACAACCATGACAGCAAGATGAAATAAATCTTGATGGGACTGGGTTGTGCTGGATGAGATTTTGGACAACACCTTTCATCATGTTTATAATAATCTATCTAATACTCTGTGATTCATAGTTCTAAAAGTTTTTAAAGAGCTGACAGTTGGTTTTGGAATAATAAAATTGTCATCAGCAGACAATGAAGGACAGAATTGTTCAACCTGTATATAAAGCACTTGAGAAGAATAGACAAGAGTAGACAAGAGTAAGTAAAGACAAGAGTAAAGTCAAGTCAAGTCAAGTCAAAAGTCGAGTCCAGTCGAGTCAAGTCAAGTGTCAAGTCAAGAGTAAAGTAAAGAGTTAGGTAAATAAAAGTCAAGAGTAAAGTAATGTAAAGTCAAGAGTAAAGTCAAGTCAAGCCAAGAGTAAACTCAAGAGCAAAGTAAAGTCAAGTCAAGTCAAGTCAAGAGTAGAGTCGAGTAAAGTAGAGACGAGTAAAGTAAAGTAAAGTAAAGTAAAGTAAAGTAAAGTAAAGTAAAGTAAAGTAAAGTAAAGTAAATGAAAGTGGAGTAAATTAAAGTAAAGTAAATTAAAGTAAAGTGGAGTAAAGTAAAGTAAAGTAAAGTAAAGAAAAGGCAAGAGTAAAGTCAAGTCAAGTCAAGAGTAAACTCAAGAGCAAAGTAAAGTATTAAAGTCAAGTATTAAAGTAAAGTAAAGTAAAGTAAAGTCAAGTAAGAATGTAAAGTAAAGTAAAGTAAAGTAAAGTAAAGTAAAGTAAAGTAAAGTAAAGTAAAGTAAAGTAAAGTAAAGTAAAGTAAAGTAAAGTAAACTTAACTCAAGAGTCAAGACACTTCAAGTCAAGTCAAGACGGTGGAGTAAAGTAAAGTAAAGTAAAGCAAGTCAAGTAAAGCGGTACTCACAGCTAGTCCTGGAGGACTTCCAGCCGGACAGAGTCTCGTTGAGATGAAGGAACTCATCCTGGGCCAGCATCAGTCTCTGTTCCTTCACAGCATAGATCTCCTTCTTCGCCTGCGGATTAGAGACAAATAATAAATATATAAATATCTTTAAAAAACGTTAAGCAATATTTGAATTCTGAATCCCTGTTAGAAATCAGGACAAGCAGTGAGTGAGTTAGTGAGTTGTTGTTTTACGCCGCTTGCGCAATATTTCAGCCATTAGCGGCGTGTAGGACAAGGAACAAGGAGATTTACCACAAGTACAAAACATTGAAATTGTGATAATAAATAAAATCACCAAAAACATTTCCATCAGTGATTGATTGATCTTTTTAAAGAAGCAATGTTTGATATACTGATGACTATCATATTTTGGTTAATTCAGATCTCCTTCTTTGCCTGGGGATCAAAGAATAACATTTTTTAAATTCTTTAATATATTTTTTAACCGATATTCTAAATCCTGTTTATAAAATTAGACAAGGAATCTTTGGATTTATCACAAGTACAAAACATCACTTTGAAATTGTGACAATAAATACAATCATCAACAATATTTTTATCATTGATTTATCTGTTTAAAGCAGCAATGTTGGGTGAATTGCTTATTGGCATATTTGACTTTATTCCCCTCAATTTCATGTTTTCAGAGATAAAATATGTTGATCCTGTCTTTGTCATTGCTCTACTTATCCAATATGATTATTTAGAATTTTTATAATTGTAAGATGAATAAATCTGATGAAACGGTAGGTTTGAAAAGTCCCAATACCGTCAAAAATGTTTTCAATGGAACTTTCAATCTCCTTTTCCTTTTACCAAGAAGGAAGTATAATAACAGTGTTCATAAACCTTGATTTATTGTGATAGATTACTCATAAATTCATTTAGTCTTAACTTCCTTGATCCTCAAATTCAACAATTCAAAAACACATGATGTAACCCAGTTGACCATATAGAAAGATGCTATTCACAACTTCATAAAAGTACATTGTAATTCCATATTCAAAATTATTAATTTATTCCCATGTTAAGTTGACAAATGCGTGTTAAAGGCAACATCGCCACAGTGTCTGGGCTATTCTAAAACTTTCTTCCCGCATCAATTCACACATAAAACTGCCATGATAACTCTCTCTTACAGGGTTTTTGTCAGCTATGAATGTATGCATGTATTTCCGCTATAGGCCAACTGTCTAAAGTATAAAGATTTTGTGTAGGTCGGTGATTAATCATCTTGGAGACTTAATTGTTGTCACATTTTCATTATTATGAAGCTGTCGTGTATCGTAAATACACAGCAGGAAGGAAGTTTTATATCCAAAAATTATCCATTGTTGATAGTCACTTTTCAAAGAAAAACAAAAATTTGGGTGATGGCAAAGATGTGTCAATCAGCCCTACAAAAATATTGTTTGCATTCCATATTAATTCTTTGTTATTTTTTTTAAAATTCCAAAACAAATTCCACAAGGGTGCAGCTTGAATTATCTTAGGTGTGGCAAACAATTATTTCAAATTTCCTGTGCAGATCAAACTAACATGGTTCTACCTATAAATTAACATACTGCACGTTCATTTCAATACAGACTTAGAAAATCTAATCCACAGACCAATTCAATCCCTTATAAATAATCATAGAGGCTAAAATCTACACTGCAAGTACCATTGAAGTGTAAATCTATATTTCATATATTGTGAATTTTTATGCTAGCGTTTAAGAGAATTTTATTTTTGAAAACCTTCATTTTCTTGACAGCAGTTTTAGGAAAGAGGTTTAAAATTTGGTTGGTTTATGGACAAAAGGTTTTCCAACATCTTTCGTCTTGTTTAAGAGTAAGGCCTTTCCAAAAATCCTATTATACTCATTACAAGACTCAGAAAACAAATTAATTTGCTTATATACAAATATGTGAGCTAAAATATATCTTTTATTGTAAAATCAAAAATCAAAATTACAGATTTTTTCAATTTTTTTAAATATAAACATTTTTGTCCAAATAGTTCTTGAAGAGAAATTATAGGATTTATGGACGGTAGGTTTCCAACATCTTTGGCCTTGTTGAAGTGTATGGCCTCTCCAAATCCTAGCCCTAAAACATGTTGTCATAAACATACACATTCCTTCTTCGGTTAAAGACATTCTCCCTCCTCATACACCCATTTGGAATGACATAAGAGAAAAACAAAGGCCATATTGTCCAGATCGTGGACTAAACTGGGCCTAAAAGAAATTCAACATGGTAAATATTGCGAGGTTTTCTCTTCAAAATAACTTCAAATTTCTAATACAAGAAAAACTGCATTCCTTCTGTCGGGTTGTTATATATTTGCTGTTTATTTTCCCATTCTGCTTCTAACTATCAAAACTTAACTCTGAAGGCATTTAACATGCTTGTGTTTTGTTAAATAAGAGAGTCTTAATTCTTTTTGACAATAAAATGTATATCTATGTTTCGGAATGAAGCATGCTGGGATGACATTCCACATCGATTTATTTTGGGTTTGTCCAATGTCTCTCTTTGGTTGTGCAGTAAAGAAACATGATGTTAATGTTATTTGTAAAATTCTTGACTTTTTTATGAATTATATATTGTTTGTTAAATTGGTATAAACAGTATTTCAATACTATTTGAACCCATTTCTTCAAATTTAATGATATTCAATAAACATGCATGCTAGTATAGTTCCTATTCTATTTCATACTCTTGATTTACTTACAATATTAAGTATATGTTTAACCAAGTCTTAGCCATATGTACCAAACAGTTTGCACAGTACATGAATCTAATCCAATCTAATAATCAAAAGACTGAAAACCGGTCTAGCCCATATTTACATAACCATAATTTTAAGTTTACAATTTCGACAGTTCCACAAATCTAATTTTACATATTTCAAAGATTCACCCAAATGTTCCACAAATTTAATTCAACATAATATTTCCAAGCCTGAAATACATTCTAACCCTATATATAATATACAGTCTCCACAGTTCCACAAATCTAATTTAAAGTAATATTTCCAAGACTAAAATGCGATCTAGCCCAAATTCAATATTCAGTTTACACAGTGACATAAATCTAAGCCCGTATATACATAATCATAGTTTATAGTTTACTAACTAACATTTTCGCGACTCAGCAACCATTGTGACGGCGCACTTACACTGTGACGTCACAACAACAGACTTCTATGACGTCATCCTTGCATTGTGTTATTACACTAGTTTAATATTGTCATATAAATATTACACTGCGGTATCTTACACAGGCGGGTAATAAAACCTAATATTTCCAGGACTGAAAGCTAGTCTAGGCTGTATATACAGTTCCACAACTCTAATGCAACCTAATATTTCTGAGACTTGAACCCTGTCTAGCCAGTATATACAGTTCCACAAATCTAGTCCAACCTAATATTTTCAGGACTGAAAGCCAGTCTAGGGTGCATATACAGTTCCAGTTGGCCAGCCTCCAAGTAACATGGCCATCTGAATGTGCGGGGAATGTCACGAGAGATGTTGAAATGCCAGTGGTCCTCATCCACTGATGGAGATTGGTGATACGTCCCCTGACATCAGAGGTACAGCACAATGCAGGGTATATTACGGCAATTGGCAGTCATCAAACATCCTAATACATCCATACACTTTGCTTAGCGGATATTGAAAGGTTACTCAGAACAATGTGAACAATTTAGTGCTGCACATTTCGGATTGAGTTTCGCAGTGTCTGTTTTGACACTCCTCTAGCTTGCATAATTTAGGCAACAAAGGTTTTAACAAGCTATTATCTGCATATATTTTATCAAAATCTTTATCTATGAAAAGTTATTTAACTTTTTCTTAAAAGCATACTGACCAATCATAAACAATTTCTCAGAACAACATTATTTTTAATAATATACTTCCAAATCAACTTCATAGGACCAATTCAATTTCTTCAATTAATGAACTAAAACTCATAACACATACAATATTGAAACTTCTTGACATGGGACAACTGTAAATCAAGCCCAAAAAAACCCATAAACTTTTGTATATGCTACATAACAAAATAAATTCTTGCTTTCAGAACATGAGTTTTTAAAAACACTTGTACATATACTCCTTCAATCAAACTAAAATAAACTTTATTGAATGTGCTCAATCTCTTGAAACGGCACAAAATCATTGCCGCCACTTCTATTTTCTGAACATGAGTTTTTAACATGTAAAATATTTGTAAATAATTAATATTGGATCTAAATAAACTTGTGGAGGCGGAATGGCCGCACAAACAAAGCTTGTTCTCGGACAACGCGGCAAGGAGACAGAACAAACAAGGAAGTATTTGTGAAGAACACATGCCCAAGAATACATTGTCTCTCTAAGTGTGAACAGTCTGCCTCATCACTCACCTCCAGATCCTCCTGCGCTGTCACAAGATAGTCCTTCAGCATCCGTTCTTGTTCTTTCCGCCATTGTAATCTTGGATCTTCTAATTGATTTGTTTCTGAAGGGAAAATATTTTTTGATAAGAAAATATCTATGGAGTTACCTTTGAAAAGTTATAGGCTATCTGTATTGAAAGAAACAAATTGTCTGACAATAAATAAATAAAGAACTTTAATTATAATTTAAACAGCTGAGTAAGCAATGTTGTTCTTTCTTTAAAGCCATATGAAAAATGACAAGTGGCTGTCACATCAAAATGCAGATAAACATTTCCGTTATTCCTTTCTTTTGATTTCAAATATCAACATTCCAAATCAAATTCCATAGTCAATATCAAGGCATCTACCCAAAATAACTATCATCATATTGTCATTTATATAAATGTGACAAAAAATATTTTTTTTAATAAGCTAAACATATCAGTGTTTTGATTGAATTGGGCAATGATACAAATGTGTATAACACTCAAGTTAGCATATATTTATACTAAGCAGACTGACCTACATATCTGTAGACCTTTTATTATCATAAACCTTGCATTCACATGCCCTCACATATAGTAAGATACATATCAAATCATGTTGCCTTTATGAGAAATGCCACGTCTGATATATTGTTAATGTCGGCCTGCACAATTCAAGTATTTAAGTCCCAAACTGTATAATGTGCCTTACATCCATTCATAGGTGTGCGTCTCGCCACTGGTAATTATGGGGATCCATTTCAAATTTAAAGATATGGGTTGCCAAAAGTTAGATTTAATGACAACATTTGCGATTGTTGACCCCATTTTATTATTTAACAATCCTTTTACAAATCTACTTGGTAAATAAACTTAAAATAAATCTTGGCAAGAAAAGACTGCCATCTGTCTTTCTACAGTTTCAAGATTTTATGATTTCAAGATTGGTTACACAACAAAAGATAAACTTACAACTCAAAACGCCATAACAAAAACTTTCCTTTCTATATTTCCATTCAACTATCATTTTCCCAAAGGTTACTAACGCAAAAGCCAACAACCAAAGCGCTACTCATATCACCAGCCAGTTTTCATTGTGACCAAAGGATGCTTAAAAAATAATAACATTCCACCAATTTTGACTCGGATATCACTTCACTCACAAAACTTCAATACCAATATGTTGAATTAATTGGTGGCAAACAAATGACCGGTTGTTGAATAGCAAACTTATTTACAATAATTTTAAAAGGATTAATCTTGACATTGATGTGTCAAAAGTTTGCCACGTCCAAAATGAGAGTATTGGCAAAAAGGCCAATAAGCAGATACTATTTCAATGATGTGGAAAGGAATAATCTCTATTTCCGAAGTGTCAAAGTTTGCCATGTCCAGAATTAGAGTTTGGCAGAAAGGGGGTTAATGTATTCTCACAGCATTTTGTGTAGGCAGGTAAATGTTTCTTATTTCTTTACTTTATCTCTGACACCTCGACTCGAGTGAAATGGACCAGTGACCTACATACAGCCAGGTAGGCAATTTGGCGACACGCTCCAGAGACTATGCCACTGGGTAAGTCGTAAAAAACACTTAGTGGGTTTCTCTGTTTCTCTCTACTCCAAGTTGGTCAACTAATAGACTTGTTAAAATTTTATACTTCAAACAATTTGGTCTGTCAGCTAAATGCAAAGGACTTTTAAAAACCAAAATAGGTTAATTAATTTTTTTTAGAATGGTGTTATCTTACAAGAAATTTCAAGAACAATTCTAAAAATAATAATTTTAAAGGGTTGTCTATGTATTTTACAAAATGTCACATGACATTCCTTTCAAAATATTCGTTGATGAACTACACACATTAGTATATAACTCCTAAAAAAACGCTGATAATTACTCCACACCATTTTGTATATTTTTAACAAATAAAATATTCTTTTTACCTAAATTTCAAGAGTGAAAGTCATTGATTAAACAAAAAGCTTTCTATCTCATCTCTTGATCCATATTAACAGGAATATGAAAATTGAAGACTGCTGAATATTTCTGTTCATATTAAATTTACGTCACACAATATAATTTCTTCATTCACCATACTAAGACAGCGCCGCCTACTCCATGTGCCACAAACAAAGATTTCAAGGAAATATTATCAACCCACAAAAGCTAATCTAAAATGTATATTTGAAAAGTAATTAAACTTCAAACCAAGTCAGAGCCTACAACTTTATCTTGACTTGTGCAAGAAGCAACTTGGAATTATCATCTGAAATATCAGTTCTAGGAAATAAACGTAAATCGGCTTACAGTGTTCTTGTGAATGGGACAATCTTTACATGCATGTCAGAAGAAATTTAGGCGTTTCCTTCAAAAACTTCACTGAAGATTTATTAATGAACGGCAGATAATATCGCCAAACATCACGCTTTGGTTCAAATATACCCCATAAATATTTCTAGAGTCATATAGAAGCATCACTGTTAAGGAATAAGACTGTAGACAGCGTTTATCAGGTGTTTGTAAACTTGCACCCCGAGCAGATGTGTGTAGATACATGGATTTATCAGTCACCCACACGCTGCCACTTCAAATCAGAGATATTCCTTCAGGCCGACTGCCGCAATTTACTTGGAACATTTCTGTATAATGCATGATGTTTGAAATGAGCTGACAATACGGAATTCATTTCTAGGACACGATTTCTGTTTACTGTGTACAATCTTGTTCTAACATTCTCATATCACATGATTTTCACAGCAGGTTTTACTTACATATGTAAAGGTGTTTTATTTCTTAACATTAAAATGTGCACCATTTCTGTATCATGTTTGATATTAACTGACAATACTGAATTCATTTCTAGGACACGATTTCTGTATCAATATGTTGATCTTGTTTTATTTGAGGAAACATTCTTGGATCAAATCATTTTTATATGTCTTATGTTTCATATTATCCGACCTTTTTTTCTTAGTAGCAAGACGTAGCACAATTGTTGATTTGATGTGTGTGATTTTGTGCGATCTAACAAAACTGGATTCATTTGAGGGACTCGATTTCTGTATCAGTGTCATGCATACAGTCTACAAATTTTTTTTAAGAGTCTTGCACCATATTCATTTCACATCATGTTTTACATACATATGATAAAGCTGTCTTACCGGTAAATCTTAACAATGAAATGTAGAACATATGATTTATGTATTGTTATTGATGTAATCTTACAATTCAGAATTCATTTGAGACACGATTTCTGTATCAGTACCGGATATCCAGTATAAAATCTTGTTCATTTGGGGAAAACATTGTATCATATCATTTTCCAAGCATATTTCATGTATCATATGACACAGATGTTTTCTTTATGAAATAAAGCACTACTGCTGTCATCATGCATGACATAAGCTGTCAAAACTAAATTCATTAGAGGGCCATGATTTTTGCATTAATAACAGATAAGGTCGATGACAATTTGGAGAAAAAATTTCCATTCTCAAAAAGAGTTAACAAAATACTTACGATTTATATGGTTAATGTAGTAAATTCCAACGTTATGGTCGTACGATTCTTCCCAACCAAACGGCAGCTCATCCCCAACACAGTCCGCGAATGTTTGAGGCTTGGTGTATCTGAAAATAATAATAATAATTTTATTTTAAAATTTCTTAGACAAGTCCTTTTCTAAACATAAAATACAATAGACTTCTGTTCATTTGTCTTTAAAAACTTTAGGACTTGACATAAGGTCATCAAAAGTTATCATACAACATATTTTGTTATCAATTGTTCAATGACATGTATCGTATGACTTAATGAATCTAAGAAATCAGGTACTGAACCAAACACATATTTTAAACAATGTAAACAGAATGGTCGAATACATAAAAATAAAGTGTTTAAATTAATTTATGCAGAATCTGTAAACTTAGAAATGTTTTGTATTTTGAAAATTGCTAGTACAGTGTGTACACATGGCAGTATTTAAGAAAATGTTGTCCTTGAAAACTTTAAAAGTAAAAATATTTCAACAAAAATATCATGAGAAAAATGTGCCTTGTAAAGTTTTTCAGTTTTGCACATTCAGCACAGCGGACAATTGAAGGCTACGAGCCTTATTTAAACAATACTAAGTACAATCCAAGTCCATAATGCCTAAATTGAAAAATAACAAAAGCAAAAAGCCCCCCCCCCCCCACTCACTGTTTACATTACATGTCCCTCTCCCCCTCAATCCTTTGGTCAAGCCTCCCCCTCCTGATTATGTTATATTTCCCCCTCTCCCCCTCCCCCCTCGATCTGTTCGTCAAGCCTCCCTCCTCCCAATTATGTTATATTTCCCTCGATATGTTCTTCAAGCCTCCCCCCTCCCTAATATATTATATTTTCCCTTACAACCACTTCCCCTTCCATAAGTTCAAGCCTCCCCCTCCCGATTACGTTATATTTCCCTCTCCCCCCATCCATCTGTCCATCAGTCCCCCTAAAACATGCTGTGCATTGTCTCAAAGTGGGTCATATCCTTAAATCTTAACTTAGAGTGCAGCTCAGGTTTGAGTGTAATTGTCTTGTTTACAATCCTGCATGTCTTGAGGTATTCAGTGATATAAATCAAACTGCCATTCACTCAAAACGTGCTTGAATATCCTTACAACAGCGTGTTTATCAAGAATGCAATAGCCCCACTCCCGCCTGGTTTGTAGGCCATGGTGAATTCCGGTGTGGTTTTGAATGGATTGAAAGTATTTCATATATGCAGAATATCACTGTTACAATATGGCTTCGGTAAGGGTGCAAAACATTAGCTTTACTAACAGCACACAGCAGTCAAGACTTGGGATAGTCTTTCTTATACCGGTAAATAATGTTATTTATTCAACATTGCGCGTCGTAAAATGTTGTGAGATTGCAGCTTATATTCCATTATCAAGGTCTTCTAATTTCACAATTTGAAATAAAAAAATATTTATGTCACAATTTGAACTTGTGTATGGTTATCATTAATTACTTCTACTGAAAATGTTCATATTTGATTTATGTTCACTAGTTTGCTATCCCCTTTTAGTTAAAAATGTTTTTATTTAACAAACTAAAATATATAAAAATTACTATTCACCACAAATATACAGCTAAAGTGAAGAGCATCGAACCAATTTCTAAATTTATTCAAGAACTAAAACCTTTTCAATTTGGGTTTCCAATTTTAGCATCTAACACAAAAATAATTAAAGACATTCTCTAAAAGCCCTCACACAAATAGGCCCGGAGAGGTAAGTTGGCATAATGGCTGGCGAGATGGTGATGTAAGCTACTCGTTACGAGCTAGGTAATGTTTCTCCACTAGAGGGAGTGGGAGGTCTGTCTCCTTTACATTCCTACAGCGCCCTCTATAATCTCCTCACAAAACAACCTGTAATCCTCACAGAGCCCGCCGACCATCTAGGATACAGCTCCATATACTACACAGAAACTATATATCTATTGTGGTAAATAGTGCACAATGATAGAAGTATCTGTTATGGCAGATACTGAACAATAACAGGTTTTGTACAAATATTCAAAGCTGGAAATTGTTTTTATTTCAAAAATACTTTTTCCATTTCCTCTGGGATACTTCTTCATATTTGTGCAATAATTTCAATAATGCCCTATATCTAAATCCAACAATCTCTTCACAAAACAACCTGTAATCCTCCCAGAGCCCGCCGACCATCTAGGATACTGCTCCATATACTACACAGAAATCTATCTGTAATCTACATATCTATTGTGGTAAATACTGCACAATGATAGAATATCATTTATTGCAAATACTGAACAATGATGGTTTTGTACAAAAATTCAAAGCTGGTAATTTTTTTCTTTCAAAAATGTAATTTTCCATTTCCTCTTAGATACTTCTCCATATACTAACATCAATTACCTTACATCTATCAAGACATATGCACAATGAGAGATTTTGTGTCAAAATGTATACACAATCCCAAACTGTAATTTTTTAATACATTAGCATTTATTACTTATTCTGAATATATTTCATTTACACACATACAGATTTGCAATTTGGGCTTCCTGATTTAAGTATTCTTAAAAGTCTGGCCTTCTTCAAATTAGTTCAATAAAAGTCAAATTTCATTCAAATGCAATAATTTCAATAACGCCCTATACATAAATCCATCAAAATCAATCACAAACTCAAAGGCACTTAAAATGTCCATGGATTGTCTCCCCTGGCAATGACATACGAGAGGCAATGGGTTGTTATCATAATAAGAGCGTTGTCGACAGACAATGATAATACCCAGATAGGACAGAGTGCTTGATCTACTGTCAACATGCCTCGCATTCCTCCACACAGGGTGACCACAGATAAATATAGATATGAATTACACAATTGCTAAGCTTTAGAAGAATGGCTCATATCGCTCATAGCTTAACACTCGCTGGGCTGGAGGCAACTTAACCTGCAATTGTGTTACTTGAAGTATCAATTGTACAGAAAGGCAAATAAATTTGTTCAAGACCAAGTGACAAAATTCCAGGCATGTGCAAACTCTGTTATTGAATACTTCATAAGTATTATAGGTTTGAAGTGAAGTGAACTAGTGACAAACCTTTGATGCAGTAATTTCAGGGTTAACTGATAGTCAATCCAAACATATATACTTTTCTGAAGGCACTGTAGAACATTTTTTGCAGTTTCCATTTGTTCAAATTTTGTTTGAAAAGGCGTCATATATCGTAATACTGCCATAATAGTATGCTTAACATTTATCATTTTAAAAAGGGATACATTTGCATTCATGTAACAAAGTTGTTATTTATTCAAAAAGATTTAGCAATTGGCAACATTTTAGTTACAAGAATGAGATTCCGTTATTGTTCCTAGAAAACAAGCTGTAGGAGAGGTTATTCCTGTAAATTGGCTATCCAGAATGGACTGATGCAAATCAATTAATCACATAAGGATGTTAAATAACTTCAGACAATTGGTTCAAATAACTTGCTGACACATTCTTATCAAACTTGCTGGGCAGCTTCACTTGGCTTCAGCTCACTAAGAGTTAACCCTCAGAGGTATTTGTGTGTTAACTTATGCTGTTTACTGACAACCCTTTATAAGCAAGAAGTAGGTTTCAATGAAGAGATAAGAAAGGTACACAATGATTGAATATAACAAATGAATGGGTTGGACTGGGATATGTTATCATGGCAGAGAACAGAGACTAAAGAGAAAGAATTTTAAAAGTGCAAACCACTGGTATGGATGCAAACAGGAAATATATTAAGAGACATAGCCAAATTCTTTTTACAAAATATTACCAAGCCTATAAACCTTTCTGGTTGAAATTCCGAGCAAATTGAGTCGAGAGACACATTCTTCAGGTGTGCCGATTCACCTTCCCACAATGACATACTACAAATTGAGGATATCTATCTATCTCAACCTAAACCAAAAGTACCCAAGATGTTTGTTGCTGCAACAATTCAAACTTGATGTACACTTATTATGTCTGCATCTTTATCATTTAATTCTACTTTGTAAACATTGATCAAATTCAAAGATCAATTTTACTTTTTATCAAAAATATCAACATTTTGCTAAGTCTACCAGAAAACTGTGAAACCAGGCTACAATATCTAACCAAAGACCAAATCTAGTATTCCCATGATAATCCCTATATATACCGGTACCAATACGGTTAACAAAATTATCCCCTACCCATTGTCTGCGGGGCATTCTACTGGAGGTCACGCCGACCTAGTGCCAGCAATCAGAGAACAGCAAATTGGTCATACATACATATGAAACTAACTGCATCGTACAGCCTGACATTGCTTCAGATATACCAGGAGAGGCTAAGAATGGGACTCCAACATAGCAACAATAGGAATGCAGCTGGCAGACACTTGCTGTGCGTCTATGTACTTTGTAGGAATGGTGCATGGGGCACAGTCTGACAAATCAGATAATTGGTCAATTATCATTTGAAACATAAGATAACTGACTGCATATTTAACAGCAATATAAGACTGAAAGAAGCTAAGAATTGGACTCCTACGTGGTAACAATATGAATGCAACTGGCAGACACTTGCTGTGCATCTATGTGCTCTGTAAGAATGCTGCATGGGGAACTCATAGAGACAAGGATACAGATACAAAAGAGAGTACCAAATGTTCATGTTACCAGACAGACAGACATGACAGACAGACAGACAGACATATGTATTCAGTGTTCTTATTACCCATACTAACAAACTCATATTAACCGAATACAATTTAACTTGACTGAATGTTCATACAATTTAAATTATATTGCTAACAAATTCTGTGCCCCAAAAAACCCACAGAAAATAAAAGATTAAAATCATCCATTTGAAATTCAGCTTTTACTATTTTCAGTCAAGAGAATCAAATGTTTTTTTACGTTAATTCCCCCTTTCATAAAACTTTTTAGATTAAAAATTAAAATGACACTTTTTTTATCATTTCATGGGCCAGATCCAATTTCTTTACCACTAGAATGGCTTGATGCTAAGAGAGATTCTAAAACACAGAACTTGATGTTTACATGTGAATTATCCTAAGAACAAGTAAACATTAAAACATTTAAGATAATCTGTTGATAGATTGATAAACAACAGATACAAAACTACAAGAAACATGCTACAATTAACACTCCATTATCGCATTCAAACAAGGGTAAACAAATCTCAAAAATTTGCATTTTTGTAAAACTACTCTTTTATTGCGCAACTGTTGAATTTGTGTAAAGCATGTGGATTTTTCACCTCTATAATAGAATTACATTTCAAGTATCTTAAAAGAACTGCGCCAATCTCACGAACAATGGCCCTTTGAAAAGTGAGAAACGTTTGACATAAGTAATTTTTCTTATACATTCATCACGGTTGAGTGAATTTCACATTAAGATTATGACAATAGCCAGTGACCTGTGACCGCTCCGAGTCAACATGACCAAGGCCTAAAGCTGATATCCGACCTAAATCTGGCCTTGAGAGAACTATTAATCCAATAACTAACATACCCATTAACTTACTGTGGAGTGAATTAATGCCAAATATAACTATTTTTCTTGATAGGAGAGATATTGTTTACAAAATGCTGAGTATCACTAAAAGCAATAATAATGACATTATGAACAATCAATTTCATGTGACCTTCGATGAATCATTGTTCATACACAAATTCAACCATTAACAAAAGTGAGTTATAAGAAATAGCTTTCTACTTAGTTGGAAGACGTCAATGATATTGACAACCCATTTATATGGCTTCTCACTTTTTCACACACTAATAAATCATTCTATTTACAACTTATTTAAAAGGACATGAGAAGTGCAAAGTCTTTTAACTTTATATGGGCTAACACGTATTGCCAACAAAACAAACAACTACAAAATTCATCAACTTTGACCAACCAACTAAGAGTATCTCAACCAATGTTTCAAAAACTGTGTACTATCTAATTATACACAATTACATCACTTCCTACATGCGTGTACTCTCTACCAACTATAAACTTCACTAGACACACATCCAGTATTGTATCTGATTCAGCAGGTGCCCCTATTACACAATTACATCACTTCCTACATGCGTGTACTCTCTACCAACTATAAACTTCACTAGACACACATCCAGTATTGTATCTGATTCAGCAGGTGCCCCTATTACACAATTACATCACTTCCTACATGCGTGTACTCTCTACCAACTATAAACTTCACTAGACACACATCCAGTATTGTAACATGACTTCGGTAAATACTCGTTTCTGATTGGTTGATTTGAAGAATTTGCCAGTGTTAAATGGCAATGAACACCCGCAAATTGGCTGAGGCGAATCACCGCGAAAGGATACATTATTTGGTCCACCTCAACATTAAAATGTTCTGATTCTCCCAATATTCGTGACCGATTCACATTTTACTGTTGTTGCTGTCATTTTCTAACTTGCGCATTCCCGTAGATGCCAAAAATCCTTTTCTATTTGCTTTAGTTTTATGTAACCAAACTTTCTTAATTGGCTAAGTTTCTCCTAATTTGCCGCCTTGAGCCATGCGGCCGGTTTCTTTCGAATGCCGTTCCCATGGCACGACGTCACAAAGGCCAACGGTTATGACGTCATTTTGATCGCGTCACCGTCACAATGGTCTGGGCGAGTTTAAGATATTTGTTCAGTCGGGTTTGTTCCTGTTGGTTCATGAATTATATAACTGTTTTCTCTATCGTAAATTTCACAGTGAAAACTATATGATCTCACCGTTATGAGTGCAACTGGTTTGCAATATTAGAACACTATTTTAATGTCTATAACACTGGGAATTCCTTCTTCTTTATAGCTGCGAACACCTATAACAATAATGGATCAGTCGTTAGATCCTTTCAACTCAGAGTTCCCTACGCAAAAATAGAGTTCGCTCTTAAAATGCTTATAACTAACGGTCATGTTACAATATCGATAAATAGTTGCGTTTGTAAAATTTCCGGGATTCATTGTTATTCAACACCCGAAAATTTAAGCGTTTAAAACCTCCGGCTAACGCCGTCGGTTTTAAACTAAATTTGCGGGTGTTGAATAACAATGAATCCCGGAAATTTTACAAACGCAACTATTTATCTTCTAATTGTATCTGATTCAGCAGGTGCCCCTATTACACAATTACATCACTTCCTACATGCGTGTACTCTCTACCAACTATAAACTTCACTAGACACACATCCAGTATTGTATCTGATTCAGCAGGTGCCCCTATTACACAATTACATCACTTCCTACATGCGTGTACTCTCTACCAACTACAAACTTCACTAGACACACATCCAGTATTGTATCTGATTCAGCAGGTGCCCCTATTACACAATTACATCACTTCCTACATGCGTGTACTCTCTACCAACTATAAACTTCACTAGACACACATCCAGTATTGTATCTGATTCAGCAGGTGCCCCTATTACACAATTACATCACTTCCTACATGCGTGTACTCTCTACCAACTATAAACTTCACTAGACACACATCCAGTATTGTATCAGATTCAGCAGGTGCCCCTATTACACAATTACATCACTTCCTACATGCATTACTGCACTGCTTTGTCCCACAGACTCAGCGTAGGCTGACAGCGATAGTTTACACAGCTTTATCAAACTATGCAGCTTTTCTCAGTTTACAGAAAAACTTCATGGTGAGAATGTTCTCACATTGATAAATAGATGGGATGATAAATGCTTTGTGCTGTACCCCATACCAAGACTTGAAACCACTGAATGGAAAATCTGTCATAGTGCATGATTTTGTGCATATTAAACCTAACGACAACATGACATCTTGTAGGCGTCTTCATATTGTGCAAGGTTACATAAAATCTCCTTTAACAATTTCCTTACACCGCATACCTTTCCTATTTTGTTTATATTACATTTTCACATAACAAAATAGAAATAGGGCCTACATTTTTACAATAAAACATAAAACTATGCACACTACTGAATTCAGTATCTCAGCAATTTGAAACAAGGGTCACAATAATTATTTTCAAAACATTGATATTTACGATACATCTACACACCTAAATTTGAGAAGCCAAACATTCCCATGAGGCCCTCAAACACTTACAAATCTCCCTTCCCATGAAATCTCCTTCTATTCAGCAATTAAACACCAATTAATCAATGCTAATTACTTCAACAGTGAAGGTGCTTGTATCTCATCTGTCTTCATTAACACTCGCACTGCTAACGAGTCTCCTGGGACAAGGAGATGTATCCCCTTACTTTCACAGTCCTATCAGGTTATTTATTGTGGAAATTAACTTCAAGGAATCCTTCAGTTAATTCAAATGATTTAACATCATCAAGTTTAAACATGTTATTTGGGGTTACATTTTTATAATTGATTGATAATTGACAACTTGATCAACAAGAGGGCACAAGCAAATATTTTTTCCACAAAAAATACTAGTGTGCTAGTATCTTCCTTGCTGTCCTTAAAGAATTGGTCCCTGGAGGGTCTTTTTGCAGAAACGACAATTTCAGATATTCTTGTCTGGATTCACATGATAATATATACTTAATTTTCATATAAAATATTGGAAAAATGTTACTGAGATTAACTGAAGATATACATTGTCATCAAATAGTTTGTAAGATTTCTAATAATTGTATGAACCTCTTCATTCTGACTTTTTTCTTCCAATGATTATCACAATTGAACAATTAATCAACCCTCCTAACAAGTCATAAATCAGGCTTAAAATATTTTACTGTTTTCAAAGGGTTGAAAAAAAGAGGACTCAATTGACAATAATTAAGCTACAAGTACTCTCCATGTAAAATATATAGGACATATTTGAACAAATAAACATAATTCCATGAGACATTGAAAAAAGAGTCAATGATTTTTCAGAATATGGAGAAAAGCTTCACGAGCATCATGTCATGATGAACCAAATTGACTGTGACAAGTTCACACAACCTATCGGAACTTGAATAATGTTAATAAACTAATTGCAGACAATCTGAGGCCTGTTTAGTTAGGGGGCTGGAATCTGAAATAATTACATACATGACCCTCTACATACCATGTACTACTTATAATTACATACAACGGCCAGAAAGTAAAGTTCAAAATATGATTACACTCATAACTAGGCCATGGCATGGAAATAAACAAGATTACTTAGGTGTAATTTGAATTTTTACTGTTGCTAGATTGAAGTTGAAAAGGCATATTAAACAAGAAATAAACAAGACTATTTAGGTGTAAATTAAATTTTTAATGTTGCTAGTTTGAAGTTGAAAAGGCATATTTTGAACTATGTTTGAACATTGTTTTGTTAATATATTGATTCATATCAAATGAAATATTTCATATTTTTATTCTCATTTACAATGTTTTTGCATATCCATCAGCAAAGCTTCACTTTCATCTCAACACAAGCAAAAGTTTAAAATTTTCAACATTTCAAATTTATAAAAAGTAAATCAGGTCACGGGGCAAAAAAAATTAAACAAAGCAAATATTTTCATCTCCCTATGAACAAAGGCCAGTTAAAAGAAGAATTTGTATTTTGAAGTGTAGATCGTCCACAAAAGTCATCACCAGGGGTCACCTAAAAATACACTTGTACTGCCGGTGAAGAAATCCCTGACCTCAATCTGGTCTTTTGGTGATCAAGCACGAAAAAACAGCCGAGAGACACATAGCTTTCTCTCTCTTGGTGAATAGCATGTGTAAAATAACTACAGGCCTTTCTCTCACACCTTATTGTTCTCTGCTTGCAAAGTGGGCTACAAAATCACGGCCGGTTTCGCGGTCCAACCCACATTCTTGCTGAACTGATTGCATTAATATCAATTTTTCATAAATGTTTACTTCTTTAATTTTTAAATTTAATTTTTTAAAATGCAGATGACAAGTCGAAACACTTGAATTAATTTCATTGAATTACATGTTACTTGTATTCATTTTGAATGAAAATATGTCTAATTGTTTAAAAAATTTAACTACATGTCAACTACAAAGAGTTTAAAATCTTTGAAGATAATGCTCACTATTTCACAAAACTACAAGGGAAATTTAGCAAATTTTAAGAATTGTAGGTTGTGGTTCATAGCTTCCTGTCTTAGATATAATGATAATGAATAAATGCAAATATAAATATGATATAAAGTCAACCAAGAAAATATTAAACATTTAAAAAACTACTTTCAGTGAAAATTTAGCAAACTTTAAGAATTGCAGATTGTGGTTCATAGCTTCCTGTCAAAGATATAATGGTAATGAATAAATGCAAATAATATGATGACCTAGAAATACCTGTTTCATATATATACAAATATATATAGATATTCACTCACGATAAATATTCTTTTCTTGATAATAAAACTGTGTCACTGTAAGTTCAGTCACTCCATTTCCGACATGAATCAGCTCTTTTGAACACCAGACTTTCTTATCTATTATAATCTAGCGCATAAATATGATACATAAATATTTTACATGTCAATAACTATCCAAACTATGTATTAGCCTGACACTCAAACTTCCTACATGAATAGTTCTTCCTGCTTGAACCAATGTTCACATAATGGACATTTTTCCTACCGTGTTAGCTCATTTGTGAATAGATTTTTAATTTTCATTTCAAAATTAATTCAAATGAAATGTATGATTTACTTCCTCTTGTTGTATTGAAGGTTTTGAATATTATCCATATATGGTATTATCAAAATATGGTATAATGAAAACATTAAAAGATCTTTCATAATGAATGTTGTTTAAAGAACTATCTTCAAATGAATTAATACTTAATCTATTGAACTGACTTTTGCTGAAGAATACTGATTATCCAATATATAAAAATAGCAAAATGTTGACAAACGCAACAATCCAGAATGGATCAACAAATGGAGCTTATCCCAAAATACAAACTGAAGGGTAGCATAATTATGAAACTTTGATTTCAATATACATTAATGCCTTCCTGTATCATGTGAGAATCAACTATTTGTTTTCTGTTCTGTTAAGTTTACCCTCGGTCAGTGCATAAAACAAGTCTGACAATAGCAAGCTCAAAAGTGGTATTTTGTAGATTTTAATTTTAATATTTACCGGTAGATAAAACCTCAAATAGTTACCAGTAAGACCCAAAAGTGACCAGGTACCGAGCTGTCATACAGGCCTTAGTTCATACACAGCCTCTGTTTCGTATTTCAAACAAAGATAAATCTCGCCCATCAGTGGTTTAAAAGATGATTTTTATACAAAGACTATCCAAGGATAAGAATAATTTCCAATCTTGAGTTCAATACATTAAGTAGCCCTTTCTGTTCACCCAAATAATCAACTATTTGTTCTGTACAGGTTCTCCCTTTGTATTGTATTTCAATCAAAGATATATTTTTCTCCATCAGTGGTAAACAGACGACACTCCAGATTTGATTAACTTTCCACTTGACCCATCACCAGAAAGGAAACTTGGGGAGGAAATTTGTCTGAAAGGGGAGGAGGTCACTTTTGTTCTGCGGAATTCTACTCCACTTTCTTAGTTGTCCGGAAGAACAAGTTTCCTGTCCCAACACCATTCATTCAACAAATTGAACAAGTTATGAAACCCCAGGTTATAGTACGAGAGTTGAATAATTCATTGTATTCATTGATAAGCTTGGGTTATGAGCTGTTATTAAATCCATATATCAACATTGACTCTCAATGTATACATACATCAACATTGTAAATCTGTTATTCTCAGATGTTATAGTAAACAGACAATAAATCTACAAAGTGTCACAAATGTAACGTATCACCATCCTGTCATGTAATATTAACCCATATTTGCCTTGTAGAATGATTGATGACAAGATCCATAAACTTTGACGTACATTGTACAACAACCACCACATACGGCGTAGAAACATGTGATATTAGAGTAAATGATAACAAAAACCAGTAATATTTCGAATATCTCCTCCAAATATACAGCAACAATTGCTTTATCCACCTGCCACGGCCGAGCGGCCTGGCTAAACACTGTCTGAGACAGCGCTGAATCTGCCGCGATCTGTGTCAAGTGATATATGCAACATGTGTGCACGTGCATTACACGAATCAACAGGGTCGTAACGCACGTGCATTTCATGAAATAATCATGAGAACGAAATTGCGCGTGTTACATCGCATACTGACCCAGTGACTATAGGAACCCGGGCCGGTATTGGACAGCGTTTGTATTTCCCCCCAATGACTTAGGTCCCAAGAGATATTCACAAACGGAATGGAATGTGTGCTCGTACAGTGACATCACACCACAGACACACGGAATAAAGCCAGAAATGGGAAGTCCGATATTTGCACACTCCAAAACCATTAATTCCATGTAAAAGAAACACACCAGGTACTCCGTGAGAGCTGAAACAAAAGTCGGTCGTCAGTTGAATCGTCCCTCGCACGACTTGACTGACAGAAACCCCGCAATATCGCGTCGCAACTCACCTATCTCGGGGGTCGATCCAAGTCGTTTTGCTGGTATTGTGGTCAATATAAAACACTTTCCCGTCAAGATCAATGGCCTCTTCCCACCCGTCTGGAAGCAGGAGCTCTCCGCTGCTTCCTCTGGGCATAGTTCATCAGTAAAATTCGCTACCGTCGCCTTGCACTTCTTACATTTTTGTCCACCATTTTGACTGGGCTATTAACATAGCTGGTCACGTGAGCGCGGCAGCCAATGGGAGGAGACAATAGATCTATCCGAGAGATCGGAATGCATATCTAAATAGCAAAACATTTCTCCCTGTGTTAACGGAGAGGAACTATTTCATCACTGGCAAACTAATAAACAATGTGCAATATAAAACATGCTGCGGAGGGAATTCGATCGAAGATAGTTTTTGTCAATAAACAATACATCCCAACATACCACAGAAGCAGGCATGCATAATCGAATCGGATATAAGTAAAGTCCGTTGTATGTGAATACCCCCTGCGAAGTATGATACGCTTATTTAAGTACATCGGGGCTTTGGTGTAATACGAACGGTATTCCGCTATCCACGTTGGTCAGATATAAGTAGGTAGGTATAGGTAGGAAAAATATACCTAGAAGGGGAAATTATTTGGCAAACAATACTGTCCCATGCAATGGTGTGTGGTTGACGCTAAAGCCTCGTATATAAGTATATGGATAAGTGTCGGAAAGCGTTTGTTGTACTCAGATTTCGGGAATAGCTTTGTGTCGTTGGTTCACTGTATTTACATAAATAGACTATGTTATGTATGTGAGTTAAAGGGATAAATTGTCGTGACATCTGCAAGTAAATGATCAAGTGTTCGAAAGTGTTTACCATTTATAAATCCTTAGAGAAAGTTTTAGTATTTAGTTTATTAATCTGTTTATAAACTAAGATACTACAAATGTAATGAGATTAATGTAAAGGGTTCATGAGTGGTGCAAGTTTATTTTCATTAAAAATCTGGATATTAGATATCGACAAATCATCATTACACCTTGCCCCAAACTTCGAATTATTGTAAATGAATTGGCCATTTTTGTTGAGATTTTATTGGGATAGGTAACTCCAACAAAGCTTATGTCTTCCCTTTTCATAGAAACATATTTATCCCTTTCAAATCATTGGGAAACACAAGCGCTGCTTTGGTATGTTAAATTTCTTCAGCATACCAACTTTTACAAGAATACACTTTGTCATATTTGTAAATCTGATGCAAATGTAGACTACAAGACTTGATTTTCCAAACTTTAACGTGTATGAAACTTTTTAAAATATTTGTTCGGAATGAGTTACGGCTTGTATATATTGAGGAGTACTGAATAGTTCGCATACATAGCTGCACCTTCATATCTTAACAATATACTTCAACTTGCATTACACGTCTCATCACAATGATGATATCTCAAATATATCTTCGCAAATAATTGAGAACTATTGGATCCTTACATTTTCTCTTTTTTTTTTCATAAAAAATCATTAGTTAAGAAAAACGTCAATAAATCCCAAAAGACATCTTTAATCAACTTGCAAAAGGAGAAAAGTCGACATTGGTAAAATACTTTCAGTCTGTGGTCAGTCAAAGCTTACGGCAGCCCGTCTCGAATAATCAATGATTACAAGCTAATAAAAACGTCAATAAATCCCAAAAGATATTTCTTATCAACTTGCAAAAGGTGAAAAAGTCGACACATTGGTAAAATATTTTCAGTCTATGGCCAGTCCCCTCAGCCCGTCTCGAATTATCAATGACCATAAGGTAAGAAAAACGTCAATAAATCCCAAAAGATGTGTTTTATCAACTTGCAAAAATCGACACATCGGTGAAATATTTTAAGTCTGTGGTCAGTCCCAAGTTACGGCAGCCCGTCTCGTATACACTCCCTCACCTATCATTGTAAAACAGCCGAGCCCGCTAGCCGTATTGAAACACGCTGGAATGTCGCCTATACGGTACCCTGATTGTGTGCAGCAGTTTTACCGTTCAGCGCAGTCGGGTCAGAGCGGGCCGACCGACCAGTCATATTGCACGTGTGCAGTTCGAGAGTTTACCATATTTATAGTTTGTACGTAATGTCACATATCTTACATAGCTCTGAATATAAAAGCAAATATTATAAGGTTGATACGATGGGATATTCATGTATTTTCTTCATCTATATGTTGAAGGAAATGTGGTATATGTATCCTTTATTTATGGTAGATATGGTGATACAATGGGCTTGATATTGATTGATGTGTAAAAATATTCAAGGACGTGTTTAGAAATGATTTCTCGTAATAATGATATATAATTAAGTGTAAAATAAAGTTTTTGAAGTTGGTAGGTTGATTTGAAAAGTTTTATGTAATAAGATTAGCAAAACGGATATGTTATGTTTGAATGTTAATTAGAAACAAAGACCGTGTCGTGTTTTCATATGTTCACATATGCAAATGTACGTTTGCCTAGCAACTATTGTCTTGGATTGATATGGACACCTAATGTGAAACAATCGAATATAATGTTTGGGTAGTTTGCCAAATGTTATGAAAATGAACTGTTGAATACATCTTATCGCTTAGAATCTGTAAATATATTCCTTACAATACTCAAACCAATGCCTACGATAGTACATGAACATGTCTATTCACAAATCACGTTTTGCAAAGAGGAATAATATACCTCTTTAACCCAAATTGTGTGATACATTATAACGTAGGGTGCTGAAATCTTGAACTCAGATGTTGTATTTGATGTTGTAATTTCATATACTGTAGGTACATTTGATACATTGAACACCAACGCACTTATACATTGCTAAATGCTTGAGATGCATACCTCTTTCAAAAAAAAGACACAGTTCCTTCACTTAAAACAATCCAACAAAGTAATATGTGGAGTAGTCTGATTCTTTGAAAAAGAAAGCGGTTCCATATAGTTAATATTCATAGGAAGAGAAGTTTTGTATTTTCAAATTAAAAGTATAATGTTGTTTTTATGTACAAACGTGATGATTAAAAAAAAACCAGTGGTCATTTATATGTATGTGCCTTTATCTTTAAAAGACTTGCAATATACATGTATATAAAGTCTTCTTATTTCGTTTAAATCTTATGTCCGCTCGCATCAGCATTTTGTTCTCTGTTTCACCGAAGGGATAAGGTTGCAATCTTACATATGCATACTATTCATATTTGAGGTACGTATAGTGTATATATGTAACATTGCATATCATAGCATTCCTTACACGTCACAGATAGTTGAGTACGCAAAGACGATGTGTATAACGCATTGTTTATAAATGTAAGGTAATTGTATAGCTGGTGATATTGAACTAAGTTCAACCCTGCTCACGTATTACGTTGTAGTAACCTCATTCAATGCATGGCCTGAACGCTTTATTCTAAATAAAGGACATTCCTTCTTGATCATTGTATACGATAATATGTTATATCTGATTTTGAATTCACATATTGTTAACTACAATGAAGACTTATAATAGGGCTTGAAGGCACAAGCTATGCAAACACTGCAGACTGTGTATGGATCTTTTTATGCTGTATGGATAACATTTCTAAATTCTATATTTACCCAAAGAAAAGAAGATGAGAACAAAACGATTTTATATATATTTTTTAATGAGAATTCGACGTTTCGAAATAGGTCAATTTTGTGTCGTTGTCAAGAATAGGAAGTAGAATTCACACAAAAATAATTACGTGATAAACTCAAAATACAATTAGCACATGCGTAGTTAGTATTTGATTTTTTTATATGATTAAGAACAATCTGCAAAATATGCAGAATGAATTTTATTGAAAGCATTTGGACATACTCATTTCACTTATATTGTATAGGATAAGTCATTGAAGTATAGAAATGCACGTTGAATACACTTTCTTATAAGACCTCTTCCGGCCATCCTCGATAGTCCACAGTCAATGTTGACCCTGGATATCGAGGATGGACCTCTTCAAGTTTCCGCTTATTCGTCTTTAAACTGCACGGAAGAGAGAAATTAAATTTAAAACGCATATCACCGAGCAAAAGTAAACCTATTATTTGGTTTATACGATGTGATATATTTGTATTTCCCGTATTCATATATATGTAAAACGAAATTTTGTATATCCTATATTTATGTCATAAACATGGCACTTGGAGGTAACTCATAACCTTCACCTGGTCCCCAGGAATCTACTGCTAGATGTATGACGTAACACCTTGAATACACTTTCTTGTTTACAATATATAACTTCAAGCTTCCAAATTTAACGTCTCGATACAGGGAGCTTAAGTGACCAAACGTTGTACACGATAGTATTTCGATTTCCCCATGGAATTGACATTTCTGCCAAATCACGCCAATTTCAAGAAAGTCTTCTGAACATGAAAGGCCCATTCTTAGCGCCGAATTCCTTTTTGATATAGGGCCATACGTAACCATAGTGTAACCATATTCTACTTGCTAAACAGGGACATTCTCTAAAAACATTCCCATGTGTCAATCATATACGGAAATGTGTGACGATGATGCACATAACGATATAAGCACACTACGTTCTTGACAGTGCCAATCGTAAATCTTATTTATGCCTTTTTGGCTGAAACCAATTCTTCTACATGTAAAAGAGGACAGTTCAAAATCAAAAGAAAGGGGACCTCGATCTAATCTGATTATTTTCTGTCGCATGATTTCCCATACTAAACCTTTTGACAATGGTTAGTTCCTTTTCTGTAGTTTGCCTATTTCATGTAAGTATAAATGACAACTGAATTGTTTACGAACATGCTGATGAAACTACATCATTACGTTGGTTGACGTCGAATTCTGATAGGTTCCTATTTTTTTAGTGTTTCCCATATATATTTAAAAAATACACTGTTAACAGGAAAATAGCGATAAGTGACATTTGTTAAATCAGTTCCTTGGAAATTCGACTATCACAATTTGTTGTAAATAAACAAACAGCATTTCAAGTTGTAAATGTTATCATGAAACAGATTACCATGTGACCTGAACCATGCGATAAAAAGTGATAAGTTGTCATCCATTCTTTCTCGCCATCACTCTGTAAATAGCGCACCATGCTATAACCTGGTTGATATGTAGTTAGGTTCTGTCATCAATAAGCTCTCGGGTAGTTATTTGCAGTGAATAATCGGGCAAGTATGTGTTCAATTTACTCCTTGTTTACAAGACGTCTCTACACCATGACACATGTCTAGCCTTGCTTTTAGTCTCCTTTCTCCTTCTGGAACTGCAAAGTGCACTATTTAAACATTCTGTATGAAAGGTCGAGAAAATGTACAAATCACGAATTCTGAAATGCAAGGGAATAGAAAATGTACAATTCACGAATTCTAATATGCAAGGGAATTAAAATAAACAATTCATGGATTCTAAAATTGCAAGGGAATGGAAAATGTACAATTCACGGATTCTAAAATACAAGGGAATAGAAAATGTTCAATTCACGAATTTTAAGGATTAATGGGTTGCTATTCGAATTTAAGGAATCTTATGATACACCTAATTAAAGCAGGCATTATTTTGTTCACCATACTTCAATGTACATGCAATTAAGATTTCTAGATATCTTCCATTTAAGGTCGACAGTTCATTTTGTGAAAGTGGGAGGCATATAGTGAAATAGGGGACAGAACATGTGTATGAAACAAATGTAGTGAACGATCATCCATGGTTCCCACAGACCACCTAAGTCATATAAACCATGATCAAACATCTGTTCTAATACGAGGACTTGTCGGGCTTCCTGAACTTCAACACCCATTTGAATACTTCTTGCATGGAAAGCTTGTTGTCAGCGTGGCTATGCCATGATCCGGTTGTCAAATGAAACTTGAACTCAAAATGTAGAACTATTTCATTGGGCTTTCTTTACGATGTTTTATACTTTATATTTTCTTATATCACAATTTAAATTTATAAACGACATCAATGACAGTCTATGTCTAATGCAAGTTTATTGTATCTCGTTTGAAAACAGCATTTATTGTGACATATTCGTCTGAATATGGAAGCAGGAATGTCGTTACATGAATAATCATAACAGGGGAATTTACGGTTAGTATACTTTTATTGAATTTCATACAAAAATATGCATACATGCCTTTAACCATGCATTTAGTCTCTTTTATTTGACGTTTCATTTATCATCATGGGTCTCGATACACAGGGTATGTTTGTTGTATTTGATGTTTTATTCATCGTTTTTATTATTGGAAATATCTCTTAAAGATGCACACATATAGAACAGAAATTCCAGATCAAAGAATATACAAATGTCATGCGATACCTATTCAAGATTCAACAAAACAGGTAAAAATGGTACTTCAATGCAATGAAACATGGTACTTCAATGCATTTATTACTTCGCTAGGTTCTTTGAAGCAGAATGGTATGTTTGTTTCACGCAGACCGACATCCAGTGTTTGGTAACATCAAACTTGATGTACGGAAGCGATGAAGACTTATCCAGAAACATGGTAATAGATGAATAAATGTCTTAAACCAATATGGGTCTCGATACACGGGATATGTTTGTTGTATTTGATGTTTTATTCATCATTTGTATATCAGGAAATATATCTTTAAAGATGTACACTAATAAAACAAAAATCCAAGACCAAAGAATATACAAATGTCATACAAAACTATTCAAGATTCAATAAAATGTGTAAAGATGGTACTTCAATGCAATAAAACATGGTACTTCTATGCATTTATTACTTCGCAAGATTCTTTGAAGCAGAATGGTATGTTTGTTTCACGCAGACCGACATTCAGTGTTTGGTAACATCAAGCAAGATGTACGGAGATGACGAAGACTTATACAGGAACATGGCCATAGATGTTGGGGACGAAGTGTATATAATACGGAAGTATATCAGGATACCTTCCTCACATCCGGGCCTTTCATCTAGCCAACCTCTCACACGGTCGAGACGGCACATCAAGTGTTCTGTACATAACTCGCATACCTCCCGCCGTGTATACTAACTTACTTACTTACATACAAGTGGAACATGGAGCAGTTAGGCATGTTTAATCACTACTTGTTGTTATTGGGGTTGAGTGATTCTTATAACGTTCTTAATAAAGTTTTGAGGTAGAGTTGTGACTATAAATGCTATTTGTACTTGCCATTAAATTTATTTACCTATGACGAATTATAGCATGGCATGTGTATACTTTATCTACTTACTTGTTAAATTGTCATATTCACCTGTTTAATTCAAAAAGTAATGAAGTAATACACTATTTAAACAAATTATATTCTAGATGATTTTATAAAATGGTTTAAAACTTTGGTATGCATGAGTCGCATCGAAGTAGAACAGTTTTCTTTCATCATATCTTAATGAAAATGCTTACGAGCTTATTCAAATATGTCGTGCGGAGTCTCTCGTAATCCTGCCCTCAATGATTTGATAAAAACATATCAAACCACATGAATGCATTGTTTATTACAACTCAGTCAACCCATCTTCTGTTTACAGTGGTGGCCTATATACTCGCAATACCGAAACGTAATTCATGAACAACATACGATATTATTTTGGGAATGAATGAATAAGTGTGTGATTTTACTACAAAGATATTGATATAATCACATGTGCTATGCGGTTTATTGTCAAGTTATTATACAGTCTAAGTAAACCTAGCCTCAATATTATCCGTTTCACTCCTACGCTGAGTCTAGAAAAGCCTAGTAAAGGGTCGCGTCAGCCCACGTATCGAATTGACCAATCAGAACTCATCTTACCAAGCCACAATAGTCTGCCTTAGCACGTATAACGTTGGAGGGTCATAGAAGTGAAACGGATAATATTGAGGCTATGTTTACTTAGACTAAGTTATTATAATATTTAGCATATGATGATTATTATTATGATAACTTTGTCACTTTTTATTTTATTTTTATTTTGACTAAGGTCACTTGAACCAGGGACAAATTAAACTCCTTTTTATTACAACTATACTTGTTCCATGTCTTGCTTGTTTCAGAGAAGTTTTCGTGAAATCAATTCGTCTTACATCGCAACGCGACACTCTATTTTTAATGTTTGTAAAACTGTCTCTATTAATAAACATTTTAAATTTACTATATGAGAAAGACAGATGTGTCTGTGTGAGTTACCTCATATATTCTCATGAATAAAAAGTGTGAAACTCGAAGCGTTAAACAGGACTCGACAATTGTCATGTTTACATTCCGATTACAGCACACGTAGACAAAAAGAAGGGCAAGCGACTATGTTTATAACATTTTCAACATATAAATCCGTCATGAGGTCTGCATAAATGCATAGTGGTATGTGAAGAAAAAAAAATTCATAACAAAATAATTAATTACATACCCAAAATTTATCTGAAAAAAGAAATGGTGCTTTAGAATAATTTTAAATTAAATATCTTTGATCATCATTTATACATTGATGTATACATTGATCTGTGATCAACATTTATACGTTGTTTCTGTGCAGTCGCCTGTTACCTAGAATAATTCTATTGACTCTGTTTCAGTCTTCGCATTTGGCGTTTGAACATCTTACAATATACAAAAACAAACTTTCAAGTAGACAAAACAAGACACTTTCTAGATGCTTATGAGAAAAACCCCCAGAAATTTTAAAACTTTTAAAGAAGTACTCAAAATTTATAGAAACTTTAAGTAAGATGCTAGATGTTATATTCAAATATGCAGTAAAAATCCAGTAAATTATAGGTATGATAATGAGAATGACATATAATTGATTTCTAAAGTGGCCACTTTCCAGCGTGTCCGCTGTCAACGATGCTTTTACAGTAGACCTTTATACACTTAACTCAGGTGAGAGGAAGCGAAGAACGCTGATATTTGCACACCTGTACCTGTGAATTGATTGGACATCCACACTCTATCACGCAGTACAAATACAAACAACACTTGTCGATAACATCAAGTGATCGGGGCGATCGTGTTACCAAGTCGATAGTACGAAGGCATCGAATCGTTTCTATAGTGACCAAGTGAGGGAAGGCTCCTTGATTGGTTGAAATTAGGTTACCTGTCATTTCCGTCAGGGCGAAATGTTTTTTTGTTGTTGTAATGACTTTGATATTTGTTTCTTTTCGTTCCTTTATAAATTATGTTTATGGATTGGTTCGCATTGACTGATTTATAAAAAAAAAAGCCTCAATTTTATGAATTTCGATTTGTTGACAATTTAATGTGTATTTAAGTCGAGGTGCTAAAAATCTCAATCACGTAATTGATTTTCTTTCATTCTTCAGATCGAAATTTGCTCAGCTAGTAAGATTGATTTGACATCCATGACGTGACTTTCCATTCGTGTTATTAATTTCCACTATGAATTGTTTTTAAATTCGCTAAAGGTGAACCATTTTAATTCGTTTAGACTCTAAAGTGGTCATAACAACTATCTCCTGGAACCATATATGTTAAAACAATAATTCGATCTTGAACATCCTAGATCTGTTTTAAGAATCATAGAACACTTCCACTTTGCTAGAAACATTGTTCTTTCATTATGACGTTCAGGAGAATCAGAAAACTTAGTAACATGTACCTGTGATGTAGACTTGAAACCAATGGTTTCGTGCAGAAACATTTTTTGTTCACGTATAATTTACCCTTGTCACCGCATTAAACCGATATCTCAATCATGCTATTGACCTCATCGATTTTCATCTAACCTTTGACCCTACATCCGGGTAAAGCCGCAGAAATCGGTACCGACGCATCCGTCCATTATTCTTGACACCCATTAACCAATGGCCACACGAGTCCATTTGTCACGTGATGAAATTGACAAATGACATGCACGCTTTTCTGTCACTTACCGACAGCGGGAAAAAGCCATCCATTGCAACTGCATGGCGAAAACAGATCTGTGGTTGCAGATGAAATACAGGTAAAACTAATCAATGAGGCGGGGTCACGGCCAGGTGAGAGACGCAGGGGCACGTGCTGACAATCACAGCACGTGGGATGTTGATGGTACTTGTGATAAGCCCTCCCATTGAAGGATGCCCGCCTAATGCGCTTAATGACCATTGTCGTTTGAAGCAATCTGTCCTTAAAGCCATTGTGGCAAATAGCGGCTTCCAAAGATGGCTAATTTATTTCACGATTTCCAACCCTGACAGTTCAATAAAGAGAAGCCTTTGATCCCAAATATTCCGTACTTTGTTATAGTTTCATCGCATAATTATGTTTTGTCGAGTAGGGTGAAGTTTGTCAAATTGCAAATACTTTTAAAGACACCTATCTTTCGGCTTCATTCCGAAATTTTAGCATTGCGAGAAAATAAATGTGCTGTATTATGCTAATTCATTAAAAAAATAAGAAATAACTAATCGGTTAATTGAAGAGGAGTATATTTACAAATAATTCATATCAAAATTTATCAGTTACGACGATGTTTTTGTCGTTGTCATTTAACGATGTAATTCATTTTTGAGTGATACTCTTTGTCAAATTGTTAAATCTGAAATGCTAACCTCACTAACATAAGCATCTGATTATACCTGATAAGATACTAAAGCAATTGAATTGAATAATCCTAGAAAAAAATCACTTAGTTTTACTACTTTGTGTGTAAAACAAGGGAATTGAAAAACGTGAAATTAATAATTGATGCTTTGAAAAAACAACAACGATAGGATGTAGCCGTTGTTTTGAAACCTGATCTCGATCTGCCCCACTCTGTCAAGTTCACCAAACCTTTACCTCACATGTCTGACACCCGATCTCCGCGAGCACTTGTCTCTGGTATGTGTTCTCCTTAATTATAATATACTCCATAATTCCAGGAATTTGTAAAATTTCGTAATTCTTTATTCTCATAAATCCCCGCTCGTCCCATCACACGCTGAGGAGTAGCGGACATACTTATAGGTGCTTGGCCTGCTATTCCTAGAATGGTGTTAGCTATTTCCCGGGTTATGCTGAATATGTACAAGTGCTCGGACATCGTAGCAAGTGTATCTTCCTGTTTGACGAGATATCTATATGAGCTGTACATTAACTCATGGACAGCGACGTGTAACTTGTATTAAACGAGACTGAGTTGTCTGTGATATAGACGTGATCTTATTATGATGTCATGATATTTTACGATTTTCGATGTTTTTTCAAACATTTTTAAATCATAATGTAGAGTTAAAGTATAGTTGACACTGTCCCTAGTTATACTAATTCAATCTGCAAGATATCAGGGATCTTTGTGTCGTGAAACCAAATATCACTCTATCTAGTTTCTGTTCTTTTCTTGATTCAGTTGCATTCTTTAAAGGGGCAGTAGCACGTTTTTTGATAATTTTATATTTTGAAATTTTCACTGATAATTTAAAGTTAATGTTAAATGTATTATTTTGACAGTGACAAAAATCTCCTTGCACAAACCAATCATCCATATTCAGAGGACAAAGTATGAAGATTCACATAAAATCCACTGGCGGCCATTTTGTGTGAACACCTTTAATTCATTTTGTGTAAGAAAAAACAGTCGCATGGCTAAACTTTAAATTATATATTTGAATTATTAATGCTCCATTCAGTTTTAATACATTGTCTTTCAATTGGAACCATTAATTTTTATTTTTCTGACATCACCTTATATTCTCCATAAAAACGTGCTACTGCCCCTTTTAAACACACAAATTCAACCTCATCAATGATCTTGTTGCTTGAAACTTTAACAATTCATTTGTCATTTTGAAACCATTTCCACGTATCAATGTCATTGTCTCCTCAAGATCAGAACAAACTTTATCCTTGTATTCGTTATTCTTTGAATCAAAATCATCTTTATCATTTTTTTGCCTTTTTGAAACCATAATTCACTTTATCAGTGTCTTTGCCTCCTGAAGATCAGAACCAACTTTATCAATGTACTAGCTATTCTTTGAACCAAAGTCCACTTTATCAAAGTCTCTGCCTTCTTGAAACAGAAGTCTATTTTATCAATTTCCTCCTTTATGGAATCAAAATCAACATTTCATCGCCTTTCTGAGCCGAATTCCACTTTATAGAATGTCTTACTTTTCTCCGAACCAAATTTCATCTAGTCATTGTTCTTGTCCTCTTTCAACGAAAGAAGGCCCTATGAATAACCTTTGCATATTAAGACTAAGGTCCACTTATCAATGTACCTCCTTCCTTTAAAACCAAATGCCACTTTATCAATACCTTGTCATTTTAAGACCAAAGCCTAATCAATGTACCGAACTTCGTAATACCAAATGCCGCTCCATCAATACCTTACCATCTTAAATCCAAAGGCTAATTTATGAATGAACCCACCTTCTTTAAAACCAAATGCCGCTCCATCAATATTCCTTACTATCTTACTGAATCCAAAAGATACTTTATCAATGTGCCTACCTTCTTTAAAACCAAATGCCACTCAAGTTCTTACCATCTTAAAACCAAAACCCCCTTTTCAATGTGCCTACCTTCTTTAAAACCAAATGCCACTCCATCAATTTCTTACCATCTTAAAACCAAAGCCCCCTTTTCAATGTGCCTACCTTCTTTGAAACCAAATGCCACTCCATCAAATCCTTGCCAACTTAAAACCAAAGCTTTTCAATGAACCCACCTTCTTTGAAACCAAATGCCGCTCCATCAAACCCTCCCAACTTAAAACCAAAGCCAACTTTTCAATGAACCCACCTTCTTTGAAACCAAATGCCGCTCCATCAATTCCTTATCAACTTAAAACCAAAGCCAACTCGAGCTCTTCAATGAACCCACCTTCTTTGAAACCAAAGGCCGCTCCATCAATTCCTTATCAACTTAAAACCAAAGCCAACTCGAGCTCTTCAATGAACCCACCTTCTTTGAAACCAAATGCCGCTCCATCAATTCCTTGCCAACTTAAAACCAAAGCCAACATTTCAATGTGCCTACCTTCTTAAAACCAAATGCCCCTCCATCAATTCCTTGCCAACTTGAAGCCAAAGCCAACATTTCAATGTGCTAACCTTCTTAAAACCAAAGCCCACTCTTTCAATGTCCCTATCTTCTTTAAAACCAAATGCCACTCCATCAATTCCTTGCCATCTTAAAACCAAAGCCCACTCTATCAATGAACCCACCTTCTTTAAAACCGTAGAAAACGTGAAAGAAGAACACATAAAACTGATGTAACAATAGACATAACTCGGACCCTAGCAAGTGACAGTTCCTGTTATTGAGTGGAGTTAGTTGTAAAAGCTTCCAAATTGAACCAAACCTTTAGTCAGATATGAAAAAAAATTAAATGTAACAAGAAATTTGAGACAAATATTGACAAGTATACGACCATAAGTATGTAGGATATGCAACAATGTATCAGATACTCGGACCATATAGCTAGTGGCAAATTCCTTTTATGAAATGAAGTTATAAGTGAACTTTGCCAAATGGTTCCGAATTCTTGAGACAGAGATGAGTTAAATGAAATATAACAAAGACATGTGAGGTTATTATTGACAAATAAACATCCTGAAGTATGTAGAATATGCAACAATGTTACACATATTCGGACGCCATTGCAAGCGACTGTTCCTTTTAGGAAGAGGAGCTAGTCGTGAAAGCTGCCAAATGGATCCGACCTAGAGTCGTGGTATGAATTAGATGCAATAAAACGAATAAATGTGGGGCAGATATTGATAAGTATGCGTCCTGAAGTAGGTAGAATATGAAACAATGGAAGGCATATACTCAGGCCTCATTGCAAATGCCTGTCCCTATTATGAGTGAGTGAGTTATTGTTTTACGCCGCTTGGGCGATCTTTCAGCCATTGAGGCGTTCCCTATTATGAATTGGAGTTATAAGTGAAAGGTGCCAAATGGATACGATTCAGGTATGAATTAGTTCAAATATGACGAAGAAATTTTAGGGTAAAATTGGCAAAAAAACGTCCTCAATTAAGTTGAATATGCAACAATGGCTAGTGGCAATTCCTTTTAAAAATGGAGTTATAACTAAAGGGTGCCAAAATGGACCTGATCCTTGAGACAAGTATGAATTAAATTAAATATTACGAAGACATGTGAGGTTAATATTGATAAGTATACGTCCTCAAGAATGTAGAATATGTAACAATGTAACACATACTCGGACTTCAATGCAAGTGGCTGTTCCTGTACATGAGGATGTGGAGCTAGTCGCGAACGGTGCCAAAAAGGATCCAAACCTTTATCGAGCATGAATTTAGTGAAATATGACGAAGAAATGTGAGGCAAATATTGATAAGGATTCGTCCAAAGTAGAATATGCAACAATGTTACACATACTCTGACATCATAGCAAGTGGCAGTTCCTGTTATGAAGTGGAGTGAATCGTGAAAGCTGCAAAATGTATCCGAAGCTTGAGTCATGGTATGAATAAGATGAAATAAAACGAATAAATGTGAGGCAAATATTGATAAGTATGCGTCCTGAAGTATGTGGAATATGCAACAATGGAGGACGTACTCAGACCTCAATGCAAGTGGTTGTTCCCGTTATTAAGTGGAGTGAGTCGTGAAAGCTGCCAAATGTATCCGAGCCTTGAGTCCGGATCCGGTTGTTATGTGCAGTTCTCGCTACACTCACTCGCCTCGTGTTAAAGTGTAAAGTTCCTTTGTATTCTATTGTCAGTTGTGTCGTTTATACAGAATAAATTAATGGTTGCGTGGTTATTAGCTATTTTGAATTTTAAACACAGCATATTTGCAGTGAGGAATGACGCGGGAGACTTAAAAACGTTGCTCTATAGTACATCTGAACATGACAAATATAATATATTGAACAACAAATCTATGTACGTCTTTAGATTCCTGGATTATCTATGACAGAACAATTTTAGTTGCAATGGGTCTAAGTTGAATAAACAAAACATGTAAAGTATTGCATACTGGTCCTTGATTTCAAGTAGACAAGGAAATTTATATTGATCCTTGATTTCAAGAGGGAAGGGAATTGGTTACCTGTCCTTGATTTCATGCGGATCAATGAATCACTGGTCATTGATTGAAGCCAACGAGGTCTTTGATAAACTGGTCATTGATTTTAGAGACTGAAAGGCATATATATGGGCATATATATGGGCGTTGGGTTTGGAAGATGCGTGGAGAGAATACCCTAAAGGACCTGGGTTTCAAAGATGCATCGAAGGAATTCCATAACTTAGGACCTTGGTTTCAACTAAGGGCAAATGGAGATATTCAGGAACTTGGTCGAAGATGCATCGAAGGCATACCATAAAGGAACTGGGTTTCAAAGATGCTTGGAAGGGATACCATAAAGGAACTGGGTTTCAAAGATGCATCGAGGGGATTCAATGAAGGACCTTGTTTTCAAAGACACATGGAAGGGATCCCTTAAAGGACCTGGGTTTCAAATATGCATTGAAGGTATTCCATACAGGACCTTGTTTTCAAAGACACATGGAAGGGATCCCTTAAAGGACCTGGGTTTCAAATATGCATTGAAGGTATTCCATACAGGACCTTGTTTTTAAAGATGAAGGGATTCCATAAATAAATAAAGACACATGGAGGGGTTTCATATAAAGGACCTTGGTTTCAAACATGCATCGAAGGGATTCCATAAAGGATCTTAGTTTCAAAGACGCATCGAGGGTATTCGTAAATGGACTTGGTCAAGAGAATTCTGGCATATGGATATAAGTTTTGCAGAGATTGCTGACGTCACCAGAAAAAGCCTTAATAACTTAACAACCAAAGTATAACATGTTTAAACTTTAATCAAAACGTGAGCGGGAATTATGTTTGGACTTTAACAAGACTATATTTATCTTGTGTAGTTCCGATATGCAGATAGATAATAAGTCATAGTAAAACAGAAGACTTTTAGTTGCTAGTTTAACAGGTGCGTTGTACACAAAGGTTGGAATTCCGGCTACGAGAAACTAGTTCCTGGACAGTTCCTATCTCTCAAAGTCAACGGAACTGACGAACGACAGGACATAACTACTTTCACAGTGTCTGTTTGAAAATTAATTTTCTCTATGTATTTAATCAGGCCAAGTAGAATTTTGAACTGACCTAACAGATAATAACACCCGTATTAAAACTTGCTTTATCCAAATGTTTGGGATTTATTTGGCATATACTATCATATTCTAATGAAAACATCAACATAATTACATCTTGAGCTCCTAAAGAATGGAATGCCTTTATACAAATAGCCATCTCTTGCTTTGAATTCATATGGGATCAAATATTTAATAAATCTGAGTTGTTTCTCCATAAATTGGCATTGGTGTTGAAATCCATGATTATGCAACTTTTCCTTATTTATACTTACTCATGAAATATCAAACCACGTATGACTTCAGCTCCCCTAGATTATAAATGATCAATTCCTAAATTCTACTCTTACAAATCTGAACATTATAAAGAAATGTCGATAACTCAAAACTTCTTCCAATTTAAAATGCCTCCGTCTGTGAAACCCGTTCAATCCTCTCAAAAAAACTCTCCCCGGTTTCCAAGCGTAAAGAATTTCTGAAGGAGTACATCATGTTAAAAACTTGCAAGCGTCTCCGATCAAGTCCTTTATGATTGGAAATGAATGCAGCGTTACAGCGCAAGCGTGTCGAATGAAAGGGGGTAAAGTTTACAACACAAGGGGCCTACCATTACGAATGCCATTGGAATGAGACTCGTGTATAGCTGACAATAGCGTGAAGATTCCGCGCTTGAGTTGAAGTGAAGATGACGACATGTTACACGTGTCACGCGACACGGGTCATAGCACGTGCTCCTTGCGCAGTGCGTGTAGTTCGTGCAGTTCGTGATACTCGACATATTTAAAAAAAAAAAAATACGATATGTTTGATTTTATGCTCCCGAATCGGAGATTCCGGGGGTATATTGTTTTTCACCTGTCCGTCTGTCCGTTTGTCCACAAAAACTTTAACCTTGGTCATAACTTTTGATTGGTCAGAGCTAGGTCTTTGATACTTGGCATATGGATCCCTTGTGATGAAACCTTTCAGATGACACCATGACATTTGACCTTGTGACCTTGACCTTGACACAGCGAGCAGGATGCATCCGGGGGCATTCGTGTTTCACAAACACATCTTGTTTCCGATTGTGATGCAATTTGATTTAAATCAATAACTACGGATGCTTACAGTAAAAAGTCTAACGTTGAAAAGAGAATACAAACGAGATTATAAAGGGATTGTTTTGTTTTCGAATTGTCCAGTAAAAGGTTTTACGTTCTGTTGGTATGAGGCGGAGCCGAGGGTCGATACATTACATCGTTATTTTTTGCAACAAAAATTTCAGTCTCTGACCAACTGCCGTTGCACAATATCGTACTTTCCACTTTCGTTTGATTGATTTTTAGTAACTAACTTCATGTTGTTTCATTTAGACAAAGACATTGACTATCAAATCCCTCAAAAAATCTTTTACGAAAATGATTTGTGAGGAACGACTTCAATTTATGGCGAACTTCTCAATGCCTGACTTTGACGTTTCGGTGAAATGACAAAATCTGATTTCTCTTACAGATGAATAAATTTTGAATAAAGACTAAACGAAAGAATGATGACTCAATCACCAAAAAAGCATCTGTATGTCCATTCAGGAGATTAATAAATACATAAATATAAATACTCAAATGAGCAAAAAATAGATTTATGATTCTATGGGTTCAAAAGCTTTTCAAGAGGTACTATTTGATTGTAATAGGCCTATGAGTCATAAATCTAATTTCAAAGAAAAAAGTCATATTTCAACATGACCTGGTGATTCATTCAGCTTCAACAATAAAACTTATTACGTTTTTCATGCATAGTGGAGTTCAAATGACATAATTTAATCTAATAAAACATCAAACTGATATTCATAGACCTTGTCCCGAAATGACCTATGTATATTTACACGTACAACATTAAACTTTACGCACGGGCACAACATATTATTTTCATAACTTGCACGTTTTGGAGCATAAAAATGAGCCGTATCAAGAGAACACTTGTTGTAAAGGTTCGTTACGCATGTACAATTACAAGGAGGGATTCGAACCCCTGCCAGTAAGTCTGTCTGTGTTAAGCACTGCATGACTGGCCCAATACACAGCAAAAAGAGACGTCAACGTCGATAGATAAACCACAGCGCCTGCCATCTGCCGTTGGTTCGTCGTCTTCTCAATTCAAACAGTCCGCAAACCGTAATTATGATCATAGGGAAATAATCATAATAATACCAAGCACTGGTCTATGTCGGTTACAAGCCACTCGCATTTTCTTTTCTTTTGTGAAGAAATGCAAAATGTTTAATTATATGTAATGTCGGTATTTGTAATAGAAATGTGAATATTGGTTTTCCGGGATGTGGCTTTCGACAATGTACTGTACACATGTATAAAACTGACGTTAGACTGTTGAATTGGGTTTGTACAGAGTAATATGACTGACATTAACTCTCAAATGCGGTTAATCCTTTATGAATGAATGTACATACTCGAGATGTAATCAGTATGAATAGATATTTGATGAACTGCATTTCGTGATGTCTCTAATAGAAGTGTTCATTTAGACGCAAATATGCATTTCATTTCTTGGATGGTATTTGCGTTTATTTGCGTTTGTGAACATAAACGTATTGGTTAAGTGGTTCAACACGTACAGTTAAACAGGTTACGTTGATACACGTGTGTATCGTGTGAGGGTGTACTCGTACGCGTGTCAGGCAGCTGTGTATGTTTAGTTAAGTTAAGCATATTGTGCATTAAATGTTTTGGAGAATTTGATTGCAAGTGAATCTTTAATGTATTGGGATTGGCGTGACTGTTTATGACTCACTGAAATTCCCTGACGGCCTTCACTCTTCAATTGATTTGTTAACTGACACCGGTTAGAGAACTGGCAATTTAAATTATTTCAATATTTGAAATAAAACTTTTTCAAATTTAAAAAGATTTAATATTTCAATTCAAATTAATTCAATGCATAAACATGATTTATCATTCCCTTGAGTTTCAATAGGAAAGTATGTGTTCTGTTCAAGCAAAATGTTACTGGTACTTTTTCGACAGTAGCATATTGGCTGTTTGTTGTGATCACTGGTTTTGTTCCAGGTGATGATTATTGTTCAATCCCGCAAGGGATTTAACGCGAAAAGGTACAAGAATATGTATTATTGAGATATTGTGATAAGAAAACCAATATTACATTTGTTCACTGTTTAAATGATAATGATTTGAGTGGCATTTAGAAGTTGGGAGTCAAATAAGAACACATATTTATAGATAACAACGTCATTATTCTGAGTGTGCGACGTTTCGATACAGATTATTGTTTCGGTTTCCAACTTAACTATAATGATATTGCTCTATATAAAAATAATGCCATTGATCATTACCAATGGTAGGTTATTCAAAAGACGTTGATAGGTTTTGTTTCTGTTCCAAATGAGATTGTTCATCTGTTCGAAAAAGGAGATCTGTTCATAATATCTTGTTCCACCTAATTTACTCGATTTGAGGTAATTAATGCAGGTTCAGTTTACCATCAGTTTCAACTTTTGGTATAGAAGTATAAAAAGTATAGTTACGTAGTAGAGTGGCTGAAACCTTACCTTTTAAAGGGGCAGTAGCACGTTTTTTTATAATTTTATATTTCAAAATGTTCACTGATAATTGTAAGTTAATACTAAATGTATTATTTGACAGTGTCAAAAATCTCATAACACAAGCCAATCATCCATAGTCAGAGGACAAAGTATGAAGATTCACATAAAATCCATTGGCGGCCATTTTGTGTGAACACCTTTAATTCATTTTGTGTTAGAAAAAGTAAACGCATGGCTAAATGCTACGTTATATATTTTAATTTTTACTGCTCTATTTACTTTATATACATTGTCTTTCAATTGGAACCATTAATTTTAATTTTCCTGACATCACCTTATATTCTCCCTTAAAAACAAAACGAACTTGACAATAAGGACAAACACTGACAGTGTGATGAATTACCTTTTCTTATTTTTCACTTTAATCACGCGTTTGTTGTGAAATACATTCAGTCCATCAACGGTATTGCCTTTATCTTAAACCATCAAAATCGTCACTGCTTTATCGTGTTACGACATACGATATCTTTTCCGATTAAACTGTACATATAAAAACGCAACAACTGAAGCAATTAACTTTTTATCGCGTAGGATCTATTTAGTAACTTGGCCCTCGTCACAAACAATTAACTCCAAAATAAGAACTTACCTGTCTCGTTATTCGTTGAATACCTTTGGAAATAAAATAAAAAGGGTTTTGATAGAGATTTAAGATTTTGATAAATGATAGGGTTATGTTTCGTCACTCATTCACAATCGCGATGGTATCCCGTTCCAACTTCATATAAGTTTAGATGTAATGTTATATCTTTTAGACGAGAAAGTGTTATATCCTTTTGACGAACATATTTGATTGATGTAGATTTAACCACGAGCCCCTAAAATGAATTAAAGATACAAACATTACATTATCTCTGTTACAAAGTTTTATCATCGCTTATAAGTTGTTTAATTAACATTATTAAACATTTACCTTTACCTTTTCCCAAAATGATCAGACTTTAGGTCTATAAAAAAGCTTGGTTCACTGTCTTGTTTACACACCCAGAATAATATGAACATAAAAACGCATTATCAAGCGCGGCACTGTGACTAGAAAATCCATGATACTTTACTATAGATTTATGATGACTATAAGCTGTGGAGGAGTTCATCTATAAAGGCTACAGTGTCAATCTAATGAGTTCTGTAAAGTTTCTGTTACGTCAGTATAATTATTTTTTACTATGCCATGTATGTATATATCGTAATTTATGCTTATGAAATGTGGTTTTATGTATCTTATTGTAAATGTACTTCCTTTTTTTTGTGTATAGACATATATATATATATATATATATATTTAAATCTCGACTCTTACATTTGTAATATGTGTGTTTCATAAGCCAGTTTTGGCTGGGCCTTTCACTGCAAAGCTATGTTCCTTATTTGTACAAATCGATGAGTTTTATGCGTGAACTATTTATCTCTCTTTATCGACCTAGTACACACAACTGATCACTGGTTTCGGGTTACAGCCCTTATAAAGAGTACACCATTACGTGTACATAGTTAAAATATCATATCGTCACGCCTTCTTGTTTACAACCTGCCAAATTCTTGTGGTTGCTGATTGAACATATTTTGGCACTCCATAAACTGAACTGCGTCATACTGTATACTTATAGGCCAACTTGAGAAAAACATATTTTAGAAATGTACTATATTGGCTTTAAAGAGGAAGTAGCACTTAAAAAATTCTCCATTTTTCACGTTGTACGATGATGTTAAATGTTCTATTTTGATCTCAATACACATACCAATAATCCATAGTCAGAGAAATTATAAAGATTCACATAAATTCCATTGGCGACCATTTGTATGTGAACACCTTTAATTCGGTTTGTGTAAGAAAAAAGAATTGCATTGATGAACTTTACATTATATATTTGATTTACTTTTTAATTTTCCTGACATCACCTTATATTCCCCCATTAAAACGTGCTACTACCTGCTAAAACGTGCTACTTCCCCTTTAATGCCTGCACTATTTAAGATATTTCTTGGTTAAGGTGACAGACCTATCGGGTTATTTCTGTGATAACGAAATTGGCTTGAACGCTCTTCTTTATTAAGTTGTCAATTATTATTCAAGACAATCTTTAATCACAGGTGATTTTGTTATTATCATGTACTGGCATTATCTGCATAACCTATAATGTCCCGTTGAATTTCGTTTCCACAATACATACTCCAATAGGACTGCACCTTAAATGGTTGCATCATGCATATAGGTAATTGTTGAGTTGAATAACTAAATAAATGGTTCAGATGTCTATTTAAACGTACTAAAACGTTACATCGACCATCTTCGGTAATAAATTAAAGGCGTAGCACCATCAGCATTTCAATCATTCACAAAGATTTCAATTATCATTTTATTGCTGTTAACTTTATCAAATATTTTCCCCTAGCAAAGTTAAAGATGTTTCAATGTATTTCAAGCATTCACTATGCATTTTATTCATCATAACATTTTTGTGAACTTTATAAACTATTTTCCCTATCAAGTTAACCCTGAAAGATGAGCTCCCACGATATTAGCACAAAGCACTCATTTCTATCAATCATTGGATTGAATACACGAATCCATAACTTCCTCAAATAGCTATCACCAAGACCAACCCGTCTCTATATTCATACCCGTGGTACAGTTTCTCACGATGTGTAATGAGCACAGCATTAGGTATGAAAATCCGCCTTGGGGAGGGACGCACGCTTGTTAGGCTTCAAAGGTGGTGAAATCGTAAGGATTTAAAAACAAATACGAGAATGCAATCTACTTCCCATACTAGTTTGACGTTAAAGGGACCATTCTATATCGGGTTAATTTTGTGAAAAGGAAATTCGTGGGAAAAGCGTGTTTGAAGATGTGTCATTTAATTCAAACTGTAACATGTTTATATTAGTTTGATTTTTTTCGGGAAAAGCACGTTGACATTGAGATTGATTATTTTTAAGTAATTTTTTTTCTGTTGATAACTTTATTGTTTAATTACTAAGCTGTTTTAGATATAAATCAAAGCGTTTGAAATAAATGCATGTAACTGAAATTAATTAGTATATTCCATTGAATAGATTCAACCGTTCCTTAAATCTTTACTAACCTAAAACAGTAATAAATACGTGTTGAGCCTTTCTACAATAGAGAACTGTTCTACAGGTTCAGTGTCATAAGACAGAATCCCCGAAAGACAGAATTACCAAAAGGCAGAATAAATCACAACACCTGAGTAGCTGATTAGTGCTGACCACCCTGAATTCTATCTTTTTGGAAGATACCGTTCTACACTCCGTTAGGTTAAAGGGGCAGTAGCACGTTTTTAGGGGGAATATAGGGTGATGTAAGGAAAATGAAAATTAAAGATTTCAATTGAAAGACAATGTATTTAAACTAAATGGAGCAGTAATAATTCCAATATATAACGTTAAGTTTAGCCATGCGATTCCTTTTCTTACAAAAAATGAATTAAAGGTGTTCACACAAAAATTGCCGCCAATGGATTTTATGTGAATCTTCATTCTTTGTCCTCTGACTATGGATGATTGACTTGTGTAATGAGATTTTTGACACTGTCAAAATAATATATTTAGCATTCACTTACAATTATCAGTGAGAAATTCAAATTATAAAATTATCAAAAAACGTGCTACTGCCCCTTTAAGGTGCAATGCTACACTGAATTTCAGCGCCGTAACACCAATGGTTCGCTTGTTTCAGTCGATGCTCGTAAGTTTCACCGCAATGCATAATAATACAAGCAGCCTTGATATAAGTGAAATACTCTTGAAAGCGGCATTTGGGACCTCTCCTCATCTCACTTCGTATGTTCTTATTTCGAATTTATGCTATAAAATGTTACCAAAATATTTCAGATTCAATCTATGTCCCTGTTAATAGCACCGCATTACGTTTGAAAAGTCTAAATAAGTGGTGTACGTACAACACGTTCAAGATTGAACGTTTATTGAAAAGGGGGAACATACCCAATCTCGTCTACCCGTAAATATTGCCACCACTGTTGGGTGATTCTCACGATGTGTCGTTAACACTACATTAAGTATGATAATCCGCGAAAGGGAGGGACGCACGCCTGTAACAGTTCACAGGTGCGAATAGCACAGGTAAAAGGGAGGGTCGGGGTCACTGAGTGCACAGAGCCAATTCAATGTAAACATTGTAAACATCTGTCAAATGTTTGGGGATTCTTAATGTCACGAACAATGACTTAGATCCCGTTATGTAATACAGCTTACCTTGGGTGTTTTTAAAAACTAATTTTATCATTAACAGCCACCTTGATATATGCAAGGTTTACACTTTCGTGACTTCGTCCGGTTTCTGGATTAAATGTTCTTTCGAGTGTTCAAACCATGTTTATATTAAATCTACGGTAGGTATACTAATAAATTTCGAATTTAATTGAATTAATTAAAGTAAAACAATTTGAGGTCTTTTAGATTTTGAACAAAAACTCAAGTATATTTGGTAGGCAATGAAGGTGAGTTTCGAAGTTGTACCAAGGTTAGTATTTGTTATCCATAAATTCTTGGCATTTCTTTCCGTGGTGAGGATAGTGTCAATTGGAATGTAGTAGTATCATCTTAGAGCCATTCTACAAATTCTTCCATTAAAATGTTAACTTCTGTCAAAGTAGTTTGAAAATGTTTACACATTCTATCATATTCTGTTATAGACCTTATTTGTTTTTGAGCAAATCATTATAATTCCACGTTAACTATTATATGTAACATTATTCACCATTTTTATATTTGAATATCTTTGATGAAACCTCTGAATATGCATAATGACATAGCTTGTCACTCTTCATGTAAATGATTCGTTTTGGTATTTTCATTTTTACACTTACAAAACTTTGAAAGAATGCGTAAGACAATATTAATAACTTGCTTGAGAACGACATTAGTATATATGTCGAAATATCTCAAAATTTCAATAAAGAAGTTGTATATCATAATATTGCCGTTTTCATACTACATCATCTCAACGAAGAAGTACAAAACTTTTGATTCCTTTTGGTATTTTCATTTTTACACTTACAAAACTTTGAAAGAATGCTGAAGACAACATCATGTGTAGAGAGCTTCTTTACGTATCGACATAGATACCAGTATCCTTCTCTCACTTGATTGAGAACGACATTAGTATATATGTCGATATATCTCAAAATGTTAATAAAGAAGTTGTATATAAATAACATCATACTTCACATCTAAATTTCTAGAACGCCCATCAAAAGAGTGCGAAACTTTTGTTTGATGTGTCCAAGGCAGCTGTGTTTATAAAAATGAATGCTTCATAATATAATATTTTCAAGTTCCTTATCGAGTGAATCCCTGTCAAACAATGTCAGAACCTACGTGAATGCAACAGAGACGGTGAGACATAGCCATGTTTTACCAGAGCCTTTCCACTCCAATACAGGTATTTTACTAATTATCCAATCCGTTTTGAGTAAAAAGAGAGTTTCAAAGAACAAGAGAATGTTCATCTATTGAAAGGCAATTTATCTGACAAAAAAACTTTTTTCGCCTCTGCATTGTCAATATTGGATATTTTTAAACACGTACACATAAAAAGAAAGGACTCAATAAGGCACCTTGTTTTATCCCTCTATGCAGACTCCGTCAAATAAACAATCCTATTATCTCTATAACACACGTATCGTTTCAATAAAATTCCAAAAATGCCTGGTACGGAAATCCACAGGAGGCTAAATAGTGTATTTAACGCCTATATTCAGAAATCGGTGAATGTTTTCAGGTAAAGTGTCTACATTATGTACACTTGTCCCCGCCTCGTTTCTTTGATGTTCTCACCTATGGGCCATAAGGTTGGATGACTAATGAATAAAAAGCTATACCCCGACCTCCATATGTGTATTGATAGTTAGAGTGAAAATGCGATTCAAATAACGCTTATTGAACGTATCATGACAAGGCAAAAACGTGATTTATTCACAAGGTAGAAACGTATTTATTTATATCTAGTATGCTGCTTGAGGTTTAATAATGGATACTGATTTTTGTGTGTGTGTTCAAAAGTAATGGCAAAACTTTGTAACAAAGGTATGCATGAATATTTTTAAAACCCAATTTGTGAGTGCTTATAAATAGAAATGATGATTTTTTTGTTACATAAACCAAAAAGTCTTTCAAAACAAATCTGCAATTTGCAAATAGGCGATCTAAGGACGAATTTTCTTTTTTTCTTTTTTTAAGATAAGTGCAAAATTCCATTTCAAGTTGCTGATGGGTAAAAACGTGATACAACATGGTATATTGACTAACATTTGACAGTTTGATTACATAAATATAAATATCATTTATATTTTATATAGGTTCCCAATGGTATTACAAACCAAGGTATATTCAGAGGGAGCTTGTGAGTGATTGAATATAGTAAATGACAGGATGCCAAGAATTTCGTAGAATTCAAAATTATTTTACTGAAATTGCAAAATCAAACAACAAAATGAGGTCCAAAGTAAAAAAAAAAAAAAATTTCCATTTCAAATACATATGTATGTGACATTTGATTATGCTATTTTTAGTCCATTTTGTGTTGTAAATCACGAAAAGTTATAAATATTCAAGTAATGAATTCGTTTTGTTTGATGGCTGTCACTTTAATCGTCGATAGAAAGGGTTGCATATCCTTTACTTGACAGTTGTATTCATTTGAATTTTTAAAATTTTGTTGTAACATGTTTCTCTATTTTCATAGTTTTGAATCTGCATGAAGCGACAATTTTAGGATGTTTGCTTCGCGTTCTTGTGTTTTTTATGTATTATTCAGTTAGCAAAGTAATACATATTGAAATACTAAAGATAATGTTATATTTCATACATATACATATATACATGTAATGTTATATATATTGAAACAATAAAGAATATGTAATATTTCATGCATATACATATAATTTGTATAAAAGTATGTGTATATAATTTAGAATAGACAAACTACATATTTCTGTTAAATTTTCAAACCTTTCATTTTGGAGCTTGATTAACTCAACTAATAAAAGACACAATATATGCTAAAAATTATTGTAACATATAATTAAAAACATCATATGTCTAATAATTCATTTTGCATGTTGGTGGCCTCACGGTTCATTTTTAACATGCCTTTAGCATACTGTATCACAGGAAAAAGATTAAGACGTTGTAAATGAATAGTTAATGTGTCGTTTTGTGTCTCTTAAACCTTAAAGTTAGTCGTTTATACCTTTATAAACTATAAAATATATAATAGAAATCCTTTATTTCTTTTCTCGAACACAGAACTGTAAAATATACACCTAAGTTCTTGGTTTATTTCAAACTTTAAAGGGGCAGTAGCACGTTTTATGGGGGATATAAGGTGATGTCAGAAAAATGAAAATAAATGGTTCCAATTGAAAGACATATATCTAAACTAAATGGAGCAGTAATAATTCAAATATATAATGTAAAGTTTAGCCATGGCATTCCTTATTTCATTTGAATTACATGTGTTCACACAAAATGGCCGCCAATGGACTTTATGTGAATCTTCATACTTTGTCCTCTGATCATGAATGATTGGCTTGTGTAATGAGATTTTTGACACTATCAAAATAATACATTTAGCATTAACGTACAATTATCAGTGAAAAATATAATATTATCAAAAAACGTGCTACTGCCCCTTTAAAATAGACTGACAAGAGTGGAATATTTAGCATAGCTATAAATCAGCGTCCCCGCCCTCGCGGAATCACGATTTGCTGACAGAGCCAGTGTTGAATGAAGTTACAAGAATTTCATTCTTTCAAATTAAAAGTTATTGTCATTTACATGGCACTAAATTCCTAAGAAAACGTCTTAATTTGAATAATTTTAAACTACATAAGAAAAAGCAAAGGAATACTTCGGAGGTTTATAGTATATTCAAATGAATTATTATTGTTAAAATCTGAAGGGTTATGATTTTTATTTTTTTTCACAATAGAGTTTTCCTTAGCGAGATTTACATAAACTACGACCACACAATATTTCAATCACGAAGATGTTATTTATCTTGACTCTTTCTTTAAGAAATTCTCTAATATCGTCGTATTGTATATGATTCATAGTAAAATTATACATAAAACGACGAACTAATAAGTTCATTATTTTTCATACAAAATTGCAGAACTAAACATTTCTCTTCGTCGGCGAAGAAGTCATTAGAAGGATTTCAAATACTCAACCCATGAACCCTGTCATCTCAGATTTACTTGATTTGCTCTAAATATCACATTTCAAAAAGACTCAAATAGTATAGCAAACCAATATCATCCTCTATACATCATAATACAACCTCTTTCAATCAAAGATATAAGGTCAACCTTATCATATCAGATGATTTTTTTTCAAAACATCACATTCCAAAAAGACTCAACAAACCAATACCTTTCTTTATAAATCGTAATACAACATCTTTCCACCAAAGTTATAAGGTCAACCTTATCATCTCATATTAACTCAATTAGCTCATAAACTCCTCTTCCCAGGGATGTACAATGGCAAGAAAGGGGGCGTGGTCGAGTGTCCGTGGGAGCTGACTAGTACCCGTATGAAAGGGGACGCTGGTACCCCCTCCACCTCGTTCACCTTTTATGAAGTCCTCTGATGTGTAAACTTGACCTCAATGTCAGGGGTCAATTTCGTCCAGCTTTGTTCTGGTTTCCTGTTGTATGAATGGTAATAAAGAGCTGAGTGTTCGATGTTTGATATCATATTCTATAAAGACTTGAGGGTACACATACCTTGCACTCTTTATCCAGTCCGGATTCCTACCCTAATTTTTTTTCTGTCCCGCGGGCAAGACTCCAAACTGTTATTACGATAATTTAAAAAATATATATTTTTATGTTTGAAACCCTTTGGATCTACAAATTTTGTAAACCTAGGACATCAGATATTGTTCATGCAATGAATTAAAAGGTATAACAATGAGCCCTTAATTGCGATACTAAAAAAGGTAATGTTTGTTTTGTCACCAATTTATGCATATGAGAGTTCTTCGAATTATATCTTTCGTCAAACGTTAACTTTTGACAAGTTTAGCACAATATACTCTTTCAAATAAAATAGGTTATAGTTAGACTTATTGATTTGTATCACATTATTACAACAAACATTTTGTCATAAAGCCTATATCCTTCGAGGCTTATTGAAACACTAAGGGGATAACTGTTTGACTGTACTTCCTACAAATCTTCAATAAGCGTTTTTACACTTAAAAACGGCGATTTGATTTTTGCCGGAGGTTATTTGATATTTACCAAATGTAGTCAATTTTAAGAAGACAAGGAGTTTCTGGATTATCAACTTCTTTATTGTAGAATGTAGCGACGTTTCGGTATGGATTCTTATACCGTTTTCAAGCAAATGGGAAAATGGGAGTACAGCAATTTATACATATGGACATGATGATTAGATAACAACAGCAACAACAGGATAAGATAACAATTGCATGTAACGTAACATCAATTATTACATATTTTCAATATGAGCACTAGTGCATATATCACTTTTGCCTAGCAACGATTGTTGTAGCGCGAGTTCCCGTATATTTTTGCCGGTGACGTCATAACATCATTGTTCGTGTCGTCACTGTAGTCGGCCGTCGCAAGGGAAGCGGCACATTTCTTTGATATTTCTAAGATTGTTAAATGGAATAAAATCGGTAATAAAAAAATTATTACTCTCAAAAGTGTGTTATATTACTTTTAGCTCTCGCTCGGGTAATACAAAAATTCACACTCGTTTCGATAAAGTCAAATGACACACTTCCTCGGGGAATAATCTCTATTTCTAAAATGCTTAGTCCATTTTTACTATGCGAATATGCATATTCAATCATGAACAAGTTCAAAGACAACATTTAACCTTTGAAAAGATACACTAATTTTTCACAATTTAATATTACGCTTTTTGAAGACCACAAAAACACGTAAAACAATGTGTCTCAGTATAGATCGAAAAACAATTCTTAACGTAAATCAGTGTGTAAATGATTATGTCAAACCACTAGTCATTTCAAATCGCACGTAAAAACCCTGATTTCCAATAAAGCAGAAAATAGATAACATTTCGAAAATATCAGAAAAGGGATCATCAAGTGTTTTTCGATTAAAGATAATCCTTTTTGTCGATGATAATTTACAATGACAAAGTGTTCTTGTGTTTCTAATTTTTCTAACAGGACGGCGTTTTCCAATATTTCAATTTCCTTTACGGGATTATCAAAGGTCATTTTATGGTAACTAACATAATTTTCCTGGTCAACTATCAGGTTCAATCACAATTCACTTGAAAACATCATATGCATGTCACAATTTCTGATTTACCTGGTCGGATGATTGCTTTTCAATATCTAATTAACCGTATTTTCTTTGTCAGTAACCATATCCAATAATGATGTGATGAACATATGTTCACATGTTAAATTTCTATTTTCCCAGCAAGTTGAATGAAATGATACGGACATGAAAGACAACCCTGTGGCACACCTGCTAGCTTCAGAAATCTCCCTATACATTGTATACATATTTATGCATGTCATGATTTCTAATTCGGCTGATGAGCAGAATGTTTTTCAAACTAATCAATATGAGTCTCCTTATCAACGACAATGTGCAATCTCAATACCATGATGATAATTTCGAATGAAAAGATACGGAAATGAGAGACAACCCTGCTGCACACCTGCTAACATAATACCTCCTTTTGCATGACATGCAGATTTATCAAGCTTCATTATTATCAACCAACGGTCAAATGGGCAGTCAGGCGAGGATTATACTAATAATGTCCAGTGGTCAAATGGTCAACCGGGTTTATTGATGATAACAGACTCACTGTCCCTTCGTGAGCACTAATCATGGTCGTTTCTTTGTTTGTTGACCAACATTCCATGCGTGTTAGACAGCTGTTTCCAGAATGAACACGCGAGATCACTTGATGTATGTAGTATTAACTGAGTATGTAGGCCAGATTGTGATTAATATACATTGTGCCATGTGTGATTAATTAGTGAGCACGGTTTGCTGACAGAAAATATATAAAAAGAGTTAGATGACAGAAAAGTACCAAATGAATTCGGTGGCAAATATTAATGGGATTTGTTTGAAAAATTGGATGAAAAATAGTTGAAAAGAGGGTTTATAGGGGAAGATTATATCAAAAATGGAAATATTTTTTTATGGTTAATAAAAACCAAACTTAGCTGACAGTGAACAAAAGGGTAAATAATTTAGTGCCAATTGAACAACGAACTTTTTGAATAATTTAATGCCATATTAAATATCTAAAGAATAATGTTTAATAACTGAAAAGGGATGGACATTTTTCATTTACTTGACTTAAAAAGTCAGAGTTCGAAGCATCAAAGCATCACACATCAATATTTTTAAACATGTCAAACAGAATTAAAAGTCAAATGTAATGACGAACATACGAAGATGAAGATAAAGAGACTCTGGGTAATTTGATGTCTGCATTTTCTCATTAAGATGAAGTCTTGAAGTCTACAAACTATGTTTTGTCCTAATTAGTGCTTGTAAACCGCTATGTTTTACCCTAATTAGTGCGTGTAAACCGGTACTTTTCATAATTATTTATTGATCGAACATTACTGTGTAATGATTATGGGACTCTCGATACTATAATACATTAAATGCGTGTGTTCTAAATTAGCGAAGGTTTTACAAGTACAAACACAAATGAGCAATTGGTCAAATATTGAGTATTTTGTTGAATGTGCAACTTAATAGTGGTTGATTTCATTGATAAATCACAACATTCCATTCAATGTTGATTGTAGTGTGATGATAATGATACTCGTGACTTGTATGTGAAGCATTTGCTTTTGATTATTGCAAGAAAATACATCCAACACAATTGTGGTGTATCAAGATAAAATCCTACATTTTAAAATTAAATCGCTGCTTCATCTTCTACGAAGGTGTCACTTTCAAAACGTATTTGTACGGTTTGGCTTCCTGAAAGGATTCGATTTTACTCCGAACGATGTTGAAATATTTTGGTAAAATCAGCAATGTTTGCTGATGCGAAATAAAGCTTACAAAAAACTAATCTTTTACAGATGACCTCGTGTTTGATAAGTTATAGTTTTAAGTCTTTAAGTTAACCATACATTTTCGAAGGTTTCGAAGGGTCAACAAACAACTGATGTTCATGAAGATAATGAATGTAATTTTCAATTGAAACATTGACTTCAGAACCTGGTATGTTAAAGGGGCAGTAGCACGTTTTAGGGGGAATATAAGGTGATTTCAGGAAAATGAAAAAAGATTTGTTCCAATTGAAAGATTATGTATTTAAACTAAATGAAACAGTAATAAATCAAATATATAATTCGAAATTCAGCCACGCGATTCCTGTTTCTTACACAAAATTAATTTAAGGTGTTCACACAAAAATGGTCGCCAATGAACTTTATGTGAATCTTAATATTTCTCTGACTATTGATGATTGGTTTGTGTAATGAGATTTTTGACACTGTCTAAATAATCCATGTAGCATTAACGTACAATTATCAGTGAAAAATTTATATATAAAATTTTCAAAAAAAGTGCAACTGCCCCTTTAAAAACCAACATTTAAAGATCTTCGGCATTGTCTACCAGTCTGACTCAAAGAGGGCAACTGAATGTCGCGAATAGTTGAGTTTTACTTACAGGTCTTCATGAACGTAGGACAGCAGGAGTAAGCTCCCTTTTTAGACTTTCTATCGATTACAAATCAATCTGGACGATTGAGGAACTGCACTGATTTGTCGTCTGCTTTCGCCAACATTGAGTGACGTTCCACAGAGAGTGTTGTCCTTCAGATAAGCCAAGGTGTTTTATTCTTCTCAAAACCATGTTTAAATTAAAATGCTAATTAAAGAGAAAGTAGTGTAGCATTATGACATTAAATCATAGAGTGAGATACTCTTTTCTATTAATGAAATAGACCCTCTGTCTACAGTGGCGATATATCTAACATGAAAGTAGCACTTTAAATTTTATTTTGATTTTATCAGGTAATTCATAGAATATCTGTCTTTCGTTGACTAATACCATGTTTATCAAATCTAGTAAGGTAGAAAAGTCATATGTTTTACTTGTAGCTCCGTCACATGAAAATATAAACTTTCTACCTCACTCCATGAGATATACATAGTAATAGTCATGGGAAGAAATATATCCACTATATCATATGGCTTTGTTGTTTTAAAAAAAATCCAAATATTCTGGTTTGATTTCGTAATTCACCCACTCGGAAAACATATTGCATATGTTCATGTATATTTTAATATTTTTCATTTTTTTCATATACTTACTACACTTTAATACTCATATTAACACAAGCTCAATGATTACGACAGACGACAAATGTAGAAAATATATATTTATTTTCAGAATAACATGTTTTCTGTAAGTAAAAGGCATCTAAATCGTGGATTAACGATACAAAAATGTATAAAAGCGTGTGATTATACAATCTACATATGATCAAACAATAAATACACTGATTATAGATGCGTCACCTAGGTCCAAGGACCAATCACAGTTGTTTAGTAACCTTTTAAAATGAACTAAGTCATGTTTTACTATTCAAAACAGTGAAGTAACTTTACTATTAACTAAATCTTTGCAAAATGTAAACGAGAAAAATCATACTAAACTACGTATTGTGAAAAAACACTTATCATCATCAATTAACATCTTCCTCCGCAAAGATTAAAACGCCTGTCGCGGACCTGCCTTATCTAACCCTTGCTGCCGACCCTTGACTTTTCTGGTTTGCTAACAGCGCCCTCTGTAGAGATAATTTATTGCCTCTAGTTACACCCTACAACAGCCAATCACCGATCCTCTTTTTTGTGTTTCTATTGGCTGACCACGATTAATCAAGTTTGTCATAATATTATTTTGAAACGATTATTTTCTTGATTGTTTTCGGTGTTGCAATACTTTCACTGATTGATTAAAAAGTGAAATTAAGTAAAATATATCGATCTGCACTTACAGGCGCTATTCTCTCTTTAATTTTTTTAGTTGTCCGACTTCCACAGAAGGGCCGCCTTGTTATTTTCAGTCTTATGTACTTTCTTAGAGGACTTTCTGATTGGACTATGACTTTCCCTTATAGTAAGCTACAGAGCAAGAAAAGAGAACAGGACAGGAAGGCTTAAATGAGTAAGTTTGCAATTTTTCTATTTAAGCTTTGTGAACAAGATGCGTTATAAGTTGGCCGAAAGTATGAGAAGATGAAGAGGTCGTAAAATATAATACAAGGAGAAAGCACATATTACGATATCGCAGTACCCTTTTATACAGACATATGTGAGTTGAAATAGGCAATAAACTGTATTGGACACAGAGCATATGTAACAAATACAATATTTTAGTGTCAATATCCTCCTACATTCAACACAATAGGAAATGAGTATTTCAAAACAAAAATTTTGATAATTATGAGCTGCATGGAAGTTAAGACACTTATTGAAGCACACATAAAATATACATTACTTCGCGCATTGATCAGTCGAAAACAATACGTTACACTGATGGCAGTTTCGTTTTGCAGTATTGCCGTTTACGATACAGTCGTCGACTTTATATTAACAATGTCTAATCATAGACGGAATGTGTCGTTAAATGAGGAACGATCAACCAACAATGACGTCACAATTGAGCAAATTACATACATCTGACAATAAAGTTTACCTAATATTAAAGGAAATCTCGAAGCCTTGGTTTGAATTGGTATTGTATCGAAATGAAAGTCTCTTTAACTTGAATTTAAAAAAAAAAGCCGTATTTTAAATATCTTCAATTAAGAAATCGCAAAATATAAAAACCAATTCACCGTGTTTAAAACATTGAATCCAAATTACCTACAGCAGATCATCAGAGGATAAAAACATCTTTTTATTTTGTTCGAAACTTCTTTCTTTCCAAAAATATCCAGAGACAAGAGAAATCCTTAAGAACTACATTGGCTTGAGACGCGAGGGATCAAATCATAGCTGAGTAAAGTACGACTGTTTTTCCGGCTCGTACGCAGCGTTTGCATAAACTGGCGGTTTCATCTCCGTCTGAGGTGGTGGGTAGGCCAGAGGCGTGACGGAAAGACCGCGACGTTGACGACAGATGTCGTCGTAGGTCAACTCCCCGTAGTCCTGGGGCCGCATCTGATGATGTTTCAGGCCAGTGGGACGTAATAGGCATCTGATGTCCTGGGGAGAAAATGAAAGTAAACTTGTAAGAAAACTAGAACGTAAGTAAAATAGGAAAGTGAAAGTAGAAGAAAAGTTTGGTCTTCAAGATGTTAGAAATTATATGGAAATTAAGATAGTTTGCCCTAACGACTGTAAGGACATAATGTATATGTAATACCGTATTTCCTCTAATAAGCGCCGGGTCTCCAATAAGGGCCGGGCCTCTAATAAGCGCCGGGGGGTCATAGGTTGTTGAGAAAATAAGCGCCGGGCCCCTTATAAGCGCCGGGTCTCTAATAAGCGCCGGGTCTCTAATAAGCGCCGGGTCCTAATCATTAGATAAAATGCTCCCTCAGTTAACAATTTACAGGTATTCATTGTAAAAGACAAACAAAACAAAGTTCAATTCTCTTTGAAAGAAATAAGCGCCGGGTCTCCAATAAGCGCCGGGCCTCTAATAAGCGCCGGGGGGTAAAGGAGTGCTGAAAAAATAAGCGCCCGGGCGCTTATTAGAGGAAATACGGTATGCACGAAACTTGGTTGAAGATCTAAGAAAATAAAGCAATTCTACCAGTTTGGCTCTCAGGACGAAAGAATAGTAAAAATAAACCCAACATTGTTCAAACCCTCCAAACTGGCAGATTTTTGAAAGAGGGGTAGATTTTTGGAAAACTACAGAAATTCCCCTGGATTAGATCCTAGGAACTCCCAGAATATACCCCTGTATACTTTGAAGGGGGTATAAGTTTACGCTTAAACCGATGTCCTCAATTTATGTCGAACAGCGGTAATATTGCAAAAGCAGTAAATTACGTATGTTTTGAAGGGGGTGTTATTTTAAGCTTACACCGGTCTCCTCAATTTATGTCGAACAGCGGTAAAATGACAAAAGCAGTAAATTACGTATGTTTTGAAGGGGTTGTTATTTGAAGGTTACACCGGTCTCCTCAATTTATGTCGAACAGTGGTAATATTGCAAAAGCAGTAAAAATTACCTTTTTAAGGGGGTGTTATTTTAAGCTTACACCGGTCTCCCCTAATCATCGTCGAACAGCGGTAATATTGCAAAAGCAGTAGCCTAAATTACGTATGTTTTGAAGGGGGTGTTATTTTAACCTTACACCGGTCGAACATGGTCGAACAACCGTAATCTTGCTATTGCAGTAAATTACGTACCCCTCCACACTTGACGAGCTTGTAGATGGCGATGATTGGGATGGTGACGATAGAGATACAGGCCATGCCCCAGCCGATACCTACAGCCCACTGCGGGTAAACGTAGGTCCCTGTCGGACGATCGTAGGTCAGCTCCGAGTAGTTGATAGCGCTCATCACGAACACAGACTGAGGGAGAAGCAGAGGTGAGGTGAGGTGTCATGATATCACCAAATTGGGGTTGTCATCAAAGTAATGGAGGCATCGTGGTTAACTGTACAGGTGTTGAGATGTGGTATGAAGTTGTTATACAATAATTTCAAGAAATAACTGGACTTGACTTTGATTTTATTGAATGATTAACTGAGAGTAGGCCTGCTCACGATATCGAGAACAGAAGACGGGGGAGATGGTATCAGGGGATTGAAGGGGCTATGAGGATATACAAACCCCGATGTACCATTCAATTCATGATAAATGCTTGGAATCATTATTAAATTGTTAACCAAGTACCGGATGCCTCGGGTCCTACATGTATAGATCACCAAATAGATCACCAAACGTAGAATGTCATAACTGAGTTCTATGTTAATTTACAACATTTTCGGATTTTCGTTTTGGAGATGTGAGCCCTATTTATGTCACAAGTACAACCATTGAAATTATTACTTTGGATCAAGTAATATGTGGCCACCGAAGAATTGACTATGTTTTGAATAGTTTTTGATTAATCTACAATCTATTTGGTGTGTGCGCCCCTTTCAGTCACCCGCCCACTGGATCCCTGAATGTTTAACTTCAAATAATTTATCGTTGACTTTGATTTTATATAATTGAATGGTGTAGAGTACTCACGATGCAGAAGATGGGAGAGAAGAACATCCAGCAGACCATCATGTATGGGAAGATCCTCCAGCCCAGCATCATCTCGCAGTTGTCCAGGAACCGCTTCACGCCTGCAGCACCACAAGGGTTAATGTTACAAACTGTCTGTGATCAATTCTATATTTCAGCTGAATTACGAGGAGCGGGGTTTTCGTTTTTTGTTTCATATCCAATATATGTGCTCATGGGTTTTAGTTATTTATCAACATATTGATCTATGAACTGACAGTAGATACTGGAATTTGATATAACCATGTGGTTACGAACCACAAAGATGTGGTTATAAGGTATTCATCATAAATCGAACGCAAAACCAGATAGTTTTCTCACAACATAATTTTTTTTTACAGGATAGAAGATTATTCCCGTATTTCCTTTAACACAGCAAAGTTGAAAACATGGATTTCGAGATGATATATAATAATTATTTTTTGGAGTAAGTTATCAACTGACCGTAAATGTAGGAGATGCCGATAAGCTCGAAGAAAGCGACGAGCAAGATGATCCTACTACCAGAGTAGTAGTCGAACAGCTGGAACACGTACATTCCGCCCTGCAGGGGAAACAAGCACATGTTGATAATGTAATAACGAACATATTGGAAAATATTCCAAGTAAAACAGAAACATGAATTTGTTTTAATCGATTTGTTTAGATATTCTTAGAGTAAACTTTGTGCTCTTTTTGCTCTTAACAAAAAGCTATTTTGCTTCATATTTTTTTTACCACTTTATTTCTTTTCGTAGGATATCATACATTTTGCTTAATATTTTAGACATGGGGCCTTTAATGTCATCTTTAAATTCTCTGATTCAGGTGAAACGGAAGTCAGCATTAAACATGTCCTCGGCGCTTATTAAAGGGACTAAGAAGCCGATATAAGCCTATCCATAAAAGGCCATATGCATGCTTTAGGGTCGTTAGTATTAAACGAGATGTCATGGACTCGGGGTACGAGTTCGGTTATTAGAGATAATACGGTATTAACCTATCACGAAGGACACAACTACTCACACAGGTGACCATGGACCATACCCGTACTTATAAGAGAGTACAGGTATAAGATACTAGGAACTATAAGATACTTACATTGGTGACCATGGACCATACCCGCACTTATAAGAGAGTACAGGTATAAGATACTAGGAACTATAAGCTACTTACACAGGTGACCATGGACCATACCCGCACTTATAAGAGAGAACAGGTAGAAGATACTAGGAACTATAAGCTACTTACATTGGTGACCATGGAGAGACCGATGAGGAAGGAGAGGAAGCACACGAAGCCGATGAAGACTTCCCGACGGTATCCCTTCCTGAGGTACTGGGGATACTGGTCCACTACAGCCGTGATCACTCCCTCCACACCCACAAACTGGGGGGAGACATAAACTCATATATATATATATTGTATATTGCAGTGTTTAAAATATAGCCCGTTCGCCAGTCCTTTAACTGGCTACTTTTTCCAGCACTAGTTTCATTTTGGTCAGTACTGTACAACTGGTCCACTACAGCTGTGATAACTCCCTCTACACCCACAAACTGGGGACAGGATACAAGTTATATTAGACCCTAAACAAGTTTTTTCACACAAATTCAAATCTTTAATATGTGATATAAAATTAAATGAAAGAGCCTAAAGCTGAGGTATATAGAGTTGCCAAAATTTTCTAGACTAAAAGGGGCAGTAGCACGTTTTTTGACAATTTTATATTTTCAATTTTTAACTGATAATTGTAAGTTAATGCTAAATGTATTCCTTTGATAGTGTCAAAAATCTAATTACACAAACCAATCATCCATAGTCAGAGATCAAATTATAAAGATTCACATAAAATCCTTTGGCAGCCATTTTTGTGTGAACACCTTTAATTCATTTTGTGCAAGAAAAGGAATCTCATGGCTTAACTTGACATTAAATATTTGATTTATTGATGATTCATTTAGTTTAAATACATTGTCTTTAGATTGGAACCCTTTATTTTCATTTTCCTGACGTCACCTTATATTCCCCGTAAAAACGTGCTACTGCCCCTTTAAGAAGGTCCTTTAATGAATTTTCTGCTTTACGGTCTGGATAGCATGGTATTATGTGGATACTGTGTTAAAATGCTATCATAATAACAATGTTGACCATCTGCAGACAAGAGAGTTGGTCATAAACCAATGAAAATGAACGTATATATCATCTATCTTCTATCAAAACAACGATTGTGGTTGATTATCAACTAAAATGATTTTCAAAATGAAGCCAAGCAGTTATATCATTCAGGGTATTAAATATATGGATAACAGAAATTATGTGGAGTATGCCACATGTCGATGGCTGTGTCGTTCTCAAAAGGAAGCTCATCTTCCACCTTGTAAAACTTAAGGAAGCGACCAATACGATTAGCTCTTACATAATGCTGACCAATGAAATGGAGCGTTGCATACCTGACTGTCGAGTCCGAGGAGGATGACCATGAGGAAGAAGAGGATGGACCACACGGGGGCTGCGGGCATCAGGGACACTGCCTTGGGGTAGGCGATGAACGCTAGGCCGGGACCTGGAGGCAAATTAATTATACTCGTTAAACTCCTTATTGAACCTAGCTAGATACAGTAACTGGTTGCGTCAGACATCAGGGACACTGCCTTGGGGTAGGCGATGAACGCTAGGCCAGGACCTGGAGGCAAATTAATTATACTCGTTAAACTCCTTATTGAATCTAGCAAGATACAGTAACTGGTCGCGTCAGGCATCAGGGACACGGCCTTGGGGTAGGCGATAAACGCTAGGCCAGGACCTGGAGATACCATTGAGACAGTGTATAAACCTAGCCTCGATAAAACTCGCTGAACTCCCTTTTTGAACCTAGCAATATGCAGTAACTGGTCGCGTTAGCCTACCTAACGAATTGACCAATCAGGGCTTATCTAACCAAGCCGCAAAAGTCTGCATTTGCAAATAAAATTCAAATTTCGAATCTGGCGATACGGTCAAGTTTAAAGTTGTTGATATCTATTTCTTTTTTAGTATTAACAAAGAAATGTGTAGTCTCGACGGTATTCAACCAAAACTTGTACATGCTACAGCTTCCATAATCAAGAATTGGTCTGATCCTTTATACCCAAAGTAAATGCATGATTGTATTGGTTTAACGTTAATGTTTTGCACAGCAGAAGTTTTTGTTTGGATACCTTTTGGTAGATACCCTAAGCGAATGAGCCTGTACCTTGGTATACGAATGATAAAGCATTGTTCACAAGCCTTGTTTGTTGAGTTCTACTTTCGTTTTAGTAATACTATTAAGGCAGGTATCGTCACAAAGCCATGAGTCAAACTAGATTAGCGTTTGCGGGATACCGCAAAAGCAGAGCAGCCCCGGAACTTTGGGTTTCGCCTTACCCTGTTCCGCCTTTTACAGGCCTCACCAAATTGGGAATTTTCTCGTGACCTTGACCTTTGACACTCAGGGTCACACAATCAATGAACACATTTCATTGAGTATAACATTATTTTAATGAAATAAAGTGTTAAAAATTAAATTAATCCATTTTCTCCATATATGTTGACCTTGATGTGACCTTGACCATCGACAGTAAGTACCCAAAACTTTTTGAAAATGTTGTACTTCTCAAGAGATAATATATACAAAATCTAAACTTCATGGCACAAAAACTTTTCAAGTTATTGTGTTTACAAGGAATTGCAATAACTCATATCTCATGACCTTGACCTTTGACCTTCAAGGTCACACAATAATTGAAAACTTTTTATTGAGTATAACAATCATGTATTGATTAAAAGTGATTAAAAGTGATCATAGTTAAAATTAAGCATTTTCGCTAAACCATGCTTAAGTCGTGACCTTGCTGTGACCTTGACCTTTGACAGATTGTAGCCGACACCTTTTCAAAAAAAAATTCTTTTCCAAGGATGATATATACCAAGTTAGAGCTTCATAGCACAAAAACTTTTCAAGTTACCATGTTTACAAAGAATTTTGTGGTGATTTTATAACTCGTGACCTTGACCTTTGAACTTGAAAGTGAACATGTCATAATGATTCCCTGGAAGTATTAACATTTAGACATGTTCATGAGTTCTGAAAAGCTAAATGGGATAAATTTATACCCCAATTTAGTGCATTTTGTAATAACTCATATCTCATGACCTTGACCTTTGACCTTCAAGGTCACACAATCATTGAACACTTTTTATTGAGTATAACAATCATGTATTGATTAAAAGTGTTCATAGTTAAAATAAAGCATTTTCGCTAAAACATACTTACGTCATGACCTTGCTGTGACCTTGACCTTTGACGGATTGTAGCCAAAACCTTTCCATTTTTTTTTACTTTTCCAAGGATGATATATACCAAGTTAGAGCTTCATAGCACAAAAACTTTTCAAGTTATCGCGTTTACAAGGAATTCTTAGAGTGAATACATATCTCGTGACCTTGACCTTTGACCTTGAAAGTGAACGTGTCAAAATCGTTCCCCCGAGGTATGAGTAGTAAGGTATGAATAAGAGTTCTGGAAAGCTTAGTGGAAAAAAGTTATAGCTAGTAGTACGAGTGCGGCGGCGGCGGCGGCGGCGGCGATGGAAACTTCACAAAAACTGATAGCTAGACGGGGCTGCTAATAAACATCACACGGCATGCATTCAGTACTGAACATAATGTATTAAAAGTACAAACTTACAATACTCGACGCTTTTAAAATCTAGCGACGTTTACTGGGAATATTTTTGTTACATTACCTGACATGGCATTGGTACGCAACACATCATGGGAAGGTTTTTATTACTCTTAATCTTAATTCTATTATGAGTATTTTCTAATATTTGTTAGACATCATGCAAAACAAAGCTCCAAGCAAAGTGAAAAACAATTCTTATTAGTGATTGCATTCCATTTTCTCACATCACAAAAAATAATCTTATTCAAATTATTGAAGCGATTTTGATAAATTTAATAACCTACCTGCTTTTTCTGCCCTTTTAATTTGATTGGGAATAAATGGAACACGTTGAATTGAATATAACATACTTCCAGTCGTTATCAGAATTATTTGTCGGAGAAATTAAATAGAATTGAATATCTTTAAGGTCGCTTGCGACTATGTTGGGAAAATATTTGTTTAATCACTTCTAATTTATGCATTTTCAAGTGGAATATTGGAGTAATGAAGATTTTCAGGATTGAAAACCTTTATGATTTGAACACACAAGACGTTCTTAAAGTATTGATATATTCTAAGCTTTCTCCCGCATCAAGTGCATTGTACGTTAGCAATTTTTCCATCATCATGTGAATGGTATTGTCGATTCTGAATATAAACTTTTACCTCGCTTGGAGCTAAATTGCTTCATCCATTTTTTGGTGGAATGTGCCATGATTATAGAAGAAGAAGAAGAAATGTTTATTTTTGTGTCACGCCACAATCCACATAAAATTACATTATATCTGTTCACAGTAGAGAAATCCAGATTTGTTTGCCTTTTAAAATGAAGCCTTATCACTACCTACCAGATTCTGCTACATCCTGGATGGCTCTGCCCTGTGTTTTGGCCATGGAGCCGAGGATGGTGAACACGATGAAGCCGGCGAACACACTCGTTCCACTGTTAGCCAGGGCGAACAGCACAGAGTCCCTGGAAAAATCAGGAAGATAATGTTGTAAAAAGGTATATTTAAAAAAAGATATTTGCTTAAACGTCCATCATTAAAGGGGAAGTAGCACGTTTTAGAGGGTGATGTCAGAAAAATGATAATAAGTGGTTCCCATTATTCAAATATATATAGTAAAGCCATGCGATTAATTTTTCTTACACAAATTGAATAAAAGGTGTTCACAAAAAATAGGCGCCAATTGATCTTATGTGAATCTTCATACTTTTTCCTCTGACTATGGATGATTGGCTTATGTAATGAGGTTTTTGACACTGTCAAAATAATACATTTAGCATTAACTTACAATTATCAGTGAAAAATTTAAAATACAAAATTATCAAAAACGTGCTACTGTCCCTTTAAGATTAGGATATCAAAGATACATTTTTCAGAGGGTAAGCCTCGCATGACTCGATTTTCTGAAGAAATAAATAATCGCGAATGAGACATTCGGTCATATATATTATTTGATTTAGTGGAATCGCTTTTGGTAGATTACCTGAAAATGAGCACCAAATTAATGATAATTAACATTTATCTTACAATTGCAAAGAACGAAATAATTTCTATCGGCGAATAAAGTAGGCTGGCGTCAGTAGAATTGTTTCTTAAAAGTTAACCCCCTTTATGCCACACACTAAACAATCCTGCAACTTTCATTTTCACTAAACAATTATAACACATTTTCAACATGGTAACATATTATTTCTTGTAAAACAAAAGTTAAAATCTCATTTTGGACAAATGCAGATACTTTTCTGATAATATTTTGCCTTGGTATTTCATTTGTTTAATGTACGTATACGTTGATTGATGTACTTCAGGGGAGGTAACTCTAACAGTCATAATTTGATCGACAGCCAAGAGGCCATAAACATCTGTCAACGTTCACACAGGCTGCACCTTTATGTCCCGTCTGTATACAAACTTACTCGACTGAATCAAGAAGCCAGTATTAATGGACATTTACTGAGTTCAGGTATGCGTAGGGTATTTTTAGATACAGGTAAAACAAGTTTACTCAACGGTTGGTGAATATAGGCTTATGCTTATAACACCGGTTCTTTAATTCGCGGAGGTAGGTCATGCAAGGCTCGTTGGTCTAGGGGTATGATTCTCGCTTTGGGTGCGAGAGGTCCCGGGTTCGAATCCCGGACGAGCCCTGTTTCCTTTTGTTTTTATAAAACACTTTAAAACGGTACTGACATGAGGATGCCTTTTTTAAAAGTAAAACTTTTATCTTTTAAAAAGATAGTTTAGAATGAGCTCTCAAAAACCCTAGAACTGTTGTACCACGAAAGGCAGTTTAATTAACATACCAATATTTATCAGTAACATAAGGAGATTGTTATTTACTGAATATGCTTCTCATCTGTGATTTGGAAATATTGGATCCATTACCTTCCCAATACGTAACAATACAACATTCGACATTATCTACTTTGAAACGCCACTTCCAGTATTCTCATCACACTGACAAAGAGTGATAACCTACAACGAATTTGAATAAAACCCCCAGGAAACCGGGCTATATATCAGTAGGTATTGGATTTGAGTTTTTATTCTATTTGGAGCTGAAACCAAAAAAATGACCCGGTTAAAGAAAATGTCAGGTATGAGAGAGCTGCTTTAGATATAATTTCTAATGATAGAATGTTCGATCTAAAGAGTTGTCCATTGTATATGAGTCCCATCTTACCTGTATGAGTTGTGATGAAACTTGTTGTAAGATCCGAGAGCTGTCAGCGCGCCTAGAGAGATGGAATAAGAGAAGAAGATCTGTGTACCAGCATCAACCCACACCTAGAATATGGAGAAGAAGATTTAGTTCATAGTTCAGTATCGTCATTATCGTACCATATAGTTCAACATAAACTGATAGAGTACCAAGAGAGATTGAGAAGAAGAAGATCTGGGTACCAGCATCAACCCACATCTAGAATATGGAGAAGAGGATTTAGTTCATAGTTCAGTATCGTCATTATCGTACCATATAGTTCAACATAAACTGATAGAGTACCAAGAGAGATTGAGTAGGAGAAGAAGATCTGGGTACCAGCATCAACCCACATCTAGAATATGGAGAAGAGGATTTAGTTCATAGTTCATTATCGTCATTATCGTACCATATAGTTCAACATAAACTGATAGAGTACCAAGAGAGATTGAGTAGGAGAAGATCTGGGTACCAGCATCAACCCACATCTAGAATATGGAGAAGAGGATTTAGTTCATAGTTCATTATCGTCATTATCGTACCATATAGTTCAACATAAACTGATAGAGTACCAAGAGAGATTGAGTAGGAGAAGATCTGGGTACCAGCATCAACCCACATCTAGAATATGGAGAAGAGGATTTAGTTCATAGTTCATTATCGTCATTATCGTACCATATAGTTCAACATAAACTGATAGAGTACCAAGAGAGATTGAGAAGGAGAAGATCTGTGTACCAGCATCAACCCACACCTAGAATATGGAGAAGAGGATTTAGTTCATAGTTCAGTATCGTCATTATCGTACCATATAGTTCAACATAAACTGATAGAGTACCAAGAGAGATTGAGAAGGAGAAGAAGATCTGGGTACCAGCATCAACCCACATCTAGAATATGGAGAAGAGGATTTAGTTCATAGTTCATTATCGTCATTATCGTACCATATAGTTCAACATAAACTGATAGAGTACCAAGAGAGATTGAGTAGGAGAAGAAGATCTGGATACCAGCATCAACCCACACCTAGAATATGGAGAAGAGGATTTAGTTCATAGTTCATTATCGTTCACTATATTTCATTATCAATTGTAAAAGTACCCAGAGAGATGGAATAGGAGAAGGTGATCTGGGTTCGAACATTAACCCACCCTTGAATATGGAGAATACGAGTTCATAGTTCATTATCGTACACTATGGTTCATTATCAACTGTGAGAATACCACGACAGATGAATTAGGATAGAATGTTAAGAGAAAGGTTGAATGTCATACTTCATCATCAAATAGATGCTAAAAAGATATCAGGGGATAAGTTGGGGTAAAACGCGGAGACATATACGCTGATGTAGCAGGATGTCCTTACCTGGATGTCACTGAGCTTGTCGATGTCAGGTTTGAGGTAGAAGAGGACGCCATCACCAGCCCCGTCCAGCAAAGAGTTCCTGATCAGCAGACACGTCATGAAGATATAGGGGGAGGTGGCCGTCACGTACATCACCTGGAGGGGGAGAGGGGAGGGTGTCATTATAAGCAGTGAAAATTGATAACGTTTACTATCTGATTTAGCAGAAACGTCATGAAGATGTAGTTGAAGTTGCTGCCACGTACATCACCTGCAGGGGATAGGGGAAGGGTGTCATTATAACCAGTGACAATTGATGACGTTTACTATTTGATCTGCAGACACGTCATAAAATGTAGGTGAGGTTGCTGTAACGTATGTGTATATGTCACAATATGTTGCTAGAAGGTTGACAAGGTTGAAGATCTCACCTTGCCAGAAGACTTGATGCCCTTACAGATACAGGCGTACACGACGATCCAGGCGAAGATGAGACAGAGACACAGGTCCCACTTAATACCGCCCATGTCGTGGATACCTTCAGAGATACCCAGCACCTTCCGTCTGTAATACGGGAGGTTATGCTTTAATACACATGACTTGTGAAGACGTACAAGACGTTCTAAATGTATATAAAAACTTCACCATTGTCAATCAACATAGGATGGTATCAAGATTCCAAATCAAAATTAATTTTGAAAGTTATAAGTACCAGAATTTGAAATAATGAGTTTACAAAGCCCTCACTTCAAAACTCTTTCACATGCTCAATGAAGGGCTTGTAGAGACTTCGAAGAATCAAAATGAGATTAAATTCCAAATTAAAAGGAAATATCGGAAAGAGATAGGAAAGCAAAAATACCAAAGTCAAATTTTTTGAAAATAATTGTCTAAAGCACTTACTCCCAGTACTCCGTGACGGGGTCGATGAAGGACTGAGAGATGTTGACTTCGGTGAGTCTAGGGATGATGCCAGTGGGAGAATCGCTGTAGTTGGCGGAGAAGTCGAAGGACTCTGAGCAGTTCTCCGTGTTCCATTCGTGGTTACACGTGGACCAGGGCAGCTCCGTGGTGAAGGACGAGAACATGTAGTAGAAGGCCCAGGCAAGGATCACGTTGTAGTAGCAGTTGAGGAAGAACACGATCACCACTGTGGCCATGCCGATACCTGGGAAGAAAAGGGGTTAAGTTTTCAATTTGGCAGAAAGAACATGATCACTACTGTGGCCATGCCGATACCTGGGAAGAAAAGGGGTTAAGTTTTCAATTTGGCAGAAAGAACATGATCACTACTGTGGCCATGCCGATACCAGATAAGAAAAGGGGTTAAGTTTTCAATTTGTCAGAAAGAACACGATCACCACTGTGGCCATACCGATGCCTGGGAAGGAAGGGGTTAAGTTACATACATGGACATACTGTTATCTGCGGTCAGTGGTAGACTCAGTGGAAGAGGTAGAATGAAAACTAAGACTAAGGACATGAGGAAGAACACGTGTTATGAGCGGTACAGGGGCGGGCTCAGTAGTAGAAAGGGTAGAATGAAAACTAAGGTCATGAAGTAGCAGTTTGAGAAGAACATGAGAACTACAGGAACTTCTCGTATACCTGAGAAGGGGGTTAAAGACATACTATATATAGTGGCAGTAGACTGAATGTAGAGGTCAGGCAAAGATGCACTGGTACAGTGGTAAAATCTATTGTTTTGATTGGGATTAGAAGAAGGGGTGATGAATAATGGTCGAAAGTCCAGGCTAGGGAGAGCATAACACGATTGCTATTTGGACCATGATATGGTTGTATCAAGAAACAGATTACATTTTTGTATTTCAACGTTGTTATGAGTGTGGCAACAACAGGCGGTGATTGTAAAATACTAGTTTTGTACCATGGCCAAATCAATACCTTCAGGTGACCAATAAGACAGATATGGGTCTGATGAATTGATATATTTGAATGTCTTCACAATGTTGTGTAAAATGTAAGAGCCAAGAATAAAGCCTAGTCACTCATCGTTCATTAAGTTATTATCCTCAGATATAAAAGATATTCACGACCAATGAAATAAGCAAAACATTTTATGAATTGCAACTTTTAACAACTAATGGTGAAATATCAGAAGAAACATGATCGAGGCTATGCCATTGTATAACATAGATAACACCTAACACTTATATTCATGAATATGAATGGATTAGCAACATATGTACACTTAGTAAATTTGAGTTTTTATCGACTGGCGATGACATATCAGAAGACATATGCTTAAGATTCATCCCATATAGAACCTATATAACACCTTACACTTATATTATGAATATGAATGAAAGGAACACAATGATAAGCAAAACATTTTCACTTAGTATTTCTGAGCTTTTATCGACTGACGATGCCATATCAGAAGACATATACTAAGGATTCAGCCTATGTAAAACATAGATAAAACTCTACACCTATGTTCATGAATATGAATGGAGGAAACACAATGTGCTTGCAGATATGACCTTCACTTTATGGGTACTGACACCACCGAGGTTAAACAGGCCAGCAGCCGGGCAACACTGATCTACATTTGTAGAATGACTGGGGTAGATACAATGAATGCATAATCACGTATATGTCTGCCTTATGCAAGCTTAACGACTTATGTCATTTCGATACTGGGAACAAGCGTATAATGAAATTCAGTATAGTAAACCGTCAAGCAGAAGACGATGAAGATGATTTAACGAATTAGTAGGAAGATATGAATAAGAATTGTGACTGTCTGAAATGATGAAATCATTGAATATGAATATGTGTCGATACTTTTAAAAAATACAATGAAAACTCCACATGTTAAATCTAAAAAAGGGCAATTGATGAACTTTGATAAGAAATAATGATCATGTTGGATAAGAATGATCAAATATGTACAAAACGGTACCAAACATACAACAAAGCTTACAATTTGGAAACGTCATTGGTTAAAGTTAACTAGTGGAGATGACACGTACAATATGTTATCAGTTCTGATATGAAAGTTTGGCAAATCACATTTTGGAAGAATACAGCTCGTTTAACCTTTAAAAACCATAAGATGAGATCAGTATTTTGTGAACTCTGTCTTATGGGAAGATAGCATGTTAAGTACCATAAAACAGAATTCTGATTGGACAGAATTTCAATCGACGGATCATTTTGCACACTTATCAACAGTGCAAGGCTGTCACCTAATTAATCAACAAATTCACCCATGTAACTACAGGGTATGATAAGTGCTCTGTATTTTTGTGAAATGACATTTTAGGTACCTTAGACACTATTATCAATGGACAGAATTTACATTGACTAATCATTTGGCACACTTATCAGTTGTGCCTTATTAATCAACAAGGTCATCCATTTAACTACAGGATATAATAAGAGTTCTTTATTTTTGTGACAGATCATTTGGCACACTTAACAGCAGTGCAAGGCTGTCCCCCTTATTGATCAACAAATACACCCATGTAACTACGGGATATAATAAGTGCTCTGAATTTTTCTGAAAAAACAATGAAGAGATAAGGACAGATGAACTCACCCTGCAGGAGGGGGACAACGTTCCAGGCCTTGAGACCCCCCACCCCCATGAACTGTCCCAGCGCCACCTCGAGGTAGAAGAGGGGGATACCGCCGAATATAACACAGATGAAGTACGGGATGAGGAAAGCACCTGAAAAATGACATGAGATATATAAACATATATGAACATAAGTATGTAATAAAAATATACATGAACATATGGTATGAATAAGTAATAAAAATAATGATAGTACCTGCAAAAATGACATGACATATTAATACATAAAAGTACATATGATTATTTGATATGATGCAGAAAAGGAAAGCACCTACTTTTAAATAATCATAATATAAAATGGATGATATTGGGGATAGGAAAAGCCCCTGCATTGAGTAAAATAAGACAATAGCAAAGATAAAGAAAGACAAAGAAAAGCTTATGAAATGAACTTTGGGATATAAAATATAACACATATGAAATAAGGGGATGGGGAAGGTTCTGTATTGAGATAAGATACGGAATATAGCAGAGATAGAACGAGTAGTTAAACCAATGTAATAAATATAAGATATATAACAATTGCGTATGAAGAAAGAGATGAGGAAAGCATTTGTTATGACTGTAACAGAGATGAGGCAGCAATTACACGTGTGTTCAGTTTATATTTGATATGTTACAAAACTAAGGTGCTTCTGAAGATGTTGGAAGATAATTTGAACGTACGTAAAGTAACTTTGGTAGACATTTTGAAGCTGATACTTACTTTCTTAAGAGTGGTTATCAAGTTGACAACGTGTAAACACTACTAGGAATTACAATGTCATGTATGTTGGATATCACATATCATGAATGTAATTGGGACTTATGATATATTTTTCCATGTGAAAGATTATTGATAACATATTTAAGACTTGATATATCAAGGTATAACCAAAGGAATATAGCACTTATCGTAAAATATGATCTTCACCATTTACAAGATATTAAGTAGTGTATATCAAATAACTTGCTAACCTATCCCTCTCTTTACATCAAAGAAGAGATACATTGGATATAAAGACGTATCCGTATGATACAATGTGATACTACCAGACTAGATAAGATGGACTAGTATTCAGCCTAGACGGAATCTAGTGACAGGATTAAGCTTCTCAGCATCCCCTGTTAGGGATCATGTTTCAAAGGAAGTATAAACCACACAACTTAGACCTACATGAGAAACTTTGTCGGTAAACTGGCTGAATGGCTCAACAGTTGACTGGAATAGTGTACATTATTTTATCACCCAAAACAGTGTTCCACAGAAGATGTCGCTTGTGGAAGATCAAGCTATAGCTCCTAGGAGATATCGTTTTGACAGTGATGTTGCATTTTCATCGGCAAATATATGACATCACAAACGTTTTGCACCATCAGTATAATGACAACACAATGCTTTGACATGATAATCACGGTGACGTCACAATGCTTTGACATGATAAACACGGTGACGTCACAATGCTAGGAAATCACTGGTTTAGGAATTTTAGGTCTATGCAATGTTCATAAATGTACATTCTTCATGCAAACGTATTTAAAATAATTTTGGATGGTAATTAGAAGTTCACCCTCATGTCTTCTGATATCAAATATATCAACACTCGTTGATACAAGTAAAATATCCTCGGCAACCCTCTTGGGCGAGATTCTCTACCTAGCAGTATAGTGGTATAGGGGTATATAGAGGATGTTTGACCAAATGCATTCTGCTTCCAAAATATTGACAAAAACATATTTGTCTCTCAACATCATATTTCAAAGTAAGTATGAATCATCCAACTTAAACTGATAACATGGTCAAACAGTATACTGGAATAGTGTTATAGTATTTTAGTGGTGCTAAGCAAAAGTGATATGTACACATGTGCTCAAATTGAGATTATGTCACTACTTATGTCCAACCGTTATGGGTAATAAGAAGATGTTCTTATTTAGTTGCCATTACGTCATCTCAAGAGATATTTATCACATATGTCTTTTTCCTGTCGAAACAGTTTCCGATGATAATAGTTTCACGGCCTACATAATCACCATCTGCAACGAGTTGTGTTGCAAGGGCTATGATAACGTTACAGGTTATGCTGATTCATTGTTTGGAAGTTGTAAAATATCTAGTTACCTTTCAAAGTTTTGGTGTCTAGTTTTCTTTTGTGTTCATGGTATTCAAGACACCTTTTGGAACGTGAATCAAAAATGCAATTGCCTTAGAATTCAAGGTGAAACTTTAAAGGGGCAGTAACACGTTTAGGGGGAATATAAGGTGATGTCATGAAAATAAAAATTAATTATTCAAATTGAAAGACAATGTATTTAAACTAAATGGTGCAGTAATAATTAAAAAATATAACGTAAAGTTTAACCGTGCGATTCCTTTTCCTTACACAAAATGAATTAAAGGTGTTCACACAAAATGGCCGCCAATGGATTTTATGAGAATCCTCATACTTTGTCCTCTGACTATGGGTGATTGGATTGTGTAGTGAGATTTTTGACACTGTCAAAATAATACATTAAGCATTAACTTGCAATTATCAGTGAAAAAAATAAAATATAAAATTATCAAAAAACGTGCTACTGCCCCTTTAAGCCTTTGTTTGTCAGCCTGTGTATGAAGACGTGACCATGATACCTGAACGCCCTCCATTTGAATAACAGTCTTCTCAACCAAGGAAATGAGCTTGCATACAACGCTAGATGCAGATAATTCTCAATGTGTAATTGATATTGTCAGTTTAAAAAACGTATTTTACTATTGAGAAGCAGGTATTTTTTTATATTTCAAAGTCTGAGGGAAAAGACATGAATGGAATTTGTTGATTGCAAAGTGTATTAAATGTTTTTTTCGAAGAACTGCTAGTTATGCCCAGTAAACTATGTGTTAGACATTCTGTATAAGGCATATATTAACAATCAGTTTCGACACTATTTCTTTAGCTGCAAGGAACCGTTACTCTTTCAACTTCTGCAGCTATTTGCATATTGTTTACTCTGTAGACATAAAAGCATATGTTGATAAGTAATCAACACGAGACATCCTAATACATACTTTTCTCTGTAAATCTCTTCAAAACATTTCATGAAAGTTACTATACCAAAATAAAATTCGTAAAATTAGTTTTATTGAATATAAGATGTCGAACCCTTTTACTCGCACTAGAAAACCACTATTTACCATCTTGTTTATTTACAATTTACTAGTTACTAAATCGTATCCTTTGTGAAGCATTTCTGTCAAAATCATGATGGCGTTTATTTCTTAACAACTTCCATGTTGAACTTTAACACACACATTCCATGCTTTAGATGTTATCTGGAATGTTTGAGGGTTACCTCTGCACACCTGAGAGGATCTACCTTATGTCAGTTTCGCTTGGCGAACCCTTTGAGAAACTTCAATGCGAGGTGACACATCAACAGTCTAAAGGAAAAGCATTCGTCGGGTGAACTTATTAATTCTCCTGTGATGTATTCATACCTACTAACGTGACAGGCACTTGAGAAGAAACGTTTGATATATAGATAAATTGTTGTAAATGAAAATACCTGAAAATGTGGTTTTCTCTTTTACATTTGATCTCAAGATTCAAATACACAAATATTGGGACCGTAGTCATTCATCATTATTACAACTGGCTCTATTATCTTAAACGAGTTTTAAATGAATTCATTCATTCATTCACTCTTTGAACGATTTGGCAACAGTTAAAATGCTTTCCAAATATCATTGTTGTCTTTCTTTATCAGCATTTTTTTAATAAACAAGTTTTGATAATTTATGTATCATTTTGTTTATGATGTTCTTATGTTTGTTTTGTTATACATATATCACGGTGTTATTTTAATCATTGCCATGCAACTGTTTTGTACTATGTACGGTAGAAGCATTTACATAAGCCATATGGCTTGTTTGCTGATCTTAATGTATCAAAATAGTTTACACCAAATATGCATAAGAAAAGTTGTTTTTCATCTTGGCTGTGCTGGTGTGCTGAAATACTACTTTAAAACCTTAAAATATCAACGTAATTACAATGAAGTTATCTATTAGAATGTTTACGGTATGTTCCAGTTCCATCTGTACATGGAATATGATATTTTTAATGATAACGTCTTTATACGTTTTCTCATCAACGAGTCAACACAAATACACAGCCGAAATATTTGAGACTACAAATTTCACCATGGCATTGTCTTTGTGTAAGACTAGACATGTATAGGCAATCAAAATTACTCTGTCATTTAAAGGGACACCTATCGAAGTATTTTTGGTGGAAACAAAATTCAAGAGGAGGAAGTGATGCATTCTATTCTTTCTCAATTTGTCAAATTCAAATTCAAATGATCATGTACTTATCATTTATAGGTATAAACAGGGGTAAACTAATGAATTTCTTTCCACAAAAATACCCCGATAGGACTGTCACTTTAACTGTCAAGGTCAGCGGACACCTACACGATGTCAAGGCGTGCTGTATCTGTATCTCATGGTCTTATCGCCTCGGTAGTCTGAGTCCCATCTAAAGTTAAGAGTCAAGGTACATGGAGAGAAGTGGAGAGGAAGGAGGGAAAGGGGGGAGGAGGGATGCCAGAGAAATAAATATCCTCTTAAAATTCTTAGACCTAACCTGATAAGACTTTGTATGAAGGAACTTTTCAAGAAGTATTAAGTTAAGATTTTGTTATAGCGATAAGCACATTTTAGCGTTTTGGTGAAATAATAGTCTACTTAAATGAGAAAGTTCATGACGTGAACATGGCATGGTATTCTGTGAAGCCGTTGATGTTTCAGAAAATATCAAATTGTTGATATAAGTTTACTTAACATACTTTTTTAGAAATATAGTCATAAACGTCGATTCTAAAAAGAAAAATGTCTTATATTCAGTATAATCAACAATGAAATATTACTTTTATGCAGTTACTATTTTATCATATATATTTTCAACATGACGTTTTATATCTCAAAGTTTATAGTTATGAAATCAATTGCCAATGTATAGTAAAATGCTATCTTATAAGAAGGGCCTACATATAACACAGCTTTACAGCTCCTTCCCACGTATATATTCAATGAAAGGCAGTCTTCCTGAACCCATTGAGTGTCCACCCTATATACCATGACTCAGTTGAGTGACTGTGGTGGTTATACCTGTATACCCGAGACCTTTATGACCACTTATAGGTTTCTATCGCTTCACTGCTCAATATTGTCATTTTAAGAGTTCTGGGGTATTCAGGCATTCATATAGGGAAAGGTGATAGGGCCATATGTTTAAGAATTGACATGTTATAATGTACGAAATGTTGAACGATTTTATCGCCATACTGTGCTGCCTATTTGCCATTAACTTTCAAGTGAGAAACAGGAACGAGAAGCAAAACCCTGTATTAAGACAACAATTTAACATCAGATGTTAAAAGGGAATGAATTACTTCAATATCCTCTGAAACTCATTCTCTCCCCACAGAGACAGACCAAGTCATGAAATTTACACATGCGCATAGTTTGAGATTTTCATTAGATCGTATATGTCTTGGCCAAATAATGCTGATTTTTACCTGATATTTCTGCATACTATTTCCATTAGTGACACATACCATTTACAACTTTGAGGTGCCTTATAGAGGGCTATGGTCATTGATATCGTGTGATATATAACATCAAAATAAAGGTAGTTAGTTTCTCCATATGTGAACAGGAAGTTTGAAGTCAAATGAAGACATTTAAATCGCTAAAGCTGTTTATAAGTCAATGAACTACAAGTATCTAGGTCACCCCTACTTTACAGCAAAATAGCTTTTTGAATTGCAAGCGGAGCTTAAATATATAACTAAAACGTTTTTCAAATAAAATGTATTTCTTCCTGTACGAGAAGAGGCGTGGATGTCAAGGATGATTTAAAATGTTAACAAACAAATGTCACTTCCTTTGAGGTATGTACAGGTCTGTCAGGGTTAAGCCATAATTAAAAACAGGTATAAAGCTTGTCATTTGGGCAAACTGAGCTTAAATGAATGTTCAAAAACGTATTTCAACTAAACTGTATTCTTTCCTGTTCATGATTGAGATTGTTAACAAATAAATTTTATTGTATATTGAGGTAATTAAAAACAGGTATAAAGCTTGTCAGTAAGCTGTAAGCAAACTGCGCTTAAATGAATGCTCAAAAATTAAAATGTATTCTTTCCTGTTCATGATTAAGAATGTTAACAAATATATATAACTGTATTTTGAGGTATGTACAGTTCTGTCAGGTCGAAGCCATAATTCAAATCTGGAGATTCAGAGTCACTTGAAAAGGACCCGAGTAGAGTCAGGAGATCAACAGCCCCTATAAACAACCTACTTTGACTTCGTATTAATGTCAACCTTAACCTCGTCCCTACAAACCACTAACAGTATCTTTAAGTTGGCGTCTCTTAACTTATTTGAATGGAATTGATGTTGAAGCATGATAGAATGACGAGTATTTTTAGCGTTTTACAACTTCTATATCCTGTAAAGGCGACGTTTCGACATTATAACGTGCTTGAGACCGACATTCGAATCAATGTCGAAATGTTGGAGAGACAGAATAAGGAAATGCATATCCATAGCAATACCTCTCCCATTTTGGCGTCGCTTGTGAAAGTTGATTAATACACCTTCACAAAATGACTGACATGTTCAATTGATGAAATTGCAAAATATTTTTATCACTTTTGTTATATATATAATTGCTACTAAATGCATTATGTATGATATTGTTTATTAAAGAAAGTCTTAATTCAAGTTATAGGATGAATGAAACAAAACGTAGGTGTTTCTTTAAATATGTAAACACGAAGCACAAATATGAATATCCGGTTGCATTATTTCCCACGAAATTCTACAATCGTTCTCTTACAGATTTATTTGTAAAAAATGCTGATAGTTAGAAACAAAGCCTCTTATATTTAACAACAATAGAGGAATAAATCGACACCCCTGTCAAGTACCATTGAATTTCAATAAGCTAAGGGCATAAACGTGTCCGAAAGTAAATGAATAATTTTCTATTACGGAATTTTAAACAACAAATAATTACAAAATCAGAAATAATCCATACAGAATACTTGATTTACAGAACAAATGATGTTGTAAAATGCCAACTATGTAACCAGACCCCATCTTACACTTGTAGAGTCACTATATCATATATCGTCAAGGTACCTGAGCATCAATACATAAATCTCGCTCAATATGCATGGTGAGTTTTCAATAGAAAGCAGGACAATGAGTTTCATATCACCTTCGCTCTGTCGGTGAGTTCAACGATAAAATGTCACAGTAGTTTCAGCCCAGATAAACCGAATATTTCCCAACTTGTAAAAAGGTCATGGTCGAGTTATTCTTTTGACCATGTAATGCATGACTGTCATTTAAGGGGATTTGATGATAAAATGACAAGTCACATGATTTTGAGTGGTCTGTTCAAACCTGACACTGGACTGTTAACTGGTTCAGATTAAGCGAACGTGAAACTTGGATCAGTGAAAATGGACATTAAAGGGACAGTAGCAAGTTTTTCTGAAATTTTCATATTTTAATTTTTCAATGATAATTATACAATAATTCAAAATGAGGTAATTTCATTGTGTTTAAAAAACCATTACACAAACCAATCATCCATAGTCAGAAAACAAGTGAGGAAGATTCACATAAAATTCATTGGCGACCATTTTTGTGTGAACACGTTTAATTCATTTCGTGTAAGAAAAAGAAATCGCATGGCTGAGCTATACATTATATATAACTGCTTCATTTAGTTTAAACACATTGTCCTTCTATTGGAACCCCGCCACTGATGGCTGAAATATTGCCCAAGCGGCGTTAAGCATTAACTCACTCACTCTATTAGAACCATGTACTTTTTTCCGAAACATCCCCTTATATTCACTCTAAAACGTCCTACTGCCCCTTTAACACATTAATCAACATATTTTTTCTGATAGTTTTTCAATAATGCTCCCTTAAAGGGGCAGTAGCCCGTTTTTATGGGGAATATAAGGTGATGTCAGGAAAATGAAAATTAATTGTTCCAATTGAAAGACAATATATCCAAACTAAATGGAGCAGTACTAATTCTAATATATAATGTAAAGTTTAGCAATGCGATTCCTTTTTCTTACACAAAATGAATTAAAGGTGTTCACACAAAATGGCCGCCAATGGATTTTATGTGAATCTCCATACTTTGTCCTCTGACTATGTATGATTGGCTTGTGTTATTTGGTTTTTGACACTGTCAAATTAATACATTTAGCATTAACTTACAATGATCAGTGAAATTTTAAAAATATAAAAAAATCAAAAAATGTGCTACTGCCCCTTTAAACAGTTTATTACGGAATCAATGTTGAGGTAAATGGATAAGAATTTAGATATGATAGATTGTATGGGGTAAAATATCAACAATGATGTTTTATCCGTGAACTTCTTTGATGCATATATCACATTGTATTGTCAAATAAAGCATGTCTTTTAAGTAGGTAATTTGTATCGCTATTATTGTATTGGCATGTATATTCAATGAAAATTCAACGTGCATATATTAGACGCTAAAAGTACTTATGTTGTTTGTTTATTTATTATTATTTTCGCTTTTGAAATACACTTTTCAAAGTTGAAGGGCTGAGATATTTTCTATGCTAATTTTATTGTTAGCAGTTGGCAAAAACGTATCCTCCAAGGCAAAGCTTTAATAACAAACAGTGAATCGCCAGTTTACACGGCTGAAAGCCCTTCCCAGATAAGAATACATCGCCTAACCAATTCACATTCGAGATTTAGCTGTATTCAAAGATCGTGGGCGAGGATAAAGGCCAGTTATGCTCCAATCGCCACTTCTTTTCAATTCGTTACACTTGATTTATTCCGAGGGGCCAAAAGCTGCTACCCATTCTATGTTGATACCTCCATATTCCTATTCAACACAAGCTGTTATATATGACACATTGTATACACTTTCCTAGTGCCATACGAGAAATAATGGCGTCAGGTATTTTGCTATTGATACATGGAAATACGATACATTTCTTCATCTTTATCAAGCGTTTTTAAAGCGACTTACACGTATATCAATTCAATCAGTTTTGACTTTCAGTATGGTGGTCTTTCAATTGACATTCATAGCAAGGTGTGGTTGCAAATATCAAAATTGATCTTAAATTAAAAATGATCTACAGCAGTGAACTTAACGAGATCAGTATTTATTCATCGGTCATACCATACATTTTCATTTTTAATCCAGTTATGTTGTTATAGAATTATGATATTATGATGCTCTTGATATGAATTTAAGAAATAGGCATATCTGTACGAAATGTTTTCTATACCAAACCTAATTTAAATCGGCAATCGACGCCCCTATGGCATATGTGTTACCGGGCGATTATTAGGGATAATGCTTATTGGGGGTGTAACGATAAATGAAACTATCGACTTATCGCGATAGTTAGTATGCACATAGTACTTTATCGATAGTCGATTTTGAAACGATAAGACTATAGTATCATCATTTTGGGTCAATAGTCACCCCTAATGCTTATCAGGATTGAAATATTTAGCAATTAACAAAGTAAAGAAGCTGTTTTATGCAAAGTGCTCCTACGTTATGGAACAATTAAATACAATCCACTTTTCTACTTTCCTTTTAAATAAACCCTCGTAAAACAACGCCATGCTAGCTTATTCTTCTTAAGTCCGTTCATGTTGTATTTATGATTCAAAACTGGCATAAATAACATTTCAACCTCTAATCAAATGTGGATCAACGAAGAAATTGTTGCCATTTCACATAAAGTAATAATATTGTTTGAGAAGGATATGACATTAAGAAATCGTCATACATATTTCGGCAATAATGAATTTAACTGAAAAACCGCTTTGATGGAAAAGTTATGACAGAGTAGTTGACATGTTGACATATGCCCAGCCATTGCTTTAGGCTACTCTTATGAAATTGTCAGATCCTGTTTTAGTGTATACTTCAATGGGAAATCCCCCACCTAACCCAGGGCCGTTAAACAGTGCGTGCTTGGGAAGCCTTGGCGTTGCGAAACAAGGTCATCAGGATATCAAAAAAGGAATAATTTCCCCACAAAGTTATCTTATTGCAACATCATTCTTTCATAGATACCGAACAAGGGCAACGACTTGGGTGTTCCATCTAGAAAGTTTAAAAAGTGCAAGTAGAATTAATTTCTCGTGCACTCTCTCCATTAAGAAAATTTCAGGTTAACATACTAAGTTTATTTAAGTGTCTTATGCTGTCTTTTTATATATACTTTATATATATACTTTTTATCCTTGTTTTTGATCCCTTGAATTTGGCAGATCCATCGTTTCGATTCATTCAGTTAATGTTCAACATTTATCAAGAAACACCATTCTACCATAATAAATTCGAAATTCATACTCAGCAGAATAACAAATTGAACATTCTGTCTAAAAAATTACATTTACATGTTTTTGAACATATCATTGCCAGTGTGTAAAATTATAGAAATTTTCAGGCTTATTATGATATTATTATGATACGGGTGAACGTATTCAGTTCGTTTAATTGATCCTTGATAGGAAAGATACTTAAAGAGAAGGGTCACTCATATTCCCATAACACGAAATGTACAAGTCCAAGCTTGTTGCGGCATAAACCCGTATGGGTCATCAAATGTCTCAAAGGCTGAATGGACGAAACACTTCGAAAGGGTAAAACTCTCAATAGTAACACGGTGATATTCAAGTATATCCAAGTCATTCTCTATGAAGAGTAAATAGACATATGTAGAAGAAAAATGTGTGTGCTGTGTTTTTTATCAACATTTCTTTCTATGAAAAGTGTGCGTTATTTTTAACTTTAACCTTTTTCTATATATATGTATATATATCATTAATCAGCAATTATGGTAATACTTACTTATACTTACTATGTCGTTGATAACTTATTCCAGTGCTTTAAGAAAGTGCTATATAATTTGAATATAATAATTACAACTCTTTCAAAAGCAGTAAGTGTGATTGAAAAGATAACACATGACAAGTTTATTCCTTGTATTTCCCTATTTCTTATTCGTTCCTATTTTCTTCATAACAATAATGAAATACTTTAAACTATTGTAACGCCTATGGATAAAAGTTGAATAAATTCCTGACTCGTTTTAAGTATGTCAGTATTGTACACGGATGTCAACTCGTATATGAATATGCATGAAAATATACACATATACTGATCGGCAAGGTTGTTTAAACAACCAAGATTCCATTAAAAAGTAGAAATCTACCTCCTCAGACCTTGACATTTTTATAACTTTCTTGTTGCCTTTTGTACCTCTTATTGACATACGTCCTAACCTTTGTCGTGAAGCTTCTGGGGATTTTCCACCAATGTTATTTGTTTTGTCTCGTGATAAACACTCTTCACAGTTGAGTTATTGCGTTCACATGTCATCTAGTTGTTAAGTAAGACATAGGTTACCTCTAGTTTTCTTAATATATACAGTGTCAATTATCATTAAGGGAATTGCTGATCATTGTATTTCAACATAAAACGTTAATATGAATATTAAACAAATCATGTTATTAAAGATAATTTTCATCGTTGTATCTTTTGGGTAATCAAAGTATTTACAGTTAATCGACAGAAACAAGTTGACAGTTTAAGCATGTTAAATAAACGTTATAATAGTCAATATGATTCACCATTTAAACGATGTACTTATCAAGTATAGCTAGTCATACCATTATTTAGTGTAGTTCACAATTTTCTATTATTCTGAAAAGAAAGTATGTCAATTGTTATTTTTATCCTTGACACTGAGAAAAGGTTGAAAAGGTCAGGGCAAACTTGAGAACATGCATGCATCTGTTTTATTCATTGTTCGGTGTACATTTATTTACCCATCCCCTCGCATACATTATCCATGCAAACATCGCTGAGATGTCACCTTAAAACTATACTCTAAGCTGAGTCATGTACGTTGAATCAGGTTTTGAAAATAAAACCTTTGTTGTGCAGGCTTTGTGATTGTATGGTGTTACTGTTATCCGTTGTCTTTTTCAAACTCGTTTGTCTTTACGGTCTTACAGCAAAACAAAAGTATCTAGAAAAGACAGTAAAGAACTTTGAATTTCATGTCTTGCAATTTATATAAAGCAAAAATCCTATACATATTCTTACTGTGAATTTGTGTAATGATCTAAAACAATGTCTCGTTTTCATTTAAAATATTTTAGTAATAGCATTGCAAATGTATTTAAGCAAGGGGAATTACAATTTATTTATGAAATATATGTAGTGTTGGTCGTGTCTATGTGTTAACACATGCAAAGAATATTGTTTCATTTAACTAATTTTGTGATCATTTGAATTATCACTTAAGTTAGTAAGAGACAGTTCAATATATGTATTATTTCATGCCTTAACGAGGTTAACAAGGTTACAAGACGAGGTCTCATATTACAAATATAATAGATAATATTTCATGTCAAAGAAACAAGTAGGTCAAAATTGCAGCATAATGTCTGGCAAACCGTGGACATTTATTAGTAATGTTCTACTTCTCTCAGGAGATGAAATAGGTCGGTAGGTGTATAAACTTGTATCTTAATCTATATACTGTGTTAATTGCAAAGTTTTGATTTCGTTCGATATGTCACCTTTGAAACCTTATATACGTTGAAACACAGGTTCATTGTTGAGCCTCATATTAAGATCACTTACAATCACTGCAGTTCGTGATCCAGCCTAATCCGGAACAATAACACATACCTTTTCAGAATATTATAGGAATGAACTTTGGTTTGTAGTGTTAATGTCTTTTAACGTACAGCATAAGCTATCGAAAGTCTGTTTATTGAAAGACCTAGGCGTCTTTTAAGTGATCATCTTAGATTTCAAGGCTAAGGATGATTTCAAGTTGATTTCAAGGTCAGTTCGTTATCTAAGTGGTCGAACTTTTCAAAACAGACCTGGGATATATCTTCTACAGATTCTTGTAAATAATTGTAGATCTAAATGTTAGAGGCAAACAAAGCACTGTGTAGTAGCATTTGGAAAATCTTACCTCGGAAAATAAAAGTTTCAGGATTAAAAACGACTTTTTAAAAGTCATAAAGTAAAGTAAAGTTATAAGATAGTAACCACAAAACGAAATCATGGTCATCATTTCCTGGATTTGTATATGAAACATAACGTGGGTGTGAAATGTACGAGTTGGAGCTTGATTGATGGGGGGCCAACACAGGGTAAACAGCGGAGACCCTGTGTGTTCAGTGAACCGGAACGGTCAGGTGTATTGACTGTCAAACCGGTAGAAAGGGTGTGTCACCTGTGCTAGATGTAGATGGCGCTGTTACCTTGAACTTTTGACGTTAGCTTTAAAACTTTTTTGATATAACATTTACCTTTTCCATCAATTTACTAGATTAATATTATCTTGTAATCTCAGTACTGAAGTTCATTTTCTTGTTAAGATAAGTTATTTACGTTATTCAGAAATGCATTGATAAAAGGTAAAAGTTGAATGTTGGCAATAATTATCTCAGATTTGGAAAAGATAACTTTTAAGAAATGAATCTTTAGCATTCAAGTACGAAAGCTTTCAAGGACTTTTCTTGTCAGAGCTGACATGATGTATACTTTGTAAGGCGATCCATCAAACATAAGGCAAGACAGGGTTACAAAAAGCCATCTCATAGATGAATATATAACTAGGAAGCAGAGAAATGAACAATGCAATAAAACAACGGGATCCTGAAAATATAAGGTCATGAAATAATAGAAATAAAAGTCATAAAAGATCATAAAATGATATAAAAAATTTTGCACTCACCCCCTCCATTTTTGTAACACAGATAAGGAAATCTCCAGACATTTCCCAGCCCGACGGAGAATCCAATACAAGCGAGGAGAAAGTCGAAGGCTCGCCCCCAAGTTTCTCTCTCCTGCACTTCCTCCTCCTCCTCCAACTCCACCACAGGGGGGTCGGGGTTAGCCTGCACCGTCGCCTCCTCTGCCGTCCCCATCTTTAAGGGTTAAGCTACAAAACAAGTGTCCAAAGTAGAGACTCCTACCAAGAGCTACCCGTCCTTCAGTGAACCTGTTCCAGGCGGGTATACATGGACTGGTCCTGTGGGGGACAGGTAGAAAGGGGATCACTAGCGTCTGGGCTGCTTGACCTCTGAGTTAGGTATGTCATGCAGATGTAGACTTGTGGTGTAGTGAGTAATTGGGGAAAACTGTGACCTGTCACGGATCTTGTCACGCTTGTTTTATGTCCTGCTTGTGAGACGAGCACCCCTCGTCTCTATAATATACTCGTCCATGAAGACGAACGTTATTGGTTCTACATTCAGTGCATTTTATTGAGACTTCTATACTTACAAACAACGCTTTCAGAGTCACAATAGATCATGCAAATACTAAGTACATACTTGAAGGTTTGTATTCAATACTTATGGAAGTTAAGGGGTTGTCGGGGAAAAGTTCATGGGTGATTGGTTTTATTCTGAAGGCAAGGCCCGTCGTGATATAACATTCCTTGTCTTGCACGCTTGACTTAAAAATAAACCATATGCATATGCTATTTTTGGCAAGAGAAATCTGATCATAGATGGCGTTACACACTAATAGTCACACTGTGAGCTAGCCTTACATTAACAACAAGAAACTAGGAGTAAGACAAGGGAGATGTTTCGACCCCTTCCTATTCCTACGCTTAAGGTACATGATGTAAATAAATCTTAAGCTTTAGCAATCCATTGATATCGACTGTAGTGGTTCAGCATATCTTACCGCTTTTTTTCCATATGCGTCCCTTAGTAATTCAAAATCATTCCGTTGAAAATATGTATCTCCTGTAATTTAAAAACATGCATCTCTTACCAATTTCACCTTGACTTTGAAAGTGTTGATATTTAATCTTCAATATTAAATGTTTTAAGGTTACTATAAGAAATTGAATAATAGGTCTTATATAATGAAGTTTTTGTTTCACGTAGAAGACGATACAAGAAGATATGTAATCGTTTAATCTTCCATTCTAGCGTTTCAACATAGACTATTTTAAATTAATAAATGAGTTGAGAAAGTTTCTTTCTATTGTCTGTCACGCAACTTAAACACAAAATTGAGATGCACTCGGACATTGCAAAAAGATTCACCTTCGTTTCATAAAGACATATGTCACGATTATTCTAATAAATTCACCTTTTTACATATGTATCCCCTTTTTACATCAACATCTATAATTGCTGAGAAGAGATCTTCTTTTTATCAACATGGCAGAAATACTGCATCTCCTGTCACTAAGTTTCGTGTACTTAGTGACACACATGTACTGAGTTGTCCACTTTGATACTATACAGTATCTTTAAAACACAAAAATATACTCGTGATATACCCTCGTTTCCTTAAAGGTTTGCACTCGTGAACAATTTCCTAAATCTTTTTTTTTGTATTGAAGTTATACCATTGTTTTACGTACACAATTATATTAAAGATGAATTATAAGAACTCTATAAGTTTGATTTTAGAACATGACATGAAACTATGTTCTGAAAGGCGTTTTTTTTCAATACTGATTATTTCTTCAAACGAATGACAACGATTTTGTACAGTATCAATAAAACATAAAATTATTATTAATCACAGGATACTCAAATTGTCTTTTAAACAGTTGTAAAGCTAAAATAAAATTAATATTCATTTAGCAAAACAAAATAAATATTTTTCTTCATATGAATTTTTTTATAACTTTTAAAATTTTTTGTTGATGAATCAAGGGTTCACCACCATAAACATATCATTGTAGTATGGGAAGTAAAGCAAGAAGACCGTTTTGGTTCATAGCACGCATTAGAAATGTAATAAAGTAGAGCATTAAACTTTAAACTCATGCGAATTTGTGTTTATCTTTCGATGTCGCTCGGGTAATGATTACAACACTGTCATCGTTCAAATCATATGACACCATTGCTCGTGTGATCTTCATTAACAGTGACATGAATCTGTTTGTAAGTGCCTCGTTTGGGACATTTTTATATACATTTTACAGTTTAAAACCATACAAAATAGACAGCGATAGGTTGTAAAATTCATTGATACATGATTAATGTTGATGATGATTTTTTTACATCCCCGGAGTTATTTACTTTAAATTTCCGCTCTTGTGTGACATTAGCATTAAGAGTTGCCTACCCTGCTTACTACAGACCTATTACATTATTACAGGCTAGCGGTAAGATATTTGCGAAGTTCTGAGTAACAAATTGAATAGATTTAAAACGGTAACTCACACTTGAATTTTTTTCGTATCTACTTGGATTTTATCACTGTTAAAACACATTTTAAAGGGGCAGTAGCACGTTTTTAGGGGGAATATAAGGTGATGTCAGGAAAATGAAAATTAATGGTTCCAATTGAAAGACAATGTATTTAAACTAAAATGAGCAGTAATAATTCATATAGATAACGTAAAGTTTAGCCATACGATTTCTTTTTCTTACACAAAATGAATTAAAGGTGTTCACAAAAAAATGGCCGCCAATGGATTTAGTGTGAATCTTCATACTTTGTCATCTGACTATGGATAATTGGCTTGTGTAATGAGATTTTTGACACTGTCAAAATAAAAAAATTAGCATTAACTTATGATTATCAGTGGAATTTTTGAAATATAAAATTATCAAAAACGTGCTACTGCCCCTTTAAGAGCATTTAGAGGTTGTCTCGATGTATGAGGACGAATTCTTTGTACTCCTGCAATACATTAAAAGGATTTGACAAATTCATAGATCAATTTCTTTTTCATTAAGTTATTAAAAAGTTGGGCACAAGAAGGGTTTGATGCTAATGTCAGCATTGGATCTATTATAATACCTGTTCGTTGTCCCATCTACCACAATCTGAGTTGGTCAGCAGTCGCTTTTGCCTTGAGCGCTATTGCTATGAACCTCTTATGCATTATCTTTTGTTTAGGATCTTAAACAACCTCTTCATTGTCGATTGTTATCTGTAAGTCGTGTGTCACTTATATGTGTCATATTCACTTGACTCTTGTTTACCTACCTTGATTAATTTTTCTAATTTATAAGAATCGATCTTGTTACCTGTCATTCCAAAGGGACATTATTACTGGGCATTTTTTCAGTGTTAGCATGTATGCATCTAAGCATCTTTTTCATTTATTTTCCTTAAGCATTATCATACATATAACATTCAAAAACACATTTTTCTTAATAAGACATCTGTTGGTTCTTATATGGAATACACGTTTTTTTGCATCATGTACGCCCATTGTTTGGAAGAGGATTTCATTCGGTGAAACACATAATTACAAATTGTGTAATACTATTATTGTGAAGATATACATTGAAACTTGCTGGACCCAACTTTAACTTCATTTCAATCGAACAACTATATAGTTAGTCGTGGATACTTTCTCTACAACGATGAACAATCTATCATCTTTTATAAAATTCACCTGAGAAAATATGAAGTAACGATATGGCTTGAAGGATAAATAGAGATTATTACCCGAGGAAGTGTGTAATATGACTTTTACGAAATGAGTGTGAATTTTTGTATTACCCGAGCGACAGCGAGTTTCGTTAAAGTCATATGACACACTTTATAATAATAATTTATAGTAATAATTTCTTACCGATTCTATTCTAGAAATACCATCCATAAATATCCAAGAAACAAGCCGCTTCTGTTGCAATGACCGGCTACAGTAACGTCACGAACAATTATGTTATGACGTCACAGGCGAAAAAATATATACGGGAACTTGCGCTACAACAATCGTTGCTAGGCAAAAGTGATATGTGCACTAATGCGCATGTTGAAAATATATCACTTCTTATTTCCCACAATATGGGTAATAATAGTTTCTAAAATATATTTTAAAAAAGAAATACACAACCACAATGGATATATTCAACTATTAACAAAATATATACTATATGGCTTGAAGGATAATAGTTTCTTAAATATATTTAAAAAACAATGAAACACAACCCCAATGGATATTATCAACGTTAACAAAAAGCTTGTGGAGTATTACATATAATACTTTTTACAATATCCAAAGAGATTGATTTCGTATATAATAAAATAAACTACAGTGCAAAAGATGGTATACCCTCGTTTTGAACAGGCATAGATCAAAACTGCAACAACTATGTCAGTGAAATAGAATTTAATATACAGGTACATATCATGACAATATAATCACAGTACATGGACATTATCGTCAAACTTTTGTTTTAAACATAAATACAACAAGTTTAACGCATAATCGGTGTTCAAAATTAAACACATAAAATTATCACTTTTCAGATAGTCAGAATACAAATGTAAAGTTGATCAGAATCTCATTCAAGCAAATTCGGTTTCAATGCATGCAGTAAAAAGCCTTCTACTGGACCATAATAAATGTTCGATGGTATAGTTTTGTTGGGCATGATAACATGTTATTCTTTCCTTTGCAAACAATCCTGACCAAGTCACGTCAACCTTGGAATGAAACACCCGTGTAAAAGGTCAAATGGTACTCAACCTTTCGTTAAAAATTAATCAAATTTAAAGTTTTACCCAACAAAACGTTATACGATGTACGTATATTAATGTTTTGGCATTTCCGTTAATAAAGTTTATTACTTTGAATATCTTACGGGAGGTATGAAGACAGCAAGGGTAAAAGTTGTTTATGTTGTAATACCAAACCACACCGACACGGAGAGGTAACCTTTAAAAGGTGTGACCTTTTGACATCGTTTCTTCAACGTGGATATTACCTTCAGCGTTGGTGTGTTTGATCTGTTATTTCATACTCCCAAAGTAAGTCACACATTGGTAGGTGAACATGACCTACTTATTCATCCAGGTGGTTCGTTAAATATTGCTAGAAAGGTAGGTATTGACATTTGTATTTTGTGAAAAATGTTTATAAGTTTGTAAAGGTAGTGGATGGTAAAAAATTAAGGAGAACATGAATACAAGGATCTATTTCTTTGAATTTGTTGATTTATTTTGTTTGGATTTACATATCCGTATTATGTACAACGACATTCGCATTGTCATCATTTCTGATAATGTGGCATAGATGAGGAAATCATAGACACAGTCGTTTGCCACTAGTTAACAAATTAACTATTTATCTAAACACTAATTAAAAACAACAAAGTGACAACATCTCTTTTAAGTTGCTTTAGGGAGCAGGTATTTGATTTCAAATCTTTCTTTCGATTTAGCAGCTCAGTGTCACATAAAGTTGAAAGGAATCAGTATTCAGTTGAGTTTCACAATTCAAGGTAAATATAAAATACACAATCTCTATTCTTTGTCCACAGTGTCAGCATACTCAATCTTGTCATGCTTGACATATCGGAGTAAACACATGTTAATTGTTTTTATTTTCTTAGAAACAAAATGTTTAAGAAGAAATTATTTTATCTATACAACGCTATGACGAAGCTGCAATGGTAGGTAAACCTTGATTTACCCAAAATATTGTAATAAGATTATGTAATGTTAACTGGATATATGTTATGACATAAAACCATATTTAGCAAACGTGAATACACACATCAACTCACTTCACAGTTTAAACTTCAATATTGTAATTTTTGAAATCTAACAAAGATTTTTTCTGTTAAGAAGCGTCTTAAAATGATTTCATTCTCTTAATTTTATCAAATTTAAAAACAAGTATTATGTATGATCAATGTTTACATGAAACTTAGAACCATGTCTTGGTATTGATCAACATACATTTATCAGTAAATAAAATCAAGTTATACAACATTTACAAACAGTTATCAAGACAGCAAATACCAATTATACAATTTGAGCTGATCATCTAGAAAAAGTGTTTCTAAAATACGAGTTAAATATAATATCATTAATCCATAAATTGCACAATATATGAGTGTTTGCATATTCTTAGTGAAAAGTAAATTTAATGAAAGGTAAACGTGTCAAATTCTTTCATAACTATTTTAAAAATGTTAAGGAAATGAGTTTACGAATAGACATTAGAAAGGAGGTATAAGAATCGTTTGGCAAGATTAGTGCTCTTTCCACAACTCCAAATAGTTAGCAATGTTTATCCTAGTCAAAAGTATTTCACAAAGGGTTGTGGTGGTTACAACTGCTCCTGCCCATAGCTCAGATGACCGCTTTAAGTGAAGTTCAGCATCATCTGGAATTGTTCTAGAAACTAAAAGTTAGAAGGCTTATTCTCTGCCCAACAATTAATCATGAGTATTCAAATCACATCTTTTCGCCCGGAAGTACCAAGTGGATACCTTGTAAGGGTTGTTGAAGGTTTAAAGGCTGTATTTGACTGTACAATCAGGGTAATAATGCAGTTAGCGCCTTAAACATGCATTTGATATGGATATAATTGCGCTATACAAATACACTTATCATAATCATAATTTCTTTACAAATTGTAAAAATGATACTGAAAGGCATGGGTAGTGAATATGGCCATGTGTTGGTCATAAGCTCTGTTCTGATGATGCAAACAGTTACATGTAACATGAAAACTTTCATATTTATTTGCTCTAGATTACTCAAAAGAAATTGTAGGTAGTTCAATTAAAATATCAGGAACATCTCAGTGGCTCTCTTCCCAACTTCAAATGATTAAGATGCATAAAAGTTCCACGTCAACATGTACAGAAACATTGATTAGTTTTATTCTTAAGAGTCGCTTTGTCGTGATCATTGTATATAAAACATGTTTTCAAATTCAATGTGACCTTGAAAACCATGACGTTGATAAACAATTCACACATAGGTTCCTATGCTGAAATACTAAAGTTACCAAATACTCATTATTATGAGTCTTTGCTAAGTTTGGTGAAAAAATGAATTATTATCATACATAAATAAAAACTTTTATCATTACTTTTAAAATCAATGTATCAATTTTATAATGGTAAGTTATAAACATGAAACAATACAAAACCAACCGGGTCATTTTGTCCCATATGACAGTATGAATACATGATTCATGCATGGTTTAAACAAAATATAAAAACGATGAAAAAATAAAAATGATGTTAAATCTAATACTTAAGGATTATTGGAGGATGCATAAGTAAAAACCTTTACGAGTACAATGTCCTATGCCCTTAGTATATATGTTGGAAAGAGTAACAAATATCACAATGTAACACAAAGATATTGTGCCAGATATATACAGTGCAGTATAAAAATAAATTGTTGAAAACTTAAAACCCAACCTCTTAAAATAATATTGTTTTGTAATACCAATAATGCTTTGATTCTACAACCATATTTTCCTTTTCTGTTTAGGGTCCATTCCCTGAACAGTATTTTTGTCTTAATTCACATGTTTCCCTCCTAATACACTTCATTTCTATAATCATATTTCCAAAACATTTGTGATGTTCTGGTAAAGATCAAACTGTTTGTATAATTGGACCCAATTCGTTCCTCTCGAGAAAGTTTATTTTCATTTAAATTCTAACTTTCATTTGTCAGTTTTGATATAAATACACATTTCTACAATGAAACTTAACTTGTATCTGATACAAATCTTTCCTCCGTTGATGCATGTTTTATTGGTGGAATATGTATTTCTCGCTATAGGGCTTTCTTTCTCTTGAAAACATAGCTTTCTCTGCTGATACAGTTGAATGCTCTAAATGTAGTTGCTTTTCTTTTGCACCGCTTGCATCATTTCGATACAGATCTAGGTTGCCTTCTATTAATCACTTGATCTTGATTCATCTGTCCTCTTGGAGACATGTCTGTCTTAAGCTAAACAAACTGTTCCATCACATGGTTTGTTGAATTCATCTTCTCTTGATTATGGTGGAGGTCAGCTATTCATACAGCTTGAATTCTCGGAATACAGTTGGCTTTCTTTTGTTTTAGCCTGTCTACTTTCGATACAGGTTGTCTTCCTTTAATCACTTAATCTTGATTCTGTCCTGTTGGCATGTCTGTCTGAATCTTCACAAACTGTTCCATCACATAGTTTGTTGAATTGGTCTTATGTTGATGAAATCCATGACTACATTTATAAATGTCATCGTAAGATATGTTTCATGATTTTCCAATCATGTATATTGTTGTATTGTGTAACAAACCATCTTGTCCACTTTTGTATTCATTCTACCATTGTAACGTAGTCGTATACTAACACTGGTGGTCTTAGGAATAATACAGAATCTTAAATCTTGAATTTTGAATCTTGAATCTTGAATTTTGAGATTTACATCGTGAATCCAGTATCTTGAATCTTGATTCTTGAATCTTGAATCTTGATAATGGATGAGGTCAGACACCCTCGATAACTCCAGGGCTAAAGTTGCGGCAAACGGTTTTGAAGGTTTACCGTGGCTCTATCCCAGGAGATATCAAGGGTGATGCTTTGCTGATGAAGTTCCATTAGTTGTGCACATTTTGAAAGGTTCTTTTTGTCATAAGTTGTCGATACGATGTCATCATTGAAAATCAGAATAGAAATGAATTGCACTAGACTCAGAGAAAAATGCCGAGCGATGCAATGGTGAAGACTTTTCATCCTTTTCGCGACCTTTTCATAGATAAGATTGTCCAGTCGGTGATGTCTGATTCAAAGAGAAGATGACAGAAAAGCGGATTCGATGTGTTGGGTAATACAGAAAGCATCTTCGTTTAACTTTTGGAATCTATAAGAAGAATCCTCAAATTGGTAAATGTGTCAAAATAATGTAGGCAACATATTGGATTCGACAGCTTCAACTGTATATTGTCTTTCAATTTTTAGAGTACATCAAGAACAATCAGTGTTCAGACACAAGAAAAATGGTAAAAATTTCCATTCTTTATTTTCTGATCCATTGGAAATTTGCCCTAAAATATCATACTTATAGTCTGACTGTGGTAATGTAGTATGTCATTCTTGTCTTGCATGCAGAATGTTTTAATTTATTCAGTGTGTATTTTGCTGACTTGAACGGTAGTGTTAAACATTTTAAACTTAATTGAACTCATATTTGAGATAATTTTGCTTGGAACTTGGACTCCTGTTCCTGATGTACTTCTAAAATTCCTCTTCAGTACACCATGGTGTCCATGTACACTTAAAGAACCAACCAAGGCGTCCAAGTTTTATGTACAATCACAAAGTGGAGTCCTAACTAAATATTGTAGCGATGAAACAAAGGTTTCAAATTGGTTGTAATATGGAATCAAGGGCTTGATATCATGTACATGACACCAAACAGATAGATCACAAGGTTGTCAAGCAGTTCAACAATAATATGGTTAATGCTTTCTAATGAATCCATTGAAGTATATATCCCTCATCTTAGAAAAATTAAACCAGTATTCACATGACAAACCTTAAATAAATACATCTTTCTTTAGAGGGTTTAAGGAAAGATTCAACCAAAAAAACAACACACAGACTTTAATGTTATGCCTTTGAATTTGCTCTTTTGAGGCATAGAAAAAGCACCATTAGATGAAATACAATATATGACTGCTAAAATGTGATTAAAGTTTTCCTAAAACTAGACAAGCGACCTGAAACGACCAAGAACGATGCGGTATGTGGACCAAAGCAGGCTATATGTATACTTATATCATGTATAATTGGCTCACATATTGAAGGACAAATGAGGTCAACCAACCGGAACGGTGTATTGACATTACACATTTCTTCTCAGTAGCAACAACGTCGTGTAGTAGGTGGCTTTCATAATGTTCTATGCCTTTATTCTTACACAGTAGGTCTGAGTTGACTTTAAGAAAAGCATTATGGAGAATCTACAACAGCTTTGCAACTCTCTCATTTCATATTCAAAGCATGTGCGTCATAAAGACGCAATAAATGCATAAAGTACAAACCACCTTATTTCTCAAGAACTTTGGAACATTGTTAAGGTTCTCATAATGTTAGTCATACGACAGTTGAATGACGAGTCATGAAAGCCATATTTCTCGTATATTTCTTCTGTATGTTCATTGGTAGGACATTCATCTTGATCCTTCTACATGTGAAGAGTTGTCTCCCTTGTTCCACATAAATTATAAAACAAAAAATCAAAAATATTTTTCTTTTCGATATGGTTTCAAATATATTGTGACGTGATATTATTTAGTTATGTAGAAAGTGAGAAATATATTCTAAACGGCTTTGTTACGATATTGTTATTCAATATCATTAACATATTCACATGGCCTTTTGTTATCATATTGAAGACGAATGTACTTTCATAGATAAAGGTTTATAGGTAAACATTAAGAAACTATCAAACGATTCTTACAGCAGGACACAAGAAATACCGCCACTTACATAATAAACAATGCAAAGTAAACACATCTATATGCGGGGCAGAAAGTGCTGACGTCAACACAAACAATAGCATGTAGGGCGTAACAAAACCAACTGGAATCTACATTCGAATGTAAACAGGTTTTTATAAGTATAAAGTGTGACTACAAGAGCTTCGCTTAGAATGTGTAGATATTACATAACGACGGCTGGTTGGAAATAATGTATACTAGCAACATGTTTTTGCTTTTTGTATGTATATGATAATTTTATTATCATTTCTACAATTAATGTTCCAATTATTACTAGATGTCGCTGCATAACGTATTATATACAACTGTTATTCTTTTGCACAATATAGCAAAAAGTTCTCAATACATACTGACAATGCAAGAAAGTTTCTCAGTTCGGTAATAAGATACATGTTTATGAATGAAGAAGTATCTGTTTAACATTAAAAACAATTTATTTTCTTAATAATGAATTATACAATGAAAAAACAATTTTGAAATGAAATTTCACAATCAAAGGTTTAGAGTTTTGATAAAAATGGTGAAGAATTTATATAGGCACTTACTGCATGTTTGTTATCTGGAAATAAGATATTGTTTAAATCATATGTGATTACTGAAGTAATGAAACATCAAATACGAGACACAGCCACTTAACTTCGATACAGTTTAACAGATTGTAGACTCAAAGTGAAATATTTATATATATTATTTATCTAACACCAAGAGCCTGTTTTTGTCAACTAGAAGGTATTTGAAAGAAATAAAGGAGTGATACAATGAACAGAGAATTTGATACAATTAATAACATTAAATATATCGATTGAAAACTCCAAATGGTACAAATGGACAAAGCAACAAGTTGAAAGGGAATATACACGTTACATACATACATCAGTATATTTGAAATCAAAACAATGTACGTACTGAGGAGCATTGATGAATGTTTTAACAAGGTTCTTTTTATCTTGGATAACAATACACTTATTCAGCATCCGCTCAACGTGAACAAATATTTGATGAGAAGTGCAGCATACTGATTGCAGTACACCATTGAACAACATTCACAGTTAATACATATGGTTAAGTAAATTAATTCAAATCGTAATGAAATGAACATATTAGACACACAAGTTTATACCAACACTTGCATTTTATTTGTTCGCATGATTAGTAAATGATGCACGCTCGGCAGTGAGGTTAACAGTAGTTAACTGCCAGAAGTGACACCATTGTACCTTCACTCACACAAATAGAAAAGCATGTTAACTTCAAAATATAAGAACAGTACTATGAAAAGAGAGGTATGTGATTGCTGTTAAATGCATACACATATAAAGAGAACGGGAATACCTTTACAACACATTTAAAGCACCAAACAACTTTGTAAATAGTGTAATACAATGTTTAAAAGAACCATGACAATTGACTGTAGCAATAACTTAAAACCTTAAGTGGCTGAACTGTAATTTTTATGGGGTATACAAATCCATAATAACTTTAACAATGAGTTTGAGGGACATAAAAGGCGGTCTAAATTTCCCTTTCACTATGCTTACATACATATGATAAAAAGCAAGAGAAATGGACCGTTTCCTAACCCTTTCGTCCTTTTATATGACGAAAACTAAATGACTGTGCATTTCTAGTCATTCTTCTTTAAAGTGGCAGTAGCAAAATGAAAATAAATAGGTCTCAAATTGCAAGATAATAATTTTTAATCAAATCAAACAATTCTGAAAGGAACTTACAATGAATTCATTTACAAAACTCAAATGCATTAAACACTTCCACACAAAAATGCCCGCAAACGGGTTGTACCGAATTCTTAAAAACTAACACTACGAATCATCTACAATTATGGGGACAATTGGAAGAAATCGTACGCCTTTACGGTCTTCTCATAACACGAAGAAAGTGTCCTCTTCTGTCTGACATATCTGCTTCTTTTTGTTGTCTTGTCTTAAAATTGAGTGTTGGGTAAATAGACAATTGGTCTTCCTCTCTTTTGTATTTGATGAAAGGCGATGTGAAATAAGAAACAACTGGCAACAATGATAAGAATATAATAATAAAAAAGAACTAACTATTTTTGTAACTTTGAAAGACAATTACTTAAATATTTGTTAAAGCACATGCAAGTCTACATTATCGCAGCAATTCTATTTCATTGCAGTGGGCTCCTTTTCTATTTGATATTAATAATATATATTTTCATTTCAGAGACTGAAATATTGTCTAGTCTATTGTCATTATCATCAATACATTAAGGGTATTACTTATCCCCCACCAGGAAGAGCTAAAGCCTTCAATAAAATCGTCATACAAATAAAGCATTTTTGTCATATTGGACATTTTCAATGTGAATCGCAAATTCGTGTCTAGAATAAGTTATCTCCCCTGAATGTTTCTATTTTAACTCATGCAGAATGTACAACAGATTCTTCAATTGCATGTACTCTTAAAACCATTATGAATATTTTTCAATTTGCAAATTTATACCTGATAGTCAATATATATTTTAAATCTACAGATTTACACTTGACATGCTATTAAATGGTAGCTGATAAAGGTTTTCTGGCTGATGCAATACAGTGGCCTATAGATAAATAACACTTAAATAAAAATAACGTGGAAGTTGTTCTGTCCAAAGCAAATTTGGCTGATGCAATATCTGATCCAGATTCATAAGATCTAAACCAGAACTGGGTAACGACAAGCAGAGTGGCGCAGTGGAAGCGTGCTGGGCCCATAACCCAGAGGTCCGTGGATCGAAACCACGCTCTGCTATATGGTTTTACTATATCATATTTTGGATTTTATGAACGTTAAATTCACCCCCTAAGTAACAATTCGGTCTTTGATATTGGTATGCTGTTAAACCATTTGAAGTATATGTACATGTTATACGAACAAAATCAATTTTTTTGTCTCATTAAATATGTACGAAATGAACATGCATGTATGGATGCAAATAAAGTTGCAAAACAGGAACAAAGCTGGGGGTCTTGTATCTTTATCCCACTGCTGAAAACAAAACATGTTAAATTTGTTAACGTAGCATCAATTATAGAAAATATTCGTCAATTGATAAAATGTTTGTAACGTTTCAATGCCGTGTAAATGTATTATCTAAATGTATAAATGATCTAAATATATGAATAAAATATAAACCTCATCAGGATCTCTTTATCGAGATGTTAGTTAGACCAATAACCTAATGTTGCATTTTAGTTCTCTTTAAGTATTTTGCTTTACTAAGATAGCATGTGATCAACTAAAATTATGATTCTGTCATGACTGCACAACTTGATCATGACTTACTTGGTACTTTAAAGTTGTCTTACACAGTAACTCAGTGTCTTATTGCGTATCAAAATCACAAACTCAACCATATCTTTGAAGGGCATTTGTTGGCGTATATAAAACATATTTTAAGATTTATTTAAAAGAACCAAAACTAAGATACATAACCCTTTATACAAATCCTTCAAACCGTATATATGTATCTATATTTGTTCTAAGACGATCATGCAAGAAAAGGTCCCGTTCATATAGGCCATATACACTGGAACAATCCCATTCGCATAAATTATAAGTGAAAGCAAGCATCCTTTTGATCATTTTTAATCATGTCAACAAAAATTCAAATCAAATCACACGAGCCAACATGTCCTGCAGAGTCTACCTTGAAAAAATATGATATATATATAATATTTAACAGAACAGAACAGAACAGAACAGAACAGAACAGAACAGAACAGAACAGAATTTATTTCGTATATATGGCCATGAGACCAATATTACAGTGGTCGTGAAGAGCGCTTAAATCTTTAAGCTGTTTCGTAACTTATAAATTTTTTCACAAAAAAGAGCTAATTTAAATAACAATTGATCATTTTGTGTATTTATAAGTGACATAAACTTAAACTTTGATGAGAAGTTATGATAATATACAGGTAGATACCTTGTACGAAGATGGTGATAAGATGGACATATCAACGAAATATGGTATTCATCTTCTTCCCCATTTCCACAAAAAACGCATAAAACGTCAATAAAATCTTTACCACTTCCATTTACTTTAAAATCATTTGAACATCTAAGTTTCGTTAAAGCCCTTCTTAAATTTGATGGTTGAATTGAAGTTAAATATTTTTCAGGTTGCAGGGGAGATTTAAAAGTGCAGTACCTCGTTAAAGTAGATGTAGAAATAGCAGTTAACCAATTTTGAGTAAACATATCCCTTAATCTCAATTCAAAAGTTTTCATAAAAATCTTATAATCCCCAATGTCCTGCATTATCCATGTATAACCAAATCCAAAACTAAATAAAGTATATCTAACAAAAGAAACCCAGTTATTAGACCCTAATTCATCATATTTACAAAGCATTAAATAACAATGTCTGGGGTGTATTTAATATTTATATAGTAATATAAAATTGCGTGAAAAAATTAATCATGATACTTCAACAATGAGAAAAGGAACCGACTTCCTTGTTTGTGAAGCAATCAAAAAACTCATTTACTTTTATAAAGCTGAAGTTGAATTATAAATAACCATTTTATTGTTTGTGAAAAAATAATTCATCAACATATGTCAAACGGTCTGGCTGATGTTATACTTTTTATTGTAGGTAAATATTAATCACTAAGATTAAGAGTCCATAAGCAGAGTGGCGCAGTGGAAGCGTGCTGGGCCCATAACCCAGAGGTCCGTGGATCGAAACCACGCTCTGTTAAATATTTGGAATATTTATAAGTTCATCGCTAACAATTCAAATAAAATTTAAAAAATCAGATCATGAAAAACTTGGGACAGGCATGTACATTATAATTTTAGTTTAGTTTTGAATTAAATGTCAAGTTTAAGAAACAAACAAAATACTACCATGAAAGTAAATGCATTTAAACAGATTATTTGATAAAATTGTATCATGTATATTCATACTGGACATATGGGTAAGCAAATTATTCATTGTCAGCGCAAATTTGTAAACTCTGTGGTTTACAAAAGGTGTATGTTTCATGTACCAATGAGGTACTGCTGAACTAACAGTTCAACATCTCCTTCAAAACTCAACACACACTCTGTTACAACGTTAAAATGGTGTCAATAGTCAAAGGTAAACTACCCTGCAAAAGATAGCATAATATGAAATAGAGCATGACATGAAATAGAAATTGCAACAAATATTTGAGTGTAATTAAGTTTAATATACCTTTACGAATAATAACAATCACGACTAATCGAATTCATCCTTAAATTATTTTGTCAATCAAAACATAACAACTATAATACTCAACAGACATAAGGTAATCACTTCTCTCCAAAATCTCATTGATATCTCATATCGGCACCTTTGGTATCAAAACAGCTGTAATCCACGCTATCATAAAGAAAAAACACCGTTTGTACATGTTTGTTTGGCATTCTTGGGTTTCATACTTCTTTTGCATAAAGGTTTATAAAACATAACTAATGTAAACAGATAAGTTTATTTGAAATTTAAACAATATCAGTCGTAGAGTTAATATTCAACACATCCCATTAACTCTTTAAAGAAATATGTGTCAGAGCTATATCTCTAAATAATGTTTACCGCCATGTACTTTGACCGTATAACTTGCATCCTTTCTTCCAGTAGAATGCCAATTCAATACTTGAGGGTCAAATCAATTTAAATATTTCTTGAGCAAGAAAAACATTCGTACATCTAATGGATATCCTTCTATAAAAAAACGGTCACAGATAATATTAAATGTCTCTTTATCTGTTGTCAATAAAAATCGCCAGGAATTGCCAGGAATCATATATTTGACAATTATGTCGTTCCTTACTAGCTGCATGTATCACATTGTTAATGTTGTCTTAATACAACTAGGTATAGAGTTGGCTTGATACTATATAATAAGTTAATGATACAAAATTAATACATACCCAAATATTGAATGGTAAAAAACGAAAATGTTCATGGCATATAAACATATTAAACAAGGCTTGTAGCTGACATCCAACTATCTAAATTGCATTCCCTTCAATTCGGTATATTAATGTGCAAAAAATAATTACTCCTATTTTCTTTTCATTTATTTATAGTAATTTAATTTAACCAAATCAACCAGATGTAATTTGCCTCTAACACTTGGTAATGTGTCACCAAACGTGAAATAATTGATTAAACTTAAAATAATAGTTATGATAAGAAATCATCGCAATAAGATGGCAAAGGTTACCTTGCCTTTCGGTCATAGAAAAGGCATTATAGACATTTATACATTTCCCAGAAACGGGTTCACTAGTCAATATCAAAACACCCATTTCTGTCAAATCGCTCATGTTGACATATTCCCGAAGAGTTGTCTCCCTTGCATCCTATATTGCATACTTGCTAAAATAATGCTAATAATATAATAATTAATGTAATATAACTTGATATAAAAAAGCATTTAAGTTTCGAGTAACATTCTTAATATCCTTTCTCACAAAACATTACCATATATTTAAATGGAATGAGAATTATTGGTATTCCCATAATTCATTAACATATGTTAACATATTCCGGCTGATGCAATACCAAAGAGAGTAGTTAATAACTAATCACTTTCCTTAGATAATCGTAAGCAGAGTGGCGCAGTGGAAGCGTGCTGGGCCCATAACCCAGAGGTCCGTGGATCGAAACCACGCTCTGCTAGATGGTTTTTTGTTATTTCTAAAATTTGAATTAAAAAAAAAAGATAATATTTAAATCAATGACACATGTAAAACATTCTTTTTGATTAAAACATAGAACAACAAATCACTAGACATGGGGTCATTTCTATGTAATTAACTTTCTAGTGTAATAACTATCACCATTCATGAAGAAATCATTTCTCTCAATCGGGTACCTAATAACAGTCAACATCACACCGGATGTACAAACGGATCTGTAAGTGTAGAAATGATCAAAATATTATCTGTTTTTTTCTTCTGATGTACATCTAACTTCAAACACATTTTTCAGGTTCAGTTTCGCAAACATTTATTGTCGTTCTAAAGCAAATACATGTAAGATAAGAATTATGTGGACAGTAACTAGAAACCACTTGACTGATTTGACATTCCTTTTATCTAGCTTCACCATATAAAACAAAAGAATCATATTCATAACATTAGAAAACCAAGTTTGATGCAACCTGAAAAAAGAAGGTGTAATCAAAAAGAGATCTAAGACAGTGCATGTTCGCTACAAATTATGGTTTACAGAGTTAAAAGGCAAATTCTTTCAGTCACATGGGGTTGTAAATTGTTTAGACAATGTTTCACAAAAATGGTCGAACAATTCTAACAATGATGTTCATTTTTCTCAAAAGGAAAGAGAAAGTACGTATAAGACAGACAGACAGAATTGTTTATTAACATCTCACTCGCACAAATATAAATACATAACATAATATTGCGATGTATAAAAGCGACCAATCGCCAAGCGATTTATGAGAGATGATAAAACATTTTAAAAGACAATGTTTCACAAAAATGGTCGAACAATTCTAACAATGATGTTCATTTTTCTCAAAAGGAAAGAGACAGTACGTATAATGGAGAACACGATAACATCTATTGGACAATTAGAGCTTTTACAAACTCGTAAAATGCTTTTGGAAACATCTTAACAATATTGTTTGCAAAACATCTTGACAAAGGTGATTAAATGGTCAGACATTCTTTTTAGTACAACATAATATAGTAAATTATTTAAACTAACCTAATTATGACAGTTGAAAGAACTAGCAAGGAGTCAGCATGTAGACAGATGTTCATGTTCATGTTCATTAAATAGTCAAACGCTCTTCTTAATACATTGTAATAGTTATCTTATATGTAAACTAAACACATTTTGCTAGTATGAAGAATTTTCATTTGGTGAACATTTAGACATACAGAGAAAATGTCAAACATAACTGACATAGTCAAATATTATTTTTAATACAATGTAATAACTGACTTATATGCAAACTAAACACATTGTGTTAATTGGAAAAAAATGCCCATCGGGTCAACATGTAGACGGAAAGCGAAAATGACAAACATTTTCATAAAAAATAGTCAAATATTCTTTCAACACAATGTAATACCTGTCTTATATGCAAACTAAACACATTTTGTTAGTTGGCAGACTCATCTTTGGGTCAACATTGAGACAGATGCAGTGAAAAATGTCAAACATTCCTAAAAATGTCAAATATTCTTCTTAATTCAATGTGATACCTGTCTTGTATGCAATATAAACACATTTTCATAGTTGGAGGAATTATCGAAGAGTCAACATGTAGACAGTTTCAGAAAAATAATAAATGTATTTGTCCAACCATTATGACAAACTTGTTATATAGTGTAAGGTTCAGTTAACCACACATTCGTCCTTTGAATGGAAACTGAATCAACAATAACAATTGCCGATCATTTCAAGGGATGCAAAAGAATTTGATGTTTCATCTACTGTGGTAATACTTAAAGAAAGAAATAGCTATAATATTTTATCATAATTTAAGTCATGTTGTCCCTGAGTCATTTTTGTAGAATTTCTGGAAGGGCAACATTTAGAAAGTTGCAGTAACAAAAGACAAAAGAGTGACTATTCTAAATTTTGAGAACTAGTTTCTCATCATTTAAATGTCACCATCCATTTCTTAGTAAACAAAATACAATTTCAAATTCACGTTATGTCAATTCTGGAGCAGTCTACATAGTAAGCACAACTGTCGAAGTAATCCTTTGGTTTCATCCTTCCTGAAATATAATCTTCCTTCTTTAAGTCTTCGGTAATCTATACTTCCACAACACTTGCCATCACCCAAAAAGGCATTTTGCATGATTTTAAATTAATCTTATTTCTGAAAAAAATTGGTACGGTTGCTTAATTCATTAAATTATCCTTCTGTGAGGCTTTACATTCTTTTCCTGCAAAATCCATCTCAGAATAAATATGATTCTTAATTCATTCAATTCTCGATCTCTGCAACCATTTTAAATTAAATGGTTCATTTTCTGGCATTCATCATTTATTATTTACCCCTGAAAGACAAAGGGAATAAAGACGAAGACCACCAAATAAATAAAGCATATTATCAAATAACTTTGTTTTGTCATTGATTTGATTTTTAAATGGTAAGACAAATAATGTGCATCAAATTGACACGACTCCTCTAACTAATATACATGTATTTCTTAGTTATACTCCAGTCCAAACATTGTGTTTATAATTCGCATTTGGTTGGATTTGGATTCTAAATCTAAAACATATTTTTCTTAACATCATAACTACTGTACTGTCATCTTGAAGCAAATATATTGTGCTAAATATAAGAAAAATATTTTTGTACTCGCGTTAAAGAATTTTAATGCATGAAGCAACTGTTGAATAGTTGAAAATGACATAAAACTGACCCAATCAACAGGCCAAAAAGTGTGTACAGATCGTATCTAAATTCATTCGTTCCAAAAAATAATTTCTACAAAAGTATGTACAGAATAACTGCTGTCTTTGACAGACCTTGACTTATTCTTTTGGGCTCGATTAACATTAGAGTTACTCCCCTTTGATATGCAGTGCACATGTAATAACGACAATGTTGTTATCACTATTAACACATCGATATAATTAAAAAATATTTTGTAAACTTTACACATATGATCATTTTGTGATATTGTTGAAACATGTTGTTGGATATCGGATAATGTTAAGAAGCTAAAACATATATATCTAACACTATGAGCAAATAAGCAATAGTGTAAAGAGCTAAACTAAAACAATCGTGCATACATATATTTTCTAAAAACATATGCACAGATTCGTAGGATTATAAACTGCTGCTGTCTCTGACAGACCTTGAGTTATTATTGTGGGCTCTTGTAACACTAGAGTTACGTCCCTTTGATTTGATATTCTTTTTTCAATAACGGCAACATTGTTATTAATATTATCACATCGGTATTATAAAAAATATTGTGTTAGGTATCTATTGTAAATATTAAGTGGAGATAAAACCCGAGATAAAACTATCATCATTAGTAATAAACAGGTTTGTACTGAGCTTATCTAAAGCAATAGTACATACATATAATTTATGAAAAATATGAACAGATTCGTAAGATTAAGAACAACTGCTGTCTTTGAAAGGCATTGAGTTCTTCGTGTGGGCTCTTGTAATATTAGAGTTACGTCCCTTTGATATGATATTCGTATAACGACAATATATATCATTGATATTGTTAGATGGCCGATATTCATAAAAAAACTCGAAATATTTATAACATTTAACGACTAACTCGTGCTACCATTTAACACACATGAGACAGAAGACACAAACAGTTGTGTGAATAAGGCACGAGCTGCAAAGTTCATATAAAACTCAAAATTGCTAAATAGTTTTCATAATCATTCTATCACATAATCAAGTATCATGCTTATATCTTTAAAACACCATCATAAATGTTTAGGACACATAAACTATTTTGTTCTTTATAACATCATCATTAACATTTATTCACATATCTGAATGATGAAATACTAAATCCAAAAGTTAAATACAAGTCACACTAACCTTATAAGCAGAGTGGCGCAGTGGAAGCGTGCTCAGCCCAGAGGTCTGTGGATCCAAACCACGCTCTGCTAGATTGTTTTAGTTATTTCATTAAGGTAAAGAAACAAATCAATCAAAGACACATTCATTAAAAGCTTCTTGATTAAAACAGAGAACATCAAATTACTAGACATGAAGAAACGCGTATACATAATTGCAATATATTCACTTTCTTGTGCAAAACTACAGGTGATCTAATTTTGGCGATTTATTGAAACTCTCTTTCATTGACAAACAATATTATCACATATTCTCTTGTATTTGAGTATTAATGTCAATGAAAGTAGGATTTCGATTGTTGATATGTTGGTGAGGAGATGAAACAGTGCTAACTATTTTCTCGGTGTATATATCGGGATACTATTGAATTAAAATTGTTAATTCTGGTTTGTGCTAAACCATGTTCAAATCACCATTGCCTAATATGAACCGTACTTTGCTTGTTAAACAGCATGGTTGTTGAATGTGCTTACTGAAAATTAATAAAAGTAAAGATTCGTTTAAAGAAAACAACATATACACATCAACAAAATCAACAAATTAAGCCTTTGAAAAACAAAACTTGTATACGTACTTCTTTTGTTGATAAGCATGACAGTCGTTGAAAAACATGATTGTCATTGAACAGCATGAGTGTTTCGTTCATATGCATGATTGTCCATGATATGAATGATCACATCTAGCAGATGTATAAGTACTGATTGAAAATTATTCACTTCTTTCTTGAAAAAGAGATGAATAATAAATATATCAGAAACATATGAATATTTCCTTTTACTTTGATTATATATTTATAAGCACCAGTGACGCCAAACAGGGCCACAAACACTTTCTTGTTATCAATAGGAAAATGACAAATTTTCACGGATCTAATGCTATTCATGATTTGGTCGTACCTCGATAAACATGGTAATGAAGACAACATTTGTCACCAAAAGTTGCCTTTTTGGAATTCATTTGGCAAAATTAAACATCCTTAAAGTTTTCTTTCCAATGTAATACATATATTTCTAATATTCACTATCTAACCTGCTTCAGTTTGAATATATAAAGTCTTCGAGTGATCCATTCTCATTTGGAGTTTCTCGAAACTTTTGAAAAGCTGGAAAAGAAAACAAATAACCCGCACTCACGAGTTTCCAAAATACTTTCTTTCATTAACTTAACATAATGTTTAACATTATAGCAAAATTTAGACTTAACATAGAGCTATCTATTGTTTATTTATGCTGTAAAAATACCTATGTCACAGTATAAGAACAAAACCTGAAAGGATAAAATACTTCCCCTGCAATATTAGGTTAAAGAAGTTGTCATTGGGATGGATACAGGGTGCTTAAGAGGTTATAACATCAATAATATACATGTCATAATGGAAATGCATAATGAAAATTAGCAATACAACAGAAAACAAGGTTTATGATAAAACCAAGTTTCTATATCCACAGATATTCCCTTTATCAATGATAAATAGTTAACGACAGTAAGTTTTTCATTCAAGGATGAAGTGTGGTCTTGAAAATTAAAACTCTTGCGCAATCATAGCAGTTGAAATCATGTGATGATTTGCATGATTCATTCACGTTGAACTTACACAATACTTACACAATACTTACACAATACTTACACAATACTTACACAGTACTTACACAATAAGATATACACGATTGGTGGTCATCACGAGATGTTTGAAAACGCCTCATGTTAACGGTGTACAAAAACACCAGTTCAAATAACAATTGTAATCATTCATAATCTATTGATGTTTCAATCCTTTATATAACATCTGTTATAATGATGTTAATCTTGTGTAATGTTTATGAACATCATACTGTATAATACCTAAGTCTGAATTGACAGAGTATACCACCAGGACTGTAAAACTAACTTAATGCAAGCAAACCTAACTGTATAAAACATAAGATAGATATATTCGACAGATTAATACACACATTTACAGATACATACACCTTGATATACATAAAAAGATTGTAGCTTTAAGGTGACTTTCGTGCATGTCATTGTTTTGTTTTATATTGAAGTACTTCAACAATAAAACCCTTACGCTGTATACAGTACCCTTATGGTAATAGGCACATCTTCAAAGATTGTTTTCAAAAACGAAATCCATATAAATCTACAATCACACCACAATGTGTGACAACAACACACACTTCGAGGTAAATTTACATCGTATGTCTTAAAATACTTTCATATTATCATTTTGTTGTTTAAACATTTCAATAAGAACACGTGTGTTGTATTATTTCTGATTCTTTTCCATGCATGTAGTTAATACCTTGACGATGGTCTCATTTCTAATATAGGTTGTCCTTCACAGATGTTCACTGAAGAGCATCCATAGTATTAGAGTTATGTCCCTTCCATATGTCCATTCCATCAAGAAATGTAACAGCTGAAAATAAAACACAATATAAAAATATCCTCGACATAGAAATAACGCTCTTTTAAGATTAATACTAATTTTAAAAAAAAACGGAGTTGTCATAAATCCCAAATTGGATATGGTACACCACCAGAAACTTCATTTCAATAGACGCACCTTAATCATTGTTTACAGTAACTTAAAGTCTTAACACAATAAGAAGGCATCATGCATATACGATGTGTTCACAGAATTAATATTCAGATCATCAAATTTTTTTAATTTTTTTTAATTCTATTTCTCTCTTTCTTTGTCTTATCTAATCTCGTGAGAACAATATCGAGTCACTTACATTTTGTTAAATTGGATATTTCATATCCAGATAAACAACATAGTTTTTGATAAACTGACTGACATCGTATTCTAAACAAAGCAGTTTGATGTTATATTTTTGGAATAAAACCCATTTGATTATCCGATTACCTTTAGGACAGGTACCATGTATTTGCCATAACCAATATACCACAAACAACATGAACAGGAGGTTTTGGTTTTTCAGTTAATGTCAGGAATTATGTTTGTGCACTGTAATTAAAGGAATAATAACCAACGTACGAAGTATAAAAGATCATAGACTTCGTTGTATTGGTTTACATCCAACACTCTTTGAAAAGTCTAGACCCAAGTAACATTTGCAACACATTTGTTACATTTTTACTATATATTTATACCATAACTAATACTCTATAAGCAGAGTAGCGCAGTGGAAGCGTGCTGGGCCCATAACCCAGAGGTCCGTGGATCGAAACCACGCTCTGCTAGATACATTTTGCTTCATATTTACACCAAACACATCTGAAAAAATGTTTTTGACATGCAAACATCTCACCATATCTTAACAAATTCAGAAGAGGTCACGTTGATGGTTCCCTTTTAAACTAAAACACTGTGTGAATGAACAATTGAATTTTTTTATCATATGTCTGAGTGATACATTTTGTAATAAATTCATTTTAAATTGTTAAATAACAATACAAAAGAAATATTATGATCATTGATGACACTTGAAAGGGGTAGGTTTTTATCACAAAGGTAAGGTAATGCAGGATACGGTGTGCAAAATGACATATTAGGCTTTATTGGAATCAAACTATACAACGATTCCACAATGCGTCAAACGTTTTGAACCAAGGATTCCAAACTTTCGTTGCAACACAACCTTTTTGAACCTTTTTGAAACATTATGTATTTCAATAACTAAATGCTTTTTATCATGACAAATTACTTTTCAACAAATATCCCCCATATAGTACATGTAGTATTGATGGGCTCTAATCTACCTGGGTAAACAAAATTGGAATTAATAAACTACACATTTAAAATAATTCAAAAATGTGCAAATGTGCAAAGACAATTATAAACATGCGTTGTTACGTTATTGATTTGACCTGGAATTACTAAACATAAATGGTGGCACACTCTTGGACATACCTGAAACTAATATGTTTTCTTTTTGTATATAACCATCGATGTAAACAGATAAAAATAAAAAATAAACCTCGAGGTATTCTTCAATGTTTTGCTCTTGTTCCATTTGGGAATGAGTTTTTTTAATTTTTAATTTTCTTGTACATCTGTTATTGAATCACATGATTGCATAATTCATTAGTTGAAAGCAATAAAAATCAGTCGACACAAAAGTACACAAATAGTAACTATTTAACACATGTACATTGCAATATCGATGAAGCCATTTAAAGCTACGAATATAAAATACCTCAAAGTGCGTATCCATAGAGACTATACTTAAAATTGACACCATTGGTAAATATCTAAGATTAGTCTGCTGTTACAAATTCACATATTATGAAAAGCTGTTTGTCTTTGACAGGGATAAACTTCATGTGGAGCCATTCAACATTAGAGTTATATCCCTTTGACAGGGCTTTTCGACTTTATCACAGTGATCACCAACTGTTGAAAATATCTCCCGTAAACGTGTTTTTAATAGAAATTAACATAATGTGTAGTATATGTTGGTAAATTTATTAGTTGTTTTGAAATTGCAGAAAACAAAACAATTGGTGGTGATGCAATTATATCATTAACATATGTTTACATTTTCTATCTGATGCAATACTATAGACATAGGAGTTAATACAATTTACTATAACTAATACTCTATAAGCAGAGTGGCGCAGTGGAAGCGTGCTGGGCCCATAACCCAGAGGTCCGTGGATCGAAACCACGCTCTGCTAGATACATTTTGCTTCATATTTACATCAAACACATCTGAAAAAAAACCCCGTAATCTTTTTGACAAGAAAACATCTCACCAAAATTCTGATCAAAATCCTTTTAAACTAAAACACTGTCTGTATGCACAATTAATTGTTTTATCATATGTCTAAGTTATACAATTTGTAATACATAAAATTAAATAACAATACAAAAGATGCACAAAACGTGCAGATATCAAGACATATAATATTCATTTATGAAACTGGAAAGGGGTATCTTTTTACCTTTTGTTAAAGGTAAGAAATAATGTCAAGTTTTTAGCAGTATAAGGTGTGCAAAATGACATATTAGGTTTTATTGGAATCACACTACACACCGATTCTTCATTGCATCAAACGTTTAAATTCAAGGATTCCAAAATCTCGTTGTACCCATGTGTATGACTTGGGTTGGTTATTTGCAAAGATGTTCACCTGTTTAAAAATAAGAAACAGTTTAAAACAACAACATTTACCTTTTAACTAATTTATTTGCAATGAATAAGTTCTCCATTTCACACAAAAGGAGCGCAAAAGGATATAAGATGCTAATTGTTTATGCTTAATAATTGAGTTTTACAGCTTAATATCACATGTTGGATTCACATAGGACATATACAACTTCTAAACTTAAACCCTCAGGGTACTAAATCCCCAACTCAAAAGGATAGAAATATTTTATGATACAACGTATATTATTAATATTGTGAATAGCTTGTGAACCATGAAATAATTTGATTCAGATGTCTAAATGGTAAGAAATACATAGTAAATAAGGTTTAACAATTTCCCGACTGACTAAACTCATATTGAATTAAATTAAATGATCTATATCTAGCAATCTATTTAAAGACAATATAAGCAAAGTGCCATCAAATATGTTCATTGGTTGTCGAAATCATTCAATTCCATTAGAATAACTTGGCTTGAATACAGAAATATAAATCAATGAAAACATTTGTACGATTGACTGAAAATCTAGCAATAGACCTAAATGAAAGTGACACGTGTTGTTTGAAAGATGTTTCAGTTATGAAAAACTGTTTGCTGTGTACTTCATATCAATTATATAAATAAACACACTCTAAGGTACATCTCATGGGACATTTATGAATGATCAGTTTTCAAAAAAGCGTTGTAGTTACACAAAAATAAATTCCTTATCCTCTTGGAAAAAGTCATATCCCTGAAGTATGTTGTTCAGGTAAATGAACACATACATACGTTTATGATCATGCAATAATGAAAGCATACAATACTGAAAAGTTATTGCAAAATAATTTAAAAGTACGTCGTTTTCCTGCGGGACATTCTTTAAATGAATACATGGACACTGTCCCATCACAAAAAGCTAAAATTATATAAATAAAAAAATTATATTTATAATTGCATACAAAACATCATGTAAAACGTATGAGAAATGAAATTCAAACTTGACTTGAATATTAATAATCTATTTAATCTAATCTACAGTCTCACATTTTCAACCTTAAGAGATGTTGTGGACAAATGTTTGAAAGTTGTTTTATTCGGATTCTTTCAGTCGATTGTACATTTTGATTTGCGGATAAAAAGGTAAATGGAAACCACTTAAGATGACATAATCGGTTTATTGTCAAGATTGCAAAAACTTATCTAAGGTGATGTATATGGACAGAATTTCTGCAAATATTGTAAGCAAATTCAAGGTTTATGAACAGCTGTTTGTCTTTGATAGGCCTTAACAACTGTTGACATTAGAGTTATGTCCCTTTGACAGGGCTTTGTGAATAAACAACAATGATCACCGACTTATGTAAATCATAATGAGCTATCAATAAGATAGTGTTTCATTAAATTCCATATTATGCTTGAAAATGTTTTAAGAAGTTATTGATTTAATCTAAAGAAAAAATATCGTAACATATGTTCACATTTACTGCCTGATGCAATACCTAAGATAGTAGTTTACATACAAATAATTTCATGTTAAAGCTCGCAAGCAGAGTGGCGCAGTGGAAGCGTGCTGGGCCCATAACCCAGAGGTCCGTGGATCGAAACCACGCTCTGCTATATAGCTTTTGCTATTTACTTATATCACATCTGAAAAAAATCTAATAGATCACATATGGAAAAATAACACGCATGTCTTTTGAATCAGTTGTTCTAAACAAATTTAGAATGAGCAAATGTGATGCTTGACTTAATACACTGTATCTTTGTACAATAAACAAAACTTTATTATTTGAAAGTTGTATAATACCACCTGTTTTCATTTGGTTCTCATTAAAAGTGAAAAATAATATATGAATATAATATAAAACGATCAAACACATAAACTAAAGTGTTCGATTAAAAAGAATTATATCCTTAAAGGTCCAAATGACATCGTCACCTGAGGTACATTCAAAATCTCGCATATTTTATAAATTCACAAATGTTATATTGCTCTAAAACATTAATGTAAAGAGCAAGTTCGTAAACCTGAAAACATGGATCACAATAGAACATTAGGAACAAGAGAATGTGCCTAGTTTTGTGAAATAAAAGTTTTGATTTCATTCACTAAGAAGCAATATGTTGATATCAACCATTCCCTGTTAGCTTTGGCTATGGTGTTTAACATACAACATCAAATCAGGAAATTTGTTTGTCTTTACATACAGAGATGGTTGATTCGAATTGTACATGTATTTATATTTTAGATTAGAAATAAAACACTATTACTTTCATTCACAATACCAACGATCGTTTTGGTAAAAACAATATAAAACTGTGCAAGTATAATGCTAAATAGCTTGTAATAATAACATGTGCCTTGAATAATTTGATAAGATCTAATAACATAACTATTAAATAACGTTGAGACAAACTTATCCAAGATTTCGGTCAAAAGACTCATTGGAAATACTGTATTGTACACGACAATGAACAGGAATTATAAAACACTTTGTCTTTGTTATTGTAAGCTTCCAACTTAATTATTCTCAGTTTGTATACACAAAACAATCCTTGTATTAATTATTCCAACAATAAACCTTTTGATAAAGAGTGTATCTTAAAATTAAATTTTAACTAAAATGAAAACAAGACGCCTTGTTCACAGTTAACATTGCTACGTAATACTGATTATCACATATAAATATTCGAACCTTTTATGAAATTCAATAAAAAAGCACAGGAAGTACACGTTTAAATACCATTGTGTGCAAACTGTTATTATCTTTAAAGTGTTTCTGAAAGATAAAGGATAACCTTTATCCTGTTCTTAGTGGGTAGATACACGTCTATGCTGTTCAAGAAAATACCAAAAACATAAAACACCATTTGAAATCAAAACCATGCGTGTATAGTTATAGTAATATGGACACATAAAATACATCGTGTATCTGAAGTGACATGATCACTGTTAAAGCATTTTAGTTAGATAACCTGATTTCTGTAATCTTTTCCATCTTTGTAAAGATCAAAGGTACCATCACCTCGTGTACACCTTTTCAATGTAGAAAGGTGATCTTTTTCTACATATATTCCATGGTTGTCCTTCACAAATATGCCACTGAAGGACGCACACACTCTCAGAGTGATGTCCCTTTCATGTGTCTTTGTGAAGACCTTAGGTACCAACATCTTGTGTACACCTTTTCAATGTAGAAATGTAATCGTTTTTACATAAATTCCCTGTTGTCCTTCACAAATGTGCCATTGAAGGACGCCCACTCAATCAGAGTGATGTCCCTTGCATGTGTCGACATTATCAAGAATGTAACAGCTTTAAAATATAACATTCTTTGACAAAATAAGAAGGTTTTAAATTAAGTATTTAAAGCATTAAAGTATAATAAATTGTTTCACGTTACATTTTGAAAGACACAGCAGGAAGTAGTGACTTACACATGTGTAATATTGTATGAACCAACAAAATCAAACATAGAAAAGAAAAATGCAATGGTTTACATATAAGTAACGTTCCATCAATGGGGGGTACATATGATGTGGTGATAGATACCGAAATCCTTAACATATTATAACGTGTTCGAGTTTCTGGTGATGTCCCTGGCATGTGTCGACATCATCAAGAGTGTAACAGCTTTAAAATATAACATTCTTTGACAAATATATAACGTTACACATTAATTATTGAAAGCATCAAACCATAATAAATCGCCTCAAATCACACACATAGAGGAAGTAGTGATTATGTTATATCTTATGAACCAACAAAATCAAAGATAGGAAATAAACATGAAATGGCTTGAATATAAGCAACGTTCCATCAAAAAGGGTACTTTTGATGTGTTGATGTGTACCCAAATTCTTAACACATTATAACATGATCGAGTTTAGAAATACAAGACCACTGAAAGACAAAGTTAAATAATTCTTGTTTTTTAATTAATGTAATCTACAACTTTTGACAGTCATTAAATACAAATCAGAGATCTTAACAAAATTGTACGTCGAAAGTAACACAAAACTTATTTACTTGTGTATACATGTAAGCTAATGATGATACAAGTCAATATATCTTAACTAGTATATCTAATTAATTCTGAAATAGAAAACATTGTATCAAAAACATGTCGATATATCATATTATAGCAATATAGAAAGTTCAATGATAGAAAAACGCAGAAATAACTAAGTTTAGGCATATTTTTAAATCTTGGTGGATAAAATGGACTTGAATGAGATTTACAGAAGGTATGTGAATCAAATGTTCTTGTCAGTCAACCAAACATGCAGAGCAACCAAAGAGAATCTTTTGGGTTATAAAGAACAGACCCACTGACTGCTAATGATTTTTACACTGATAATACAAAGGTTAAACACGCCGCTACTAGTTGAAATATTGCCCAAGCGGCGTAAGACAATAACTCACGCACAAATGCTAAAAACAAGCGGATTGGTCGAAGCATATAACCAGCCAATATTTTTGTTAATAAAACATTTAAGTTTGAAAAACATTCAACCATTCAACATTCAACTATATACATGTTTTTGCAAAGTTGTGTAACAGAACGGGCCAAATGGTGTTACAAACATTTGGCTAAAACACTAGTTAGATATAAGTATAAACACGTGTACCTCTGAAAACGGCTATGAAAACTGTACACACTAGTAAAATAAATATGTCTGACTTTCATTTATCAAACACATTCATAAATTGAATTTTCATTCCATAGAAAAAATGAATTTGGGCCATCGTCTGAAAGGGTGATTAGGGGTTTGATTGATTTAAACGTATTTTATTCATGATGGAAAGGATGAGGAACAAGTTCTCCAACTTAGAATACCTTCTCCTTGGAATGTACATGGATGAGTTACAATGTTTTGCAAGGATGACAGAGCATGAACATCAAGACAGATAAGAAACTGAAACTGAAACTGAAAATGCAAAAAAAAGATAAAACTGATATATTACAAGAATCGCTTTATCGCACTAATGAATGAGTGATTAGAGGTGCAACAGATATGATCATTTGTGCGCCTAGGCACTGTCAAACCCTTCTTAAATCAAAAATAACTCTTTTGTGGGTAAGACTATGTTCTCAAGAGTCATGACATACTATTCCAAACCATACTAATCCAATTCAATCCTTGGTACTAATGCACCAATGGCAACACACATATAATCAAAATTTATTTTTAATAATTTCGTTTCCCCACCAATGAGTCAACATGAAGGATGAAATGTTGAAATCATATGGACATATAGCTTTTATTTTGTGAATTCAAGGCCATATGACCCAAAGTTCATAATTGTAACTTTGGAAATGATTCTTTATTCTTTTCCTTTACTGATACTGATATTCTTCTTATTCTTATTCAAGTCACTAAAACTAATGTAAGGAGTATAATGAGTATGGCTTCTTCGCGGGCTGAAATGAAGACATTATTAAGCCTTCTTAGCAAATAGTTCAAGGGATGGCGAACTGAAGCTTGGTGTGCTAAGCAGAGCTTGCAACCTTGGAACCTTAAATGCATGTACGTAAAATAACTTTTGAATTAAGTTCACAATGCAATTCGAGATTGCAAATACCTTTAAGAATTACAAATCTACTCAACATATAACCATCACACCAACCTGAAATAAAAATGAAATAAATCATGGCATGGTGAAAAAACCTTAAACCAAATGTATAAATTGCAGTACTCCTCATTGGTTCCCTATATGCCTGAAAAGGATGTAAGAGTCTATATTAGAACGTCGCTACTGCCAAATAAGTAATTGTTCAACCATAGATTATATGGTACACAAGTGATCAAATTGTATTAAAAAAACAGAGCATACACATTGGCACTTGTTTTGCACTCATGTTGAACCCTTGATGACAAAAAAGTACATATTGCAAAAACAGCATATGACGGAGCGAAGATATCAACCATAAGCTATAAACTATGTTATGTTTCGTTCAGTTTAGCTTTAAAGACTCATAACTCCATGTTACAAAGCTAATTTTGATTTGTGTAATGATCATGCTTAAATTGTTTTTTTAAATTTACTTAATTTAACTAACATACACATGTCACTATCATCTTCAAAATCATTAAATGAACATATCATATAGCATCTTTATAGTAAGGACTTCTAAATCAATCATTCGTTTGATTGTCAAGAAATGTCGAACGCACAACAGAGCAGTAATTTGTGGGAATCAAGAAGTTTAAATAACAAAAAAAAGTTCTTTGAAAATTGAAAACATATATATGAATAAATATAGATATGTAAAACTGTATACGGTCTCTTAACAATCAAACTAGAAAATGCATTTTGATACACGTGATAAATTGTATATGAAATTAAATGTACACACATGGTTCAAATTTAATGCATGAATACGAATTGTTTAAAATCAAAACTAAATATCTATTAACAACAATTGGGCAAATATATCATGGAAAATACATCGTTTTCTTTAAAAGTAACTCATGTAGCCCGATTGTTTAATGCCTAACGTCATTTAAAAAACTTATGATGATTAGGAGTAGCTGTTCATGAACAACCCGTTTCTCTTTTTGCACATACTCTTTTAAGTACAGGGGTATTCATCACAAGCGCGTCCCTGGAGAGCCCCTGTTAATATTAGTGTGCCCACTCAATAGAGTAAAGAAACAAACAAAAAGCACATGATATTGTGTATACATCGAAAACACATATTTTCAATTTTCAAGACCAATAACGAACATGTAGAGATATAGTATTTATCATTTTTGTTTCTTAAGTTAACCAATTTAAAAAAACATCAATATTTTAAACATGGAAGACAATGGCAAGCTTTTAACTATTGTGATTCGTTGTTGTTAAATCGGCCTTTGCATTTTCGATTGTTTCAATACATGTACATAATTCATCTATGACTTAACAGTAAATATTTTAATATTTCACACAGAAGACGAATCTCTGACATCAATGTTGACAGTAAGAAACATCCTTAAAACTTGATGAATCTAAGAATTACAATACCACCGAAAGTACATGTCACAACATTTCTTCATATTTTTCTGTCTTAAAATGAAAAGTTCATAAACAAAAGATCACTGTATCCCAGACCATTATCTATAGTTTGTTGTATGTTGCTTTCATAAAGTCGATACTCACGTAAATGAGTAAGAACAATGGTGAACAAGTAATAACGTTCTAAAATTAATCCGTCATGTTTATAATGCTATTTAGATATGATACACTATTAGTTAATTTACAGTACCATTATTATTCTTTAAGAATGATAATGAATCTAAGAAGCATTTCATGACTAGAATAAAGAATTAGTTCAAAATGCTGAACAACCTGAAAATGGCAAAACACATAATCTCATTCAAATGTTCATTAACCCCATTTCATATTCAATTCAACTGAAAAGAAGAAATTTGCATATTTACATGTTTAACACCCACAATAATATTGGTTTAGGAAGAACAAACAAGATAAAAACGGCAAAAACTTCAATTGGTAAAATGTACATGACATTTATGTTAGTAACACAGTAAACTGTAAACACGAACATCTACTTTTTCTTATTAGGATTTACAGTTCTTGTGAACGTGCTATATATTCCAAAGATATGTATTTGTTCAAAGCAGGCTATGGCCAACTCATTGAAGAACCTTTGCAAAGTCACAGTCATGCCCTTTTGATGTGTAAATATGATTTAATAAAGTACAAAACTAACAAAAGGTGATTGTGTTGCACATTATATCGTTTTATGAAACTAATAAGGCTACTGTATAGCGCTGGATTCCACGCCAACAGGAGGGACATGCCCAAAGTGCTGACGATGAAATTAGAAAGAACTTTGCAAAAATCTTGAGTTTGAATTGAAACACTATATACATTATTTACAATCATTGGCAAACATAACAAGCCTCATACCACCAAACAAAATCATTAGACAACCCAACAAGACTACTGACCATGTTGGACATTGTTCTCTGTGATTTCATTGATTTATTCGAAATAAATTCGTTAAATAATTATGTATATATATATAAAAGGCAGAGTGACACAGTATCATCAAGGTATCCTTGTGCTTGGCTCAAATTGAAGAGTTAATCCAAAACTGAAACTAAATTTATATATATTTTTCAAATAACATTGTTACACCAATTAAATGAGTAAAATACCAATAAAACGTGTACTTTTTGTTAATATTCTGTGATGTTTATGTAACTTTAATATAATACTGTTCCATTTTTGTGTGAACCTGTGACTATAAATACTTATACACAAGGATGAACACATCTTGAATGTTACCGTTGTGGGTATCTCACCCACTCAGTTTTCGGGGCCTTCCCCGAATGCTCGTACATATCTTAACACCTCTGGATGTTAGTGAACGAGATATTTGATTAATGATCGCATTCTGGCTGGAGTTACGTCCCTTTGTCACGCTTCAATAGCCACACTTTATTGCCTCCTAAAATCGCTAATCTCAACAATGTTTTCTTGTTCACACATATCAAACTGATTTTTATCTTAAGAATATTTACCTTTAAAAAAAACCCCAAAAAACCAATGCACTTAAATGAAAAATCGCAGGTAATAAGTTGTCCAGTCCAAATCAAATTTGGCTGATGCAATATCTGATCCAGATTTAAAAGATCTAAACCAAGACTCGGATATAACAAGCAGAGTGGCGCAGTGGAAGCGTGCTGGGCCCATAACCCAGAGGTCCGTGGATCGAAACCACGCTCTGCTAGACTGTTTTGTTCTTTGTACTGTTAAAACACTTTCCCGCGCATTCGGCAACCTTAATGAAATCATCCAACTGAATCTCTAGCATTGTCGTCATAAAAAAAACGTTTTACTGAAAAGTATGTAAACAGTCCATTAATGCAACTGAATTAAAAAGTAATGTATTCGAACCTTGTATTAATACTTCGATATCTGATAAGCGGTAATCTCGCTTTCCGGATGATTATTTTAGGGTTAGGAATATTTTCCTAGGAAAATGTTTTCATTTTCCATGATTTATCCGTAACAAAACGTCAGGGTAAACGAGGTAAGACTGTAAAGAAATATCCCTCTGATAAAGTTTGAGGTAAATACAAGGAAAACATATAATAATATTGATGATATGATAAAACTTGACCTTTCCGCAAGCTTTTTTCCTGGAAGTTGTAGAAGTCCGTAATTTCGTTTGTTTAACATCGCTTTTTATAGTTACATGTACAAACTTATATGTACATGTTTAGCATGATTTCGTGGTAAGCTTATCGAAACAATAGTTTATGCCAAGGGGGACATTAAAACGCATCAAATTATTTGAATAATTTGACAAATAAGAGCAAGAAAGCAATCTCTCCCTCGTGTAAAAATCACTATACAGACAATGGTCCGTAATTTTTCAGTGACACCTGCTAATGCTATACATGGTATCTTTCTTAATGGCATTTACAAACTTACACATGCTGTACACTCTTGGTTTAAGAACGCTTCAGTTAGGTTTGGGTTTGTCTTATTGGAGTTACCTCCCTTGGGTCGCAGTAATGTCACGATAACAACACCAATCACAATTGTTTAAACAAAAACATGTTTAAAACTATAGCATTGTGTTGAGATTATGAGTTTAATTAATAAATTATCTTTATAATTGCATTTTCAAAGAAGATAGCAGAATTTGTAATGCATGATATATCTATTACATTAAAATTATAGTTTGTTGAATGCGTTTTATCATCAAAATCAATTCTGGCTGATGCAATACTATAAACAGCTTAAATAATCTAAATCACAGAGTGTGCATCACAAGCAGAGTGGCGCAGTGGAAGCGTGCTGGGCCCATAACCCAGAGGTCCGTGGATCGAAACCACGCTCTGCTAGATGGTTTTGTTGGAATAGGCTAATTTGGGTCCAAATGGTTCATATTGAAAAGTTTATTATCTACTTTCATATATTTGTGTACTAATTCATAAAATCTACTATCCTATCTTCATTTTCATTCTCTCAAATACTCAATCGACTGATTTAATATTTTCCAGTTTAACCCTCAACGTATACTTCGACAATTTTCAAGTGGAATCTACGTGTGATGGTCTGACGGCGGCATCAATGGTTATTCGCTATAAAAAGAACTTGACATTCATTGATCCAAAAATATAAATTACTTTAACGGAGTAACAAAATTAAAACAACCCAAGACACGATGTGTTTTAGGCACATGTTTTGTAAAGATGTATTCACAAATCCATACGTCAGGTTAAAAAAATGTTTATAATGTCTGTCAAATTACACTTAGGGTTCTTAAATCGCTTTTACAACATATGGCTTTTTTACCCAGAATGTTTCAGCATTTTTGTTCAAATAAAAAGTGACAACAGTGTTGCATGCGTTAAAAAGATCCTATCATCCAATCACCGGAAACATATAAATGACATAAACTGAATGGCAACATTTTAACGGACTAAAATTAAAAAAAACCCCCATCTGTTTCAACTTTGTCGCACCTGTTTCGTAATGATATATTTAATACGTAAAAATATGAAAATCTTCATTTCAAACCAGTTTAAATTCATTACGATAATGCAATCGCATTTTCAACATGTTTGCATGAGTTCGACATTTAAGTTAAATTTTTGAAATGTATACTTAGAAATGCATTGAATAAAATATTCAATCAACATAAAAAATACATCTGAATTTGTTAGCGCACCACTACTGGCATAAAACAAGCCGATATTTGAAAGATGTGTGTTTCAGATCGTGTATAGATAATCTTAAAAAAACTGAAACAAGTAGAAACCTGAAGACATGATTTATAATCATTTATGTGACTCTGTTTTCACACCGTGTGTATGTTTTTTTTATCTTTTTGTTCTAGATTATCAACGAATTTCGTATCTCGTAAGCTTTTTAAGGCTTGTTGTTTTTAAAATTGATTTTGTAAATGTTCCAATGTTTTATAACAACACGTGACATGTAAACAAAAAATATTCTTCTCTTTTCTTCTCTATTTAAACAGAACAAGTGCACAGTTATACACTAAAAATGCTTGGTTTAAGACGCTTCAGTTAAGTTTGCGGTTTGTCTTGATAGAGTTACCTCCCTTGGGTCGCAGTTACATTCAACAATAACAAGTGGAAATCATATTTCTTCGAATCAAACAAGTTATAGTGAAAATCATTGTGTTGATTCTTTTCTAATGATTAACTTTTTAATTGTATTCTTTTTAGGAACAGCAAAATTCGTAATGCATGTAAATCTCTTCAATGAAAAAACGATTTGTTTTAATTTAATTTAATGAAGAATAATATCATAAATAATTGTGGCTGATGCAATACCATAAACAGGTTAAATAATCTAAATCACTCAGCGTATATCACAAGCAGAGTGGCGCAGTGGAAGCGTGCTGGGCCCATAACCCAGAGGTCCGTGGATCGAAACCACGCTCTGCTAGATGGTTTTGTTTCATTTCACTTCTAGAGTTTTTCAATCTTACAAATACCTGAAGATTCTAATTTATGATTTTAGAAATGTTACCTGAACTCTAAGGTCCTTCCATGCAGAAGCCTTATTTGATGATGATGCTTTATACAGTTATTTTACCACAGGCCCACAGTTCAACCAAGTAACAATAAAACATAACAATTATTGTAAAATACATTTGTTCATCAAAATATATGAATTAAAATAATATTTATAAACATTCTAAGATTATGTACTATATCAGTATTCCCATTGCTAAAACTAATCGAGAGATGGAAATTATAAATAGTTTCTGAGTTTTCTAGGGTCTTCATGAAATTAGGATGCCCTTATTTCTTGTTATACAAAGCAAAACAAGGCATTTCCCGTTATGGGTGACAGGGTATAATAAGACTTCATGGATAAAATAAAGTTGATGAAGATTTGAAAACATTAGAACACGGACCAAAGTGTTGATTAATAAATACCAACAACACTTATATCTGAACAGATATTTGAATATAATCAAACACTTTCAGACAAAGGACGAAATTGTCTTAAAATAATTTCTTTATTAAGCAAATATAAATGTCCGGGTCAATGTCAACAAAATCAAAAGACAACTGACACTATATCAATTGGGATACGTTATTATGAAGGCTATATGTTATTTGATACTGAACATAGAATAAAGGTGAAATGTGAAAAATTCGTACGTGAAACACTTGTGGCTATAATCATGATGACTCAATTTTGTTCTGTTCCAATTCATGTCCTCTCAAGAAAGATGAAGGGACAAATATGTTTATTCAAGATAAACAAAATTATATAAGATAGAATAACATATTTAATAAATATATGATTTTAACCTAAGAGGCATTTGTTAAGACATTGCAATAGTTAGTTCAGATTCATAGAACTGAACATTATCATGTCTTGTACAATAGTTTCATAATTGATCATATCAGGAAGAAGTCTTATGATCCCTATGCCTTTTAATATATTTTATTCTCGGACGATATCCAGATAACCCTTTAGCTTTTGGCTCTTTAAAAAAAAAATTAAATTATGTTTTTGTGGAAGAAAAATATCATATCACATGTGAACTGTTTCACGAACTCGCCAGTTTCAAAACATGATTTAATATCGAAAATATGTTTTTGAACATGGTCATCCTGTCAGCATTATTGGTTACGTTGATTAAGCTGAACACATCATGCGTTATGATAAATTAGAGAAAAATGATCGTCGTTAATAATCAACAAGCAACTTTTTATTTTCAAATTTCATTAAGTGAAAACAATGTTTACATTCTACAGTTCTAATATTTTTTTTCGAAATAAAGGGCAAAGATAACACACCTAATGTGTGGCAGATAAATGGCATGTCTAGCATAAACTTTCGTGTAAAAAAATTCATAAATATGAAGCATGAAAAATGTCAACAATGACAAAAGTTTTAGAAAATAAATAAGCAGAAAGAAATTTAAAATAATACAAACTCTACATAACAACAAGCCAGCAATGTCAAATACATCAAAAGTGTAAAAGAAAATCAAAATCATGTACTAAATCAACTAATAAAAAAGAGAACACTATTAGAGAACACCAAATATGTACAATGTCATTATCAACACAGCTATAGAGACTAAAAAAACGTTGTTACATATCATCAAACATAAACAACTTACATAACATCAAACATATGCAACTTACATAACATCAAACATATGCAACTTACATAACATCAAACATATGCAACTTAAATCCGATTGAAGCTTAAAACTAAGACATACACCATGTGATATTATCACCTACAAATTGACACTGGTGTCAACCCAATTTCAAAAACAAAAATCCGATTTAAAAAATCAAAACAAACAGCATAATCCCGTTGATACGAGATCACTGTGAACTTGACACTGATATCACCCCTGTGACGTCAGAGCGAGGAAAGATCCTGCGGAAAGTTACCTATGAAGTTAAATGTAAGGTAGGGTGATATTGTTGTGGCAAGGCATTTGGCGCACCCAAAACACATAAATACACTTCATAAAAACCTTGACCGAATATATGACCCAGCTAAAACACATGTGATACTACGGTTGCCGCTTTGATGTTTCGCAACAACCATATAAATAAGCATACTTCTTTTGTATATGCCTACATGTATATGAACTAAGCTCATTGTTGTATTTATAGATAACGGTATTTATATTATTCACTCACTGGTGAAACATTAATGTTAAAGTATATTGAATCAAGCATGCTGCGTAGCTAAGTCAACTAAATATTGTTGATATCTTACTGTTAATGTTGAGTTCAAACTTTGAGTTCGTCAAATAGACTGATTGAAATTATATGACATTTGCAGGTTTATTTTTTCACTAAATTTTTGCTTGACTGCTCACATGTTTGAGAGTTTAATATATTGTATGAGGTACATGTATCAATTATTAAAATTATCATTCAAAGTATTATAGCATCTTATGTTCAGCGATTTAGTTCAAATTCAAGGTAATCATAATTTGTAGAAATTTTTTCATTACTCGATTCCATTACTTGGACTTATTCAAATCATGAATTATTCGTAAGGAGAGAAAATAATTACTTTTTGACACCATAACGTCTACCTATCGATAATTAACATTGTGTCGATTAGATTGGGGCAGTGATGGAATTTTAATTTAATGAAAATCGATTACAAGCCGTGTAATCCGTAATCATGAAATATGAAATGATACATCCAACATCCATATGATTCTTATAGGAAATTCATAATGAATGAGCCTGCTTCTCAACACACCAACGACTACCGTATTAATTATTTAACACAATATTTGAACATTTTGTATATGCATATATTCTAACTTTTTTTGAAACATTACACATTCAAATGTTAAGTTGTTTTCATGTGTACCAGTTTGTGCCCTTAAATTTGAATTTCTTTCGCATTTACCGAAAAAAACCCCGAAAAAACCCTAAATTGTTTAAATCTTATGAACCCTAAATACAAACGGATTCAGAAGACGTGAGAGCTACCACTTAGATTAGATTAGAGTGATCTCCCTTGTCATAATTTAAGATAGCAAATCGAATATTTCGGTATAATATCTGAATCACAATAACATCTCCTTGTTTCAAAATAATATACTGAATTATGTTCTAACTTAAGGTTTAACTTAACTTAAAGATTTAAAAAAGAGATCATGGTATAAAAACGGGCATATTTAATAAAAAACATGCGAAATTTGAAAGGTTCACTGCAAGCTGTTTTATTTCAAATATGGCGGTTTCAATCGTAGCTTTTGCTATAAAAATATAGAAGAAAATCATTTTAATTGTATATATGATCATGGTTATTGCTTTTATATGAACGAATTAATAACCTTAACAAACATTATGACACCAATGTTTTGGATTTTTCATTATCTTTACATGTAATGAAAAACAACCCACCAATCCTGGCAACATCTATATGTATGATATTTCATGAATCCAGTTATTTCCCACACTTAAAATAAATGGATATATACATTGCCTTAACCATCAAATGATGTGGTTTTTATTTTATAAAAATAGATTTACCACCAGTTTGTTTCACAAGCTTTAAATGAAATATACACTTCCTTTATATCGAATGACTTGTTAATTATTTGATAAAAATAGATTTGAATCTTATAATTAAAATGGTCATTTGATGTTAAGGTTTGATCAAAGCTTTATTCAATAACACGGGTTTCAAAGCAACTGAAAAATGTAAACAAACATTGCTACTGGTGACGTCATAGCACCGGCATGATAAACAATATGACCCACATAACAATATGATAATAAGTGTTTATATCCTTAATGACTTCGCTATCGCTTCCGCCGTTCGTGTTGATGAGTTAATTCAATGTGACGTCGTACACAACAGTGGAAAATTACACAACGCAAATGAAACAGAGCATATGATACGACCCTGACACAGTACTATAATCTATACAATAACAGAGAGTCATATTGTAATATGAACAATATTTACTGTGACATTATATTATTTACGTTACCTAGTGACACAGTTTTCACCCTTCAGTGGACAATTAGTTCGTTTGAAGAGATATTAGCATTTTGATTGGATATGTACATAGACAGTCATTATATATATGATAATGTAAATGAGTGTTTTCAAGCCTCCCAGAGCGCTTACAAATGGAAATTTACCATTTGAGTACCATATTTTATAGCTTTGTTGACTCAACAAGAAATAATGCTTGCATAATAAACAACCAACTTTTTCTTCTACTAGTATCATATATTCATATCTATTTTGTTTACAAAAGGTTCATTAAAGTACATTTATGTTTCATTGTTATCAGTTTTAAAAGTGTTTAAAGGACATTTAGGAAACACATAAAACCTTCATAAGAAAAATCATGTACCAAATTATTGCTTACTTCTTTGCTTAGAAAAGTACCTGCATGTTTATAATGCTTTTCACTCATCTAATAGTATCTAATTGTTGAAATACCATATGCTTTGAAAACTAGACATTGTTCTCACAAGAATGCAATGAGATGAGACAAAAATACAAAATACAAATTCAAAGTAAGAAATCTAAACAATTATATGATGTGACAAGTACATTTTTATACATGATTAAACTTGATATAAAGAATACTAAAAGACGTCACATTCAAAATATACGCTTAAGAACATAAAGAACGAAATGTGAAAGCTAGGCATAACAAGTGTGTTATTGTGTTTATGGATTTATGACTTCCTCGGTCGAGCTATCACTCCGATAATCAATAGCCCACAGCTAGGGGAGTGTTCAGACTTTATGTTCTTCATCAATACACAGTTCAATGAAACTCATGACTACAGTCCTACAGGACAGTGCTAAACAGAGCGTTGAAACCTTGGGTGAACAAATAGAACAACATTACAGAGTTCAATCGACCATGACGTGTCCTCAAATGTTCTCAATCATTAATCCAATCAAAGCTAGTAGGCGAATAGGCACAACATTTATCTTAGGTATGCACAATGATAAACTATGTACTCCTTTAAGAAAGAATATGAAAGCTTTCAAAAGAGTGTTTGCAGCCTTTTAATTGTAAAAAGCCTGACTCAGACTGATTTTCTCGCAAGCAGTATTTCTCAATCGTTATATCATATTTTACAATGAAAGGTTTCATACGTGAGAGAGTACTGATCATGACTGAGTGTTTTTAACATTGTATGAAACCAAAAAGGTTGGATAAGAAGTCGTACAAAACTTTCAAGCTGTAAGAGTCGGGAATATAACATTGTAAAACTAAATAGGTTAGATAAGAAGTCGTACAAATCGTTCAAGCTTTGAGAATCGGGTATATAGCATTGATACAAATTTAAAAAAGGTTGGATAAGAAGTCGTACAAATCTTTCACATCGAGGGAGTTTATTAGTTTAGAGGCAGCCACAGATTAATACTCGAAAATCATGTTTACATAACGCTCATTTTCAAGGTTTTGTTAGGCTATGACATTAATTATAAATGTGATAAAAAGAGGTTTAAATACTCCTCTATTTTTCATATACATCTCAGTCTTTAGATTCTGTCTTCTATGTCTGTCTTTTGTCTCAGGATATAAATCTTTGAGCCTATCATAAGATACTCTCCTGTCTATGTAACATTGTATTTCTCTCACTCTCCTGTGTTCCTTCACCCTTCCTCTCTCGTCCTATACCTTTATTTCCCTTTCTATGTTTCTCACTCTCTATATTTTCTCTCCCTTTATTACTCTTCCGTTGAAGATATCGCTGTTTAATAAATTTACCAAGTTCTTACACGTATGTGTGATAACATCGCGCGCTGACCGAATGACGTGACGTCATGATGGCGTCACAATTGTTCAGTATGACGTCACAATGTCAGCGGGCAGGCTGCGATGGGCATGTCAGCAAATGTCTTTTTATTTTGACGATGTAATTAAGCCAGTATAAAATAAAATACTAAACTCGGTCCCGTTTAATAACATTTCTGAAACTCGTGAATGGTATCGGTATTTAACTCCCTTCCGTTCGTAAATAACCAACCACCCACTCGTTTGGTAAAAATGTTATTATACGGGACGTCGTTTAGTATACTCTATTCATCACGCTTCCATAAGATTTCTCACAGTTAATCACGTCAAAGACTCGTGATCATGTTTTCCAATACCCTATTTAGACCTATGTATATCTATACCCTTTGAGAGGAGTGGCGGGTATGTTCCCATGCATGCTTGACCGCTGGGCCAAACACCTCGACACTTCTTGTGACTTTGAATAACAATTTGTATGATCACAAACTACTCCCATACAATAACAGTGGCCTGTGTGTCAAACACACACGTACATTCAAATTGCAGCCTGTGATCTGAATGACAATGTAAGCTCAATTATGGTTACATTGTTGTATGATGAATGTCCAGTCCATTTCCAAGTCTGTGCTCAACATTTCCACTGCCTCTAGATCTATTGTAGCGATAGGCATGCTTTTACCTTCGCTCAGCACATTCTGGACAACATTGACGAACATGTATCAGAACATATTCAATACTTTGGATCAAATATATTGGCCACAATACATCTTTAAAAGCGCCTCTATTGTAGCAATAGACATGCTTTACCGTCCCTCAGCACATTCTGGACAACCTTTGTAAAAAAGTGTGACGAAAATGTACTAAAATATATTTAATACTTGGGATTAAATATATTGGCTGCAACACATAATAACAAAAAAAGCCAAAATATGAGATAATAGCATTGTTTATCATTTTCAACAAACATGGAAGCATGTGACATTATACCAATTCATGATGATATAAGATTGCATGTATCATCATATCTATCATTTAGAAACTAAAACTCCACTAGACATATTTTTGATACATTTAAGAAAGATAAATACCGTTTTACTTATACAGAAATAAATATGCATGAGATGAGCATCATACAGTTTTAAGGAGAACATGTTTTATCAACAGGATTTTATGTAGGATGTTTATGTAGCACTATTAGCTATTGAAGTCCTTTTAAGGTTCCAACCCAAAAATAATGATTTCATAAACTGTTGGTTTTGCTATAGTCATTGACTCTCATTCATTTGGTTTGTCAGTCGTAAAAGACTTGTGAAATAAATTAATGATGTATAATGAAAAACATTGCAACAACTGTTTACCAAAATGGTTTTAAAAATGTGACTGTCATTGGTTAAGTAATTCAGTCGTATGTGACAAAACATGTGACAAAATTGAATTAGTTTCATTATTGACAATTGTGAATAAAGGTTGGCCTTCGTTTTACAGTTACTGATCAGTTACTTCATGCTGATTGGGTAAGTTTTATATGGCTATATATCTTAATAAACAATTTTACAGCAGATCGTCCGGCAATGTAACCTAATAACAAAACGTTGTATCTGTGAAAACGTACATGTATCATTATGGTCAAAACGTAATTGTTAATCAACGAAAAACAAAGAAGCTACAATATAATGCAATTAGTAGTAGTAGAAGCTACTATATACTGATCATTATTTTTTTACTGGAATTGTCAGTATCCATGACCAGTAATATTATGCAAACCATTTATCGACAGAAAACAGCAAGAACACTCGATACTTTTAAAGTGATGGAACTTCAATTTATTTAAATATATATCATTCAAAGCATTTGATACCTTAATTGAAATTTGAAAATTGTAAAGTCGTGAAAACAGTTGATGAACACATGGTTCATAATATCTTGACAAAAGATTCGAAATGTTTTTGTTCAATATTGTTTATTATTATAATTGTCGTCATCTAACAGTCTCTATGCGGTGTAAGCGCTATTAAAAATATGATAAGTAAGTAATAAGTAACAAATATTCTTAACATGACAGGAATCAGACACATTATTTAAACAAATATATAGATAAACTTCATCTTTGAATACATGAGTGAAGATATAAGAAAAGATAATTAGACTATTGTTGAAAATGGCTTAACTTAAGTTTATAATTTTTTTTTAGAACTTACCAAATTGTTTTTAGAGAAAAAGGGTAAACGGATATCGTGTTCGGTACGTTAGGTGTGAAGTAATTGACCACATTCGGCTGACAGAAGATCATGGTTTCGATTTGACATACAACCTGTGACATCGTATTGACTATGAGTAATAAGATATATATCTTGGATTAAATGTGACATTTTCTTTTGGTGGAGCTTTTTAATTTAGCTCAACGAATTTAGGACATTTTTTAGTTTACAGTTTCAGAATAGGGGTAAAATATGCCCTAGGAAGAAATATGGATGGGGAGATCACACAGCAACGGATACTTTCTTGAAACGTAGATTAACTATAATGTTTTACCATATTCACCAATAAAAGATAATGAACATCAACTACGTATATTTTGATATCAAACATACGTACTAGGGTTGATCAAAGATAAATCTTCGAAGCGTGTCGAGGAATTATTCACCTTAATGGAATAGTGTTGATATATTTTTGTCAGAGGACGCGACTGTAACATTACAATTTATCAACCACATCCATGCGTCGTTGGTTCATTTTAGAACATATACATGTCTGAAAATTACACTACCATTTGATTTTGATTAAAGTGATGTAATTGCATCGTGATTTAGACAGTGCGATATCATTAGGTTTAGATAGCATCGCATTAGTAACATTTCTAGCAATGACTTGTTCTAAACTCAGAAACTAAAACGCATAAATGTTGCTAATTTCCATGAAAAAAGTTTAATACACGTATTGGATCGGTTTTCAATAATATATTTTCTATATCGTAAACAAATAAGTGATTATGAAGGAACTAAAGTGGATCCATTATCAATGATATCCAACAGGTTTGAAACATGCTTTTTCGACCATTGAGTCCATAGTCCTTCTAAAACAAATACAATCAAACATTCCACAACCGTTTAACAGTGCAACAGTGCAACAACAGACGTGCAGCAACACCTGAAACTTCATGCATGAGTCTAAATGCATGATGTTAGGCCATCACTTCAACTAATCCTTATCGTTTTTACAATAATAAAATAATAATATCCATAACATTATACATAATGATAACATAATATCGAATTTTAATGTAATAAGATGAGGAACGATACATTTTGAATCTTAGAATTTTGACTTTATGTCATTCCATTGTTATTCTCCTTGTCTAAATGACATATATTTCTAACCTGTGACTGGAGTGAGTAATGGGTAAGGTGAGACTATAGGGTGAGCTCATACATCGTCCATGCACAGTGTAGTTGAGTGACTCACCCACACAGCTGCCACACAGCATAAAGCATCCGAGTCATCAAAACCTTGAACTGTATCGCACATCATACCTTTCAGAAAAGAATTTCAGGATTTCGATATTTAAAAAACGATTTTTTTCAAAATTTACTTGTTGCTATTTTGTTATTTTTTTTATTATAATCGACAAGAACAGCATTATGTTTTTGTTGTGTTCATGCTATGTATTGTCTATAAAACCTTTAATTTGATTTGACATCTAACATATTTTTTCCTGCAAGGGTTTTGCATTTTTTTAAGATTGCAAATGTATTAATCCCCATTTAAATAATTAAAATTCGCATATTATGTTATCATTATGTCATGCATGTATTATGTTATGTACATGTATATTATTATTTATATTATTGTACGAACGATCAAAGGATTAGTTGAATTGGTGGTTTTGAAATATATGAACACATTATTTTAAAAATCATTTTTGACGAAAGAGGAAAGAAGTGCATGGTTCAAAATGAGTTGTAATGATATTTAACGGAAACCTGAAAATGATTTATTCATTTTTAAAATATATAAGATATCCTTTAAATATTTCAAGATTTGCTCAGAAATATGTGGGCGTTTAACAAAGAATTATAGAACATTTGTTGGAAACATGAGCTATGTAGAACATGACCTTGAGTATAAGAAGACGAATATTTATTTGCTTCTGCAATGAGCTCTCTGTAAGAAAAGCTGAATAAGCATTTTTCGATGGAAAGCTCGCTATACTTACTTCAGAGCTGTACAATAACCACGTCATGCTTAGGTACTGAAGGATGACTTATATTGCCTATCTGCTATATTGTCTACAGGAAATCATCCGGCAATAGTGTCAGTGTCAGCACTATATCTTAGGCATGAGCACTTATACCACTGGCAATAGAGCTAATGCCTGCTCTAAAATACCATTTTCTCTATTGTCTAGGAACCTCATTATCGCCTATAGGCATTAGCGCTATTGCGATTTTCACTATTGTCGCTAACACATACATATGATGGTAAAATTGCATATCTCTATGCGTAAAAGGACCTTTTTTTATCGAAACTTGTGATATTTAGTTTATTGTAATAATCAATCAGTACAAAAATGCGTTTTAAACTCTCAGATGAAGTTATATAATAGCTTGGGCTTTGTTCATTCTTTTAAAGTATGACCAAACGATATGTCTGTTAACAAAAATGTCGTCTAAAATTCGTCAGCATATACCAAAGAATACCTAAAATTCACACATGTACTTATTGTAAAATGTGCAATTTCTAAAATGTTTACCTGGAATCTACACGGAATATGTACATTTGAATAAATACCATAATCTTGATATAAGTCATGTCATAATCACTTTTTTCTTGTACCACACCATGTTTTGCTAAAACCGGTCACCTGAGTACCATACACGTGTTACTTGTGCAGCAAATGTTACAGCAGCATAAGACTTAAAAACGTGGCTGAATAACTGAACTATTAATTCTTAAAACTTTACATATTCAATCGTAGTAAGCTGATTATTACATTCCGGAACATTTGCCACTAAACGCAAATTAATTGCAAAATGTGATATATGTCAACACAATTTTATCCATAAACGGTTTTATGGGAATGAAGTACAAGATCTGTATAGATCTTGCACGTCATTATGTTATGTTCATTTTAGATTATCTATGTGCAAAGTTTTAGATTTCAAAAAGAGTAATGTATTCTTATAAGATGTGTGGATGACATGTGTGTTAAATTTCAGCGCACTCTCTTCTTCATAATTCTGCAATTAATGATTTCGTTTATACAATAGAAAATATCACGTAAAAGAATTGAGAATTTAAGGTGAATTAACTTCAAGTCCTCTTCTGAAATTGTGTATTGTAGAAATTGATGTAGATGAATTATAATACATATTTCATTCTATGAATATTAGATTTCTTTTATACATCTTGTCCGGGCAAATTCCGACTTTATATTTGAACTTTTTAAAAAAGAACTTCATTTCCAAAAATATCATATAAAACGCAACGCAAAAAATATCTTATCAAGACCATGGATCGGCATGAACACGTACCGACCATATGTGAATTTTCAGTTTCACATGGGTGTTCTAAAGCCTTAAACGGACATAAAAATACGCAGAAACATTGAATAGTTGTAAGAGCACAGATAACATGAACAGGTGACACATGCCCGCTGTTAAATGTATTCATTTTTGCTATTTAAATGCAATACGATTGGATGCTTATGACACATGTTGAGCAAACGTTTTTGAAAAACGAATTGATGTATTCATCGAGTTGCAATCCCTTCATGCGTGAAAACTTTTTATTGAAAGGCAAGCAAGCAAGCATTCTTTTGAAAACGATGTTGAAAACATTTTTTCCCCGTATCACATTAAGATCAACTTAGTTCATTGTTCATGATACTTTTTCAAATGCTTAGAAATCTTGAACAAACATTAAACATGTTAATATGTAGACATTGTGTTTACTTTTGCAACACCCAAATAACACAAAAACAAAATGGAACCGAGAGGTAAAACCTTGTTTAGTTCATTATCAAGATGAATGGTATGAGTTTTACGACTACGGCTGCTTACCATAAGTTTGAAATTTCAATAGAATTACTCTTATCTTCGTTATAGCATCAACTTCTAGAATGCCACTCAAACATCTGTAAAATTACCTTCGAACACGTATAATTTAATTTGATGTTCTCTTGAATTCGGTTCATCCAATCATTATTGTACTTAAAGTTTAAAGTAAGTTTTTAAGATGGTGAAGAACAATCATTTTCTCATCAATTCCTGAAATACTAGTACTAATTGAGGAACATGTTTGGCAACGATGTATGCAACATTAGGTCACAACTCAAATTCATTGAATCATCATTCGAAATATTTCTTATTAAGCTATCATACTAATGACCAACAATGGCTATTCTGACTAAACGTTTGCTGCAAATCGCTTTAATTGAAAAATATATTGCAGAGAGAAATAAATCATATGCCATATGCCTCACTTGAAAAAGCAAAAATTGTATCAAGCATGCCTTATCTATTCTCTGTATATATTGCGTAGATATGGTCAATGAACAGTTTAATAAAAAAATTCTATTTCTAATTATCAGATTATCCATTTCAAATTTCTAAAAATGATGATATCACGTGGAAAATCTTTCACAGTTAAAGTGCCCGATCTCTCAGTGTTCCGGCCGCCATTTTATTTATTGTGAAAATTACATGGAAAAGGGGCTGTACTGTTACCAAAAATACTAAATGTGTTTGCAGACTACCTGCACATTTAAATATTATTATTGACACGACTGATCAACAATGATTAATAATTGCGTAGCAAGGATGAATGGCTTCAACTCTCACTATTTTGGTTTTTGACCGAATGTGTGCTCTTCTTTATCAAGTTGTCGAAAGTAAATCAATAAAATTACTAGCAAAAGTAACAGGTTTCAATTGGATCATGTTAATATCATGTACTTATAACATATATGCAATACTGGGATGTCCCCTTGAATTTCGTTTCCACTAAAAATACCCCGATAGAACTGTCCCTTTAACAAACTTTTCGTAAGACGTTGTACAGTCAGTCTGATAAAAAAGCTCTGCATTTGAAAGATGATATTTAATATAATATTGATATTGCATTTAATTCAAAGTAAAAGTCAAATTTAAACTGTCGAGTTGAAATATGGGCGTGCTTTTACCACAGGTTACTGTGACATACAATGTTAGAAAGAGGGCGATAAAGGGAAATGGCTTTTGTGGTTGTAGTTGTTACCGGATATCGCAACCTTACACTTCAACAGCCACACCCTCTTTAACGAACACATTGATAACCCTTTTGGGTTGAGGGTCATCAGTTTGTTTTCAAAGTAGGATTGCAGTATTTTTCTCCAAGAACTAAAGTGGGGAGGAATGAGCAGACTTTAAAAGAATTAAAACTTGAGCTTATTTTTTATCTTATTTCGAATTCACAAACAAACAAATCTTGACGTAGACGATCACAACGTATTCGTGTTTCTTAAATACAACCCATATCAAACAAACACATTTCTTCATATACAAGAATATAGTGCTTCAATTGCGTTTGTTTAATTTGGTTTTTAAATATGCATGGAAAATATGTTTCATCCAACTTCGTGTGGTCAAGCAAAAAGGCGATTCCAGCGCGTGCTAGATAGTGCCACTTCCATACTCTTAAACATAAATGAAAAATGAAGTAGGTTTAACTACACGTGCATATATAGGCTGCTTTAATGTTGTTCGCTTGATACAGTTTGATGATACGTGATATTTGAATTGAATGTTAATTTCAGGAAAGTGTGCCAAACAGCAAACGACTTATTAAACAAATCATTAACTATGTTTGCATGAACAATGAATGAATGACATTTATTACAAAAACGGACATGAATTTAATGGAATTCATTTACTTGCTGTGAAAAATGTGTCAAATGTCTTATCGAACTTACACTATCTGTTTAAATAACACCATTGGCCTTAGGTATCAAATCAAAGCAAATATATTCAAAACCATTAAGAGAGCAAACAAGATAAATCAATGATTGATACAATTTAATTATAATATAATTCATTTTTTTTCAAAATGAAGCAAATACTTTAAATACAAGCAACTAATTCTTTCTGAAATGTAAAACGTCCAATCTTATTGAATTGGTGTAGATACCCTCTTCAAACTGCATTTTTCGTACTTATTTTCGGACGTCTATCCCAGATTACCAACCAACCACCTAGAACATACATCGTTAGCACTGACAGTCAAACAACTGAACCGACACCTCCGATCGTATCCTTTGGACTTCAAAGACCTTTGTTACAAGTAATTACACTTATATGAAAATAGACCGAACAAGGTAGGAACCTTGTAACCTCCACAGCATACCAGATGGTGCTGATATACCGTCTTTGTACTCTTTATTCAACAGACACGGGGGATAACCAGTTGTGGCGAATAGTTGAGAAGCGTTGATACTTATCTGTTTCTGTGTACCGCCCGAAGACGAATTTCTTAAGTGTATGAAATAAGTGCTATTATCACATTCAAATTCATGTGATGATTTGCTTTGTAAGAAAAGGTAAGAATAAATACATTATTGCCTAAATTTGTATGTTTGGTATGTTTAATATATAATGTACCTACATGTATATTCCAGAATCATGGAGTTTACAGAGGGCAGATGCAAATGGAAGGAATACTTTACCAATAAATGCATAAAATGTATGATGATTTGCATTAGAAGCAGAATTTGGGGTAAAAGGTTATCACTTTTTTTGTTGGGATCAAATTGAACATAGTTTACCTTTTAATTATTGTAGTTCAATGAATATTGTTTTATCAATGAGTGTATTTCAAAAAGAGCTATAAGCTTCACAAATCAAAAGTACTTTTATTAAGTATATTAATGGAAACTTTCATCATAACTTTTTAGCATTAATTTCCAGTCAAAATTATGTTATTTTATATAACATTTCCATCTTTTTACTAAAAGCTCAAAAGATAAGGCAACTTTATACACAAAAAGTTATATTATAATTGTATAGCTTTTGCAATATTTTCATGTTGATTTGTCTGTACCCTTAAGTAACTAATAATGCGCAAGGATTTGTTAATCCTGAATTTTGTGTATTTTGGGCCTAAGGCCTTATACTGAATAAAATCTGTCTGTCTGTCTGTCTGTCTGTCTGTCTGAATATTGTTTTGTAGATAAAAAAAACTCCCAAAATATTCCCCTATAGCGTGCAAACAATGTTTGTCTCATTTAAGTTGTTCAATGTTTTTGTTCAAACAGTATCAACTATCTACTTTAGCATACAAATCACTGTCATGAATATGACGAAAATCGGAAACAGGAACGACAGGTGGAATAATTAACCTAAATGTGATTTATCAAAACACGGATTTGACAGTGTCGTTTAATTTGTGGGCTGAATTAAATTGTGCTTAAGATTGTCTGAAAAATTCACATGGTTTCATACAAATTAGATTTATGAAACCTGATTTATTGATATAAACAATACATTATATCATGTATTTGCAAATTCGCTATATGATGTTTGACCATAACTATTGAATATACTGCAGAAGCACACCCATGGTTTTGTTACATTTTAACAGGAGACATGGACATGTTGAGCTTTTCAATAATTAATACTTTGTTTAACCATTAAACAATATACTTTGTGCAAACATATCAAAACATCAATTTTATTAAATATTTTACATTAAAGAGCTTCATTATAACGTTTGGTACTGCAATCCAAATTTTAATACAAAATTAATACTAATTATGTATAAAAACGTCGTTTGAGATGCAACATCAAAAGCATATATACAAGACACATTGTACAAACAAACCAAAATAGCAAATATAATATTTAAAAGCTTCGAGATAACGTTTTGTGCTGCAATCACAAATTTTAATACAAATTAGATAGTAATTATTTATTAAAAAAATAAAGTTGTTTGAGATTCAACATCAAAAGCACCAAATACCAAATCCACACATATGTAAGGCTTAAGAAGAAATTTGTACTACAATAACAAATTTGAATACAAAATAGATACTATATGTACTAAAAAAGTCGTTTGAGATTCAACATCAAAAGCACCTAATACCAAATCCGCACATATGTAAAGCTTAAGAAGAACATTAAAAAACACTAAGTGCTACAGCAAGCTTGATGTGAAGATTTACTGCATGTACGACTGACAGAGGGCACGTTCATCACACATGGTAAGCTCTGTAGCGTACCTAGTTCTCTGTAGCCCAGAGGGTATCTCTTAGATTGGGGTCAAGAAACTCAACTGTGCTAGATTTCAAGTATATCCTATTGCCATGTCTACTGTCGATACGCTTGGGCGAGCAGGCAGGTAGCTCAGGTCAAAGGTGAATAGGTCACGTGGTGTTACCTTACCTTGACAGTGATCACTGATGAAATCGATGACCTAATTCGTCCGCGGTAGCTTTGATGAATATTATTATATATGTATTTTCATATTACATTTTTTTCTCTAATAACACGGAGGTTTTATTTTAGGCGAAATATTCTTGATAATATTATAGCAACAACGTGTTTTAAAGATTTTTTTGGGGATGATGTTAGATGTTTTAAGACAACAATCAATCGTTTGTATTTTACTTGACAATTTCGTGGTTGCCTGTGTCTTATTTAAGGTGAGGGTAAGAAAAGTGCTCTGCACCGAAATCTAGCCTTTAAAGGATAGTGTGAAATACAAAGTACACAGTTGTCTTGTTGTTAGCTCTCTGTTCTTAAGACAGTATTAGTCACTCTTTGGACAAACCGCCTTTAGCATTATTTGAAATTTGCTGAAAACATATATATCTAAAGGGGCAGTTGCACGTTTTTGGAAATTTTATATTTTATATTTTTCACTGATAATTGCAAGTTAATGCTAAATGTATTATAATGTAATGTCAAAAATCTCATTACACAAAACAATCATCCATAGTCAGAAGACAAAGTATGAAGATTAACACAAAATCCATTGGCCTCCATTTTGTGTGAACACCTTTAATTCACTTTGCCTAAGAAAAAGGAATCGCATGGCGAAACTTTACGTTATATATTTGAATTATTACTGCTCGAATTAGTTTAAATACATTGTCGTTCAATTGGAACCATTTATTTTCATTTTCCTGATATAACCCTATATTCCCCCTAAAAACGTGCTATTTCCCCTTTAAAAGTCAATTATTGAAAACTCAATAAATTAAATATAAAAACTTATACTATACTAATGTCACAAATTTTAAATGGATTCGTTTTACCATTTTAAACTTTATGACTGTAAAGGGAATGAAAAAGAACTTAATGATAAGAAATCAAAAGATAAGTTATTGTCATTATATAATTTATAGAGACAGAGTATACATATTTCTCTGTGTTAGTAAACAAATTAACATACCACTGCTAAGAGGTCGGGAAGGAAATACGAAATGTGTCTGATATGATTTGAGATTAAATGCCACATTAAATTCCGTCAACATCATATTATTTAGATGCGAAGTAGATATCCTTTAAAAAATAAGGACAAACGAAGTGGTCATATAGGAATGCATAAAATGGATGATTTTAAAATAGGTCAAAGATATATCAATAATGTAGAAGACCAGAGTCTATTGTTTCGAGGTCAAGCACTCACTAGTCACCGATTTTTATGACATTCCATTTCAACAGGAAGTCAAATGATCTGTAAATAATAAATAGGTTCTCGGATATTCTTATTTTTGTCGATAGTCAAACAGATCATATTGATCAGCGAAACGAACCATCTATCTATTAAGTTTAGTTCATAGTTAGTAGTAACAGATTCAATGAAAATGATATGAAATATAATTTGATTTAAATCATTGCATTCTTAGCCACATGCTTAATAAAAAAGGTCTGGGTCTTTCCTATTATACGGGAAAATGCTCAAATATTGGCCAAGTGATCGAGTACATGGCTTATGCAGTAGGAAAATACATGATGTCCATCATAGACTACAACTTTAACATCCTAGATCATTTCGTTACGTTAAAATTTCTAAATTCGAAGATGTAAGTGAAAATAAAAAAGTGCATTTCCCCTTACCTAATTACACCCAGTGAGGCAAATTGTTTAATATATTTTGTTTCATTTTGCATGCCAAAACCGCATTACAATGCTACGTTGAGCCGTAAATATTCAATGAACATTGAATATACACAAGCTATGGTTACATTTACATTAATTATTAATGTTCGTACTATTCAACTTTTATAGAGACAAACTGAAGCCTCCTGAAATTGTCTTCGAAATAATCTTGTAACAATGAATATATTTTCATCTATGTACATGAAAACGATATAAAATATCCTACATATAGGTAAATTGTAATACAGTTAGCTGTATTACAGAATCTATATATAAAAATCAATCTAAGTTCTCATTTTCATGAACAGTTTATAAATTTGTCATTAACGTGGTTTTTAAAACAAGAAGACTTACGTTGCTATGCAACTCATGTTTATAACCTAAGTAAATATAGAAATAACGTGATGATCATCACCAAACATGCATATATACTGTTCATAATCATTTCACTTAAAATGCTATTAAACCTTTTCGTGGGTTGATTATCAAATAAAAAAATGCGAGCGGACAAAAATAGGAAATCATAGCTAAACAGAGTTCCCTGATCAAATGAATGAGGATTGTTATCGTCCCCATCTATGTATTGAAATATATTGCGATACCGGACAAGATATTGCAATATATTGTTACTATTCAAATTCGAGAAATGTGCATGCTTTCTTGTTAGAAACGATAATAACTGCTCATCTATCAGCCGTTTTGGAAAGGGAGATTTTGTTAATCACTTTGTATAATTCGTATCACGTTCTTCTTGTATTGCAATATACCGATATATCGATAATATCGCGCATCCTTACAAATGAACTTCTAAATATCAAAATGATTATCCTGTAATATATGTAAGTCACACACAACGACCCTGTTAAGGGACTTCAATCACCTCGAAATATTAATAGAATCTAGAATTACCTCATACAGTTTTAAGTCAGAAACAACGACCCGAATTTGCCAAGAAAACTATTCATGCAAAACGTCCAACAATAAAATTGACCTTTTACTTCAGGCAAGTACTTTCGACAAAATTCGAAATAAATATCTTCATGCAAAACATGAAGAAATCAACATGAGCCCAAATATATGAAAATGATTCACAAAGACAAGACGCAAGTCTACATCAGACAAGACGACCTCTCTCGGAGAGAACGAGAAGAGAGAGAGAGATGATGTATCGGCAGCAGGCGAGTTCAGTTATGTGTCTCTGGGAGATGGAAGGAAATATCATCTTTAACATTCTTAGCGTGTTCCTCTCGTTTCAGGCCAAGGGTTGTAGATTGCAGGAGGTGAATACCTCAGGTGTAAAATTACAGGTAAAGAGGTATACACCTCTACAGGTATTACAGGTAAAGAGAGGGGTGTGGGTGGGTGTAGGTGTAGATGAGACGGATACCCGGCATCATCCGAACCCAATACCTTACCCTTACGTACCGTACGTTCCACAAAAAATGAGGGTTATTCTTGAAAAATTGAGCTGCAAATATCTACCTGATATTTAAAAATGAAAATTCTTAATGAGCACGAAAATCAAACGTTAAGACGAAAATGGATGTAGGTGTAGATGAGACGGATACCCGGCACCATACCTTACCCTTAGGTACCGTACTTTCCACAAAAGATGAAGCTTTTTCTTGAAGAATTGAGCTGCAAATATCTACCTGATATTTGGAAATGGAAATTCTTAATGAGCACGTAAATTAAATTTTAAGACGAAAATGAGAAGGTGCACACTGATTTTGATACCTGACATCATCAGAACCCAATACCTTACCCTTACGTACCGTACTTTCTACAACAAGTTGAGGTGTATTCTTGAAGAATTGAGCTACAACAATCTACCTGATTACAGACGTTTGTTTAATATTTGTAAGTCAAGATTCTCAATGAGTACGAAAATCAAATATTGAGACGAAAACGAGTACATGTAGGTGTACAATAACATCACAAGAACGTTACCGTTTTTAAGTATCGTATCTTCCAAAAATATATGAGGTTTATTCTTGAATAATTAAGCTGAAACAAGATAACGTCCTACATATATTTATTTCATGCACTTAAACGAAAATCTTAATTGAATACATACATCAACTATGAAGACGAAAACGAGTTTATTCTTCATAATCTTAAACTTATACTTATTTGCAGTGGTCGTACGTGTGGGTACGTTTGAGGTTTCAAGAATTAGAGATTTCAATATTTGTTCTTATTGAACGAGACTTTCTGTATGTTTTTGGAGTCATATTCGTCTAACATTGAAAATTCTACATGTACAATGCATGTAAAAACCTTATAAGTCATGATCGAAAAATACTAACCACCATCAAAAAGTAATTTGGAACCTCGTCTATACACGATAAAGATAAGTAAAAATGTCGTTTCATTAGGTTATAATTTATTGAAAAAAATATGAAACTTGCCAATATGAAAAATACAGATACGTAACATATGCTTCTACTACTCGATAAATTTGAAATGTTTAACATTACTGTAACATTCATGTACCTATTACGTATTTTAGTCTGCAATTCATGATAGGACAAAACTCAATATTTACGGTATTATTTGCCCTCAAAGTAAACCCCAACCTATATAAACAGGTTATGTCTCTATACCACAAAGGTCAGGTAATTATTCCCCAGAAATGTATGCATAAACTTTACGATTAAATTTTAGGTGTAAGAGATATATTGCAAAAGTCATGAACGTTTTGGCAGCTCAGTAATATAAGAGTGAAACATCTCTATATTTACGGTATTATTTGCCCTCAAAGTAAACCCCAACCTATATAAACAGGTTATCACTCTACACCACAAAGGGCAGGTAATATTTCCAGAAATATCTGCATAAACTTTACGATTTAATTTTAGGTGTAAGAGATATATTGCAAACATCATGAACGTTTTGGCAGCTCAGTAATATAAGAGTAAAACATCTCTACATTTACGGTATTATTTGCTCTCAAAGTAAACCCCAACCTATATAAACAGGTTATCACTCTACACCACAAAGGGCAGGTAATATTTCCAAAAATATATTCATAAACTTTGCGATGAATTTTAAGGTATAAGACATATGTTGCAAAAGTCATGAACATTTTGGCACCTCAGCAATATAAGAGTGAAACATCTCTACATTTACGGTATTATTTGCCCTCAAAGTAAACCATTGCCTATATAAACCAAGTTATGTCTTTACACAACAAAGTCCAGGTAATTTTTCCAGAAATATGTGCATAAACTTGACGATGAATTTTTAGGTGTAAGAGATATATTGCAAAAGTCATGAACATTTTGGCAGCTCAGCAATATAAGAGTGACACATCTCTACATTTACGGTATTATTTGCCCTCAAAGTAAACCCCAACCTATATAAACAGGTTATCACTCTACACCACAAAGGGCAGGTTATTATTCCACAGAAATGTATGCATAAACTTTGCTATTAAGTTTTAGGTGTAAGAGATATATTAAAAAAGTCATGAACATTTTGGCAGCTCAGCAATATCAATGACACAACTCTAGCTTTACGGTATTCTTTGCCCTCAAAGTAAACCCTTACCTATATAAACAGGTTATGTCTCGACAAAGGCCAGGTAAGTTTTCCAGAACTACAATAGAAGACGTGAGGTATTGTGTGTAGGCAGAGCTCGTGTTTAAAGCACGAGTGACGGTATCATTAGTGTTTGATACTTGTTAAAGAAATCTTTGTTCCTTGTGATACGATACTGTAGGTTTTTATGGACTTTTAAATTCTTAAAGAAAATGTTTAACTGTGTCATACAGTACATAAGGACTGCTCGAAATGACTGCATTTAGAATACTTGGTAATGGATACTTCGAATTGAAACGGGCTACTTGAATGATAATACTTGATTCATTGGAGTTTTAAGTTCTTTAAGAAAATTTAAACTGTGTCATTAAGTACATAAGGACGGCTCGAAATGACAGTATTTTGAAAACTTGTTAATGGATACTTTGAATTGAAGCGGGATACTTGAATGACACATACTTCATTCAATGGGGTTTCAGATTCTTTAGGAAGATTGTACCTAATATAGTTTCACAGAGTATATGAGAAATGATACAATATTGAAGGATTTAAACGTGTTGCAGTTTCTTTAGGAAAATTTTATTTCACACAGTGTTCAGATTCTTTAAAAAAATTTAAGCTGTGTCATTTAGTACAAAAGGACTGCCCGAAATGAATGCCTTTAGAATACTTGGTAATGGATACTTGGAATTGAAACGGCATACTTGAATTATACATACTCGATTGAATGGAGTTTCAGATTCTTAAGGAAGATTCCTTATACGGTTTCACAGGGTACATGAGAAACGATACAATATTGAAGGATTTAAACGTGTTGCTTTTTAAAAGGGAAAATTTTATTTTACACAGTTTTCAGATTCTTTAAGAAAATGTTTAACTGTGTCATACAGTACATAATGCTTGTTAATGGATACGTTGAATTGAAACGGGATACTTGAATGACACATACTTCATTCAATGGGGTTTCAGATTCTTTAAGAAGATTGTACCTAATATAGTTTCACAGAGTATATGAGAAATGATACAATATTGAAGGATTTAAACGTGTTGTGGTTTCTTTGGGAAAATTGTATTTCACACAGTGTCGAAGTGTGTTTTTGTGTGTGTCACAGTGTTGATAGAACTGTTCAGAATGATTGTCCTCAACGTACGTTATTCAATTGCTCAGTGACACCTGTTGATAAAGGGAAACCAGCAGGACACATACGTATTTTATTTAATTTTCGGGGAAATGTACACCTGTATCATTAGAATTATTAAGGATTCAGCTTGAAAAGCTGAATCCTTATTGTTATTGGCGTGTTTATTATTTTTATTGTTCCACGAATTTTGTGGTCAGCTTTCAGCCCAAACGGCTGATGCTATTGAAGCCAAATTTCACAGGCTGGTAGACCTTGTTGGGGAATGGCGACAATAAGCTTTTGGGACAATTCGGCCCATACGTTAAAGGTCCAGTTCGATTCCAAAATCGAAAATTTAACATTGACTTTTTTTTCAAAATGCACTTAGAGACCTAATTTTTTTTTTTAAATGTGCGCAATCAAAAATGCTGCAAAAAACCAAATCATGAAAAATTCGTAGGTCACGTGGTTTGGCCGCCATCTTGGATTTAGTGCATTTTCGATCATTGCCGACCCCACCCACCTTTGAAAATCTTCTTCTCTGAAGATACTTGCACTAGAGATCTTAAATGTATACTCAATGTAGCTGAAGCATTGTAGACCTTAATTTGACTTCTACAAAGTCCTAACGTTAATACTTTTCTTGCTGTGATTTTTCAAAGTTGACCAAAATCTAAAAATCGCAAACTTCAAGGGCAGATAACTCAAAAACCAGACCATAGAATTTGATGATTTTTGCATGAGAGTTAGACATTGGCAAGGTCCTTAAGATAAAAGAATACAATCGCTCGCGAACAGTCATTTCCGGTCAGGGTCAGAGGTGAAACTTTGCATTTTGGAAATGTTGCTTTTACCGTTGCCGACCCCACCCGCCTTTGACAATCTTCTCCTCTGAAGACACTTGCACTAAAGAGCTGAAATTTATACTCAATGTAGCTGAAGCATTGCAGTTCTTAATTTGACTACTAGAAAGTCCTAACGTTAATACTTTTTCTGCTGTGACCATTCAAAGTTGACCAAAATCTAAAAATAGCAAAATTCAAGGGCAGATAACTCAAAAACCTAGCCAGGGAATTTGATAATTTTTGCATGAGAGTTAGACATTGGCAAGGTCTTCAAGATTAAAGAATAAAATCGCAATTTTTTTTTTCTCGAAAAAAATGGCTTGGAAAAAAAAGCACTTTTTTCGATTTTATTTGATAAAAATCCTTCCCAAGGGCAGGGCAACACCGCAAATGGCCAATGAAGTCTGGACTAATAAAAAAAAAAAAAAAAAAAAAAAAAAAAAAAAATGGAATTTCAAGTATATTTCTTCTTCCTCTGTCCTCTGTCCCCTTCTCTCCCTTTATCCCTGCAGTCTGACTACTTGTCTGTCAGCTCTGAGAATTTCAGGCAGATGTCAATTCAAGTTTTCGAGTTATGTGCACTTGAAATGGTAGGTATGGAAAAAATGACCTCAAAACAGCTTTTCCCCCCCCTTAAAAAATAAATCATGCCAAAGTTGCTACAAATGGCCTCAAGCACTCATATATTTGGCTGAATCCTGTAATCGTCGCTTTGCGACTATATTTTACCTTGATCTAATGAGGACATGTGAACATCCTGGTTCAAGCTATAAAGGATTTAAAAATTCAACATTATCATGGATGTATTTTATATTATATATGTAATTAATAAATGGCTTGTACATGATTGAAAGAACGTGTATGCTAGACATTCAAATATCTTGTTACAATATGTAGATTTTCGCGATGATTATCAAAAATTACTTAATGTTGATTAACAATTGAACTATGATTCATGGTCCGGGGGATCATACGTGTACAATCTCACGATCCCTATAAACCTTCTAATATATGTTTTAGAACTGGTGTTAAATTGCCAATAGCAATTATAATTCTTATATTCTCTGGTAAAATGCTATAATATCTATAACTTGACTTGACTTTTTTTACGACTTGTTACTAGAACAAAAAGCGAGTCGGGTCAGTTCATTGATTAATGAGGGGTGGTCAGCACTGCTCAGCTAATTAGTGTTGCGATTTATTCTGTCTTTTTGGAAGTCTGTCTTTCGTGAATTTTGTTTTATGGCAATGAATCGATGAACATGCTTATTTTGCCCTTTCGGTCCATAATGGTTTGTAAATTTCCATGCATCGGAATGTAGAAAATTAGGAAATCATCCTTATAGTAAATCCACGGGCCCATTGTAAAAGAGAAAAAGGTTTGTAGATACATATCGTCTTTAAGTGACTTCGTATGACCGCCCGCAGAGGAATCTATAGTCTGTCATTAAGACCTTAAAATAAAAAAATATTCAATTGACGACCAACCACGTCTACTAAAGTATAACAAGTCTAGATCACTCAGCTTGAGCTTAAAGCATCTTCAGGACTCCATTTTGTTTTAATATATACAACGTTTAAAATATTAAAAAAACTTATTAGACTTAATATTAGTCTAAGGAATATACAGTAATGTGGACTTGAAGTATAGTATAACACACGTTCAAAAGAAAACACTTTAAAAAAAATTGAAAATCATATTATTGGTAAATTGAAAAAGAATCAAACATGAAGAAAAATGACAATTTTAGATCATGCACCTCCAAAATCGACACGGCTTTTTAAGAGGTCTTATTCATTAAAATCAGCATTGGGGCTTTACTACATGGAGAACTTCAGTGCCTACTACGGAATTGACGAGAGGGCCTTTAAGATTATTCCCGTTGAACAGAATGCATTATAAGCAGTTGCAAAGGCCATTGTTTATTTCAATGTGAAATACAACACATAAGGGAACGTTGAAATAATAAAATTTATGTCAACTACAAGTCGATAAACACTACTGCCACACATTTTTCTGGCGTATATTGATTATCATCATTGTAATTGAATCCAACAGCTAAAAATCTAAATTCGCATTTTGTACATGCATTTACTACTTCTTCTCGTTTGGTATTAGTTATTGAGATGACTTCAGAAATATAACACTACTAAATAAAACTAGTAAGAGATATGAAATTTAAAAATCCTGATTGTTACCTTGTCAATTATGTGTTACGTTAAATATGAAAGAAACAGGTTTTAGTTTATCTGTAATCGTAAACGGCACGTTTAAACATGTAAGGTCATGTGCAAGTGCAGTGACACAAAAAAACTATGTATTCATTCAAAAGAACGTTAACATTGCCTTCTAACTCTCAAACCCTTCAGTAAGATTTTCAATGACAAGAGGATGGCATGAGTGCTTAATGACGCGATGATAGGTTTACATGGTACATCATATATTGTGATAAACGGCCAGATAACGTTTAGAAAGGAGATATTGTATTCATAAAGATTTCCATTAAGTCAGTTCAAAGTGTTTTCAAGACGTGTTAAAGAATAAAAACAGGTGCATCAGATGTATGGTTAATGGGCCAGGACAAGAGGTAAAACGTTCAAAGGTAAAATTGAAAAGGGAATTGAGTCTTGCATTTATACAAACCACTATCAAGTCAATTACAGTGTATTCTGGCCTTTCTGGAAGTGTAAAAGAAGAAAAACAACAGCTAGGCGCATATAGTTAAAGTGACAGAATAAAACATTATGATACCAACAGCGAGACTATATTGAATAGACAAGTGTCCCTTGTATTTTCAAATCATTTAAAATAGTCATTGTGAAGTGTCTTCCAGGCGTTTATGTAAATATTCTTGAATAAAATAGGGTGCACGAGGTGTATAGTTGACGTGGAGAGATGTAATGTACATTGTCATTATAAGAGCAAATTTACAAAGAAAAAAGTCTGTAATAAGAAATGATCCAAAAAGGATTATTGCATCATTACACCGGTACAAACTATCAGATCGAACACCCTGCCAACACACCCGTTGTACACCTCACTAAACCTTCAAAGCCTTATTACAAATAAACCCAATCAGGAACATATTAGTAAATCATTTCATGTCAGATTTCGCAAGATCATATTTTATCCAGACATTCCAAGATATACCTCGATACCAATGTATCAATGAAGAGATATAGACCCTCATCGAGTACACTTGCATGACAAAACCTGCCTTTGATCAATGGGATTTATATGTTTAATTTATCAACACACCCGAACGAAACTACCAGATAAGTCACACTAGTTAACCCTACCTACACACTCGTTGTACATCTCACATAACCTTAACCTACTTGTAACCAATAAACCCAATTCAAGAACATATTAGTTAATCCTTTCATGTCAGGTTTCACAAGATTATATTTTTATCCACACAATCTTAGATATACCAAGATACAAAGGAGTCAATAAAGAGATATACCCTCATCGAATACACTTGCATGACAAATATTGCCTTTGATCAATGGGATTTATATGTATATATTGCATCAGCACTACCGTACGAAACTACCAGATAAGTCACACTAGTTAACCCTACCTACACACTCGTTGTACATCTCACATAACCTTAACCTACTTATAACCAATAAACCCAATTCAAGAACGTATTAGTTAATCTTTTCATGTCGGGTTTCGCAAGGCAACACCCTGTGTTCCCCACACATACCCTTCACTTTATTATAACCAATACACTCAATTCAAGAACATATTAGTCAATCCTTCATGTCAGATTTCGCAAGATTATGTTTTTATGCAGACAATCTTAGATACAAAGGGGTCAAGAAGAGATATACCCTTATCAATCACGAGTACATGACAAATCTTGTCTTCAATCAATGAGATTTATATGTATATTGCATCATTACACCCGTACGCAACTACCAGATAAAGCACACTAGTAAACCCTACCAACACACTGTGTAGATCTCACATAACCTTAACCTACTTGTAACCAATAAACCCAATTCAAGAACATATTAGTATTTTTTTTCATGTCAGATTTCGCAATACTATGTTTTATCCAAGCAATCTTAGAGATACCAATATACCAAGGAGTCAATAAAGAGATATACCCTTATCAATCACGAGTACATGTACATGACAAATCTTGTCTTCAATCAATGGGATTTATATGTATATTGCATCATTACACCCGCACACTACCAGATAAGACATACTTGTTAACTCTACCCACATACCCTGTGTAGACCTCACATACCCTTCACCTCATTCATAACCAATAAACCCAATTCAAGAACTTGTTAGTCAATCCTTCATGTCAGATTTCGCCAGATTATATTTTTAATCAGACAATTAGATATACCAAGATATGCCCTTATCAATCATGAGTGTCCTTGCATGACAAATCTTGCCTTTCATCAATTTGATTTACATTAATACTTGTGCAGTATTTATGACACTCGTTTAAGATCAGAAAAAAATAGAAGGCTAATATATCTTAATGCAACCGTATTCAAAGTCCTTATTGCATAAAAAATGTCGTTCAAGTACCCTTCGTAGACACTATATGCATTCACTAGAGCAATTGATTAAAGTAAAGCTGTAAATTATGTGACTCAAATCCTATCTGGAAAAGACCCGGGTTGATTGAACGATAATAACGAGTGCACTTTATATACAAAGAATGGATAAAGAATTTAATTAAAATTTAATGTGTTTGTGTGACACATGTTACAACTTGAACGTGTCCTTTGAGAAATATCTGTGTAAAAAGGTTTTAATCCGGTCATAAAGAAACTCAATGTTTGCTGCACCGTGAGTTTTTGTTTAGAATAATCCTCGTAGAGTAGGCTGCTTGAATTAAAGTTCAAGGTCTTTGTAGACTGGACAAGTCTATTATAAGTATTCATTAATAGAAATGAAAAGACCATACTGGGGATTTGTAAGTTACATTAAATTGAATGCAGGAAATGCACTTTTGATACTTAATTGATATAGAATGGATCCCTATACTTAAGAATGTTTCAGTGAAAGTTGCATTTAAATACGTAAATGAATAAGCAATTTTACTTGGCTAACATATGAAATAAAAAATGAGAGCGTCTAACATTTTAATATATATACTGTTTATAACATTATCACATAATTGATCATTATTTTGATAATAATTATAAGATCCTCAAAAAAACTCGAACAAATAACATAAGAACATATCTATCACATGAAAAAAAAAGAAGAAAATATGAATTAAGTGAAGTAAATATTTTGTAAGTAGCTAATACAATTAGAACAATAAGACCACATGAAGACAAGAATATATACATATTATATGCATTTACAACTTCTATAATTCAAAGAGATGTTTCAATTTTATATAGATACTTACATCGTTATCAAGCAAATACTGCGAACATTACAAGGCTGAGAATATATACAATTGGTAGGTCATGCTTTTACAAGGAAAAAGACTGATGTTCACAGTGTTAAATTTCCAATCTTTTTGCAATAAAGAGGTTGTAAATATATATAATTTGTATTTCTTTATCAACTTCTAGAATGTCACTGCTGAAAATATGTATGTATTACTTCTATGAAAATAATGTGTACAGATCAGTAGGAAAAAGTGATTAATAATTAATTTATCCTCATTTTTTGACACACAGGAATTAAAACATGTGATTTTTACTTCCTTGTTCACACATGACACGGATATGATAAGAAACATGATAAAATCTTATGATATACTGATAATTGTTTACATGTATGTCGATAATAAATGTATACCAAACAACAATCGCAATTTCGTATTTGTAAAAAAAAAAGTCTCCATAACACCAAAATCACATGCTTAAATAAAGTAACAAATAATCACAAACACTCTCTGACCTCTTTGCGATTTCATCATCAGCGATAAGATAATATAGGAAGTGTTTACATTTCGTTCAAGCGGAAAATTCCAAGATTGAGGAAGAATGTCTATTAACTTACATTAGGAGATCTTTAAACAGGGTTAAGAGAAGGCAACCTTTTCACTCCCCTCTTTATTATTAATATAACGCAGTAAGGCCAAATAACAAAGCAATTACAATCGACTTTATGTCAGGTTTAGCTGCCATAAAGCTCTGGATATCGCAATGAAGAGATGGGGACAAATCCAGAAGGCTTGGCGAACCAAGATGTCGTGCTCCGCATCCAATAAAATCATATATATTATAGTGCTCGTTTGAAACTCACTTTTTTGCATAAATTAAAAGGTTTATGATACCAAAGGTAAATATAAATATTAAAATATAAAAGGGATGTACAATAGACATTAGGAGAAGGAATTATTTGCTACTGTGAAATGATTACGAAAAAAAGAACGAAAAAGCAAAACGAAAGTAGCTAAAACCAAGTATAGTATGTAAATAAAGATAGTATTTTATAAATCAAATGAATATATCAAATGTTAAAAGTGAATAGATGTAATATAAGAAAGAATGAATTAAGTTATTTTAAGAAAACGATTTACATTTAGAAACCAAACAAAATGTTTGCTCTTAAAAAAACGCAGGGAATATCTGAAAATGACACCAAAAGTACAACAGAAAAAGAAAACATCAGAACAAGTATTTTCGCAAATTTTTTATATAAAAGACAAATTATAGTCTGTGTCAGAAGGCATTAAAGCGTTGTACTAGAAACATTCAAATATGAAGACATATCTTGTTGTTTTTGCGCATGCTTTCGAAAACAAACAAGCTGTTTGTTGATAACGTGAAGGAAAGGTTAAAGGTGAGCATATAAATGATGTCTTAATCAGAACGGCGATAACGCATGAGTATTTACTTCAGGATAATCAGATTGTTTCTAGATTTCAGACATGAACGTTGTAACTTTGTAAACAAACATCACATTTACCCTTTTAAAACTAAGTTTTGTTTTGATAAGATTCCCAATGAACTCTCACACTGCAAAACAAATCGAAAGATACAAGGGAAAATATAATATAACTTGCTTGTCACGTTGTACTGCCATTAATTGTACAAAATTCTTTACATTAAAAAATCCGCCAAAAAGTTTCTACACGTGAAAACTGATAAAACCAGTGACTTAATTTATTAAAAATATGGAATTAAGACGTCTCTTACGGAAATTATGGTATTTTATTCAGCGGATAATATCAGGGACATGGGTCAATATATTCCTGGCCTTCGGCCAACGTAACATGTTACATAGTTTAACTCACCATGAATATTCATCTGTAATTTCCATATAATGTGGCGAGATTATGAAATAATGTCGATATATATCCATAAATAATAACTAACCCATTTTTATGGCAAATAATGGCTTGATTCTACATATTTTTCTTAGGAAAATATTACGCAATTATGGAAACTCTAATTCAAGAATCTAGCACAACTTATTTCCGTAAAAAGCTAACCTAGAATTACACTTGCATTTTGTCAGTGACAAAATGGTAGAAAAACGATACAAAAAAGCAAAGATTGGACACGAAAACCCTCTTTAGTGTCAGGAATAATGATGATACGCAAATTGAACCCAATTTTATCATTTTAGTTTCAAATGTTAAAACGTTTTATATGTTTATTCAAAGAAATAGCTATTACTGTATTTAGTCTAATTCTTTTTTTCCGTTTTGTATAAATTTACACTAGCAAATATTATCTCAATCTCGCGTAATGAATAATTTTCAATCTACTGTTCAGATGCATCTAAAAGTTTTACTTCCTAAGTGAATTGTTTGCCTTAAAATCTTTTTAGATATTGCCATTTAACATGCCTTTGATATACCTGTGTACAAATATATATTTATGTTTTGCACATATTTATATTGAGCATTTTTGTGAGGAAGAACAAGACTAAAATTAAGTGTATACAATATTTTCATCAATGTACAATATCTTTAATCGTATTATTTCATAAAGGCTTCATGTGTATTCAGTCAGTCTAGATTTGCAGGATAAGGATCTAGATTTTGTTCATATACAGTCATGATACAGGACTAAGGAAGAACTGATGATATATCTATTAGATATTAGACTATTTAGGCAAAAAAAGCAATAACAAAAATAATTTTAAAAAAAGATTACCATTAAGGACCACTGAGTTTGTTTTTAAACCTGAGAAAATCCCCATAGTACTTATTCAGGAGTTCTGTGGAACCATACCATATTAAACTGCTGGACAAGGTTCATAAAGTAACTTATTTAGATATATTGTGATTAGATACCTTCTGAAGTTTAACTTATTTAACCATCTTTCTGGACAAAACGAAAAAAAATCATGTTCGTATCACATATCTTAACATGTTACCCAGATTCCTAATTGATCACATTTGGCACGAATTCGTGACATACTGAAGTTCAAAAAGCAAAAGGTGTCTGGTTTTTTACGTATGTGTGCTTAGTAATTGTTGTATAGATATGTACCTTAAAGGGGCAGAAGCACGTTTTTTGATAATTTTATATTTCGAAATTTTCATTGATAATCGTAGGTAAATGTTAAATGTATTATTTTGACAGTGTCATTACACACACCAATCATCTATAGTCAGAGGACAAAGTATTAAGATTCACACAAAATGCATTGGCGGCCATTTTGTGCGAACACCTTTTATTCATTTTGTGTAAGAAAAAGAAATCGCATGACTAAACTTTACGTTATATGTTTAAATTATTACTGCTCCATTTAGTTTAAATACATTGTGTTTCAATTGGAACCATTTATTTTCCATTTCCTGACATCACCTTATATTCCCCCTAAAAACGTGCCACTGCCCCTTTAACAAATTGATCCAAATGTATTTCTGTAAAAGATTTGTAATGAAATTGTGACAATTTGAAAACATCTAAAAATACAAATGTAAGAATCTACAAATGGTAACACACGTTTGTTCAACAGGTGTATTTATCACTTTAGTCCTACATGACCCTTTAACATTAACACTGGGCCATAGGTTGACTATATAAAAATATGACAAAATGACAGATTTGATTTTTTAAAAATGAGACTATACTGTCAAGTTCAAGGTTAAAGCAACACGTGATGGGTCAAGTTCACATTTAAATTAAACTGAATGCACCACGTTCCAAGTCATTAGTTTTCGTAAAACATGTTTGTTATACTTGAAAATACAAATATTTATGAAATAAAATGAACATTGTGTCTATCCAAATTAAACCAAATGTGTGTTCGCATTCATGAACATTCGTTTTTTTGTTATAATATTTTGTGATAATATCGGCTATAAAATTAATCGTTTAATCAAAGAATTTGTCAAACATGGATTAACAAAAATGTTGTTTTTTTAAAAAATGTTCAAGGACTGATTTCTAATTTACCTAAAGCTCTGGTGATTGCATTACAGTTGCTTACTATAAGTCTGTTCACTTGCTAGTGTATTTTAGTGCAAATATCATGTAATTTGGGTCTCGTTTTGACGTCAGTCAAACACCTCAAGCAGCACTGACAAAGAAACATCAATTTAGGTATCATCTGGTCAGTGGTGAACATTTTCTAAATTTGGAATGGTTAATTAATCAGAAGGGGTAATATTTTTTTAAATTTCGATTTTCTTCAACATCGTTTAAAATAATCCATATAGACTCTCTGAGAACAAAATCAGCATAATGGCATTGTTTTGGTAGCATGCATATGTGAGCTGTAACAAAAACAACAGCTCTGAATTTTTTAACCTCTATCTATGAAATAAATATCCTACAATTTGTTTCAATCTCACACGAGTAAACTGCAAATAATGTTGAATAATCGTAAAAGTGGTAACAACATTTTAAAACCATGTTAAATTCATGTTAAAAGTTCATTTAAACAGAAAATATGGCATTTTTGATAATTGTTACAATGCTAACGACCTAACAATAAATATGCAACAATGTATGAAAATTTATAACTTATTTAATCATCAGCATCCTCATGAAGCACCCCATAACACTGGTGACATAAATCACGAAATATTTTGACAGAGGTTACAGCCAGTTTAACTCATAATAACTCGTGATGTGTTGACCTTGTCAAATCTGGCATAATAAAAGTAACCTAGGAAAAGCGTTGCTTTATGTCCACCGTATAAGTATCCTGGTATGAATACTTGGAACTAAAGTATTATTATGAACATTTGCAGTCTACTATTATCATTGAATATCGGGAGTGTAGCGAGTTTTATTGAGGCTAGGTTTAATTAGACTGGAAAAGCTGTACACTATATTCTTCCTGATATGTTTTATGTATCTATTTATAGTTAACATGAGTTGAAGTAACACAAAACCTGATACGATAAATGAATATTTTTTTTTTACTTAAATAATATTATCTGTTTTTTTTCAGAGCTGTAATAAAAAATAATAGTAGTAAAATTCATATGCGCTAGGAATTCTCAAAGCGCACATATTCTATCATTACCCGTAAGGGATAGTACTTTAGATGCCGCTATCCAGTGGTTCTTGCCGTCCTATAGATCCATACTTTCCTGTGTTCAGGTAGCTTTGTACAGCTGGGTAGACCGAGTGCAGTGTGGATGAAGTGCCTTGCCCAGAGACACACTACAGAATAAGACCCAGGTCACAAATGTTTGATGCCTCAACCAGGATTCGAACCTGGGCCTTGTGAGAGTCGAGCATCCTAACCACTTCACAACTGTGCTATTAATGTAATTATGTTAATTTTCTATCATAGTGTGTTCAATATAAAAGCATGTCGCTATGCCAACGAGTTGTGGTATCTAGACTTGCTGCAGGGGAACATACCTTTAGACTTCACTTACCTTACGTTAATTTACTATACCTGGACATCATACCCAGTAAAACAATAAAGATTCAAGTACAGATAGAAACTTGCTGGTGTATGAGATGGAATCATACATATTGTAATGAGTTCCACCAGACAATGATCATCAATGACAATTATCATACAAAACTTGCTCCTCACTTGAGCAGTTTTGTGTTTCAGATCACTGTCTCCAAAAGCGAAAACATTCTTCCTTTCATTGTGAATTTGTGGGTTTTAGTTAAGAAAATATTTTATCTTTTTTTATATTTCTCAAATATCAGTTATAAAACTTTAATAATTTGAAATTGAAATACTCAGATGACCTAGTTGGTCGCTTTAAGAAAATGTGCCATATGGTTACATTTACTTATGCACTGTGCATTTTGATCATCTTTCTTTATGACAAGAGTTATTCCTTTCAAATATGACACAAATAATTCATACAATGACATTTTCAAATTCTTTTAATTATTCAATCTAGACTGAAAAAGACGTCATTTTGCTTTCACTGCAAACGGTAGCTAACGTATAAACTGAAGAAGTCTATGGTATAAGCAAGAGAGGAGTAATTCTATGGATGAACAACTTCTTTTTTTTGACAGTAGCGACGTTTCGGTATAGATACCATTTTCAAGCATATGGTGAAACAATGAGCAGAACAGCAATTTATACAGATTGGTATGATAATGAGAAAACAATAACTTGATGGTCTTCGGTGTTTCGAGATACTAACGTATGACTGTTCTAAAACTTATCATATACTCATAATCATTCAATAAAAGTATTTGTTTTGCACATGACCCGGCAATGTATTGCATGTTTTTTTGGTGGTAAGTTGAAAAGTGTTTTTCCTGTCTTTGGATGGTTAGGTCTGATAAACGCTTCACTCAATGGAATCACTTTGACATACAAACAGTTCAACAACCTATATGATATACAATAAGAAAGTTACACGTTACCCACGTGACCCGGTAATGTATTGCAATGTCACCGTGTACCTTACAAATCAACATCCACTTTCTTCATCAATATTACATACCTACTGGGGTTATATTACCGTCTGGGTAAGAAAACCAGATGTCATTACCAGTTGCAACTAAGGATATTATGAGTACCGAAATAGGCAATGCGTGCATGCATAACATACTTTTACGAGCTCGTAGAATCTTATCATAATATCACCTTAACTGCTAGTAATGCAAATACCTTTGAAAGTTCTTAACAATATGTAAGAAGGTGTATAAGTAACTTCATATTTGCAATTGATGTAACCGACGAGGTTCCCAATAATCATGTTACCTTATATGTTACAAATATTATTTCAAATGACTTATCACCTTGAAGCCCCCGTTGAGATAGCGCTTCTCCTTTGCAAATCTTAAAGATTTCTTCTCTGACTATGGATGAATGGTTTGTGTAATGAGATTTTTGACACTATCAAAATAATACATTATGCATTAACGTACAATTACCAGTGAAATATTCTAAATATTAAATTATCAAAAAAAGCTACTGCCCCTTTAATATATCAGTGCTTCAATTCGAAATAATCCGTATATGCTTATCACTTACAATCAAAATTTGATTGGGAACCATACCACCAACCAAAAATTTATTGTCAATTTATGATTGAATATCAACCGATAATACTCATACGGCTGTGATTTTAACATTTTAACATTGTGCAGCAAGTAAGTTTATCAATTCATGTGAAAAAGACGGTCACTTTTAATACTGACTTATAACAATTCATCGTTCATAAAGTTTGGATGTAGTGAATTGAAAGCATACATATTTGAAGTTTTATTGTCAACTATCTAATTTCCACATCATGCCTGAAATACACAAAAACATAATACTTCAACCATGTCGTATTTATAAGCCATGCCAAGTCATGCGGAATGGACTCTACGTCAATACATTCTGCAGATGATTATTTCAATGGAAACTTGTATGTTTATTTACATGGTGACATAACATTGGCTCAGTGACTCTTTCGTATTAAACATTTATTGATTAAAATGGATATCCGAAACCTTTTATGACATATCAAATTATTTGAAATTATTCAAGTACGTTCGTTGCAAACGGTGTACAGTTTCATGCAACATGTTCTACACGTTTGTTGATATTCGTATTCATATAAGTTATTAATAGGAGAATGTCATTTTATTATTGGTAAGCACTGGATTCGTAAATGTTATGTTTAATATCAACTTTCCTCCAAAGTCATATTGAACGATATTTCAAGAATACGATTCTTTATATAGATTATAAAAAAGAAATTTTGTTGAGTCTGTAAAATGACTTATTGTTGTTTCAAAGGAATGTGTCAAGTACCTATAAACACTCTTTTGACATTGAAAACATAACATCATACAATGAAGAGAACTACGTTTAAGAGGTATACGTGTAACGGATTAAAACAATACTTGCATTTAGATTATTTTACAACTGAAATTTATGACAAAACGTTGTTTTTTATTTCGGAGAAATGATATCAAGCAAGAATTGTTACTATTCATGTTGTGTTATGAAACGTGCTTATTTCCTCAACATTTATTTTAAGTTTCGAGAAACAATCAAATGATTCATTCCCTGTAATATCATATCATCTTGGAGTTTCATTTATGATTCATGTTCTTTCACTAAAAAAATAAGTAAGTACCTAAAAGGCTTAGAACATCTTTTATAAACTTTATAAACAATTCAAAATTCCAAATGAACGATGCGAAAATTCGATTATTATTATTTTGTTACACGCAACCAATACGTGATATCATGTATAGAACAAAGCTAAATATCCTCTCTAATCCAATGATCAAATTCAGTTGTTCATATAAGTCTAATATGTATGTCAGATACTCTTAAACAGTCTATGTTCAGCCCTTGCCAAACTTTCCATAGCTAGCTTGAACCCAGTATAAGGTAGGGAAACTTTCCACAAATAATTGTTGCTGCTCAGCCAAATAGGGCTGAGCTTTACAGACTTAACTTAAACCCAATCTGACGAACCGGGCAATTTTCCTGAATAGAAAATTATATCTTATACAACTAAAGGGTATACTTTGCCATAGTTAAAGGTAGGCAAACAAATTATTATTGTCGTACAGTCAATTTTAAACAGGTTATATGACTCAATTGGCCATGAAGAAGATTTGTATCACGATGGCAATGTTTCTCTATAAAGCCTATCTCATACTACTCGTCTCACTAATACCAAAGGCTACCTCATAGCAATAACTAAAGGTAGCAACATTCCCCACATTTTTTCTCTAACTTGTGTGAACATGGTGCTAGCTTATTACGACTAGACTAAGAAATAGACTAGACGACTAGAAATTTAAAAATCTGTGTCTAGATCGACTCTGATTGTTGTTATTGATAAATGTTTTGAATAATATTCAATGAAAGAGCAAATTCATAGGAATAACTACCGGTGTTAAAGTTGATGTTACTATAACATTCTGCTTGCAACTTGCTCGGAAATTTAAACATCTGTGTCTAGATCGAATATGATCGTTGTTATTGATAAAATATTTAAATATTATTCCATGAAAGAGTAAATTCATAGAAATAACGGTGTTAAAGTTGATGTTACTATCACATTATGCCTGCAACTTGCATTAGAGGCAGCTGAAACCAGAGCGATTTGAGATCTATACATACATAAATCAGAGTATTTACTGCACCGTTGACATGTCTATAGTCCGATCACGTCGGTTCAACACAAAACCATAATTCATAGTAAGGGCCAGTTGCAAAGACGACATGGCCCTGACTCGGAAACAGGTCAGTGCACCGATTGCTTCGGTCTATGGGCATCAATAATGAAGTAATTAAAGCACATGTGCCGCTAGAGGTCGCTTCTGATTAGTGCTGGAAATCAACACCGGTATGACGGTTTGGGCAAATATCGGCCCGTTAATTACTGTAAACTCGGGGGATTATCTCACCTCCACCATTGGAACATAGGCTTAACTTGATCAGGACCGTCATAGAGCTCTTGCATTGGAGGAGTGTTTACCATTTCAAAGAAACTGATTCCAATCCGACATTGCTATTTTTAATTAAACTATGGTTGAATCAAAACCTTTATAGAGCTTTAAAGGGATACCACACCCTCCTATAGCCAATCATAATATTTAGTAAATCCCGGGACGGGCTCTTTGATTTTGTTATTGTATTGCAGTTTAACGTTGCACATTTGTAGTTAAGGTAGTTTATTAAGCCTAGCCTACCACGTAATTATCCATTCTTTAAAATCATTCTATTGTATAAATGTATGATGATGGATAGCAACGTTTGATGGACACACCTTGAAATTTCTAATAATAAAACATTCCATGTTGCAAATCTTTAGCATCACACAATTTTAGATAATTACATTTTAACTTATGTTTTCATGAGGCCTTACACAATTAATAGAAATTTAAAGGAAGTACACGGTTTGATGAATAAAGATTTGATAAAAAGCTACCATATACAACGTTTCATTAAGGATATGTATTTGATTATAAACCTTAAAGGTAAAAAGCAGTTTTGATACTTGATACTTACCCAAAATGTACCCACATGGTCCTTATTAAGGATACCAATAAAAATAACGTTCATATAGAAATAAACCATAAATGATACTGTTGACTTGTCCCTATGTGCGAATTGCAGATATTTGCTTATGGTTATCACTGTATGAGGGTACTACTCATCAAAAGATTCTACTTTAAAAAAGGCTTGAGTATAAGAGTATCACAAAACCCTGGTGTAAAATCAACCAGTTTTAAAAATAACACTTATATAGAAATAAGCCATGAATTATATTACTGAGTTGTCACTTGTCCCTGTGTGTGAATTGCAGATATTTTCTTATGGCTATAAGTGTAATAATCATCAAAGAGTTTCCTCTTTGAGAAAGGCTAGGATATAAGAGTATCACAACACTCTTGTGTAAAGTTAACAAGTCTTAAAGATAGCATATATATAGAAATAAGACATAAAATGATATAATTAAGTTGTCACTTGTCCCTGTGTGTGAATAGCAGATATGTTCTTATGGTTAAGAGTGTAATAATCATCAGAAAGTTTCCTCTTTGGTGTGAGAGAAAGTCTAGTGTATGAGCCTATTACAACACCTTGGTGTAAAGTTAACCAGTCTTGAAAATAACATTTATATAGAAATAAGCCATAAAGGATTTTATTGAATTGTCCCTATGTGTGTGAATTGCAGATATTTGCTTATGGCTATAAGTGTAATAATCATCAGAAAGTTAACTCTTTGGTGTGAGAGAAAGTCTAGTGTATGAGTCTATTACAACACCCTGGTGTAAAATTAACCAGTCTTGAAAATAAGGAAGCCATACATGATACTATTGAATTGTCCCTATGTGCGAATTACAGATATTTTCTTCTGGTTATGAGTGTAATAATCATAAAATTTCCTCTTTGGTGCGAGAGAGGCTAGTGTACGAGTATATCACAACACCTTGGTGTAAAGTTAACCAGTGAGGAATGTGACCTTCTCACTTGAGGGGAAACGTGCCAGACTCCATACATGTTTCTTACGTCTTCATCTAATTTAGGTGTAATTGGAGTATTTATAGAGTGAGAGTAAGAATCATGCAGGGCCTGGCGTATTTAATCTGATTAGTGAGGAACTTTACCACATTTTAAATGTGATAAGATAGGGCCAGCCTACTCGTTGATTATATTGGCTAAAATGCGTAGAATTTTGGTTTTCTGTACGATGTGGATTAAGGGCCAACTTGCTTTTTTATGAGAACTGTTTAATTAGTTAAATTATCAAATAAAAGAATCAATGCGTATGTAGAGCAGGTCATCCATGGAAGATACTATACTGTTAAAGAAGTATACGTATAACTTATTATGAATCTGTACTGAACTTTATATCAGGTTCTTTGTCGTTTTAATCGATCAATTAGGAGATGAAGTACATTAAACGATGAATTGTTTTGACTTAAATATAACCTAGTGCCACGTTCAGTCTTTTAATTTCATATGATAACGTGATATCAATTTCAATAATTTTTGTAGACATACATTAACAACTTAATACTCTGAGACATGGATAGTAAGCATTGACTAGTAATAATTTTGTTTGTATTGTAAACGTCAACTTTTGAAACTTTATTGCTGCCTTATATAAAAGTGACAATCAATATCATTGTTACATTTAAAGTTGTTTACATGAATCACCAGATAATCAATATTAAATGATAAATCCGTTTATTTTACATTTCTATTTTCTAACAAGACACATTGAATTACACGGTGAACCAATATGTCTATACATTCAAACCTTCAAAGAGATCTATCGTATGTGACATTACAAAAGTTCCAAGGAGACAACAAACAATGATACAAGTCTTCATAAGTTAAGGTATACAAACTGACAGAATGCAGGTTTATGTATATATGTGTGTAACAAGAGTGTTGGCTTTATTATAATTATGAATAGATAGGGCTTCCAGTTACCACATTGTGTGATTCCAAGTCGTCAAGAGAACAACAGAACATGGCCACAATTCCATACAAACAAACAAATAAACACCATCGCCTGGATACTATGACATGGGAGACACGCCTCATTGCCCAATAAACAATTAGAAGGAGTACCAGTAATTGTCAGAGTGGTTACGTAAAAAACTAAAACTGTATCAATAAACATCGTCGCCTAGACGCTATGACATGTAAAGGCATACCTCGGTAAAACAAGTACCAGGGTGTCATTTAATAGTAGATGTGGTAAAGTAGAAGACATCAAACTATATGAATAACTCCGATACACCCAAGTACAATAAACAACAAGAAGACATAGTCATCAACATCCCCCGCCAGATTTGTTCTTATTTTAAATTAAGTCAGAACCTTCTCCTAAATACTCGAGTGTACTCAAAAATATCATGACACGAAACTCCGGAAAAATATTTGCGCGGTTCTGATTTTCGAACTCCATCAAAGTATTGATACCCTGAAGGCACACACAAAATTTGATGATCCTATCTTAAACGGTTACTGAGAAAAATTGGCTCCTTTGAAGACACCTCGAACAGAGTCCCAAGAAAACGTAACAAGGGCAATAACTCCGGAAAAAATGTTTGCGCGGTTCTGATTTTCGAACTCCATCAAGGTATTGATACCCTGAAGGCACACATCAAATTTGATAATCCTACCTTTAACGGTTTCTGAGAAAACTTGGCTCCTTTAACTCGGACGGACGGACGCACGCACGCACGCACGCACGCACGCACGCACGGACGGACGCACGCACGGACGGAGCTCAAACCTATATCCCCTTCCACTTCGTTGCGGGGGATAATAATTATGAGTACGGTGGTATCATGGAAAAGTCACAGTGGTTACCTGAAAAACTTAAAACTATATGGATAAACACCGTCTAGTTACTATGTAATAGTTAGACCATGAGGGCCTGTTGTCTAATCGTTTAAATGGTTAGTTAGACCACGAGCGCGTAGCGCGAGTGGTCTAACTAACCATTTAAACGATTAGACAACAAGGCCCGAATGGTCTAACTTACTTAGATAATGGTCACAAACGTAATTCATAAAACGCTATGTTAAATCAAAAGTTGATATTATTTTTGTTGAAAAGATTGCGAACTATTTGACGGCGACCGTGTCACACAAGTAATTGACATCAAAACAAAACCATGGAGCTCGTGAAATTTGCGTTAGGACGCATTCTCACGAGATGCACGTGCAGCTTCACTTTTGCCATGCGCATGCTGTGATTTTGTCATTTGGGTAAAGGACATGGCAGGGATCGGACGTATATTGACAGCTCTAGTCTATACGCTTGTGGAGCCTTAGATAAGAAGTGGTGCTTGTGAATATGTGAGTATTAAAACGATAAACAAGTAATTAACACAAATCGTTTCACAAAACAGCAGTCTATTCAGTTGAGATATTATTTGAATGCCATATTACAATACATGTTTTAGTAACTGGCGACGTGGCGGACAATTTTACCGTTTTGATAAGAACTGTTTCATACTGTTCGCAATTGTAACCTCTCTGTAAACATTGTAAAATCTGCGTTTGAAATGTTGTCATTCCATAACTGAATAAAGATATGAAGTCTACAGTCCTGATAACGGTGTATGTTTCATTTACAGGTTTCGGAGAAGCACCGATCAGTCATCTCAATGCTATTTCACGAGTGGCTTAAAAACGGATGACGAAATTCGACGGAGATCCTACGAAATGCATTTGAAGGGTACATTTTGAAATCAAGCCGTACATACCTTTCTGCTTATTGACCTGAAATTCTGCTCAATCTGTAAAATCAGTTTTATGTAATAAAATGCATATTTTTGTTATGTTGTTTCTAATAGAAGCTTTTTGATCACGACATAGTCTTGCTTATAAAAAGTAGTTCCGTCCGTGGTCTAACTGAAAATGAGGTTGGTTAGACCATGGGTCACAACAAAGCAGCCATGGTCTAAGACAGGAAAATTACCACCTAAGTAGCCATAAACGAAAATACGAGTACCAGGGTATCAGCTGTGGCAAATTAGAAGACATAAAACTATATGAATAACTCCGACACACCCAAGTACAATAAACAATAAATATGAGTACTGTGGTATCATGGAAAAGTCACAGTGGTTACTTGAACAACTTCAAACTTTATAAATCAATTCTGTCGCTTAGACACTATGCTATGAAAAGACATACCTTGGTAAATATAAAATACGAATACCAGGCAGAACTTATAATTAACACTAGTTGTGGTAAATTGGAATACATTGAACTATATGAATAACTTTGATATGCGAAGACACACCTCAGTGCAAAAATACAAAAAACAAAACAATAATCATGAGTATACTTTGGTGTCATGGAATAGTCACAGTGGTTAGCAGGAAAACATCAAATTTTATGAATAACTTAGTGTTTTGATGTTAAGTTTGAAAGCATAATTCCAGGAGGTTGAATCTTGCTTGTCCATATTTGTATTAGATCATTTATCATGCAATAGTAAACGTGATAACTTGCAAATATCATAAACAGCTATACAAAGTAATGCATATCTTTGTGTCATTTGATAAAGAATGGGTTCCCTATTGTTCATATTGATACAATATTACACAAAGAGTATCTAAAAAGTAAAAAAATTCTCAGTGGTAAAGTGAATATGAAACGGATCTCATTCAACAGTAAAGGGGTACTAAATGTCACATATTTTGTGTCGACAGCATTCTTAATTTCAATGCATAAATTGCTGTCATAAACATGAACTAGGGAGGTAACAACTGTTGTTTTTATCAGTAGTTACCATATTAGTTACGAAATTAGTTTTTATATCACACAACATTTCGTAGTATGAGTATAGCTATACCGCAGTACTAAATACTGAAATGGAACAGCATAGATTCAAAGAGTCAGTAATTGTACTACCTAAGCTAAAACTTGCATACAGACATAAGCAAATAAAAAGTCATAATTTATGCAAAAATGATACATTTAGTTACCATGAAAAAGACAGTGAGGTTCCAAAGGAATACCTTGGCACTAAACAAACAGTGCAAGTGCATTCAGATACACTATTTATTCTAGATAATATACTGGTTTGTACAATACAAGTGGCACATGAAGTTAGTACAACAAACGCAGTAGACTTGAATTTAAGAGCATATAAATTAAAATGCAACTTGAGGGTTTTAGACAGAAGACACATTGAACCCATTAATGTCATGCAGTTAGAAAGTGCTTGATAGAAATTGGATGTTCACAAAGATTCTGTGAACTAAAAAAACGATTATTTTATAACAACTTCTCTATTGTGGAAATTTATTTTTTTGTTGTTATGAAAAATGTTTATCTACTCTGCATCTTACGCCTCCTTGCCCTCCAAACGCTCTTTTATTACACGAGAAAAAGCTCTCTGGTCCAGTAGCTTTAGAATAGTGTTGCTTTGTAAACGAAACTCGCATTGAATGGTGTTCAAAATAATAATTTGAACAAGAAATGTATTTGACTTTGCACTTTTCTTTACATATGCACGTACATTAAGTGGGTGCATTAAAGGCAATACATTTGATTTAAAGAGTACATTGTTATAAAATGCATAGTACTTTATTTTTTAGACTAAGAAAAAAATAAACCAACTTTATGAAATACAGTTAGAGTGGTTTCTTTGAAACCGGATCTTCAAAAAGATCACGTGACAAAGAAATACAAGATTTATTTGATAACAGCTTCTCTTTGCTGTTATCCTTAAATTGTCGGTTTTCTTATGTGTGTCACACATATATATGTCCTTCAAATACGTTCATGTCATTGTGAACTTTTTCGTTTAGGATATCTTCTGTCTATGTTCAAATTGGAATAGATATTAAGTAAATATTATGACGGGGAGACAAACGAATCAAAAGACTTATCAAACACAATATGAAAATATTACATTAACGTTTACCATTAGAATATTCCTTATTGACGAACAACACATAGAATATCATTTAAAGACACTGCCAGTCATTGTCCACTTAAAATTTTTGAATGAACATACAGCGACCCAGTTTCATAAAAAAAACCTATATAGGGGCATCATATATGTATACAATAGCAAGTTCAAATTACAGTCTTGCAGTTTCTATTATAGTTACAAAATGCTTACACGGGGGTTTGTATGCTAAATTTCTGTAATCATTCATGCACAGACAAATAACGTAAATCTGATAACTTGCATTTTTACATTCATTATTCTACATTCAAATTTAAATTGCAAGAGAATTGAATAGATCTAATTTCATAATTTAAAGTCAAAACCTTGACGGAAGAACGAATATGGTGCAAAGTGACACATTGTAACATACATGTACATGTATAACCTTACATGCAATTCATATATTACCAATACATATACAATCATCGAATCCCGATGAGCAGTTCATAAGATAAACCATCCACGTTGTATTGATTAATGAAGTACTTTGGAGTCATGTACTAGATGTTTATTGAACCGCACGCGCTACCAACTGTTGTTTGCAACAGCAATAACATTAAAATACAAACATGTAAAGGCAATATTTAAATATTTAACAACGTATATATACAAATGGTTGTGACACAGTGCAGCATTGAAGCCTGCAATGGAAAGTTACAGGGTTCAAGGGAGATCAGAGTCAGTTTACACAGTCAGCAGAGCTTGCATGTTGTCATTATGATCTAGAAAGAGAAGGCTGAAGTCACAGCAGTCTAGACTGAAGAGATATTTCTTAATACATATCATTGGACATTGAGACTCAATGACGTAGAACATCAAAACTTACACACATGAAAGCCTTTGAAAGTATTCAGAATGAAATACATGTTGTATATTTGTTAGCGTATTCATGTTAAAGGCATGTTGATAGCCATCGTTTGTGTGTTTCAAATTTGTGTGGACATACGACCAAACTATGACATAGTCAAAACTTACACACATATGTTTGAAAGCCCTTAAAAGTATTGAGGACGAAATGCATGTTGTTTATTCGTGTTAAAGGCACGATGATAGCCAACGTACACTGTTTCTGTCCAATAAGGGTTTAAAACGTTTTTAGGGTGAAATACTAACTGGTCATTTTTTTAAATGCTGCGAGACCATGCGTCCTTAAAACAAAAGGTGGATGATGTACGTTTCTTTCCATTGCTTTGGACATCATGAGATGTGAATATTATAAAACAAATCATTCGAATAGACGGCACAAAAAGCGTTATCATACATTATACATATATTTACTTTTAACTTCGCATTTTGTAAGCTCTTTAAAAGAGTTTTCTGGATGAAATGCATGTTACGAGGGCATGCGATTAATTCCAAAAAGAACGATAGATGATATACTTTTCTTTTTAAACGCAATAAATGATTTCGCAGGGTTTTCGGAAGTGGTATGGATTGCGACTATCTATATTTTGGAAATTTTAAAGGATTTTTTCCCTTTCTTTGCAAATTATACCAATATTTTTGTTCTTCTTTTCTCCTTTCTTCAACTTCTTCAACATCTTCTTCTTCTTCTTTGTCGTCCTCTTTTTCCTTCTCCTCCTCCTCTTCTTCTTCTTCTTCTTCTTCTGCATTCTTCTTTTTCTTTTTCTTCTAATTATTATTCATATGCATCTTTTGTTAGTCCATCTTCTCCTACTTCTGCTTCATAAAGTGTGAAACCATTACAAGTTTCATAAGCATGATCCAAAGTATTATTCTAGAAAATATTAGATCATAAGTTTGAAAATGTAAAGTGACTTTTGTCAAAGCTTCATACAGACTTTCAAACGTTATGAAACTACGAGAAGATTGGTTAACATCTAAAGAGTATCAATCAAAGACAACTACACCACACGTGCGTGAGTGCATATATATGGATGATGATCACAACCAATTGAAATGAGTGAAACAAACGAATGTGCACATATATTTTCATTGTCGGTAAATGAAAATGATTTGGGATATGGAACGACATTTGACAAAAAAGTAATTTTATGAAGGGCAAATTTTTCTATAGATATTCATTACTTTCAAATGAGAGGTTGTGAGTTTGCAATAGTGTAAAACATAGAGAGTATAACACACGATTTTCTACAGAGGACATAAGCAAGGAACATTTAGTCAAAATAAAAGTAGTTTTCAGGAAACATGTACATTATCGAATGATCTCAAGGGGCAATACAAGCTGGGAACAATCATTGTTGAAAGAAATAGCATAACTCCCGCTTTAAACTGAAGAAGATCAGTTATGAAAAAATATACAAAGATTGGATCTTTGAGGTTTCGTACCCTGATTGTTAATGCAGAAGAAAATGTATTAATTCCAATTAAGAGTATATGGCCATTCCAAAAATATATGTGTATGAACATCATCTCTGATTGTAGTTCATATTTCATCATGATAACTTGTGGTACATATTCACCATATCAAATTGTGGTTCATATTTCACCGTATCAGCTTATGGTACATATTCACCATCTCAACTTGTGGTACATATCTCACCATCTCAACCTGTGGTACATATTTCACCATCTCAACCTGTGGTGCACATTTCACCATGTGAACTTGTGGTTCATATTTCAACATCTCAACCTGTGGTATATATTTCACCATCTCAACGTGTGGTACATATCTCACCATCTCAACCTGTGGTACATATTTCACCATCTCAACCTGTGGTGCACATTTCACCATATTAAATCATGGTACATATTCACCATCTCAACTTATGGTACATATTCACCATCTCAACTTGTGGTACATATTTCACCATGTCAACTTGTAGTACATATTCACCAACTCAACTTGTGGTACATACTTCACCATCGATATCTCAAATTGTGGTACATATTTCACCATATAAACTTATTGTACATATTCACCATCTCAACTTACGGTACATATTTCATCATATCAAATTGTGGTACATATTTCACCAAATCAAATTGTGAAACATACTTCACCATCTTGAATTATAATACATATTTCACCATTTTAATTTGTGGTACATATCTCACCATCTAAAATTGTGGTACATACTTCACCATCTTAATTTGCGGTTCATATTTCACCATCTCAACCTGTGGTACATATTCACCATGTGAACTTGTGGTACATATCTCACCATCTCAAATTGTGGAACATATTTCACCATCATAACTTGTGGTACATATTTCACCATATCAACTTGTAACACACATTTAACTACCTCTGCTTAACCAACTCTGCATATAGTATCAATTCACCATCTCCTCTTATATTGTGCAGGCGATATAAGCCATTTGCCCTGCAGGAAAATGTCCATGAAGACTGCTCTAAAATCCAGGCATGATATTTCCTTAAATAGGAATGGGGTTGACATGAATTTTGAATCCAAGCATACGTTTAAGCACATTAACAGTTTACTAAAAATCTCAAAATGTACACACATTGTGATGAATTATTGTTATGAGCAATGGTTTAAATAAAGGGATGTCGAAACCTGATATCCAAGGTTAAAGCAAAATAACAAACTGATATATATATGCCGTAAGAAATCCCTTATCAATAATTGTTAACATGACTTCGTTATTGTGTAACCATTACGCTTAAAAGGTTAAAATGTTTTAATTTTTATCATAAAGAATATGATGAATTAACGACCATGAACAAATATACATTCAAGGCCATTTTGGATTTAAAATATAGGTCAGTATAAAGATAGAGCTTGATATTAAATAACACGAGTTGACATTTGATAACAATGATACTAAAATAAATATAAGAAGCGAAAGAGCATAATTTCGAAAGAAAGAACGGGAAAATAGAAATATTTTTGAAGGACCCAATGCTTCCAATCTAATTATGCGAATTCGAAGGACGCCATCATAGGAAAACATGATAATACTGAGACTGTTCAGGCGCTGTTCACATGAATTCGTGAAAATAGGTCGGTTATTGCTCTATGTGCAGCTTTCTTCAGGTGTCTTTGGCCCTTTATGTATGCTGGTCACCTAGCGTACATCTGGAATAGTCCGCTGACATTCTATATGCTAATTTGACCCGGCTATGACTGCCATGTTGGGATCCCTTCAGGTGACGTGAACCTTCTCTTGTCAAGGGAAGGAAGAAATAACTTGGTCGTTTATAGACAATACTCGACTGTTAGGTTGCCGAACTTTGTATGACTAAATCATTAAGAGTACATTGTGTCTGTAAAACATTAGAATTTTCATTTGAAATGCGCAATTTGACCCAAATATAAAAATTGGTGAATGTGAAAGAACAGGAAAGTGGAAATGCAATAATTACGTGAATGTTTTTGATAACATTCGATGTTTATAATCATCGTTTAGTGAAATGTTACCTTGACAATTAATTTTCAATTCATCAAGATGCATGATGTATGAAAATGGATATGTAAACTACATTCCTTAAGAAAAAAGGACAAGATGCAAACAAATGTTCATCATTATTCATATGAATTACCTTCGGTAAGATGTTTTCAATGTATATGTATATTCATATATGGAATTCTAACAATTCCAACGCTTATTGCTATACGGAAATTCATATTTTAAATATTAAATTTGCTAACACGTGCCAAAGCTAATTAGAATTAGACATGTTAAATACATACACTTCCGGTAAGTATAATAACAGACGAGGATGTATAACTGACATCTACAAGAGTATATCACTCAGAGCATACATGTACATGCATATGCTATGCAATAAACATGGTTTGTTTACAATAGTAAGGACACATTTCCATTTTCAAAACGTATTGTATGCACAAAAACACAAGATTGTTACTGCCATAAAGAAACCTAAAGCAATACACAGAATATGTTGAGCATTTTTAATATGAGCCAAACTGTATGTTTTCCGACAGTTTCGCTCAAATGCTTGTCTGTATATATGATACGTATAACGACTATGGAAGTTGTTATTTTTGTGTTATACTTTCTATTTAACAGGTATACTCGTTTGGAGAATATCCAACACGTAGAAGAAAAGAGGGTAATCGATATCTTTGATAATTCATTTTGCGAGCGTTATACTGATAATGTTGTATAATCTAAACAGACACAATTGGTGAATGTTACAATATTCATAATATAATAAATGTGATAAATGAATTGTGCAAGATTGTGATAAATGATTTTTTTTACAAATGTCTTATTAACTTTGATCCCTTTACAAGGAAATAGTAATCTAAATGGAAACTTATACGCTCGGTGAATGTTACAGTGTTTATAATATTATAAATGTGATACAATTGTTTAAGATGGTGACCAGTAATATGAAAAATGAAGGTATCTTTACAAAGCTCTTATTAACTTCGATCACTGTGAAAGGACATTTTCAGATTTCTTCGAAGTAGGTTAGGGGAGTATGAAATAAATATACCAAAATATCAAATATATTTTATATAACAAATTACACAACCTTTCGATGCTAATAACAATACTGTGTAAATCCTTTTGAAATAAAAAATAAAACATATTTTCAAACAAAAACAAACAAAAACGTATTTATCAAAGTTAAGCAATTAGTTCACGAGTATGTAACACATGAACCACTTGTGGATAGATACCATGCAAACATTGTGTGTGATTATATACCAATACGTACCGATATACAATTTTTATTAATAAAATAGCAATTTAAATATATCGTGGAACTGGATTACTTTGTCACTATGAACGTAAGATTTTAACCATAAAAAGATCATATATATTTTTGAGTTTTTAAAAGTAATTATCTATAAATCTACATATTAGAAATGTGTCAGCTTATTTTCAGTGCAAGATATACAAATCGATTTGCTATTTCTGGGCAAATTGTATATAGTTTATATTCCTTGAAACGTTTTGCTACCTTATTGTTTCAACCTGGGAGACTATATCACCCGCAGTAAGGCTTGTTGCTTAAGGAGCTGAAAGGGTTCACTCTATTCAGAATGACATAAATGTGACAAGATTCATCTTCACTCTGTCATTCTAAATAATATTCATCACATAAAACAAAGAATAATGTTCACATCCAAATACGTATATGTCTTGCATGCAAAACTAAAAGAATGACAGTATATTCCTTATTATAGTCATACATACAATGTTCACGAATCGAACTACTCAACATAGTTACAACTTAATGAGAAATTGTAATTTGACATGTTATAGGCTTATTTAAACCCTTATTGGTTCAAATAAGAAAGTATATTTTGCACTCTAAGGGAAAAAAGATAAATCTTATGTTCATTCTGCATCCCCTTGTAAGAATTGCAGAAACAAAATAATAAATTTTCGTTCTTTTGTTCGTTTTTCAGCCATTTTATGTTTGAATAGTTCCATACATCAAACACATTGTTATCAATGTATTTTTTAAGAAATACAAATGTCAAAACATGTCATGCCAGTGTATAGCAAATTCTAATTCTATCATGATGTATATAACGATCAGGTAATTAATAATAACCTTCTGAATTTATAGTTATACTGTATTCAGAACATACAAATCAAATCAGTCTGTGAATTGGGACAAAAACTGAAATTGAACAAATAATGCAACATTTTGTAGACAGCCCTGATGCATGCATTGAATATAAATCATTCTATTTATAAACAGGTATGTATCCGGACTCAGGCTATTGCTAGTGATTAATAAAAGCTATAATAACAATCTAATGAGAAGAATTGGTGCTCTGACCTGGATCACATTCTTAGGTCATAACAAATTTTAAATATAAGAAAAACTTATTTAAATACATATTGAAATCTTGATCAAATCATCATACTTGTATAAGAAACATTTGTGTTACCAAAAACAAGGCTTGAAGACGTCAAAATATAACTAAAATGTATATTTATTTCACTCTAAATAATAATGCTCTGTAAGGATATGTGTTTTTTATGTATCAAGTACATGCAATTCAAGTTTTATTTATACAACACAATGTACAACTGTACACAGATGTCATGTAAACTATTTATTCACATAATTCAATCATTCCCCTCGTGGAACATAAGGTTTTCTGTATTAGGTACCTGCAAGTCAGGTATTGTTTTTACAGAACAATTTGTTATCGTAAACGATCTAAGAATCCCTGTAAAAGAGTAACACAAGAGTCAGCAAGTTACACCAGACACAAAACATGTATATTTAGTTCATTAAGTCAATAATATATCCATTTTTGAAATACTCCGTACCTCAAATGGCATTTACGTTCTAGTCAGGTATTCTATATATGCAATTACAAAAATGTGTTATAAGTAACAAAATACGTTCAAATAGCAAGACATGAACAGTTAACGTTGTACCCTGCATGACACACCACGCACGCCTTTTCGACCCGTAAAAGTAAATAATTAAATTTAATACTGTAAACTTGAAATGATCTTATTGAAAGTAAATATCTTTATACACATTAATGTGTTATTGCACACAATCTAACAATCCCTTTCAGACAGTAAAAATGATGAGTTAGCAACTATCTCTGCACATCAGCTCGAGGTTGTCCATTTAGTTCATATGAGCCAATCATTACATTTATAGCAAATGTAAGTTCGTATCCTTCTAGTAAAGTATTCATACCTTGAAGAGTATATGCAAGTCAGAATTATGTTTTAAAATATTATAAGAATTCCTCTCAGACAGCAAAAATGCCAAGTCAGCATATAACCCTGCACCATACACACCGGTCAATAATTATCTTTGAAGCACATGCTTTTTACCGTGTGCTCTACGTAAAAGTCATGTAAACTATACTAGACAAGAAGATTTACGGATATTCTGAAATTTTGAGTATATAATACAATATGATACTCTCTCAGTGACCCTCTTATGAAATATGATTGATAAAATATTCCTATAATCCCTCATCATTTCTATCCAGTATATATACACAATGTATCATTGTACACAATCCAAGAATCCCTTTCATACAGTAACAAATGCGGGGTCAGCAGGTAACCCTGCACAGATTTTTAGTATATAATCCAATATATACTCTCTCGGTGACCCACTTATGAAATGAATCCCCTTCGGACAGTAACAAATGTGGAGTCAGCAGGTAACCCTGCACAACACACCAAGCATGCTAACAAGCATGTATATATCTCTGTCTGCTGGTCATTGTGCAGAGGTAATGTCAGTAAGGTCACCTTCAATCGGAAGTCCTAGTCTCTGTGTAAAGTAACAGCATGTGTGAGATAGGTCAGGGTGTACAACCCAAGGTTTCCTTCACAAAGACATAAGTAAGTATAAGTTGCTGAGGTTACTTTAACCTGAGACTATACATAGAGACTATACACAGAGACTATACATAGAGACTATACATAGAGACTATACATAGAGACTATACACAGAGACTATACACAGAGACTATACATAGAGACTATACACAGAGACTATACATAGAGACTATACATAGAGACTATACATAGAGACTATACACAGAGACTATACACAGAGACTATACATAGAGACTATACACAGAGACTATACATAGAGACTATACATAGATGCTATACACAGAGACTATACATAGAGACTATACATAGATGCTATACACAGAGACTATACATAGATGCTATACACAGAGACTATACATAGAGACTATACACAGAGACTATACACAGAGACTATACATAGAGACTATACATAGAGACTATACACAGAGACTATACATAGAGACTATACATAGAGACTATACATAGAGACTATACACAGAGACTATACATAGAGACTATACACAGAGACTATACATAGAGACTATACATAGATGCTATACACAGAGACTATACATAGAGACTATACATAGATGCTATACACAGAGACTATACATAGATGCTATACACAGAGACTATGCATAGAGACTATACATAGATGCTATACACAGAGACTATGCATAGATGCTATACATAGTCTCTGCTTTTATGTAAAGTTGCAAAATGTGACATGACGTTAACTAAGTAAAGAAAGCTTTGTGAAATAAATCTTATTGTGTATGCATCCCAAACGTAAACCTCACAAAATCACCTGTAGGAGCAATGCTATTAACTTACCTTTTTATGTACTAGTAATACTAAGAAGTAAAGTGTCTAAGAATGTTCAACATTATCATTTCTACATTGTATCCCATTAAATAATTATCATTTCAAAGATAACATAACTGGATATATGTGGAGTTGGAAAAGTATTGAAAGAGCATATATATCCAGCAATTTGTGTAGAAATAATTACACAACTAGATATATAAATTAGGTTTAAAAGATGCATGGTATAATAAAACCATTAGTATAGCAAACGAAGTACATATAAAAAGGTTTTTAAGTTATTGAATCTTATCCATATACTAATGCACCGAATCAAACACTTAGCAGTGGGATCAAATTACAATAGCATTGCATAAGATCGAAAGTATTAGGTGTTATTTATTCAGTACAAATATGTTAAGCGTGATATAGAGATCGATTAAGATATTTTATTTAACAAAGATCAATCACGTTTAAATAAGATAATCACAATTATCACACATAGTTGCTGTTGATTTGAGTAGCATTAAGTTGTCAAATCCACATGCAACGAAATTTACTATAAAAATGTCAACATCTAAAGTAGGATTAATATTTGAATAATATATCAATGCCACCAATGAAACGGTACGTCAAAGGCGTACATTCGTTTCTCATTCTTTGTAACATTTTGTCAAAGTCAAAATTTTAATTCTTAGTAGCTTTTAAAACCTTTTTTTATATCAGTCCATCCATGAAGGGAAACACGCAATACCATTCAAATAATCTTCTTATTAAGTACAATTACAACATTCATTCTTCACAATGGTACCCAATGCTCACAACAGCAGTAATCAACAATGCCTTCAAGGCATAATACTGAATGACACAAGTCGTGTTTGAAAATGCACTTCTTAATAAAGGCATACAGGTGAATATTTGGTGTCAGAACCCTTAACAGCGTTTGAACAAACTTTAAAGGTTTATAAATATGCCTTTATAAAGACTATATTAGTTGTCACAAGCGACAAGGAACACTTAGTTGTATTGTTGTACGGAAATAACTTTACAGATAGTGTTAATACCTTACAAGTAAACATATAATTATAAATCACACGCACACATGCATATACCTTGCTTTGATAAAATATTGTTTGAAAAAACCCCGCAAAACTCTAAGTTACAGGGGATCGTGATTTTGCAACAGGTTGCTAAGGTAATAATGAATTAAGGAAGTTATAAGTTATAACGTCAGCCAGGAAATACCTCATATATGACGTAATAGTATACATTTCATCACATTTTTCACCTAGGTTATTGGCACATTCTAGTAAGATCACCATTGATAATATACATTGGTAACAGCATCAGTTGCACTGAGGGTGAAGCCACACGTTGTTTACATGTAACTCGATACAGGACAGCTTTATACATTGTACTTCCTGTAACCATCTTCATTGCATCATAATATCTGTGTTAGTTGGCCATGCCAGCACTTATATCATCACTTGAAATACACGCCATCAGTGCTTATATATATTTTAATATCACTTCTTATAATGTTCTTTATACAAGGTTATATCGTCACTTGAAATACACACCACGAGTGATTATTTTTGTTCTAATGTCACTTCTTACACTGTTCTTTATTCAAGGTTATATCGTCACTTTTAATACACACCATCAGTGCTTAACGATGTTCAAACATCACTTCTTACAATGTTCTTTATACAAGATTATATTGTCACTTTTAATAGACACCATCAGTGCTTAACGATGTTCAAATATCACTTCTTACAATGTTCTTTATACAAGGTTATATCGTCACTTGAAATACACACCACGAGTGATTATTTATGTTCTAATATCACTTCTTACATTGTTCATTATACAAGATTATATTATCATTTGAAATACACACCACGAGTAACTATTCATGTTCAAATATCACTTCTTACAATATTCTTTATACAAGATTATATCATCACTTGAAATACACACCACGAGTGATTATCTATGTTCTAATATCACTTCTTACAATATTCTTTATACAAGGTTATATCATCACTTGAAATACACACCACGAGTGACTTTTTATGTTCTAATATCACTGTACTTTTTACAAGATTATACATTTGACTTTGATTCATTACGTAATAATATTCATTATTTCAGGACATATGGGTAGTGGACAGAATGAGTTAATGATTGATAATATAAAAGAGAAGCCACTCTTTAGATAACACTATGATGATATATAAATCATGATAATCAAAATACCAGTACTTATTTTGTCCTTTTTAGATACAGCTATATATAAGATAACAGACACATCAATGAGACACATTCTCTGAAATGAACCTCATGAAGAAAGGGGAAATTAAATACGTGTAATTGCTATGCATTTTACAACACACTAAGTACATATTATCAATACAAATACATCAATTACACAATAAGTTTAGTTACCTGCTATTTATCAATATACAACCATTAGATCGTTGCATATTAATAGCAATTGTAAATGCATATTATCGAGACTATCAGCTTACATGCACTTCAACCAGATTGGTAATATCATGTAATGTCATAGGATACGTTTTCCTACATATAATATTACCCAACCTTTGATATGATATCATCACATATTGTGTTTAGTTATTTCGTGAATACCATTGCACAACCAGTGTACATCAAAAATTATTAACTAGTATAATTAACTTTATTCTCCCTGATAATGCATATATAATTAGGTTAACAATTAAATAATTTTGAATTTCAATAACCATTCATTTAACACATATGAGCACATATTTTCTTGTAATCTCTCTACCATTTTAGCTTGTGGAAATTTTCTAAAACATTAACATTAGAAAATATATAACAAAATGCTCATAAAGTCAACATACACTTTCGTCAGATTTCTCGTAATGTTATATAAGAAATTGCAATCCATAGGACAATTCTATTCATTGGGTACTTTAACATACTTCCATATGGAAACAGGTATCGGATAATCTGAGCTTTGAGTTATCCAGCTGCAATTCATTTGTAATTGTAATTGTATGTTTGTGTCTCGTAAGCCTTATGGCTGGGTGCTGACTTTTAACAGCTTTTTATACTGTGATATATATATATGTACAGCATGTGACACATTAATAAAATACTCTTCTTCTTCTTCATTAAACCAGCAACTCACGTACGAGTTTATTCAAGTTACCTCTGATTTGACTATTATTGTGTAACAATGCTAATTAAACCACAGATGGATATCAGATAATCACATATTGATCTTATCAGAACATTGCATCATCACAACATGAAAATTGTAAATCAACATACATGTACGTCAATTAATCAATAATACATTTCAATGAAACAAACATGTCAATACATCAATGAAACAATTTATCGCATATGATTCAATATTAGATACTGTTACAAAAGCACTTCCTGAAAATTCCTGTATTGCATCATCATACAAGCCTCTCTATGCAGGCCTCCTGTTTACATGTATTCTATGTGAAACATCTTTGTACATTCTACTTCCTTAAGTGCCTCTAGTACATTCAAATTTGGAAGAATACCACTATCATAGTAGATAATATAACCATTGTTACACATTTTATATGATATACCAGTGTTAGAAACGCATGATACAATTTTCACTTCTCAACAGTTTTATAATCAAGGACACTGTTTATATCTTAAATCAAACAATAAATACATATTTTCAAGTTTTCCGGGTAGATTTGCCAACTTCCCGGGTTCTTGATGTGACAAGTGACACCAAAATTACATACAAGCACAGCGATGTTATACAATGTACAAAACATTTGGTAGATCAAGTTTAGAACTGTAAGAATTTACTTAAGCATGCTAAAAGAGTATCCCTTACCTCCATGTTATGGTCACTATCCACACCGCTGGTCACCCGGGTTCCAGTGTTACCACTGGACATGAGGACAACCGACTAGTGAAAAGATGCGCTAACAACTTATATATGATGCAATACCCCATTCCATACTGAAGAATATCACAGAAACTCTCAATACAGAAAAGCGTGTTTTGGAAAATTCTTGGCGCGCTGAGGAAAATTTCAGAGGTCACCATTGTACATTGCGTCTTTTCCTCCATTGTGGAAATTTTAAACGATGGAAACTATATAAGAGAAGTGATTTTTAAACATAGATACCTTATAAAATGTCTTTAAAATGAAAACTTGGTGTATTGGCTGAACACATGAGACAACTCGCTTGGATAAGTAGGATGGATGTTATAGGATTACGGGTGAGTCTGTTTTCCATATATATCTTACTCATTTGTTGAAATGATTTTCTGATAGTTTGAGTTTAGTTTGTTATCATATCAAGGTGTATTGTCAGTGTGAGTATGGTGCAGGTTGGTGTGATACCTCATAGCCGGGTAAAACCGAAAACAGATATTTGCATATATTATGTTGAGCAACAGGATCGCTGAATTTCGTTCTGTGAGACAAAACATCTAGTTTTTGAAAATTATATTTTGAGGGTTAGTTTAATAATGAATCTAACAGGCATAATTATCACTTTCGTAATTAGAAATGAGTTTATCACAATATCCATCCCTATCATAAATTATCATGAGTAATGAGTCGCACATGGAAATTATATCTCGTGTTTGTTTCATTTCCTTTAACATCTGTTGTTATATGTTTCCTGCGGAGCGGTTTCCTTTACAAGGGTCGTCTTTAAACGTGTGTTGGTGTGTGTTAGCTATAATTAAGATTGTACAAGTATTTTGGTCGTGTGTTGACAAACAAGAATATGCATACATTAAGGGAGGATCAAGATGGAGGCTATCTAGACCAGGGGGCGTGGCTTAGAATCAGCTAAGGTATCTTGTCTTGGTTATTGCTAACACCTTCATGTGTCAGGATATACTTGTAATCGATAAATTGAGGGTCAGTGCAAATTCGTGTGATCTGGAGCGAGGGACATCAACTTTTTATTGGAAACCAAAATAGCTCCAGAGATTTTCATCGCGTCCCTGACCTTGCGATAGTTGGACTTGTAAAACGACTTTTACGGTATATACTTGTACAGTATTTGTACCAAGTAAGCACATTTACCGATAAATCAATTATGTGGGTTACATGGACAAATTCGTGCATATATTAACTGAGGCAAGATGGCGGGTGACCTGTTCCTCATACTGGGACGATCTGTTGACGTTTGTTGACATTGGTTTTTACGCCATTTCTCATAAGACAATATCGTAAATGTATTATCAAATTAAGAATTAACTACAAAGGAATTATTTAAAGAGGAAAAGAATCAAAATGGTCAACAAGTCATAATTTTATCAAAAAATGGTTAAGGAGATTGGGAACACTTAGGCTAGTCATTCGATGTGTATGAATTATTTAGGTTAGTTGAAACATACCTCAAAGAAACATTGACTAAGATGATTAGAGGTTAATAATAACACATATTTGTACTAAAATGTTGACATTCAACTTAACCAAGAAAGGGCAGAATAATGCAAATGTATTATCTTATGATACTTGATCTGTGTGTACATACAATCAAACTGTTGGTAACGTAAATTTGATTACAAAAGATTTAATTACCTTTGGTATAAAATGAAGTAAGCAACCTCGTAATAAGACGTTAGGCAACGAAACATGTTTTTTCGTACATAAAACATGTGGATGATTGAGTCTCGCCCTATAGTTTATAGTTACCTTATGATATAAAGTACTTCATAAAATATTCATTAGTGTATATCTCTGTTTGCAAACCAAGACCATTGAATCGTCTCAAACAGAACACAATCATCACAATACCATCACGCTACCGCGTATAAACACATAACCCTAGAATGTCGGAATCATATAATTTCATGGTTAATAGACCTACGTTTTTATACTAAAGGTTGCATAAAAGGTATTTTAGATGACACGTCAAATATATAACCATATTTCGTCCTGTCAGCTATATGAACAATACTAACCGTAAAAGATATATGGCTATATATCGGGTAGATAAATGCTTTTGAAATACACATGCAGACAGGTTTTATTCAGTACCAAGCCCAAGTTTACAGATGCAGGTATGCATTCACCACACTATGATACGAGGGAATACTTTGTCATACTTTTGTTAACTTTTCTATACTTGCATAAATGTATTATCTACATACATATATTTACACATTTACTCTATGGTTAAATGGCCACTGTTCATTGGAATATGGAGTTTATGTAGAATAACTTTAACTAATGTGATAATAAGTTAATCAAACTATGATAGATGCATAAAGTTCATCATTACTTATCTGTAAAGTGTTAATCATATATAACAAAGAGACGTAGTGGCAAACATTTTAACAAATAACCTGTTCTCTATATATATACAAATCGACTCAAGATTATTACTAGGGGAACTGGGAAAACAGAAATAAGAAATGCAAAAATCTTCGTATAATTTCACCTTAATAAAGAGTATTTTGGAATATTTATCATTGAAATTGCTTTTTTCAAACATGTGTCTATGTCAATTATTGTGTTCAACAGAGCATGGCGGTTCATGTAGGGCAACGAGTTTCCACGAAATCTACTTACTGACATATTTATTTTTTCGAAAACATGTAAGGCGATTATATAGGTAAGGCGACATCTACTTAAAGAAAGTACAAAATGATCAATACAAGTATAACCAATGAGGCCGTACAATACGTTGGCTGAAATATTGATATATGAACAATATAAACAAACAATTGTCCTTCAAATAATATATATATATATAAATATATAAAAACATATATATTGAGCATGAATTGTATAGTTTATTTGAATATGGATATAATTTCATATCGTTTTTTATTAGTTCATTAGTACATTTATTGTTGATTTATTGTTCATATTCACCAAGTAAACAAAAACGAAAATAACATTTATTATCAACGTATTACAACATTGTAATGAATATTTCCGCTGATTTGGGATTGACAGTGGAATAAAACTAGCTTTTGTTTTCCTTTTCTTATTTTGGAAAACAGAATCGGCGCGCGACTTACGTTTACTCGTTACTAGAGGTTTAAAAAATCAACACTACCGGTGCAAACAATAACATGAGAGACAAGCTTTACACAATGTTCCTATACAATGTGTTTTCCAAAAGGCAAAAGGCGGCAACCAATGAATGAATAATACTCCCGCAAATGGCGGTAGGGCTTGTGCGTCACGTGGGTTTGCAAATGAGGCCGGTTATTTTCCGTTACCTCGAACATACTTTGTTTCATTGACGGAGTAGCGCGCGATCACAAACTCTGGAGCTGCCGACCAACTAACATCGGCGTATTCTATCCCGGGTTTTGTCTACTAAATTCTTCAAAGGTAGGTTAGAATTTCATATTTCAATTGTTTTATGTTCTGACAATTCGTACTTTAAAAGATAGTCGGTGAAAATTGTTTCCAAGGAAAAAAACTCAGATTTTCCTATTTTCATAAATTATGATGATGAAGAAAGCACAACAAACGAAGGACAGACGTGGCTATTTTGATGATGGTTCGCGATGATCGATAATGAAATCGTTAATAAATGTTAAAACATGAACATTTATTATCAAAATTATTAAGAACACCTTTTAATATTCATTTCCATTTAAACAATTTATATTTCCAATTCTTTAACCCACACAATTTGTCGACACAAAGAAACGGTTTATATGCCTATATAAGCTTAAAAAGGCAAATTACTTGTATTATTTATCGGTTTGATGTAGCTAGGTATGTGATATATTCGATTACAAGTCTTGACGACCAGTGGCTACCGGTCAAGCAGTGACCAACAAAACGCCGGCCGGCGAGCGGGCATGGGCGCGTGGAGCCGGTTTCGTCTGCCCATGCGTGCTTCACTGGGAAAATCCCCAAACCGGCTTGGCTTGTATAAAGCCGGTACGATCTAGACTGGCATGAAGGAAGTTCTTCATCCTTGACGTATTGTGGCAAACACAGATGTCCACTATAAATACGTTGACTCATATGCGCCATGTGATACATTACACATCGTGAGGCGCCAATCGATATTACTTTTCTCGGCCTAGATGCGTTAGTATACTGGCAGAGTACAATGGGATCCCGGGGTTCGGGAATAAATGGTACTTTCTTTCTTTGAATCGCCCCGAAGACCGGGCCTGTTTTTACTTATCTATCTCTGCTTTCTGCACGTGTAAGCATCAGCGGTTAAACAGCTGTTGACCGATGCATTACTACACCAGGGCACTAGCTTTGCAGCCAGAGATCGCGATAGTTCGGTATCCATGGCAACTGTTCCCCTGTAGTTACCGGTAACCGGGCGCCGGTTCGAACGCCAGCTGTCTAGAAGGAGGATGGGGTGATTATAGAATCTGAGGGGGTATGTAGGATTGGGGGTAGGCAAAGGTACGATAAACATCGAGTTTCTTTAGACAATAAAGGTATAGACGTGTCTTATATGTATGACTTCTTTGAGAGGCATTTAGACGTTTTTAGATGAATAAGTAATATGGATTTTTCAAGTCCTTTATAACAGTATGTAATAAATAAATTTTAAAATTCACATAACCCTTCCTCATTCATACGATAATTCACATACATAATAAATTTTTCAGGTGAAAAGTACGAAGATATTAAATGCATGAACAATGATATCAATATAAGTAAATTTTTAATCAGATATTTCATCATTCTGCCCAAACCTATCAGATTTCAACTGAACGGATTTTATGGAGAACATAAACATGCTTTTCACGAATACACGCCGTATACAGAATAAGCTTTATTACAATGACACGTGTGTAGATCGCGTTCAGACTGGTTTGAACAAGCAAGGATGTTAATAGCTCAAGCAACGTTTTTAAAAGAATTTGTTTCCATGTTCGACTTTCATGGCATATAAAGACATCATTTATACAATACATTTCAATTCAATGCAGCGGTTCATATACACAGTCTAGCTTAAATGTCGTTTCACATCAAAATCCTACATCAAAAAATATAATTCGGAGCTTTAAAGCAAGTGTATACCGGTAAACGACACGTGTTGAAGCCATGCTCGGCTCACCGGGAACTGATGTTGTGACGTCAGTGTTAAATTAATGATCGGACGCTACGTTTATTTATTACCCGCGGCAGGAAGAGTATGTACTTTCACCGACAAAAATTGCTTTGTTTCAGAAAAGGAGGTCAATTTTTCTAAAGAACTCTCACATTGGATTCGAGAGTTTTTACATTCGCAGCATGAAATTGCGAAAGCGTGTCCCTGTTATAAAGGCGCCATAAAATAATCATACACTAGCCATATATGCTATTCACAACCTCGGGTCGCCGTATGGTAAATAGGGCATACGATTTCAACCCTAATAAGGTTACTACCTTTCCATGCATGGGTGGACAAAAAATTCCACTGGCAATTGTACAAGGAACAAAGAGGTGAAACACCGGCGGTGTAAGTGCAACTTGTGTCTGGGACAGCCTACCCGGGATATTTATTGGTTTGTGTCACAGTCACCTCGTGGAAAATTTCGTAATTTACCACAGCATTCCAGAATAAAGGTTTTGTTATCAGTAAAAGAAAAAAGGAAACGATTTGAAATACGAAACCTTCCGCCTTATACTAATACAACATTACGACCCATGGGCCTATGATAATAGATACCACAGATTTCTGACGAATCAGCGTCTAGGTTTATGTGACCAGGATGTAACAATACGTACGCCTTGCTTCACATACACATTTAAAAGATAGACGAAAGCAAGAATACATGCTATCAACTGAAAGGGCACGTGAGGTTTCAAAGCTCTGGCGAGTTCCAGTAACTAGCTTGGTTCGAGAGTCTAAGGATGGAACTGCATGTAGTTGATAAAGGGCAGTCTGAATATCAGGGATTGAAGTAGATGACATGTGGCTCGATGTAAGGTAGACGAACAAGGGGCTATGTCTGTCTGTCTCTATGATGCCCACATGTCAGAGGCCGATAAAGGATACAAGCTGATGGAAATGTGCGAGACTACAAAGAAAGCTTCCTCGTTAAATCTAGAGGTTATGTCAGCGTTGAAGGGCGGGCAAGGTGGACAAGTTCCTCAAAATGTCATTTACAAGGATATATACTTATAATAGTTTTTTTAAGCGTCTTTAAAAATGTAAGAAACTAAGAATATGAAAATTTGTCAATAGTTGCAGGGGTATCAGCTCTTCGCTTTTCTCAAGACAAATATGCAATGTTCGCATTAAATGACATTCGCATCAATGATCTATTATAATAATGATTCGAATGCAACTTCTCTTTTGAAACGTCAGCAGAACGCAGTTGTATCAGTTCAATGGGTAACGTGTTGCACAGAAAATAGTACCGCATGCAAGCATAATTTTAGAACGCCAGACGTTCATGACGTATAATCCCGTGTGTCGAAAATCGATTTTTGAAATGAGCAGATTTCTTTGTGTTGAGTTGGCGCTCTTGTCTAGACATGCGCATGGAATGCACGAGCGTCTCGTCGAGTGATTCACGTGGGGCAATACGACCGGGCGTGCTGGCCTTACAACTTATAATAATAAAAATGTAGATTACGTAAATAAAGACAAACAAATGATCATATCACCAATAGATAGTCTTTATGATAAGTAGGCGTTTGTAACATTTTCCCAGGAATGCCGGAGTCTTATTTTACAAGACGTAAAAGCGAGTGTGCATATTATTTGAGTTTAAAATAGTAAATCAGTGTAAATAAGGAAATGTTTGCCAGGTACGACCACGCACTTTAAGGTCCCTCAAGTGCAACATCTGTTGTTGGGATACACACACGGGAACTGTGCTTGCCCATATTAACACTAAACTGGCAACAAACACGTTGGAGTACTCTAAACACGAAATTGTCAACAAACCCACGTGGCTCGGATGGTCGTTTCTAGCGAGGATATCTTTTTCTAGATGAATAGGACTTTAAATCTTTCTCATTTCTACTCCAAAATATATTTTTAAAACGATTTAAGATTAAAAGAAAATTAAATATTCAAGAAAACTCTTAAGTAGTTATTGCACAATAGAATTACGTTCAACCTTTACTACGGTTTCAACATGTATCAGTATATCATTTTAAGATTTCCTTCTTTGAAATGTAATAACTGAAAACGAGATATGCATTTAGGCTCGCATACTGTTATATATAATGTAGTCTGTCTAACAGCCCCTGAAACTAAATCTCTTCAAAGACCCACATAGTCTTTATCATGATATCAAGTCTAGAGAGTAAAATTAAGTCTATATACTGTATAATGCAACAGCAAAGGAAATCGAAACAGGACTACACGAATCTAAAATAAACAAGGGAACATGTTATATATCGGTTATGTGTCAGGGGATTATTCCCGTAGACGTGTGTATTTTCTTAACATTAACTTAAATGTCAAGGACATTTACAATCTACTATTCTACGTGAATGGCAGTTGCAGTCTACATTCCTACACGAGTAGTTCTACTTTAGAACCAATCAGAACTGCATGACGTCATAATACCGATGACGTGGACATCTGATTGGCTGCTGAGAAGAGGCGTCACCTGGGCAATAGATCAAACTCCTTGCAACACCGACTCATCTTTACCAGATTCGGAGCTTGCAGTGCCTTCATCTTGCATCTGCCCCTTAGCGTCTCATCTTCGCATTCCCAGCAGTGCCAAAGTCATTATTGTTTGTGGGCGCGCATTCCAGGCTCGTGATAGAAACCCAGAAGCTAGATAAATACGCCATGTTTTACTTTCACCAAATGTCGGCGTTAGTCTACCGAAATAGAAGCAATGACTTGTGGTGAGATAAGACACTTCTTAAGTTTTAAGGATGGGAGGGGAAGGGTGGTATTTTCCAGTAACTCTTGAAATATGTCAATGTTTAGGAGAATCTAACGTAACGCTCTAACGTAATAGGGCAAATATGTAGATGAGGATGACACAACTTTGTGTATGAATAAGGCGGTGAGGTAATAAGATGAATCTTTGTAAACGTTAAATTCCCAAATTTGGATATGGATAAGTACCACCAACATACCAATACAATAGAAGTAAACAAATTCTAAATTTAAGAACTCGGTAACATTTAGCAACGAATGTCATCAAAATCTTCTATATAATTTCTATCATTTTCTGTGTTTAACGCTCGGAAATGTATCACATAAATTATACGCCATCTTTAATTATATCCGATTCCTCAAGATACAAATAAGTCACATTGTCATTCCCAGTCCTACTTAGATCTGCAGCAACAAGACGCCATATTGATCGTCTAAAGCTAGCAGTATCCTTGATGTTGATAATTCCTTTTTATGTACAAGTCCTAGATGTTTGCAGTCTTCTGTATGAAACCAAAACACAACGCTTGCCAAGGATTGCATTCTGCACGTGTAAAGCATCCAAAACAACATGCACGTGCTGTAGATACAATCAGTTTGCCACGCTTTGCAGGAACAATTCCATCAACAATTTCACGTACTGAAAGATGTGCAAATCTTGCAAAACTACATTTGTGGCATGCAGGCATTTTTCTGCCAAGAGACGGACGTTTTTTAGCTGGTGCATGCATAAGGGTCTCTAATTTGAGTAGACTTGTCTATATTTGACGTGCTTGCTATGCTTGCAGAAGAAATCTCGACTTGATGAGTGAAAGGCGCACCTGTCTGTAGACATTATGCAGGATGATGCTAGATGGAACAGCCGCTTGGGGTCGTGGGCTGTCGTATTTCGGGGAAAAGCGGCAAAAATAGATTCTTCAAGATTGCAGCTTTCAATTTGGCGATGAAAAACGTTCGCATGCACTTTGCGGTTTTAACGTTTAGAAACACCACATGTCTTAAGATTTTATTTTTTGTGAGCTTAAAGTGCATTAATTACTGCTATTGCTATCTATAAAACGATACCCCCTACTGCGTGTCATAGTGATAAACAAGGTGATTAGATAAGAAATAGGTAGACAACTTATACATCATGTTGAAATAGTAAAAAGTTTAAAAACTCGACATCTAGAGGTGTTTATTCGCTTTCCATGTTTTTATCACTCGTGGTCTTAAGTCTTCCCAGAGGTCTTACAAAGAACCGTCTAAGTCATATCAGTGTTTGATAAAAGGAAAATTTATGTACATTTTATCTGTTAGTATGACCTTTAGTATTTCAAACATTTTGAAATGTTGCACAGCCAATAGATTATTTTATAAATGATACACATATAGATGTTTTATCTTTAAACATTTCTAATAAAGATACACAAACCAAAAACCAAAAAAAAGCTTAAAATGAATATTCTTGAAATAAAAATCTGAACAGCTGATTATAAAACCCCGATGTTGAGAGAGGATGCTTCGAGAAAGTATAGATTTTAAGCAACGAGAAAACCTCTTCTCTTGAACTTCTCTTATTTAGACTGTTTAAATATAGAAATATCCTTGTTCAAAACATTTGCACAGTAAAGGTCATTTGTTGACGTGAACACGGAAATACTTGTCTTAACTTGAAACATTTGTAAACTTGAGCCCTGTAAATGTCAATGACTATGTTTAGTCATGTGTAAGGTCGGTTCTACCGCTTTACCCTAATAAATGTCCTAGGGTGCGCAAGACCGATAAATCATTCTGCAGCTATGGAAATATGATTTTGATATTATATTCTTATATACCTTCATTTAAACATCAAGAGATACGGAGAAGAACAAGTTTTTCATCAACCAGCTTCTAAATGCCTCTCAAAGAAATCATTAGATACGATTTTCCAGTTCATCATTTTCTGTGGGGTTAACGTTGATATTTGTTTTGTAATAAGGTATTAAATATCTAGTGTTACGTAATCTCGCCTTGTTTGCTTGATAGTGACTCGCGTCAAAAACGTTATATAAGTCGAACTGTTAAAAAAACAATCAAGTGAAATAAGCATGTGATTACTCTGCAATTAATTGAAAATCTTTGCATATGTAAGTAAACTTTAAATTTACTTTTTTATCTGAAATTGACTGTAATATTTGAGATACGGTCTGTTTATCGAAATAAAGCGATACTACATAGAGTTACAACTCGGATAACATGATAAAATACCTGACAATTGATAAGCGATATAAATGATAACCCTGTGACCAAAACCTGTTAATCGTTCCTTTAGTGATGTGTATATAATTGATTGTTGTAAAGACAGACTCTGTGATTTTCTTCTATGTACCTGGTTACAAGAACGAACACGTCCAGCCTAGAGGCATATCACCTCTTTTGAGTGGAGCATTGAAAAACAATACATTTCAATCTAATTTTGAGATTACAACTAAAACCATAGAAAACATTTTTCTGACAAATTATCGTCAAATTTATTATTTTCTTCCATGTACCTGTTCACAAGAACGAACACGTCCAGCCTAGAGGCATATCACCTCTTTTGAGTGGAGTATTGAAAAACAACACATTTCAATCTAATTTTGAGATTACAAATAAAACCATAGAAAACACTATTCTGCCAAATGTGTGTTATCGTCAAATTTAGTAGCAAGTTATAGAAATAAAACACACAAAAACACTACCAAAATGTCACAATAAAGGTCTGGTGTGAGTGTTTTGTAATCAAGTTTGTAATTGCGACCAAATACCAAGCTGTCCGATAAGATATCGAGGGCGTTGATTGCGCAATACCCTTACTAGACAATAGATTTTCCATGGTTAATTTATTACGAAACTGTAGTAGTTTTCCTGTTTATTTTTGAACAATACCTTGTAACCCAGAAATGTCTCACGAAAACAGCATGAATTGCATTCTCAAATGTCTGCGCATGACAATTGTTCAAGTTAACAACCAATGGAAAGGAACCAAGCGCTGCAAGATTGGCGCCACTGATATAAAGCAGGTGCCGTCGTTGTCAAACCCCAAATCTGATATCGCACGCAAGTTGTAAAGGTATACCATAATATTTGAAACCTTTCTAATGTTTTTCGATATCTTTAAAAACTATTCACCGACTTTCTTGTACTGTTACCATTTACCAACATGCCATTTGAAACAGTCATTTATAACAATTTCTGTTTCATACCTGTGGATATGACATGGTTGATTTATAACATGTTGTAAACATTAATTACACTTAATAATTTCAATTTAATAATTTTAATTTTATCTTTCAGATGAGTACAGAAAAAGTTGACGCTGCACACGTTCTCATGAAAGGAGAATGTCCTGGTTGGAACGTCAACGCTGATCCGCCGTCATCCGACGGGACGTCATCGACGGCGGACACACCGGAAGGGAAGGGCATCAAACGGGAGACCTGGTCCCGGAAGTTCGACTTCCTGTTGGCCTGTATCGGCTTCTCGGTCGGTCTCGGCAACGTGTGGCGCTTCCCCTTCCTGTGTTACAGAAATGGAGGCGGTAAGTTGCAAAAATCGTTTTGTTTTTAGCTTGTCCCTGCTTCCAAGCTACATTGTAGTATATTTGAGTGTTGCGTTTCTCTTTTCTGTCGTACAAAAATGAAGGCGGAGAGTTTCGATGTATTTATAAACTATGCTTGGATAAATCTATTTAGCTCTCAAAGTCATAACAACTATCTTATTAAAGAAAATTAAACTGTCCGAGTTCTTGTACTATAACTATATATAAATTCCCAAGCGGCAATGCCCTTGCTTTAAGTCAAGGTAGATAAGTATATAAATATTCCACGCATCACTCCTTCTGTCATGAATTTATTCATGTAATAAGCACAAAATTTTCCACGATTCTTGTTCGACGGTGAAGGACGTGTGATTGTGTATATGAACTCATTTACTTCTTGAAGCCAGTCAACAAAGGCTGCCAATGATTGTCACCGCTGGGTTGCTTTGTATTGTGTATATAAAAACCTAAACGTCTAGGGATCCAATATACTGCTTTGTTGTCAACTACTGATGCCTATTCAACTGAAACACAAATGTCAGCGAGTTCAATGCTAGCTTAAATTGCATTATTTTTAAATTTGCTTAAGTGCACCTTTGGAAAAAATTAAATTGGTTGGATTTTGTATTTACCCAAATATAAAATGCACCAATTTTAATGATCGATATCGATTAATGGAGTCATTTTCATAGGATAATAGTGTAGAACGTTGACACATGCTTGATTCTAACATTACTGCATATAATTTTTGTTACCTTATTATTATATAATATTATTTTATACCTTATATAAGCATATTCATATATCGATCAATATCGATCTGTATAAGTAAATTTCTTAAATCGTTCGTGCAGAACTGTTATGACACTATTCCATATACTTTATCTTCATATAAGGTATGCACTCAATATGTTAAGCAATAGGTTCCATCACAGCTGTTTCACCAGAAGCTCGTGATATAAACATCCAGGATCCTTATGACTCATAGGGTGATGTTTGAAAAATCGGTACCCATGACAACGGAAGAAATTCAATTATATATACATATTCGATCAATCTTGCTTGGTACCGGAATGATCAAAGACTATTTTGGTGTGCTTGCAAGAACATCTTCAACGGTCCAATGTGCAATCAAATGGAGCACTTTCGCTTGATTGCCCAGTTGCGCCGATCAGTAGAGATCCGCTCTTGATTTGACTGCACGGATAATGAATAAAGCATGGCTCAAGTAAGTCAGTGAGGTCGATTCCGACTTGTTCAGTTATTCAGTCCAAATTGAAATGTATGGGATGGCTTTGGTCTTACGATGATTAATTGCTTTGAAGAGATTGCTTTGATTGATCGATTTCCACCTTGGCTAAGTTCCATACCAAATGCTTTAAAACACCTTGGACAGTGCCCTCAGAGACCGGCTGACACAGTTCCATAGTCACGTGACTCCTTGTTTACAAACAGATTTGTAATGCTATTGCGTCGTCATGGTTAGCCAATAGAAATGCAGGATTTGGTTATGCAAAGGTACTGACGGAATGTTTGGCATCAGCGAAATTGGTCTCCCATATGGAACGTATTTGTCTTTTGTTGCTGTCACCATTACAAAGCACTTTCTACGTAAACAAAACCTGCATTGCATGACAGAGTGCACATAGCATAGAATAAATATGTCTCAGGTATTCTTTGTTCGCTGCAAAACATTGAAAGATCAATTTTTGCATACACTTAACAAAACAGAAGCTCGACTGTCGTGTTGATGTAAAAAGCCAGTATGATATTGAGTTTGTATTGCTTCGACTTTGACATGACCTTGACATGATAATCGGATAGTGATAAACCGTTTTTTTCAGTTTTGAAAAATAAAATAAAAATCATTATAGGAAAACGTACGATCATTAATATTGCACAAATATTGAAATTTGTCATACTTGAAGTCCTATATTATGCAAAAGTTACTAAGATTTATGTTTTTATTCCAGGGGCCTTTCTTATCCCGTACTTCATTGCCGCTCTACTTGGGGGTATTCCCGTGTTTTTCCTTGAAGTGTCTTTGGGTCAGTTTATGTCTGAGGGTGGCATTGGGCCATGGAAGATATGTCCCCTCTTTCAAGGTAAACCTTATTGTGACCGATTTACAAGTGGTGTTTTTTTAAAACCATTTTCTGCATTCTCAAGTGATGTGGTCGCCAAAATTCACATGTAAAAATTATCAACATTAAAAAAAAAGAAATTTCTATTTATAATTTAGGGCTTGAAAAGTATGTAATCAAATTGGGAAAATGTTCCAGAAATTCATCCCAGCTAAAATTCTCGACGCATTTTGCAACCGAGAGCAAATATCATCCACTTCGTAAAACTGCGCAAACAGCGAAACGCAAATTGGGTTATTTTTAGCATGTAGGCCATGTTGTGACGCGGCGAGCGGCGTCTAGACTGATGAGTCATAGTTGCATAATATATGACGACTTTGTTACGACACGAGATGCAGGCGAGGTGCACACAAACCTGTGACGTCATATAATTTATTTCTAGGTATCGGCTATGCAAGCACGGTGATCGTGTTCTTGTTGAACTGTGACTACAATATTATTCTGGCGTGGGCCTTCTACTACCTTTTCTCCTCCTTTACCTCCGTGCTGCCGTGGTCTCACTGCGACAATGAGTGGAACACCGCCAACTGTACGGTCTATCGTACTCGGCCTAATGTCTCAGATCTGCTCAACGACACAGGCCTTGCTCTTAATGGCACCGATGGTAAAGCGACTTATAGTTTGAGCGCAAACGAGTCGAACTCGGCCATGATGGACCCAGTGACGGAGTTTTGGGAGTAAGTGTGATATTTTTCTTCTTCCAATATGTTCCTTTCCATCTAAGTGTAAGATTAAAGCTTAATGCTCTTTCACAAGTGTAGGGGATAGCGTCTATACCGCCAACATGCTTTCTCTCCATTGCATCTTTCCGCTTTCAGGCATCCCCGAGGTAAGAAGAAATTAGAGAAAATGTTTTTATTTTCTTGAAATGTTTTTCAGTTTTATGCAAGGGAAATAGCTACCTTCACAGAGTTGATGACAAAAGCATATCATTTTGGCAAGAAAACGAAGACGTATATTTAGGTCACGAATTTCTATGCAAGAATTCAAGAATTGATAAAGTCTTAAAATGTTCCGTTTCCTGTACGCAGATGCCTTTTAAAACATTTCAAAATCCTGGCCGTACAAGATGATCACTTTTCGGTCGTACCAAGGCTAACAGTTCCTTACTTCAATTCTTCGTTAATTTGAATAAGATATGCAGCGTGCAAGCGTGCATGTTAATATGTAAATTTCCACGTTTCATTCATACATGAAATCGAGGCTCCTTGCGTAACTTCCGGTTTACTTAAATTCGAGGAATATCGATCAAACTGTACGATAGAGAATCACGTGCAGTTTACGGTTTTCCCAAACATGAGATGCTTTTGTCATGAGCACTTCTGGACTTTCTTAATATGTCTTTTGTTTCTTTTACGATCTTGAATGTTCAACGAGATACCTGATGGAATATAGAAGTGTCGATACTTCTAAATGGATAATATTTATTTAGAATTTTGCATTATATTTATATTTTTATGTTGGATATTGGTCATGTTATGAAAGAGAAGATGCTCATATATTTATTGAATTGTTTTATTTCTTTAATGGTAGATTGATTATTGACATCAACAATTCAATGCACATTTCTTTCTGATATTCTTTGGGGTTAAAATAACGTAGTTTGAAAACACAACATAATGAATTTATTTAAAATATTTGAAGACAAAAATGTGCACTGAAGACCATTATACAAAAAAGGAGACACTTTTTTTATTAAAGTTTGATTTATATTGACATATTTTACAAGATTTATTGAAGATTATTTAAAAAGTTCTTTTAGTAAAAATACGTTTGTGTTTGAAGAAGTGTTTTTGGTTTTCCTTAATTTCTGTTTTTATGAATTGTTTATTTTTGAGATCGAAATATCTTTGAAAATACTTTTCATTAACTTGAAATGAGAATATCTTGATTTTATACACATTGCATAGAGTGAGTCATCCATTTTAACGTCTGTATAGAAAACTGCTGCCACTGTAGTTAAGAATGACATTGAATTGCTTATAAATGTAATTACATTCAAGTACATAGCTTTACATAAGATTTTGGGTTCATCGGGATGTTGTTTTAGCCTTTAAGGAGATTTGAAGAGTGTTTTTATAACTTTCAGGAATTTAAATATTTCAATCATCGTAAACCCAATATTCGGGTTCAAGAGGCTTTTTTACCTCCCTCACCGGAAGTTATCGATACTTCATACTACCTTTTGCATTTACAGTTCAATATACAAAATTAATCGATTCTTTTGACAGGTTTAGATATTAAGTTGGTTTGGCACGAAATGAACTTATATCCCAAAACCAACATTGTATTACCTCCCCTTACAGGCATTGCTTCTGCGTCTGTCCATTCTAACGGATTGTGGAAGCCATGTTTGGTAGTTACGAGTATGGGTCCCATGTTACTTCTCCCGACCAGTTAACGATGGCTGCACTCGGTCCGGGCCTGATGGGAAAGCTGCCCTACTGGCGCCCCCTGAAGGCTGATCGTGACTGGTCGGTTCGGATAGGAGGGTGGCTGTAAAGGCATGTTATAGAGGGCTCTTCAATCATCAAGCTTCACAAATCTCCATTGTATGACAAAATCGACAGATAAGAACACTTCCGGTCTATTAGGTCGCGGTTCAAATTCAAAATTCATGCAGCATAGGATAATAAACCAAAAATATCCAAAAACTTCCGCAAAATTCTCTGTTACGATCTCTCACTCTAAGCCGCCATTTTGAAAAATGATGGCAAATATAAGCCTGCCCTGTGCATGCACTGGACGGCAGCTCGTCGTTTATGTCAACAGCCACTGTAGTGTAGCACTTTCTTCAGGCGCAAAGTCCTGCTTCTCTCAGACGACGTGGGCTCTCCCGGAGGCATCAAGTGGGACCTGGCCCTCTGTTTGCTCCTCTCATGGATCGTCGTGTATTTCTGCATATGGAAGGGCATAAAATCCTCCGGCAAGGTGATCACTCACTCGCAGTGAGCGTGTGAAAGCTAGCTCATATTGCCCATCACTGTTTCGTCGATAGTCGGGCTTTAGTTTTGTTTTAAGATATACTGTACATACATGAGTTGTGGTGTCGTAGGATAACGAGATTCTCATACATAACGAGAAAACACGTTACTTCCTGTCACTTCGACGTAACTTCTTAACTCTTTAATTGGCTTTCATTAAATCTATTTGTGAAATTTGAAATTCTTCTTTATCCATTCCCGTCCCTATGACAGAATCAATTTGAAATCATCAGTAATCAGGTAAAAAATAAAATCCTGTACTCGACTTGTTGTTCCGTCGACACCACCATTGACCAAGAATTAAGAACAGTTTCATATGTAGAGTCCCCACCCAACAGCTAACGTAGTTTGTTTTGCAGCCCGTCCACTTGTAGAATTTCTCGAGAACTGCTCTTTTTCCCTTTTTCTGTTGCTAGGTTATGTATTTCACTGCCACGAGCCCGTACATCCTGATGTTTGTTCTGCTGATCCGTGGCGTGACGCTAGAGGGCGCTGTAGATGGTCTCAAGTACTACCTCTTCCCGGAATGGCACAGGCTTCTCGACCCACAGGTAAAGGGTTAATGTTTCACTTTTAGTTTGTCGATCTTTCCTTGCAATTAATAATGGGTGCATTCAATTTTCTCTCCTTACAGTGGCTATTCAACTTAAATCTTCCCACATTTTCTCTGTAAAGGGTCTTTCAAAACCCCATAGCTTGAACGAATTGTATCGGCAATTAATTCGTAAAACAACTCCTCCTGACTTTTGACAGAAATATGTGCGCATCGCATGAGTGAAAAACACTAGTCTACTTAAAGGTCAACATGTTCATTGCTGATTACTAAACTTGCTTTGATGGTCAAAAAGCTATTTGTAGCCGAAAATATGTTTACATATAATGGGAAATATACGAATTGAATAACCTTTGTTAGCAGAGAAGGGTGTTTTTCACCAATTGTGTTTCATAAGGGATATCACTTGAAAATAAGTTAGATAATGTTCACAAAGTCCTGAAAAGATCTTGTGTATGTAAATAATAACAATTGGCATCACAATGTTGATGAATTCGTTGTCAATAGCTTGATGACGTCATCCAATTATTTTTGTAATGGCAATGATCTTTATTGACATATACTACCAACGAACGAAGACGTTATGGATGATTGCGAACGTTTGTTTCGCCCTTTGAGTTATTTGTTGTTTGCATGTTATACGATCTTGTTTATCTGCAAACATGACTGTGGGATTGGTATTCGTGATATTTTGATGCAATGTACTCGTGTAATTCGGAATATAGATTATTGTACTTTTCAATATTTATCGTTTATGTAATATATCTTTGGATGTGTCTATGTTTGAAATCCATAGTAAAAACGTGCAACATGCCTATAAATATAACCGTTGCATTGTTAATCTCCTTATCTAATGCGATATATGTATATAGGTTCCTCCTTTGGTCTTTGATACAAAGCATGTTTGATATCATTGTATGGCATATTGTGTCAAACCAATGCCCCAGGCAGCTCGTTGTTTAATCCGCGTATCAGAACGTACCAATCAATAACATATGTTTACCTGCATCGATAGCCGCCGATCGGGGATTATCGATTTGTATTGTCCAGGTGTATGAGGTCAACAGAAAGATCAGATTTCTCTTGGTAACCCGGGCCGATACAAAACACTAACACTTGTTGAGCGTCGTTACTGGAGAATTGTTCACGCTAATACATTGCTTACAAGAGTTGTTAATCGATGTGCAGTCAAGATGATAGCCGTTTTTTACCAAATATAACGTCTTAGGACAAATACAAAGTTAGACCATGTTCAAGTACACACTGGTGAAATGACACAGCAAAATTACATAAGCGTTTAAGAAGCTGATATGATGTTGCAAATAAATGTAATATGAATGAAGACCTTGACAGAGCTTGTATATTTCGTCACCATAAAATCTGTATAGAAATAATGATTGATTATCATATCATATAAAGATAATTCGGATATTTGAAAATTTTTGAACTGTTCATAATGATATTATACAACCCGATGAAACATTTATGATAACGACAATGCCAATGACTATTTTACATATACAGCGTTGAAAAGTAATTAGTTATCCAGATACAGCTTCCTTTGGGGATAATTTATAACAAACACAATATTTTGCAAAATGGAAAATGTATTTTGTGAAATGAAAGAACAAAAAAATACTTTATAATGTTTTCAGTGTAAGCAAACTGTCTGCGTGACAGTTTCATTTCATATTTAACTTATTATTCTAAGGTAAATGTGTTTATCAAAACCAATTAACAAACTTGCTGGTTGTCAGGAGGTTCAATATAATGTTATGAACATCTGTTTTGAAACAGCCTTGACCGCAGATGAAAAATATTCGGATTATTGACAAATGCATATAAAAAGACTACAGTATGTTTACCAAGCAGAGATTGTATGCTAATCACGGATTTGCTCTGGATAAAAGTCCGTTATTACTTTATTTCTATGACAACCATCGTTCTTGTTCCAAATGACAGTACTTTTTATCATCAAAATATGAATATGTACATAATTGTTGTAAATGGGTTGATAAGATTACGAAAACAGGGCAAAGAATCTAAAGATGAATTTTACTTATACGTGAGTGTACTTTCTTATAGCATAGGATAACAAAACTCATGGCCGATCTTAAGTTATATTATAACAAACAATTTCTTATGTCTTTTTGTAAAAATTTCCTTATAATGATAAAAATATTTAATGTTTAACAAACGGCTAATCCATATCATAATATTTCCACATTAGAATATATCTATCTTGTTTGAAAATGTTTAAACCAAATGTTGCTGTGACATAATGTCAAGTAATTTCTGCTGTGGAAGCTATCAGATGTCATAACGACTCCAACAAGTTCGGAATATTTCTAACTGTATTTTACGCCTTCAGAATAACATACTTTAATTTATAGATTTATTTATTTATATAACTAAACATCACGCGAACACATTCTATATATAATGTGGATGAATCACGAAATCATGAATATTTAAAAGTCTAAAATAAGCCTTACAAGAAAACATCAAAGCCACCAGTGCGTTGTCCTCGGGTCAACAGCCTTGACTGAACCTACATTAAGAAGACCCCTGTCAACAACAACGGAAAAGTACCTATGGGTTGGAACAGTACTGCACTGTCCGGCTCAGTACAGCGCTGGTATCGACTTCATCTCCCAGCGGTCGCATCTACTCTACTCTACTCTACTAGTAATGACCGAACCACGGTAGTACATTCGGAAAAATTCAGGCGGCGTCATGGAAAAATGATATTTGAATACCGACTCCTTAGTGTTTTCAAAGTAAACACACGATTCACCATGTTAGCGTTAAGTATCGCCCTGTTGAAATAGTCGCCTTGAACTGTAAACAACAACTGCATTCCAATAATGCAAGCTTGCAATGTTTTCATCAGTCAAGCAGACGACCGTAGCAGACGTCAACAACGACAGACGACTCGCTTCTGAAACCCGCTCCCGGGAAATCTACTGTGGAAATTTCCACTTACAAAAGGCGTATTTTGCAGAAAAGAAAGAGTAGGGCAAAGAGAAACGGCGTTATTGATCGCGTGACGGCAGGTCACCAGTACTATCTCTTGCAGCCAGATGCTGTGTGCCTTGCTGAAGGACAAGCTGTGGTCGATAGAAGGCAAGGCGCCATGTCCTGCTTGTCACAGGGACTGTCCTGCCACCAGTCTCGGACCAGGCAGGACCATTCCTGTTCCTGGAAAAATATAGGGCGCCGTGAAGGTTGTTGTATTGGCGGACGTGATCGATTGGTAATCCCTCTTATGTAGAGAATTAATTTGCTGCTCTCGTAATGGAATCGACGCGATGGCTTTCCGTGTACAGGGGGTTAGTATGTTTCCACTGTGCAGTCGTCTCCCTGCGATGCCTTGGTCAACTTGGAATTCTTCCGTAGTGCTTCCGTTGTGGAAAACTCGTGTGCTACTTCCGTTATCCGCTTAAGATATTCTTAGCAACATAATGACGTTCGGTTTCAAAACACCCTCTTGTCTGATTGGAAATATGTAATGAGATTTTATAAAGGTTTCCAGTCGTTACACTCTGTTTACATATTTACTTGCTTTTGAGATTCCGTGACGTAACGAAGAGATACATTCCTTAATTCATGTTTTAAGATGATAAGGGATTTACCAGCTCTGAAATTTACGGAAAGTGTCTTTAAATGATTTCGAATTTGATTAACTCTGAACTTGCTGGAAATAAACCACGTCACACAAGTCTGATGTTTTTCTATCGGTTTAAAAGTTCGTGGTATCATGACAGCCCTTCTACATTGTACTTGATGGCTGTTTGCAGTTCACAGCACGATGACAGCATTCATCAGATGAACTTTGATTGAAATATGTCCTCTAGGACTGTCAACACAGTGGCTGATCCCATGATCTCCACAGTGCAGCTGTGTCAACAATATACGTACATGCTCACACATCCCATTGCTATATGATACACTTTATGCAGATAGCATATAGACATGCCTCAACATATTGTTGACATTTACACATCAAAGATGTTGTTACACAGTACATAACGCCTTTTATGTTTTAAATTTTGAAGATTGTTTTGAACTTGAGGTAGTACGATAACTAAATGAAGACTTCTTTACCAAAGCGACAAACATTGAAATATAAATTAATGAAATACACGTACATGTTCATACATCCCTTGTTATATGATACACTTTATGCAGATATAATTTAGACATGCCTCAACATATTGTTGATATAAACACATCAAAGATGTTGTTACACATAACGCCTTTTATGTTTTAAATTTTGAAGATTGTTTGAACTTGAGGCAGTACGAAAACTATATGAAGCCCTTCTTTACCAAAGAGACAAACATTGAAATATAAATTAATGAAATACACGTACGTGTTCATACATCCCTTGTTATATGATACACTTTATGCAAATATTATTTTAACATGCCTCAACATATTGTGGTCACTTACACGTCAAAGTTGTTGTTGAAACATATAACGTCCTTTGTGCATTGAATTTAAAATATTTAAAAAACTTTATGTACAGTACGATATCTTGGAAAGTTATGCCATTATCTCGCTAGATGATATACTTTATGCATTTATCATTTTACCCTGCTTTAACAACTTTGTGGACATTTAATTTTCTTAATAAAGATGTTTTTACAATTAAACAGATTATGCATAGAACTTTGAAGATATTTTGGACCTTAGTGCAGATAGATATTCTCAACATACATACATGAAGCAGTGACATTTGTTAAAGACTATTAGAAACCTTCTTTAGCCACGAGCAATTTATCTATTACTGTAGTTGATATTGCACCAAGAATGTACATTTGAAACCAATGATATGAAACCAATGGTATGCATACATAAATGTATTCATGTTGCATTGACCCTATGACAATACATGATAGTGTCATATATGCATGAATTTAGGCTATGATGTGTTGCAGTATGGTTATGACTAATTATTGTTTGGTACATACTATCTGATTATTCTTCTCTCATTCCCTAGCATTATTTTAATATCTTTTATTGCTGTATAATAACCTCTGTCATATATATCTATAGCTTATTGGTTACTTTCGCCAAACATTTGCTTGTGATATATTTCGCAAATTACACCGGGTCTGAAAGATACACAAACAATGAACCGGTCTTTTTCAAATATTTGCTAGAAACTCTAAACAGCTAAATACTTTGTGGAATTGCTGAAATATACAAAGCTTATGCTTAAGCATATACATTATCACGATAAGCTGTCCTTCACAATTCAGGTGTGTTTTGGACATACCGTCGAGCAGTTGATAATGCATTATTACATATAATATGATATGATATCAGTAGTTCACTATACTATGCATTAATGCACTATGATATACAATAACAAACCATAATATACGACACTAAACTTTGACATGCAGGTCTTAACCTTCTGATTTTCGCTGTTGGTTGACACGTCAACCTGTAACGTTGATAATGAAATACGATGTGCGATAATGAACTATGGTTTAATATAATGAACTATGATATCAAGCAATGAACTATGATATCCGATTTTGGACCTTAATTTGCAAATAATAACCATAACAATTGCTGCTAGATTGTATCAAGATCCTCTTCTCCTAGGTACTCTCACAGATAATGACCTATAGTGTAGGATAGTTAACTATGATATTCAATTCTATGCTTCACATTGCAAGTGTGGGTTGATGCTGGTACCCATATCTTCTCCTACTCGATCTCGTGTGGTACTCTCACAGATAATGAACTATAATGTAGGATAATGAACTATGATATTCAATCCTATCCTTCACATTGCAGGTGTGGGTTGATGCTGGTACCCAGATCTTCTTCTCCTACTCAATCTCCCTGGGTACCCTAACCGCTCTGGGCTCCTACAACAAGTTCCACCATAACGTCTTCAGGTGAGGGTGTTTTTTGGATGCACTGTTAATGTTGCAGGTGCTTTAAGAACAAATTTGTTAGTTGCATCAGTTCCTATTATATGTGTGTACAAAATGACTCGAGTTCATAACGATTGCAATGTTGTATGGTGGCATAAAATGAGAATTGACAGTGTTATCATTAAACTATATATTCAACTATTAATTTACTATAGAAGGTGCTACTAAAGACTAAAGCACTTAACAAGACGTGACTCATATCAACAAAGGAGAAATGCTGAAAGGAAAACAATATTTCCAATATTGGGATAATTACATATGTATTTTTAAAAAAAAGTTGAATAATGAAATAAATGTTTTGCAATGTCAATGTATGATGACCTTTATTTGAGATGACAGTTTCACGAAACATTAAGAATTGCAAAACTTATGTATGTAAATTATATCCTCCATTAATTTCTTCTTCATCCCCCAATCTAGGGACGCCATCTGTTTCTCCTTGGTGAACAGCATGACGAGTTTCCTGGCCGGATTTGTCATCTTCTCCGTGCTGGGCTTCATGGCCTTCAAACAGGGAGTCTCCATCGACAAGGTCGCGGAGTCAGGTAGGTTATACAGCTTCAAGGTCGATGACAAAATAAACGTTAAAGGAACAGTCCCATCGAGATATTTTTGAGGGAACAATATTCAATAGTACTTCATTGTTTCTACTTATATATGATTATTACATGATTTTTCACGCTTTTTTTCAAATATATTGGCGAGGGTAACATGAGTTGTAATAGATTTAATAATTTGAAAAAGAATGGAATGCATCACTGTTCTCTCAAATGAATTTCGTTTCCACAAAAATACCCCGATAGGACTGTCCCTTCATGATACTCATCTTGCAAGTCCATACTTAACCAAACAAGACCATAAAATGTAAATATATCAAAGTTTTAAGTTTTCATTATATCATGAAATCTCATACACGTTGATCAAAATAAGAGCCTAATACAGTCTATGTCTTCCTATAGCAAGTCTAACTTTTACGAAAGAAGACCACCCGAGAAAAGGCATAAATTAATTTTTCATTAGACGCTGATTAAGATAAGAGCATTAATGCAGTCTATAAATTCCTTCAGCAAGTCTAGACTTTGCCAAACAGGATGGGATAATTAGCATATGTCAAGTAACATATTTCCATGACTTGAATCAATTTCATAAATGATAGAGTGATAGACGTTTTAGTATGCTCAAGGTCATAACCTTCGAGTTGCAAGTCATGAAGACGTTGTGCTCCATCACGCAGCGTGGGTTGACATGTGTGTTAAGACATTCTTAGACTAATAGCTTCAAGTTATCAGATCTGGGATACTTATGCAACATCTTTTTGTGGTATTTCTTTGAGGTCTTCTTTGCTGGTTAATTAGTTTCATTGATTACCTCATTACCTGTAGGTTGAAACCTGATATATGAGCAAAACAGCTGCAGCAGATTCAGTTGGATTTGCATACTTGTCTTCTTGGTAAAAATCTGCATGCGTGACTTCACCTCCCATCTTCACTGTACTTATTCATATGATTATCATTTAAGATTTTGAAAGGCTAGATTTTAAAATTAGAATTTATTTCGAATAAAGTTCAAATTGAACAACAATTGAAATGGATAATCATTTAAGATGTTGAAAGGATAGCTTTGAAAATTAGAATTTATTTCGAATAGAGTTCAAATTGCACAAAAGTTGAAATGGAATTACTTTGAATAGTTCATGTCAAGGTGAATTTTAACATTTGAAATGTCATAAGTTATGTTAAGTATAGTCTCGAAAGCATACCTGCCAAACATAATTCAATCAATTAAAATTTCAATGTAAATATCATGTTAAATATTCTGTCTGTATGAAAAAGCTCATTTACCGAAGCACTGCCAATTCACGTAGAAATCCTTCTGATATGTATCAGTTTTCATCTATGACCTAAGTTAAGTAATCCCTACCTTATGCCTCTGCCCACGCATCTACTATATCTTCCACCTTGCTCTAAACAAGACCATCTATTATTGACTAATGGAGTTAACGAGGTAGCTTGTCAATTCATTCTCAGATATTCCATGACGTCAACACTCTATTATTCATAGTCCGAGGCTTCTTTTGCTATAATTGGTTTTTAACGTTTAAAAGATAACTGAAACTGACGTATGTACGACGCCTACTTAAAGACAAATATAGAAATAGTTTAATTCTATTCTTACTTTACTTGTGACTTTACCTTGGAAGTAAATATGTTAGAAGCATGTTAAAATAGTTTGCAAACATGTAAAAAATCGGAAATGCTATTTTATGGTGTACAGGTATTATCGTACGACTGATAACATATGTACATAGGAAACCTTAAGTGGAATGTTTATGCTTGAATGTCATCGTCTGGCAGTTACAGTAACCTGACGCTATGCGCTGAACAGATGTTACGTAGTTGAAAGGCATATAATTGGTTCAGGGTCTTGGCAGACAGCCATCTTCAATAAGTACGAGAATAAATTGGTCATGTGGTAACAGTTCATGAAAAAATGACCGATTTGTTGAGAAAAAGGCCCAGCTGCTGTGTATTGGAATGGGGCAGTTCTATGTTCTATTCTAGTTTTGTCTCGATTATTTGCAGAGCAGTTGCTGAAAATTCTGTTAATTTTACTCTTCATCTTGTGTACATCAATATGCTCTGCAGTCGATCAGTATTGCAAAGATTTAAGCCTTCAAATTTTAGTAGACACTTCTTTGGATATTGCCATTATCTCAATTGACAAAATCTCAGATGTAGAGTTATAAGTCCCGATAAACATCAAATACATTATGTATGTACTATGGTATCAGGGTCAATTACCAGTTTAATGTAACAACGATATCAAAATCGATACAAAATTGAATATGACATGTCTGCATTAAACAGTATGTGTATTATCGAATGTCTGCTTTCAACAGGTCCTGGTCTAGCTTTCATCGCCTACCCAGAAGCCGTGTCTCAGATGCCCGTGGCTCCCCTGTGGTCCTGTCTCTTCTTCGTTATGATCATCCTGCTCGGTCTCGACAGTCAGGTACTCTACAATACAAACCTCCTTAATACGGATACCTCCTGTTTACGAACTATTGTGTTTTATATCGATGCAGCGGTTTTTACTGTTCAGGAAATGGTTTTGTTCACATCGACGCTTACCTTTACCGAAGCATAGTGTGTTTCATGAATACAGTGGTTGGCTTTATTCAAACGTTCGTTGAGTTAAAGGGGCAGTAGCACGTTTTTAGGGGGAATATAAAGTGATGTCAGGAAAATGTAAATTTATGGTTCCATTTGAAAGACAATGTATTTAAACTAAACGGAACAGTTATAATTCAAATTTATAACGTAAAATTTAGCCATGCGATTCCTTTTTCTTACACAAAATGAATTAAAGGTGTTCACCAAAAATGGCCGCCAATGGATTGTATGTGAATCTACATACTTTGTCCTCTGACTATGGATGATTGGCTTGTGTAATGAGATTTCTGACACTGTCAATATAATACATTTAACATAAACTTACAAATATCAGTGAAGAATTTGAAATATAAAATTATCAAAAAACGTGCTACTGCCCCTTTAAGGACCTTTAAAAGTGATAAAATTTATTTGTTTAATTTCTCAGTTTTTTATATTATAGTTTGACAATTTGCATTATGATTTGAATATCTAATAATGATTAACATCCATTCTTCTCATCTGTTAATTGTTTTCTTGATATTTAAGTAAATTCATGATATTATTATGACTTTTTCAAAGTTAAAATGAGGTTGATAATCTGTTATCTGTAATCTGAATATCTTTGTGCATTTCAGTTTGTTGGCGTTGAAGGATTTGTGACTGCTGTTGTTGACATGTTCCCAACCTTCCTGAGGAAAGGCCACAGAAGAGAGATATTTATTGCTCTCGTATGCATGATGTCGTTCTTTATTGGACTTGCCATGGTTACTGAGGTACGTACATGTCTTAGCCATTATACCTACCTTTACCTGTTGTTAATTTCATTCACAGGGGCAAAAATCAACCTAAATTTGTTTCAGGAAAATATCAACGATAAAATTTCCCAACTTCTCAATTCCAAAAACTGTCATGCATTTTATAAACTTAATTAACCTTTTGGCAATTAACTTATTTGCTTTCATCTTTTCAAAAAAACTTTTTCGACATATGATTTTAAAGAAAATTCGAAATTTGGGAGGGTAAGGCTATGCAATAGCCATGATTTTTTGGGCTACATTTCGGGTGTTAATTGCGCAGTTTTGGACTATCGTTCTGTGTTTTTTCACTCTGGCGAGACCAGTGTGCAGCCAGCCCACCAATGTAAAACTTACAACTATACCCGCACCTTTGCAGGGCGGGATGTATGTCTTTCAGTTATTCGACTACTACTCTGCCAGCCGAATTGTGCTCGTTGTGGCTTTCTTCGAGTGCATCGTGGTTTCTTATATTTACGGTATGTTATTCACTGGAGTACAGGTTGTATCACCCACCCGACTAAGGGTACCTCCCTTGTCGGAAATATGGGATGCCCCCCTCGGCCGGACATTAATGTCCTTTGCGTGGTGCTTCCCCCGTTGAGCATGCGCATTTCCAGAGATAGAGTGTGCCTGAGTTTTCGTAGGAATTTTCAACTTAAGATTCCCAATAGTTCTGAGAGTAAGAACACTTCATTTATCACCATGGAAACCATCCGCCTATGAGGCTCCCACGACCTTGACCTTGTAAAGTCAGGGCTCTCCAAAGAGGGATGTGTTAGACGAATTCCACAGACAGACAAGGAGTTCTCTCCCCTGTTTATGTGGCACTCTGCAACTAGCACCAAGGTCTTCAAACTTCTATCAAACCCTTCCATCCTTCCAAACCACCCTTTCCCCTTACATCACGAATGCATTGGATCCTCTTCTGAAATTTGACTTTAATATCATTCGGAAATGTTGTAACAGTTTATATGTAATATTCCAAGTAAATATTTTTCATGAAATTATACCAACTTTTATAAATCGAAAACAAGAATATTTCAGAAGTGGTCACTCCCTTGTTTCGTAGGCTCTGGAAATGCTCATCATGTGTACACGTTAACGAAAAACAAGAAAAGACAGGTCTATTTCATCATCACCTCTTAATGATCTTGTATAAGATCAATCATGCCCATTGCTCCAGCTCATAGCGTGTTTTGTGCATGTACTGTAGCCTTAGCTCTCACCAGTTTAAAGACCATATCGAAATTCCACTTAACAAAACCTTTCATTAACCACCTATTACCCGGAATGAGAAATATCAAAATCATTTGGAGCACTTCGTGTTGTGAAAAACAACTTTTTGGAAAAAAATCATGAAATCCCTTTAAAATCAAGTTCTCATTCCACTTCATACTCATTTCGGTTTAAACTGTTTGATCCTTAACCCTCTAAACCCTAAGACCTTCATTTACGTTCATTGTTTGCTAAAACATTAACCATCACTTGAATTTTCCTATCATGAAGTGCGCATCCCTAACTTCGCAATACCTGTTAAGCTTCAAGTTTGGGAGTCCCATATTCAACAAGGCTTATGCCGCACTTCGAATTCAGCGACAGGATATCATATCAACATTATTATCTTAGAATCTCGCATTTTCGCATTTTTTGTACATTTATCTAACTATAATTAATCGCGTTCGCATTATTTCGCATTGTTTGTATCATTTAGGTATTTTCAGAATTATGAATAAAAGATAAAGTCACTTTGAAGTGACTTAGGTATGGTTAAGAACATTGAATTTAATTCCAGTAAGATTGTATTTCAGGAAATGTCAAAGCTTTTACTTGAAATTCACAAGCTTTTTATGTCAGCTTTTGTTCTACTGAAGCTTAGATATGTTTTTGAGTTCAATATTTTGCATGAAATATATTTTTGTTAAAACTAACTGTACATTTATTGTATCTAGCTGTTCACTTGTAATTCTTGTAGATATTGATTCCAAAGCCTTAACTGTTCATTTAAATTTAATTTTGTAATTCATAAGTTTCTAGTGTGCTGTGGCAGCTTTAAAATATCGCGAAATAAGTCTAAAAAGAACCTGTAGTAAATAACGCGGCGATAGCACCGTGGATGTAGTGTTCATCTCTTGCTTTATTTCATTTCCAGGAGTAAACCGTTTCTATGACAACATGCAGATGATGTTTGGGTTTCCTCTGAATCCCTTTATGAAGATCTGTTGGTCCGTTCTTACTCCAATCTTCACCTTCGTAAGTACTCACCATTTTGTAGATATATTATAAATAAAATGACTTCATCGAGTGGTCTGAAACGTTGATAGAGTAAACACAAACATAACATAAGTTGCAAGTTAAAGCTTAGTTGGTAAAATTAAGAGAAATGTGGATTAAAAGGTTGATATTACATACGAGACCGCTACAAGAATCAACATATACATAAAACGTTTATCAGATCAGGTGATTTGTAGATAGGAAATTAGTCAACACTCCGTCAAGAGATCGACGGAGTTGATTTGTTGCTAATGGCCATTTCACTTTGTCAGAAGATAAGATTTAATGATTACATCTTTTCCGTACAATATGAAATTTGTCATAATAAAAAAAAGGTCGGAAATATTTTCGAAAATTATCATATTAAAGAGGGCCTCAAATTTCGAGAAGATTCAACATGCAATAATAATCATGAATAATGAATTTATTCATTTTCGTGTGCAGGTGATATTCATCCTGGGAGTGATCACCTACTCGGAGTTGACCTACGACCGGAAGACGGTGACGTACGTGTACCCGAGCTGGGCCATCAGTATCGGGTGGATGATGGCTTCCGCTTCCGTTATATTCATCCCCGGCGTCATGATCGTGAAGATCCTCCTCACACCCGGCTCCTTTGTGGAGGTAAGTCAGCATTTTCACTTCCTGTTGTGCTCCAAGCCGAAACTTTAGAAGGGCAGAATGAAAAGCATCTTTTCAAAGTTAAAGCAATTACGAAATTCTAGGACCAGGGTCGTACTTTCAAAGAGGGGCCTTTGTTCTGAGGGTGCTTGGTATTTTGTTGTCAGCTGTAAGCGGTTCGTAACCAAACGATTTCGTCCCTACCGAGCATTTACGACTCTTTCTGGGCCTTGCTAATAAAACACTGAAAGTAAAAAATTCAGGTTGCAGACCCCCTTTAAGCCATAGCCACAACATAGAATTACTTCAAGGAATCTCTTTCCAAATAGATCATGAAATCGCGATTTTCTTTAATTATAAGAATGTGATTAAAAAACCCTACATAATGTTACTAGGTAATATTTGAATGAACATAGATGTGTTTATGATTACATACCCTTATACAATGACACTGTGGTGAACGATTTTATTATTTATCTTATACCATTTCCGGATAGGATTATTAGTCCATTTTATATAAGAAAATCGTTAATTAATTTTAGGCATGAAAGTGTTAGATGCAATATATTGAACTAACAAATTCTCTTTGTTTTACAGAGAATAAAGATTTTAACAAGACCAAGGCTGAGGCGTCATCAGATTCGTGAGAACGAGGATTTGTCTCAAATAGAAATCCTGGATGATATTTATCATATTGACACCAATAATGTGAGTTCCATGGAGGCTGGTGACAAGATCCAAGTCACCATGAGCCTTCTGCAAGACCCCAAATTAACTGATGATTATGAGCAAAATGCATGTGCCACGAACAGCAAAGAATATACAGGCAACGAAGTGAAGAGTTAATAGTCACTGATCGGCTACTTTTGTTACATTTTCATGACTTAACAGGACAATATGACGTCATTCTGCCGGTGTTGTTGAGCTTTCACGTGTCATGGTGACTAAGTTTGTTTCTTGAAATCTGCTACCATAGACCGACTGACCATGACACAGCTAGCACCAGGGTATCATCTCTTAACACCGCTGACGTCTTCATTCAAAGTTTCCAAGTGATAGGGCACTTCCCATAGGTGAACTTCAATTTGTTGCAATTTTGAACATATGTAAATAGTTGTTGCGGAACAATCAGGTTTTCCGATCCATTGTTAAGGCCAATTGTGGTCATACTTTGCTTTCAGAAGCATGACAAATTTGAAAAAATGTCAAACCATCACGAAACACTTGTCGTTTGCTTCATCGTGTCAGGAACTTGTTATTGGTGTGATACAAGGCACCGCCGTTTACTAGTCCATGGTGCGCACAAGCACATGTGATCATGTATGACGCCGGTAAGATGCATTAGTATGATTCGTCATCTCAAGATGGCAGCTATTTCTGTCCAACCGGAAGTGCAAGGGAGACAACTGGGAGAGATACAAACGAAAGTTTGGCTGTAAATGCTTATTTTGTACAAAGTTTTCATGTTAATATCATTTTGTAAAAAACGTTTTATTTAAAACCTCCGCTGATTAAAAGGAATCTTGTGATATATAAATTTGCAGCAAAATTCAACTCGCTTCATTGTTGATACCATTTTAAGCCATGGCGTGGCATCAAGTTCTTGTAACCTAACATCGTTTGAACAAGTTTGAATTATATCCCAGTGTAGACGCTGGTGATTGGTAGATGCATATCACGTGACAGGGCTGAACATGTGTATACCATTGTTATTGTTGAACCAAATAAAGATTTTATTTTCAACGGAACCAATCGTTAAGCCATCCATGTTGTTTTGGTAAGTAATGGTAGAGGAAAGTTTAGATCCCAAAGGTAAAATTGACATTAGTAATTAGTTACTTAATATTTTGCAGTTTTTTCAGGTCATAAATATCGAAACGAAAATCTGGAGAGTGTTATTTGGTTATTCATTTTACAAATGTGGATGTTTTGTTTGATATTAAAGTTGAACTCTCATTTCTGTGTTTGTTTTTCCTCCTTGAATGGTATAAAAGGTTTCGAACATACTTTGAATACAATCACCAGTAGTAGCTCACAAAAACATGTACACTTATCACACGACTGCACGATATTGGTTATCAAATGAACTTGATTGTTTTAAACATTTACATGGAAATATCGATGGCATAAGAGTTATTGAACTTCTTGGTTATATATATTATTATTAAGGCAAAACTAGCCGTCATTAAAGGGTCATGTCGTCAGAAATAGAAGCACGACCAATCAAATATCAGTATTTTGGAAAATGAAAATATTTATTTCTCAAAGGGAGCATTGTGTATGTTTAGTAAACATGAATTCTACATACATGTTTGACACCGTTTAAACATGCATGAGTCGGGTCTAAGTAAACCTAGCCTCAATATTATCCGTTTCACTCCTATACGGAGTCTAGCAAGACCTAGTTTAGGGTCGCGTCAGCCGACCTTTCTACGACCAATGACCCTCCAACGTAATGCGTACGTATTGTGGCTTGGTAAGATGAGTTCTGATTGGTCAATTCGATACGTGGGTTGACGCGAACCTCTACTAGGCCTTTCTAGACTCAGTATATGAGGGAAACGGATAATATTGAGGCTAGCTTAACTTAGACTGCAACATGAGTCACAATATAGGTGAAACATACCCGACCATGACGGATTTGGTACCACGCCTTGCTACCATTATGGTACATTGCTATGTAAAGGAAATATCTGTCAGCTTCATTGCTCTACAGAATTACAAAAAAACATTATCACAGTTCACCATTGTCTTTTTATTAAAGTTTACACAGATAACACACGCTTTAGCTTTAAATGTCGACTATAAAACCATTGAGAGAAGAAGAACAGAACATGTAACAATACCCATGCAAACGAGTGCAATATTAACACCACAAGTGAAGCCTGCGGTGTTTCATGCATATACAATCAGGAGGCGTCTTGGCTACAATAATAAATCAACAACAGGATACATAGATGTCAACAGATCTGTATTTGTCGGCAGATTACACGTTCTTGTCTCTGTCAGAATCGTACATAAAGTGAAGTCTTTACGTGCATAAATATGATTACCACAATCAACAGGATATGTTTACTTTAAATCAACTTGTCTGTAAACTAGCAACCAGTGCTATTGTCCTGAAACTGTAGGGACAGGACATGTTTGCCTTTTAATCAACTAGTTTGTAGACTAGCAACACGTGCATTTCACAAGTCCTGTTGCGAAACTGAAGGGACCTTTTTGAAGTCTAGATTCACATGTAAGAAATCTCAAATGTCACATAGAGATATACACGGATATGAGTTAAATATGAAAAAATATCATTAACTGTCACTCAAACCACATACAAGTCAAAATATTCTTGGAAATATGTCTGCCGTACAGAAGAGTTAGACAGAATGAACAAACCGCGACACAGATATATAATCTGCAAGCTGCCAATTGTCGTTGTGAATTATCAGGTGATGCAAAAGATTGGCATCAATTTGATGTTCCATTTATACCTTTTATATGTATTTTTTAGTATAAACAAGTACCATATATATGTTTGAAAAATACCGAAGGATTACATGCACGGGCGTTGCAGGCTCATGAATTCTCGTGCATGTTTCTATAATTGAATTACCTTTTGATTTCGTGGTAGGGACAATATAGCATCGATTATCAAACAATTGATTCAGAAAGTAGATCACAATTAATGACAATATCGAAAGAATTACAACGCATTAACCAGAACATGTCTACAAGTACTGCTGAGATTTTATCGAGTTAGTTTGAGACCGGGAAGTATGTGTATGGGACATAAATGATAATTTGAATTCGCTTTTAAATGAGTATACATGTTCTCGAACTGAGTGGAATCAGATCTGAAACAGGATGCTTATGGTGGTTGTCTTGTTGTCTAAAGATGTACAATACGTATAGTGCACACTCTTGTTAAGACTTTTTAAAAGTCTAGATTCACACGAAGAAATATACATTAAAGAGAGCATCTGAAACCTTCTATTTTTTGTGTCTTTTATTCCGAATCCATACATCAGTGCATATCATGCAGTAAGCAGGCCCATATATTTCCACAATAAAAGAATGCATTGTTTCCTTTACGAGAAGAATAGTGACGCATCCCTTAAGAAAATATGAGTCTTTTTATCATATTGCTTTTTGACATAATTTGCTAATTTATAAAAAAAATATGAAAAAAACATAATTTAAATGGTAAAGTTCTTACATCACCCCGATAATTGGCGTGTCGCATGGCTTGTTACACGTGTACACGTGCGTTTCATGCTTAGTCATCATGCACTTATTTTCGGTGCACATATTCACGTGGAATGCCGCTGTATTATCCTGTCTTTTTGTATCATATACTCTTTGTAGTCTACCACACAGAAGCAAATTTCACTGCGTTTGTTGGCAAAAATAACAACACCTGTCACATCAATTACAAAACAAAATATCATTATGTATTTCGATAACCGTAGCTTACATAAAAGATCGTAAAAACAAAGCTGTATAACTTGTGTACGGACACCGTGTAAACATATTAAATGCCAAATATGTCATATCTCTGAAAATACTTAAACGATTATTTCCGTTTCCATGGCAACCATAAGAGACCGCAGTAAAAGAGGAAAGAATGCGAGAAAGGAATGTATAGTATTTATAATATATAAAGATCGACTAATTTGAATATATCCATAACATTTCACCCAAAATAGGAAATGATTAAAGTTAATTAATCATTACTAAGACATATATATCTGATTATTTCAATATGATATTTGTTGTAAAATAACATACATTTCTTAGTGATATAATGTTAACTAGTGTACAATAATTTATTTTTTCAAAATTATGCTATGCTGCAAACAGGGCATTAAAACGTATCAAACAATGTCGTCGTATGGAATCACATTATATCTTTCAAAGAAGGATGGGCTTGGATAGGGTTGCTTTTATTGTATGTATCATATCTATGTGTCATTTCATGTCAAATGAGATTATATTCAAGTAGGCTATTGTCAGTAATATAGATCTTGCCTTGTTCTAAGCTAGCTTCTCATTAGGTAACCATGTTGCCTAGCAACACGATATAAATATCAATTGACTATATCTTGCCGGTGGTTAGTAGAGCAGGATTCATTAAGAAGCCAAAATATTCATATACAGATGCAGACAGCCAGATCATTTATTTAAGTTTCACCTCTCATGTAAAATACAAAATACATATATATTTAAAGGGGCAGTAGCACGTTTTTAGAGGAAACATAAGGTGATATCAGGAAAATGAAAATTAATGGTTCCAATTGAAAGACAATGTATTTAAACTAAACGAAGCAGTAATAATTCAAATATATAATGTAAAGTTTAGCCATGCGATTCCTTTTTCTTACACAAAATGAATTAAGGGGTTCACACAAAATGGCCTCCAATGGATTTTATGTGAATCTTCATACTTTGTCCTCTGACTGTGGTTGATTGATTTGGGTTATGAGATTTTTGACACTATCAAAATAATACATTTAGCATTAACGTACAATTATCAGTGAAGAATTTGAAATATTAAATTATGAAAAAAACGTGCTACTGCCCCTTTAAGGGTTATTAGAGGCCGAACATGCACACAGGGGCGAACTGATCGTGTACATTTGGTACATTATTAGATTTAAAGAATATGATCTAGCCTTATAAACCACATATTCACTAATGAACCCACATTTTCAATTAATTCATGACCAACGGTGTCCCTCATAAATGGAAATGCAAATATATGATTATATGTGTTCAAAGATATTTTGTAACGAAATAGTTTGACATGAAATATCATAATTATATGATGATAAGATAAAAGAAAAATAATATATTACCAACTTACCGATTTCAATTAGGACGTGTAATATAAGTTACCTGATTGATTTAGAAAAAAAGGCGTTATTAAGAGTAATTTTGATTGAAAGTATCCATTCCCGGTAATTTTAAATCAATTAATTTAATCTCATCACTCCCGACTCGTTTAACAAACTTTGTGAGGCATGTTTAATAAGGCATGTTGTGTTGCCTTTTGAATTTTATGCCTCGTATGAAGTTTAGATTTTGTTATAAAATGTATTTTTATGATAAAGATAAAAAAACTTATATAATTTGTTTATCACTGGGTGTAATGTGTACGCGAGGACGTTCGCTGTTACTGATTTGTCACGTGACTTTTAATGCGAGGAGCGAGACATTCAAGCACATATTTTTGTCAATCTTATACGATTACGAGCCTTTTATGAATAAATATGAACTTTTAACTATCGTTTACTTCATGGGTAGATATCTATGAAAGAACCTATGAATGCAAATAGAAGATGAATTTCATTGATTTTTTGCAAACTAACATATTAGTAACTGCCTGTCAATAAATGTCTTCGAAATTTAGACGATCTCTGTGCATTTTGCCTACATTAATAGTATTTAAAGTCCACTTTATCAAAAATGTGTATGATGTATAATTGCTTTGATAATAACTGCAAGCCATGGCGAAATTTCATGGTATGGCATGGTGTGAATGTTTAATAATCTGTTGTCAAAATGATATCATGTATTTTCATTGCTCAAGTTTTCCGGTGTACGGGATGTTACCGATCATGTTTTATACGGGATACGGATTGTGCTGATCGAGGATACGGATTGTGCCTGATTGAATTTACTATATTTTCTTAATAATTCTAAACAAATTGGTTTTGAAAAACAAACTTTACTACTAAAATGTCTATTAAGTTATAGTCTATCATTTTAGACACATGCAATCCGTCTAACAGTATCAAAAACACCATTTTATCTGTAACTTTATTAATTTGCATATATCTACAAAAAGCATGAATGTTGCACTGCCCCCAGGGAGCCGAAAGAGACATCTACGATATTAATGACCCTCTACATTCATAAGCTCCTTAAACATACAAAGGAGGCTATTTATATTAGAATTAATCATTCAGATCATCAGGAAAAAAAGGAAGACAGGGCCGTCAATCCAATCCAAAGCAGATATCTTTTTCAACAAGTTTGTGGCTACTAGCAAATTTTATGTTTAAATTGTTATGAAAGTACTCCCTGTAATTGATATACAATGCTTTTAAAAATGGAGTAAGAATGCTAAATATTCATGTTCATTCGTGTTTTCCAGCTTTCCGTTATAAACCTCTCTTGAAACTAGATATTCTCAAGACGTGAATTACTCATTCCCTCCCCACAGAGGCAGCTCAAGCATAACCGAGTTAGCCTCTGTTCTCTTACGCCAAGATTCCGGTGTTCCGGCAGATTGCCCTTGCGGCAAAATTTCGTAACTTAAGTTATCTCCCATCTTTGCAGCCAATGAAAACACGTTTTTGATAACCATGACTTGGGGAATTCTTAACGGTCGTTTGTTGACATGGAAAATATCATGCCTTTATGTTAATTCTTCATTAGCAGTGTGAGAGGGAAAACATTTGAAAAAGCAGATATGGAAAGGTTTTTCTTTAAATAGAATTTGCTTTATAATTTTGTAAAGTATCATTTGTTTTATGATATATTTTATTTTACTAATTAACCAAATAAATAAAGATGAGAAGGTAAAAAGCGATGTTTTGTCAAATGAAGAGTAATCTCCCCTGGATGTTAAATTTCAACGATAGCTTTGCCGAAGTATACGGGAATGGCCGAGGTTTTGCGAATGACCACTTTTGAAACGGCGTCGCTGATTGCACAACTAACTTCGATTGCCTCCAATCAGATTTCTACCTTTCTATCCAGCGCGTATCACGCGTTTTTTTACCCCAGACTAACGCAGAGCGTCAATGCAGCGAAATAATATATGATGAACAAGTGACCAATGAGATCTTGTCTTGAAGACCTATTGTTATTATCCGATTTCTGTCCTTACTATGGAATAGACATGCTAAGCTTTTGGGTAAAATCGACCCGTACATTAAAGGTCCAGTCCAATAAAATTATAATCGTTCTCTGAGCTGCCTCTGTAGAGAGAGAATGGAATTACTCGACTGAGGGTATATATAATGGTGACATTATCTTTTGTCTATTGTCTAATATCTTACAGTTTGTAGAGTATTTCAAACACATATCTGAAAATCGAATTCATCAAAATCCTACACCAAAATACCGACCAGGCGAACACGTGTTCACGGTATGGTTTGATGACATTGAATGGAAGTGTGGAAACGGACAACACTCAACTAAAATGGTCAATATATTGGGATATTTGCTTTTTCAGTAACTTGCAGAATCACACAATTATGAACCAAAGCTACAATTTATAATCCTCACCAAAGCTACAATATATAATCCTCACTAGTCAAGGAGTCTTACAGGTCAGATGAGCTAAAAATTGCTTATTTTGTGCAGGAAGACGTTTGTTTTATTCAGATGTTGAGTTAAAAGAAGTTCCAGTTAAGATCGTTAGATAAGCTTTTGAGTTAATAATTTTTATCCAATGCCTTGATCACATTTTACCATTGTTACATTTAATCAATTGACAAGTTGATGACCTTCTGTAATTGGACGTTTGTAGTTAATCGTTTTCGTTATGTGTTTTGGAAAATGGATACTTTGAGAACTGAAATGCCATACATACAGGCACTTATTTCGAAATCATCATGAAGTTTGAGGAATGGACAATCTATTACATAGTTAGTATGTGTTTTGGTAGTCTTGAATATAAGAAATGATGTTCTGAATGATATCACATTCTGTACGTGATCTATTTCAAACGATAATTTGACATTTTGGCACAATACTGTCATTTTGTTCAAGAAAGTCAATCACCACAATCCGTACACTAGGTTTGGTGCAATCAGTAACGATCCGTATACCTAGACTGAACAATCCGTACACTACGATTCATTTCAAGATTGCTTATTCACCTCGTCCAAACTTCGTTAATGCAGTTCGCAACCCTATTAAAATTTGCAGTCTGTTTTGGGGTTTATCAAGGGATAAATAGGTATGATTATATTTAAGATTTGTTGATTTAAATAGATGTTAGTAGACGAAAGAGGTCATGAGGTGTGGTCTCCAAACAGCGTAACTGCAGTGATCAAGTTCAAAAAGACAAACATATGTTTGTTTACATGACTTCTCGTTGTGTATTAGTAAATGGTAAAACCTTAGTAATAGATATATACCAATATTAATACAGGATGTGTCAGAATTATGGTGATAATTCATTTTTTATGTAGTAATCAGGGCAATCATAACACGTCTCTCGCTCTAAGAGTCACGTGACTGATCAGTAACAACGAACGTCCTCGCGTACACATTACACCCAGTGTTTATGAGTCGATGTTACATTAGAAGGTTCATTTATCTAAAGATACATTTTGTCAAACTGTGTCATGGCAATGCATCGATTACATTATCTGAACGTACGTTAGGCTTGGAAAATAATCGATTGAAAGGAACTTTTGTAAAGAAATATTTTGCTAAGCCTTCCCGAGTTATCTCCCTTGATAATGCTTTTCGAGTCCATCCACGGGATGTCTCATGTTTACAAAATGTTAATATCATACTAGAATTTAATACCATTATCCTTACAAACTTTCGGATTTAAGAGACTATATATATGTTAATTTTGAGAAGCATAGTATAGTAGTGGAAGTAAAAAAACATTTATGTATAAACAAAGGAAAAAATAACAATTTTGTTATGCTAATACATTATAAATCCAAACGACTTTGATATAACTAACGAAGTATAACGATTTTATATATATATTTTCGAATATGATTTTTATCATACTCCTCTTCTCAGCTGATAATCTGTTATAATGATAAAAATACCAAAACTAGGAGACAGTTGATATTTTATATAACAACTTAAAAAGCATATTTCTGCAGATAGGAAATTTTTATTAAAAATTGCTTTAAAATTAATACAAGATTAAAAATGCAATAGATAGGCATAATTAGTAGTTATAAATGATTTTGTAATGACAAATTAACAAAAGTGCGCAAAACAGTATTTGAAGTGTTATAAAATGTCCAAGTACGAAGTGTGTCACGTTGACCCATATATCTTAAGGAGGGGAGGTAACTCTAAAGTTTGACCTTTGACCGATGTGTCGGCGAGAGAAAAGTTTGCTCGGACCTGAACCAAAGAATTCGCTGTGCCACTCTTAACTATGGCGAGCGACGATGTTTTAAGAAACGGTATGTGGACGATAATCTTCGCTTTTGCATTCCTTGAAAACTTTACTCACAAATAATGAGAGAATCACATGCAATGGTTGAGTGAACTTTGCGAGAGTGCGTGCACGGCAACTTACTTCAATCTGTCAAACTGATATCACACTCACAGGCAGTAACTGTTGACACCGATAGCGTTAAGTCAGTTATATAAATCGGTAAATGATTCATGTTATATAAATAGAATTATTCATAAATGTGAGCGTACTTTGTTTGCTTGCCATAACTGCTTTAAACAGATACTGTTATTCAACTGTAATTATTAAAATGCAATAATTGGGGTAGTCATTCAAAATTCGAGTTTTATTCAATCTCTGAAAAAATATTATTCTCAAAAACGATTATTTCATAAAATATTATAATAATAATGTGCATACCTACATGTATATTGCGCCTTTTCCACGTCCTAAGACATACCCAAATCGCTACATTATTACACCGAAGGATTATACTTTCACAGCTGCTACTAAGCGCTAATCTCGACCACGTAGGTCAGTATATCCAGTTTTCAAATACCGATTTCAACAGCTCGGTGGACTGAGTGCAATGTGGATGAAGTGCCTTGTCCAGGGACAAACACAGGATGAGACCCAAGTCACAAATGTTTGGTGTCTCAACCGGGATTCGAAAATATAAGAACGGAGCCACAGAGATTTGCTAGACTTGTTTTCAAGAGGTTTTGTTTAAGTGTTATTCAACCTGAGTGTTAGACTATTTACTAAACTGAGATATCGCTTGTAAAATTGTATTAAGTACAAGTGAATCATACATGAAAATGCTTTTAAATGTTCGATAAATGATCTGACCATACTTAATCACCACTAATAACACAACTGACAATGTGATGGCTTCATAAATCTACCAGTACAATAATAATCATACGGTTGCATCAATATGTTATCACTCACTATATTAATGCTCTTTTCTGTATACACGTTTGTATTGGTGAATATTTAACTTTTTTCATGACAAATAAATCTCTTCCCCGTATTATTTTCTGATCAGCTTTCGATATATAGCCTATTGTGTCCTCAAAAACATATTGACATTGCTGATAATTTGTCAGCTTATTTATCAACTCTTCATTAAAATTTTCATTTTAGGCTCTTGGTCCCAAAAATTAAAACGGTTAAAGTCGTCATTTTTTTTCGATCGAAAACCGGACATATGCAGCGATCGAAACGCTAATAAATCCAAAATACATTTTGAGTTGGTAAAGGTGCATGTATAAGGACGAAAAGGTTATTTTACTCGTGTTCATTCTTACCCGTTATGAGGCATTTATTTGACAATCAATTAACAAGAACAAGTATTGAGACTCTAAGTTCTGTAGAATATGATCTGCTCTACTGCTATGGATTTAAAGTTCTGACTTCTTACATGCCATATAGAGAATCTCACCAAGTGTCTTAAAAAATATCGGTTATCCGTAGTGCTGGAATAAGTTTGTTGAAACCAAGCAAAAACTGCTGGCTGCCATTTTACATGAATACCCGTTAATCATTTCAGATAGGTAGATGGAAGCGTGTAGCTTAAATTGACATCGGGATTTCGCTTTTTAATACTTTTTTTGATTGACATTTTGTATTGCAAACTGGTAACATTTATTTTCGGTTTCCTGAGATCCATCAGCTTCCATAATGGACTACCCCTTTAAAGGGGCAGTAGCACGTTTTTAGGGGGAATATAAGGTGATGTCAGTAAAATGAAAAATTAATGGTTCCAATTGAAAGACAATGTATTTAAACTAAATGGAGCAGTAATAATTAATATATAATAAACGTAATATATATGTATATAACGTAAAGTTTAGCCATGCGATTCCTTTTTCTTACACAAAATGAATTAAAGGTGTTCACAAAAAATGGTCGCCAATGGATTGTATATGAATCTTCATACTTTGTCCTCTGACTATGGATGATTGACTTGTGTAATCAGATTTTTGACACTGTCAAAATAATACATTTTACATGAACTTACATTTATCAGTGAAAAATTTAAAATATAAAATTATCAAAAAACGTGCTACTGCCCCTTTAAAGGGTAACAAATAACTATCATGTGGTGTGCAGGTGTGCGTCAGAGTCTTGCTGCCTGGATAGAGAAGCTGGAATGTGGGGGAGATGTGGAGCGTCAGATGGTCTTCAAGAAGAGGTTCATCGAGCGTCTTAGAAAGTCACCCATTGCCATAGAAACAGAAACAGCCAATGAACAACATTATGAAGTTCCCACAGAGTTCTTTCTAACGGTACGTAAATACAATACTTTTGGCCACTACCTGATATAAAAATAAACTTATTTTTCTTGTAAATACAATCCTAACATAACCGTTGTTGCTCAGTATTTAAGCACATGGTTGACATGTCCATTTTTATATTTTTAAAAGTAATCTGATATTGTCATAAGCTATAATCGTTAGAATAGTATATGATACAACCAGTAATACAGCCAGAAAGTCGTCCTCTTTTTTTGATGTTTGAATTCCTTTAACAACAAGTGTTTGCACTAAGGTTTAAAACTTTGAATGTGAAACATAACTATGTACTTAAATTTTTTTATATCATTTCCGATCATGAGGTGTTCCAACTAAAGCGTTTAAGTACGATTTGAATAAAATAAATACTCAAACAATGTTTTGTATCTGGTCATCCTATAATTTTGACATGTCTGATTGATATTACGTTTAATATGAGTTCTTGATAGAAAGTCAACAGTTGCCCCTAAACGGAAGGTTGAGTTACACGTTGCACGTTTACCCCGAACTCTTTGCAATTGATCATGTAGATACATGAATACTCGTCAATAATGATCCCATTTTGTTTAACATTGCAGGCGCTGGGAGACAGACTAAAGTACAGTTGCTGCTACTGGCCTGATGGCGTCTCTACACTCGAACAAGGTGCAAATGCTTCTTAGGCTTTGTTTGGTCCTGGTAATATTTACCTGTACAGTACATTTTCACATTGACTTTATTCATTGCAAACCATAGGGCTCGGTTTGACCTCGTTAAATTCACCACCGAGTAAGTTCGTAAGATTGGCGTGTATTCTTGCTGTATCTGGCATACTGTTTCAATGTGGATCCAAAATGGCATTTTTAAGGTTGACACTGTTGTTTCCACATTTTAGCTGAGGATGCTTCGTTACAACAGTATTGTGAAAGAGCCAGAATTGAAGATGGACAAACGGTGATGGTGAGTTAAAGACAATTACCGAAATGGAAAATTCTAACGAATTCAAATCGAAAGTTGATTATATCGAAATAAATTATGGATATGGTCAAGTATATATGTGACTAAAAGATCATAGATCCCTATGGATACTTTAGTGCAGTGTTAAAGAATAGGAACAGTTTGGTTGATTTCAAGAGTTCAAGAAGTTCCTGTTGAATGATGTCTGATTGTGCTGTCATGATTGAAAAGACCAAAAATAGGTAGAGAATCAAAATAGGTACATTCCAGTATTATTCTTACTTATCACTTAAGTGAACTTTAAGAATATTGTGCTTTGGTGGTTTTGGTTTTGCAGCAGAAATTGAAGTACTGTTTCACTCTTTTACTATAGGATCTCGGTTGCGGCTGGGGTTCGTTTGGACTGTATGTCTGTGAGAAGTTCCCTCGCTGTAAGGTCACCTGCGTTTCCAACTCGAATACACAGAGGGCGCTGATAACCGCACGTGCAGAACAGAGAGGTTACAGGAACCGACTTGAGGTGATCACCGCGGATGCCAACGAGTACATGACGGCAAAGAAATATGACAGAATTGTTTCAATAGAAATGTTTGAAGTAAGTTACTCTATCAGAGCATAGAAAACCCTTATGAACAAATCAAAATAATCTCATAGATGTGTTGTTTGTTGGAGCTAATTTCATTAAAAATATATTTGCTTATGTGATTTGATGGCTAAGGATATGTTTAACATTATCATTAAGCGGACCTTAATATATCTCAAAGACTCCAATATCGGGCCTTAAATACGTTAAAAATGATTAAACATGTTCGTTTTGTAACCCCCAGCAAATAAAAAACTACGTCAAACGTGTTTTTTTCCTTTGGCCAAGCCATTTGTTTTATTACAGCACATGTCTAAAATAAACTCTATTTATCCCCACAGCACATGAAGAACTACAAAACCAAAGTACCATATACGGGCTTAAAAAAAACCCTTTGCACGTGAAAAACTAAGTGAAAAACTAAGGAAACACGTTGTTTTTTCCTTTGTTCAGTCCATTTGTTTTCACAGCACATGCCTATGATGAACGCTTCTTACCCACACAGCACATGAAGAACTACGAAACCTTGTTCAAGCGTGTTCCTTCCGTTTGCTATTTAAAATAGTACCATATACGGGCTTAAATTCCCCACTTAGCACATAAAAAAACTAAGGAAACACATTGTTTTTTCCTTTGATCAAGCCATCTATTTTCTCAGAGCTCATGTCTTTAATGAACTCTATTTACCCCACAGCACATGAAGAACTACGGAACCTTATTCCAGCGTGTATCCTCCTGGCTGAAGCCGTCAGGTCTGCTATTCCTCCAGGTGTTCTGTCACAAGGAGCACCCCTACGCCTTTGATACCAGACAGGGTTCAGACACGGAGTGGATGGCCAAGAACTTCTTCAGTGGGGGGACCATGCCATCTCGGGACCTCTTCCTTTACTTTCAGGTGAATTACAATTTCAGGCGGAACCTTAGTCTAAGATGTATATTGTACTGGGGGCTTGTTCAACAGACTGTAGTACATGATGATTTTAATCATAACCTCTTGAGAAGCAAGTCTAGATCTACAGAAAGCTACAGGGACAATTCGTTGAGGCACCTTTCTTATAATAATCGTTTTTTGAGGGACTGAATATAAGTATAGTACACGGCTTCTGTATTTTATATATATTATTACGTATAGGTTCTTAAAGTTGTCAATCAAAATCGTACAATAAAGTACGCAATAAGTTTGTCTCGTTTTTATATACATGGAAAGGTATTCTCATTGTTTTACTAAAGGTCAGTTATAATTTTCGTCATTAACTGTGAGTTGCTGTTCATGCTGTTAATGTTCACGTCATTAACCATTGATATAATTTGAAGTTACAATCTTGCAAATCCTTCTAGGGGGGTGGACCCTTGTAAACCCTGTCGGGAGGAATTACATTACCCGAAAACCTTAATCTTTGGACAAACTTTAATTTTATTCAAAGTCAAATATCGCCATCGAAAATTATGCAATATTAAGAGGATATTTGTGTTTTCTTGACAAATACCATGTTTAGTGAAAAATATATATTTTCTGCCTCACGAGATGTGATAAACATGGTATTTGTCAAGAAAACACAAATTTCTATTTTTTTATGATTTAATCGTTGTATTTCTAACAAAATTGAAGTGCATTTACGTTGAGTCGGCTCCAAAGAGAGTCGCCAAAGCAACAACATGACGTCATGAGCGTGTCATTGCGTCAGAGCATTGTTTGATGACGTCAGGTCATTTTTGTTATCAGTCACTAGTGACTGAAAACACGTTCTCGTTGAAATTTTGAATCGGTGTCTATTCTAGACTTGTTTGTATCATAAGATTGATATTTTTATTACTATTTACAACATGAAATCGTATCCTTATACGGGCTGGGACCCTTGAATAGAATAAACTTTCTCTGTCTGTATGACTCCATCCAGTCTCGGATATTGTTAGCTTATAGATCCGGGTAGTCAGGAAAATACCTCACATTCTCAGTTGTTTCCCCTCTGCTCTTTGTCCACAACCTCACTATCTCCTTGATTTCATGGTTTCTCCTTATATGACCACAAATATAGTTTTCAATGATTTTTTTAAGGTTTTCTGAGTTTCAAATGTCTCTAGAATCCTTGTTTTCTTCATTTCAGAATGACATTGCTGTCGTTGACCAATGGGTTTTGAACGGAAGTCACTATTCCAAGACGTTAGAGGCGTGGCTTCAGAAAACTGACAAAAATAAGGGGCGTGTCTTACAAATAATGCGCCAATCATATGGCGACGAGGCGGAGCAGAAACTGTTTAATTGGCGCCTGTTCTTCATGTTCTGTTCTGAGGTGTTTGGTTACAAGGGCGGGAATGAGTGGTGTATGACGCACATGCTATTTAAGAAGAAGCTACATAGTTCCATGTAGTCAAGAACATTTTGTGTTAAATTTATTTCAACGTAATTTAATCTTCCTGAATGAAGTTTTATATTTAATTGATGGGACAGTACATGTACATTGTATTTTGTACAATGATAACCAAATATGGATGTTATTTTTTTAAGCAGCTCAATGCAGTTGGGACCAATCAGGACATGTTAGCCTTTACATGACCAAGAATAACTTGTTTGAAATCAACATCTTTTTGTAGAACACTAATAAAACGTCGCAGAAATATGTGTGTATTTAATGACGGTTACATGATTTTTCCAACAAAGATTTTCAGGGGAGATATTTAAAAAAGTTGTTACAAATTTTGCATGTAGAAAAAAGTATCCATTTGATTATCTACCATTGATTGTACTACAAAATAAAAATATTGTATTACTGCATCAATCTGATAAAGGAGTAAAAATTCATATGTCTATATGTATTTTCATAATAAAAAAGTGCATGAGCCAAAATAATCGTTCATTACTTACTTTACAGCATTTATGTTTCAAAAGTGCATAAACCAAATGGTCTTTGATAAGGGTGGTCCTGATACCTCATCTCTAGTACAACTACATGGTCAGATTACTAGTGCAAGTTTATGGAGGACAACGTGCAACATCGTCACGTTTTTCTCATGTTTAAGCTCTAGAACTACACATAAAGCACCTGAACCTATCAAGTATTTGCTTTTCTGTTAAGGGAGTGACATGCCAATATTACCCATATGGGAAGATGGACACAGGGTAGGATTTTCATGTAAGTCCAAAGAGTTACATCTTTTCTTGATATGATCTTATGAAGCGATCCATTTAAACATGTCAGGACTATTTCATTCACCTATTTCAAACTTGCCTGTCGCAGATGAAAAAGCGAGTCAGCTCCATAAGACGTAAAGATGCTGAATTCCACTCTAGAGGGCGTCAGCTGAAACTGAAGGCACAGCTTGTCCTGAACTCCTCCCTGACATCACTCTCGGAGGACGTATCTCCAGCAAAGAACTTTGAAAGAAGCAGCATCACCAGGAGAGTCTTCAGATCTCGAGTGAAGAAGATAAACAAAACGACTCTTTCTCTGCAGAGACTACACAAAGAGTCTGCTTCAATTTTGAAGACATACACCAAGGACGGACTACATTGGACCATGTGCTGAATAACCCTTACATCCATGTTTACACTTGTTATGTTTTACCTCTGTTTTGTTATGTGAATAAAATCTAAATCTAAATATAAGAGTCATTACTGGTTTTAGTATTACTGTTTTTAGGATTTAGAATAGGACATCGACAGCAGAGCAATTTGAATATACACAATTATACACATTAAACGCTCCAACATTTCTTTATCCAATAAAAAAGTTCCCCAAAACAATACTCAAAACAATTATTTCTACTTTGAGTTCATTTTGCAGTAACGTTTGCGGCAAACTTGAGGTTGTTCCATCAAAATTGAGGACAAAACGTATGATTATCCAATAAGTGGCTACTCTGAGATGAAAGAACATTAATAGCTGGAAACACAGTGTTAAGTGAATGTGATGACAAGGTCTCTTTGATCTACATTTAAAGGAGAATTCTCAACATAAATGCCTCTCCTAATCCAATAGAACATGATATAAAATGGCCAAAACTAGGTGTCGTTCCAGTTGCAGTAGCACTATTCGGAGCTCGATTCAAAGCGACCATTTACATCCTAACTTTATGATGGAAAGTTAAACATCACTTGCTCTTCTCGGCGATCAACAAAGAAGGTTTCCAGATGGCTTCAGGAGCATCTAAGCATCGACTTCTTTACTGTTGTAAAACCAACTACAGCATCAGTGGCACCCAAAGAAGATACAGTTTCCTCGGACATAGTATCCATATCATCTGCACGTGAACTCAAGATGTGTCTCCAACACGGATTTAAATATACCTTGTGACAATGTCATGGAGATTGGTTACCAAAAGAAGAAATGTGTGCTACTGCCATTCGTTTTGAATGACGTTAATACCAAAAGGTTGACAATCAAAACATGTTGTCATCATAAAAAGGGACGGTTTCTTCGGATGCAGTCAACAGATCTTCTGCAACGGACACAAGATATTTCACAAACCTGTTTGCAATAGATATTAGGACCATTCCATGTTAACAAGTTCTCAAAAGAAGAAAGCTGTGTTATTTCCTTTCATGTTTTGATGGTGTTAGTTACGAATAAAATTAACGTTTTTATCTAATACTTGTGTTCATGTATATGTAACCAGCGTGTATAATCAATTAAAAGTGGTGGACACAATTTTGTTGTTTGTGGTTCTTAATTTGCCTATACGCCTACCCAGACAGCCATACATCAGGAATGTACAATGTAAATGTGTTTTTCTATTAAACACCTCCTTCACAGACGAAGACTGGTTATTTATCGAAAACCTTAGCCAAAACGCTATCGAAAGTCAATTACCAATGTATTTACCTATCATTTCCTATATATTTATTTCCAATCTACTATGTGAAATATCATTTTCAGACATCACGATCACTATATACTGCTCTTTTCATGAACATGTTCATATATGTTTGCTGCTGAATATGTCTTCTCATAAGCTAACACGAACTTGTTGAACCCATCCAGCTATGTATCTTTTCATTAAATGAAAACGTTTAAACAATCAAATGCCAATGTACAGCAATTCATTAAATAGCTATGGAACAATGTGAGAATAGAAAAACCAACAATTAATATATCATCTATTGACTACTATGTCTTTATAAATATAGTAGTTATTAAGAAACCATGGATTATTAAATAAAGGAGTTACATTATACTAATATATTTTGTATCATGCATAAGCGCCAAATAGTACAAGATTATAATTCTTCAACGGAAAAGGGATAATGGAACTTTCGAAATACAACAAAGACGCTAATGAGCGGATTCCACAAGACAGGGAATTTAACTGAAAGCAAGAAAAACTATTGGATCTTAAATTTCCAACTTAATCAAATAAAACAAAAAGTAACACATCCAATTGAAAATTTGGCTTTCAATTAATAAGGGCTTTGCTTTGCAATAACGATATAGCCATAATTGTCATAAATTAATTTAAATGCTTGTTGTGATAGTTTGATTGCTCAGAACTTTGAAGTCTGATTGATTGGAAAACAACAACCATGCTGCTAGATCAGTAATTAGTATACTAATCTAGATTGATACCATTGAATAATTAGATAGCCACTCTCTAGAATTGAAAACTGCATCTTAGCCTCAAACACCGCCTCTTTGAAGTTTATTAGCTCTAGAGAGGTAGGAAACACAAGCTAGCTGGTATATAAGGGGTGAGCAGTGTTCACCATCACATCTCTCACTCAACTCTCGTCATCAGCTCAAAGATATATTTCGCTCAAAATGAATACTGACAGTTACAGTTGCCATGACTTGACAACGCCTAGAAGAAAGGTCATTCGGTGGTTGGAGGACCAGGCATTTAACCACCATGACTGTCAACGCTGTCTGAAGAAGAACATTTTCAGCAACCTTGCAAACACCACAACGTCAGTTCGCACCAAGGCCCTTCAAAGCCGCCTCCTTAGGATCAATAAACGACGCAGTCCTCTTCAAAAGAAAGATGAAGAACTTGCAGAAAGAACCAGAATACTTAGAATGAAAGCACAAGAACTTCTTCAAGAACCAAACAACACACCCAAGAAGGCAACCCTTACTCTCCGTAGAAGGGTCTTACAAACTCGCCTGTCGCAGATGAAAAAGCGAGTCAGCTCCATAAGACGTAAAGATGCTGAATTCCACTCCAGAGGGCGTCAGCTGAAACTGAAGGCACAGCTTGTCCTGAACTCCTCCCTGACATCACTCTCGGAGGACGTATCTCCAGCAAAGAACTTTGAAAGAAGCAGCATCACCAGGAGAGTCTTCAGATCTCGAGTGAAGAAGATAAACAAGACGACTCTTTCTCTGCAGAGACTACCCAAAGAGTCTGCTTCTAATTTGAAGACATACATCAAGGACGGACTACATTGCACCATGTGCTGAATAACCCTAACATCCCTGTTTACACTTGTTATGTTTTACTTCTGTTATGTTATGTAAATAAAATCTGAATATAAGAGTCATTACTGGTTTTAGTATTACTGTTTTTATGATTCAGAATAGAACATCGACAGCAGAGCAAATTGAATATACACAATTATACACATTAAACGTTCCAACATTCCTTCATCTAATGAATAATTTATTTAAAACAATACTCAAAACTGTGGAATAAGAGTAAAAACTGTTTGTAAGGACAACTTTTCTTCAATTATTTCTACTTTGAGTTCATTTTGCAGTAACGTTTGCGGCAAACTTGAGGTTGTTACATCAACATTGAGGACAAAACGTATGATTATCCAATTAGTGGCTCCTCTGAGATGAAAGAACATTAATAGCAGGAAACACAGCGTTAAGTGAATGTGATGACAAGGTCTCTTTGATCTACATTTAAAGGAGAGTTCTCAACATAAATCCCTCTCCTAATCCAATAGAACATGATATAAAATGGCCAAAACTAGGTGTCGTACCAGTTGCAGTAGCACTATTCGGAGCTCGATTCAAAGCGACCATTTACATCCTAACTTTATGATGGAAAAGTTAAACATCACTTGCTCTTCTCGGCGATCAACAAAGAAGGTTTCCAGATGGCTTCAGGAGCATCTAAGCATCGACTTCTTAACTGTTGTAAAACCAACTACAGCATCAGTGGCACCCAAAGAAGATACAGTTTCCTCGGACATAGTATCCATATCATCTGCACGTGAACTCAAGATGTGTCTCCAACACGGATTTAAATATACCTTGTGACAATGTCATGGAGATTGGTTACCAAAAGAAGAAATGTGTGCTACTGCCATTCGTTTTGAATGACGTTAATACCAAAAGGTTGACCATCAAAACATGTTGTCATCATAAAAAGGGACGGTTTCTTCGGATGCAGTCAACAGATCTTCTGCAACGGACACAAGATATTTCACAAACCTGTTTGCAATAGATATTAGGACCATTCCATGTTAACAAGTTCTCAAAAGAAGAAAGCTGTGTTATTTCCTTTCATGTTTTGATGGTGTTAGTTACGAATAAAATTAACGTTTTTATCTAATACTTGTGTTCATGTATATGTAACCAGCGTGTATAATCAATCAAAATTGGTAGACACAATTTTGTTGTTAGTGGTTCTTAATTTGCCTATACGCCTACCCAGACAGCCATACATCAGGAATGTACAATGTAAATGTGTTTTTCTATTAAACACCTCCTTCACAGACGAAGACTGGTTATTTATCGAAAACCTTAGCCAAAACGCTATCGAAAGTCAATTACCAATGTATTTACCTATCATTTCCTATATATTTATTTCCAATCTACTATGTGTAATATCTTTTTCAGACATCACGATCACTATATACTGCTCTTTTCATGATCATGTTCATATATGTTTGCTGCTGAATATGTCTTCTCATAAGCTCACACGAACTTGTTGAACCCATCCAGTTCATGTATCTTTTCATTAAATGAAAACGTTTAAACAATCAAATGCCAATGTACAGCAATTCATTAAATAGCTATGGAACAATGTGTGAATAGAAAAACCAACAATTAATATATCATCTATTGACTACTATGTCTTTATAAATATAGTAGTTATTAAGAAACCATGGATTATTAAATAAAGGAGTTACATTATACTAATATATTTTGTATCATGCATAAGCGCCAAATAGTACAAGATTATAATTCTTCAAAGGAAAAGGGATAATAGAACTTTCGAAATACAACAAAGACGCTAATGAGCGGATTCCACAAGACAGGGAATTTAACTGAAAGCAAGAAAAACTAGTGGATCTTAAATTTCCAACTTAATCAAATAAAACAAAAAGTAACACATCCAATTGAAAATTTGGCTTTCAATTAATAAGGGCTTTACTTTGCAATAACGATATAGCCATAATTGTCATAAATTAATTTAAATGCTTGTTGTGATAGTTTGATTGCTCAGAACTTTGAAGTCTGATTGATTGGAAAACAACAACCATGCTGCTAGATCAGTAATTAGTATACTAATCTAGATTGATACCATTGAATAATTAGATAGCCACTCTCTAGAATTGAAAACTGCATCTTAGCCTCAAACACCGCCTCTTTGAAGTTTATTAGCTCTAGAGAGGTAGGAAACACAAGCTAGCTGGTATATAAGGGGTGAGCAGTGTTCACCATCACATCTCTCACTCAACTCTCGTCATCAGCTCAAAGATATATTTCGCTCAAAATGAATACTGACAGTTACAGTTGCCATGACTTGACAACGCCTAGAAGAAAGGTCATTCGGTGGTTGGAGGACCAGGCATTTAACCACCATGACTGTCAACGCTGTCTGAAGAAGAACATTTTCAGCAACCTTGCAAACACCACAACGTCAGTTCGCACCAAGGCCCTTCAAAGCCGCCTCCTTAGGATCAATAAACGACGCAGTCCTCTTCAAAAGAAAGATGAAGAACTTGCAGAAAGAACCAGAATATTTAGAATGAAAGCACAAGAACTTCTTAAAGAACCAAACAACACACCCAAGAAGGCAACCCTTACTCTCCGTAGAAGGGTCTTGCAAACTCGCCTGTCGCAGATGAAAAAGCGAGTCAGCTCCATAAGACGTAAAGATGCTGAATTCCACTCCAGAGGGCGTCGGCTGAAACTGAAGGCACAGCTTGTCCTGAACTCCTCCCTGACATCACTCTCGGAGGACGTATCTCCAGCAAATAACTTTGAAAGAAGCAGCATCACCAGGAGAGTCTTCAGATCTCGAGTGAAGAAGATAAACAAGACGACTCTTTCTCTGCAGAGACTACCCAAAGAGTCTGCTTCTAATTTGAAGACATACATCAAGGACGGACTACATTGCACCATTTGCTGAATAACCCTAACATCCCTGTTTACACTTGTTATGTTTTACTTCTGTTATGTTATGTAAATAAAATCTGAATATAAGAGTCATTACTGGTTTTAGTATTACTGTTTTTATGATTCAGAATAGAACATCGACAGCAGAGCAAATTGAATATACACAATTATACACATTAAACGTTCCAACATTCCTTCATCTAATGAATAATTTATTTAAAACAATACTCAAAACTGTGGAATAAGAGTAAAAACTGTTTGTAAGGACAACTTTTCTTCAATTATTTCTACTTTGAGTTCATTTTGCAGTAACGTTTGCGGCAAACTTGAGGTTGTTACATCAACATTGAGGACAAAACGTATGATTATCCAATTAGTGGCTCCTCTGAGATGAAAGAACATTAATAGCAGGAACCACAGCGTTAAGTGAATGTGATGACAAGGTCTCTTTGATCTACATTTAAAGGAGAGTTCTCAACATAAATGCCTCTCCTAATCCAATAGAACATGATATAAAATGGCAATAAATAGGTGTCGTTCCAGTTGCAGTAGCACTATTCGGAGCTCGATTCAAAGCGACCATTTACATCCTAACTTTATGATGGAAAAGTTAAACATCACTTGCTCTTCTCGGCGATCAACAAAGAAGGTTTCCAGATGGCTTCAGGAGCATCTAAGCATCGACTTCTTAACTGTTGTAAAACCAACTACAGCATCAGTGGCACCCAAAGAAGATACAGTTTCCTCGGACATAGTATCCATATCATCTGCACGTGAACTCAAGATGTGTCTCCAACACGGATTTAAATATACCTTGTGACAATGTCATGGAGATTGGTTACCAAAAGAAGAAATGTGTGCTACTGCCATTCGTTTTGAATGACGTTAATACCAAAAGGTTGACCATCAAAACATGTTGTCATCATAAAAAGGGACGGTTTCTTCGGATGCAGTCAACAGATCTTCTGCAACGGACACAAGATATTTCACAAACCTGTTTGCAATAGATATTAGGACCATTCCATGTTAACAAGTTCTCAAAAGAAGAAAGCTGTGTTATTTCCTTTCATGTTTTGATGGTGTTAGTTACGAATAAAATTAACGTTTTTATCTAATACTTGTGTTCATGTATATGTAACCAGCGTGTATAATCAATCAAAATTGGTAGACACAATTTTGTTGTTAGTGGTTCTTAATTTGCCTATACGCCTACCCAGACAGCCATACATCAGGAATGTACAATGTAAATGTGTTTTTCTATTAAACACCTCCTTCACAGACGAAGACTGGTTATTTATCGAAAACCTTAGCCAAAACGCTATCGAAAGTCAATTACCAATGTATTTACCTATCATTTCCTATATATTTATTTCCAATCTACTATGTGTAATATCTTTTTCAGACATCACGATCACTATATACTGCTCTTTTCATGATCATGTTCATATATGTTTGCTGCTGAATATGTCTTCTCATAAGCTCACACGAACTTGTTGAACCCATCCAGTTCATGTATCTTTTCATTAAATGAAAACGTTTAAACAATCAAATGCCAATGTACAGCAATTCATTAAATAGCTATGGAACAATGTGTGAATAGAAAAACCAACAATTAATATATCATCTATTGACTACTATGTCTTTATAAATATAGTAGTTATTAAGAAACCATGGATTATTAAATAAAGGAGTTACATTATACTAATATATTTTGTATCATGCATAAGCGCCAAATAGTACAAGATTATAATTCTTCAAAGGAAAAGGGATAATAGAACTTTCGAAATACAACAAAGACGCTAATGAGCGGATTCCACAAGACAGGGAATTTAACTGAAAGCAAGAAAAACTAGTGGATCTTAAATTTCCAACTTAATCAAATAAAACAAAAAGTAACACATCCAATTGAAAATTTGGCTTTCAATTAATAAGGGCTTTACTTTGCAATAACGATATAGCCATAATTGTCATAAATTAATTTAAATGCTTGTTGTGATAGTTTGATTGCTCAGAACTTTGAAGTCTGATTGATTGGAAAACAACAACCATGCTGCTAGATCAGTAATTAGTATACTAATCTAGATTGATACCATTGAATAATTAGATAGCCACTCTCTAGAATTGAAAACTGCATCTTAGCCTCAAACACCGCCTCTTTGAAGTTTATTAGCTCTAGAGAGGTAGGAAACACAAGCTAGCTGGTATATAAGGGGTGAGCAGTGTTCACCATCACATCTCTCACTCAACTCTCGTCATCAGCTCAAAGATATATTTCGCTCAAAATGAATACTGACAGTTACAGTTGCCATGACTTGACAACGCCTAGAAGAAAGGTCATTCGGTGGTTGGAGGACCAGGCATTTAACCACCATGACTGTCAACGCTGTCTGAAGAAGAACATTTTCAGCAACCTTGCAAACACCACAACGTCAGTTCGCACCAAGGCCCTTCAAAGCCGCCTCCTTAGGATCAATAAACGACGCAGTCCTCTTCAAAAGAAAGATGAAGAACTTGCAGAAAGAACCAGAATACTTAGAATGAAAGCACAAGAACTTCTTCAAGAACCAAACAACACACCCAAGAAGGCAACCCTTACTCTCCGTAGAAGGGTCTTGCAAACTCGCCTGTCGCAGATGAAAAAGCGAGTCAGCTCCATAAGACGTAAAGATGCTGAATTCCACTCCAGAGGGCGTCAGCTGAAACTGAAGGCACAGCTTGTCCTGAACTCCTCCCTGACATCACTCTCGGAGGACGTATCTCCAGCAAATAACTTTGAAAGAAGCAGCATCACCAGGAGAGTCTTCAGATCTCGAGTGAAGAAGATAAACAAGACGACTCTTTCTCTGCAGAGACTACCCAAAGAGTCTGCTTCTAATTTGAAGACATACATCAAGGACGGACTTCATTGCACCATGTGCTGAATAACCCTAACATCCCTGTTTACATTTGTTATGTTTTACTTCTGTTATGTTATGTAAATAAAATCTGAATATAAGAGTCATTACTGGTTTTAGTATTACTGTTTTTATGATTCAGAATAGAACATCGACAGCAGAGCAAATTGAATATACACAATTATACACATTAAACGTTCCAACATTCCTTCATCTAATGAATAATTTATTTAAAACAATACTCAAAACTGTGGAATAAGAGTAAAAACTGTTTGTAAGGACAACTTTTCTTCAATTGTTTCTACTTTGAGTTCATTTTGCAGTAACGTTTGCGGCAAACTTGAGGTTGTTACATCAACATTGAGGACAAAACGTATGATTATCCAATTAGTGGCTCCTCTGAGATGAAAGAACATTAATAGCAGGAACCACAGCGTTAAGTGAATGTGATGACAAGGTCTCTTTGATCTACATTTAAAGGAGAGTTCTCAACATAAATGCCTCTCCTAATCCAATAGAACATGATATAAAATGGCAATAAATAGGTCCAAACACATCCAATTGAAAATTTGGCTTTCAATTAATAAGGGCTTTACTTTGCAATAACGATATAGCCATAATTGTCATAAATTAATTTAAATGCTTGTTGTGATAGTTTGATTGCTCAGAACTTTGAAGTCTGATTGATTGGAAAACAACAACCATGCTGCTAGATCAGTAATTAGTATACAAATCTAGATTGATACCATTGAATAATTAGATAGCCACTCTCTAGAATTGAAAACTGCATCTTAGCCTCAAATACCGCCTCTTTGAAGTCTAATTAGCACTAGAGAGGTAGGAAACACAAGCTAGCTGGTATATAAGGGGTGAGCAGTGTTCACCATCACATCTCTCACTCAACTCTCGTCATCAGCTCAAAGATATATTTCGCTCAAAATGAATACTGACAGTTACAGTTGCCATGACTTGACAACGCCTAGAAGAAAGGTCATTCGGTGGTTGGAGGACCAGGCATTTAACCACCATGACTGTCAACGCTGTCTGAAGAAGAACATTTTCAGCAACCTTGCAAACACCACAACGTCAGTTCGCACCAAGGCCCTTCAAAGCCGCCTCCTTAGGATCAATAAACGACGCAGTCCTCTTCAAAAGAAAGATGAAGAACTTGCAGAAAGAACCAGAATATTTAGAATGAAAGCACAAGAACTTCTTAAAGAACCAAACAACACACCCAAGAAGGCAACCCTTACTCTCCGTAGAAGGGTCTTGCAAACTCGCCTGTCGCAGATGAAAAAGCGAGTCAGCTCCATAAGACGTAAAGATGCTGAATTCCACTCCAGAGGGCGTCGGCTGAAACTGAAGGCACAGCTTGTCCTGAACTCCTCCCTGACATCACTCTCGGAGGACGTATCTCCAGCAAATAACTTTGAAAGAAGCAGCATCACCAGGAGAGTCTTCAGATCTCGAGTGAAGAAGATAAACAAGACGACTCTTTCTCTGCAGAGACTACCCAAAGAGTCTGCTTCTAATTTGAAGACATACATCAAGGACGGACTACATTGCACCATTTGCTGAATAACCCTAACATCCCTGTTTACACTTGTTATGTTTTACTTCTGTTATGTTATGTAAATAAAATCTGAATATAAGAGTCATTACTGGTTTTAGTATTACTGTTTTTATGATTCAGAATAGAACATCGACAGCAGAGCAAATTGAATATACACAATTATACACATTAAACGTTCCAACATTCCTTCATCTAATGAATAATTTATTTAAAACAATACTCAAAACTGTGGAATAAGAGTAAAAACTGTTTGTAAGGACAACTTTTCTTCAATTATTTCTACTTTGAGTTCATTTTGCAGTAACGTTTGCGGCAAACTTGAGGTTGTTACATCAACATTGAGGACAAAACGTATGATTATCCAATTAGTGGCTCCTCTGAGATGAAAGAACATTAATAGCAGGAACCACAGCGTTAAGTGAATGTGATGACAAGGTCTCTTTGATCTACATTTAAAGGAGAGTTCTCAACATAAATGCCTCTCCTAATCCAATAGAACATGATATAAAATGGCAATAAATAGGTGTCGTTCCAGTTGCAGTAGCACTATTCGGAGCTCGATTCAAAGCGACCATTTACATCCTAACTTTATGATGGAAAAGTTAAACATCACTTGCTCTTCTCGGCGATCAACAAAGAAGGTTTCCAGATGGCTTCAGGAGCATCTAAGCATCGACTTCTTAACTGTTGTAAAACCAACTACAGCATCAGTGGCACCCAAAGAAGATACAGTTTCCTCGGACATAGTATCCATATCATCTGCACGTGAACTCAAGATGTGTCTCCAACACGGATTTAAATATACCTTGTGACAATGTCATGGAGATTGGTTACCAAAAGAAGAAATGTGTGCTACTGCCATTCGTTTTGAATGACGTTAATACCAAAAGGTTGACCATCAAAACATGTTGTCATCATAAAAAGGGACGGTTTCTTCGGATGCAGTCAACAGATCTTCTGCAACGGACACAAGATATTTCACAAACCTGTTTGCAATAGATATTAGGACCATTCCATGTTAACAAGTTCTCAAAAGAAGAAAGCTGTGTTATTTCCTTTCATGTTTTGATGGTGTTAGTTACGAATAAAATTAACGTTTTTATCTAATACTTGTGTTCATGTATATGTAACCAGCGTGTATAATCAATCAAAATTGGTAGACACAATTTTGTTGTTAGTGGTTCTTAATTTGCCTATACGCCTACCCAGACAGCCATACATCAGGAATGTACAATGTAAATGTGTTTTTCTATTAAACACCTCCTTCACAGACGAAGACTGGTTATTTATCGAAAACCTTAGCCAAAACGCTATCGAAAGTCAATTACCAATGTATTTACCTATCATTTCCTATATATTTATTTCCAATCTACTATGTGTAATATCTTTTTCAGACATCACGATCACTATATACTGCTCTTTTCATGATCATGTTCATATATGTTTGCTGCTGAATATGTCTTCTCATAAGCTCACACGAACTTGTTGAACCCATCCAGTTCATGTATCTTTTCATTAAATGAAAACGTTTAAACAATCAAATGCCAATGTACAGCAATTCATTAAATAGCTATGGAACAATGTGTGAATAGAAAAACCAACAATTAATATATCATCTATTGACTACTATGTCTTTATAAATATAGTAGTTATTAAGAAACCATGGATTATTAAATAAAGGAGTTACATTATACTAATATATTTTGTATCATGCATAAGCGCCAAATAGTACAAGATTATAATTCTTCAAAGGAAAAGGGATAATAGAACTTTCGAAATACAACAAAGACGCTAATGAGCGGATTCCACAAGACAGGGAATTTAACTGAAAGCAAGAAAAACTAGTGGATCTTAAATTTCCAACTTAATCAAATAAAACAAAAAGTAACACATCCAATTGAAAATTTGGCTTTCAATTAATAAGGGCTTTACTTTGCAATAACGATATAGCCATAATTGTCATAAATTAATTTAAATGCTTGTTGTGATAGTTTGATTGCTCAGAACTTTGAAGTCTGATTGATTGGAAAACAACAACCATGCTGCTAGATCAGTAATTAGTAAACTAATCTAGATTGATACCATTGAATAATTAGATAGCCACTCTCTAGAATTGAAAACTGCATCTTAGCCTCAAACACCGCCTCTTTGAAGTTTATTAGCTCTAGAGAGGTAGGAAACACAAGCTAGCTGGTATATAAGGGGTGAGCAGTGTTCACCATCACATCTCTCACTCAACTCTCGTCATCAGCTCAAAGATATATTTCGCTCAAAATGAATACTGACAGTTACAGTTGCCATGACTTGACAACGCCTAGAAGAAAGGTCATTCGGTGGTTGGAGGACCAGGCATTTAACCACCATGACTGTCAACGCTGTCTGAAGAAGAACATTTTCAGCAACCTTGCAAACACCACAACGTCAGTTCGCACCAAGGCCCTTCAAAGCCGCCTCCTTAGGATCAATAAACGACGCAGTCCTCTTCAAAAGAAAGATGAAGAACTTGCAGAAAGAACCAGAATATTTAGAATGAAAGCACAAGAACTTCTTCAAGAACCAAACAACACACCCAAGAAGGCAACCCTTACTCTCCGTAGAAGGGTCTTGCAAACTCGCCTGTCGCAGATGAAAAAGCGAGTCAGCTCCATAAGACGTAAAGATGCTGAATTCCACTCCAGAGGGCGTCGGCTGAAACTGAAGGCACAGCTTGTCCTGAACTCCTCCCTGACATCACTCTCGGAGGACGTATCTCCAGCAAATAACTTTGAAAGAAGCAGCATCACCAGGAGAGTCTTCAGATCTCGAGTGAAGAAGATAAACAAGACGACTCTTTCTCTGCAGAGACTACCCAAAGAGTCTGCTTCTAATTTGAAGACATACATCAAGGACGGACTACATTGCACCATTTGCTGAATAACCCTAACATCCCTGTTTACACTTGTTATGTTTTACTTCTGTTATGTTATGTAAATAAAATCTGAATATAAGAGTCATTACTGGTTTTAGTATTACTGTTTTTATGATTCAGAATAGAACATCGACAGCAGAGCAAATTGAATATACACAATTATACACATTAAACGTTCCAACATTCCTTAATCTAATGAATAATTTATTTAAAACAATACTCAAAACTGTGGAATAAGAGTAAAAACTGTTTGTAAGGACAACTTTTCTTCAATTGTTTCTACTTTGAGTTCATTTTGCAGTAACGTTTGCGGCAAACTTGAGGTTGTTACATCAACATTGAGGACAAAACGTATGATTATCCAATTAGTGGCTCCTCTGAGATGAAAGAACATTAATAGCAGGAACCACAGCGTTAAGTGAATGTGATGACAAGGTCTCTTTGATCTACATTTAAAGGAGAGTTCTCAACATAAATGCCTCTCCTAATCCAATAGAACATGATATAAAATGGCAATAAATAGGTGTCGTTCCAGTTGCAGTAGCACTATTCGGAGCTCGATTCAAAGCGACCATTTACATCCTAACTTTATGATGGAAAAGTTAAACATCACTTGCTCTTCTCGGCGATCAACAAAGAAGGTTTTCAGATGGCTTCAGGAGCATCTAAGCATCGACTTCTTAACTGTTGTAAAACCAGCTACAACATCAGTGGCACCCAAAGAAGATACAGTTTCCTCGGACATAGTATCCATATCATCTGCACGTGAACTCAAGATGTGTCTCCAACACGGATTTAAATATACCTTGTGACAATGTCATGGAGATTGGTTACCAAAAGAAGAAATGTGTGCTACTGCCATTCGTTTTGAATGACGTTAATACCAAAAGGTTGACCATCAAAACATGTTGTCATCATAAAAAGGGACGGTTTCTTCGGATGCAGTCAACAGATCTTCTGCAACGGACACAAGATATTTCACAAACCTGTTTGCAATAGATATTAGGACCATTCCATGTTAACAAGTTCTCAAAAGAAGAAAGCTGTGTTATTTCCTTTCATGTTTTGATGGTGTTAGTTACGAATAAAATTAACGTTTTTATCTAATACTTGTGTTCATGTATATGTAACCAGCGTGTATAATCAATCAAAATTGGTAGACACAATTTTGTTGTTAGTGGTTCTTAATTTGCCTATACGCCTACCCAGACAGCCATACATCAGGAATGTACAATGTAAATGTGTTTTTCTATTAAACACCTCCTTCACAGACGAAGACTGGTTATTTATCGAAAACCTTAGCCAAGACGCTATCGAAAGTCAATTACCAATGTATTTACCTATCATTTCCTATATATTTATTTCCAATCTACTATGTGTAATATCTTTTTCAGACATTACGATCACTATATACTGCTCTTTTCATGATCATGTTCATATATGTTTGCTGCTGAATATGTCTTCTCATAAGCTCACACGAACTTGTTGAACCCATCCAGTTCATGTATCTTTTCATTAAATGAAAACGTTTAAACAATCAAATGCCAATGTACAGCAATTCATTAAATAGCTATGGAACAATGTGTGAATAGAAAAACCAACAATTAATATATCATCTATTGACTACTATGTCTTTATAAATATAGTAGTTATTAAGAAACCATGGATTATTAAATAAAGGAGTTACATTATACTAATATATTTTGTATCATGCATAAGCGCCAAATAGTACAAGATTATAATTCTTCAAAGGAAAAGGGATAATAGAACTTTCGAAATACAACAAAGACGCTAATGAGCGGATTCCACAAGACAGGGAATTTAACTGAAAGCAAGAAAAACTAGTGGATCTTAAATTTCCAACTTAATCAAATAAAACAAAAAGTAACACATCCAATTGAAAATTTGGCTTTCAATTAATAAGGGCTTTACTTTGCAATAACGATATAGCCATAATTGTCATAAATTAATTTAAATGCTTGTTGTGATAGTTTGATTGCTCAGAACTTTGAAGTCTGATTGATTGGAAAACAACAACCATGCTGCTAGATCAGTAATTAGTATACAAATCTAGATTGATACCATTGAATAATTAGATAGCCACTCTCTAGAATTGAAAACTGCATCTTAGCCTCAAATACCGCCTCTTTGAAGTCTAATTAGCACTAGAGAGGTAGGAAACACAAGCTAGCTGGTATATAAGGGGTGAGCAGTGTTCACCATCACATCTCTCACTCAACTCTCGTCATCAGCTCAAAGATATATTTCGCTCAAAATGAATACTGACAGTTACAGTTGCCATGACTTGACAACGCCTAGAAGAAAGGTCATTCGGTGGTTGGAGGACCAGGCATTTAACCACCATGACTGTCAACGCTGTCTGAAGAAGAACATTTTCAGCAACCTTGCAAACACCACAACGTCAGTTCGCACCAAGGCCCTTCAAAGCCGCCTCCTTAGGATCAATAAACGACGCAGTCCTCTTCAAAAGAAAGATGAAGAACTTGCAGAAAGAACCAGAATATTTAGAATGAAAGCACAAGAACTTCTTAAAGAACCAAACAACACACCCAAGAAGGCAACCCTTACTCTCCGTAGAAGGGTCTTGCAAACTCGCCTGTCGCAGATGAAAAAGCGAGTCAGCTCCATAAGACGTAAAGATGCTGAATTCCACTCCAGAGGGCGTCGGCTGAAACTGAAGGCACAGCTTGTCCTGAACTCCTCCCTGACATCACTCTCGGAGGACGTATCTCCAGCAAATAACTTTGAAAGAAGCAGCATCACCAGGAGAGTCTTCAGATCTCGAGTGAAGAAGATAAACAAGACGACTCTTTCTCTGCAGAGACTACCCAAAGAGTCTGCTTCTAATTTGAAGACATACATCAAGGACGGACTACATTGCACCATTTGCTGAATAACCCTAACATCCCTGTTTACACTTGTTATGTTTTACTTCTGTTATGTTATGTAAATAAAATCTGAATATAAGAGTCATTACTGGTTTTAGTATTAATGTGTTTATGATCCAGAATAGAACATCGACAGCAAAGCAAATTGAATATACACAATTATACACATTAAACGTTCCAACATTCCTTCATCTAATGAATAATATATTTAAAACAATACTCAAAACTGTGGAATAAGAGTAAAAACTGTTTGTAAGGACAACTTTTCTTCAATTATTTCTACTTTGAGTTCATTTTGCAGTAACGTTTGCGGCAAACTTGAGGTTGTTACATCAAAATTGAGGACAAAACGTATGATTATCCAATTAGTGGCTACTCTGAGATGAAAGAACATTAATAGCAGGAACCACAGCGTTAAGTGAATGTGATGACAAGGTCTCTTTGATCTACATTTAAAGGAGAGTTCTCAACATAAATGCCTCTCCTAATCCAATAGAACATGATATAAAATGGCAATAAATAGGTGTCGTTCCAGTTGCAGTAGCACTATTCGGAGCTCGATTCAAAGCGACCATTTACATCCTAACTTTATGATGGAAAAGTTAAACATCACTTGCTCTTCTCGGCGATCAACAAAGAAGGTTTCCAGATGGCTTCAGGAGCATCTAAGCATCGACTTCTTAACTGTTGTAAAACCAACTACAGCATCAGTGGCACCCAAAGAAGATACAGTTTCCTCGGACATAGTATCCATATCATCTGCACGTGAACTCAAGATGTGTCTCCAACACGGATTTAAATATACCTTGTGACAATGTCATGGAGATTGGTTACCAAAAGAAGAAATGTGTGCTACTGCCATTCGTTTTGAATGACGTTAATACCAAAAGGTTGACCATCAAAACATGTTGTCATCTTAAAAAGGGACGGTTTCTTCGGATGCAGTCAACAGATCTTCTGCAACGGACACAAGATATTTCACAAACCTGTTTGCAATAGATATTAGGACCATTCCATGTTAACAAGTTCTCAAAAGAAGAAAGCTGTGTTATTTCCTTTCATGTTTTGATGGTGTTAGTTACGAATAAAATTAACGTTTTATCTAATACTTGTGTTCATGTATATGTAACCAGCGTGTATAATCAATTAAAAGTGGTAGACACAATTTTGTTGTTAGTGGTTCTTAATTTGCCTATACGCCTACCCAGACAGCCATACATCAGGAATGTACAATGTAAATGTGTTTTTCTATTAAACACCTCCTTCACAGACGAAGACTGGTTATTTATCGAAAACCTTAGCCAAAACGCTATCGAAAGTCAATTACCAATGTATTTACCTATCATTTCCTATATATTTATTTCCAATCTACTATGTGTAATATCTTTTTCAGACATCACGATCACTATATACTGCTCTTTTCATGATCATGTTAATAAATGTTTGCTGCTGAATATGTCTTCTCATAAGCTCACACGAACTTGTTGAACCCATCCAGTTCATGTATCTTTTCATTAAATGAAAACGTTTAAACAATCAAATGCCAATGTACAGCAATTCATTAAATAGCTATGGAACAATGTGTGAATAGAAAAACCAACAATTAATATATCATCTATTGACTACTATGTCTTTATAAATATAGTAGTTATTAAGAAACCATGGATTATTAAATAAAGGAGTTACATTATACTAATATATTTTGTATCATGCATAAGCGCCAAATAGTACAAGATTATAATTCTTCAAAGGAAAAGGGATAATAGAACTTTCGAAATACAACAAAGACGCTAATGAGCGGATTCCACAAGACAGGGAATTTAACTGAAAGCAAGAAAAACTAGTGGATCTTAAATTTCCAACTTAATCAAATAAAACAAAAAGTAACACATCCAATTGAAAATTTGGCTTTGTATTAATAAGGGCTTTGATTTGCAATAACGATATAGCCATAATTGTCATAAATTAATTTAAATGGTTGTCGTGATAGTTTGATTGCTCAGAACTTTGAAGTCTGATTGATTGGAAAACAACAACCATGCTGCTAGATCAGTAATTAGTATACAAATCTAGATTTATACCATTGAATAATTAGATAGCCACTTTCTAGAATTGAAAACTGCATCTTAGCCTCAAACACCGCCTCTTTGAAGTCTAATTAGCACTAGAGAGGTAGGAAACACAAGCTAGCTGGTATATAAGGGGTGAGCAGTGTTCACCATCACATCTCTCACTCAACTCTCGTCATCAGCTCAAAGATATATTTCGCTCAAAATGAATACTGACAGTTACAGTTGCCATGACTTGACAACGCCTAGAAGAAAGGTCATTCGGTGGTTGGAGGACCAGGCATTTAACCACCATGACTGTCAACGCTGTCTGAAGAAGAACATTTTCAGCAACCTTGCAAACACCACAACGTCAGTTCGCACCAAGGCCCTTCAAAGCCGCCTCCTTAGGATCAATAAACGACGCAGTCCTCTTCAAAAGAAAGATGAAGAACTTGCAGAAAGAACCAGAATACTTAGAATGAAAGCACAAGAACTTCTTCAAGAACCAAACAACACACCCAAGAAGGCAACCCTTACTCTCCGTAGAAGGGTCTTACAAACTCGCCTGTCGCAGATGAAAAAGCGAGTCAGCTCCATAAGACGTAAAGATGCTGAATTCCACTCCAGAGGGCGTCAGCTGAAACTGAAGGCACAGCTTGTCCTGAACTCCTCCCTGACATCACTCTCGGAGGACGTATCTCCAGCAAAGAACTTTGAAAGAAGCAGCATCACCAGGAGAGTCTTCAGATCTCGAGTGAAGAAGATAAACAAGACGACTCTTTCTCTGCAGAGACTACCCAAAGAGTCTGCTTCTAATTTGAAGACATACATCAAGGACGGACTTCATTGCACCATGTGCTGAATAACCCTAACATCCCTGTTTACACTTGTTATGTTTTACTTCTGTTATGTTATGTAAATAAAATCTGAATATAAGAGTCATTACTGGTTTTAGTATTAATGTGTTTATGATTCAGAATAGAACATCGACAGCAAAGCAAATTGAATATACACAATTATACACATTAAACGTTCCAACATTCCTTCATCTAATGAATAATATATTTAAAACAATACTCAAAACTGTGGAATAAGAGTAAAAACTGTTTGTAAGGACAACTTTTCTTCAATTATTTCTACTTTGAGTTCATTTTGCAGTAACGTTTGCGGCAAACTTGAGGTTGTTACATCAAAATTGAGGACAAAACGTATGATTATCCAATTAGTGGCTACTCTGAGATGAAAGAACATTAATAGCAGGAACCACAGCGTTAAGTGAATGTGATGACAAGGTCTCTTTGATCTACATTTAAAGGAGAGTTCTCAACATAAATGCCTCTCCTAATCCAATAGAACATGATATAAAATGGCAATAAATAGGTGTCGTTCCAGTTGCAGTAGCACTATTCGGAGCTCGATTCAAAGCGACCATTTACATCCTAACTTTATGATGGAAAAGTTAAACATCACTTGCTCTTCTCGGCGATCAACAAAGAAGGTTTTCAGATGGCTTCAGGAGCATCTAAGCATCGACTTCTTAACTGTTGTAAAACCAGCTACAACATCAGTGGCACCCAAAGAAGATACAGTTTCCTCGGACATAGTATCCATATCATCTGCACGTGAACTCAAGATGTGTCTCCAACACGGATTTAAATATACCTTGTGACAATGTCATGGAGATTGGTTACCAAAAGAAGAAATGTGTGCTACTGCCATTCGTTTTGAATGACGTTAATACCAAAAGGTTGACCATCAAAACATGTTGTCATCTTAAAAAGGGACGGTTTCTTCGGATGCAGTCAACAGATCTTCTGCAACGGACACAAGATATTTCACAAACCTGTTTGCAATAGATATTAGGACCATTCCATGTTAACAAGTTCTCAAAAGAAGAAAGCTGTGTTATTTCCTTTCATGTTTTGATGGTGTTAGTTACGAATAAAATTAACGTTTTATCTAATACTTGTGTTCATGTATATGTAACCAGCGTGTATAATCAATTAAAAGTGGTAGACACAATTTTGTTGTTAGTGGTTCTTAATTTGCCTATACGCCTACCCAGACAGCCATACATCAGGAATGTACAATGTAAATGTGTTTTTCTATTAAACACCTCCTTCACAGACGAAGACTGGTTATTTATCGAAAACCTTAGCCAAAACGCTATCGAAAGTCAATTACCAATGTATTTACCTATCATTTCCTATATATTTATTTCCAATCTACTATGTGTAATATCTTTTTCAGACATCACGATCACTATATACTGCTCTTTTCATGATCATGTTAATAAATGTTTGCTGCTGAATATGTCTTCTCATAAGCTCACACGAACTTGTTGAACCCATCCAGTTCATGTATCTTTTCATTAAATGAAAACGTTTAAACAATCAAATGCCAATGTACAGCAATTCATTAAATAGCTATGGAACAATGTGTGAATAGAAAAACCAACAATTAATATATCATCTATTGACTACTATGTCTTTATAAATATAGTAGTTATTAAGAAACCATGGATTATTAAATAAAGGAGTTACATTATACTAATATATTTTGTATCATGCATAAGCGCCAAATAGTACAAGATTATAATTCTTCAAAGGAAAAGGGATAATAGAACTTTCGAAATACAACAAAGACGCTAATGAGCGGATTCCACAAGACAGGGAATTTAACTGAAAGCAAGAAAAACTAGTGGATCTTAAATTTCCAACTTAATCAAATAAAACAAAAAGTAACACATCCAATTGAAAATTTGGCTTTGTATTAATAAGGGCTTTGATTTGCAATAACGATATAGCCATAATTGTCATAAATTAATTTAAATGGTTGTCGTGATAGTTTGATTGCTCAGAACTTTGAAGTCTGATTGATTGGAAAACAACAACCATGCTGCTAGATCAGTAATTAGTATACAAATCTAGATTTATACCATTGAATAATTAGATAGCCACTTTCTAGAATTGAAAACTGCATCTTAGCCTCAAACACCGCCTCTTTGAAGTCTAATTAGCACTAGAGAGGTAGGAAACACAAGCTAGCTGGTATATAAGGGGTGAGCAGTGTTCACCATCACATCTCTCACTCAACTCTCGTCATCAGCTCAAAGATATATTTCGCTCAAAATGAATACTGACAGTTACAGTTGCCATGACTTGACAACGCCTAGAAGAAAGGTCATTCGGTGGTTGGAGGACCAGGCATTTAACCACCATGACTGTCAACGCTGTCTGAAGAAGAACATTTTCAGCAACCTTGCAAACACCACAACGTCAGTTCGCACCAAGGCCCTTCAAAGCCGCCTCCTTAGGATCAATAAACGACGCAGTCCTCTTCAAAAGAAAGATGAAGAACTTGCAGAAAGAACCAGAATACTTAGAATGAAAGCACAAGAACTTCTTCAAGAACCAAACAACACACCCAAGAAGGCAACCCTTACTCTCCGTAGAAGGGTCTTACAAACTCGCCTGTCGCAGATGAAAAAGCGAGTCAGCTCCATAAGACGTAAAGATGCTGAATTCCACTCCAGAGGGCGTCAGCTGAAACTGAAGGCACAGCTTGTCCTGAACTCCTCCCTGACATCACTCTCGGAGGACGTATCTCCAGCAAAGAACTTTGAAAGAAGCAGCATCACCAGGAGAGTCTTCAGATCTCGAGAGAAGAAGATAAACAAGACGACTCTTTCTCTGCAGAGACTACCCAAAGAGTCTGCTTCTAATTTGAAGACATACATCAAGGACGGACTTCATTGCACCATGTGCTGAATAACCCTAACATCCCTGTTTACACTTGTTATGTTTTACTTCTGTTATGTTATGTAAATAAAATCTGAATATAAGAGTCATTACTGGTTTTAGTATTAATGTGTTTATGATTCAGAATAGAACATCGACAGCAAAGCAAATTGAATATACACAATTATACACATTAAACGTTCCAACATTCCTTCATCTAATGAATAATATATTTAAAACAATACTCAAAACTGTGGAATAAGAGTAAAAACTGTTTGTAAGGACAACTTTTCTTCAATTATTTCTACTTTGAGTTCATTTTGCAGTAACGTTTGCGGCAAACTTGAGGTTGTTACATCAAAATTGAGGACAAAACGTATGATTATCCAATTAGTGGCTACTCTGAGATGAAAGAACATTAATAGCAGGAACCACAGCGTTAAGTGAATGTGATGACAAGGTCTCTTTGATCTACATTTAAAGGAGAGTTCTCAACATAAATGCCTCTCCTAATCCAATAGAACATGATATAAAATGGCAATAAATAGGTGTCGTTCCAGTTGCAGTAGCACTATTCGGAGCTCGATTCAAAGCGACCATTTACATCCTAACTTTATGATGGAAAAGTTAAACATCACTTGCTCTTCTCGGCGATCAACAAAGAAGGTTTCCAGATGGCTTCAGGAGCATCTAAGCATCGACTTCTTAACTGTTGTAAAACCAACTACAGCATCAGTGGCACCCAAAGAAGATACAGTTTCCTCGGACATAGTATCCATATCATCTGCACGTGAACTCAAGATGTGTCTCCAACACGGATTTAAATATACCTTGTGACAATGTCATGGAGATTGGTTACCAAAAGAAGAAATGTGTGCTACTGCCATTCGTTTTGAATGACGTTAATACCAAAAGGTTGACCATCAAAACATGTTGTCATCTTAAAAAGGGACGGTTTCTTCGGATGCAGTCAACAGATCTTCTGCAACGGACACAAGATATTTCACAAACCTGTTTGCAATAGATATTAGGACCATTCCATGTTAACAAGTTCTCAAAAGAAGAAAGCTGTGTTATTTCCTTTCATGTTTTGATGGTGTTAGTTACGAATAAAATTAACGTTTTATCTAATACTTGTGTTCATGTATATGTAACCAGCGTGTATAATCAATTAAAAGTGGTAGACACAATTTTGTTGTTAGTGGTTCTTAATTTGCCTATACGCCTACCCAGACAGCCATACATCAGGAATGTACAATGTAAATGTGTTTTTCTATTAAACACCTCCTTCACAGACGAAGACTGGTTATTTATCGAAAACCTTAGCCAAAACGCTATCGAAAGTCAATTACCAATGTATTTACCTATCATTTCCTATATATTTATTTCCAATCTACTATGTGTAATATCTTTTTCAGACATCACGATCACTATATACTGCTCTTTTCATGATCATGTTAATAAATGTTTGCTGCTGAATATGTCTTCTCATAAGCTCACACGAACTTGTTGAACCCATCCAGTTCATGTATCTTTTCATTAAATGAAAACGTTTAAACAATCAAATGCCAATGTACAGCAATTCATTAAATAGCTATGGAACAATGTGTGAATAGAAAAACCAACAATTAATATATCATCTATTGACTACTATGTCTTTATAAATATAGTAGTTATTAAGAAACCATGGATTATTAAATAAAGGAGTTACATTATACTAATATATTTTGTATCATGCATAAGCGCCAAATAGTACAAGATTATAATTCTTCAAAGGAAAAGGGATAATAGAACTTTCGAAATACAACAAAGACGCTAATGAGCGGATTCCACAAGACAGGGAATTTAACTGAAAGCAAGAAAAACTAGTGGATCTTAAATTTCCAACTTAATCAAATAAAACAAAAAGTAACACATCCAATTGAAAATTTGGCTTTGTATTAATAAGGGCTTTGATTTGCAATAACGATATAGCCATAATTGTCATAAATTAATTTAAATGGTTGTCGTGATAGTTTGATTGCTCAGAACTTTGAAGTCTGATTGATTGGAAAACAACAACCATGCTGCTAGATCAGTAATTAGTATACAAATCTAGATTTATACCATTGAATAATTAGATAGCCACTTTCTAGAATTGAAAACTGCATCTTAGCCTCAAACACCGCCTCTTTGAAGTCTAATTAGCACTAGAGAGGTAGGAAACACAAGCTAGCTGGTATATAAGGGGTGAGCAGTGTTCACCATCACATCTCTCACTCAACTCTCGTCATCAGCTCAAAGATATATTTCGCTCAAAATGAATACTGACAGTTACAGTTGCCATGACTTGACAACGCCTAGAAGAAAGGTCATTCGGTGGTTGGAGGACCAGGCATTTAACCACCATGACTGTCAACGCTGTCTGAAGAAGAACATTTTCAGCAACCTTGCAAACACCACAACGTCAGTTCGCACCAAGGCCCTTCAAAGCCGCCTCCTTAGGATCAATAAACGACGCAGTCCTCTTCAAAAGAAAGATGAAGAACTTGCAGAAAGAACCAGAATACTTAGAATGAAAGCACAAGAACTTCTTCAAGAACCAAACAACACACCCGAGAAGGCAACCCTTACTCTCCGTAGAAGGGTCTTACAAACTCGCCTGTCGCAGATGAAAAAGCGAGTCAGCTCCATAAGACGTAAAGATGCTGAATTCCACTCCAGAGGGCGTCAGCTGAAACTGAAGGCACAGCTTGTCCTGAACTCCTCCCTGACATCACTCTCGGAGGACGTATCTCCAGCAAAGAACTTTGAAAGAAGCAGCATCACCAGGAGAGTCTTCAGATCTCGAGTGAAGAAGATAAACAAGACGACTCTTTCTCTGCAGAGACTACCCAAAGAGTCTGCTTCTAATTTGAAGACATACATCAAGGACGGACTTCATTGCACCATGTGCTGAATAACCCTAACATCCCTGTTTACACTTGTTATGTTTTACTTCTGTTATGTTATGTAAATAAAATCTGAATATAAGAGTCATTACTGGTTTTAGTATTAATGTGTTTATGATTCAGAATAGAACATCGACAGCAAAGCAAATTGAATATACACAATTATACACATTAAACGTTCCAACATTCCTTCATCTAATGAATAATATATTTAAAACAATACTCAAAACTGTGGAATAAGAGTAAAAACTGTTTGTAAGGACAACTTTTCTTCAATTATTTCTACTTTGAGTTCATTTTGCAGTAACGTTTGCGGCAAACTTGAGGTTGTTACATCAAAATTGAGGACAAAACGTATGATTATCCAATTAGTGGCTACTCTGAGATGAAAGAACATTAATAGCAGGAACCACAGCGTTAAGTGAATGTGATGACAAGGTCTCTTAGATCTACATTTAAAGGAGAGTTCTCAACATAAATGCCTCTCCTAATCCAATAGAACATGATATAAAATGGCAATAAATAGGTGTCGTTCCAGTTGCAGTAGCACTATTCGGAGCTCGATTCAAAGCGACCATTTACATCCTAACTTTATGATGGAAAAGTTAAACATCACTTGCTCTTCTCGGCGATCAACAAAGAAGGTTTCCAGATGGCTTCAGGAGCATCTAAGCATCGACTTCTTAACTGTTGTAAAACCAACTACAGCATCAGTGGCACCCAAAGAAGATACAGTTTCCTCGGACATAGTATCCATATCATCTGCACGTGAACTCAAGATGTGTCTCCAACACGGATTTAAATATACCTTGTGACAATGTCATGGAGATTGGTTACCAAAAGAAGAAATGTGTGCTACTGCCATTCGTTTTGAATGACGTTAATACCAAAAGGTTGACCATCAAAACATGTTGTCATCATAAAAAGGGACGGTTTCTTCGGATGCAGTCAACAGATCTTCTGCAACGGACACAAGATATTTTACAAACCTGTTTGCAATAGATATTAGGACCATTCCATGTTAACAAGTTCTCAAAAGAAGAAAGCTGTGTTATTTCCTTTCATGTTTTGATGGTGTTAGTTACGAATAAAATTAACGTTTTATCTAATACTTGTGTTCATGTATATGTAACCAGCGTGTATATTCAATTAAAAGTGGTAGACACAATTTTGTTGTTAGTGGTTCTTAATTTGCCTATACGCCTACCCAGACAGCCATACATCAGGAATGTACAATGTAAATGTGTTTTTCTATTAAACACCTCCTTCACAGACGAAGACTGGTTATTTATAGAAAACCTTAGCCAAAACGCTATCGAAAGTCAATTACCAATGTATTTACCTATCATTTCCTATATATTTATTTCCAATCTACTATGTGTAATATCATTTTCAGACATCACGATCACTATATACTGCTCTTTTCATGATCATGTTCATATATGTTTGCTCTCAGATCCTTACATCAATTCATTAGTAAAAGTAATCGCTTTTTATGAGCTCTTATACTAATCTGTTCACTAGTAATATCTGTTACATATAAAATATCATCTTTACTGCAGCATATCATATCATCATATCATAGGCATCTCCAACACCATTATTCTTTAACATAAACTGATTCGACTATAAAGATGGTTTTATAAATTATATTTTTCTAATTGTATTGTATATAATGTCCAGCTTTCTCTGTTGTATTTAGGAGCGGTGTTCAAATAAGCCTTGTGGCTTGTTCACCAATCCATATTTCATTTTATGAAATAAAAATATGTTTAAACCATATATGTTTGCTGCTGAATATGTCTTCTCATAAGCTCACACGAACTTGTTGAACCCATCCAGTTCATGTATCTTTTCATTAAATGAAAACGTTTAAACAATCAAATGCCAATGTACAGCAATTCATTAAATAGCTATGGAACAATGTGTGAATAGAAAAACCAACAATTAATATATCATCTATTGACTACTATGTCTTTATAAATATAGTAGTTATTAAGAAACCATGGATTATTAAATAAAGGAGTTACATTATACTAATATATTTTGTATCATGCATAAGCGCCAAATAGTACAAGATTATAATTCTTCAAAGGAAAAGGGATAATAGAACTTTCGAAATACAACAAAGACGCTAATGAGCGGATTCCACAAGACAGGGAATTTAACTGAAAGCAAGAAAAACTAGTGGATCTTAAATTTCCAACTTAATCAAATAAAACAAAAAGTAACACATCCAATTGAAAATTTTGCTTTGTATTAATAAGGGCTTTGCTTTGCAATAACGATATAGCCATAATTGTCATAAATTAATTTAAATGGTTGTCGTGATAGTTTGATTGCTCAGAACTTTGAAGTCTGATTGATTGGAAAACAACAACCATGCTGCTAGATCAGTAATTAGTATACAAATCTAGATTTATACCATTGAATAATTAGATAGCCACTTTCTAGAATTGAAAACTGCATCTTAGCCTCAAACACCGCCTCTTTGAAGTCTAATTAGCACTAGAGAGGTAGGAAACACAAGCTAGCTGGTATATAAGGGGTGAGCAGTGTTCACCATAGGAAAGTAATACCAAGACAACACGTACACAACTCTGAAGAGAAACACAAAAGGTTAGAGGAAACATTGAAAAAGGTTGAAGAAAAACTCCTTGAAGACATAAGGTCTACCCACAAGGAATCAGAGCAACAAAACAAAGCTGGCAAAAATAAAAAACAAAACAAATCAGAAAAATATCTACCACCAATGATGAGAAAAAAACTCGCATACCCTCACAATTCTCAAAAAAACACTTCCAAAAAGTCACAACAACAAAGACAACAGGACCTTAGGGAAACACTTAATCGTAGAAACACTAAAGCACAACCAAAATCAAAACACACCAACAGTGTAGTGGATAGGATCATTCTATTCATAACCCAAGCAATTATCAACTCAACACCAACATACTCTGACAAAGAACACCAAAGAGATGTCAAGAGAATGTACTCAAACGCTATGAAACTAGGGCTATGTAGCTTAAGCTGGGAACACTTCTTTGAGAAAATCCACCAAAACAAACCATCAAATGTCACCTCTCGCTACCCAGTACGAAACAATTACTAGATCACACACGCTCAAACAATTAAGCCCCCCCCTCACTTGTAATGGCAGACTTCACTGTACTACAACAAAATGTCAACGGACTAGGCACCAATGGTGCCGAGCTTAAAATATTACTTCAAAACAAGACAATACAACCAAGCGTAATCCTTCTTCAGGAAACAAGATTATCTAAAAGAAGGGATTACAAAATCCCAGGTTATAATATAGTAAGAAAGGATCGTTTTACGGAGATAAGAAAAAACCCACATGGTGGACTAATAATTGGTGTAAAACATGGTATTGATTACAAATCCTTAGACATAAACATTGAAGGCATAGAAATCAATGGCGTAACAGTTAACATAAATGGTAATAAACAGACAAATGTTATAAATGTCTATTTACCCCACAGCACAAAAATTACAGTTGAAATACTCAACAAATTACTACCCTATCTCGCCAACTCAGCTTTTCTGGGAGGAGATTTTAATGCACACCATCGCCTCTGGGAGGCAGACGATAGAACCGATACAAGAGGTACAGTCATACAAAAATGGTTAGAGGATAACAAACTTGTTGTTCTCAACAATGGCGAACCTACTTTTCACAGGCTAACACAAGGTATATACACCACAATAGATCTTAGCATTATTACACCAGACCTAGTTAATGATGCTAGTTTATATGTTCATGACGACAGTTGGGGAAGTGATCACTTCCCACTATTCACCACACTAAAGAATAACAATACACAACAGGCACAAAAGAACAATACCCATAACAATTGGAATTTTAACAAAGCAAATTGGGAAATATTTCAAAATATTTGTGAGCAAAACCTAAACAACGATGTAATAAACGAGGATGTTAACATATACAACAAAAATATCACCGAGGCAATTATAAATGCTGCTAAGGTAGCCATTCCAACCAAAAGAATCCACAATCAAATACCTGTACCATGGTGGAATGAAGAAATTATGCAAGCAAGAAAAGAAAGAAAACTGCTCAGGAAAAAAGCCAAAAAGGATAAGAAGTTAATACAACAAGCGGCAGCAGCTAGAAATAGAGTCAAAACTCTAATAAGTAAGGCAAAAATCCAATCTTGGAAAAAAATGTGTAGCACATTAGATATCAAATCTAACTCAAGGCAAGTCTGGAAAAAGATTAATGTCTTTAGAGGTAAAAGCACTAAATCACATATTCCAATTATCAACAACAGCAAAACCAAACAGGAAAAAATCGACAATTTATGCAAACAATTCTCACAAGCAAGTTCAACCAATAATTACAAAACTGCTTTTCAAGATAAGGTAAAAAATACACAACCTTGTCCGAAGGACAAAAACAAGCCAAACCTATGGTACAATAAGTCATTCACAATATCAGAACTTAACAATATTGTAAATAATAAAAAAGGAACAGCATCTGGTATTGATCAAACCAGTTACACTATGCTTAAACATCTCCCCTATAAATGCAAACAAGTATTATTAGACTTCTACAACAAGCTATGGAAAGACGGCAATTTACCAACAGACTGGAAAGAAAGTCTTATTATACCATTACACAAACAGGGAAAAGACCCTACCAAATCCGATTCATATAGACCAGTCTCTTTAACATCTAATTTATGTAAAACACTCGAAGCTATGGCAACGAAAAGATTACAACACTATTTAGAAACCAACGAATTGATCACACAAAATCAATCAGGATATAGAAAATCCTATAGCACCACTGACCATATTGTTAGATTACAACACTCTATCAGACAAGCTCAACAAAATAATAAATTCACTACAGCAGTCTTTCTAGACTTCAGTAAAGCATTTGACATGGTCTGGAAAACAGGCTTGATACAAAAAGTTAAGAAAAAGGGCATACAAGGGGAAATGTTAAACTTTATAAACGACTTTATGTCAGACAGAACATTTCGTCTAAAAACAGATGATCAAATATCAGACAACTATAATTTAGAAAATGGGACCCCACAAGGAAGTATCATATCACCAACTTTGTTCAATATTATGATAGATGATCTATTTCACAAACTACCCAAACAAGTAAACACCTCACAATTCGCTGACGACGGGGCCCTTTGGGTCAGTCACAAATACCAACATGCAGCTGCAGAAATATTACAAAAAGCCTTAATCAAAGTAAATGAATGGACCCAAAATTGGGGATTTCAATTATCCACAAGCAAAACTGTATCAATTCTCTTTCGGCCAACACCCAGAGCCGACTGCAGACCACTGAAATTATACATTAATGAAGAACCATTAAACCAAGTTAAGTATGTCAAATTTTTAGGTATAATCTTTGATGAATATCTAACATGGAATCAACATATTGTTGAACTGTCACATAGATGCAAAAAAGATCTCAATATATTACGAATGCTTTCTCACACCACGTGGGGCAGCAGCAAGGAAATGTTACTCTTACTATATAAATCTCTGATTAAATCCAAACTGCACTATGGAGCAGAAGCTTGGTGCGACACTAGTCAAACCAACATACAAAAGCTAAAAACCATACAAAATCAAGCTTACAGATATATATCAGGATGCCTAAGTGGCACATCAATGGAGCTAATCAGACATGAACTAGGTGAACTCCCGCTAGAAAAAGAATGGGAAGATAATATTACCAACTATATTGTTAGATCAAAACATAAGCCATGTTTACAAAATATTATCACTCGTAAGAAACAAATAATGACAAAAAGAGTAAAAAAAATACCAACACCATTTGGTGTTACCATGAAAAATCACATAGACAAATATGACCTTGATACAATCGACGTTATATCTGACCCATATACCAAGCATATCTTAAAACCTCCAGACATCCCCGATATCCAAGTTGATATCAAATTGAAAGACCTCATAGACAAAACTAATCCCAAACCTAGTGACCTCAGTAACACTCAAGTCTATATAGAACACAACTACAATCAAACTGAATACATTCAAATCTTTACTGACGGGTCTAAAGATGAAAAAGGAAGAGTAGGCTCTGGGATAGCCTTCACTCACACAGGTGATGAAGATATATCCCTTAAACTACCAGACAAAACCTCTATCTTCACAGCTGAACTTGTAGCTATTCGACAAGCACTCGTTATCACTAAAGGCTACAAACACAAAAATATAGCTATATTTACAGATTCACTCAGCTCACTGCAAGCTATACAAAACAAAACGGAAAAAAATAGTCATGTACTTCTACATCAAATTTACCAGGGGTATAATTATCTAACTCAGGATAACAACAATGTTAGATTTATATGGGTGCCTTCCCACATAGGCCTAACAGGCAATGAAAGAGCCGACCGAGCAGCAAAAGCAGGTCTAACCCACAGCAATAATGTCAACATACCATTTACTAAAAACGAAATTAAGAGCATTGTAAAATCAATTACAACGGATGAATACAACAAAACCTTTAAAGGCAACTGGGGACATACCCAGTACTATCAAGTACAACCTACAAAACTTACAAAAGCTAAAAACTTCCACAACTTTAGAAGGGTTGATGTAGCCATAACTAGACTCAGGCTCAACAATGTTTGCAACGGGGTTTATCTCCACAAAATAGGGAAAGCACCAAATAATCTATGTAATCAATGTAATGTCGAAGACACCATAAATCACATTCTGTTTCAATGTGATAAATACAAAAAACACAGGGGACAACTCCTTGAAAATGTAAGCGCTAACAACCCACAAGAACTGTTAGCCAATGCTAAAAATTACCAGTACCTTTCAGTATTCCTACTACAAACCAAATTGTATAAAACATTATAATTAATAACCACCTAGCCTTACACCCAAACTCTTAACCATTACCTACCCCTCATCCCCTCCCCAATTTAAGGGTCACTAAACCCTAACAACCACCCCACGGGTAAAACTCCCAGAAGGACCCTACGCAAGCGAGACTGATCTCTTAAACCTCCTTCTTCTGGTAAGTGTTGGTCATGGCGACCCACGACCAGAGCTGGTTGGTGAGATGGGTTCACGATATACATTACCTCGGGACCACTCGCGCAAGCCTATACAAACAGGCGCGTAGGCTCCCAATGGGAGATTTCCACCCAACACCTAAAATAATATTTACCACTCCCATATTTGGGATAACTGGTAGGACTTGGGCACAGGGCAAAATGGTTAAAACTTTTCACTTAAAGTGCACGGTGTGGCTACCCCCGGCACTTCACTAAATTATAACTGGTAATTTTCCCAGTAGCAAACCTCAAAACCCTCACTGCCTGCTTCTTAATCGGGTTCAGTGGGGAGGACAGGTATTGTACCTTAAGTGTATGGTTAGACTACCCCCTGCACTTTACATAGGTACAATACCAGTCAGACGACCTTCAAGAAAGAAAAAACGCACATTGCGAAGATAACAACGCTGGAAACAACAGCAAATAACAGACTAAGTATATCAAACCAAAAAGATAAGTATTACTCCATTCACTCAATTATCAATAAATTTAGATATAAAACATTACTAATTACAAATAAATATAAATACAATTCAAACACAATTATTCAAATACAATTTTATCTTATCACAATTAAAAATACCATCTCAAATACTATATTAAACCTTTTTACTTCAATATAATTTCCCATACATAATATATTCTTTCTATCTCTTTCAGGTACCACGCCATTTCACAGCACTATTTATTTACTGACTATTCATAAAATCAGCCCCCCCCCTCACTCTATTCCAAATTCTAAATTAATTTTAACCACTTTAGAACTTTTATTAATTTTATTTGGGTGCCTAAGACCTATTCTAAATTTCATGCCCCTTTTTTTGGAAATAACTCAGGCTTAGACCCAACGTCGGCGACATCACCGTATGGTGAAGAAGACGTTAAACCCCAATCCAACAACAACATCACCATCACATCTCTCACTCAACTCTCGTCATCAGCTCAAAGATATATTTCGCTCAAAATGAATACTGACAGTTACAGTTGCCATGACTTGACAACGCCTAGAAGAAAGGTCATTCGGTGGTTGGAGGACCAGGCATTTAACCACCATGACTGTCAACGCTGTCTGAAGAAGAACATTTTCAGCAACCTTGCAAACACCACAACGTCAGTTCGCACCAAGGCCCTTCAAAGCCGCCTCCTTAGGATCAATAAACGACGCAGTCCTCTTCAAAAGAAAGATGAAGAACTTGCAGAAAGAACCAGAATACTTAGAATGAAAGCACAAGAACTTCTTCAAGAACCAAACAACACACCCAAGAAGGCAACCCTTACTCTCCGTAGAAGGGTCTTGCAAACTCGCCTGTCGCAGATGAAAAAGCGAGTCAGCTCCATAAGACGTAAAGATGCTGAATTCCACTCCAGAGGGCGTCAGCTGAAACTGAAGGCACAGCTTGTCCTGAACTCCTCCCTGACATCACTCTCGGAGGACGTATCTCCAGCAAATAACTTTGAAAGAAGCAGCATCACCAGGAGAGTCTTCAGATCTCGAGTGAAGAAGATAAACAAGACGACTCTTTCTCTGCAGAGACTACCCAAAGAGTCTGCTTCTAATTTGAAGACATACATCAAGGACGGACTTCATTGCACCATGTGCTGAATAACCCTAACATCCCTGTTTACATTTGTTATGTTTTACTTCTGTTATGTTATGTAAATAAAATCTGAATATAAGAGTCATTACTGGTTTTAGTATTAATGTGTTTATGATTCAGAATAGAACATCGACAGCAAAGCAAATTGAATATACACAATTATACACATTAAACGTTCCAACATTCCTTCATCTAATGAATAATATATTTAAAACAATACTCAAAACTGTGGAATAAGAGTAAAAACTGTTTGTAAGGACAACTTTTCTTCAATTATTTCTACTTTGAGTTCATTTTGCAGTAACGTTTGCGGCAAACTTGAGGTTGTTACATCAAAATTGAGGACAAAACGTATGATTATCCAATTAGTGGCTACTCTGAGATGAAAGAACATTAATAGCAGGAACCACAGCGTTAAGTGAATGTGATGACAAGGTCTCTTAGATCTACATTTAAAGGAGAGTTCTCAACATAAATGCCTCTCCTAATCCAATAGAACATGATATAAAATGGCAATAAATAGGTGTCGTTCCAGTTGCAGTAGCACTATTCGGAGCTCGATTCAAAGCGACCATTTACATCCTAACTTTATGATGGAAAAGTTAAACATCACTTGCTCTTCTCGGCGATCAACAAAGAAGGTTTCCAGATGGCTTCAGGAGCATCTAAGCATCGACTTCTTAACTGTTGTAAAACCAACTACAGCATCAGTGGCACCCAAAGAAGATACAGTTTCCTCGGACATAGTATCCATATCATCTGCACGTGAACTCAAGATGTGTCTCCAACACGGATTTAAATATACCTTGTGACAATGTCATGGAGATTGGTTACCAAAAGAAGAAATGTGTGCTACTGCCATTCGTTTTGAATGACGTTAATACCAAAAGGTTGACCATCAAAACATGTTGTCATCATAAAAAGGGACGGTTTCTTCGGATGCAGTCAACAGATCTTCTGCAACGGACACAAGATATTTTACAAACCTGTTTGCAATAGATATTAGGACCATTCCATGTTAACAAGTTCTCAAAAGAAGAAAGCTGTGTTATTTCCTTTCATGTTTTGATGGTGTTAGTTACGAATAAAATTAACGTTTTATCTAATACTTGTGTTCATGTATATGTAACCAGCGTGTATATTCAATTAAAAGTGGTAGACACAATTTTGTTGTTAGTGGTTCTTAATTTGCCTATACGCCTACCCAGACAGCCATACATCAGGAATGTACAATGTAAATGTGTTTTTCTATTAAACACCTCCTTCACAGACGAAGACTGGTTATTTATAGAAAACCTTAGCCAAAACGCTATCGAAAGTCAATTACCAATGTATTTACCTATCATTTCCTATATATTTATTTCCAATCTACTATGTGTAATATCATTTTCAGACATCACGATCACTATATACTGCTCTTTTCATGATCATGTTCATATATGTTTGCTCTCAGATCCTTACATCAATTCATTAGTAAAAGTAATCGCTTTTTATGAGCTCTTATACTAATCTGTTCACTAGTAATATCTGTTACATATAAAATATCATCTTTACTGCAGCATATCATATCATCATATCATAGGCATCTCCAACACCATTATTCTTTAACATAAACTGATTCGACTATAAAGATGGTTTTATAAATTATATTTTTCTAATTGTATTGTATATAATGTCCAGCTTTCTCTGTTGTATTTAGGAGCGGTGTTCAAATAAGCCTTGTGGCTTGTTCACCAATCCATATTTCATTTTATGAAATAAAAATATGTTTAAACCATATATGTTTGCTGCTGAATATGTCTTCTCATAAGCTCACACGAACTTGTTGAACCCATCCAGTTCATGTATCTTTTCATTAAATGAAAACGTTTAAACAATCAAATGCCAATGTACAGCAATTCATTAAATAGCTATGGAACAATGTGTGAATAGAAAAACCAACAATTAATATATCATCTATTGACTACTATGTCTTTATAAATATAGTAGTTATTAAGAAACCATGGATTATTAAATAAAGGAGTTACATTATACTAATATATTTTGTATCATGCATAAGCGCCAAATAGTACAAGATTATAATTCTTCAAAGGAAAAGGGATAATAGAACTTTCGAAATACAACAAAGACGCTAATGAGCGGATTCCACAAGACAGGGAATTTAACTGAAAGCAAGAAAAACTAGTGGATCTTAAATTTCCAACTTAATCAAATAAAACAAAAAGTAACACATCCAATCGAAAATTTTGCTTTGTATTAATAAGGGCTTTGCTTTGCAATAACGATATAGCCATAATTGTCATAAATTAATTTAAATGGTTGTCGTGATAGTTTGATTGCTCAGAACTTTGAAGTCTGATTGATTGGAAAACAACAACCATGCTGCTAGATCAGTAATTAGTATACAAATCTAGATTTATACCATTGAATAATTAGATAGCCACTTTCTAGAATTGAAAACTGCATCTTAGCCTCAAACACCGCCTCTTTGAAGTCTAATTAGCACTAGAGAGGTAGGAAACACAAGCTAGCTGGTATATAAGGGGTGAGCAGTGTTCACCATCACATCTCTCACTCAACTCTCGTCATCAGCTCAAAGATATATTTCGCTCAAAATGAATACTGACAGTTACAGTTGCCATGACTTGACAACGCCTAGAAGAAAGGTCATTCGGTGGTTGGAGGACCAGGCATTTAACCACCATGACTGTCAACGCTGTCTGAAGAAGAACATTTTCAGCAACCTTGCAAACACCACAACGTCAGTTCGCACCAAGGCCCTTCAAAGCCGCCTCCTTAGGATCAATAAACGACGCAGTCCTCTTCAAAAGAAAGATGAAGAACTTGCAGAAAGAACCAGAATACTTAGAATGAAAGCACAAGAACTTCTTCAAGAACCAAACAACACACCCAAGAAGGCAACCCTTACTCTCCGTAGAAGGGTCTTGCAAACTCGCCTGTCGCAGATGAAAAAGCGAGTCAGCTCCATAAGACGTAAAGATGCTGAATTCCACTCCAGAGGGCGTCAGCTGAAACTGAAGGCACAGCTTGTCCTGAACTCCTCCCTGACATCACTCTCGGAGGACGTATCTCCAGCAAATAACTTTGAAAGAAGCAGCATCACCAGGAGAGTCTTCAGATCTCGAGTGAAGAAGATAAACAAGACGACTCTTTCTCTGCAGAGACTACCCAAAGAGTCTGCTTCTAATTTGAAGACATACATCAAGGACGGACTTCATTGCACCATGTGCTGAATAACCCTAACATCCCTGTTTACACTTGTTATGTTTTACTTCTGTTATGTTATGTAAATAAAATCTGAATATAAGAGTCATTACTGGTTTTAGTATTAATGTGTTTATGATTCAGAATAGAACATCGACAGCAAAGCAAATTGAATATACACAATTATACACATTAAACGTTCCAACATTCCTTCATCTAATGAATAATATATTTAAAACAATACTCAAAACTGTGGAATAAGAGTAAAAACTGTTTGTAAGGACAACTTTTCTTCAATTATTTCTACTTTGAGTTCATTTTGCAGTAACGTTTGCGGCAAACTTGAGGTTGTTACATCAAAATTGAGGACAAAACGTATGATTATCCAATTAGTGGCTACTCTGAGATGAAAGAACATTAATAGCAGGAACCACAGCGTTAAGTGAATGTGATGACAAGGTCTCTTAGATCTACATTTAAAGGAGAGTTCTCAACATAAATGCCTCTCCTAATCCAATAGAACATGATATAAAATGGCAATAAATAGGTGTCGTTCCAGTTGCAGTAGCACTATTCGGAGCTCGATTCAAAGCGACCATTTACATCCTAACTTTATGATGGAAAAGTTAAACATCACTTGCTCTTCTCGGCGATCAACAAAGAAGGTTTCCAGATGGCTTCAGGAGCATCTAAGCATCGACTTCTTAACTGTTGTAAAACCAACTACAGCATCAGTGGCACCCAAAGAAGATACAGTTTCCTCGGACATAGTATCCATATCATCTGCACGTGAACTCAAGATGTGTCTCCAACACGGATTTAAATATACCTTGTGACAATGTCATGGAGATTGGTTACCAAAAGAAGAAATGTGTGCTACTGCCATTCGTTTTGAATGACGTTAATACCAAAAGGTTGACCATCAAAACATGTTGTCATCATAAAAAGGGACGGTTTCTTCGGATGCAGTCAACAGATCTTCTGCAACGGACACAAGATATTTCACAAACCTGTTTGCAATAGATATTAGGACCATTCCATGTTAACAAGTTCTCAAAAGAAGAAAGCTGTGTTATTTCCTTTCATGTTTTGATGGTGTTAGTTACGAATAAAATTAACGTTTTATCTAATACTTGTGTTCATGTATATGTAACCAGCGTGTATAATCAATTAAAAGTGGTAGACACAATTTTGTTGTTAGTGGTTCTTAATTTGCCTATACGCCTACCCAGACAGCCATACATCAGGAATGTACAATGTAAATGTGTTTTTCTATTAAACACCTCCTTCACAGACGAAGACTGGTTATTTATAGAAAACCTTAGCCAAAACGCTATCGAAAGTCAATTACCAATGTATTTACCTATCATTTCCTATATATTTATTTCCAATCTACTATGTGTAATATCATTTTCAGACATCACGATCACTATATACTGCTCTTTTCATGATCATGTTCATATATGTTTGCTCTCAGATCCTTACATCAATTCATTAGTAAAAGTAATCGCTTTTTATGAGCTCTTATACTAATCTGTTCACTAGTAATATCTGTTACATATAAAATATCATCTTTACTGCAGCATATCATATCATCATATCATAGGCATCTCCAACACCATTATTCTTTAACATAAACTGATTCGACTATAAAGATGGTTTTATAAATTATATTTTTCTAATTGTATTGTATATAATGTCCAGCTTTCTCTGTTGTATTTAGGAGCGGTGTTCAAATAAGCCTTGTGGCTTGTTCACCAATCCATATTTCATTTTATGAAATAAAAATATGTTTAAACCATATATGTTTGCTGCTGAATATGTCTTCTCATAAGCTCACACGAACTTGTTGAACCCATCCAGTTCATGTATCTTTTCATTAAATGAAAACGTTTAAACAATCAAATGCCAATGTACAGCAATTCATTAAATAGCTATGGAACAATGTGTGAATAGAAAAACCAACAATTAATATATCATCTATTGACTACTATGTCTTTATAAATATAGTAGTTATTAAGAAACCATGGATAATTAAATAAAGGAGTTACATTATACTAATATATTTTGTATCATGCATAAGCGCCAAATAGTACAAGATTATAATTCTTCAAAGGAAAAGGGATAATAGAACTTTCGAAATACAACAAAGACGCTAATGAGCGGATTCCACAAGACAGGGAATTTAACTGAAAGCAAGAAAAACTATTGGATCTTAAATTTCCAACTTAATCAAATAAAACAAAAAGTAACACATCCAATTGAAAATTTGGCTTTCAATTAATAAGGGCTTTGCTTTGCAATAACGATATAGCCATAATTGTCATAAATTAATTTAAATGCTTGTTGTGATAGTTTGATTGCTCAGAACTTTGAAGTCTGATTGATTGGAAAACAACAACCATGCTGCTAGATCAGTAATTAGTATACAAATCTAGATTGATACCATTGAATAATTAGATAGCCACTCTCTAGAATTGAAAACTGCATCTTAGCCTCAAACACCGCCTCCTTGAAGTCTAATTAGCACTAGAGAGGTAGGAAACACAAGCTAGCTGGTATATAAGGGGTGAGCAGTGTTCACCATCACATCTCTCACTCAACTCTCGTCATCAGCTCAAAGATATATTTCGCTCAAAATGAATACTGACAGTTACAGTTGCCATGACTTGACAACGCCTAGAAGAAAGGTCATTCGGTGGTTGGAGGACCAGGCATTTAACCACCATGACTGTCAACGCTGTCTGAAGAAGAACATTTTCAGCAACCTTGCAAACACCACAACGTCAGTTCGCACCAAGGCCCTTCAAAGCCGCCTCCTTAGGATCAATAAACGACGCAGTCCTCTTCAAAAGAAAGATGAAGAACTTGCAGAAAGAACCAGAATACTTAGAATGAAAGCACAAGAACTTCTTCAAGAACCAAACAACACACCCAAGAAGGCAACCCTTACTCTCCGTAGAAGGGTCTTGCAAACTCGCCTGTCGCAGATGAAAAAGCGAGTCAGCTCCATAAGACGTAAAGATGCTGAATTCCACTCCAGAGGGCGTCAGCTGAAACTGAAGGCACAGCTTGTCCTAAACTCCTCCCTGACATCACTCTCGGAGGACGTATCTCCAGCAAATAACTTTGAAAGAAGCAGCATCACCAGGAGAGTCTTCAGATCTCGAGTGAAGAAGATAAACAAAACGACTCTTTCTCTGCAGAGACTACCCAAAGAGTCTGCTTCTAATTTGAAGACATACATCAAGCACGGACTTCATTGCACCATGTGCTGAATAACCCTAACATCCCTGTTTACACTTGTTATGTTTTACTTCTGTTATGTTATGTAAATAAAATCTGAATATAAGAGTCATTACTGGTTTTAGTATTACTGTTTTTATGATTCAGAATAGAACATCGACAGCAGAGCAAATTGAATATACACAATTATACACATTAAACGTTCCAACATTCCTTCATCTAATGAATAATTTATTTAAAACAATACTCAAAACTGTGGAATAAGAGTAAAAACTGTTTGTAAGGACAACTTTTCTTCAATTATTTCTACTTTGAGTTCATTTTGCAGGAACGTTTGCGGCAAACTTGAGGTTGTTACATCAAAATTGAGGACAAAACGTATGATTATCCAATTAGTGGCTACTCTGAGATGAAAGAACATTAATAGCAGGAACCACAGCGTTAAGTGAATGTGATGACAAGGTCTCTTTGATCTACATTTAAAGGAGAGTTCTCAACATAATTCCCTCTCCTAATCCAATAGAACATGATATAAAATGGCCAAAAATAGGTGTCGTTCCAGTTGCAGTAGCACTATTCGGAGCTCGATTCAAAGCGACCATTTACATCCTAACCTTATGATGGAAAAGTTAAACATCACTTGCTCTTCTCGGCGATCAACAAAGAAGGTTTCCAGATGGCTTCAGGAGCATCTAAGCATCGACTTCTTAACTGTTGTAAAACCAACTACAGCATCAGTGGCACCCAAAGAAGATACAGTTTCCTCGGACATAGTATCCATATCATCTGCACATGAACTCAAGATGTGTCTCCAACACGGATTTAAATATACCTTGTGACAATGTCATGGAGATTGGTTACCAAAAGAAGAAATGTGTGCTACTGCGATTCGTTTTGAATGACGTTAATACCAAAAGGTTGACCATCAAAACATGTTGTCATCATAAAAAGGGACGGTTTCTTCGGATGCAGTCAACAGATCTTCTGCAACGGACACAAGATATTTCACAAACCTGTTTGCAATAGATATTAGGACCATTCCATGTTAACAAGTTCTCAAAAGAAGAAAGCTGTGTTATTTCCTTTCATGTTTTGATGGTGTTAGTTACGAATAAAATTAACGTTTTTATCTAATACTTGTGTTCATGTATATGTAACCAGCGTGTATAATCAATTAAATGTGGTGGACACAATTTTGTTGTTTGTGGTTCTTAATTTGCCTATACGCCTACCCAGACAGCCATACATCAGGAATGTACAATGTAAATGTGTTTTTCTATTAAACACCTCCTTCACAGACGAAGACTGGTTATTTATCGAAAACCTTAGCCAAAACGCTATCGAAAGTCAATTACCAATGTATTTACCTATCATTTCCTATACATTTATTTCCAATCTACTATGTGTAATATCATTTTCAGACATCACGATCACTATATACTGCTCTTTTCATGATCATGTTCATATATGTTTGCTCTCAGATCCTTACATCAATTCATTAGTAAAAGTAATCGCTTTTTATGAGCTCTTATACTAATCTGTTCACTAGTAATATCTGTTACATATAAAATATCATCTTTACTGCAGCATATCATATCATCATATCATAGGCATCTCCAACAACATTATTCTTTAACATAAACTGATTCGACTATAAAGATGGTTTTATAAATTATATTTTTCTAATTGTATTGTATATAATGTCCAGCTTTCTCTGTTGTATTTAGGAGCGGTGTTCAAATAAGCCTTGTGGCTTGTTCACCAATCCATATTTCATTTTATGAAATAAAAATATGTTTAAACCATATATATTTGCTGCTGAATATGTCTTCTCATAAGCTCACACGAACTTGTTGAACCCATCCAGTTCATGTATCTTTTCATTAAATGAAAACGTTTAAACAATCAAATGCCAATGTACAGCAATTCATTAAATAGCTATGGAACAATGTGTGAATAGAAAAACCAACAATTAATATATCATCTATTGACTACTATGTCTTTATAAATATAGTAGTTATTAAGAAACCATGGATAATTAAATAAAGGAGTTACATTATACTAATATATGTTGTATCATGCATAAGCGCCAAATAGTACAAGATTATAATTCTTCAAAGGAAAAGGGATAATAGAACTTTCGAAATACAACAAAGACGCTAATGAGCGGATTCCACAAGACAGGGAATTTAACTGAAAGCAAGAAAAACTATTGGATCTTAAATTTCCAACTTAATCAAATAAAACAAAAAGTAACACATCCAATTGAAAATTTGGCTTTCAATTAATAAGGGCTTTGCTTTGCAATAACGATATAGCCATAATTGTCATAAATTAATTTAAATGCTTGTTGTGATAGTTTGATTGCTCAGAACTTTGAAGTCTGATTGATTGGAAAACAACAACCATGCTGCTAGATCAGTAATTAGTATACAAATCTAGATTGATACCATTGACTAATTAGATAGCCACTCTCTAGAATTGAAAACTGCATCTTAGCCTCAAACACCGCCTCTTTGAAGTCTAATTAGCACTAGAGAGGTAGGAAACACAAGCTAGCTGGTATATAAGGGGTGAGCAGTGTTCACCATCACATCTCTCACTCAACTCTCGTCATCAGCTCAAAGATATATTTCGCTCAAAATGAATACTGACAGTTACAGTTGCCATGACTTGACAACGCCTAGAAGAAAGGTCATTCGGTGGTTGGAGGACCAGGCATTTAACCACCATGACTGTCAACGCTGTCTGAAGAAGAACATTTTCAGCAACCTTGCAAACACCACAACGTCAGTTCGCACCAAGGCCCTTCAAAGCCGCCTCCTTAGGATCAATAAACGACGCAGTCCTCTTCAAAAGAAAGATGAAGAACTTGCAGAAAGAACCAGAATACTTAGAATGAAAGCACAAGAACTTCTTCAAGAACCAAACAACACACCCAAGAAGGCAACCCTTACTCTCCGTAGAAGGGTCTTGCAAACTCGCCTGTCGCAGATGAAAAAGCGAGTCAGCTCCATAAGACGTAAAGATGCTGAATTCCACTCCAGAGGGCGTCAGCTGAAACTGAAGGCACAGCTTGTCCTGAACTCCTCCCTGACATCACTCTCGGAGGACGTATCTCCAGCAAAGAACTTTGAAAGAAGCAGCATCACCAGGAGAGTCTTCAGATCTCGAGTGAAGAAGATAAACAAGACGACTCTTTCTCTGCAGAGACTACCCAAAGAGTCTGCTTCTAATTTGAAGACATACATCAAGGACGGACTTCATTGCACCATGTGCTGAATAACCCTAACATCCCTGTTTACACTTGTTATGTTTTACTTCTGTTATGTTATGTAAATAAAATCTGAATATAAGAGTCATTACTGGTTTTAGTATTACTGTTTTTATGATTCAGAATAGAACATCGACAGCAGAGCAAATTGAATATACACAATTATACACATTAAACGTTCCAACATTCCTTCATCTAATGAATAATTTATTTAAAACAATACTCAAAACTGTGGAATAAGAGTAAAAACTGTTTGTAAGGACAACTTTTCTTCAATTATTTCTACTTTGAGTTCATTTTGCAGGAACGTTTGCGGCAAACTTGAGGTTGTTACATCAAAATTGAGGACAAAACGTATGATTATCCAATTAGTGGCTACTCTGAGATGAAAGAACATTAATAGCAGGAACCACAGCGTTAAGTGAATGTGATGACAAGGTCTCTTTGATCTACATTTAAAGGAGAGTTCTCAACATAATTCCCTCTCCTAATCCAATAGAACATGATATAAAATGGCCAAAAATAGGTGTCGTTCCAGTTGCAGTAGCACTATTCGGAGCTCGATTCAAAGCGACCATTTACATCCTAACCTTATGATGGAAAAGTTAAACATCACTTGCTCTTCTCGGCGATCAACAAAGAAGGTTTCCAGATGGCTTCAGGAGCATCTAAGCATCGACTTCTTAACTGTTGTAAAACCAACTACAGCATCAGTGGCACCCAAAGAAGATACAGTTTCCTCGGACATAGTATCCATATCATCTGCACATGAACTCAAGATGTGTCTCCAACACGGATTTAAATATACCTTGTGACAATGTCATGGAGATTGGTTACCAAAAGAAGAAATGTGTGCTACTGCGATTCGTTTTGAATGACGTTAATACCAAAAGGTTGACCATCAAAACATGTTGTCATCATAAAAAGGGACGGTTTCTTCGGATGCAGTCAACAGATCTTCTGCAACGGACACAAGATATTTCACAAACCTGTTTGCAATAGATATTAGGACCATTCCATGTTAACAAGTTCTCAAAAGAAGAAAGCTGTGTTATTTCCTTTCATGTTTTGATGGTGTTAGTTACGAATAAAATTAACGTTTTTATCTAATACTTGTGTTCATGTATATGTAACCAGCGTGTATAATCAATTAAATGTGGTGGACACAATTTTGTTGTTTGTGGTTCTTAATTTGCCTATACGCCTACCCAGACAGCCATACATCAGGAATGTACAATGTAAATGTGTTTTTCTATTAAACACCTCCTTCACAGACGAAGACTGGTTATTTATCGAAAACCTTAGCCAAAACGCTATCGAAAGTCAATTACCAATGTATTTACCTATCATTTCCTATACATTTATTTCCAATCTACTATGTGTAATATCATTTTCAGACATCACGATCACTATATACTGCTCTTTTCATGATCATGTTCATATATGTTTGCTCTCAGATCCTTACATCAATTCATTAGTAAAAGTAATCGCTTTTTATGAGCTCTTATACTAATCTGTTCACTAGTAATATCTGTTACATATAAAATATCATCTTTACTGCAGCATATCATATCATCATATCATAGGCATCTCCAACAACATTATTCTTTAACATAAACTGATTCGACTATAAAGATGGTTTTATAAATTATATTTTTCTAATTGTATTGTATATAATGTCCAGCTTTCTCTGTTGTATTTAGGAGCGGTGTTCAAATAAGCCTTGTGGCTTGTTCACCAATCCATATTTCATTTTATGAAATAAAAATATGTTTAAACCATATATATTTGCTGCTGAATATGTCTTCTCATAAGCTCACACGAACTTGTTGAACCCATCCAGTTCATGTATCTTTTCATTAAATGAAAACGTTTAAACAATCAAATGCCAATGTACAGCAATTCATTAAATAGCTATGGAACAATGTGTGAATAGAAAAACCAACAATTAATATATCATCTATTGACTACTATGTCTTTATAAATATAGTAGTTATTAAGAAACCATGGATAATTAAATAAAGGAGTTACATTATACTAATATATGTTGTATCATGCATAAGCGCCAAATAGTACAAGATTATAATTCTTCAAAGGAAAAGGGATAATAGAACTTTCGAAATACAACAAAGACGCTAATGAGCGGATTCCACAAGACAGGGAATTTAACTGAAAGCAAGAAAAACTATTGGATCTTAAATTTCCAACTTAATCAAATAAAACAAAAAGTAACACATCCAATTGAAAATTTGGCTTTCAATTAATAAGGGCTTTGCTTTGCAATAACGATATAGCCATAATTGTCATAAATTAATTTAAATGCTTGTTGTGATAGTTTGATTGCTCAGAACTTTGAAGTCTGATTGATTGGAAAACAACAACCATGCTGCTAGATCAGTAATTAGTATACAAATCTAGATTGATACCATTGACTAATTAGATAGCCACTCTCTAGAATTGAAAACTGCATCTTAGCCTCAAACACCGCCTCTTTGAAGTCTAATTAGCACTAGAGAGGTAGGAAACACAAGCTAGCTGGTATATAAGGGGTGAGCAGTGTTCACCATCACATCTCTCACTCAACTCTCGTCATCAGCTCAAAGATATATTTCGCTCAAAATGAATACTGACAGTTACAGTTGCCATGACTTGACAACGCCTAGAAGAAAGGTCATTCGGTGGTTGGAGGACCAGGCATTTAACCACCATGACTGTCAACGCTGTCTGAAGAAGAACATTTTCAGCAACCTTGCAAACACCACAACGTCAGTTCGCACCAAGGCCCTTCAAAGCCGCCTCCTTAGGATCAATAAATGACGCAGTCCTCTTCAAAAGAAAGATGAAGAACTTGCAGAAAGAACCAGAATACTTAGAATGAAAGCACAAGAACTTCTTCAAGAACCAAACAACACACCCAAGAAGGCAACCCTTACTCTCCGTAGAAGGGTCTTGCAAACTCGCCTGTCGCAGATGAAAAAGCGAGTCAGCTCCATAAGACGTAAAGATGCTGAATTCCACTCCAGAGGGCGTCAGCTGAAACTGAAGGCACAGCTTGTCCTGAACTCCTCCCTGACATCACTCTCGGAGGACGTATCTCCAGCAAAGAACTTTGAAAGAAGCAGCATCACCAGGAGAGTCTTCAGATCTCGAGTGAAGAAGATAAACAAGACGACTCTTTCTCTGCAGAGACTACCCAAAGAATCTGCTTCTAATTTGAAGACATACATCAAGGACGGACTTCATTGCACCATGTGCTGAATAACCCTAACATCCCTGTTTACACTTGTTATGTTTTACTTCTGTTATGTTATGTAAATAAAATCTGAATATAAGAGTCATTACTGGTTTTAGTATTACTGTTTTTATGATTCAGAATAGAACATCGACAGCAGAGCAAATTGAATATACACAATTATACACATTAAACGTTCCAACATTCCTTCATCTAATGAATAATTTATTTAAAACAATACTCAAAACTGTGGAATAAGAGTAAAAACTGTTTGTAAGGACAACTTTTCTTCAATTATTTCTACTTTGAGTTCATTTTGCAGGAACGTTTGCGGCAAACTTGAGGTTGTTACATCAAAATTGAGGACAAAACGTATGATTATCCAATTAGTGGCTACTCTGAGATGAAAGAACATTTTGTCTTAATGACGACTTGATAAAAATAGCAAACTGGGCAAAAACATGGAAAGTTGATTTTAACTCTACCAAAACTAAATCAATTTTATTTAGCAGAAAATCTAATCCAAATCCACATCCAGGCTTGTTCCTCAATGACGTTGGAATAGAGGAAACCTCAAGTCATAAACATTTAGGTATAACTCTTCAAAATAACTGCTCATGGGATAACCATATAGACGATATCGTTAAAGAGGTAAGCCCTATGATCAACTGTTTAAGAAGTTTTAAATATAGGTTAACTAGAAACACCTTACATCGTATGTATACGTCATTTATTCTTCCAATATTTGACTATTGCAGCCATATATATGACAATTGCTCAAAAATGCAGGCAAATATTTTAGAAAAACTGCAATTAGACGCTTTGCGGACGATATGCGGGGCTGTCCGCGGCACCAGTCATACTAAACTCTACAACGAAACCTCTACTGTCTCGCTTTCCGAAAGAAGAAGAGTCGCAAAACTAGTTACTTTCTTTAAAATGTATAATAACAGGTTACCCGTTTATTTAAACGAACTCATCCCCTCTTCTGTCTCTCAAGCTAGCAGTTACCCATTAAGAAATGCATCACATTTGCAAAATATACAATGCCGTACGGTTTTATATAAAAACTCATTCTTACCAGACTCTGTAATTCTCTGGAATGCTTTACCCGAACATGTTAAATCCCTTACTGACGTCAATGCTTTCAAAACTGCATTAATTTCAAGAAATAAGAATATTCACTTTGATCTAAATTTGGGCTCAAGGCGTTGTCAAATCCTTCACTGTCGTCTACGATTGGGGTGTAGCGATCTCAATGCTGATAAATTTAACAGACACATATCTGACAAAGCAGATTGCTCTTGCGGCCATGCCACTGAGGACGCACTTCATTACTTTTTCGTCTGTTCAAGATTCGATTCAGTTAGATCCAACAAATTCTATTATACAAATGGCTTTTCATTAGAAACAATTTTATATGGCCACCCATCTTTGAACACTGTTACCCAATCTGAAATTCTAAAATCAGTACATCTATTTATAATCAAAACTAAACGTTTTGACTGAACACGTATGATGCTGACTGCGGATATCAAAAATGTATTCAGCCATCATCTCCAATCTATAATGAACTTATTTTCAGTTTTACTACCTGTATTATAATTCTTAGCCACCATGTTTACTATATGTCGCTCTTGTCATGATCATGTTCATATATTTTGTTGTTGGAGCGGTCTTCACATAAGCTCACACGAGCTTGTTGACCAATCCAGTTCATGTATCTTTTCATGGAATAAATACGTTTAAACCAGATGAAAGAACATTAATAGCAGGAACCACAGCGTTAAGTGAATGTGATGACAAGGTCTCTTTGATCTACATTTAAAGGAGAGTTCTCAACATAAATCCCTCTCCTAATCCAATAGAACATGATATAAAATGGCCAAAACTAGGTGTCGTTCCAGTTGCAGTAGCACTATTCGGAGCTCGATTCAAAGCGACCATTTACATCCTAACTTTATGATGGAAAAGTTAAACATCACTTGCTCTTCTCGGCGATCAACAAAGAAGGTTTCCAGATGGCTTCAGGAGCATCTAAGCATCGACTTCTTAACTGTTGTAAAACCAACTACAGCATCAGTGGCACCCAAAGAAGATACAGTTTCCTCGGACATAGTATCCATATCATCTGCACGTGAACTCAAGATGTGTCTCCAACACGGATTTAAATATACCTTGTGACAATGTTATGGAGATTGGTTACCAAAAGAAGAAATGTGTGCTACTGCCATTCGTTTTGAATGACGTTAATACCAAAAGGTTGACCATCAAAACATGTTGTCATCATAAAAAGGGACGGTTTCTTCGGATGCAGTCAACAGATCTTCTGCAACGGACACAAGATATTTCACAAACCTGTTTGCAATAAATATTAGGACCATTCCATGTTAACAAGTTCTCAAAAGAAGAAAGCTGTGTTATTTCCTTTCATGTTTTGATGGTGTTAGTTACGAATAAAATTAACGTTTTTATCTAATACTTGTGTTCATGTATATGTAACCAGCGTGTATAATCAATTAAAAGTGGTGGACACAATTTTGTTGTTTGTGATTTAAACGGTATTTATTTCCAGATGGTACATGGAAAGGGGGATTGATAAACAGGGTTACCCCTATATTAATATCTCTCCCCGTGACGTTGACAGGATTTATACATTATAACATGAAAACGTACATTACAACAAGAAATAATGTCTTACACCAAGAACTGAATATGTACATTCAACAATTACCACAACCTATATACATGGACATTCAACAATTGAAAAATAAGAAATGTATGCTATTGCATGCTAACAAATATGACATTTAGTTTAAACTTTGTTTAATTCATTGTTGTTTGTGGTTCTTAATTTGCCTATACGCCTACCCAGACAGCCATACATCAGGAATGTACAATGTAAATGTGTTTTTCTATTAAACACCTCCTTCACAGACGAAGACTGGTTATTTATCGAAAACCTTAGCCAAAACGCTATCGAAAGTCAATTACCAATGTATTTACCTATCATTTCCTATATATTTATTTCCAATCTACTATGTGTAATATCATTTTCAGACATCACGATCACTATATACTGCTCTTTTCATGATCATGTTCATATATGTTTGCTGCTGAATATGTCTTCTCATAAGCTCACACGAACTTGTTGAACCCATCCAGTTCATGTATCTTTTCATTAAATGAAAACGTTTAAACAATCAAATGCCAATGTACAGCAATTCATTAAATAGCTATGGAACAATGTGTGAATAGAAAAACCAACAATTAATATATCATCTATTGACTACTATGTCTTTATAAATATAGTAGTTATTAAGAAACCATGGATTATTAAATAAAGGAGTTACATTATACTAATATATTTTGTATCATGCATAAGCGCCAAATAGTACAAGATTATAATTCTTCAAAGGAAAAGGGATAATAGAACTTTCGAAATACAACAAAGACGCTAATGAGCGGATTCCACAAGACAGGGAATTTAACTGAAAGCAAGAAAAACTATTGGATCTTAAATTTCCAACTTAATCAAATAAAACAAAAAGTAACACATCCAATTGAAAATTTGGCTTTCAATTAATAAGGGCTTTGCTTTGCAATAACGATATAGCCATAATTGTCATAAATTGATTGATTGGAAAACAACAACCATGCTGCTAGATCAGTAATTAGTATACAAATCTAGATTGATACCATTGAAAAATTAGATAGCCACTCTCTAGAATTGAAAACTGCATCTTAGCCTCAAACACCGCCTCTTTGAAGTCTAATTAGCACTAGAGAGGTAGGAAACACAAGCTAGCTGGTATATAAGGGGTGAGCAGTGTTCACCATCACATCTCTCACTCAACTCTCGTCATCAGCTCAAAGATATATTTCGCTCAAAATGAATACTGACAGTTACAGGTGCCATGACTTGACAACGCCTAGAAGAAAGGTCATTCGGTGGTTGGAGGACCAGGCATTTAACCACCATGACTGTCAACGCTGTCTGAAGAAGAACATTTTCAGCAACCTTGCAAACACCACAACGTCAGTTCGCACCAAGGCCCTTCAAAGCCGCCTCCTTAGGATCAATAAACGACGCAGTCCTCTTCAAAAGAAAGATGAAGAACTTGCAGAAGGACCAGAATACTTAGAATGAAAGCACAAGAACTTCTTCAAGAACCAAACAACACACCCAAGAAGGCAACCCTTACTCTCCGTAGAAGGGTCTTGCAAACTCGCCTGTCGCAGATGAAAAAGCGAGTCAGCTCCATAAGACGTAAAGATGCTGAATTCCACTCCAGAGGGCGTCAGCTGAAACTGAAGGCACAGCTTGTCCTGAACTCCTCCCTGACATCACTCTCGGAGGACGTATCTCCAGCAAAGAACTTTGAAAGAAGCAGCATCATCAGGAGAGTCTTCAGATCTCGAGTGAAGAAGATAAACAAAACGACTCTTTCTCTGCAGAGACTACCCAAAGAGTCTGCTTCTAATCTGAAGACATACATCAAGGACGGACTTCATTGCAGCATGTGCTGAATAACCCTAACATCCCTGTTTACACTTGTTATGTTTTACTTCTGTTATGTTATGTAAATAAAATCTGAATATAAGAGTCATTACTGGTTTTAGTATTACTGTTTTTATGATTCAGAATAGAACATCGACAGCAGAGCAAATTGAATATACACAATTATACACATTAAACGTTCCAACATTCCTTCATCTAATGAATAATTTATTTAAAACAATACTCAAAACTGTGGAATAAGAGTAAAAACTGTTTGTAAGGACAAACTTTTCTTCAATTATTTCTACTTTGAGTTCATTTTGCAGGAACGTTTGCGGCAAACTTGAGGTTGTTACATCAAAATTGAGGACAAAACGTATGATTATCCAATTAGTGGCTACTCTGAGATGAAAGAACATTAATAGCAGGAACCACAGCGTTAAGTGAATGTGATGACAAGGTCTCTTTGATCTACATTTAAAGGAGAGTTCTCAACATAAATCCCTCTCCTAATCCAATAGAACATGATATAAAATGGCCAAAACTAGGTGTCGTTCCAGTTGCAGTAGCACTATTCGGAGCTCGATTCAAAGCGACCATTTACATCCTAACTTTATGATGGAAAAGTTAAACATCACTTGCTCTTCTCGGCGATCAACAAAGAAGGTTTCCAGATGGCTTCAGGAGCATCTAAGCATCGACTTCTTAACTGTTGTAAAACCAACTACAGCATCAGTGGCACCCAAAGAAGATACAGTTTCCTCGGACATAGTATCCATATCATCTGCACGTGAACTCAAGATGTGTCTCCAACACGGATTTAAATATACCTTGTGACAATGTTATGGAGATTGGTTACCAAAAGAAGAAATGTGTGCTACTGCCATTCGTTTTGAATGACGTTAATACCAAAAGGTTGACCATCAAAACATGTTGTCATCATAACAAGGGACGGTTTCTTCGGATGCAGTCAACAGATCTTCTGCAACGGACACAAGATATTTCACAAACCTGTTTGCAATAAATATTAGGACCATTCCATGTTAACAAGTTCTCAAAAGAAGAAAGCTGTGTTATTTCCTTTCATGTTTTGATGGTGTTAGTTACGAATAAAATTAACGTTTTTATCTAATACTTGTGTTCATGTATATGTAACCAGCGTGTATAATCAATTAAAAGTGGTGGACACAATTTTGTTGTTTGTGGTTCTTAATTTGCCTATACGCCTATCCCGACAGCCATACATCAAGAACGTAAAATGTAAATGTGTTTTTCTATTAAACACCTCCTTCACAGACGAACACTGGTTATTTATCGAAAACCTTAGCCAAAACGCTATCGAAAGTCAATTACCAATATATTTACCTATAATTTCCTATATATTTATTCCAATCTACTATGTGTAATATCATTTTCAGACATCACGATCACTATACACTGCTCTTTTCATGATAATGTTCATATATGTTTGCTGCTGAAGATGTCTTCTCATAAGCTCACACGAACTTGTTGAACCCATCCAGTTCATGTATCTTTTCATTAAATGAAAACGTTTAAACAATCAAATGCCAATGTACAGCAATTCATTAAATACCTATGGAACAATGTGTGAATAGATCAACCAACAATTAATATATCATCTATTGACTATTATGTCTTTATAAATATAGTAGTTAATAATAAACCATGGATTATTAAATAAAGGAGTTACATTATGCTTATATATTTTGTATCATGCATAAGCGCCAAATAGTACAAGATTATAATTCTTCCAAGGAAAAGGGATAATAGAACTTTCGAAAAACAACAAAGACGCTAATGAGCTGATTCCATAAGACAGAGAATTTAACTGAAAGCAAGAAAAACTATTGGATCTTAAATTTCCAACTTAATCAAATAAAACAAAAAGTAACACATCCAATTGAAACGTTGGCTTTCAATTAATAAGGGCTTTGCAATAACGATATAGCCATAATTGTCATAAATTAATTTAAATGCTTGTTGTGATAGTTTGATTGCTCAGAACTTTGAAGTCTGATTGATTGGAAAACAACAACCATGCTGCTAGATCAGTAATTAGTATACAAATCTAGATTGATACCATTGAATAATAAGATAGCCACTCTCTAGAATTGAAAACTGCATCTTAGCCTCAAATACCGCCTCTTTGAAGTCTAATTAGCACTAGGGAGGTAGGAAACACAAGCTAGCTGGTATATAAGGGGTGAGCAGTGTTCACCATCCCATCTCTCACTCAACTCTCGTCATCAGCTCAAAGATATATTTCGCTCAAAATGAATACTGACAGTTACAGTTGCCATGACTTGACAACGCCTAGAAGAAAGGTCATTCGGTGGTTGGAGGACCACACATTTAACCACCATGACTGTCAACGCTGTCTGAAGAAGAACATTTTCAGCAACCTTGCAAACACCACAACGTCAGTTCGCACCAAGGCCCTTCAAAGCCGCCTCCTTAGGATCAATAAACGACGCAGTCCTCTTCAAAAGAAAGATGAAGAACTTGCAGAAGGACCAGAATACTTAGAATGAAAGCACAAGAACTTCTTCAAGAACCAAACAACACACCCAAGAAGGCAACCCTTACTCTCCGTAGAAGGGTCTTGCAAACTCGCCTGTCGCAGATGAAAAAGCGAGTCAGCTCCATAAGACGTAAAGATGCTGAATTCCACTCCAGAGGGCGTCAGCTGAAACTGAAGGCACAGCTTGTCCTGAACTCCTCCCTGACATCACTCTCGGAGGACGTATCTCCAGCAAAGAACTTTGAAAGAAGCAGCATCATCAGGAGAGTCTTCAGATCTCGAGTGAAGAAGATAAACAAAACGACTCTTTCTCTGCAGAGACTACCCAAAGAGTCTGCTTCTAATCTGAAGACATACATCAAGGACGGACTTCATTGCAGCATGTGCTGAATAACCCTAACATCCCTGTTTACACTTGTTATGTTTTACTTCTGTTATGTTATGTAAATAAAATCTGAATATAAGAGTCATTACTGGTTTTAGTATTACTGTTTTTATGATTCAGAATAGAACATCGACAGCAGAGCAAATTGAATATACACAATTATACACATTAAACGTTCCAACATTCCTTCATCTAATGAATAATTTATTTAAAACAATACTCAAAACTGTGGAATAAGAGTAAAAACTGTTTGTAAGGACAAACTTTTCTTCAATTATTTCTACTTTGAGTTCATTTTGCAGGAACGTTTGCGGCAAACTTGAGGTTGTTACATCAAAATTGAGGACAAAACGTATGATTATCCAATTAGTGGCTACTCTGAGATGAAAGAACATTAATAGCAGGAACCACAGCGTTAAGTGAATGTGATGACAAGGTCTCTTTGATCTACATTTAAAGGAGAGTTCTCAACATAAATCCCTCTCCTAATCCAATAGAACATGATATAAAATGGCCAAAACTAGGTGTCGTTCCAGTTGCAGTAGCACTATTCGGAGCTCGATTCAAAGCGACCATTTACATCCTAACTTTATGATGGAAAAGTTAAACATCACTTGCTCTTCTCGGCGATCAACAAAGAAGGTTTCCAGATGGCTTCAGGAGCATCTAAGCATCGACTTCTTAACTGTTGTAAAACCAACTACAGCATCAGTGGCACCCAAAGAAGATACAGTTTCCTCGGACATAGTATCCATATCATCTGCACGTGAACTCAAGATGTGTCTCCAACACGGATTTAAATATACCTTGTGACAATGTCATGGAGATTGGTTACCAAAAGAAGAAATGTGTGCTACTGCCATTCGTTTTGAATGACGTTAATACCAAAAGGTTGACCATCAAAACATGTTGTCATCATAAAAAGGGACGGTTTCTTCGGATGCAGTCAACAGATCTTCTGCAACGGACACAAGATATTTCACAAACCTGTTTGCAATAAATATTAGGACCATTCCATGTTAACAAGTTCTCAAAAGAAGAAAGCTGTGTTATTTCCTTTCATGTTTTGATGGTGTTAGTTACGAATAAAATTAACGTTTTTATCTAATACTTGTGTTCATGTATATGTAACCAGCGTGTATAATCAATTAAAAGTGGTGGACACAATTTTGTTGTTTGTGATTTAAACGGTATTTATTTCCAGATGGTACATGGAAAGGGGGATTGATAAACAGGGTTACCCCTATATTAATATCTCTCCCCGTGACGTTGACAGGATTTATACATTATAACATGAAAACGTACATTACAACAAGAAATAATGTCTTACACCAAGAACTGAATATGTACATTCAACAATTACCACAACCTATATACATGGACATTCAACAATTGAAAAATAAGAAATGTATGCTATTGCATGCTAACAAATATGACATTTAGTTTAAACTTTGTTTAATTCATTGTTGTTTGTGGTTCTTAATTTGCCTATACGCCTACCCAGACAGCCATACATCAGGAATGTACAATGTAAATGTGTTTTTCTATTAAACACCTCCTTCACAGACGAAGACTGGTTATTTATCGAAAACCTTAGCCAAAACGCTATCGAAAGTCAATTACCAATGTATTTACCTATCATTTCCTATATATTTATTTCCAATCTACTATGTGTAATATCATTTTCAGACATCACGATCACTATATACTGCTCTTTTCATGATCATGTTCATATATGTTTGCTGCTGAATATGTCTTCTCATAAGCTCACACGAACTTGTTGAACCCATCCAGTTCATGTATCTTTTCATTAAATGAAAACGTTTAAACAATCAAATGCCAATGTACAGCAATTCATTAAATAGCTATGGAACAATGTGTGAATAGAAAAACCAACAATTAATATATCATCTATTGACTACTATGTCTTTATAAATATAGTAGTTATTAAGAAACCATGGATTATTAAATAAAGGAGTTACATTATACTAATATATTTTGTATCATGCATAAGCGCCAAATAGTACAAGATTATAATTCTTCAAAGGAAAAGGGATAATAGAACTTTCGAAATACAACAAAGACGCTAATGAGCGGATTCCACAAGACAGGGAATTTAACTGAAAGCAAGAAAAACTATTGGATCTTAAATTTCCAACTTAATCAAATAAAACAAAAAGTAACACATCCAATTGAAAATTTGGCTTTCAATTAATAAGGGCTTTGCTTTGCAATAACGATATAGCCATAATTGTCATAAATTGATTGATTGGAAAACAACAACCATGCTGCTAGATCAGTAATCAGTATACAAATCTAGATTGATACCATTGAAAAATTAGATAGCCACTCTCTAGAATTGAAAACTGCATCTTAGCCTCAAACACCGCCTCTTTGAAGTCTAATTAGCACTAGAGAGGTAGGAAACACAAGCTAGCTGGTATATAAGGGGTGAGCAGTGTTCACCATCACATCTCTCACTCAACTCTCGTCATCAGCTCAAAGATATATTTCGCTCAAAATGAATACTGACAGTTACAGGTGCCATGACTTGACAACGCCTAGAAGAAAGGTCATTCGGTGGTTGGAGGACCAGGCATTTAACCACCATGACTGTCAACGCTGTCTGAAGAAGAACATTTTCAGCAACCTTGCAAACACCACAACGTCAGTTCGCACCAAGGCCCTTCAAAGCCGCCTCCTTAGGATCAATAAACGACGCAGTCCTCTTCAAAAGAAAGATGAAGAACTTGCAGAAGGACCAGAATACTTAGAATGAAAGCACAAGAACTTCTTCAAGAACCAAACAACACACCCAAGAAGGCAACCCTTACTCTCCGTAGAAGGGTCTTGCAAACTCGCCTGTCGCAGATGAAAAAGCGAGTCAGCTCCATAAGACGTAAAGATGCTGAATTCCACTCCAGAGGGCGTCAGCTGAAACTGAAGGCACAGCTTGTCCTGAACTCCTCCCTGACATCACTCTCGGAGGACGTATCTCCAGCAAAGAACTTTGAAAGAAGCAGCATCATCAGGAGAGTCTTCAGATCTCGAGTGAAGAAGATAAACAAAACGACTCTTTCTCTGCAGAGACTACCCAAAGAGTCTGCTTCTAATCTGAAGACATACATCAAGGACGGACTTCATTGCAGCATGTGCTGAATAACCCTAACATCCCTGTTTACACTTGTTATGTTTTACTTCTGTTATGTTATGTAAATAAAATCTGAATATAAGAGTCATTACTGGTTTTAGTATTACTGTTTTTATGATTCAGAATAGAACATCGACAGCAGAGCAAATTGAATATACACAATTATACACATTAAACGTTCCAACATTCCTTCATCTAATGAATAATTTATTTAAAACAATACTCAAAACTGTGGAATAAGAGTAAAAACTGTTTGTAAGGACAAACTTTTCTTCAATTATTTCTACTTTGAGTTCATTTTGCAGGAACGTTTGCGGCAAACTTGAGGTTGTTACATCAAAATTGAGGACAAAACGTATGATTATCCAATTAGTGGCTACTCTGAGATGAAAGAACATTAATAGCAGGAACCACAGCGTTAAGTGAATGTGATGACAAGGTCTCTTTGATCTACATTTAAAGGAGAGTTCTCAACATAAATCCCTCTCCTAATCCAATAGAACATGATATAAAATGGCCAAAACTAGGTGTCGTTCCAGTTGCAGTAGCACTATTCGGAGCTCGATTCAAAGCGACCATTTACATCCTAACTTTATGATGGAAAAGTTAAACATCACTTGCTCTTCTCGGCGATCAACAAAGAAGGTTTCCAGATGGCTTCAGGAGCATCTAAGCATCGACTTCTTAACTGTTGTAAAACCAACTACAGCATCAGTGGCACCCAAAGAAGATACAGTTTCCTCGGACATAGTATCCATATCATCTGCACGTGAACTCAAGATGTGTCTCCAACACGGATTTAAATATACCTTGTGACAATGTTATGGAGATTGGTTACCAAAAGAAGAAATGTGTGCTACTGCCATTCGTTTTGAATGACGTTAATACCAAAAGGTTGACCATCAAAACATGTTGTCATCATAACAAGGGACGGTTTCTTCGGATGCAGTCAACAGATCTTCTGCAACGGACACAAGATATTTCACAAACCTGTTTGCAATAAATATTAGGACCATTCCATGTTAACAAGTTCTCAAAAGAAGAAAGCTGTGTTATTTCCTTTCATGTTTTGATGGTGTTAGTTACGAATAAAATTAACGTTTTTATCTAATACTTGTGTTCATGTATATGTAACCAGCGTGTATAATCAATTAAAAGTGGTGGACACAATTTTGTTGTTTGTGGTTCTTAATTTGCCTATACGCCTATCCCGACAGCCATACATCAAGAACGTAAAATGTAAATGTGTTTTTCTATTAAACACCTCCTTCACAGACGAACACTGGTTATTTATCGAAAACCTTAGCCAAAACGCTATCGAAAGTCAATTACCAATATATTTACCTATAATTTCCTATATATTTATTCCAATCTACTATGTGTAATATCATTTTCAGACATCACGATCACTATACACTGCTCTTTTCATGATAATGTTCATATATGTTTGCTGCTGAAGATGTCTTCTCATAAGCTCACACGAACTTGTTGAACCCATCCAGTTCATGTATCTTTTCATTAAATGAAAACGTTTAAACAATCAAATGCCAATGTACAGCAATTCATTAAATACCTATGGAACAATGTGTGAATAGATCAACCAACAATTAATATATCATCTATTGACTATTATGTCTTTATAAATATAGTAGTTAATAATAAACCATGGATTATTAAATAAAGGAGTTACATTATGCTTATATATTTTGTATCATGCATAAGCGCCAAATAGTACAAGATTATAATTCTTCCAAGGAAAAGGGATAATAGAACTTTCGAAAAACAACAAAGACGCTAATGAGCTGATTCCATAAGACAGAGAATTTAACTGAAAGCAAGAAAAACTATTGGATCTTAAATTTCCAACTTAATCAAATAAAACAAAAAGTAACACATCCAATTGAAACGTTGGCTTTCAATTAATAAGGGCTTTGCAATAACGATATAGCCATAATTGTCATAAATTAATTTAAATGCTTGTTGTGATAGTTTGATTGCTCAGAACTTTGAAGTCTGATTGATTGGAAAACAACAACCATGCTGCTAGATCAGTAATTAGTATACAAATCTAGATTGATACCATTGAATAATAAGATAGCCACTCTCTAGAATTGAAAACTGCATCTTAGCCTCAAATACCGCCTCTTTGAAGTCTAATTAGCACTAGGGAGGTAGGAAACACAAGCTAGCTGGTATATAAGGGGTGAGCAGTGTTCACCATCCCATCTCTCACTCAACTCTCGTCATCAGCTCAAAGATATATTTCGCTCAAAATGAATACTGACAGTTACAGTTGCCATGACTTGACAACGCCTAGAAGAAAGGTCATTCGGTGGTTGGAGGACCACACATTTAACCACCATGACTGTCAACGCTGTCTGAAGAAGAACATTTTCAGCAACCTTGCAAACACCACAACGTCAGTTCGCACCAAGGCCCTTCAAAGCCGCCTCCTTAGGATCAATAAACGACGCAGTCCTCTTCAAAAGAAAGATGAAGAACTTGCAGAAGGACCAGAATACTTAGAATGAAAGCACAAGAACTTCTTCAAGAACCAAACAACACACCCAAGAAGGCAACCCTTACTCTCCGTAGAAGGGTCTTGCAAACTCGCCTGTCGCAGATGAAAAAGCGAGTCAGCTCCATAAGACGTAAAGATGCTGAATTCCACTCCAGAGGGCGTCAGCTGAAACTGAAGGCACAGCTTGTCCTGAACTCCTCCCTGACATCACTCTCGGAGGACGTATCTCCAGCAAAGAACTTTGAAAGAAGCAGCATCATCAGGAGAGTCTTCAGATCTCGAGTGAAGAAGATAAACAAAACGACTCTTTCTCTGCAGAGACTACCCAAAGAGTCTGCTTCTAATCTGAAGACATACATCAAGGACGGACTTCATTGCAGCATGTGCTGAATAACCCTAACATCCCTGTTTACACTTGTTATGTTTTACTTCTGTTATGTTATGTAAATAAAATCTGAATATAAGAGTCATTACTGGTTTTAGTATTACTGTTTTTATGATTCAGAATAGAACATCGACAGCAGAGCAAATTGAATATACACAATTATACACATTAAACGTTCCAACATTCCTTCATCTAATGAATAATTTATTTAAAACAATACTCAAAACTGTGGAATAAGAGTAAAAACTGTTTGTAAGGACAAACTTTTCTTCAATTATTTCTACTTTGAGTTCATTTTGCAGGAACGTTTGCGGCAAACTTGAGGTTGTTACATCAAAATTGAGGACAAAACGTATGATTATCCAATTAGTGGCTACTCTGAGATGAAAGAACATTAATAGCAGGAACCACAGCGTTAAGTGAATGTGATGACAAGGTCTCTTTGATCTACATTTAAAGGAGAGTTCTCAACATAAATCCCTCTCCTAATCCAATAGAACATGATATAAAATGGCCAAAACTAGGTGTCGTTCCAGTTGCAGTAGCACTATTCGGAGCTCGATTCAAAGCGACCATTTACATCCTAACTTTATGATGGAAAAGTTAAACATCACTTGCTCTTCTCGGCGATCAACAAAGAAGGTTTCCAGATGGCTTCAGGAGCATCTAAGCATCGACTTCTTAACTGTTGTAAAACCAACTACAGCATCAGTGGCACCCAAAGAAGATACAGTTTCCTCGGACATAGTATCCATATCATCTGCACGTGAACTCAAGATGTGTCTCCAACACGGATTTAAATATACCTTGTGACAATGTCATGGAGATTGGTTACCAAAAGAAGAAATGTGTGCTACTGCCATTCGTTTTGAATGACGTTAATACCAAAAGGTTGACCATCAAAACATGTTGTCATCATAAAAAGGGACGGTTTCTTCGGATGCAGTCAACAGATCTTCTGCAACGGACACAAGATATTTCACAAACCTGTTTGCAATAGATATTAGGACCATTCCATGTTAACAAGTTCTCAAAAGAAGAAAGCTGTGTTATTTCCTTTCATGTTTTGATGGTGTTAGTTACGAATAAAATTAACGTTTTTATCTAATACTTGTGTTCATGTATATGTAACCAGCGTGTATAATCAATTAAAAGTGGTGGACACAATTTTGTTGTTTGTGGTTCTTAATTTGCCTATACGCCTATCCCGACAGCCATACATCAAGAACGTAAAATGTAAATGTGTTTTTCTATTAAACACCTCCTTCACAGACGAACACTGGTTATTTATCGAAAACCTTAGCCAAAACGCTATCGAAAGTCAATTACCAATATATTTACCTATAATTTCCTATATATTTATTCCAATCTACTATGTGGAATATCATTTTCAGACATCACGATCACTATACACTGCTCTTTTCATGATAATGTTCATATATGTTTGCTGCTGAAGATGTCTTCTCATAAGCTCACACGAACTTGTTGAACCCATCCAGTTCATGTATCTTTTCATTAAATGAAAACGTTTAAACAATCAAATGCCAATGTACAGCAATTCATTAAATACCTATGGAACAATGTGTGAATAGATCAACCAACAATTAATATATCATCTATTGACTATTATGTCTTTATAAATATAGTAGTTAATAATAAACCATGGATTATTAAATAAAGGAGTTACATTATGCTTATATATTTTGTATCATGCATAAGCGCCAAATAGTACAAGATTATAATTCTTCCAAGGAAAAGGGATAATAGAACTTTCGAAAAACAACAAAGACGCTAATGAGCTGATTCCATAAGACAGAGAATTTAACTGAAAGCAAGAAAAACTATTGGATCTTAAATTTCCAACTTAATCAAATAAAACAAAAAGTAACCCATCCAATTGAAACGTTGGCTTTCAATTAATAAGGGCTTTGCAATAACGATATAGCCATAATTGTCATAAATTAATTTAAATGCTTGTTGTGATAGTTTGATTGCTCAGAACTTTGAAGTCTGATTGATTGGAAAACAACAACCATACTGCTAGATCAGTAATTAGTATACAAATCTAGATTGATACCATTGAATAATAAGATAGCCACTCTCTAGAATTGAAAACTGCATCTTAGCCTCAAATACCGCCTCTTTGAAGTCTAATTAGCACTAGGGAGGTAGGAAACACAAGCTAGCTGGTATATAAGGGGTGAGCAGTGTTCACCATCCCATCTCTCACTCAACTCTCGTCATCAGCTCAAAGATATATTTCGCTCAAAATGAATACTGACAGTTACAGTTGCCATGACTTGACAACGCCTAGAAGAAAGGTCATTCGGTGGTTGGAGGACGACACATTTAACCACCATGACTGTCAACGCTGTCTGAAGAAGAACATTTTCAGCAACCTTGCAAACACCACAACGTCAGTTCGCACCAAGGCCCTTCAAAGCCGCCTCCTTAGGATCAATAAACGACGCAGTCCTCTTCAAAAGAAAGATGAAGAACTTGCAGAAAGAACCAGAATACTTAGAATGAAAGCACAAGAACTTCTTCAAGAACCAAACAACACACCCAAGAAGGCAACCCTTAATCTCCGTAGAAGGGTCTTGCAAACTCGCCTGTCGCAGATGAAAAAGCGAGTCAGCTCCATAAGACGTAAAGATGCTGAATTCCACTCTAGAGGGCGTCAGCTGAAACTGAAGGCACAGCTTGTCCTGAACTCCTCCCTGACATCACTCTCGGAGGACGCATCTCCAGCAATGAACTTTGAAAGAAGCAGCATCACCAGGAGAGTCTTCAGATCTCGAGTGAAGAAGATAAACAAGACGACTCTTTCTCTGCAGAGACTACCCAAAGAGTCTGCTTCTAATTTGAAGACATACATCAAGGACGGACTACATTGTACCATGTGCTGAATAACCCTTACATCCATGTTTACACTTGTTATGTTTTACTTCTGTTATGTTATTTAAATAAAATCTGAATATAAGAGTCATTACTGGTTTTAGTATTACTGTTTTTATTATTCAGAATAGAACATCGACAGCAGAGCAAATTGAATATACACAATTATACACATGAAACTTTCCAACATTTCTTCATCTAATGAATAATTTATTTAAAACAATACTCAAAACTGTGGAATAAGAGTAAAAACTGTTTGTAAGGACAACTTTTCTTCAATAATTTCTACTTTGAGTTCATTTTGCAGTAATGTTTGCGGCAAACTTGAGGTTGTTACATCAAAATTGAGGACAAAACGTATGATTATCCAATTAGTGGCTACTCTGAGATGAAAGAACATTAATAGCAGGAAACACAGCGTTAAGTGAATGTGATGACAAGGTCTCTTTGATCTACATTTAAAGGAGAGTTCTCAACATAAATCCCTCTCCTAATCCAATAGAACATGATATAAAATGGCCCAAAATAGGTGTCCTTCAAGTTGCAGAAGTACTATTCGGAGCTCGATTCAAAATGACTATTTACATCCTAACTTTATGATGGAAAAGTTAAACATCACTTGCTCTTCTCGGCGATCAACAAAGAAAGTTTCCAGATGGCTTCAGGAGCATCTAAGCATCGACTTCTTAACTGTTGTAAAACCAACTACAGCATCAGTGGCACCCAAGGAAGATACAGTTTCCTCGGACATAGTATCCATATCATCTGCACGTGAACTCAAGATATGTCTCCAACACGGATATAAATATACCTTGTGACAATGTCATGGAGATTGGTTACCAAAAGAAGTAATGTGTGCTACTGCCATTCGTTTTGAATGACGTTAATACCAAAAGGTTGACCATCAAAACATTTTGTCATCATAAGAAAGGGATGGTTTCTTCGGATGCAGTCAACAGATCTTCTGCAACTGACACAAGATATTTCACAAACCTGTTTGCAATAGATATTAGGACCATTCCATGTTAACAAGTTCTCAAAAGAAGAAAGCTGTGTTATTTCCTTTCATGTTTTGATGGTGTAAATTACGAATAAAATCAACGTTTTCATCTAATACTTGTGTTCATGTATATGTAACCAGCGTGTATAATCAATTAAAAGTGGTGGACACAATTTTGTTGTTTGTGGTTCTTAATTTGCCTATACGCCTATCCCGACAGCCATACATCAAGAATGTAAAATGTAAATGTGTTTTTCTATTAAACACCTCCTTCACAGACGAACACTGGTAATTTATCAAAAACCTTAGCCAAAACGCTATCGAAAGTCAATTACCAATATATTTACCTATAATTTCCTATTTATTTATTCCAATCTACTATGTGTAATATCATTTTCAGACATCACGATCACTATACACTGCTCTTTTCATGATAATGTTCATATATGTTTGCTGCTGAAGATGTCTTCTCATAAGCTCACACGAACTTGTTGAACCCATCCAGTTCATGTATCTTTTCATTAAATGAAAACGTTTAAACAATCAAATGCCAATGTACAGCAATTCATTAAATACCTATGGAACAATGTGTGAATAGATCAACCAACAATTAATATATCATCTATTGACTATTATGTCTTTATAAATATAGTAGTTAATAATAAACCATGGATTATTAAATAAAGGAGTTACATTATGCTTATATATTTTGTATCATGCATAAGCGCCAAATAGTACAAGATTATAATTCTTCCAAGGAAAAGGGATAATAGAACTTTCGAAAAACAACAAAGACGCAAATGAGCTGATTCCATAAGACAGAGAATTTAACTGAAAGCAAGAAAAACTATTGGATCTTAAATTTCCAACTTAATCAAATAAAACAAAAAGTAACACATCCAATTGAAACGTTGGCTTTCAATTAATAAGGGCTTTGCAATAACGATATAGCCATAATTGTCATAAATTAATTTAAATGCTTGTTGTGATAGTTTGATTGCTCAGAACTTTGAAGTCTGATTGATTGGAAAACAACAACCATGCTGCTAGATCAGTAATTAGTATACAAATCTAGATTGATACCATTGAATAATAAGATAGCCACTCTCTAGAATTGAAAACTGCATCTTAGCCTCAAATACCGCCTCTTTGAAGTCTAATTAGCACTAGGGAGGTAGGAAACACAAGCTAGCTGGTATATAAGGGGTGAGCAGTCTTCACCATCCCATCTCTCACTCAACTCTCGTCATCAGCTCAAAGATATATTTCGCTCAAAATGAATACTGACAGTTACAGTTGCCATGACTTGACAACGCCTAGAAGAAAGGTCATTCGGTGGTTGGAGGACCACACATTTAACCACCATGACTGTCAACGCTGTCTGAAGAAGAACATTTTCAGCAACCTTGCAAACACCACAACGTCAGTTCGCACCAAGGCCCTTCAAAGCCGCCTCCTTAGGATCAATAAACGACGCAGTCCTCTTCAAAAGAAAGATGAAGAACTTGCAGAAAGAACCAGAATACTTAGAATGAAAGCACAAGAACTTCTTCAAGAACCAAACAGCACACCCAAGAAGGCAACCCTTACTCTCCGTAGAAGGGTCTTGCAAACTCGCCTGTCGCAGATGAAAAAGCGAGTCAGCTCCATAAGACGTAAAGATGCTGAATTCCACTCTAGAGGGCGTCAGCTGAAACTGAAGGCACAGCTTGTCCTGAACTCCTCCCTGACATCACTCTCGGAGGACGCATCTCCAGCAATGAACTTTGAAAGAAGCAGCATCACCAGGAGAGTCTTCAGATCTCGAGTGAAGAAGATAAACAAGACGACTCTTTCTCTGCAGAGACTACCCAAAGAGTCTGCTTCTAATTTGAAGACATACATCAAGGACGGACTACATTGTACCATGTGCTGAATAACCCTTACATCCATGTTTACACTTGTTATGTTTTACTTCTGTTATGTTATTTAAATAAAATCTGAATATAAGAGTCATTACTGGTTTTAGTATTACTGTTTTTATTATTCAGAATAGACCATCGACAGCAGAGCAAATTGAATATACACAATTATACACATGAAACTTTCCAACATTTCTTCATCTAATGAATAATTTATTTAAAACAATACTCAAAACTGTGGAATAAGAGTAAAAACTGTTTGTAAGGACAACTTTTCTTCAATAATTTCTACTTTGAGTTCATTTTGCAGTAATGTTTGCGGCAAACTTGAGGTTGTTACATCAAAATTGAGGACAAAACGTATGATTATCCAATTAGTGGCTACTCTGAGATGAAAGAACATTAATAGCAGGAAACACAGCGTTAAGTGAATGTGATGACAAGGTCTCTTTGATCTACATTTAAAGGAGAGTTCTCAACATAAATCCCTCTCCTAATCCAATAGAACATGATATAAAATGGCCCAAAATAGGTGTCCTTCAAGTTGCAGAAGTACTATTCGGAGCTCGATTCAAAACGACTATTTACATCCTAACTTTATGATGGAAAAGTTAAACATCACTTGCTCTTCTCGGCGATCAACAAAGAAAGTTTCCAGATGGCTTCAGGAGCATCTAAGCATCGACTTCTTAACTGTTGTAAAACCAACTACAGCATCAGTGGCACCCAAGGAAGATACAGTTTCCTCGGACATAGTATCCATATCATCTGCACGTGAACTCAAGATATGTCTCCAACACGGATATAAATATACCTTGTGACAATGTCATGGAGATTGGTTACCAAAAGAAGTAATGTGTGCTACTGCCATTCGTTTTGAATGACGTTAATACCAAAAGGTTGACCATCAAAACATTTTGTCATCATAAGAAAGGGATGGTTTCTTCGGATGCAGTCAACAGATCTTCTGCAACTGACACAAGATATTTCACAAACCTGTTTGCAATAGATATTAGGACCATTCCATGTTAACAAGTTCTCAAAAGAAGAAAGCTGTGTTATTTCCTTTCATGTTTTGATGGTGTAAATTACGAATAAAATCAACGTTTTCATCTAATACTTGTGTTCATGTATATGTAACCAGCGTGTATAATCAATTAAAAGTGGTGGACACAATTTTGTTGTTTGTGGTTCTTAATTTGCCTATACGCCTATCCCGACAGCCATACATCAAGAATGTAAAATGTAAATGTGTTTTTCTATTAAACACCTCCTTCACAGACGAACACTGGTAATTTATCAAAAACCTTAGCCAAAACGCTATCGAAAGTCAATTACCAATATATTTACCTATAATTTCCTATTTATTTATTCCAATCTACTATGTGTAATATCATTTTCAGACATCACGATCACTATACACTGCTCTTTTCATGATAATGTTCATATATGTTTGCTGCTGAAGATGTCTTCTCATAAGCTCACACGAACTTGTTGAACCCATCCAGTTCATGTATCTTTTCATTAAATGAAAACGTTTAAACAATCAAATGCCAATGTACAGCAATTCATTAAATACCTATGGAACAATGTGTGAATAGATCAACCAACAATTAATATATCATCTATTGACTATTATGTCTTTATAAATATAGTAGTTAATAATAAACCATGGATTATTAAATAAAGGAGTTACATTATGCTTATATATTTTGTATCATGCATAAGCGCCAAATAGTACAAGATTATAATTCTTCCAAGGAAAAGGGATAATAGAACTTTCGAAAAACAACAAAGACGCAAATGAGCTGATTCCATAAGACAGAGAATTTAACTGAAAGCAAGAAAAACTATTGGATCTTAAATTTCCAACTTAATCAAATAAAACAAAAAGTAACACATCCAATTGAAACGTTGGCTTTCAATTAATAAGGGCTTTGCAATAACGATATAGCCATAATTGTCATAAATTAATTTAAATGCTTGTTGTGATAGTTTGATTGCTCAGAACTTTGAAGTCTGATTGATTGGAAAACAACAACCATGCTGCTAGATCAGTAATTAGTATACAAATCTAGATTGATACCATTGAATAATAAGATAGCCACTCTCTAGAATTGAAAACTGCATCTTAGCCTCAAATACCGCCTCTTTGAAGTCTAATTAGCACTAGGGAGGTAGGAAACACAAGCTAGCTGGTATATAAGGGGTGAGCAGTCTTCACCATCCCATCTCTCACTCAACTCTCGTCATCAGCTCAAAGATATATTTCGCTCAAAATGAATACTGACAGTTACAGTTGCCATGACTTGACAACGCCTAGAAGAAAGGTCATTCGGTGGTTGGAGGACCACACATTTAACCACCATGACTGTCAACGCTGTCTGAAGAAGAACATTTTCAGCAACCTTGCAAACACCACAACGTCAGTTCGCACCAAGGCCCTTCAAAGCCGCCTCCTTAGGATCAATAAACGACGCAGTCCTCTTCAAAAGAAAGATGAAGAACTTGCAGAAAGAACCAGAATACTTAGAATGAAAGCACAAGAACTTCTTCAAGAACCAAACAGCACACCCAAGAAGGCAACCCTTACTCTCCGTAGAAGGGTCTTGCAAACTCGCCTGTCGCAGATGAAAAAGCGAGTCAGCTCCATAAGACGTAAAGATGCTGAATTCCACTCTAGAGGGCGTCAGCTGAAACTGAAGGCACAGCTTGTCCTGAACTCCTCCCTGACATCACTCTCGGAGGACGCATCTCCAGCAATGAACTTTGAAAGAAGCAGCATCACCAGGAGAGTCTTCAGATCTCGAGTGAAGAAGATAAACAAGACGACTCTTTCTCTGCAGAGACTACCCAAAGAGTCTGCTTCTAATTTGAAGACATACATCAAGGACGGACTACATTGTACCATGTGCTGAATAACCCTTACATCCATGTTTACACTTGTTATGTTTTACTTCTGTTATGTTATTTAAATAAAATCTGAATATAAGAGTCATTACTGGTTTTAGTATTACTGTTTTTATTATTCAGAATAGAACATCGACAGCAGAGCAAATTGAATATACACAATTATACACATGAAACTTTCCAACATTTCTTCATCTAATGAATAATTTATTTAAAACAATACTCAAAACTGTGGAATAAGAGTAAAAACTGTTTGTAAGGACAACTTTTCTTCAATAATTTCTACTTTGAGTTCATTTTGCAGTAATGTTTGCGGCAAACTTGAGGTTGTTACATCAAAATTGAGGACAAAACGTATGATTATCCAATTAGTGGCTACTCTGAGATGAAAGAACATTAATAGCAGGAACCACAGCGTTAAGTGAATGTGATGACAAGGTCTCTTTGATCTACATTTAAAGGAGAGTTCTCAACATAAATCCCTCTCCTAATCCAATAGAACATGATATAAAATGGCCAAAACTAGGTGTCGTTCCAGTTGCAGTAGCACTATTCGGAGCTCGATTCAAAGCGACCATTTACATCCTAACTTTATGATGGAAAAGTTAAACATCACTTGCTCTTCTCGGCGATCAACAAAGAAGGTTTCCAGATGGCTTCAGGAGCATCTAAGCATCGACTTCTTAACTGTTGTAAAACCAACTACAGCATCAGTGGCACCCAAAGAAGATACAGTTTCCTCGGACATAGTATCCATATCATCTGCACGTGAACTCAAGATGTGTCTCCAACACGGATTTAAATATACCTTGTGACAATGTCATGGAGATTGGTTACCAAAAGAAGAAATGTGTGCTACTGCCATTCGTTTTGAATGACGTTAATACCAAAAGGTTGACCATCAAAACATGTTGTCATCATAAAAAGGGACGGTTTCTTCGGATGCAGTCAACAGATCTTCTGCAACGGACACAAGATATTTCACAAACCTGTTTGCAATAGATATTAGGACCATTCCATGTTAACAAGTTCTCAAAAGAAGAAAGCTGTGTTATTTCCTTTCATGTTTTGATGGTGTTAGTTACGAATAAAATTAACGTTTTTATCTAATACTTGTGTTCATGTATATGTAACCAGCGTGTATAATCAATTAAAAGTGGTGGACACAATTTTGTTGTTTGTGGTTCTTAATTTGCCTATACGCCTATCCCGACAGCCATACATCAAGAACGTAAAATGTAAATGTGTTTTTCTATTAAACACCTCCTTCACAGACGAACACTGGTTATTTATCGAAAACCTTAGCCAAAACGCTATCGAAAGTCAATTACCAATATATTTACCTATAATTTCCTATATATTTATTCCAATCTACTATGTGTAATATCATTTTCAGACATCACGATCACTATACACTGCTCTTTTCATGATAATGTTCATATATGTTTGCTGGTGAAGATGTCTTCTCATAAGCTCACACGAACTTGTTGAACCCATCCAGTTCATGTATCTTTTCATTAAATGAAAACGTTTAAACAATCAAATGCCAATGTACAGCAATTCATTAAATACCTATGGAACAATGTGTGAATAGATCAACCAACAATTAATATATCATCTATTGACTATTATGTCTTTATAAATATAGTAGTTAATAATAAACCATGGATTATTAAATAAAGGAGTTACATTATGCTTATATATTTTGTATCATGCATAAGCGCCAAATAGTACAAGATTATAATTCTTCCAAGGAAAAGGGATAATAGAACTTTCGAAAAACAACAAAGACGCTAATGAGCTGATTCCATAAGACAGAGAATTTAACTGAAAGCAAGAAAAACTATTGGATCTTAAATTTCCAACTTAATCAAATAAAACAAAAAGTAACCCATCCAATTGAAACGTTGGCTTTCAATTAATAAGGGCTTTGCAATAACGATATAGCCATAATTGTCATAAATTAATTTAAATGCTTGTTGTGATAGTTTGATTGCTCAGAACTTTGAAGTCTGATTGATTGGAAAACAACAACCATGCTGCTAGATCAGTAATTAGTATACAAATCTAGATTGATACCATTGAATAATAAGATAGCCACTCTCTAGAATTGAAAACTGCATCTTAGCCTCAAATACCGCCTCTTTGAAGTCTAATTAGCACTAGGGAGGTAGGAAACACAAGCTAGCTGGTATATAAGGGGTGAGCAGTGTTCACCATCCCATCTCTCACTCAACTCTCGTCATCAGCTCAAAGATATATTTCGCTCAAAATGAATACTGACAGTTACAGTTGCCATGACTTGACAACGCCTAGAAGAAAGGTCATTCGGTGGTTGGAGGACGACACATTTAACCACCATGACTGTCAACGCTGTCTGAAGAAGAACATTTTCAGCAACCTTGCAAACACCACAACGTCAGTTCGCACCAAGGCCCTTCAAAGCCGCCTCCTTAGGATCAATAAACGACGCAGTCCTCTTCAAAAGAAAGATGAAGAACTTGCAGAAAGAACCAGAATACTTAGAATGAAAGCACAAGAACTTCTTCAAGAACCAAACAACACACCCAAGAAGGCAACCCTTAATCTCCGTAGAAGGGTCTTGCAAACTCGCCTGTCGCAGATGAAAAAGCGAGTCAGCTCCATAAGACGTAAAGATGCTGAATTCCACTCTAGAGGGCGTCAGCTGAAACTGAAGGCACAGCTTGTCCTGAACTCCTCCCTGACATCACTCTCGGAGGACGCATCTCCAGCAATGAACTTTGAAAGAAGCAGCATCACCAGGAGAGTCTTCAGATCTCGAGTGAAGAAGATAAACAAGACGACTCTTTCTCTGCAGAGACTACCCAAAGAGTCTGCTTCTAATTTGAAGACATACATCAAGGACGGACTACATTGTACCATGTGCTGAATAACCCTTACATCCATGTTTACACTTGTTATGTTTTACTTCTGTTATGTTATTTAAATAAAATCTGAATATAAGAGTCATTACTGGTTTTAGTATTACTGTTTTTATTATTCAGAATAGACCATCGACAGCAGAGCAAATTGAATATACACAATTATACACATGAAACTTTCCAACATTTCTTCATCTAATGAATAATTTATTTAAAACAATACTCAAAACTGTGGAATAAGAGTAAAAACTGTTTGTAAGGACAACTTTTCTTCAATAATTTCTACTTTGAGTTCATTTTGCAGTAATGTTTGCGGCAAACTTGAGGTTGTTACATCAAAATTGAGGACAAAACGTATGATTATCCAATTAGTGGCTACTCTGAGATGAAAGAACATTAATAGCAGGAAACACAGCGTTAAGTGAATGTGATGACAAGGTCTCTTTGATCTACATTTAAAGGAGAGTTCTCAACATAAATCCCTCTCCTAATCCAATAGAACATGATATAAAATGGCCCAAAATAGGTGTCCTTCAAGTTGCAGAAGTACTATTCGGAGCTCGATTCAAAACGACTATTTACATCCTAACTTTATGATGGAAAAGTTAAACATCACTTGCTCTTCTCGGCGATCAACAAAGAAAGTTTCCAGATGGCTTCAGGAGCATCTAAGCATCGACTTCTTAACTGTTGTAAAACCAGCTACAGCATCAGTGGCACCCAAAGAAGATACAGTTTCCTCGGACATAGTATCCATATCATCTGCACGTGAACTCAAGATATGTCTCCAACACGGATATAAATATACCTTGTGACAATGTCATGGAGATTGGTTACCAAAAGAAGTAATGTGTGCTACTGCCATTCGTTTTGAATGACGTTAATACCAAAAGGTTGACCATCAAAACATTTTGTCATCATAAGAAAGGGATGGTTTCTTCGGATGCAGTCAACAGATCTTCTGCAACTGACACAAGATATTTCACAAACCTGTTTGCAATAGATATTAGGACCATTCCATGTTAACAAGTTCTCAAAAGAAGAAAGCTGTGTTATTTCCTTTCATGTTTTGATGGTGTAAATTACGAATAAAATCAACGTTTTCATCTAAATGTGTTCATGTATATGTAACCAGCGTGTATAATCAATTGAAAGTGGTGGACACAATTTTGTTGTTTGTGGTTCTTAATTTGCCTATACGCCTATCCCGACAGCCATACATCAAGAATGTAAAATGTAAATGTGTTTTTCTATTAAACACCTCCTTCACAGACGAACACTGGTAATTTATCAAAAACCTTAGCCAAAACGCTATCGAAAGTCAATTACCAATATATTTACCTATAATTTCCTATTTATTTATTCCAATCTACTATGTGTAATATCATTTTCAGACATCACGATCACTATACACTGCTCTTTTCATGATAATGTTCATATATGTTTGCTGCTGAAGATGTCTTCTCATAAGCTCACACGAACTTGTTGAACCCATCCAGTTCATGTATCTTTTCATTAAATGAAAACGTTTAAACAATCAAATGCCAATGTACAGCAATTCATTAAATACCTATGGAACAATGTGTGAATAGATCAACCAACAATTAATATATCATCTATTGACTATTATGTCTTTATAAATATAGTAGTTAATAATAAACCATGGATTATTAAATAAAGGAGTTACATTATGCTTATATATTTTGTATCATGCATAAGCGCCAAATAGTACAAGATTATAATTCTTCCAAGGAAAAGGGATAATAGAACTTTCGAAAAACAACAAAGACGCAAATGAGCTGATTCCATAAGACAGAGAATTTAACTGAAAGCAAGAAAAACTATTGGATCTTAAATTTCCAACTTAATCAAATAAAACAAAAAGTAACACATCCAATTGAAACGTTGGCTTTCAATTAATAAGGGCTTTGCAATAACGATATAGCCATAATTGTCATAAATTAATTTAAATGCTTGTTGTGATAGTTTGATTGCTCAGAACTTTGAAGTCTGATTGATTGGAAAACAACAACCATGCTGCTAGATCAGTAATTAGTATACAAATCTAGATTGATACCATTGAATAATAAGATAGCCACTCTCTAGAATTGAAAACTGCATCTTAGCCTCAAATACCGCCTCTTTGAAGTCTAATTAGCACTAGGGAGGTAGGAAACACAAGCTAGCTGGTATATAAGGGGTGAGCAGTCTTCACCATCCCATCTCTCACTCAACTCTCGTCATCAGCTCAAAGATATATTTCGCTCAAAATGAATACTGACAGTTACAGTTGCCATGACTTGACAACGCCTAGAAGAAAGGTCATTCGGTGGTTGGAGGACCAGGCATTTAACCACCATGACTGTCAACGCTGTCTGAAGAAGAACATTTTCAGCAACCTTGCAAACACCACAACGTCAGTTCGCACCAAGGCCCTTCAAAGCCGCCTCCTTAGGATCAATAAACGACGCAGTCCTCTTCAAAAGAAAGATGAAGAACTTGCAGAAAGAACCAGAATACTTAGAATGAAAGCACAAGAACTTCTTCAAGAACCAAACAGCACACCCAAGAAGGCAACCCTTACTCTCCGTAGAAGGGTCTTGCAAACTCGCCTGTCGCAGATGAAAAAGCGAGTCAGCTCCATAAGACGTAAAGATGCTGAATTCCACTCTAGAGGGCGTCAGCTGAAACTGAAGGCACAGCTTGTCCTGAACTCCTCCCTGACATCACTCTCGGAGGACGCATCTCCAGCAATGAACTTTGAAAGAAGCAGCATCACCAGGAGAGTCTTCAGATCTCGAGTGAAGAAGATAAACAAGACGACTCTTTCTCTGCAGAGACTACCCAAAGAGTCTGCTTCTAATTTGAAGACATACATCAAGGACGGACTACATTGTACCATGTGCTGAATAACCCTTACATCCATGTTTACACTTGTTATGTTTTACTTCTGTTATGTTATTTAAATAAAATCTGAATATAAGAGTCATTACTGGTTTTAGTATTACTGTTTTTATTATTCAGAATAGAACATCGACAGCAGAGCAAATTGAATATACACAATTATACACATGAAACTTTCCAACATTTCTTCATCTAATGAATAATTTATTTAAAACAATACTCAAAACTGTGGAATAAGAGTAAAAACTGTTTGTAAGGACAACTTTTCTTCAATAATTTCTACTTTGAGTTCATTTTGCAGTAATGTTTGCGGCAAACTTGAGGTTGTTACATCAAAATTGAGGACAAAACGTATGATTATCCAATTAGTGGCTACTCTGAGATGAAAGAACATTAATAGCAGGAAACACAGCGTTAAGTGAATGTGATGACAAGGTCTCTTTGATCTACATTTAAAGGAGAGTTCTCAACATAAATCCCTCTCCTAATCCAATAGAACATGATATAAAATGGCCAAAACTAGGTGTCCTTCAAGTTGCAGTAGCACTATTCGGAGCTCGATTCAAAGCGACCATTTACATCCTAACTTTATGATGGAAAAGTTAAACATCACTTGCTCTTCTCGGCGATCAACAAAGAAAGTTTCCAGATGGCTTCAGGAGCATCTAAGCATCGACTTCTTAACTGTTGTAAAACCAACTACAGCATCAGTGGCACCCAAGGAAGATACAGTTTCCTCGGACATAGTATCCATATCATCTGCACGTGAACTCAAGATATGTCTCCAACACGGATATAAATATACCTTGTGACAATGTCATGGAGATTGGTTACCAAAAGAAGAAATGTGTGCTACTGCCATTCGTTTTGAATGACGTTAATACCAAAAGGTTGACCATCAAAACATTTTGTCATCATAAGAAAGGGATGGTTTCTTCGGATGCAGTCAACAGATCTTCTGCAACTGACACAAGATATTTCACAAACCTGTTTGCAATAGATATTAGGACCATTCCATGTTAACAAGTTCTCAAAAGAAGAAAGCTGTGTTTTTTCCTTTCATGTTTTGATGGTGTAAATTACGAATAAAATCAACGTTTTCATCTAATACTTGTGTTCATGTATATGTAACCAGCGTGTATAATCAATTAAAAGTGGTGGACACAATTTTGTTGTTTGTGGTTCTTAATTTGCCTATACGCCTATCCCGACAGCCATACATCAAGAACGTAAAATGTAAATGTGTTTTTCTATTAAACACCTCCTTCACAGACGAACACTGGTTATTTATCGAAAACCTTAGCCAAAACGCTATTGAAAGTCAATTACCAATATATTTACCTATAATTTCCTATATATTTATTCCAATCTACTATGTGTAATATCATTTTCAGACATCACGATCACTATACACTGCTCTTTTCATGATAATGTTCATATATGTTTGCTGCTGAAGATGTCTTCTCATAAGCTCACACGAACTTGTTGAACCCATCCAGTTCATGTATCTTTTCATTAAATGAAAACGTTTAAACAATCAAATGCCAATGTACAGCAATTCATTAAATACCTATGGAACAATGTGTGAATAGATCAACCAACAATTAATATATCATCTATTGACTATTATGTCTTTATAAATATAGTAGTTAATAATAAACCATGGATTATTAAATAAAGGAGTTACATTATGCTTATATATTTTGTATCATGCATAAGCGCCAAATAGTACAAGATTATAATTCTTCCAAGGAAAAGGGATAATAGAACTTTCGAAAAACAACAAAGACGCTAATGAGCTGATTCCATAAGACAGAGAATTTAACTGAAAGCAAGAAAAACTATTGGATCTTAAATTTCCAACTTAATCAAATAAAACAAAAAGTAACACATCCAATTGAAACGTTGGCTTTCAATTAATAAGGGCTTTGCAATAACGATATAGCCATAATTGTCATAAATTAATTTAAATGCTTGTTGTGATAGTTTGATTGCTCAGAACTTTGAAGTCTGATTGATTGGAAAACAACAACCATGCTGCTAGATCAGTAATTAGTATACAAATCTAGATTGATACCATTGAATAATAAGATAGCCACTCTCTAGAATTGAAAACTGCATCTTAGCCTCAAATACCGCCTCTTTGAAGTCTAATTAGCACTAGGGAGGTAGGAAACACAAGCTAGCTGGTATATAAGGGGTGAGCAGTGTTCACCATCCCATCTCTCACTCAACTCTCGTCATCAGCTCAAAGATATATTTCGCTCAAAATGAATACTGACAGTTACAGTTGCCATGACTTGACAACGCCTAGAAGAAAGGTCATTCGGTGGTTGGAGGACCACACATTTAACCACCATGACTGTCAACGCTGTCTGAAGAAGAACATTTTCAGCAACCTTGCAAACACCACAACGTCAGTTCGCACCAAGGCCCTTCAAAGCCGCCTCCTTAGGATCAATAAACGACGCAGTCCTCTTCAAAAGAAAGATGAAGAACTTGCAGAAAGAACCAGAATACTTAGAATGAAAGCACAAGAACTTCTTCAAGAACCAAACAGCACACCCAAGAAGGCAACCCTTACTCTCCGTAGAAGGGTCTTGCAAACTCGCCTGTCGCAGATGAAAAAGCGAGTCAGCTCCATAAGACGTAAAGATGCTGAATTCCACTCTAGAGGGCGTCAGCTGAAACTGAAGGCACAGCTTGTCCTGAACTCCTCCCTGACATCACTCTCGGAGGACGCATCTCCAGCAATGAACTTTGAAAGAAGCAGCATCACCAGGAGAGTCTTCAGATCTCGAGTGAAGAAGATAAACAAGACGACTCTTTCTCTGCAGAGACTACCCAAAGAGTCTGCTTCTAATTTGAAGACATACATCAAGGACGGACTACATTGTACCATGTGCTGAATAACCCTTACATCCATGTTTACACTTGTTATGTTTTACTTCTGTTATGTTATTTAAATAAAATCTGAATATAAGAGTCATTACTGGTTTTAGTATTACTGTTTTTATTATTCAGAATAGAACATCGACAGCAGAGCAAATTTAATATACACAATTATACACATGAAACTTTCCAACATTTCTTCATCTAATGAATAATTTATTTATAACAATACTCAAAACTGTGGAATAAGAGTAAAAACTGTTTGTAAGGACAACTTTTCTTCAATAATTTCTACTTTGAGTTCATTTTGCAGTAATGTTTGCGGCAAACTTGAGGTTGTTACATCAAAATTGAGGACAAAACGTATGATTATCCAATTAGTGGCTACTCTGAGATGAAAGAACATTAATAGCAGGAAACACAGCGTTAAGTGAATGTGATGACAAGGTCTCTTTGATCTACATTTAAAGGAGAGTTCTCAACATAAATCCCTCTCCTAATCCAATAGAACATGATATAAAATGGCCCAAAATAGGTGTCCTTCAAGTTGCAGAAGTACTATTCGGAGCTCGATTCAAAACGACTATTTACATCCTAACTTTATGATGGAAAAGTTAAACATCACTTGCTCTTCTCGGCGATCAACAAAGAAAGTTTCCAGATGGCTTCAGGAGCATCTAAGCATCGACTTCTTAACTGTTGTAAAACCAACTACAGCATCAGTGGCACCCAAGGAAGATACAGTTTCCTCGGACATAGTATCCATATCATCTGCACGTGAACTCAAGATATGTCTCCAACACGGATATAAATATACCTTGTGACAATGTCATGGAGATTGGTTACCAAAAGAAGAAATGTGTGCTACTGCCATTCGTTTTGAATGACGTTAATACCAAAAGGTTGACCATCAAAACATTTTGTCATCATAAGAAAGGGGCGGTTTCTTCGGATGCAGTCAACAGATCTTCTGCAACTGACACAAGATATTTCACAAACCTGTTTGCAATAGATATTAGGACCATTCCATGTTAACAAGTTCTCAAAAGAAGAAAGCTGTGTTATTTCCTTTCATGTTTTGATGGTGTAAATTACGAATAAAATCAACGTTTTCATCTAATACTTGTGTTCATGTATATGTAACCAGCGTGTATAATCAATTAAAAGTGGTGGACACAATTTTGTTGTTTGTGGTTCTTAATTTGCCTATACGCCTATCCCGACAGCCATACATCAAGAATGTAAAATGTAAATGTGTTTTTCTATTAAACACCTCCTTCACAGACGAACACTGGCAATTTATCAAAAACCTTAGCCAAAACGCTATCGAAAGTCAATTACCAATATATTTACCTATAATTTCCTATTTATTTATTCCAATCTACTATGTGTAATATCATTTTCAGACATCACGATCACTATACACTGCTCTTTTCATGATAATGTTCATATATGTTTGCTGCTGAAGATGTCTTCTCATAAGCTCACACGAACTTGTTGAACCCATCCAGTTCATGTATCTTTTCATTAAATGAAAACGTTTAAACAATCAAATGCCAATGTACAGCAATTCATTAAATACCTATGGAACAATGTGTGAATAGATCAACCAACAATTAATATATCATCTATTGACTATTATGTCTTTATAAATATAGTAGTTAATAATAAACCATGGATTATTAAATAAAGGAGTTACATTATGCTTATATATTTTGTATCATGCATAAGCGCCAAATAGTACAAGATTATAATTCTTCCAAGGAAAAGGGATAATAGAACTTTCGAAAAACAACAAAGACGCTAATGAGCTGATTCCATAAGACAGAGAATTTAACTGAAAGCAAGAAAAACTATTGGATCTTAAATTTCCAACTTAATCAAATAAAACAAAAAGTAACACATCCAATTGAAAAGTTGGCTTTCAATTAATAAGGGCTTTGCAATAACGATATAGCCATAATTGTCATAAATTAATTTAAATGCTTGTTGTGATAGTTTGATTGCTCAGAACTTTGAAGTCTGATTGATTGGAAAACAACAACCATGCTGCTAGATCAGTAATTAGTATACAAATCTAGATTGATACCATTGAATAATAAGATAGCCACTCTCTAGAATTGAAAACTGCATCTTAGCCTCAAATACCGCCTCTTTGAAGTCTAATTAGCACTAGGGAGGTAGGAAACACAAGCTAGCTGGTATATAAGGGGTGAGCAGTGTTCACCATCCCATCTCTCACTCAACTCTCGTCATCAGCTCAAAGATATATTTCGCTCAAAATGAATACTGACAGTTACAGTTGCCATGACTTGACAACGCCTAGAAGAAAGGTCATTCGGTGGTTGGAGGACCACACATTTAACCACCATGACTGTCAACGCTGTCTGAAGTAGAACATTTTCAGCAACCTTGCAAACACCACAACGTCAGTTCGCACCAAGGCCCTTCAAAGCCGCCTCCTTAGGATCAATAAAAGACGCAGTCCTCTTCAAAAGAAAGATGAAGAACTTGCAGAAAGAACCAGAATACTTAGAATGAAAGCACAAGAACTTCTTCAAGAACCAAACAGCACACCCAAGAAGGCAACCCTTACTCTCCGTAGAAGGGTCTTGCAAACTCGCCTGTCGCAGATGAAAAAGCGAGTCAGCTCCATAAGACGTAAAGATGCTGAATTCCACTCTAGAGGGCGTCAGCTGAAACTGAAGGCACAGCTTGTCCTGAACTCCTCCCTGACATCACTCTCGGAGGACGTATCTCCAGCAATGAACTTTGAAAGAAGCAGCATCACCAGGAGAGTCTTCAGATCTCGAGTGAAGAAGATAAACAAGACGACTCTTTCTCTGCAGAGACTACCCAAAGAGTCTGCTTCTAATTTGAAGACATACATCAAGGACGGACTACATTGTACCATGTGCTGAATAACCCTTACATCCATGTTTACACTTGTTATGTTTTACTTCTGTTATGTTATGTAAATAAAATCTGAATATAAGAGTCATTACTGGTTTTAGTATTATTGTTTTTATGATTCAGAATAGAACATCGACAGCAGAGCAAATTGAAAATACACAATTATACACATTAAACGTTCCAACATTCCTTCATCTAATGAATAATTTATTTAAAACAGTACTTAAAACTGTAGAATAAGAGTAAAAACTGTTTGTAAGGACAACTTTTCTTCAATTATTTCTACTTTGAGTTCATTTTGCAGTAACGTTTGCGGCAAACTTGAGGTTGTTACATCAACATTGAGGACAAAACGTATGATTATCCAATTAGTGGCTACTCTGAGATGAAAGAACATTAATAGCAGGAAACACAGCGTTAAGTGAATGTGATGACAAGGTCTCTTTGATCTACATTTAAAGGAGAGTTCTCAACATAAATCCCTCTCCTAATCCAATAGAACATGATATAAAATGGCCAAAACTAGGTGTCGTTCCAGTTGCAGTAGCACTATTCGGAGCTCGATTCAAAGCGACTATTTACATCCTAACTTTATGATGGAAAAGTTAAACATCACTTGCTCTTCTCGGCGATCAACAAAGAAGGTTTCCAGATGGCTTCAGGAGCATCTAAGCATCGACTTCTTAACTGTTGTAAAACCAGCTACAGCATCAGTGGCACCCAAAGAAGATACAGTTTCCTCGGACATAGTATCCATATCATCTGCACGTGAACTCAAGATGTGTCTCCAACACGGATTTAAATATACCTTGTGACAATGTCATGGAGATTGGTTACCAAAAGAAGAAATGTGTGCTACTGCCATTCGTTTTGAATGACGTTAATACCAAAAGGTTGACCATCAAAACATTTTGTCATCATAAAAAGGGACGGTTTCTTCGGATGCAGTCAACAGATCTTCTGCAACGGACACAAGATATTTCACAAACCTGTTTGCAATAGATATTAGGACCATTCCATGTTAACAAGTTCTCAAAAGAAGAAAGCTGTGTTATTTCCTTTCATGTTTTGATGGTGTTAGTTACGAATAAAATTAACGTTTTTATCTAATACTTGTGTTCATGTATATGTAACCAGCGTGTATAATCAATTAAAAGTGGTGGACACAATTTTGTTGTTTGTTGTTCTTAATTTGCCTATACGCCTACCCCGACAGCCATACATCAAGAATGTAAAATGTAAATGTGTTTTTCTATTAAACACCTCCTTCACAGACGAACACTGGTTATTTATCGAAAACCTTAGCCAAAACGCTATCGAAAGTCAATTACCAATATATTTACCTACAATTTCCTATATATTTATTTCCAATCTACTATGTGAAATATCATTTTCAGACATCACGATCACTATATACTGCTATACTATAGACTGCGGATAACAAAAATGTATTCAGCCATCATCTCCAATCTATAATGAATTTATTTACAGTTTTACTACCTGTATTATAATTCTTAGACACCATGTTTACTATATGTCGCTCTTGTCATGATCATGTTCATATATTTTGTTGTTGAGGCGGGTTTCACATAAGCTCACACGAGCTTGTTGACCAATCCAGTTCATGTATCTTTTCATGGAATAAATACGTTTAAACCATATACTGCTCTTTTCATGATCATGTTCATATATGTTTGCTGCTGAATATGTCTTCTCATAAGCTCACACGAACTTGTTGAACCCATCCAGTTCATGTATCTTTTCATTAAATGAAAACGTTTAAACAATCAAATGCCAATGTACAGCAATTCATTAAATAGCTATGGAACAATGTGTGAATAGAAAAACCAACAATTAATATATCATCTATTGACTACTATGTCTTTATAAATATAGTAGTTATTAAGAAACCATGGATAATTAAATAAAGGAGTTACATTATACTAATATATTTTGTATCATGCATAAGCGCCAAATAGTTCAAGATTATAATTCTTCAAAGGAAAAGGGATAATAGAACTTTCGAAATACAACAAAGACGCTAATGAGCGGATTCCACAAGACAGGGAATTTAACTGAAAGCAAGAAAAACTATTGGATCTTAAATTTCCAACTTAATCAAATAAAACAAAAAGTAACACATCCAATTGAAAATTTGGCTTTCAATTAATAAGGGCTTTGCTTTGCAATAACGATATAGCCAAAAGTGTCATAAATTAATTTAAATGCTTGTTGTGATAGTTTGATTGCTCAGAACTTTGAAGTCTGATTGATTGGAAAACAACAACCATGCTGCTAGATCAGTAATTAGTATACAAATCTAGATTGATACCATTGAATAATTAGATAGCCACTCTCTAGAATTGAAAACTGCATCTTAGCCTCAAATACCGCCTCTTTGAAGTCTAATTAGCACTAGAGAGGTAGGAAACACAAGCTAGCTGGTATATAAGGGGTGAGCAGTGTTCACCATCACATCTCTCACTCAACTCTCGTCATCAGCTCAAAGATATATTTCGCTCAAAATGAATACTGACAGTTACAGTTGCCATGACTTGACAACGCCTAGAAGAAAGGTCATTCGGTGGTTGGAGGACCACGCATTTAACCACCATGACTGTCAACGCTGTCTGAAGTAGAACATTTTCAGCAACCTTGCAAACACCACAACGTCAGTTCGCACCAAGGCCCTTCAAAGCCGCCTCCTTAGGATCAATAAACGACGCAGTCCTCTTCAAAAGAAAGATGAAGAACTTGCAGAAAGAACCAGAATACTTAAAATGAAAGCACAAGAACTTCTTCAAGAACCAAACAACACACCCAAGAAGGCAACCCTTACTCTCCGTAGAAGGGTCTTGCAAACTCGCCTGTCGCAGATGAAGAAGCAAGTCAGCTCCATAGGACGTAAAGATGCTGAATTCCACTCTAGAGGGCGTTAGCTGAAACTGAAGGCACAGCTGGTCCTGAACTCCTCCCTGACATCACTCTCGGAGGACGTATCTCTGTTACGAACCATCTGGGGTATATCACAATCTGCAGATTGTGAGCTAACAATCTAGGAATATGTCAATATTCCTAGATTGTTTAAACAATCTGCAGATTGTGAGACCTGCACAATCTGGGAATGGTCACAATCTAGGAATAATTTTGGTCCAACTAACGGAGTAGTGTAGTCAATTCCCAGATTGTGAATGGCTATAAGCAACTGTGTATGGAATGGAATATAGGAGACGATTCCTAGATTGTGAGGGGCTCTTACATGGTCTTGGGGTCCCTCTGATGGGGCAGTGTAGTCTATTCCCAGATTGTGATAGACTCTTAGTAACTTTCTATCTTTAATCTATTGAGTATGGGGGTACATTCCTAGATTGTGAGGGGCTCTTACATGGTCTTTGGGTCCCTCTGACGGGGCAGTGTAGTCTATTCCCAGATTGTGATGGACTCTTTGTGACTTTCTATCTTTAGTCTATTGAGTATGGGGGTACATTCCTAGATTGTGAAGGGGTCTTACATGGTCTTGGGTTCCCTCTGACGGGGCAGTGTAGTCTATTCCCAGATTGTGATGGACTCTCAGTGACTTTCTATCTTCAGTCTATGGAGTATGGGGTATATTCCTAGATTGTGAAGGGCTCTTACATGGTCTTGGGGTCCCTCTGACGGGGCAGTGAAGTCTATTCCCAGATTGTGATGGACTCTTAGCGACTTTCTATCTTCAGTCTATGGTGTATAGGGGTATATTCCTAGATTGTGAAGGGCTCTTACATGGTCTTGGGTTCCCTCTGACGGGGCAGTGTAGTCTATTCCAAGATTGTGATGGACTCTCAGTGACTTTCTATCTTCAGTCCATGGAGTATGGGGGTACATTCCCAGATTGTGATGGACTCTTAGTGACTTTCTATCTTTAATCTATTGAGTATGGGGGTACATTCCTAGATTGTGAGTGCTCTTACATGGTCTTGGGGTCCCTCTGACGGGGCAGTGAAGTCTATTCCCAGATTGTGATGGACTCTTAGCGACTTTCTATCTTCAGTCTATGGTGTATAGGGGTATATTCCTAGATTGTGAGGGGCTCTTACCTAGTCTTGGGGTCCCTCTGACGGGGCAGAGTGGTCTATTTTCAGATTGTGATGGACTCTTAGCGACTTTCTATCTTCATTCTATGGAGTATAGGGTTACATTCCTAGATTGTGAGCGGCTCTTACCTTGTCTTTGTGTCCCTCTGGCGGGGCAGTGTAGTCTATTCCAAGATTGTGATGGACTCTCAGTGACTTTCTATCTTCAGTCTATGGAGTATGGGGGTACATTCCCAGATGGTGATGGACTCTTAGTGACTTTCTATCTTTAATCTATTGAGTATGGGGGTACATTCCTAGATTGTGAGGGGCTCTTACATGGTCTTGGGGTCCCTCTGACGGGGCAGTGAAGTCTATTCCCAGATTGTGATGGACTCTTAGCGACTTTCTATCTTCAGTCTATGGTGTATAGGGGTATATTCCTAGATTGTGAAGGGCTCTTACATGGTCTTGGGTTCCCTCTGACGGGGCAGTGTAGTCTATTCCAAGATTGTGATGGACTCTCAGTGACTTTCTATCTTCAGTCTATGGAGTATGGGGGAACATTCCTAGATTTTGAGGGGCTCTTACGTGGTCTTGGGGTCCTTCTGACGGGGCAGTGAAGTCTATTCCCAGATTGTGATGGACTCTTAGTGACTTTCTATCTTTAATCTATTGAGTATGGGGGTACATTCCTAGATTGTGAGTGCTCTTACATGGTCTTTGGGTCCCTCTGACGGGGCAGTGAAGTCTATTCCCAGATTGTGATGGACTCTTAGCGACTTTCTATCTTCAGTCTATGGAGTATGGGGGAACATTCCTAGATTTTGAGGGGCTCTTACGTGGTCTTGGGGTCCTTCTGACGGGGCAGTGAAGTCTATTCCAAGATTGTGATGGACTTTTGGTGACTTTCTATCTTCATTCTATGGAGTATGGGGGTACATTCCCAGATTGTGATGGACTCTTAGTGACTTTCTATCTTTAATCTATTGAGTATGGGGGTACATTCCTAGATTGTGAGGGGCTCTTACATGGTCTTGGGGTCCCTCTGACGGGGCAGTGAAGTCTATTCCCAGATTGTGATGGACTCTTAGCGACTTTCTATCTTCAGTCTATGGTGTATAGGGGTATATTCCTAGATTGTGAAGGGCTCTTACATGGTCTTGGGTTCCCTCTGACGGGGCAGTGTAGTCTATTCCAAGATTGTGATGGACTCTCAGTGACTTTCTATCTTCAGTCTATGGAGTATGGGGGTACATTCCCAGATTGTGATGGACTCTTAGTGACTTTCTATCTTTAATCTATTGAGTATGGGGGTACATTCCTAGATTGTGAGGGGCTCTTACGTGGTCTTGGGGTCCCTCTGACGGGGCAGTGTAGTCTATTCCCAGATTGTGATGGACTCTTAGCGACTTTCTATCTTCAGTCTATGGTGTATAGGGGTATATTCCTAGATTGTGAAGGGCTCTTACATGGTCTTGGGGTCATTGACGGGGCAGTGAAGTCTATTCCAAGATTGTGATGGACTCTCAGTGACTTTCTATCTTCAGTCTATGGAGTATGGGGGTACATTCCTAGATTGTGAGGGCTCTTACGTGGTCTTGGGGTCCTTCTGATGGGGCAGTGTAGTCTATTCCAAGATTGTGATGGACTTTTGGTGACTTTCTATCTTCATTCTATGGAGTATGGGGGTACACTCCCAGATTGTGATGGACTCTTAGCGACTTTCTATCTTCAGTCTATGGTGTATAGGGGTATATTCCTAGATTGTGAAGGGCTCTTACATGGTCTTGGGGTCCCTCTGACGGGGCAGTGAAGTCTATTCCAAGATTGTGATGGACTCTTAGCGACTTTCTATCTTCAGTCTATGGTGTATAGGGGTATATTCCTAGATTGTGAAGGGCTCTTACCTAGTCTTGGGGTCCCTCTGACGGGGCAGAGTGGTCTATTTTCAGATTGTGATGGACTCTTAGCGACTTTCTATCTTCATTCTATGGAGTATAGGGTTACATTCCTAGATTGTGAGCGGCTCTTACCTTGTCTTTGTGTCCCTCTGGCGGGGCAGTGTAGTCTATTCCAAGATTGTGATGGACTCTCAGTGACTTTCTATCTTCAGTCTATGGAGTATGGGGGTACATTCCCAGATTGTGATGGACTCTTAGTGACTTTCTATCTTTAATCTATTGAGTATGGGGGTACATTCCTAGATTGTGAGGGGCTCTTACGTGGTCTTGGGGTCCCTCTGACGGGGCAGTGTAGTCTATTCCCAGATTGTGATGGACTCTTAGCGACTTTCTATCTTCAGTCTATGGTGTATAGGGGTATATTCCTAGATTGTGAAGGGCTCTTACATGGTCTTGGGGTCCCTCTGACGGGGCAGTGAAGTCTATTCCCAGATTGTGATGGACTCTTAGCGACTTTCTATCTTCAGTCTATGGTGTATAGGGGTATATTCCTAGATTGTGAAGGGCTCTTACATGGTCTTGGGTTCCCTCTGACGGGGCAGTGTAGTCTATTCCAAGATTGTGATGGACTCTTAGCGACTTTCTATCTTCATTCTATGGAGTATAGGGTTACATTCCTAGATTGTGAGCGGCTCTTATCTTGTCTTTGTGTCCCTCTGGCGGGGCAGTGTAGTCTATTCCAAGATTGTGATGGACTCTCAGTGACTTTCTATCTTCAGTCTATGGAGTATGGGGGTACATTCCCAGATTGTGATGGACTCTTAGTGACTTTCTATCTTTAATCTATTGAGTATGGGGGTACATTCCTAGATTGTGAGGGGCTCTTACATGGTCTTGGGGTCCCTCTGACGGGGCAGTGAAGTCTATTCCCAGATTGTGATGGACTCTTAGCGACTTTCTATCTTCAGTCTATGGTGTATAGGGGTATATTCCTAGATTGTGAAGGGCTCTTACATGGTCTTGGGTTCCCTCTGACGGGGCAGTGTAGTCTATTCCAAGATTGTGATGGACTCTCAGTGACTTTCTATCTTCAGTCTATGGAGTATGGGGGTACATTCCTAGATTGTGAGGGGCTCTTACGTGGTCTTGGGGTCCTTCTGATGGGGCAGTGTAGTCTATTCCAAGATTGTGATGGACTTTTGGTGACTTTCTATCTTCATTCTATGGAGTATGGGGGTACACTCCCAGATTGTGATGGACTCTTAGTGACTTTCTATTTTTAATCTATTGAGTATGGGGGTACATTCCTAGATTGTGAGGGGCTCTTACATGGTCTTGGGGTCCCTCTGACGGGGCAGTGAAGTCTATTCCCAGATTGTGATGGACTCTTAGCGACTTTCTTTCTTCAGTCTATGGTGTATAGGGGTACATTCCCAGATTGTGATGAACTCTTAGCGACTTTCTATCTTCAGTCTATGGTGTATAGGGGTATATTCCTAGATTGTGAAGGGCTCTTACATGGTCTTGGGTTCCCTCTGACGGGGCAGTGTAGTCTATTCCAAGATTGTGATGGACTCTCAGTGACTTTCTATCTTCAGTCTATGGAGTATGGGGGTACATTCCCAGATTGTGATGGACTCTTAGTGACTTTCTATCTTTAATCTATTGAGTATGGGGGTACATTCCTAGATTGTGAGGGGCTCTTACATGGTCTTGGGGTCCCTCTGACGGGGCAGTGTAGTCTATTCCCAGATTGTGATGGACTCTCAGTGACTTTCTATCTTCAGTCTATGGAGTATGGGGGTACATTCCTAGATTGTGAGGGGCTCTTACGTGGTCTTGGGGTCCTTCTGACGGGGCAGTGTAGTCTATTCCCAGATTGTGATGGACTCTTAGCGACTTTCTATCTTCAGTCTATGGTGTATAGGGGTATATTCCTAGATTGTGAAGGGCTCTTACATGGTCTTGGGTTCCCTCTGACGGGGCAGTGTAGTCTATTCCAAGATTGTGATGGACTGTCAGTGACTTTCTATCTTCAGTCTATGGAGTATGGGGGTACATTCCTAGATTGTGAGGGGCTCTTACGTGGTCTTGGGGTCCTTCTGATGGGGCAGTGTAGTCTATTCCAAGATTGTGATGGACTTTTGGTGACTTTCTATCTTCATTCTATGGAGTATGGGGGTACACTCCCAGATTGTGATGGACTCTTAGTGACTTTCTATCTTTAATCTATTGAGTATGGGGGTACATTCCTAGATTGTGAGGGGCTCTTACATGGTCTTGGGGTCCCTCTGACGGGGCAGTGAAGTCTATTCCCAGATTGTGATGGACTCTTAGCGACTTTCTATCTTCAGTCTATGGTGTATAGGGGTATATTCCTAGATTGTGAAGGGCTCTTACATGGTCTTGGGTTCCCTCTGACGGGGCAGTGTAGTCTATTCCAAGATTGTGATGGACTCTTAGTGACTTTCTATCTTCAGTCTATGGAGTATGGGGGTACATTCCCAGATTGTGATGGACTCTTAGTGACTTTCTATCTTTAATCTATTGAGTATGGGGGTACATTCCTAGATTGTGAGGGGCTCTTACATGGTCTTGGGGTCCCTCTGACGGGGCAGTGTAGTCTATTCCCAGATTGTGATGGACTCTCAGTGACTTTCTATCTTCAGTCTATGGAGTATGGGGGTACATTCCTAGATTGTGAGGGGCTCTTACGTGGTCTTGGGGTCCTTCTGACGGGGCAGTGTAGTCTATTCCAAGATTGTGATGGACTTTTGGTGACTTTCTATCTTCATTCTATGGAGTATAAGGGTACATTCCTAGATTGTGAGGGGCTCTTACCTAGTCTTGGGGTCCCTCTGACGGGGCAGAGTGGTCTATTTTCAGATTGTGATGGACTCTTAGCGACTTTCTATCTTCATTCTATGGAGTATAGGGTTACATTCCTAGATTGTGAGCGGCTCTTACCTTGTCTTTGTGTCCCTCTGGCGGGGCAGTGTGGTCTATTTCCAGATTTTGATGTAGGTGGTTTTCTATCATCAATTTATGTAATATAGAGAACGATTATTTGATGGGGAAGGGCTCATAGCTGGTCTCAGAGTTAAATTGACGGGTTATTGTAGTCAATTCCCAGATTGTGAAGGGCTATGAGCGGTTTTCTATCTTTAATTTATGTAATATAGAGAACGATTATTAGATTGTGAAGGGCTCATAGCTGGTCTTAGTGTCCAATTGACGGGTTAGTGTAGTCCATTCCCAGATTGTGAAGGGCCGTGAGCGATTATCTGTCTTCATTTTATGCAATATAGAGAACGATTCCTAGATTGTGAAGGACTCATAGCTGGTCTTAGTGTACAATTGACGGGTTAATATGGTCCATTCCCAGATTGTGAAGGGCTATGGGCGGTTTTCTATCTTCAATATATGTAATATAGAGAACGATTCTTAGATGGTGAAGGGCTCATAGCTGGTCTTAGCTATAGTGTCCAATTGACGGGTTAGTATGTTCCTTTCCCAGATTGTGAAGGACTATGAGCGGGTTTCTATCTTCAATTTATGTAATATATGGGTAAATTCCTAGATTGTGAAGGGCTCTTAGCTTGTCATGATGTCCAACTGACGGAGAGGTGTTGTCCATTTCAATATTTTGAAGGACAGTGAGCTATTTTCTTTGTTCACGAGATGGTGTATTGGGTGATTCCCAGGTTGTGAAGGAATGTGTGCATATGTTTTAGAACAAGAACTATTTAAATATAACGGTAAAATCCTGGGATTGTGAACGGCTATGTGTGTGTCTTTTGAAAGACAGATTTTAGAATATTGAAATCAATGATCGAAAATATATTGTCTGATAGAAAGGATAGTTAGCAGTAAACCATATTATTATTATTAACGCCCGTCTGTATTACTTTTTCAGTGCTTAGTAAATACCTTTTAAGAGCCAATTTTTAAGGCACAAATAAATTGTTGGTACTAAACAATTTTCAATGCAGTTTCTTGGGAATACTGTACTCTGTTTACCGTCTTTGACATTTACTGGTTATCATTATAGATATGCTTCAAATTCATATTCTTTAGGATTTGAATTTAAGAACCTTGATTTGGCGGAATGAAGAAAGACCAGTTCAATAGAGCAGTGACATGTGCCAACAATACATGTATTTGATCAAAGACTTCACATTTGACTATTTCATTTATGAGAAACTTATTTTGAAATTTTGAATAAAATTTTGATCAGTTCTACATGTATGTGAAATGTCATAATCATTCAATTACATGTATGTGTAATCTTGTGATCTCTGTGGCAAATGCTTGATTAATTCTTACCCATAGCATTGTTACGTTCTTAACGTTTAATCAATCCCCAATGAGGCTAAATCAGCTGCTCAAATCAGCCAACAAATGTGTTGAAATGAATATACATTCAATTAGAAAGAGGAAGTTGGTGTGATTGTGCGAGATTGCAGCTCAAGTCAGACATGGACGCGACACAGTGACACGTTGTTGTGATAACCATCTGAAGAACCGTCAGACGGCTGGTCTAATTATATAACATGACAGGGTATAAATTATTATTGATAGATAAAACTATTTCATCAGTTTAAAGTGGAAATATTTTTATAAGATATCTTTAAGTTTAGCTTCAACTTAGCATATAGAAGATTGCGATTCTATGGATTGTCGCCGAAGCCAATCTATAATATCATAATAATAACATTAGCTATCTTAGCAGTAACACCATATCACGTTTTTGAGGAAATTATACACATACGATATTTCTAACATGAATGTATTATTGCTTGTTTATATCACCGTTTTGCATTACAAATCAAAATAAAATGTCACATATACATGTATGTTGTATAACAATTTTGTAAGTAACAATTAGAATGTCACAACAATTTTATAACTCATCAATAAGAGCAAGAGCATATTTTCACACATCTAAACCAAAACATATATATTTGTCCATTTTGAATATGTCACGGTTCGTATTGATTTAACACTTCTGGTTGATAGCACAAAGGACTGATTAACATACTACAATTGGTCATTTTTGGCGACGATGTAGATCCTAGGTGAGAGTTTTTACATTTTACTGGTCGATTGATATAGACAGCATTTGATGATTGAATGGAATTATGAAATAAAATATGTAAAAGAATTGTTCAGGAAATGAAAGCAACGTAAATAAGTAAACTTTGATACTTTAATCTACATGACTTAAGATAAATCTATAAAAAAATTAAACAATAAATAAATACCTGAAAATAGAGAGGATTCTTCTCACTCTTCTAAACAAAAAAACGCATTGATGTGGAATTACTATTTAACAGAACCACCTTACAATCATAGGTCATACTAAGCTACAGTACTTAACACCATCTAACTTTTTGTCAGCACAAAGCAAACACAACTAATCTTGTATGATATTGTATAATACCTTTGTTCAGCATATGATATAGTTTGTGACTTTTTACTGTGACCTTTCTGCTGTGAGTTATTCTATAATAAATTTTCCTGTAATTTCCCATTTTAATGTAATTCAATGTATCATATTTCTTTTTATTGACATGTATATTTAAGCACGTTTCTAATGAAACGTTACATGCACTTTAATCCATATGAACTTTTATACTTCATCCTATGTATTTATAAACTCTCAAAGTCGATCAGTAGAAATCAAAGTCGTGTACAAGGTGTTCGGAAAAAAAGTCCTCGGTAAAAAAGTATCGGTAAAAAAGTATCAAATTTACCTAGGAAAAAAAGTATTCGGAAAAAAAGTACTAAAAACATAGTTTTTGGTTATAAACTCATTTATTCACATAATACAATGTAATAGACAAGACATTTTTATTTGTATCATACAACAATGTATTTTACTATTGTATTTCACATCATCATTAAAAGCTGATGTCGCTTCCGCGTAGATTTGGCCTGGTTTATCTTTGGTCTAGGCTGCTCTTCTTTTCATTGACATACGGAGTTTGGTCAGTGATACTTGAACATCATCACCAGAGTGGTTATGAGTCTTGCTTACTACCGGGTTTTCATTCTGCAAGTCAGTCCAAACCAGGCCCTGACAGTTAATACTTGACTTGCGGCTGCATTTCCAAACAATCTTTGTTTTGCGGGTTGCATGTTTAGTGTACATGTGGCCATCTAACACTAGCTTCAAACCACCCTTGTTGGTAGGAATGACTTCCATGATGAGATTTGTAGTATTGTAATGTATTGGAAATGCTTTTATATCTTCATCAGAAGTGTACAAAGCCCCTCACAATCTAGGAATCGTTCCTCAATATTGTTAATAAAGACTCAAAGACCCACACATAGCCCCTCACAATCTGGGAATCGTCTCTCAAAGTCGATCAGTGGGACTCAAAGTCGCGTACAAAGCCCCTCACAATCTAGGAATCCTCACTCAAAATTGTTAATAAAGACTCAAAGACGCACACATAGCCCCTCACAATCTGGGAATCGTCCCTTACAGTTGTTCATTAAGTGTCAAAGTCGCGTACAAAGCCCTTCACAATCTGAGAATCGTCTCTCACAGTCGATCAATTGGACTCAAAGTCGCGTAAAAAGCCCCTCACAATCTTGGAATCGTCCCTTACAGTTGTTCATTAAGTGTCAAAGTCGCGTACAAACCTTCACAATCTGAGAATCATCTCTCAAAGTCGATCAGTAAGACTCAAAGTCGCATTAAAACCCCGGTCACAATCTAAGAATCGTCTCTCAAAGTCGATCTTTGGGACTCAAAGTCGCGTACAAAGCCCCTCACAATCTAGGAATCGTCTCTCAAAATTGTTAATAAAGACTCAAAGACGCACACATAGCCCCTCACAATCTGGGAATCGTCCCTTACAGTTATTCAGTAAGTCTCAAAGTCGCGTACAAAGCCCTTCACAATCTGAGAATCGTCCCTTCCCTCACAATCTGGGAATCGTCTCTCAAAGTCGATCAGTAGGACTCAAAGTCGCGTACAAAGCCCCTCACAATCTGGGATTCGTCTCTCAAAATTGTTAATAAAGACTCAAAGACGCACACATAGCCCCTCACAATCTTGGAATCGTCCCTTATATTTATTCATCAAGTCTCAAAGTCGAGTACAAAGCCCCTCACAATCTGGGAATCGTCTCTCAAAATTGTTAATAAAGACTCAAAGACGCACACATAGCCCCTCACAATCTTGGAATCGTCCCTTATATTTATTCATCAAGTCTCAAAGTCGAGTACAAAGCCCCTCACAATCTGGGAATCGTCTCTAATAGTCCACCAGTAGGACTCAAGTAGCGTACAAAGCCCCTCACAATCTGGGAATCGTCCCTTACAGTTATTCATTAAGTCTCAAAGTCGCGTACAAAGCCCCTCACAATCTAGGAATCGTCTCTCAAAATTGTTAATAAAGACTCAAAGACGCACACATAGCCCCTCACAATCTGGGAATTGTCCCTGACAGTTAATCATTAAGTGTCAAAGTCGCGTACAAAGTCCCTCACAATCTGGGAATCGTCTCTCAAAGTCGATCAGTAGACTCAAAGTCGCGTAAAAAGCCCCTCACAATCTTGGAATCGTCCCTTACAGTTGTTCATTAAGTGTCAAAGTCGCGTACAAACCTTCACAATCTGAGAATCATCTCTCAAAGTCGATCAGTAAGACTCAAAGTCGCATTAAAACCCCGGTCACAATCTAAGAATCGTCTCTCAAAGTCGATCTTTGGGACTCAAAGTCGCGTACAAAGCCCCTCACAATCTAGGTATCGTCTCTCAAAATTGATAATAAAGACTCAAAGACGCACACATAGCCCCTCACAATCTGGGAATCGTCCCTTACAGTTATTCATTAAGTCTCAAAGTCGCGTTCAAAGCCCCTCACAATCTGGGAATCGTCTCTCATAGTCGACCAGTAGGACTCAAAGTCGGGTTATAGCCCTTCACAATCTGGGAATCGTCCCTTTAAGTTCACGTACAAAGACCTTTACAATCTAGGAATAGACCACGCTGCCCCACCAGAGGGACACCAAGACCAGCTAAGAGCACTAGGAATCGATCTCTATACTCCATAAAATGAAGACAGATTACCACTTATAGCCCTTCACAATCTGGGAATGGACTACGCTACTCAGTCAGTTTGACACAAACCATTCCTAGATTGTGATCATTCCCAGATTGTGCAGACCTCACAATCTGCAGATTGTTTAAACAATCTAAGAATGAAAAATATTCCTAGATTGTTCGAACAATCTGCAGATTGTGAGCTCACAATCTGCAGATTGTGATCATTCCTAGATTGCACGTTACATCTCCAACAAAGAACTTTGAAAGAAGCAGCATCACCAGGAGAGTCTTCAGATCTCGAATGAAGAAGATAAACAAGACGACTCTTTCTCTGCAGAGACTACCCAAAGAGTCTGCTTCTAATTTGAAGACATACATCAAGGATGGACTACATTGTACCATGTGCTGAATAACCCTAACATCCATGTTTACACTTGTTATGTTTTACTTCTGTTATGTTATGTAAATAAAATCTGAATATAAGAGTCATTACTGGTTTTAGTATTACTGTTTTTATTATTCAGAATAGAACATCGACAGCAGAGCAAATTGAATATACACAATTATACACATTAAACGTTCCAACATTCCTTCATCTAATGAATAATTTATTTAAAACAGTACTTAAAACTGTAGAATAAGAGTAAAAACTGTTTGTAAGGACAACTTTTCTTCAATTATTTCTACTTCGAGTTCATTTTGCAGTAACGTTTGCGGCAAACTTGAGGTTGTTACATCAACATTGAGGACAAAACGTATGATTATCCAATTAGTGGCTACTCTGAGATGAAAGAACATTAATAGCAGGAAACACAGCGTTAAGTGAATGTGATGACAAGGTCTCTTTGATCTACATTTAAAGGAGAGTTCTCAACATAAATCCCTCTCCTAATCCAATAGAACATGATATAAAATGGCCAAAACTAGGTGTCGTTCCAGTTGCAGTAGCACTATTCGGAGCTCGATTCAAAGCGACTATTTACATCCTAACTTTATGATGGAAAAGTTAAACATCACTTGCTCTTCTCGGCGATCAACAAAGAAGGTTTCCAGATGGCTTCAGGAGCATCTAAGCATCGACTTCTTAACTGTTGTAAAACCAGCTACAGCATCAGTGGCACCCAAAGAAGATACAGTTTCCTCGGACATAGTATCCATATCATCTGCACGTGAACTCAAGATGTGTCTCCAACACGGATTTAAATATACCTTGTGACAATGTCATGGAGATTGGTTACCAAAAGAAGAAATGTGTGCTACTGCCATTCGTTTTGAATGACGTTAATACCAAAAGGTTGACCATCAAAACATTTTGTCATCATAAAAAGGGACGGTTTCTTCGGATGCAGTCAACAGATCTTCTGCAACGGACACAAGATATTTCACAAACCTGTTTGCAATAGATATTAGGACCATTCCATGTTAACAAGTTCTCAAAAGAAGAAAGCTGTGTTATTTCCTTTCATGTTTTGATGGTGTTAGTTACGAATAAAATTAACGTTTTTATCTAATACTTGTGTTCATGTATATGTAACCAGCGTGTATAATCAATTAAAAGTGGTGGACACAATTTTGTTGTTTGTGGTTCTTAATTTGCCTATACGCCTATCCCGACAGCCATACATCAAGAATGTAAAATGTAAATGTGTTTTTCTATTAAACACCTCCTTCACAGACGAACACTGGCAATTTATCAAAAACCTTAGCCAAAACGCTATCGAAAGTCAATTACCAATGTATTTACCTATTATTTCCTATATATCTATTTCCAATCTACTATGTGAAATATCATTTTCAGACATCACGATCACTATATACTGCTATACTATAGACTGCGGATATCAAAAATGTATTCAGCCATCATCTCCAATCTATAATGAATTTATTTACAGTTTTACTACCTGTATTATAATTCTTAGACACCATGTTTACTATATGTCGCTCTTGTCATGATCATGTTCATATATTTTGTTGTTGAGGCGGGTTTCACATAAGCTCACACGAGCTTGTTGACCAATCCAGTTCATGTATCTTTTCATGGAATAAATACGTTTAAACCGTATACTGCTCTTTTCATGATCATGTTCATATATGTTTGCTGCTGAATATGTCTTCTCATAAGCTCACACGAACTTGTTGAACCCATCCAGTTCATGTATCTTTTCATTAAATGAAAACGTTTAAACAATCAAATGCCAATGTACAGCAATTCATTAAATAGCTATGGAACAATGTGTGAATAGAAAAACCAACAATTAATATATCATCTATTGACTACTATGTCTTTATAAATATAGTAGTTATTAAGAAACCATGGATAATTAAATAAAGGAGTTACATTATACTAATATATTTTGTATCATGCATAAGCGCCAAATAGTTCAAGATTATAATTCTTCAAAGGAAAAGGGATAATAGAACTTTCGAAATACAACAAAGACGCTAATGAGCGGATTCCACAAGACAGGGAATTTAACTGAAAGCAAGAAAAACTATTGGATCTTAAATTTCCAACTTAATCAAATAAAACAAAAAGTAACACATCCAATTGAAAATTTGGCTTTCAATTAATAAGGGCTTTGCTTTGCAATAACGATATAGCCATAATTGTCATAAATTAATTTAAATGCTTGTTGTGATAGTTTGATTGCTCAGAACTTTGAAGTCTGATTGATTGGAAAACAACAACCATGCTGCTAGATCAGTAATTAGTATACAAATCTAGATTGATACCATTGAATAATTAGATAGCCCCTCTCTAGAATTGAAAACTGCATCTTAGCCTCAAATACCGCCTCTTTGAAGTCTAATTAGCACTAGAGAGGTAGGAAACACAAGCTAGCTGGTATATAAGGGGTGAGCAGTGTTCACCATCACATCTCTTACTCAACTCTCGTCATCAGCTCAAAGATATATTTCGCACAAAATGAATACTGACAGTTACAGTTGCCATGACTTGACAACGCCTAGAAGAAAGGTCATTCGGTGGTTGGAGGACCACGCATTTAACCACCATGACTGTCAACGCTGTCTGAAGAAGAACATTTTCAGCAACCTTGCAAACACCACAACGTCAGTTCGCACCAAGGCCCTTCAAAGCCGCCTCCTTAGGATCAATAAACGACGCAGTCCTCTTCAAAAGAAAGATGAAGAACTTGCAGAAAGAACCAGAATACTTAGAATGAAAGCACAAGAACTTCTTCAAGAACCAAACAACACACCCAAGAAGGCAACCCTTACTCTCCGTAGAAGGGTCTTGCAAACTCGCCTGTCGCAGATGAAAAAGCGAGTCAGCTCCATAAGACGTAAAGATGCTGAATTCCACTCTAGAGGGCGTCAGCTGAAACTGAAGGCACAGCTTGTCCTGAACTCCTCCCTGACATCACTCTCGGAGGACGTATCTCCAGCAAAGAACTTTGAAAGAAGCAGCATCACCAGGAGAGTCTTCAGATCTCGAATGAAGAAGATAAACAAGACGACTCTTTCTCTGCAGAGACTACCCAAAGAGTCTGCTTCTAATTTGAAGACATACATCAAGGACGGACTACATTGTACCATGTGCTGAATAACCCTAACATCCATGTTTACACTTGTTATGTTTTACTTCTGTTATGTTATGTAAATAAAATCTGAATATAAGAGTCATTACTGGTTTTAGTATTACTGTTTTTATGATTCAGAATAGAACATCGACAGCAGAGCAAATTGAATATACACAATTATACACATTAAACGTTCCAACATTCCTTCATCTAATGAATGATTTATTTAAAACAGTACTTAAAACTGTAGAATAAGAGTAAAAACTGTTTGTAAGGACAACTTTTCTTCAATTATTTCTACTTTGAGTTCATTTTGCAGTAACGTTTGCGGCAAACTTGAGGTTGTTACATCAACATTGAGGACAAAACGTATGATTATCCAATTAGTGGCTACTCTGAGATGAAAGAACATTAATAGCAGGAAACACAGCGTTAAGTGAATGTGATGACAAGGTCTCTTTGATCTACATTTAAAGGAGAGTTCTCAACATAAATCCCTCTCCTAATCCAATAGAACATGATATAAAATGGCCAAAACTAGGTGTCGTTCCAGTCACTTCTCTCTGGGACACCGGAGAGATCAGACGTATCGTCAGTCGCTCGCGCAACTTACGAAACAACCTTACCTTTCTACCCACAGCGTCTCTACTTGGATTGAGGATATTTATTTGAACATTACTACCCTGTTCGGATATTATTCAAGATTCAGTGAGACAACCCATTGAGCAACGCTCAACATTCGAATACGAGGAGTATTCACATTCTATTTGGACTCTACCCGGATCAACAATTCGGACTTACAATCCGGTCACATAGATCGGAAGAAGTATTCGGATTTACCGATTCGGATCAGTTATTAGGAATTCCAAATAGACTTTAAGTCTTCAACGTGAGTTCTTTAAGATTCTCCCTTGAAGCACAACAACAACATACCAATTAGCACATTTGCTAATCACTCGAGTACGAGGAGTACTCACCACCCACAACCCTTACTAACCCTGCACCCCCACAGCGCATTCACGCACCACAGCGCATACACCTTATTATATTTATATTTAATATAATATTAGATAAATTATATCTAACTAAGAAGTGTGTTCTATACCCAACCCCAAGCAGCAGAGGTCTAGCTTACGTAGCTCAGGTCCATTGTTTGATTACATAACCGGCTTGCCGGCGTGGCGTCCAAGTGAATCACCTTGTTCCTTAGCGTGGACAAGGTCAGGTGTGACCTACACGGTTGGGCTTGGAGGTGTGACGAGTTTTAGAATAATTTTATATTATTCTAGGTGGCTTCGCTGTAGGCTCTAGTCTACTTATCGCTAGGAACCAAACTGCATACATAAATAGTAACACACTTCGCTTATAGGGTTATTTTCTCATAATCAAAATCAACTAACCATAAGACATGGATAATCCACTAGAATTATTTCAAAACTCTATTCTGGACTGTACTCCAACTCACCTAGAAATACAAAAAGAACATAACCAACTAGTTGGTGCATCTAATTTTCAAATCGCATTCGGCGATATAGAATTAGAGGAAACATCAAATATGGAAACTGACGGTTTTACAGTGTACAGTAACAGGAAAAAGAACAATAAAAGACAAACACAAAGAAACCTGTCAGACACATCCGATTCCGCTGGATCAACTCCAGACAATAAAAAAAAATGCAAGAACTCTAATGAAACAATAAGCAATAAAAGCACACCGGCAAATGATAAGAAAAACAAATACCAAATGATTATGACAGCCATAGACAAAATTGAATTAAACCAAATCATGAGTTGTCAAGACATGGCATTTCAACTAAGCTCCCTGGGGGCCCATCCAGTAACAATAACCAAATGTGGCAAAGGCTTTTTGCTTACAACGGACAATAAGCACTACTTAGACAGCATAACAAGCTACACCACAGTAAATGGCACTAAAGTCAAATATGACACACCAAATTGTGAAAAACAAATAAAAGGAGTCGTCAAAGTTAACCCTAAACTCACAGATGAACAACTTCAACAATGTATCACAAAAGCAAACCAATACAATAGGACTCCTATCCTACAAACCAGAAGGATTAAGAAGCAACAACAAAACACACCTTCAGTTATCATTACATTCGAGGGTACTAATCTCCCAAAACACATCACTTTCGCTGGTGTACCAAACACAGTAGTTCAACCATACCTTAAACAACCGATGTTCTGTACAAAATGCTTCGGGTATAATCACACTACCACTGACTGTCCCAACGCTAAACACTGCTCAAGATGCCACTACTCAGGACATGATTATGACACATGTCGCAACAAAATGTACTGCGGCAACTGCAAACAAACAGGTCACAGTGCCCTATCTAGAAAATGCCCATACAGACAAAAACAAATTGAACAACTAAATAAGCACCACTTTAAACAAACGGCTCAAATCAAAAACAACAAAATCAACATAGAGCAATCTGTTGCATTCAATCCCTCCAACCACTCATCACCCAGACAATCACCAGTAAATGAAGAAACGCTCTTCTCCAGGAAAGTAGTTCCTAGACATCCAATAAGCTCCTCAGAGGAAAAACACAAAAAGATGGAGAAGATGTTAGAAAGTGTTGAACACAGACTTCTTGAAGATATCAGGTCCGCAAGAAAATCACAATCAAAATCACAAAACACAGATGAGAGAACAAAAGAACAAAGCAAAGCTCAAAATAGTGATAAATACAGACCGCCAATGTTGAGAAAGCTCAACTACTCTCACACGAATAAAAACAATGTCACTAAAAAAACACAGCACCAAAGACAAAAAGATCTGAGGGAAACAATCAACCGTAGAAACACCAACGACAAACCCAAACCAAAAAACAAAAACAGTGTCGTTGATAGGATAATACTATTTATAGCACAAGCTTTCATAAACTCAACACCAACACACTCTGACAGGGAACATCATAGGAATGTCAAGAGACTATACTCCAATGCAGCAAAATTGGGGCTATGCAGCATTAGCTGGGAACAATTCTTTGACAGGATCCACCAAAACAACCCACCCAATACCACTTCTCACCACCAAGATAGAAGCTGCTACTACTAAACCTAAGCTTTCCTGAACATAAATCCCTCCTTATAAAATGGCGGACTTTACTGTACTCCAACAAAACGTAAATGGGCTAGGCACCAATGGTGCTGAACTCAAAGTATTGATACAAAATAAATCAATACAACCAAGTGTTATCATTCTACAGGAAACAAAATTATCGAAAAGAAGGGATTATAAAATCTCCGGTTATAACATACTAAGAAAAGATCGTTTTACGGAAATAAAAAAAAGTCCACAAGGTGGACTCATAATTGCCATAAAACATGGCATTGATTACAAACCCCTAGATATAAACATTGAAGGCATAGAAATCCATGGCGTAACAGTTAACATAAATGGTAATAAACCAACAAATGTTATCAATGTCTATTTACCCCACAGCACAAAAATTACAGTTGAAATACTCAACTAATTACTACCCTATCTCGCCAACTCAGCCTATTTGGGTGGCGATTTTAATGCACACCATAGCCTCTGGGAGGCAGACGATAGAACCGATACAAGAGGTACAGTCATACAAAAATGGTTAGAGGATAACAAACTTATTATTCTCAACAATGGCGAACCTACTTTTCACAGGCTAACACAAGGAATATACACCACAATAGATCTTAGCATTATTACACCAGACCTAGCTAATGATGCTAGTTTATATGTTCATGACGACAGTTGGGGAAGTGATCACTTCCCACTATTCACCACATTAAAGAATAACAATACACAACAGGCACAAAAAAACAATACCCATAACAGCTGGAATTTTAACAAAGCAAATTGGGGAATATTTCAAAATATTTGTGAGCAAAACCTAAACAATGATGTAAAAGACGAAGATGTTAACATATACAACAAAAATATCACCGAGGTGATTATAAATGCTGCTAACCTAGCCATTCCAACCAAAAGAACTCACAAACATATACCTGTACCATGGTGGAATGAAGAAATTATGCAAGCAAGAAAAGAAAGAAAACTGCTCAGGAAAAAAGCTAAAAAGGATAAAAAGTTAATACAACAAGCGGCAGCAGCTAGAAATAAGGTTAAAACTTTAATAAGTAAGGCAAAAATCCAGTCATGGAAAAAGATGTGTAGCACATTAGATATCAAATCTAACTCAAGGCAAGTCTGGAAAAAGATTAATGTCTTTAGAGGCAAAAGCACTAAATCCCATATTCCAAGTATCAACAACAGCAAAAACAAACTGGAAAAAATAGACAATTTATGCAAACAATTCTCACAAGCAAGTTCAACCAATAACTACAAAACTGCTTTTCAAGAAAAAGTAAAAAATACACAACCTTGTCCGAAGGACAAAAACAAGTCAGACTTATGGTACAACAAGCCATTCACAATATCAGAACTTAACAATGTTGTAAATAATAAAAAAGGAACAGCCTCTGGTATTGATCAAACCAGTTACACAATGCTTAAACGTCTTCCCTATAAATGCAAACAAGTGTTATTAGATTTCTACAATAAATTATGGAAAGACGGCAAATTACCAACAGACTGGAAAGAAAGTCTTATTATACCATTACACAAACAGGGAAAAGACCCTACCAAATCCGATTCATATAGACCAGTCTCCTTAACATCTAATCTATGTAAAACACTCGAAGCTATGGCAACGAAAAGATTACAACACTATCTAGAAACTAACGAATTGATAACACAGAATCAATCAGGATATAGAAAATCCTATAGCACCACTGATCATATTGTTAGATTACAACACTCTATCAGACAAGCTCAACAAAATAATAAATTTACTACAGCAGTCTTTCTAGACTTTAGTAAAGCATTTGACATGGTCTGGAAAACAGGCTTGATACAAAAAGTTAAGAAAAAGGGCATACAAGGGGAAATGCTAAACTTTATAAACGACTTTATGTCAGACAGAACTTTTCGTCTTAAAACAGATGATCAAATATCAGACAACTACAATTTAGAAAATGGAACCCCACAAGGCAGTATCATATCACCAACATTGTTCAATATCATGATAGATGATCTATTTCACAAACTACCGAAACAAGTGAACACCTCACAATTCGCTGATGATGGGGCCCTTTGGGTCAGTCACAAACATCAACATGTAGCTGCAGAAATATTACAAAAAGCCTTAATCAAAGTAAATGAATGGACCCAAAACTGGGGATTTAAATTATCCACAAGCAAAACTGTATCAATTCTTTTTCGGCCAACACCCATTGCAGACCACTGAAATTATACATTAATGAAGAACCATTAAACCAAGTTAAATATGTCAAATTCTTAGGCATAATCTTTGATGAATATCTAACATGGAATCAACATATTGTTGAACTGTCACAAAGATGCAAAAAAGATCTCAATATATTACGAATGCTTTCTCACACCAGGTGGGGCAGCAGCAAGGAAATGTTACTCTTGCTATATAAATCTCTGATTAAATCCAAACTGCACTATGGAGCAGAAGCTTGGTGTGACACTAGTCAAACCAACATACAAAAGCTAAAAACCATACAAAATCAAGCTTACAGATATATATCAGGATGCCTAAGTGGCACATCAATGGAACTAGTCAGACATGAACTAGGCGAACTCCCGCTAGAAAAAGAATGGGAAGATAATATTACCAACTATATTGTTAGATCAAAGCATAAGCCGTGTATACAAAATATTATCACACGAAAAAAGCAAATAATGACTAAAAGAGTAAAAAAAATACCAACACCATTTGGTGTTACCATGAAAAAACACATAGACAAATATGACCTTGATACAATAGACGTTATTTCTGACCCATATACCAAGCATATCCTAAAACCTCCAGACGTCCCCGATATCCAAGTCGATATCAAATTGAAAGACCTCATAGACAAAAATAATCCAAAACCTAGTTACCTCAGTACCACTCAAGTCTATATAGAACAAAACTACAATCAAACTGATTACATTCAAATCTTTACTGACGGTTCTAAAGATGAAAAAGGAAGAGTAGGCTCTGGGATAGCCTTCACTCACACAGGTGATGAAGATATATCCCTTAAACTACCAGACAAAACCTCTATCTTCACAGCTGAACTTGTAGCTATTCGACAAGCACTCATTATCAGTAAAGGCTACAAACACAAAAATATAGCTATATTTACAGATTCACTCAGCTCACTGCAAGCTATACAAAACAAAACGGAAAAAAATAGTCATGAACTTCTACACCAAATTTACCAGGGGTATAATTATCTAACTCAGGATAACAACAATGTTAGATTTATATGGGTGCCTTCCCACATAGGCCTAACAGGCAACGAAAGAGCCGACCGAGCAGCAAAAGCAGGTCTAACCCACAGCAATAATGTCAACATACCATTTACTAAAAAAGAAATTAAGAGCATTGTTAAATCAATTAGAACGGATGAATACAACACAAACTTTAAAGGCAACTGGGGACATACCCAGTACTATCAAGTACAACCTACAAAAGTTACAAAGGTTAAAAACTTCCACAACTTTAGAAGGGTTGATGTAGCCATAACTAGACTTAGGCTTAACAATGTTCGCAATGGGGTTTATCTCCACAAAATAGGGAAAGCACCAAATAATCTATGCAATCAATGTAATGTCGAGGACACCATACATCACACTCTGTTTCAATGTGATAAATACCAAAAACACAGGGGACAACTCCTTGAAAATGTAAGCGCTAACAACCCACAAGAACTGTTAGCCAATGCTAAAAATTACCAGTACCTTTCAGTATTCCTACTACAAACCAAATTGTATAAAACATTATAATTAATAACCACCTAGCCTTACACCCAAACTCCTAACCATTACCTACCCCTAATCCCCTACCCAATTTAAGGGTCACTAAACCCTAACAACCACCCCACATGTAAAAACTCCCAGAAGGACCCTACGGAAGCGAGACTGATCTCTTATACCTCCTTCTTCTGGTAAGTGTTGGTCATGGCGACCCACGACCAGAGCTGGTTGGTGAGATAGGTTCACGATATACATTACCTCGGGACCACTCGCGCAAGCCTATACAAACAGGCGCGTAGGCTCCCGACGGGAGATTTCCACCTAATACCTAAAATAATATTTACCACTCCCATATTTGGGATAACTGGTAGGACTGGGCACAGGGCAAAATGGTTAAACTCTTCATTAAAAGTGCACGGTGTGGCTACCCCCGGCACTTTACTAAATTATAACTGGTAATTTTCCCAGTAGCAAACCTCAAAACCCTCACTGCCTGGTTCTTAATTGGGTTCAGTGGGGAGGACAGGTATTGTACCTTAAGTGTAAGGGTAGACTACCCCCTGCACTTTACATAGGTACAATACCAGTTAGACGACCTGCAAGAAAGAAAAAACGCACATTGCGAAGATACCAACGCTGGAAACAACAGCAAATAACAGACTAAGTATATCAAACCAAAAAGATAAGTATTATTCCATTCACTCAATTATCAATAAATTTAATTATAAAACATTGCTAATTACAAATAACTATAAATACAATTCAAACACAATTATTCAACTACAATTTTATTTTATCACAATTAAAAATACCATCTCAAATACTACTTTAAACCTTTTTACCTCAATATAATTTCCCATACATAATATATGCTTTCTATCTCTTTCAGGTACCACGCCATTTAACACCACTATTTATTTACTTACTATTCATAAAATCAGCCCCCCCCCCTCACTCTATTCCAAATTCTAAATTAATTTAAACCACTTTAGAACTTTTATTAATTTTACTTGGGTGTCTAAGACCTATTCTAAATTTCATGCCCCCTTTTTTGGAAATAATTCAGGCTTAGACCCCACGTCGGCGACATCACCGTGTGGTGAGGAAGACGTTAAACCCCAATCCAACAACAACATGTTGTTCCAGTTGCAGTAGCACTATTCGGAGCTCGATTCAAAGCGACTATTTACATCCTAACTTTATGATGGAAAAGTTACACATCACTTGCTCTTCTCGGCGATCAACAAAGAAGGTTTCCAGATGGCTTCAGGAGCATCTAAGCATCGACTTCTTAACTGTTGTAAAACCAGCTACAGCATCAGTGGCACCCAAAGAAGATACAGTTTCCTCGGACATAGTATCCATATCATCTGCACGTGAACTCAAGATGTGTCTCCAACACGGATTTAAATATACCTTGTGACAATGTCATGGAGATTGGTTACCAAAAGAAGAAATGTGTGCTACTGCCATTCGTTTTGAATGACGTTAATACCAAAAGGTTGACCATCAAAACATTTTGTCATCATAAAAAGGGACGGTTTCTTCGGATGCAGTCAACAGATCTTCTGCAACGGACACAAGATATTTCACAAACCTGTTTGCAATAGATATTAGGACCATTCCATGTTTACAAGTTCTCAAAAGAAGAAAGCTGTGTTATTTCCTTTCATGTTTTGATGGTGTTAGTTACGAATAAAATTAACGTTTTATCTAATACTTGTGTTCATGTATATGTAACCAGCGTGTATAATCAATTAAAAGTGGTGGACACAATTTTGTTGTTTGTTGTTCTTAATTTGCCTATACGCCTACCCAGACAGCAAAACATCAGGAATGTAAAATGTAAATGTGTTTTTCTATTTAACACCTCCTTCACAGACGAACACTGGTTATTTATCGAAAACCTTAGCCAAAACGCTATCGAAAGTCAATTACCAATGTATTTACCTATTATTTCCTATATATCTATTTCCAATCTACTATGTGAAATATCATTTTCAGGCATCACGATCACTATATACTGCTATACTATAGACTGCGGATATCAAAAATGTATTCAGCCATCATCTCCAATCTATAAGGAATTTATTTACAGTTTTACTACCTGTATTATAATTCTTAGACACCATGTTTACTACATGTCGCTCTTGTCATGATCATGTTCATATATTTTGTTGTTGAGGCGGGTTTCACATAAGCTCACACGAGCTTGTTGACCAATCCAGTTCATGTATCTTTTCATGGAATAAATACGTTTAAACCGTATACTGCTCTTTTCATGATCATGTTCATATATGTTTGCTGCTGAATATGTCTTCTCATAAGCTCACACGAACTTGTTGAACCCATCCAGTTCATGTATCTTTTCATTAAATGAAAACGTTTAAACAATCAAATGCCAATGTACAGCAATTCATTAAATAGCTATGGAACAATGTGTGAATAAAAAAACCAACAATTAATATATCATCTATTGACTACTATGTCTTTATAAATATAGTAGTTATTAAGAAACCATGGATAATTAAATAAAGGAGTTACATTATACTAATATATTTTGTATCATGCATAAGCGCCAAATAGTTCAAGATTATAATTCTTCAAAGGAAAAGGGATAATAGAACTTTTGAAATACAACAAAGACGCTAATGAGCGGATTCCACAAGACAGGGAATTTAACTGAAAGCAAGAAAAACTATTGGATCTTAAATTTCCAACTTAATCAAATAAAACAAAAAAAAAGTAACACATCCAATTGAAAATTTGGCTTTCAATTAATAAGGGCTTTGCTTTGCAATAACGATATAGCCATAATTGTCATAAATTAATTTAAATGCTTGTTGTGATAGTTTGATTGCTCAGAACTTTGAAGTCTGATTGATTGGAAAACAACAACCATGCTGCTAGATCAGTAATTAGTATACAAATCTAGATTGATACCATTGAATAATTAGATAGCCACTCTCTAGAATTGAAAACTGCATCTTAGCCTCAAATACCGCCTCTTTGAAGTCTAATTAGCACTAGAGAGGTAGGAAACACAAGCTAGCTGGTATATAAGGGGTGAGCAGTGTTCACCATCACATCTCTCACTCAACTCTCGTCATCAGCTCAAAGATATATTTCGCTCAAAATGAATACTGACAGTTACAGTTGCCATGACTTGACAACGCCTAGAAGAAAGGTCATTCGGTGGTTGGAGGACCACGCATTTAACCACCATGACTGTCAACGCTGTCTGAAGAAGAACATTTTCAGCAACCTTGCAAACACCACAACGTCAGTTCGCACCAAGGCCCTTCAAAGCCGCCTCCTTAGGATCAATAAACGACGCAGTCCTCTTCAAAAGAAAGATGAAGAACTTGCAGAAAGAACCAGAATACTTAGAATGAAAGCACAAGAACTTCTTCAAGAACCAAACAACACACCCAAGAAGGCAACCCTTACTCTCCGTAGAAGGGTCTTGCAAACTCGCCTGTCGCAGATGAAAAAGCGAGTCAGCTCCATAAGACGTAAAGATGCTGAATTCCACTCCAGAGGGCGTCAGCTGAAACTGAAGGCACAGCTTGTCTTGAACTCCTCCCTGACATCACTCTCGGAGGACGTATCTCCAGCAAAGAACTTTGAAAGAAGCAGCATCACCAGGAGAGTCTTCAGATCTCGAATGAAGAAGATAAACAAGACGACTCTTTCTCTGCAGAGACTACCCAAAGAGTCTGCTTCTAATTTGAAGACATACATCAAGGACGGACTACATTGTACCATGTGCTGAATAACCCTAACATCCATGTTTACACTTGTTATGTTTTACTTCTGTTATGTTATGTAAATAAAATCAGAATATAAGAGTCATTACTGGTTTTAGTATTACTGTTTTTTTGATTCAGAATAGAACATCGACAGCAGAGCAAATTGAATATACACAATTATACACATTAAACGTTCCAACATTCCTTCATCTAATGAATAATTTATTTAAAACAGTACTTAAAACTGTAGAATAAGAGTAAAAACTGTTTGTAAGGACAACTTTTCTTCAATTATTTCTACTTTGAGTTCATTTTGCAGTAACGTTTGCGGCAAATTTGAGGTTGTTACATCAACATTGAGGACAAAACGTATGATTATCCAATTAGTGGCTACTCTGAGATGAAAGAACATTAATAGCAGGAAACACAGCGTTAAGTGAATGTGATGACAAGGTATCTTTGATCTACATTTAAAGGAGAGTTCTCAACATAAATCCCTCTCCTAATCCAATAGAACATGATATAAAATGGCCAAAACTAGGTGTCGTTCCAGTTGCAGTAGCACTATTTGGAGCTCGATTCAAAGCGACTATTTACATCCTAACTTTATGATGGAAAAGTTAAACATCACTTGCTCTTCTCGGCGATCAACAAAGAAGGTTTCCAGATGGCTTCAGGAGCATCTAAGCATCGACTTCTTATATGCTACGGTCACACTTACACGATGTCATCCGCGATGTATCACGTGCACCTTCATCTTGATATGCACCTATATGTCCTGGATACACACGCCATTCACACTTACAACGAACTTGATGTGCACGTGGCTTTTCGGCGAAGGTCGTAATGAGCTACGATTCGATTAAAAGTTTTGAACATGCTCAAAACTTTCGCGATCATCGGGAAACTTCGTGAAATACACGCACTATGCACGTGGTGCATAAGTGATACATCGTATTCTACTCTTGTTTATCGTAGCATTATCGCGAGCAAAATGTTGTTACGATGCTCCCGTCAACTGTACGAATATTAAGTGTTAATTGCGAATGTGTTACGTTCACTTAAAGAGTTGATTCCGAGCTTAAAGCGTTTTTAACAAGACACCATAAAGTGTTTACCGCGATATTCAAGTGCTCTTTACGAACGATGTCTTTTTGGCATGTTTGGTATGTCAAAGGGTCTATTCGTGAAATTTGGCGGGAACTGCGTCTATAAATATCCTTTACGCAATACCAGCGGCACATTCTAGTACTGCCCTAGAAGCGAACAAGAGAGCGAAAATGCCAGGTCGTAGAAAAAGAAAGATGAAGTCGGTCCCCGAAGAGGTTATAGACGTTGTGACAATACATGACGTACAGGTGCACACACATACAGAAGATGCACTCGACGAAGAGACTCAAGAAACATTGACAGAAAGAAAAGAAGATGATACACTGACGAATGAAGATACACGTACAAGAAATGAAGAAGAGGCATTGATAGACAAAATCAGGAAAGACAAAACACACCTCCTGAAGAGGAAGATAAGGATTTAATCTCTCTTCCACCAAGGCGTATAATACATCAGCAAACAAACGAACGAAAAACGCCAAGAAAAACGCCTATGAAATCGCCAAGAAACACACCTGGCAAGAAGAAACGAAAGACAAATAGTACTGCCTTTGTATTTAGTCCAGAACAGGAGAAAGATATTGCGGAATGGTTTCGAGACAACCCTATCTTTTATAACAAGAGAAGCAAAGATTACAGGTTGATTCAAATTAAACGCAAAAAAGTTGAGGAGAAAGCAAAGGAAATAAAAGATATCGAAGGAAATGAGTGCTCAGGTAAGATATGTGGTAATCATTACTATATAAGTGCTAACCTTCTCTGGAGGTCAATGCATTTTGATGTCATTGCATCATTGCAGCTGTGTAGCCTGAGCCGAAGGCGAGGGCATACACTGCAACTAAAATGCGTACATTAGACCGTATTACCTGAGGGACAATCTTACAATGTATTAAACTTACTAAATGTCAACTTTTACAGATTTAAAAAGGAATTTTGTGTCTGCAACAAACTGTTAAAAAAAGGAAGAATTTTAGATTTGGTCCGCATAGGAGTTTCTTAATTGCTTTTTCAGTGATAAAACGTGTTTTATTTTCCTGTTCCCCTTTTTATTTTAGGGAGTAATTGAAAATTCTATTTCAATTAAAAGGTTGAAATAGCAGAATGAATAAAACCATTTTAAACTCATATGAAAATGAACAATGTTTTTTCTTCCTCTGTAACACAATAGTATGAATATATCTGGGGGATTCGATTTGTTTTGAGGATGTCTTTATATATAAAACAGTTAATACTGTTTTTGTGTGTGTAATGCAAAAAATGCCAATCATAAATGACTCTTTCAATTTCAGCTGAGCAGCTTATGACATGGATGACAAGTATGCATACATACTTTGGAAAACTCAGCAAAGAAGCCAAGTCTGGATCTGGCACCGGGAAACAGCATATGCTCACTGAGCGTGAAATATGGATAAAGGAGACGTTCACCTTTCTATCGGATCACATAGTGAGAATTCAAGGACGGCAAGGCTATAAGGTTAAAATATATTATTTTATTTTCATGTTTTATTAAAAACATTTGTTCCAGATGTGATTAACAAAAAATCTCTTTATGAAATTTCCAAATTAGACTTTAGTTATAAAAGTGCAGTACATATGTTTATTAAATTTACAGCTTTCAAGGGAAACTGGCTATGAGTCAGACTTTTCAACAGATGTTCAGGACACAGGAGACATAGATTCCGAAAGCGAAACCAGTAACAATGCAGGCAAACGTTCGAAAAAGTCAGCAGACGATTCGGACATCGATGTCATTGAGCAGGTATGTACACAACACATTTAATACTCAAATCAAGTACAAAACTAATTACAGAACACATTTTCTTTTTAACAAATCATCTTATTCATTACTTTCAGGTATGCTCAAAGTTACTACAAAAACAAGGTGACGTTTCTTCAGCCCGAGAGTGCCCACCTTCACCTCGCACTATGGAATTGCAAAATTTTGCAAATGATATTGTTTGCAATATGAAAAGAATTCCTGAGGACCAGTGGACAGAGTTGAAAACAGACTTGTTGATCACAATCAGGAATTTTTCGAGGTCTCTGTCACAGCCTGTTAGGGACCACACTGATCCCATCTTGCAGCACGGATTCGGACGCACAGCTTCTGGTTCTTATCAAAACATGCTCAGAGGTCTATATCCTGCCTATCAAAATCCGCCACTTCCACATCCGCCACTTCCCCAGCAGTGGCAACAGCATCAATCAGCAAGCTTGAACATACCAGGGCCCAGTGTGCAGTATACAAATCTGGATCATTCCGGCTCGAACGTGTCCCAAGCAACACCATCTGGAAAGGATGGAGACAATATGTTGTGTTCAAATTACTGACACCTCTATCAGATTTGCTTATTCTGAAGTTTCACCTTTGTTCTATATTTCAACCGTTAAGTTCGTATGTTTTAGGTATGATGCCTTTCTTTCAGTTTATTAATTTGACATGATGACATAAGTTTGAAGGAGAAATATCTCTTTATTTTACCATTTTCTAAATGTACAAAATGTCAAGCAGTGATGATGTCATGCTTTCCGTTACTAGAAGAAATTGATTCTTACTAGGATTATTAGACCTTGGATTCTTGTCATGGAACCAAGTTTGAAGGAGAAATATCTCTTTACTTTACAATTTTATTAATATACAAAATGTCAAGTCCTACTGATGTCATGCTTTCTGTTATTAGAAGAAATTTATTCTTACTTGGATTATTAGATCTTGGATTCTTGCCATGGAACACTACCAATAGGACTGGTGTAGTAGGAACATTGATAGTCTCGGATAGCCTTTGCAGCACGAGTTGAATGGTTACCATGTTGCATGTCAAGTCCAAACAGACTCGCACTATTCCTCCATGTACCTGGAATGATGTCGTGTGTATCGTGATCTTCTCTGTCTGCAAGGTTATGTGTTGCCTTTGGACACCTTGATCTCAGTATGTTGTGTATCACACAAGCAGCTAAGACAACAGCTTCCACTGTTGTTGTCTTTTGTGGCATTGGTGAGAGTAAACACCTGAACCTGAAAACAAAGAGGGTGTTTAACTCGTGGCAACATAATCGATTATTACACCGAATTCAAATTGTACTGAATTTATAATTAATAAACTTTTGAATAAATGCACATTTTTGTAAATACTTACCTATGAGCCAGAATGCCAAACGCATTCTCAACAACACGCCTAGCCCGTGACAATCTGTAGTTGTACAAACGTTGTTCTCTGGATAGCCCTCTTGAAGGATATGGCTTCATTAACCAGGTTCTCATAGCAAAAGCATCATCTGCCACAATAGAGTAAGGTAAGGGCTGATCATCTCTTGGGAATGGTGTTTTCTCTGGTACCCCAAGGGTGTTGGTCTCCAAGGCTCTCCATAGTGAAGTGTCAGCAAAAACTCCTCCATCAGACGCCCTTTAAATTGAAAACAGCTTAAAAGGTTATTTCCATTTGGATCTTGCTGAATATAAAAATAATTTTATTGAAACTGAATATGCATCCAGTCAAAACTACATCTTTATTGAAAGTAAACTTCAACAAGCAGGATAACGGTTAAAACATTTTCAAATTTCAAAGTCTTCCCCAAACTGTTTAAGAGAATGGAACAATAACCCCAAAAGGGCAATTCAGATAATTAGTTTACCAATATAGGGCGTATGGAAATAAACAAAGATGTCTTAAAAATTGTTTAAGTAGCTTTCCACTGATAAAAGGTTGGTTGCTTTTCTTGCTTTAGGAAACTTTCTTAACACCCAATTTTATTAAAGATTCATTAACTGAAGAATTGATTACAAAATATCAAATAGTCAAATTGTCTGTTATCACAAAAGTTTGCAAGTTAACTGTGGTAGGCTCACCAAGTTTCATTTTACTGGTAGATTTATTGAAATTATTTATTTATTGAAATGACATGTTTTGCAACCATACCCTCCATTAGCTCCAACCTCCACATCAAGAAACTTGTATTCGCTGTCCACCAATGCCATGAGAACGATGCTGTGAAACCCCTTGTAGTTAAAATAGACGGAACCAGATCCAGAAGGCGCTCTAATAGCTATGTGTTTACCGTCTAGTGCACCAAGACAGTTATGGAAATTCCATCGCTTGGAAAATCCATCAGCAACAGATTTCCATTCATCCTCATTTGATGGACACTGGAAGAATAATGAAAAATAAAAGGATGAGTTTTTTTATAAAATATGAAAGTTTCAATCAGCAAGTGCTTGTCGATTCATTGAAATGACTCTTGAATTAAAGTAGTCAAACGTTACCTTCAGAAATTCTTCAGAAAACGCTTCGATTATTGCGTTGCAAGTCTCAGGAATGATGCCAGATATAGTATTGCTTGCCACCCTGAACTGATATTGGAGAGTTTTGTAGGAGTCTCCGGTTGCCAGATATCGAAGGGTTATAGCAAGACGTATTGCTGGATCGATTGCTCGTCTCATGAAAGTGTTTTTTTTCGATATTCTTTCACTGATTCTGTTCAACAGTGTGTCAAATAGTTCAGGGTCTACTCTAAAAAAATTCTGAAAGCCAGCTCTGTCTTCCACAGCAAGCTCTTGCTGCAATGTTTCGTAAAACCCCAATTTGTCACGCCGCAACAGCCATGATCTCGTCCAGATACTTCTTTTTTGCCTGAGTCGTTTTCGCTTTTGCTTCCTTCGGAAATGCTTGGTGGCGACAGTAACAACTGTTACTAGCTTAACAAGTGATGAAACGTCGACATCCATGATGGACCTTCGTTGTATGCCTACTGGAATTGTTTCATCTAGCCAAGAGAAGTAACGTGTCTGAAACCAAAATTGATAAGAAGATATTATGTCGGATAAAACACGGCTGCATCGTAATATCAACGTTTTAAGCACGTAGCAGCTCTTACATCACACGTTGTGAACACGCCCCTTTCTTGACAAACACGCACGCAAATCTGAGTAATAACGTAAGTCTCACTTGATGTGAACGTATTGTGTTAGTGACGCACTCGCAGTACATCGTATCTTGTTCTTGTGAACAGTATAAAATACCTTTTGCTACGATAATTCCACGTCGTAATAAGCACGTCTATGACATCGTGTAAGTGTGACCTTAGCATTAACTGTTGTAAAACCAGCTACAGCATCAGTGGCACCCAAAGAAGATACAGTTTCCTCGGACATAGTATCCATATCATCTGCACGTGAACTCAAGATGTGTCTCCAACACGGATTTAAATATACCTTGTGACAATGTCATGGAGATTGGTTACCAAAAGAAGAAATGTGTGCTACTGCCATTCGTTTTGAATGACGTTAATACCAAAAGGTTGACCATCAAAACATGTTGTCATCATAAAAAGGGACGGTTTCTTCGGATGCAGTCAACAGATCTTCTGCAACGGACACAAGATATTTCACAAACCTGTTTGCAATAGATATTAGGACCATTCCATGTTAACAAGTTCTCAAAAGAAGAAAGCTGTGTTATTTCCTTTCATGTTTTGATGGTGTTAGTTACGAATAAAATTAACGTTTTTATCTAATACTTGTGTTCATGTATATGTAACCAGCGTGTATAATCAATTAAAAGTGGTGGACACAATTTTGTTGTTTGTTGTTCTTAATTTGCCTATACGCCTACCCAGACAGCCATACATCAGGAATGTAAAGTGTAAATGTGTTTTTCTATTTAACACCTCCTTCACAGACGAACACTGGTTATTTATCGAAAACCTTAGCCAAAACGCTATCGAAAGTCAATTACCAATGTATTTACCTATTATTTCCTATATATCTATTTCCAATCTACTATGTGAAATATCATTTTCAGACATCACGATCACTATATACTGCTATACTATAGACTGCGGATATCAAAAATGTATTCAGCCATCATCTCCAATCTATAATGAATTTATCTACAGTTTTACTACCTGTATTATAATACTTAGACACCATGTTTACTATATGTCGCTCTTGTCATGATCATGTTCATATATTTTGTTGTTGAGGCGGGTTTCACATAAGCTCACACGAGCTTGTTGACCAATCCAGTTCATGTATCTTTTCATGGAATAAATACGTTTAAACCATATACTGCTCTTTTCATGATCATGTTCATATATGTTTGCTGCTGAATATGTCTTCTCATAAGCTCACACGAACTTGTTGAACCCATCCAGTTCATGTATCTTTTCATTAAATGAAAACGTTTAAACAATCAAATGCCAATGTACAGCAATTCATTAAATAGCTATGGAACAATGTGTGAATAGAAAAACCAACAATTAATATATATCATCTATTGACTACTATGTCTTTATAAATATAGTAGTTATTAAGAAACCATGGATAATTAAATAAAGGAGTTACATTATACTAATATATTTTGTATCATGCATAAGCGCCAAATAGTTCAAAATTATAATTCTTCAAAGGAAAAGGGATAATAGAACTTTCGAAATACAACAAAGACGCTAATGAGCGGATTCCACAAGACAGGGAATTTAACTGAAAGCAAGAAAAACTATTGGATCTTAAATTTCCAACTTAATCAAATAAAACAAAAAGTAACACATTCAATTGAAAATTTGGCTTTCAATTAATAAGGGCTTTGCTTTGCAATAACGATATAGCCATAATTGTCATAAATTAATTTAAATGCTTGTTGTGATAGTTTGATTGCTCAGAACTTTGAAGTCTGATTGATTGGAAAACAACAACCATGCTGCTAGATCAGTAATTAGTATACAAATCTAAATTGATACCATTGAATAATTAGATAGCCACTCTCTAGAATTGAAAACTGCATCTTAGCCTCAAATACCGCCTCTTTGAAGTCTAATTAGCACTAGAGAGGTAGGAAACACAAGCTAGCTGGTATATAAGGGGTGAGCAGTGTTCACCATCACATCTCTCACTCAACTCTCGTCATCAGCTCAAAGATATATTTCGCTCAAAATGAATACTGACAGTTACAGTTGCCATGACTGGACAACGCCTAGAAGAAAGGTCATTCGGTGGTTGGAGGACCACGCATTTAACCACCATGACTGTCAACACTGTCTGAAGAAGAACACCACAACGTCAGTTCGCACCAAGGCCCTTCAAAGCCGCCTCCTTAGGATCAATAAACGACGCAGTCCTCTTCAAAAGAAAGATGAAGAACTTGCAGAAAGAACCAGAATACTTAGAATGAAAGCACAAGAACTTCTTCAAGAACCAAACAACACACCCAAGAAGGCAACCCTTACTCTCCGTAGAAGGTTCTTGCAAACTCGCCTGTCGCAGATGAAAAAGCGAGTCAGCTCCATAAGACGTAAAGATGCTGAATTCCACTCTAGAGGGCGTCAGCTGAAACTGAAGGCACAGCTGGTCCTGAACTCCTCCCTGACATCACTCTCGGAGGACGTATCTCCAGCAAAGAACTTTGAAAGAAGCAGCATCACCAGGAGAGTCTTCAGATCTCGAGTGAAGAAGATAAACAAGACGACTCTTTCTCTGCAGAGACTACCCAAAGAGTCTGCTTCTAATTTGAAGACATACATCAAGGACGGACTACATTGCACCATGTGCTGAATAACCCTAACATCCCTGTTTACACTTGTTATGTTTTACTTCTGTTATGTTATGTAAATAAAATCTGAATATAAGAGTCATTACTGGTTTTAGTATTACTGTTTTTATGATTCAGAATAGAACATCGACAGCAGAGCAAATTGAATATACACAATTATACACATTAAACGTTAAATATTGAAGTGCAGCCAAATCCACCATTATTATTAGGCATACCCAACAATACAACAATATGACTACTTTCTTTATGTAATCATTGTTTGGATATCTTATGCAGATATTACTCTGTTTTCATTTCTATTTTCATTTGTACCAGTCTTTGTAATTGTGTACTGGAGCGGCGTTTATATAAGCCCAAGTGGCTTGTTCGCCAATCCATTTTTCTTTATGAAATACAATATGTTTAAACCACATTAAACGTTCCAACATTCCTTCATCTAATGAATAATTTATTTAAAACAGTACTTAAAACTGTAGAATAAGAGTAAAAACTGTTTGTAAGGACAACTTTTCTTCAATTATTTCTACTTTGAGTTCATTTTGCAGTAACGTTTGCGGCAAACTTGAGGTTGTTACATCAACATTGAGGACAAAACGTATGATTATCCAATTTGTGGCTACTCTGAGATGAAAGAACATTAATAGCAGGAAACACAGCGTTAAGTGAATGTGATGACAAGGTCTCTTTGATCTACATTTAAAGGAGAGTTCTCAACATAAATCCCTCTCCTAATCCAATAGAACATGATATAAAATGGCCAAAACTAGGTGTCGTTCCAGTTGCAGTAGCACTATTCGGAGCTCGATTCAAAGCGACTATTTACATCCTAACTTTATGATGGAAAAGTTAAACATCACTTGCTCTTCTCGGCGATCAACAAAGAAGGTTTCCAGATGGCTTCAGGAGCATCTAAGCATCGACTTCTTAACTGTTGTAAAACCAGCTACAGCATCAGTGGCACCCAAAGAAGATACAGTTTCCTTGGACATAGTATCCATATCATCTGCACGTGAACTCAAGATGTGTCTCCAACACGGATTTAAATATACCTTGTGACAATGTCATGGAGTTTGGTTACCAAAAGAAGAAATGTGTGCTACTGCCATTCGTTTTGAATGACGTTAATACCAAAAGGTTGACCATCAAAACATTTTGTCATCATAAAAAGAGACGGTTTCTTCGGATGCAGTCAACAGATCTTCTGCAACGGACACAAGATATTTCACAAACCTGTTTGCAATAGATATTAGGACCATTCCATGTTAACAAGTTCTCAAAAGAAGAAAGCTGTGTTATTTCCTTTCATGTTTTGATGGTGTTAGTTACGAATAAAATTAACGTTTTTATCTAATACTTGTGTTCATGTATATGTAACCAGCGTGTATAATCAATTAAAAGTGGTGGACACAATTTTGTTGTTTGTTGTTCTTAATTTGCCTATACGCCTACCCAGACAGCCATACATCAGGAATGTAAAATGTAAATGTGTTTTTCTATTTAACACCTCCTTCACAGACGAACACTGGTTATTTATCGAAAACCTTAGCCAAAACGCTATCGAAAGTCAATTACCAATGTATTTACCTATTATTTCCTATATATTTATTTCCAATCTACTATGTGAAATATCATTTTCAGACATCACGATCACTATATACTGCTATACTATAGACTGCGGATAACAAAAATGTATTCAGCCATCATCTCCAATCTATAATGAATTTATTTACAGTTTTACTACCTGTATTATAATTCTTAGACACCATGTTTACTATATGTCGCTCTTGTCATGATCATGTTCATATATTTTGTTGTTGAGGCGGGTTTCACATAAGCTCACACGAGCTTGTTGACCAATCCAGTTCATGTATCTTTTCATGGAATAAATACGTTTAAACCATATACTGCTCTTTTCATGATCATGTTCATATATGTTTGCTGCTGAATATGTCTTCTCATAAGCTCACACGAACTTGTTGAACCCATCCAGTTCATGTATCTTTTCATTAAATGAAAACGTTTAAACAATCAAATGCCAATGTACAGCAATTCATTAAATAGCTATGGAACAATGTGTGAATAGAAAAACCAACAATTAATATATATCATCTATTGACTACTATGTCTTTATAAATATAGTAGTTATTAAGAAACCATGGATAATTAAATAAAGGAGTTACATTATACTAATATATTTTGTATCATGCATAAGCGCCAAATAGTTCAAAATTATAATTCTTCAAAGGAAAAGGGATAATAGAACTTTCGAAATACAACAAAGACGCTAATGAGCGGATTCCACAAGACAGGGAATTTAACTGAAAGCAAGAAAAACTATTGGATCTTAAATTTCCAACTTAATCAAATAAAACAAAAAGTAACACATTCAATTGAAAATTTGGCTTTCAATTAATAAGGGCTTTGCTTTGCAATAACGATATAGCCATAATTGTCATAAATTAATTTAAATGCTTGTTGTGATAGTTTGATTGCTCAGAACTTTGAAGTCTGATTGATTGGAAAACAACAACCATGCTGCTAGATCAGTAATTAGTATACAAATCTAAATTGATACCATTGAATAATTAGATAGCCACTCTCTAGAATTGAAAACTGCATCTTAGCCTCAAATACCGCCTCTTTGAAGTCTAATTAGCACTAGAGAGGTAGGAAACACAAGCTAGCTGGTATATAAGGGGTGAGCAGTGTTCACCATCACATCTCTCACTCAACTCTCGTCATCAGCTCAAAGATATATTTCGCTCAAAATGAATACTGACAGTTACAGTTGCCATGACTGGACAACGCCTAGAAGAAAGGTCATTCGGTGGTTGGAGGACCACGCATTTAACCACCATGACTGTCAACACTGTCTGAAGAAGAACACCACAACGTCAGTTCGCACCAAGGCCCTTCAAAGCCGCCTCCTTAGGATCAATAAACGACGCAGTCCTCTTCAAAAGAAAGATGAAGAACTTGCAGAAAGAACCAGAATACTTAGAATGAAAGCACAAGAACTTCTTCAAGAACCAAACAACACACCCAAGAAGGCAACCCTTACTCTCCGTAGAAGGTTCTTGCAAACTCGCCTGTCGCAGATGAAAAAGCGAGTCAGCTCCATAAGACGTAAAGATGCTGAATTCCACTCTAGAGGGCGTCAGCTGAAACTGAAGGCACAGCTGGTCCTGAACTCCTCCCTGACATCACTCTCGGAGGACGTATCTCCAGCAAAGAACTTTGAAAGAAGCAGCATCACCAGGAGAGTCTTCAGATCTCGAGTGAAGAAGATAAACAAGACGACTCTTTCTCTGCAGAGACTACCCAAAGAGTCTGCTTCTAATTTGAAGACATACATCAAGGACGGACTACATTGCACCATGTGCTGAATAACCCTAACATCCCTGTTTACACTTGTTATGTTTTACTTCTGTTATGTTATGTAAATAAAATCTGAATATAAGAGTCATTACTGGTTTTAGTATTACTGTTTTTATGATTCAGAATAGAACATCGACAGCAGAGCAAATTGAATATACACAATTATACACATTAAACGTTAAATATTGAAGTGCAGCCAAATCCACCATTATTATTAGGCATACCCAACAATACAACAATATGACTACTTTCTTTATGTAATCATTGTTTGGATATCTTATGCAGATATTACTCTGTTTTCATTTCTATTTTCATTTGTACCAGTCTTTGTAATTGTGTACTGGAGCGGCGTTTATATAAGCCCAAGTGGCTTGTTCGCCAATCCATTTTTCTTTATGAAATACAATATGTTTAAACCACATTAAACGTTCCAACATTCCTTCATCTAATGAATAATTTATTTAAAACAGTACTTAAAACTGTAGAATAAGAGTAAAAACTGTTTGTAAGGACAACTTTTCTTCAATTATTTCTACTTTGAGTTCATTTTGCAGTAACGTTTGCGGCAAACTTGAGGTTGTTACATCAACATTGAGGACAAAACGTATGATTATCCAATTTGTGGCTACTCTGAGATGAAAGAACATTAATAGCAGGAAACACAGCGTTAAGTGAATGTGATGACAAGGTCTCTTTGATCTACATTTAAAGGAGAGTTCTCAACATAAATCCCTCTCCTAATCCAATAGAACATGATATAAAATGGCCAAAACTAGGTGTCGTTCCAGTTGCAGTAGCACTATTCGGAGCTCGATTCAAAGCGACTATTTACATCCTAACTTTATGATGGAAAAGTTAAACATCACTTGCTCTTCTCGGCGATCAACAAAGAAGGTTTCCAGATGGCTTCAGGAGCATCTAAGCATCGACTTCTTAACTGTTGTAAAACCAGCTACAGCATCAGTGGCACCCAAAGAAGATACAGTTTCCTTGGACATAGTATCCATATCATCTGCACGTGAACTCAAGATGTGTCTCCAACACGGATTTAAATATACCTTGTGACAATGTCATGGAGTTTGGTTACCAAAAGAAGAAATGTGTGCTACTGCCATTCGTTTTGAATGACGTTAATACCAAAAGGTTGACCATCAAAACATTTTGTCATCATAAAAAGAGACGGTTTCTTCGGATGCAGTCAACAGATCTTCTGCAACGGACACAAGATATTTCACAAACCTGTTTGCAATAGATATTAGGACCATTCCATGTTAACAAGTTCTCAAAAGAAGAAAGCTGTGTTATTTCCTTTCATGTTTTGATGGTGTTAGTTACGAATAAAATTAACGTTTTTATCTAATACTTGTGTTCATGTATATGTAACCAGCGTGTATAATCAATTAAAAGTGGTGGACACAATTTTGTTGTTTGTTGTTCTTAATTTGCCTATACGCCTACCCAGACAGCCATACATCAGGAATGTAAAATGTAAATGTGTTTTTCTATTTAACACCTCCTTCACAGACGAACACTGGTTATTTATCGAAAACCTTAGCCAAAACGCTATCGAAAGTCAATTACCAATGTATTTACCTATTATTTCCTATATATTTATTTCCAATCTACTATGTGAAATATCATTTTCAGACATCACGATCACTATATACTGCTATACTATAGACTGCGGATAACAAAAATGTATTCAGCCATCATCTCCAATCTATAATGAATTTATTTACAGTTTTACTACCTGTATTATAATTCTTAGACACCATGTTTACTATATGTCGCTCTTGTCATGATCATGTTCATATATTTTGTTGTTGAGGCGGGTTTCACATAAGCTCACACGAGCTTGTTGACCAATCCAGTTCATGTATCTTTTCATGGAATAAATACGTTTAAACCATATACTGCTCTTTTCATGATCATGTTCATATATGTTTGCTTCTGAATATGTCTTCTCATAAGCTCACACGAACTTGTTGAACCCATCCAGTTCATGTATCTTTTCATTAAATGAAAACGTTTAAACAATCAAATGCCAATGTACAGCAATTCATTAAATAGCTATGGAACAATGTGTGAATAGAAAAACCAACAATTAATATATCATCTATTGACTACTATGTCTTTATAAATATAGTAGTTATTAAGAAACCATGGATAATTAAATAAAGGAGTTACATTATACTAATATATTTTGTATCATGCATAAGCGCCAAATAGTTCAAGATTATAATTCTTCAAAGGAAAAGGGATAATAGAACTTTCGAAATACAACAAAGACGCTAGTGAGCGGATTCCACAAGACAGGGAATTTAACTGAAAGCAAGAAAAACTATTGGATCTTAAATTTCCAACTTAATCAAATAAAACAAAAAGTAACACATCCAATTGAAAATTTGGCTTTCAATTGATAAGGGCTTTGCTTTGCAATAACGATATAGCCATAATTGTCATAAATTAATTTAAATGCTTGTTGTGATAGTTTGATTGCTCAGAACTTTGAAGTCTGATTGATTGGAAAACAACAACCATGCTGCTAGATCAGTAATTAGTATACAAATCTAGATTGATACCATTGAATAATTAGATAGCCACTCTCTAGAATTGAAAACTGCATGTTAGCCTCAAACACCGCCTCTTTGAAGTCTAATTAGCACTAGAGAGGTAGGAAACACAAGCTAGCTGGTATATAAGGGGTGAGCAGTGTTCACCATCACATCTCTCACTCAACTCTCGTCATCAGCTCAAAGATATATTTCGCTCAAAATGAATACTGACAGTTACAGTTGCCATGACTGGACAACGCCTAGAAGAAAGGTCATTCGGTGGTTGGAGGACCACTCATTTAACCACCATGACTGTCAACACTGTCTGAAGAAGAACACCACAACGTCAGTTCGCACCAAGGCCCTTCAAAGCCGCCTCCTTAGAATCAATAAACGACGCAGTCCTCTTCAAAAGAAAGATGAAGAACTTGCAGAAAGAACCAGAATACTTAGAATGAAAGCACAAGAACTTCTTCAAGAACCAAACAACACACCCAAGAAGGCAACCCTTACTCTCCGTAGAAGGGTCTTGCAAACTCGCCTGTCGCAGATGAAAAAGCGAGTCAGCTCCATAAGACGTAAAGATGCTGAATTCCACTCTAGAGGGCGTCAGCTGAAACTGAAGGCACAGCTGGTCCTGAACTACCTGACATCACTCTCGGAGGACGTATCTCCAGCAAAGAACTTTGAAAGAAGCAGCATCACCAGGAGAGTCTTCAGATCTCGAGTGAAGAAGATAAACAAGACGACTCTTTCTCTGCAGAGACTACCCAAAGAGTCTGCTTCTAATTTGAAGACATACATCAAGGACGGACTACATTGCACCATGTGCTGAATAACCCTAACATCCCTGTTTACACTTGTTATGTTTTACTTCTGTTATGTTATGTAAATAAAATCTGAATATAAGAGTCATTACTGGTTTTAGTATTACTGTTTTTATGATTCAGAATAGAACATCGACAGCAGAGCAAATTGAATATACACAATTATACACATTAAACGTTCCAACATTCCTTCATCTAATGAATAATTTATTTAAAACAGTACTTAAAACTGTAGAATAAGAGTAAAAACTGTTTGTAAGGACAACTTTTCTTCAATTATTTCTACTTTGAGTTCATTTTGCAGTAACGTTTGCGGCAAACTTGAGGTTGTTACATCAACATTGAGGACAAAACGTATGATTATCCAATTTGTGGCTACTCTGAGATGAAAGAACATTAATAGCAGGAAACACAGCGTTAAGTGAATGTGATGACAAGGTCTCTTTGATCTACATTTAAAGGAGAGTTCTCAACATAAATCCCTCTCCTAATCCAATAGAACATGATATAAAATGGCCAAAACTAGGTGTCGTTCCAGTTGCAGTAGCACTATTCGGAGCTCGATTCAAAGCGACTATTTACATCCTAACTTTATGATGGAAAAGTTAAACATCACTTGCTCTTCTCGGCGATCAACAAAGAAGGTTTCCAGATGGCTTCAGGAGCATCTAAGCATCGACTTCTTAACTGTTGTAAAACCAGCTACAGCATCAGTGGCACCCAAAGAAGATACAGTTTCCTCGGACATAGTATCCATATCATCTGCACGTGAACTCAAGATGTGTCTCCAACACGGATTTAAATATACCTTGTGACAATGTCATGGAGATTGGTTACCAAAAGAAGAAATGTGTGCTACTGCCATTCGTTTTGAATGACGTTAATACCAAAAGGTTGACCATCAAAACATTTTGTCATCATAAAAAGGGACGGTTTCTTCGGATGCAGTCAACAGATCTTCTGCAACGGACACAAGATATTTCACAAACCTGTTTGCAATAGATATTAGGACCATTCCATGTTAACAAGTTCTCAAAAGAAGAAAGCTGTGTTATTTCCTTTCATGTTTTGATGGTGTTAGTTACGAATAAAATTAACGTTTTTATCTAATACTTGTGTTCATGTATATGTAACCAGCGTGTATAATCAATTAAAAGTGGTGGACACAATTTTGTTGTTTGTTGTTCTTAATTTGCCTATACGCCTACCCAGACAGCCATACATCAGGAATGTAAAGTGTAAATGTGTTTTTCTATTTAACACCTCCTTCACAGACGAACACTGGTTATTTATCGAAAACCTTAGCCAAAACGCTATCGAAAGTCAATTACCAATGTATTTACCTATTATTTCCTATATATTTATTTCCAATCTACTATGTGAAATATCATTTTCAGACATCACGATCACTATATACTGCTATACTATAGACTGCGGATAACAAAAATGTATTCAGCCATCATCTCCAATCTATAATGAATTTATTTACAGTTTTACTACCTGTATTATAATTCTTAGACACCATGTTTACTATATGTCGCTCTTGTCATGATCATGTTCATATATTTTGTTGTTGAGGCGGGTTTCACATAAGCTCACACGAGCTTGTTGACCAATCCAGTTCATGTATCTTTTCATGGAATAAATACGTTTAAACCATATACTGCTCTTTTCATGATCATGTTCATATATGTTTGCTGCTGAATATGTCTTCTCATAAGCTCACACGAACTTGTTGAACCCATCCAGTTCATGTATCTTTTCATTAAATGAAAACGTTTAAACAATCAAATGCCAATGTACAGCAATTCATTAAATAGCTATGGAACAATGTGTGAATAGAAAAACCAACAATTAATATATCATCTATTGACTACTATGTCTTTATAAATATAGTAGTTATTAAGAAACCATGGATAATTAAATAAAGGAGTTACATTATACTAATATATTTTGTATCATGCATAAGCGCCAAATAGTTCAAGATTATAATTCTTCAAAGGAAAAGGGATAATAGATCTTTCTAAATACAACAAAGACGCTAATGAGCGGATTCCACAAGACAGGGAATTTAACTGAAAGCAAGAAAAACTATTGGATCTTAAATTTCCAACTTAATCAAATAAAACAAAAAGTAACACATCCAATTGAAAATTTGGCTTTCAATTAATAAGGGCTTTGCTTTGCAATAACGATATAGCCATAATTGTCATAAATTAATTTAAATGCTTGTTGTGATAGTTTGATTGCTCAGAACTTTGAAGTCTGATTGATTGGAAAACAACAACCATGCTGCTAGATCAGTAATTAGTATACAAATCTAGATTGATACCATTGAATAATTAGATAGCCACTCTTTAGAATTGAAAACTGCATGTTAGCCTCAAACACCGCCTCTTTGAAGTCTAATTAGCACTAGAGAGGTAGGAAACACAAGCTAGCTGGTATATAAGGGGTGAGCAGTGTTCACCATCACATCTCTCACTCAACTCTCGTCATCAGCTCAAAGATATATTTCGCTCAAAATGAATACTGACAGTTACAGTTGCCATGACTGGACAACGCCTAGAAGAAAGGTCATTCGGTGGTTGGAGGACCACTCATTTAACCACCATGACTGTCAACACTGTCTGAAGAAGAACACCACAACGTCAGTTCGCACCAAGGCCCTTCAAAGCCGCCTCCTTAGAATCAATAAACGACGCAGTCCTCTTCAAAAGAAAGATGAAGAACTTGCAGAAAGAACCAGAATACTTAGAATGAAAGCACAAGAACTTCTTCAAGAACCAAACAACACACCCAAGAAGGCAACCCTTACTCTCCGTAGAAGGGTCTTGCAAACTCGCCTGTCGCAGATGAAAAAGCGAGTCAGCTCCATAAGACGTAAAGATGCTGAATTCCACTCTAGAGGGCGTCAGCTGAAACTGAAGGCACAGCTGGTCCTGAACCCCTCCCTGACATCACTCTCGGAGGACGTATCTCCAGCAAAGAACTTTGAAAGAAGCAGCATCACCAGGAGAGTCTTCAGATCTCGAGTGAAGAAGATAAACAAGACGACTCTTTCTCTGCAGAGACTACCCAAAGAGTCTGCTTCTAATTTGAAGACATACATCAAGGACGGACTACATTGCACCATGTGCTGAATAACCCTAACATCCCTGTTTACACTTGTTATGTTTTACTTCTGTTATGTTATGTAAATAAAATCAGAATATAAGAGTCATTACTGGTTTTAGTATTACTGTTTTTATGATTCAGAATAGAACATCGACAGCAGAGCAAATTGAATATACACAATTATACACATTAAACGTTCCAACATTCCTTCATCTAATGAATAATTTATTTAAAACAGTACTTAAAACTGTAGAATAAGAGTAAAAACTGTTTGTAAGGACAACTTTTCTTCAATTATTTCTACTTTGAGTTCATTTTGCAGTAACGTTTGCGGCAAACTTGAGGTTGTTACATCAACATTGAGGACAAAACGTATGATTATCCAATTTGTGGCTACTCTGAGATGAAAGAACATTAATAGCAGGAAACACAGCGTTAAGTGAATGTGATGACAAGGTCTCTTTGATCTACATTTAAAGGAGAGTTCTCAACATAAATCCCTCTCCTAATCCAATAGAACATGATATAAAATGGCCAAAACTAGGTGTCGTTCCAGTTGCAGTAGCACTATTCGGAGCTCGATTCAAAGCGACTATTTACATCCTAACTTTATGATGGAAAAGTTAAACATCACTTGCTCTTCTCGGCGATCAACAAAGAAGGTTTCCAGATGGCTTCAGGAGCATCTAAGCATCGACTTCTTAACTGTTGTAAAACCAGCTACAGCATCAGTGGCACCCAAAGAAGATACAGTTTCCTCGGACATAGTATCCATATCATCTGCACGTGAACTCAAGATGTGTCTCCAACACGGATTTAAATATACCTTGTGACAATGTCATGGAGATTGGTTACCAAAAGAAGAAATGTGTGCTACTGCCATTCGTTTTGAATGACGTTAATACCAAAAGGTTGACCATCAAAACATTTTGTCATCATAAAAAGGGACGGTTTCTTCGGATGCAGTCAACAGATCTTCTGCAACGGACACAAGATATTTCACAAACCTGTTTGCAATAGATATTAGGACCATTCCATGTTAACAAGTTCTCAAAAGAAGAAAGCTGTGTTATTTCCTTTCATGTTTTGATGGTGTTAGTTACGAATAAAATTAACGTTTTTATCTAATACTTGTGTTCATGTATATGTAACCAGCGTGTATAATCAATTAAAAGTGGTGGACACAATTTTGTTGTTTGTTGTTCTTAATTTGCCTATACGCCTACCCAGACAGCCATACATCAGGAATGTAAAATGTAAATGTGTTTTTCTATTTAACACCTCCTTCACAGACGAACACTGGTTATTTATCGAAAACCTTAGCCAAAACGCTATCGAAAGTCAATTACCAATGTATTTACCTATTATTTCCTATATATTTATTTCCAATCTACTATGTGAAATATCATTTTCAGACATCACGATCACTATATACTGCTATACTATAGACTGCGGATAACAAAAATGTATTCAGCCATCATCTCCAATCTATAATGAATTTATTTACAGTTTTACTACCTGTATTATAATTCTTAGACACCATGTTTACTATATGTCGCTCTTGTCATGATCATGTTCATATATTTTGTTGTTGAGGCGGGTTTCACATAAGCTCACACGAGCTTGTTGACCAATCCAGTTCATGTATCTTTTCATGGAATAAATACGTTTAAACCATATACTGCTCTTTTCATGATCATGTTCATATATGTTTGCTGCTGAATATGTCTTCTCATAAGCTCACACGAACTTGTTGAACCCATCCAGTTCATGTATCTTTTCATTAAATGAAAACGTTTAAACAATCAAATGCCAATGTACAGCAATTCATTAAATAGCTATGGAACAATGTGTGAATAGAAAAACCAACAATTAATATATCATCTATTGACTACTATGTCTTTATAAATATAGTAGTTATTAAGAAACCATGGATAATTAAATAAAGGAGTTACATTATACTAATATATTTTGTATCATGCATAAGCGCCAAATAGTTCAAGATTATAATTCTTCAAAGGAAAAGGGATAATAGATCTTTCTAAATACAACAAAGACGCTAATGAGCGGATTCCACAAGACAGGGAATTTAACTGAAAGCAAGAAAAACTATTGGATCTTAAATTTCCAACTTAATCAAATAAAACGAAAAGTAACACATCCAATTGAAAATTTGGCTTTCAATTAATAAGGGCTTTGCTTTGCAATAACGATATAGCCATAATTGTCATAAATTAATTTAAATGCTTGTTGTGATAGTTTGATTGCTCAGAACTTTGAAGTCTGATTGATTGGAAAACAACAACCATGCTGCTAGATCAGTAATTAGTATACAAATCTAGATTGATACCATTGAATAATTAGATAGCCACTCTTTAGAATTGAAAACTGCATGTTAGCCTCAAACACCGCCTCTTTGAAGTCTAATTAGCACTAGAGAGGTAGGAAACACAAGCTAGCTGGTATATAAGGGGTGAGCAGTGTTCACCATCACATCTCTCACTCAACTCTCGTCATCAGCTCAAAGATATATTTCGCTCAAAATGAATACTGACAGTTACAGTTGCCATGACTGGACAACGCCTAGAAGAAAGGTCATTCGGTGGTTGGAGGACCACTCATTTAACCACCATGACTGTCAACACTGTCTGAAGAAGAACACCACAACGTCAGTTCGCACCAAGGCCCTTCAAAGCCGCCTCCTTAGAATCAATAAACGACGCAGTCCTCTTCAAAAGAAAGATGAAGAACTTGCAGAAAGAACCAGAATACTTAGAATGAAAGCACAAGAACTTCTTCAAGAACCAAACAACACACCCAAGAAGGCAACCCTTACTCTCCGTAGAAGGGTCTTGCAAACTCGCCTGTCGCAGATGAAAAAGCGAGTCAGCTCCATAAGACGTAAAGATGCTGAATTCCACTCTAGAGGGCGTCAGCTGAAACTGAAGGCACAGCTGGTCCTGAACCCCTCCCTGACATCACTCTCGGAGGACGTATCTCCAGCAAAGAACTTTGAAAGAAGCAGCATCACCAGGAGAGTCTTCAGATCTCGAGTGAAGAAGATAAACAAGACGACTCTTTCTCTGCAGAGAATACCCAAAGAGTCTGCTTCTAATTTGAAGACATACATCAAGGACGGACTACATTGCACCATGTGCTGAATAACCCTAACATCCCTGTTTACACTTGTTATGTTTTACTTCTGTTATGTTATGTAAATAAAATCAGAATATAAGAGTCATTACTGGTTTTAGTATTACTGTTTTTATGATTCAGAATAGAACATCGACAGCAGAGCAAATTGAATATACACAATTATACACATTAAACGTTCCAACATTCCTTCATCTAATGAATAATTTATTTAAAACAGTACTTAAAACTGTAGAATAAGAGTAAAAACTGTTTGTAAGGACAACTTTTCTTCAATTATTTCTACTTTGAGTTCATTTTGCAGTAACGTTTGCGGCAAACTTGAGGTTGTTACATCAACATTGAGGACAAAACGTATGATTATCCAATTTGTGGCTACTCTGAGATGAAAGAACATTAATAGCAGGAAACACAGCGTTAAGTGAATGTGATGACAAGGTCTCTTTGATCTACATTTAAAGGAGAGTTCTCAACATAAATCCCTCTCCTAATCCAATAGAACATGATATAAAATGGCCAAAACTAGGTGTCGTTCCAGTTGCAGTAGCACTATTCGGAGCTCGATTCAAAGCGACTATTTACATCCTAACTTTATGATGGAAAAGTTAAACATCACTTGCTCTTCTCGGCGATCAACAAAGAAGGTTTCCAGATGGCTTCAGGAGCATCTAAGCATCGACTTCTTAACTGTTGTAAAACCAGCTACAGCATCAGTGGCACCCAAAGAAGATACAGTTTCCTCGGACATAGTATCCATATCATCTGCACGTGAACTCAAGATGTGTCTCCAACACGGATTTAAATATACCTTGTGACAATGTCATGGAGATTGGTTACCAAAAGAAGAAATGTGTGCTACTGCCATTCGTTTTGAATGACGTTAATACCAAAAGGTTGACCATCAAAACATTTTGTCATCATAAAAAGGGACGGTTTCTTCGGATGCAGTCAACAGATCTTCTGCAACGGACACAAGATATTTCACAAACCTGTTTGCAATAGATATTAGGACCATTCCATGTTAACAAGTTCTCAAAAGAAGAAAGCTGTGTTATTTCCTTTCATGTTTTGATGGTGTTAGTTACGAATAAAATTAACGTTTTTATCTAATACTTGTGTTCATGTATATGTAACCAGCGTGTATAATCAATTAAAAGTGGTGGACACAATTTTGTTGTTTGTTGTTCTTAATTTGCCTATACGCCTACCCAGACAGCCATACATCAGGAATGTAAAATGTAAATGTGTTTTTCTATTTAACACCTCCTTCACAGACGAACACTGGTTATTTATCGAAAACCTTAGCCAAAACGCTATCGAAAGTCAATTACCAATGTATTTACCTATTATTTCCTATATATTTATTTCCAATCTACTATGTGAAATATCATTTTCAGACATCACGATCACTATATACTGCTATACTATAGACTGCGGATAACAAAAATGTATTCAGCCATCATCTCCAATCTATAATGAATTTATTTACAGTTTTACTACCTGTATTATAATTCTTAGACACCATGTTTACTATATGTCGCTCTTGTCATGATCATGTTCATATATTTTGTTGTTGAGGCGGGTTTCACATAAGCTCACACGAGCTTGTTGACCAATCCAGTTCATGTATCTTTTCATGGAATAAATACGTTTAAACCATATACTGCTCTTTTCATGATCATGTTCATATATGTTTGCTGCTGAATATGTCTTCTCATAAGCTCACACGAACTTGTTGAACCCATCCAGTTCATGTATCTTTTCATTAAATGAAAACGTTTAAACAATCAAATGCCAATGTACAGCAATTCATTAAATAGCTATGGAACAATGTGTGAATAGAAAAACCAACAATTAATATATCATCTATTGACTACTATGTCTTTATAAATATAGTAGTTATTAAGAAACCATGGATAATTAAATAAAGGAGTTACATTATACTAATATATTTTGTATCATGCATAAGCGCCAAATAGTTCAAGATTATAATTCTTCAAAGGAAAAGGGATAATAGATCTTTCTAAATACAACAAAGACGCTAATGAGCGGATTCCACAAGACAGGGAATTTAACTGAAAGCAAGAAAAACTATTGGATCTTAAATTTCCAACTTAATCAAATAAAACAAAAAGTAACACATCCAATTGAAAATTTGGCTTTCAATTAATAAGGGCTTTGCTTTGCAATAACGATATAGCCATAATTGTCATAAATTAATTTAAATGCTTGTTGTGATAGTTTGATTGCTCAGAACTTTGAAGTCTGATTGATTGGAAAACAACAACCATGCTGCTAGATCAGTAATTAGTATACAAATCTAGATTGATACCATTGAATAATTAGATAGCCACTCTTTAGAATTGAAAACTGCATGTTAGCCTCAAACACCGTCTCTTTGAAGTCTAATTAGCACTAGAGAGGTAGGAAACACAAGCTAGCTGGTATATAAGGGGTGAGCAGTGTTCACCATCACATCTCTCACTCAACTCTTGTCATCAGCTCAAAGATATATTTCGCTCAAAATGAATACTGACAGTTACAGTTGCCATGACTGGACAACGCCTAGAAGAAAGGTCATTCGGTGGTTGGAGGACCACTCATTTAACCACCATGACTGTCAACACTGTCTGAAGAAGAACACCACAACGTCAGTTCGCACCAAGGCCCTTCAAAGCCGCCTCCTTAGAATCAATAAACGACGCAGTCCTCTTCAAAAGAAAGATGAAGAACTTGCAGAAAGAACCAGAATACTTAGAATGAAAGCACAAGAACTTCTTCAAGAACCAAACAACACACCCAAGAAGGCAACCCTTACTCTCCGTAGAAGGGTCTTGCAAACTCGCCTGTCGCAGATGAAAAAGCGAGTCAGCTCCATAAGACGTAAAGATGCTGAATTCCACTCTAGAGGGCGTCAGCTGAAACTGAAGGCACAGCTGGTCCTGAACCCCTCCCTGACATCACTCTCGGAGGACGTATCTCCAGCAAAGAACTTTGAAAGAAGCAGCATCACCAGGAGAGTCTTCAGATCTCGAGTGAAGAAGATAAACAAGACGACTCTTTCTCTGCAGAGACTACCCAAAGAGTCTGCTTCTAATTTGAAGACATACATCAAGGACGGACTACATTGCACCATGTGCTGAATAACCCTAACATCCCTGTTTACACTTGTTATGTTTTACTTCTGTTATGTTATGTAAATAAAATCTGAATATAAGAGTTATTACTGGTTTTAGTATTACTGTTTTTATGATTCAGAATAGAACATCGACAGCAGAGCAAATTGAATATACACAATTATACACATTAAACGTTCCAACATTCCTTCATCTAATGAATAATTTATTTAAAACAGTACTTAAAACTGTAGAATAAGAGTAAAAACTGTTTGTAAGGACAACTTTTCTTCAATTATTTCTACTTTGAGTTCATTTTGCAGTAACGTTTGCGGCAAACTTGAGGTTGTTACATCAACATTGAGGACAAAACGTATGATTATCCAATTAGTGGCTACTCTGAGATGAAAGAACATTAATAGCAGGAAACACAGCGTTAAGTGAATGTGATGACAAGGTCTCTTTGATCTACATTTAAAGGAGAGTTCTCAACATAAATCCCTCTCCTAATCCAATAGAACATGATATAAAATGGCCAAAACTAGGTGTCGTTCCAGTTGCAGTAGCACTATTCGGAGCTCGATTCAAAGCGACTATTTACATCCTAACTTGATGATGGAAAAGTTAAACATCACTTGCTCTTCTCGGCGATCAACAAAGAAGGTTTCCAGATGGCTTCAGGAGCATCTAAGCATCGACTTCTTAACTGTTGTAAAACCAGCTACAGCATCAGTGGCACCCAAAGAAGATACAGTTTCCTCGGACATAGTATCCATATCATCTGCACGTGAACTCAAGATGTGTCTCCAACACGGATTTAAATATACCTTGTGACAATGTCATGGAGATTGGTTACCAAAAGAAGAAATGTGTGCTACTGCCATTCGTTTTGTATGACGTTAATACCAAAAGGTTGACCATCAAAACATTTTGTCATCATAAAAAGGGACGGTTTCTTCGGATGCAGTCAACAGATCTTCTGCAACGGACACAAGATATTTCACAAACCTGTTTGCAATAGATATTAGGACCATTCCATGTTAACAAGTTCTCAAAAGAAGAAAGCTGTGTTATTTCCTTTCATGTTTTGATGGTGTTAGTTACGAATAAAATTAACGTTTTTATCTAATACTTGTGTTCATGTATATGTAACCAGCGTGTATAATCAATTAAAAGTGGTGGACACAATTTTGTTGTTTGTTGTTCTTAATTTGCCTATACGCCTACCCAGACAGCCATACATCAGGAATGTAAAATGTAAATGTGTTTTTCTATTTAACACCTCCTTCACAGACGAACACTGGTTATTTATCGAAAACCTTAGCCAAAACGCTATCGAAAGTCAATTACCAATGTATTTACCTATTATTTCCTATATATTTATTTCCAATCTACTATGTGAAATATCATTTTCAGACATCACGATCACTATATACTGCTATACTATAGACTGCGGATATCAAAAATGTATTCAGCCATCATCTCCAATCTATAATGAATTTATTTACAGTTTTACTACCTGTATTATAATTCTTAGACACCATGTTTACTATATGTCGCTCTTGTCATGATCATGTTCATATATTTTGTTGTTGAGGCGGGTTTCACATAAGCTCACACGAGCTTGTTGACCAATCCAGTTCATGTATCTTTTCATGGAATAAATACGTTTAAACCATATACTGCTCTTTTCATGATCATGTTCATATATGTTTGCTGCTGAATATGTCTTCTCATAAGCTCACACGAACTTGTTGAACCCATCCAGTTCATGTATCTTTTCATTAAATGAAAACGTTTAAACAATCAAATGCCAATGTACAGCAATTCATTAAATAGCTATGGAACAATGTGTGAATAGAAAAACCAACAATTAATATATCATCTATTGACTACTATGTCTTTATAAATATAGTAGTTATTAAGAAACCATGGATAATTAAATAAAGGAGTTACATTATACTAATATAATTTGTATCATGCATAAGCGCCAAATAGTTCAAGATTATAATTCTTCAAAGGAAAAGGGATAATAGAACTTTCGAAATACAACAAAGACGCTAATGAGCGGATTCCACAAGACAGGGAATTTAACTGAAAGCAAGAAAAACTATTGGATCTTAAATTTCCAACTTAATCAAATAAAACGAAAAGTAACACATCCAATTGAAAATTTGGCTTTCAATTAATAAGGGCTTTGCTTTGCAATAACGATATAGCCATAATTGTCATAAATTAATTTAAATGCTTGTTGTGATAGTTTGATTGCTCAGAACTTTGAAGTCTGATTGATTGGAAAACAACAACCATGCTGCTAGATCAGTAATTAGTATACAAATCTAGATTGATACCATTGAATAATTAGATAGCCACTCTCTAGAATTGAAAACTGCATCTTAGCCTCAAATACCGCCTCTTTGAAGTCTAATTAGCACTAGAGAGGTAGGAAACACAAGCTAGCTGGTATATAAGGGGTGAGCAGTGTTCACCATCACATCTCTCACTCAACTCTCGTCATCAGCTCAAAGATATATTTCGCTCAAAATGAATACTGACAGTTACAGTTGCCATGACTTGACAACGCCTAGAAGAAAGGTCATTCGGTGGTTGGAGGACCACGCATTTAACCACCATGACTGTCAACGCTGTCTGAAGAAGAACATTTTCAGCAACCTTGCAAACACCACAACGTCAGTTCGCACCAAGGCCCTTCAAAGCCGCCTCCTTAGGATCAATAAACGACGCAGTCCTCTTCAAAAGAAAGATGAAGAACTTGCAGAAAGAACCAGAATACTTAGAATGAAAGCACAAGAACTTCTTCAAGAACCAAACAACACACCCAAGAAGGCAACCCTTACTCTCCGTAGAAGGGTCTTGAAAACTCGCCTGTCGCAGATGAAAAAGCGAGTCAGCTCCATAAGACGTAAAGATGCTGAATTCCACTCTAGAGGGCGTCAGCTGAAACTGAAGGCACAGCTTGTCCTGAACTCCTCCCTGACATCACTCTCGGAGGACGTATCTCCAGCAAAGAACTTTGAAAGAAGCAGCATCACCAGGAGAGTCTTCAGATCTCGAATGAAGAAGATAAACAAGACGACTCTTTCTCTGCAGAGACTACCCAAAGAGTCTGCTTCTAATTTGAAGACATACATCAAGGACGGACTACATTGTACCATGTGCTGAATAACCCTAACATCCATGTTTACACTTGTTATGTTTTACTTCTGTTATGTTATGTAAATAAAATCTGAATATAAGAGTCATTACTGGTTTTAGTATTACTGTTTTTATGATTCAGAATAGAACATCGACAGCAGAGCAAATTGAATATACACAATTATACACATTAAACGTTCCAACATTCCTTCATCTAATGAATAATTTATTTAAAACAGTACTTAAAACTGTAGAATAAGAGTAAAAACTGTTTGTAAGGACAACTTTTCTTCAATTATTTCTACTTTGAGTTCATTTTGCAGTAACGTTTGCGGCAAACTTGAGGTTGTTACATCAACATTGAGGACAAAACGTATGATTATCCAATTAGTGGCTACTCTGAGATGAAAGAACATTAATAGCTGGAAACACAGCGTTAAGTGAATGTGATGACAAGGTCTCTCTGATCTACATTTAAAGGAGAGTTCTCAACATAAATCCCTCTCCTAATCCAATAGAACATGATATAAAATGGCCAAAACTAGGTGTCGTTCCAGTTGCAGTAGCACTATTCGGAGCTCGATTCAAAGCGACTATTTACATCCTAACTTTATGATGGAAAAGTTAAACATCACTTGCTCTTCTCGGCGATCAACAAAGAAGGTTTCCAGATGGCTTCAGGAGCATCTAAGCATCGACTTCTTAACTGTTGTAAAACCAGCTACAACATCAGTGGCACCCAAAGAAGATACAGTTTCCTCGGACATAGTATCCATATCATCTGCACGTGAACTCAAGATGTGTCTCCAACACGGATTTAAATATACCTTGTGACAATGTCATGGAGATTGGTTACCAAAAGAAGAAATGTGTGCTACTGCCATTCGTTTTGAATGACGTTAATACCAAGAGGTTGACCATCAAAACATTTTGTCATCATAAAAAGGGACGGTTTCTTCGGATGCAGTCAACAGATCTTCTGCAACGGACACAAGATATTTCACAAACCTGTTTGCAATAGATATTAGGACCATTCCATGTTAACAAGTTCTCAAAAGAAGAAAGCTGTGTTATTTCTTTTCATGTTTTGATGGTGTTAGTTACGAATAAAATTAACGTTTTTATCTAATACTTGTGTTCATGTATATGTAACCAGCGTGTATAATCAATTAAAAGTGGTAGACACAATTTTGTTGTTTGTTGTTCTTAATTTGCCTATACGCCTACCCAGACAGCCATACATCAGGAATGTAAAATGTAAATGTGTTTTTCTATTAAACACCTCCTTCACAGACGAACACTGGTTATTTATCGAAAACCTTAGCCTAAACCCTATCGAAAGTCAATTACCAATGTATTTACCTATTATTTCCTATATATTTATTTCCAATCTACTATGTGAAATATCATTTTCAGACATCACGATCACTATATACTGCTCTTTTCATGATCATGTTCATATATGTTTGCTGCTGAATATGTCTTCTCATAAGCTCACACGAACTTGTTGAACCCATCCAGTTCATGTATCTTTTCATTAAATGAAAACGTTTAAACAATCAAATGCCAATGTACAGCAATTCATTAAATAGCTATGGAACAATGTGTGAATAGAAAAACCAACAATTAATATATCATCTATTGACTTCTATGTCTTTATAAATATAGTTTATATTTATAAAGACATAGAAGTCAATAGATGATATATTAATTGTTGGTTTTTCTATTCACACATTGTTCCATAGCTATTTAATGAATTGCTGTACATTGGCATTTGATTGTTTAAACGTTTTCATTTAATGAAAAGATACATGAACTGGACACGGTTTCTTCGGATGCAGTCAACAGATCTTCTGCAACGGACACAAGATATTTCACAAACCTGTTTGCAATAGATATTAGGACCATTCCATGTTAACAAGTTCTCAAAAGAAGAAAGCTGTGTTATTTCTTTTCATGTTTTGATGGTGTTAGTTACGAATAAAATTAACGTTTTTATCTAATACTTGTGTTCATGTATATGTAACCAGCGTGTATAATCAATTAAAAGTGGTAGACACAATTTTGTTGTTTGTTGTTCTTAATTTGCCTATACGCCTACCCAGACAGCCATACATCAGGAATGTAAAATGTAAATGTGTTTTTCTATTAAACACCTCCTTCACAGACGAACACTGGTTATTTATCGAAAACCTTAGCCTAAACCCTATCGAAAGTCAATTACCAATGTATTTACCTATTATTTCCTATATATTTATTTCCAATCTACTATGTGAAATATCATTTTCAGACATCACGATCACTATATACTGCTCTTTTCATGATCATGTTCATATATGTTTGCTGCTGAATATGTCTTCTCATAAGCTCACACGAACTTGTTGAACCCATCCAGTTCATGTATCTTTTCATTAAATGAAAACGTTTAAACAATCAAATGCCAATGTACAGCAATTCATTAAATAGCTATGGAACAATGTGTGAATAGAAAAACCAACAATTAATATATCATCTATTGACTTCTATGTCTTTATAAATATAGTAGTTATTAAGAAACCATGGATAATTAAATAAAGGAGTTACATTATACTAATATATTTTGTATCATGCATAAGCGCCAAATAGTTCAAGATTATAATTCTTCAAAGGAAAAGGGATAATAGAACTTTCGAAATACAACAAAGACGCTAATGAGCGGATTCCACAAGACAGGGAATTTAACTGAAAGCAAGAAAAACTATTGGATCTTAAATTTCCAACTTAATCAAATAAAACAAAAAGTAACACATCCAATTGAAAATTTGGCTTTCAATTAATAAGGGCTTTACTTTGCAATAACGATATAGCCATAATTGTCATAAATTAATTTAAATGCTTGTTGTGATAGTTTGATTGCTCAGAACTTTGAAGTCTGATTGATTGGAAAACAACAACCATGCTGCTAGATCAGTAATTAGTATACAAATCTAGATTGATACCATTGAATAATTAGATAGCCACTCTCTAGAATTGAAAACTGCATCTTAGCCTCAAATACCGCCTCTTTGAAGTCTAATTAGCACTAGAGAGGTAGGAAACACAAGCTAGCTGGTATATAAGGGGTGAGCAGTGTTCACCATCACATCTCTCACTCAACTCTTGTCATCAGCTCAAAGATATATTTCGCTCAAAATGAATACTGACAGTTACAGTTGCCATGACTTGACAACGCCTAGAAGAAAGGTCATTCGGTGGTTGGAGGACCACGCATTTAACCACCATGACTGTCAACGCTGTCTGAAGAAGAACATTTTCAGCAACCTTGCAAACACCACAACGTCAGTTCGCACCAAGGCCCTTCAAAGCCGCCTCCTTAGGATCAATAAACGACGCAGTCCTCTTCAAAAGAAAGATGAAGAACTTGCAGAAAGAACCAGAATACTTAGAATGAAAGCACAAGAACTTCTTCAAGAACCAAACAACACACCCAAGAAGGCAACCCTTACTCTCCGTAGAAGGGTCTTGCAAACTCGCCTGTCGCAGATGAAAAAGCGAGTCAGCTCCATAAGACGTAAAGATGCTGAATTCCACTCTAGAGGGCGTCAGCTGAAACTGAAGGCACAGCTGGTCCTGAACTCCTCCCTGACATCACTCTCGGAGGACGTATCTCCAGCAAAGAACTTTGAAAGAAGCAGCATCACCAGGAGAGTCTTCAGATCTCGAGTGAAGAAGATAAACAAGACGACTCTTTCTCTGCAGAGACTACCCAAAGAGTCTGCTTCTAATTTGAAGACATACATCAAGGACGGACTACATTGCACCATGTGCTGAATAACCCTAACATCCCTGTTTACACTCGTTATGTTTTACTTCTGTTTTGTTATGTAAATAAAATCTGAATATAAGAGTCATTACTGGTTTTAGTATTACTGTTTTTATGATTCAGAATAGAACATCGACAGCAGAGCAAATTGAATATACACAATTATACACATTAAACGTTCCAACATTCCTTCATCTAATGAATAATTTATTTAAAACAGTACTTAAAACTGTAGAATAAGAGTAAAAACTGTTTGTAAGGACAACTTTTCTTCAATTATTTCTACTTTGAGTTCATTTTGCAGTAACGTTTGCGGCAAACTTGAGGTTGTTACATCAACATTGAGGACAAAACGTATGATTATCCAATTAGTGGCTACTCTGAGATGAAAGAACATTAATAGCAGGAAACACAGCGTTAAGTGAATGTGATGACAAGGTCTCTTTGATCTACATTTAAAGGAGAGTTCTCAACATAAATCCCTCTCCTAATCCAATAGAACATGATATAAAATGGCCAAAACTAGGTGTCGTTCCAGTTGCAGTAGCACTATTCGGAGCTCGATTCAAAGTGACTATTTACATCCTAACTTTATGATGGAAAAGTTAAACATCACTTGCTCTTCTCGGCGATCAACAAAGAAGGTTTCCAGATGGCTTCAGGAGCATCTAAGCATCGACTTCTTAACTGTTGTAAAACCAGCTACAGCATCAGTGGCACCCAAAGAAGATACAGTTTCCTCGGACATAGTATCCATATCATCTGCACGTGAACTCAAGATGTGTCTCCAACACGGATTTAAATATACCTTGTGACAATGTCATGGAGATTGGTTACCAAAAGAAGAAATGTGTGCTACTGCCATTCGTTTTGAATGACGTTAATACCAAAAGGTTGACCATCAAAACATTTTGTCATCATAAAAAGGGACGATTTCTTCGGATGCAGTCAACAGATCTTCTGCAACGGACACAAGATATTTCACAAACCTGTTTGCAATAGATATTAGGACCATTCCATGTTAACAAGTTCTCAAAAGAAGAAAGCTGTGTTATTTCTTTTCATGTTTTGATGGTGTTAGTTACGAATAAAATTAACGTTTTTATCTAATACTTGTGTTCATGTATATGTAACCAGCGTGTATAATCAATTAAAAGTGGTGGACACAATTTTGTTGTTTGTTGTTCTTAATTTGCCTATACGCCTACCCAGACAGCCATACATCAGGAATGTAAAATGTAAATGTGTTTTTCTATTAAACACCTCCTTCACAGACGAACACTGGTTATTTATCGAAAACCTTAGCCTAAACCCTATCGAAAGTCAATTACCAATGTATTTACCTATTATTTCCTATATATTTATTTCCAATCTACTATGTGAAATATCATTTTCAGACATCACGATCACTATATACTGCTCTTTTCATGATCATGTTCATATATGTTTGCTGCTGAATATGTCTTCTCATAAGCTCACACGAACTTGTTGAACCCATCCAGTTCATGTATCTTTTCATTAAATGAAAACGTTTAAACAATCAAATGCCAATGTACAGCAATTCATTAAATAGCTATGGAACAATGTGTGAATAGAAAAACCAACAATTAATATATCATCTATTGACTACTATGTCTTTATAAATATAGTAGTTATTAAGAAACCATTGATAATTAAATAAAGGAGTTACATTATACTAATATATTTTGTATCATGCATAAGCGCCAAATAGTTCAAGATTATAATTCTTCAAAGGAAAAGGGATAATAGAACTTTCGAAATACAACAAAGACGCTAATGAGCGGATTCCACAAGACAGGGAATTTAACTGAAAGCAAGAAAAACTATTGGATCTTAAATTTCCAACTTAATCAAATAAAACAAAAAGTAACACATCCAATTGAAAATTTGGCTTTCAATTAATAAGGGCTTTACTTTGCAATAACGATATAGCCATAATTGTCATAAATTAATTTAAATGCTTGTTGTGATAGTTTGATTGCTCAGAACTTGGAAGTCTGATTGATTGGAAAACAACAACCATGCTGCTAGATCAGTAATTAGTATACAAATCTAGATTGATACCATTGAATAATTAGATAGCCACTCTCTAGAATTGAAAACTGCATCTTAGCCTCAAACACCGTCTCTTTGAAGTCTAATTAGCACTAGAGAGGTAGGAAACACAAGCTAGCTGGTATATAAGGGGTGAGCAGTGTTCACCATCACATCTCTCACTCAACTCTTGTCATCAGCTCAAAGATATATTTCGCTCAAAATGAATACTGACAGTTACAGTTGCCATGACTGGACAACGCCTAGAAGAAAGGTCATTCGGTGGTTGGAGGACCACTCATTTAACCACCATGACTGTCAACACTGTCTGAAGAAGAACACCACAACGTCAGTTCGCACCAAGGCCCTTCAAAGCCGCCTCCTTAGAATCAATAAACGACGCAGTCCTCTTCAAAAGAAAGATGAAGAACTTGCAGAAAGAACCAGAATACTTAGAATGAAAGCACAAGAACTTCTTCAAGAACCAAACAACACACCCAAGAAGGCAACCCTTACTCTCCGTAGAAGGGTCTTGCAAACTCGCCTGTCGCAGATGAAAAAGCGAGTCAGCTCCATAAGACGTAAAGATGCTGAATTCCACTCTAGAGGGCGTCAGCTGAAACTGAAGGCACTGTTTTTATGATTCAGAATAGAACATCGACAGCAGAGCAAATTGAATATACACAATTATACACATTAAACGTTCCAACATTCCTTCATCTAATGAATAATTTATTTAAAACAGTACTTAAAACTGTAGAATAAGAGTAAAAACTGTTTGTAAGGACAACTTTTCTTCAATTATTTCTACTTTGAGTTCATTTTGCAGTAACGTTTGCGGCAAACTTGAGGTTGTTACATCAACATTGAGGACAAAACGTATGATTATCCAATTAGTGGCTACTCTGAGATGAAAGAACATTAATAGCAGGAAACACAGCGTTAAGTGAATGTGATGACAAGGTCTCTTTGATCTACATTTAAAGGAGAGTTCTCAACATAAATCCCTCTCCTAATCCAATAGAACATGATATAAAATGGCCAAAACTAGGTGTCGTTCCAGTTGCAGTAGCACTATTCGGAGCTCGATTCAAAGCGACTATTTACATCCTAACTTGATGATGGAAAAGTTAAACATCACTTGCTCTTCTCGGCGATCAACAAAGAAGGTTTCCAGATGGCTTCAGGAGCATCTAAGCATCGACTTCTTAACTGTTGTAAAACCAGCTACAGCATCAGTGGCACCCAAAGAAGATACAGTTTCCTCGGACATAGTATCCATATCATCTGCACGTGAACTCAAGATGTGTCTCCAACACGGATTTAAATATACCTTGTGACAATGTCATGGAGATTGGTTACCAAAAGAAGAAATGTGTGCTACTGCCATTCGTTTTGAATGACGTTAATACCAAAAGGTTGACCATCAAAACATTTTGTCATCATAAAAAGGGACGGTTTCTTCGGATGCAGTCAACAGATCTTCTGCAACGGACACAAGATATTTCACAAACCTGTTTGCAATAGATATTAGGACCATTCCATGTTAACAAGTTCTCAAAAGAAGAAAGCTGTGTTATTTCCTTTCATGTTTTGATGGTGTTAGTTACGAATAAAATTAACGTTTTTATCTAATACTTGTGTTCATGTATATGTAACCAGCGTGTATAATCAATTAAAAGTGGTGGACACAATTTTGTTGTTTGTTGTTCTTAATTTGCCTATACGCCTACCCAGACAGCCATACATCAGGAATGTAAAATGTAAATGTGTTTTTCTATTTAACACCTCCTTCACAGACGAACACTGGTTATTTATCGAAAACCTTAGCCAAAACGCTATCGAAAGTCAATTACCAATGTATTTACCTATTATTTCCTATATATTTATTTCCAATCTACTATGTGAAATATCATTTTCAGACATCACGATCACTATATACTGCTATACTATAGACTGCGGATATCAAAAATGTATTCAGCCATCATCTCCAATCTATAATGAATTTATTTACAGTTTTACTACCTGTATTATAATTCTTAGACACCATGTTTACTATATGTCGCTCTTGTCATGATCATGTTCATATATTTTGTTGTTGAGGCGGGTTTCACATAAGCTCACACGAGCTTGTTGACCAATCCAGTTCATGTATCTTTTCATGGAATAAATACGTTTAAACCATATACTGCTCTTTTCATGATCATGTTCATATATGTTTGCTGCTGAATATGTCTTCTCATAAGCTCACACGAACTTGTTGAACCCATCCAGTTCATGTATCTTTTCATTAAATGAAAACGTTTAAACAATCAAATGCCAATGTACAGCAATTCATTAAATAGCTATGGAACAATGTGTGAATAGAAAAACCAACAATTAATATATCATCTATTGACTACTATGTCTTTATAAATATAGTAGTTATTAAGAAACCATGGATAATTAAATAAAGGAGTTACATTATACTAATATATTTTGTATCATGCATAAGCGCCAAATAGTTCAAGATTTTAATTCTTCAAAGGAAAAGGGATAATAGAACTTTCGAAATACAACAAAGACGCTAATGAGCGGATTCCACAAGACAGGGAATTTAACTGAAAGCAAGAAAAACTATTGGATCTTAAATTTCCAACTTAATCAAATAAAACAAAAAGTAACACATCCAATTGAAAATTTGGCTTTCAATTAATAAGGGCTTTGCTTTGCAATAACGATATAGCCATAATTGTCATAAATTAATTTAAATGCTTGTTGTGATAGTTTGATTACTCAGAACTTTGAAGTCTGATTGATTGGAAAACAACAACCATGCTGCTAGATCAGTAATTAGTATACAAATCTAGATTGATACCATTGAATAATTAGATAGCCACTCTCTAGAATTGAAAACTGCATCTTAGCCTCAAATACCGCCTCTTTGAAGTCTAATTAGCACTAGAGAGGTAGGAAACACAAGCTAGCTGGTATATAAGGGGTGAGCAGTGTTCACCATCACATCTCTCACTCAACTCTCGTCATCAGCTCAAAGATATATTTCGCTCAAAATGAATACTGACAGTTACAGTTGCCATGACTTGACAACGCCTAGAAGAAAGGTCATTCGGTGGTTGGAGGACCACGCATTTAACCACCATGACTGTCAACGCTGTCTGAAGAAGAACATTTTCAGCAACCTTGCAAACACCACAACGTCAGTTCGCACCAAGGCCCTTCAAAGCCGCCTCCTTAGGATCAATAAACGACGCAGTCCTCTTCAAAAGAAAGATGAAGAACTTGCAGAAAGAACCAGAATACTTAGAATGAAAGCACAAGAACTTCTTCAAGAACCAAACAACACACCCAAGAAGGCAACCCTTACTCTCCGTAGAAGGGTCTTGAAAACTCGCCTGTCGCAGATGAAAAAGCGAGTCAGCTCCATAAGACGTAAAGATGCTGAATTCCACTCTAGAGGGCGTCAGCTGAAACTGAAGGCACAGCTTGTCCTGAACTCCTCCCTGACATCACTCTCGGAGGACGTATCTCCAGCAAAGAACTTTGAAAGAAGCAGCATCACCAGGAGAGTCTTCAGATCTCGAATGAAGAAGATAAACAAGACGACTCTTTCTCTGCAGAGACTACCCAAAGAGTCTGCTTCTAATTTGAAGACATACATCAAGGACGGACTACATTGTACCATGTGCTGAATAACCCTAACATCCATGTTTACACTTGTTATGTTTTACTTCTGTTATGTTATGTAAATAAAATCTGAATATAAGAGTCATTACTGGTTTTAGTATTACTGTTTTTATGATTCAGAATAGAACATCGACAGCAGAGCAAATTGAATATACACAATTATACACATTAAACGTTCCAACATTCCTTCATCTAATGAATAATTTATTTAAAACAGTACTTAAAACTGTAGAATAAGAGTAAAAACTGTTTGTAAGGACAACTTTTCTTCAATTATTTCTACTTTGAGTTCATTTTGCAGTAACGTTTGCGGCAAACTTGAGGTTGTTACATCAACATTGAGGACAAAACGTATGATTATCCAATTAGTGGCTACTCTGAGATGAAAGAACATTAATAGCTGGAAACACAGCGTTAAGTGAATGTGATGACAAGGTCTCTCTGATCTACATTTAAAGGAGAGTTCTCAACATAAATCCCTCTCCTAATCCAATAGAACATGATATAAAATGGCCAAAACTAGGTGTCGTTCCAGTTGCAGTAGCACTAATCGGAGCTCGATTCAAAGCGACTATTTACATCCTAACTTTATGATGGAAAAGTTAAACATCACTTGCTCTTCTCGGCGATCAACAAAGAAGGTTTCCAGATGGCTTCAGGAGCATCTAAGCATCGACTTCTTAACTGTTGTAAAACCAGCTACAACATCAGTGGCACCCAAAGAAGATACAGTTTCCTCGGACATAGTATCCATATCATCTGCACGTGAACTCAAGATGTGTCTCCAACACGGATTTAAATATACCTTGTGACAATGTCATGGAGATTGGTTACCAAAAGAAGAAATGTGTGCTACTGCCATTCGTTTTGAATGACGTTAATACCAAGAGGTTGACCATCAAAACATTTTGTCATCATAAAAAGGGACGGTTTCTTCGGATGCAGTCAACAGATCTTCTGCAACGGACACAAGATATTTCACAAACCTGTTTGCAATAGATATTAGGACCATTCCATGTTAACAAGTTCTCAAAAGAAGAAAGCTGTGTTATTTCTTTTCATGTTTTGATGGTGTTAGTTACGAATAAAATTAACGTTTTTATCTAATACTTGTGTTCATGTATATGTAACCAGCGTGTATAATCAATTAAAAGTGGTAGACACAATTTTGTTGTTTGTTGTTCTTAATTTGCCTATACGCCTACCCAGACAGCCATACATCAGGAATGTAAAATGTAAATGTGTTTTTCTATTAAACACCTCCTTCACAGACGAACACTGGTTATTTATCGAAAACCTTAGCCTAAACCCTATCGAAAGTCAATTACCAATGTATTTACCTATTATTTCCTATATATTTATTTCCAATCTACTATGTGAAATATCATTTTCAGACATCACGATCACTATATACTGCTCTTTTCATGATCATGTTCATATATGTTTGCTGCTGAATATGTCTTCTCATAAGCTCACACGAACTTGTTGAACCCATCCAGTTCATGTATCTTTTCATTAAATGAAAACGTTTAAACAATCAAATGCCAATGTACAGCAATTCATTAAATAGCTATGGAACAATGTGTGAATAGAAAAACCAACAATTAATATATCATCTATTGACTATTATGTCTTTATAAATATAGTTTATATTTATAAAGACATAGTAGTCAATAGATGATATATTAATTGTTGGTTTTCTATTCACACATTGTTCCATAGCTATTTAATGAATTGCTGTACATTGGCATTTGATTGTTTAAACGTTTTCATTTAATGAAAAGATACATGAACTGGACACGGTTTCTTCGGATGCAGTCAACAGATCTTCTGCAACGGACACAAGATATTTCACAAACCTGTTTGCAATAGATATTAGGACCATTCCATGTTAACAAGTTCTCAAAAGAAGAAAGCTGTGTTATTTCTTTTCATGTTTTGATGGTGTTAGTTACGAATAAAATTAACGTTTTTATCTAATACTTGTGTTCATGTATATGTAACCAGCGTGTATAATCAATTAAAAGTGGTAGACACAATTTTGTTGTTTGTTGTTCTTAATTTGCCTATACGCCTACCCAGACAGCCATACATCAGGAATGTAAAATGTAAATGTGTTTTTCTATTAAACACCTCCTTCACAGACGAACACTGGTTATTTATCGAAAACCTTAGCCTAAACCCTATCGAAAGTCAATTACCAATGTATTTACCTATTATTTCCTATATATTTATTTCCAATCTACTATGTGAAATATCATTTTCAGACATCACGATCACTATATACTGCTCTTTTCATGATCATGTTCATATATGTTTGCTGCTGAATATGTCTTCTCATAAGCTCACACGAACTTGTTGAACCCATCCAGTTCATGCATCTTTTCATTAAATGAAAACGTTTAAACAATCAAATGCCAATGTACAGCAATTCATTAAATAGCTATGGAACAATGTGTGAATAGAAAAACCAACAATTAATATATCATCTATTGACTTCTATGTCTTTATAAATATAGTAGTTATTAAGAAACCATGGATAATTAAATAAAGGAGTTACATTATACTAATATATCTTGTATCATGCATAAGCGCCAAATAGTTCAAGATTATAATTCTTCAAAGGAAAAGGGATAATAGAACTTTCGAAATACAACAAAGACGCTAATGAGCGGATTCCACAAGACAGGGAATTTAACTGAAAGCAAGAAAAACTATTGGATCTTAAATTTCCAACTTAATCAAATAAAACAAAAAGTAACACATCCAATTGAAAATTTGGCTTTCAATTAATAAGGGCTTTACTTTGCAATAACGATATAGCCATAATTGTCATAAATTAATTTAAATGCTTGTTGTGATAGTTTGATTGCTCAGAACTTTGAAGTCTGATTGATTGGAAAACAACAACCATGCTGCTAGATCAGTAATTAGTATACAAATCTAGATTGATACCATTGAATAATTAGATAGCCACTCTCTAGAATTGAAAACTGCATCTTAGCCTCAAATACCGCCTCTTTGAAGTCTAATTAGCACTAGAGAGGTAGGAAACACAAGCTAGCTGGTATATAAGGGGTGAGCAGTGTTCACCATCACATCTCTCACTCAACTCTCGTCATCAGCTCAAAGATATATTTCGCTCAAAATGAATACTGACAGTTACAGTTGCCATGACTTGACAACGCCTAGAAGAAAGGTCATTCGGTGGTTGGAGGACCACGCATTTAACCACCATGACTGTCAACGCTGTCTGAAGAAGAACATTTTCAGCAACCTTGCAAACACCACAACGTCAGTTCGCACCAAGGCCCTTCAAAGCCGCCTCCTTAGGATCAATAAACGACGCAGTCCTCTTCAAAAGAAAGATGAAGAACTTGCAGAAAGAACCAGAATACTTAGAATGAAAGCACAAGAACTTCTTCAAGAACCAAACAACACACCCAAGAAGGCAACCCTTACTCTCCGTAGAAGGGTCTTGCAAACTCGCCTGTCGCAGATGAAAAAGCGAGTCAGCTCCATAAGACGTAAAGATGCTGAATTCCACTCTAGAGGGCGTCAGCTGAAACTGAAGGCACAGCTGGTCCTGAACTCCTCCCTGACATCACTCTCGGAGGACGTATCTCCAGCAAAGAACTTTGAAAGAAGCAGCATCACCAGGAGAGTCTTCAGATCTCGAGTGAAGAAGATAAACAAGACGACTCTTTCTCTGCAGAGACTACCCAAAGAGTCTGCTTCTAATTTGAAGACATACATCAAGGACGGACTACATTGCACCATGTGCTGAATAACCCTAACATCCCTGTTTACACTCGTTATGTTTTACTTCTGTTTTGTTATGTAAATAAAATCTGAATATAAGAGTCATTACTGGTTTTAGTATTACTGTTTTTATGATTCAGAATAGAACATCGACAGCAGAGCAAATTGAATATACACAATTATACACATTAAACGTTCCAACATTCCTTCATCTAATGAATAATTTATTTAAAACAGTACTTAAAACTGTAGAATAAGAGTAAAAACTGTTTGTAAGGACAACTTTTCTTCAATTATTTCTACTTTGAGTTCATTTTGCAGTAACGTTTGCGGCAAACTTGAGGTTGTTACATCAACATTGAGGACAAAACGTATGATTATCCAATTAGTGGCTACTCTGAGATGAAAGAACATTAATAGCAGGAAACACAGCGTTAAGTGAATGTGATGACAAGGTCTCTTTGATCTACATTTAAAGGAGAGTTCTCAACATAAATCCCTCTCCTAATCCAATAGAACATGATATAAAATGGCCAAAACTAGGTGTCGTTCCAGTTGCAGTAGCACTATTCGGAGCTCGATTCAAAGTGACTATTTACATCCTAACTTTATGATGGAAAAGTTAAACATCACTTGCTCTTCTCGGCGATCAACAAAGAAGGTTTCCAGATGGCTTCAGGAGCATCTAAGCATCGACTTCTTAACTGTTGTAAAACCAGCTACAGCATCAGTGGCACCCAAAGAAGATACAGTTTCCTCGGACATAGTATCCATATCATCTGCACGTGAACTCAAGATGTGTCTCCAACACGGATTTAAATATACCTTGTGACAATGTCATGGAGATTGGTTACCAAAAGAAGAAATGTGTGCTACTGCCATTCGTTTTGAATGACGTTAATACCAAAAGGTTGACCATCAAAACATTTTGTCATCATAAAAAGGGACGATTTCTTCGGATGCAGTCAACAGATCTTCTGCAACGGACACAAGATATTTCACAAACCTGTTTGCAATAGATATTAGGACCATTCCATGTTAACAAGTTCTCAAAAGAAGAAAGCTGTGTTATTTCTTTTCATGTTTTGATGGTGTTAGTTACGAATAAAATTAACGTTTTTATCTAATACTTGTGTTCATGTATATGTAACCAGCGTGTATAATCAATTAAAAGTGGTGGACACAATTTTGTTGTTTGTTGTTCTTAATTTGCCTATACGCCTACCCAGACAGCCATACATCAGGAATGTAAAATGTAAATGTGTTTTTCTATTAAACACCTCCTTCACAGACGAACACTGGTTATTTATCGAAAACCTTAGCCTAAACCCTATCGAAAGTCAATTACCAATGTATTTACCTATTATTTCCTATATATTTATTTCCAATCTACTATGTGAAATATCATTTTCAGACATCACGATCACTATATACTGCTCTTTTCATGATCATGTTCATATATGTTTGCTGCTGAATATGTCTTCTCATAAGCTCACACGAACTTGTTGAACCCATCCAGTTCATGTATCTTTTCATTAAATGAAAACGTTTAAACAATCAAATGCCAATTTACAGCAATTCATTAAATAGCTATGGAACAATGTGTGAATAGAAAAACCAACAATTAATATATCATCTATTGACTACTATGTCTTTATAAATATAGTAGTTATTAAGAAACCATTGATAATTAAATAAAGGAGTTACATTATACTAATATATTTTGTATCATGCATAAGCGCCAAATAGTTCAAGATTATAATTCTTCAAAGGAAAAGGGATAATAGAACTTTCGAAATACAACAAAGACGCTAATGAGCGGATTCCACAAGACAGGGAATTTAACTGAAAGCAAGAAAAACTATTGGATCTTAAATTTCCAACTTAATCAAATAAAACAAAAAGTAACACATCCAATTGAAAATTTGGCTTTCAATTAATAAGGGCTTTACTTTGCAATAACGATATAGCCATAATTGTCATAAATTAATTTAAATGCTTGTTGTGATAGTTTGATTGCTCAGAACTTTGAAGTCTGATTGATTGGAAAACAACAACCATGCTGCTAGATCAGTAATTAGTATACAAATCTAGATTGATACCATTGAATAATTAGATAGCCACTCTCTAGAATTGAAAACTGCATCTTAGCCTCAAATACCGCCTCTTTGAAGTCTAATTAGCACTAGAGAGGTAGGAAACACAAGCTAGCTGGTATATAAGGGGTGAGCAGTGTTCACCATCACATCTCTCACTCAACTCTCGTCATCAGCTCAAAGATATATTTCGCTCAAAATGAATACTGACAGTTACAGTTGCCATGACTTGACAACGCCTAGAAGAAAGGTCATTCGGTGGTTGGAGGACCACGCATTTAACCACCATGACTGTCAACGCTGTCTGAAGAAGAACATTTTCAGCAACCTTGCAAACACCACAACGTCAGTTCGCACCAAGGCCCTTCAAAGCCGCCTCCTTAGGATCAATAAACGACGCAGTCCTCTTCAAAAGAAAGATGAAGAACTTGCAGAAAGAACCAGAATACTTAGAATGAAAGCACAAGAACTTCTTCAAGAACCAAACAACACACCCAAGAAGGCAACCCTTACTCTCCGTAGAAGGGTCTTGCAAACTCGCCTGTCGCAGATGAAAAAGCGAGTCAGCTCCATAAGACGTAAAGATGCTGAATTCCACTCTAGAGGGCGTCAGCTGAAACTGAAGGCACAGCTGGTCCTGAACTCCTCCCTGACATCACTCTCGGAGGACGTATCTCCAGCAAAGAACTTTGAAAGAAGCAGCATCACCAGGAGAGTCTTCAGATCTCGAGTGAAGAAGATAAACAAGACGACTCTTTCTCTGCAGAGACTACCCAAAGAGTCTGCTTCTTATTTGAAGACATACATCAAGGACGGACTACATTGCACCATGTGCTGAATAACCCTAACATCCCTGTTTACACTTGTTATGTTTTACTTCTGTTTTGTTATGTAAATAAAATCTGAATATAAGAGTCATTACTGGTTTTAGTATTACTGTTTTTATGATTCAGAATAGAACATCGACAGCAGAGCAAATTGAATATACACAATTATACACATTAAACGTTCCAACATTCCTTCATCTAATGAATAATTTATTTAAAACAGTACTTAAAACTGTAGAATAAGAGTAAAAACTGTTTGTAAGGACAACTTTTCTTCAATTATTTCTACTTTGAGTTCATTTTGCAGTAACGTTTGCGGCAAACTTGAGGTTGTTACATCAACATTGAGGACAAAACGTATGATTATCCAATTAGTGGCTACTCTGAGATGAAAGAACATTAATAGCAGGAAACACAGCGTTAAGTGAATGTGATGACAATGTCTCTTTGATCTACATTTAAAGGAGAGTTCTCAACATAAATCCCTCTCCTAATCCAATAGAACATGATATAAAATGACCAAAACTAGGTGTCGTTCCAGTTGCAGTAGCACTATTCGGAGCTCGATTCAAAGCGACCATTTACATCCTAACTTTATGATGGAAAAGTTAAACATCACTTGCTCTTCTCGGCGATCAACAAAGAAGGTTTCCAGATGGCTTCAGGAGCATCTAAGCATCGACTTCTTAACTGTTGTAAAACCAGCTACAGCATCAGTGGCACCCAAAGAAGATACAGTTTCCTCGGACATAGTATCCATATCATCTGCACGTGAACTCAAGATGTGTCTCCAACACGGATTTAAATATACCTTGTGACAATGTCATGGAGATTGGTTACCAAAAGAAGAAATGTGTGCTACTGCCATTCGTTTTGAATGACGTTAATACCAAGAGGTTGACCATCAAAACATTTTGTCATCATAAAAAGGGACGGTTTCTTCGGATGCAGTCAACAGATCTTCTGCAACGGACACAAGATATTTCACAAACCTGTTTGCAATAGATATTAGGACCATTCCATGTTAACAAGTTCTCAAAAGAAGAAAGCTGTGTTATTTCTTTTCATGTTTTGATGGTGTTAGTTACGAATAAAATTAACGTTTTTATCTAATACTTGTGTTCATGTATATGTAACCAGCGTGTATAATCAATTAAAAGTGGTGGACACAATTTTGTTGTTTGTTGTTCTTAATTTGCCTATACGCCTACCCAGACAGCCATACATCAGGAATGTAAAATGTAAATGTGTTTTTCTATTAAACACCTCCTTCACAGACGAACACTGGTTATTTATCGAAAACCTTAGCCTAAACCCTATCGAAAGTCAATTACCAATGTATTTACCTATTATTTCCTATATATTTATTTCCAATCTACTATGTGAAATATCATTTTCAGACATCACGATCACTATATACTGCTCTTTTCATGATCATGTTCATATATGTTTGCTGCTGAATATGTCTTCTCATAAGCTCACACGAACTTGTTGAACCCATCCAGTTCATGTATCTTTTCATTAAATGAAAACGTTTAAACAATCAAATGCCAATGTACAGCAATTCATTAAATAGCTATGGAACAATGTGTGAATAGAAAAACCAACAATTAATATATCATCTATTGACTACTATGTCTTTATAAATATAGTAGTTATTAAGAAACCATTGATAATTAAATAAAGGAGTTACATTATACTAATATATTTTGTATCATGCATAAGCGCCAAATAGTTCAAGATTATAATTCTTCAAAGGAAAAGGGATAATAGAACTTTCGAAATACAACAAAGACGCTAATGAGCGGATTCCACAAGACAGGGAATTTAACTGAAAGCAAGAAAAACTATTGGATCTTAAATTTCCAACTTAATCAAATAAAACAAAAAGTAACACATCCAATTGAAAATTTGGCTTTCAATTAATAAGGGCTTTACTTTGCAATAACGATATAGCCATAATTGTCATAAATTAATTTAAATGCTTGTTGTGATAGTTTGATTGCTCAGAACTTTGAAGTCTGATTGATTGGAAAACAACAACCATGCTGCTAGATCAGTAATTAGTATACAAATCTAGATTGATACCATTGAATAATTAGATAGCCACTCTCTAGAATTGAAAACTGCATCTTAGCCTCAAATACCGCCTCTTTGAAGTCTAATTAGCACTAGAGAGGTAGGAAACACAAGCTAGCTGGTATATAAGGGGTGAGCAGTGTTCACCATCACATCTCTCACTCAACTCTCGTCATCAGCTCAAAGATATATTTCGCTCAAAATGAATACTGACAGTTACAGTTGCCATGACTTGACAACGCCTAGAAGAAAGGTCATTCGGTGGTTGGAGGACCACGCATTTAACCACCATGACTGTCAACGCTGTCTGAAGAAGAACATTTTCAGCAACCTTGCAAACACCACAACGTCAGTTCGCACCAAGGCCCTTCAAAGCCGCCTCCTTAGGATCAATAAACGACGCAGTCCTCTTCAAAAGAAAGATGAAGAACTTGCAGAAAGAACCAGAATACTTAGAATGAAAGCACAAGAACTTCTTCAAGAACCAAACAACACACCCAAGAAGGCAACCCTTACTCTCCGTAGAAGGGTCTTGCAAACTCGCCTGTCGCAGATGAAAAAGCGAGTCAGCTCCATAAGACGTAAAGATGCTGAATTCCACTCTAGAGGGCGTCAGCTGAAACTGAAGGCACAGCTGGTCCTGAACTCCTCCCTGACATCACTCTCGGAGGACGTATCTCCAGCAAAGAACTTTGAAAGAAGCAGCATCACCAGGAGAGTCTTCAGATCTCGAGTGAAGAAGATAAACAAGACGACTCTTTCTCTGCAGAGACTACCCAAAGAGTCTGCTTCTAATTTGAAGACATACATCAAGGACGGACTACATTGCACCATGTGCTGAATAACCCTAACATCCCTGTTTACACTCGTTATGTTTTACTTCTGTTTTGTTATGTAAATAAAATCTGAATATAAGAGTCATTACTGGTTTTAGTATTACTGTTTTTATGATTCAGAATAGAACATCGACAGCAGAGCAAATTGAATATACACAATTATACACATTAAACGTTCCAACATTCCTTCATCTAATGAATAATTTATTTAAAACAGTACTTAAAACTGTAGAATAAGAGTAAAAACTGTTTGTAAGGACAACTTTTCTTCAATTATTTCTACTTTGAGTTCATTTTGCAGTAACGTTTGCGGCAAACTTGAGGTTGTTACATCAACATTGAGGACAAAACGTATGATTATCCAATTAGTGGCTACTCTGAGATGAAAGAACATTAATAGCAGGAAACACAGCGTTAAGTGAATGTGATGACAAGGTCTCTTTGATCTACATTTAAAGGAGAGTTCTCAACATAAATCCCTCTCCTAATCCAATAGAACATGATATAAAATGGCCAAAACTAGGTGTCGTTCCAGTTGCAGTAGCACTATTCGGAGCTCGATTCAAAGTGACTATTTACATCCTAACTTTATGATGGAAAAGTTAAACATCACTTGCTCTTCTCGGCGATCAACAAAGAAGGTTTCCAGATGGCTTCAGGAGCATCTAAGCATCGACTTCTTAACTGTTGTAAAACCAGCTACAGCATCAGTGGCACCCAAAGAAGATACAGTTTCCTCGGACATAGTATCCATATCATCTGCACGTGAACTCAAGATGTGTCTCCAACACGGATTTAAATATACCTTGTGACAATGTCATGGAGATTGGTTACCAAAAGAAGAAATGTGTGCTACTGCCATTCGTTTTGAATGACGTTAATACCAAAAGGTTGACCATCAAAACATTTTGTCATCATAAAAAGGGACGATTTCTTCGGATGCAGTCAACAGATCTTCTGCAACGGACACAAGATATTTCACAAACCTGTTTGCAATAGATATTAGGACCATTCCATGTTAACAAGTTCTCAAAAGAAGAAAGCTGTGTTATTTCTTTTCATGTTTTGATGGTGTTAGTTACGAATAAAATTAACGTTTTTATCTAATACTTGTGTTCATGTATATGTAGCCAGCGTGTATAATCAATTAAAAGTGGTGGACACAATTTTGTTGTTTGTTGTTCTTAATTTGCCTATACGCCTACCCAGACAGCCATACATCAGGAATGTAAAATGTAAATGTGTTTTTCTATTAAACACCTCCTTCACAGACGAACACTGGTTATTTATCGAAAACCTTAGCCTAAACCCTATCGAAAGTCAATTACCAATGTATTTACCTATTATTTCCTATATATTTATTTCCAATCTACTATGTGAAATATCATTTTCAGACATCACGATCACTATATACTGCTCTTTTCATGATCATGTTCATATATGTTTGCTGCTGAATATGTCTTCTCATAAGCTCACACGAACTTGTTGAACCCATCCAGTTCATGTATCTTTTCATTAAATGAAAACGTTTAAACAATCAAATGCCAATGTACAGCAATTCATTAAATAGCTATGGAACAATGTGTGAATAGAAAAACCAACAATTAATATATCATCTATTGACTACTATGTCTTTATAAATATAGTAGTTATTAAGAAACCATTGATAATTAAATAAAGGAGTTACATTATACTAATATATTTTGTATCATGCATAAGCGCCAAATAGTTCAAGATTATAATTCTTCAAAGGAAAAGGGATAATAGAACTTTCGAAATACAACAAAGACGCTAATGAGCGGATTCCACAAGACAGGGAATTTAACTGAAAGCAAGAAAAACTATTGGATCTTAAATTTCCAACTTAATCAAATAAAACAAAAAGTAACACATCCAATTGAAAATTTGGCTTTCAATAAATAAGGGCTTTACTTTGCAATAACGATATAGCCATAATTGTCATAAATTAATTTAAATGCTTGTTGTGATAGTTTGATTGCTCAGAACTTTGAAGTCTGATTGATTGGAAAACAACAACCATGCTGCTAGATCAGTAATTAGTATACAAATCTAGATTGATACCATTGAATAATTAGATAGCCACTCTCTAGAATTGAAAACTGCATCTTAGCCTCAAATACCGCCTCTTTGAAGTCTAATTAGCACTAGAGAGGTAGGAAACACAAGCTAGCTGGTATATAAGGGGTGAGCAGTGTTCACCATCACATCTCTCACTCAACTCTCGTCATCAGCTCAAAGATATATTTCGCTCAAAATGAATACTGACAGTTACAGTTGCCATGACTTGACAACGCCTAGAAGAAAGGTCATTCGGTGGTTGGAGGACCACGCATTTAACCACCATGACTGTCAACGCTGTCTGAAGAAGAACATTTTCAGCAACCTTGCAAACACCACAACGTCAGTTCGCACCAAGGCCCTTCAAAGCCGCCTCCTTAGGATCAATAAACGACGCAGTCCTCTTCAAAAGAAAGATGAAGAACTTGCAGAAAGAACCAGAATACTTAGAATGAAAGCACAAGAACTTCTTCAAGAACCAAACAACACACCCAAGAAGGCAACCCTTACTCTCCGTAGAAGGGTCTTGCAAACTCGCCTGTCGCAGATGAAAAAGCGAGTCAGCTCCATAAGACGTAAAGATGCTGAATTCCACTCTAGAGGGCGTCAGCTGAAACTGAAGGCACAGCTGGTCCTGAACTCCTCCCTGACATCACTCTCGGAGGACGTATCTCCAGCAAAGAACTTTGAAAGAAGCAGCATCACCAGGAGAGTCTTCAGATCTCGAGTGAAGAAGATAAACAAGACGACTCTTTCTCTGCAGAGACTACCCAAAGAGTCTGCTTCTTATTTGAAGACATACATCAAGGACGGACTACATTGCACCATGTGCTGAATAACCCTAACATCCCTGTTTACACTTGTTATGTTTTACTTCTGTTTTGTTATGTAAATAAAATCTGAATATAAGAGTCATTACTGGTTTTAGTATTACTGTTTTTATGATTCAGAATAGAACATCGACAGCAGAGCAAATTGAATATACACAATTATACACATTAAACGTTCCAACATTCCTTCATCTAATGAATAATTTATTTAAAACAGTACTTAAAACTGTAGAATAAGAGTAAAAACTGTTTGTAAGGACAACTTTTCTTCAATTATTTCTACTTTGAGTTCATTTTGCAGTAACGTTTGCGGCAAACTTGAGGTTGTTACATCAACATTGAGGACAAAACGTATGATTATCCAATTAGTGGCTACTCTGAGATGAAAGAACATTAATAGCAGGAAACACAGCGTTAAGTGAATGTGATGACAATGTCTCTTTGATCTACATTTAAAGGAGAGTTCTCAACATAAATCCCTCTCCTAATCCAATAGAACATGATATAAAATGACCAAAACTAGGTGTCGTTCCAGTTGCAGTAGCACTATTCGGAGCTCGATTCAAAGCGACCATTTACATCCTAACTTTATGATGGAAAAGTTAAACATCACTTGCTCTTCTCGGCGATCAACAAAGAAGGTTTCCAGATGGCTTCAGGAGCATCTAAGCATCGACTTCTTAACTGTTGTAAAACCAGCTACAGCATCAGTGGCACCCAAAGAAGATACAGTTTCCTCGGACATAGTATCCATATCATCTGCACGTGAACTCAAGATGTGTCTCCAACACGGATTTAAATATACCTTGTGACAATGTCATGGAGATTGGTTACCAAAAGAAGAAATGTGTGCTACTGCCATTCGTTTTGAATGACGTTAATACCAAGAGGTTGACCATCAAAACATTTTGTCATCATAAAAAGGGACGGTTTCTTCGGATGCAGTCAACAGATCTTCTGCAACGGACACAAGATATTTCACAAACCTGTTTGCAATAGATATTAGGACCATTCCATGTTAACAAGTTCTCAAAAGAAGAAAGCTGTGTTATTTCTTTTCATGTTTTGATGGTGTTAGTTACGAATAAAATTAACGTTTTTATCTAATACTTGTGTTCATGTATATGTAACCAGCGTGTATAATCAATTAAAAGTGGTGGACACAATTTTGTTGTTTGTTGTTCTTAATTTGCCTATACGCCTACCCAGACAGCCATACATCAGGAATGTAAAATGTAAATGTGTTTTTCTATTAAACACCTCCTTCACAGACGAACACTGGTTATTTATCGAAAACCTTAGCCTAAACCCTATCGAAAGTCAATTACCAATGTATTTACCTATTATTTCCTATATATTTATTTCCAATCTACTATGTGAAATATCATTTTCAGACATCACGATCACTATATACTGCTCTTTTCATGATCATGTTCATATATGTTTGCTGCTGAATATGTCTTCTCATAAGCTCACACGAACTTGTTGAACCCATCCAGTTCATGTATCTTTTCATTAAATGAAAACGTTTAAACAATCAAATGCCAATGTACAGCAATTCATTAAATAGCTATGGAACAATGTGTGAATAGAAAAACCAACAATTAATATATCATCTATTGACTACTATGTCTTTATAAATATAGTAGTTATTAAGAAACCATTGATAATTAAATAAAGGAGTTACATTATACTAATATATTTTGTATCATGCATAAGCGCCAAATAGTTCAAGATTATAATTCTTCAAAGGAAAAGGGATAATAGAACTTTCGAAATACAACAAAGACGCTAATGAGCGGATTCCACAAGACAGGGAATTTAACTGAAAGCAAGAAAAACTATTGGATCTTAAATTTCCAACTTAATCAAATAAAACAAAAAGTAACACATCCAATTGAAAATTTGGCTTTCAATTAATAAGGGCTTTACTTTGCAATAACGATATAGCCATAATTGTCATAAATTAATTTAAATGCTTGTTGTGATAGTTTGATTGCTCAGAACTTTGAAGTCTGATTGATTGGAAAACAACAACCATGCTGCTAGATCAGTAATTAGTATACAAATCTAGATTGATACCATTGAATAATTAGATAGCCACTCTCTAGAATTGAAAACTGCATCTTAGCCTCAAATACCGCCTCTTTGAAGTCTAATTAGCACTAGAGAGGTAGGAAACACAAGCTAGCTGGTATATAAGGGGTGAGCAGTGTTCACCATCACATCTCTCACTCAACTCTCGTCATCAGCTCAAAGATATATTTCGCTCAAAATGAATACTGACAGTTACAGTTGCCATGACTTGACAACGCCTAGAAGAAAGGTCATTCGGTGGTTGGAGGACCACGCATTTAACCACCATGACTGTCAACGCTGTCTGAAGAAGAACATTTTCAGCAACCTTGCAAACACCACAACGTCAGTTCGCACCAAGGCCCTTCAAAGCCGCCTCCTTAGGATCAATAAACGACGCAGTCCTCTTCAAAAGAAAGATGAAGAACTTGCAGAAAGGACCAGAATACTTAGAATGAAAGCACAAGAACTTCTTCAAGAACCAAACAACACACCCAAGAAGGCAACCCTTACTCTCCGTAGAAGGGTCTTGCAAACTCGCCTGTCGCAGATGAAAAAGCGAGTCAGCTCCATAAGACGTAAAGATGCTGAATTCCACTCTAGAGGGCGTCAGCTGAAACTGAAGGCACAGCTGGTCCTGAACTCCTCCCTGACATCACTCTCGGAGGACGTATCTCCAGCAAAGAACTTTGAAAGAAGCAGCATCACCAGGAGAGTCTTCAGATCTCGAGTGAAGAAGATAAACAAGACGACTCTTTCTCTGCAGAGACTACCCAAAGAGTCTGCTTCTAATTTGAAGACATACATCAAGGACGGACTACATTGCACCATGTGCTGAATAACCCTAACATCCCTGTTTACACTTGTTATGTTTTACTTCTGTTTTGTTATGTAAATAAAATCTGAATATAAGAGTCATTACTGGTTTTAGTATTACTGTTTTTATGATTCAGAATAGAACATCGACAGCAGAGCAAATTGAATATACACAATTATACACATTAAACGTTCCAACATTCCTTCATCTAATGAATAATTTATTTAAAACAGTACTTAAAACTGTAGAATAAGAGTAAAAACTGTTTGTAAGGACAACTTTTCTTCAATTATTTCTACTTTGAGTTCATTTTGCAGTAACGTTTGCGGCAAACTTGAGGTTGTTACATCAACATTGAGGACAAAACGTATGATTATCCAATTAGTGGCTACTCTGAGATGAAAGAACATTAATAGCAGGAAACACAGCGTTAAGTGAATGTGATGACAAGGTCTCTTTGATCTACATTTAAAGGAGAGTTCTCAACATAAATCCCTCTCCTAATCCAATAGAACATGATATAAAATGACCAAAACTAGGTGTCGTTCCAGTTGCAGTAGCACTATTCGGAGCTCGATTCAAAGCGACTATTTACATCCTAACTTTATGATGGAAAAGTTAAACATCACTTGCTCTTCTCGGCGATCAACAAAGAAGGTTTCCAGATGGCTTCAGGAGCATCTAAGCATCGACTTCTTAACTGTTGTAAAACCAGCTACAGCATCAGTGGCACCCAAAGAAGATACAGTTTCCTCGGACATAGTATCCATATCATCTGCACGTGAACTCAAGATGTGTCTCCAACACGGATTTAAATATACCTTGTGACAATGTCATGGAGATTGGTTACCAAAAGAAGAAATGTGTGCTACTGCCATTCGTTTTGAATGACGTTAATACCAAAAGGTTGACCATCAAAACATTTTGTCATCATAAAAAGGGACGGTTTCTTCGGATGCAGTCAACAGATCTTCTGCAACGGACACAAGATATTTCACAAACCTGTTTGCAATAGATATTAGGACCATTCCATGTTAACAAGTTCTCAAAAGAAGAAAGCTGTGTTATTTCTTTTCATGTTTTGATGGTGTTAGTTACGAATAAAATTAACGTTTTTATCTAATACTTGTGTTCATGTATATGTAACCAGCGTGTATAATCAATTAAAAGTGGTGGACACAATTTTGTTGTTTGTTGTTCTTAATTTGCCTATACGCCTACCCAGACAGCCATACATCAGGAATGTAAAATGTAAATGTGTTTTTCTATTAAACACCTCCTTCACAGACGAACACTGGTTATTTATCGAAAACCTTAGCCTAAACCCTATCGAAAGTCAATTACCAATGTATTTACCTATTATTTCCTATATATTTATTTCCAATCTACTATGTGAAATATCATTTTCAGACATCACGATCACTATATACTGCTCTTTTCATGATCATGTTCATATATGTTTGCTGCTGAATATGTCTTCTCATAAGCTCACACGAACTTGTTGAACCCATCCAGTTCATGTATCTTTTCATTAAATGAAAACGTTTAAACAATCAAATGCCAATGTACAGCAATTCATTAAATAGCTATGGAACAATGTGTGAATAGAAAAACCAACAATTAATATATCATCTATTGACTACTATGTCTTTATAAATATAGTAGTTATTAAGAAACCATGGATAATTAAATAAAGGAGTTACATTATACTAATATATTTTGTATCATGCATAAGCGCCAAATAGTTCAAGATTATAATTCTTCAAAGGAAAAGGGATAATAGAACTTTCGAAATACAACAAAGACGCTAATGAGCGGATTCCACAAGACAGGGAATTTAACTGAAAGCAAGAAAAACTATTGGATCTTAAATTTCCAACTTAATCAAATAAAACAAAAAGTAACACATCCAATTGAAAATTTGGCTTTCAATTAATAAGGGCTTTACTTTGCAATAACGATATAGCCATAATTGTCATAAATTAATTTAAATGCTTGTTGTGATAGTTTGATTGCTCAGAACTTTGAAGTCTGATTGATTGGAAAACAACAACCATGCTGCTAGATCAGTAATTAGTATACAAATCTAGATTGATACCATTGAATAATTAGATAGCCACTCTCTAGAATTGAAAACTGCATCTTAGCCTCAAATACCGCCTCTTTGAAGTCTAATTAGCACTAGAGAGGTAGGAAACACAAGCTAGCTGGTATATAAGGGGTGAGCAGTGTTCACCATCACATCTCTCACTCAACTCTCGTCATCAGCTTAAAGAAATATTTCGCTCAAAATGAATACTGACAGTTACAGTTGCCATGACTTGACAACGCCTAGAAGAAAGGTCATTCGGTGGTTGGAGGACCACGCATTTAACCACCATGACTGTCAACGCTGTCTGAAGAAGAACATTTTCAGCAACCTTGCAAACACCACAACGTCAGTTCGCACCAAGGCCCTTCAAAGCCGCCTCCTTAGGATCAATAAACGACGCAGTCCTCTTCAAAAGAAAGATGAAGAACTTGCAGAAAGAACCAGAATACTTAGAATGAAAGCACAAGAACTTCTTCAAGAACCAAACAACACACCCAAGAAGGCAACCCTTACTCTCCGTAGAAGGGTCTTGCAAACTCGCCTGTCGCAGATGAAAAAGCGAGTCAGCTCCATAAGACGTAAAGATGCTGAATTCCACTCTAGAGGGCGTCAGCTGAAACTGAAGGCACAGCTGGTCCTGAACTCCTCCCTGACATCACTCTCGGAGGACGTATCTCCAGCAAAGAACTTTGAAAGAAGCAGCATCACCAGGAGAGTCTTCAGATCTCGAATGAAGAAGATAAACAAGACGACTCTTTCTCTGCAGAGACTACCCAAAGAGTCTGCTTCTAATTTGAAGACATACATCAAGGACGGACTACATTGTACCATGTGCTGAATAACCCTAACATCCCTGTTTACACTTGTTATGTTTTACTTCTGTTTTGTTATGTAAATAAAATCTGAATATAAGAGTCATTACTGGTTTTAGTATTACTGTTTTTATGATTCAGAATAGAACATCGACAGCAGAGCAAATTGAATATACACAATTATACACATTAAACGTTCCAACATTCCTTCATCTAATGAATAATTTATTTAAAACAGTACTTAAAACTGTAGAATAAGAGTAAAAACTGTTTGTAAGGACAACTTTTCTTCAATTATTTCTACTTTGAGTTCATTTTGCAGTAACGTTTGCGGCAAACTTGAGGTTGTTACATCAACATTGAGGACAAAACGTATGATTATCCAATTAGTGGCTACTCTGAGATGAAAGAACATTAATAGCAGGAAACACAGCGTTAAGTGAATGTGATGACAAGGTCTCTTTGATCTACATTTAAAGGAGAGTTCTCAACATAAATCCCTCTCCTAATCCAATAGAACATGATATAAAATGGCCAAAACTAGGTGTCGTTCCAGTTGCAGTAGCACTATTCGGAGCTCGATTCAAAGCGACTATTTACATCCTAACTTTATGATGGAAAAGTTAAACATCACTTGCTCTTCTCGGCGATCAACAAAGAAGGTTTCCAGATGGCTTCAGGAGCATCTAAGCATCGACTTCTTAACTGTTGTAAAACCAGCTACAGCATCAGTGGCACCCAAAGAAGATACAGTTTCCTCGGACATAGTATCCATATCATCTGCACGTGAACTCAAGATGTGTCTCCAACACGGATTTAAATATACCTTGTGACAATGTCATGGAGATTGGTTACCAAAAGAAGAAATGTGTGCTACTGCCATTCGTTTTGAATGACGTTAATACCAAAAGGTTGACCATCAAAACATTTTGTCATCATAAAAAGGGACGGTTTCTTCGGATGCAGTCAACAGATCTTCTGCAACGGACACAAGATATTTCACAAACCTGTTTGCAATAGATATTAGGACCATTCCATGTTAACAAGTTCTCAAAAGAAGAAAGCTGTGTTATTTCTTTTCATGTTTTGATGGTGTTAGTTACGAATAAAATTAACGTTTTTATCTAATACTTGTGTTCATGTATATGTAACCAGCGTGTATAATCAATTAAAAGTGGTGGACACAATTTTGTTGTTTGTTGTTCTTAATTTGCCTATACGCCTACCCAGACAGCCATACATCAGGAATGTAAAATGTAAATGTGTTTTTCTATTAAACACCTCCTTCACAGACGAACACTGGTTATTTATCGAAAACCTTAGCCTAAACCCTATCGAATGTCAATTACCAATGTATTTACCTATTATTTCCTATATATTTATTTCCAATCTACTATGTGAAATATCATTTTCAGACATCACGATCACTATATACTGCTCTTTTCATGATCATGTTCATATATGTTTGCTGCTGAATATGTCTTCTCATAAGCTCACACGAACTTGTTGAACCCATCCAGTTCATGTATCTTTTCATTAAATGAAAACGTTTAAACAATCAAATGCCAATGTACAGCAATTCATTAAATAGCTATGGAACAATGTGTGAATAGAAAAACCAACAATTAATATATCATCTATTGACTACTATGTCTTTATAAATATAGTAGTTATTAAGAAACCATGGATAATTAAATAAAGGAGTTACATTATACTAATATATTTTGTATCATGCATAAGCGCCAAATAGTTCAAGATTATAATTCTTCAAAGGAAAAGGGATAATAGAACTTTCGAAATACAACAAAGACGCTAATGAGCGGATTCCACAAGACAGGGAATTTAACTGAAAGCAAGAAAAACTATTGGATCTTAAATTTCCAACTTAATCAAATAAAACAAAAAGTAACACATCCAATTGAAAATTTGGCTTTCAATTAATAAGGGCTTTACTTTGCAATAACGATATAGCCATAATTGTCATAAATTAATTTAAATGCTTGTTGTGATAGTTTGATTGCTCAGAACTTTGAAGTCTGATTGATTGGAAAACAACAACCATGCTGCTAGATCAGTAATTAGTATACAAATCTAGATTGATACCATTGAATAATTAGATAGCCACTCTCTAGAATTGAAAACTGCATCTTAGCCTCAAATACCGCCTCTTTGAAGTCTAATTAGCACTAGAGAGGTAGGAAACACAAGCTAGCTGGTATATAAGGGGTGAGCAGTGTTCACCATCACATCTCTCACTCAACTCTCGTCATCAGCTTAAAGAAATATTTCGCTCAAAATGAATACTGACAGTTACAGTTGCCATGACTTGACAACGCCTAGAAGAAAGGTCATTCGGTGGTTGGAGGACCACGCATTTAACCACCATGACTGTCAACGCTGTCTGAAGAAGAACATTTTCAGCAACCTTGCAAACACCACAACGTCAGTTCGCACCAAGGCCCTTCAAAGCCGCCTCCTTAGGATCAATAAACGACGCAGTCCTCTTCAAAAGAAAGATGAAGAACTTGCAGAAAGAACCAGAATACTTAGAATGAAAGCACAAGAACTTCTTCAAGAACCAAACAACACACCCAAGAAGGCAACCCTTACTCTCCGTAGAAGGGTCTTGCAAACTCGCCTGTCGCAGATGAAAAAGCGAGTCAGCTCCATAAGACGTAAAGATGCTGAATTCCACTCTAGAGGGCGTCAGCTGAAACTGAAGGCACAGCTGGTCCTGAACTCCTCCCTGACATCACTCTCGGAGGACGTATCTCCAGCAAAGAACTTTGAAAGAAGCAGCATCACCAGGAGAGTCTTCAGATCTCGAATGAAGAAGATAAACAAGACGACTCTTTCTCTGCAGAGACTACCCAAAGAGTCTGCTTCTAATTTGAAGACATACATCAAGGACGGACTACATTGTACCATGTGCTGAATAACCCTAACATCCCTGTTTACACTTGTTATGTTTTACTTCTGTTTTGTTATGTAAATAAAATCTGAATATAAGAGTCATTACTGGTTTTAGTATTACTGTTTTTATGATTCAGAATAGAACATCGACAGCAGAGCAAATTGAATATACACAATTATACACATTAAACGTTCCAACATTCCTTCATCTAATGAATAATTTATTTAAAACAGTACTTAAAACTGTAGAATAAGAGTAAAAACTGTTTGTAAGGACAACTTTTCTTCAATTATTTCTACTTTGAGTTCATTTTGCAGTAACGTTTGCGGCAAACTTGAGGTTGTTACATCAACATTGAGGACAAAACGTATGATTATCCAATTAGTGGCTACTCTGAGATGAAAGAACATTAATAGCAGGAAACACAGCGTTAAGTGAATGTGATGACAAGGTCTCTTTGATCTACATTTAAAGGAGAGTTCTCAACATAAATCCCTCTCCTAATCCAATAGAACATGATATAAAATGGCCAAAACTAGGTGTCGTTCCAGTTGCAGTAGCACTATTCGGAGCTCGATTCAAAGCGACTATTTACATCCTAACTTTATGATGGAAAAGTTAAACATCACTTGCTCTTCTCGGCGATCAACAAAGAAGGTTTCCAGATGGCTTCAGGAGCATCTAAGCATCGACTTCTTAACTGTTGTAAAACCAGCTACAGCATCAGTGGCACCCAAAGAAGATACAGTTTCCTCGGACATAGTATCCATATCATCTGCACGTGAACTCAAGATGTGTCTCCAACACGGATTTAAATATACCTTGTGACAATGTCATGGAGATTGGTTACCAAAAGAAGAAATGTGTGCTACTGCCATTCGTTTTGAATGACGTTAATACCAAAAGGTTGACCATCAAAACATTTTGTCATCATAAAAAGGGACGGTTTCTTCGGATGCAGTCAACAGATCTTCTGCAACGGACACAAGATATTTCACAAACCTGTTTGCAATAGATATTAGGACCATTCCATGTTAACAAGTTCTCAAAAGAAGAAAGCTGTGTTATTTCTTTTCATGTTTTGATGGTGTTAGTTACGAATAAAATTAACGTTTTTATCTAATACTTGTGTTCATGTATATGTAACCAGCGTGTATAATCAATTAAAAGTGGTGGACACAATTTTGTTGTTTGTTGTTCTTAATTTGCCTATACGCCTACCCAGACAGCCATACATCAGGAATGTAAAATGTAAATGTGTTTTTCTATTAAACACCTCCTTCACAGACGAACACTGGTTATTTATCGAAAACCTTAGCCTAAACCCTATCGAATGTCAATTACCAATGTATTTACCTATTATTTCCTATATATTTATTTCCAATCTACTATGTGAAATATCATTTTCAGACATCACGATCACTATATACTGCTCTTTTCATGATCATGTTCATATATGTTTGCTGCTGAATATGTCTTCTCATAAGCTCACACGAACTTGTTGAACCCATCCAGTTCATGTATCTTTTCATTAAATGAAAACGTTTAAACAATCAAATGCCAATGTACAGCAATTCATTAAATAGCTATGGAACAATGTGTGAATAGAAAAACCAACAATTAATATATCATCTATTGACTACTATGTCTTTATAAATATAGTAGTTATTAAGAAACCATGGATAATTAAATAAAGGAGTTACATTATACTAATATATTTTGTATCATGCATAAGCGCCAAATAGTTCAAGATTATAATTCTTCAAAGGAAAAGGGATAATAGAACTTTCGAAATACAACAAAGACGCTAATGAGCGGATTCCACAAGACAGGGAATTTAACTGAAAGCAAGAAAAACTATTGGATCTTAAATTTCCAACTTAATCAAATAAAACAAAAAGTAACACATCCAATTGAAAATTTGGCTTTCAATTAATAAGGGCTTTACTTTGCAATAACGATATAGCCATAATTGTCATAAATTAATTTAAATGCTTGTTGTGATAGTTTGATTGCTCAGAACTTTGAAGTCTGATTGATTGGAAAACAACAACCATGCTGCTAGATCAGTAATTAGTATACAAATCTAGATTGATACCATTGAATAATTAGATAGCCACTCTCTAGAATTGAAAACTGCATCTTAGCCTCAAATACCGCCTCTTTGAAGTCTAATTAGCACTAGAGAGGTAGGAAACACAAGCTAGCTGGTATATAAGGGGTGAGCATCACATCTCTCACTCAACTCTCGTCATCAGCTTAAAGAAATATTTCGCTCAAAATGAATACTGACAGTTACAGTTGCCATGACTTGACAACGCCTAGAAGAAAGGTCATTCGGTGGTTGGAGGACCACGCATTTAACCACCATGACTGTCAACGCTGTCTGAAGAAGAACATTTTCAGCAACCTTGCAAACACCACAACGTCAGTTCGCACCAAGGCCCTTCAAAGCCGCCTCCTTAGGATCAATAAACGACGCAGTCCTCTTCAAAAGAAAGATGAAGAACTTGCAGAAAGAACCAGAATACTTAGAATGAAAGCACAAGAACTTCTTCAAGAACCAAACAACACACCCAAGAAGGCAACCCTTACTCTCCGTAGAAGGGTCTTGCAAACTCGCCTGTCGCAGATGAAAAAGCGAGTCAGCTCCATAAGACGTAAAGATGCTGAATTCCACTCTAGAGGGCGTCAGCTGAAACTGAAGGCACAGCTGGTCCTGAACTCCTCCCTGACATCACTCTCGGAGGACGTATCTCCAGCAAAGAACTTTGAAAGAAGCAGCATCACCAGGAGAGTCTTCAGATCTCGAATGAAGAAGATAAACAAGACGACTCTTTCTCTGCAGAGACTACCCAAAGAGTCTGCTTCTAATTTGAAGACATACATCAAGGACGGACTACATTGTACCATGTGCTGAATAACCCTAACATCCCTGTTTACACTTGTTATGTTTTACTTCTGTTTTGTTATGTAAATAAAATCTGAATATAAGAGTCATTACTGGTTTTAGTATTACTGTTTTTATGATTCAGAATAGAACATCGACAGCAGAGCAAATTGAATATACACAATTATACACATTAAACGTTCCAACATTCCTTCATCTAATGAATAATTTATTTAAAACAGTACTTAAAACTGTAGAATAAGAGTAAAAACTGTTTGTAAGGACAACTTTTCTTCAATTATTTCTACTTTGAGTTCATTTTGCAGTAACGTTTGCGGCAAACTTGAGGTTGTTACATCAACATTGAGGACAAAACGTATGATTATCCAATTAGTGGCTACTCTGAGATGAAAGAACATTAATAGCAGGAAACACAGCGTTAAGTGAATGTGATGACAAGGTCTCTTTGATCTACATTTAAAGGAGAGTTCTCAACATAAATCCCTCTCCTAATCCAATAGAACATGATATAAAATGACCAAAACTAGGTGTCGTTCCAGTTGCAGTAGCACTATTCGGAGCTCGATTCAAAGCGACTATTTACATCCTAACTTTATGATGGAAAAGTTAAACATCACTTGCTCTTCTCGGCGATCAACAAAGAAGGTTTCCAGATGGCTTCAGGAGCATCTAAGCATCGACTTCTTAACTGTTGTAAAACCAGCTACAGCATCAGTGGCACCCAAAGAAGATACAGTTTCCTCGGACATAGTATCCATATCATCTGCACGTGAACTCAAGATGTGTCTCCAACACGGATTTAAATATACCTTGTGACAATGTCATGGAGATTGGTTACCAAAAGAAGAAATGTGTGCTACTGCCATTCGTTTTGAATGACGTTAATACCAAAAGGTTGACCATCAAAACATTTTGTCATCATAAAAAGGGACGGTTTCTTCGGATGCAGTCAACAGATCTTCTGCAACGGACACAAGATATTTCACAAACCTGTTTGCAATAGATATTAGGACCATTCCATGTTAACAAGTTCTCAAAAGAAGAAAGCTGTGTTATTTCTTTTCATGTTTTGATGGTGTTAGTTACGAATAAAATTAACGTTTTTATCTAATACTTGTGTTCATGTATATGTAACCAGCGTGTATAATCAATTAAAAGTGGTGGACACAATTTTGTTTGTTGTTCTTAATTTGCCTATACGCCTACCCAGACAGCCATACATCAGGAATGTAAAATGTAAATGTGTTTTTCTATTAAACACCTCCTTCACAGACGAACACTGGTTATTTATCGAAAACCTTAGCCTAAACCCTATCGAAAGTCAATTACCAATGTATTTACCTATTATTTCCTATATATTTATTTCCAATCTACTATGTGAAATATCATTTTCAGACATCACGATCACTATATACTGCTCTTTTCATGATCATGTTCATATATGTTTGCTGCTGAATATGTCTTCTCATAAGCTCACACGAACTTGTTGAACCCATCCAGTTCATGTATCTTTTCATTAAATGAAAACGTTTAAACAATCAAATGCCAATGTACAGCAATTCATTAAATAGCTATGGAACAATGTGTGAATAGAAAAACCAACAATTAATATATCATCTATTGACTACTATGTCTTTATAAATATAGTAGTTATTAAGAAACCATGGATAATTAAATAAAGGAGTTACATTATACTAATATATTTTGTATCATGCATAAGCGCCAAATAGTTCAAGATTATAATTCTTCAAAGGAAAAGGGATAATAGAACTTTCGAAATACAACAAAGACGCTAATGAGCGGATTCCACAAGACAGGGAATTTAACTGAAAGCAAGAAAAACTATTGGATCTTAAATTTCCAACTTAATCAAATAAAACAAAAAGTAACACATCCAATTGAAAATTTGGCTTTCAATTAATAAGGGCTTTACTTTGCAATAACGATATAGCCATAATTGTCATAAATTAATTTAAATGCTTGTTGTGATAGTTTGATTGCTCAGAACTTTGAAGTCTGATTGATTGGAAAACAACAACCATGCTGCTAGATCAGTAATTAGTATACAAATCTAAATTGATACCATTGAATAATTAGATAGCCACTCTCTAGAATTGAAAACTGCATCTTAGCCTCAAATACCGCCTCTTTGAAGTCTAATTAGCACTAGAGAGGTAGGAAACACAAGCTAGCTGGTATATAAGGGGTGAGCAGTGTTCACCATCACATCTCTCACTCAACTCTCGTCATCAGCTCAAAGATATATTTCGCTCAAAATGAATACTGACAGTTACAGTTGCCATGACTTGACAACGCCTAGAAGAAAGGTCATTCGGTGGTTGGAGGACCACGCATTTAACCACCATGACTGTCAACGCTGTCTGAAGAAGAACATTTTCAGCAACCTTGCAAACACCACAACGTCAGTTCGCACCAAGGCCCTTCAAAGCCGCCTCCTTAGGATCAATAAACGACGCAGTCCTCTTCAAAAGAAAGATGAAGAACTTGCAGAAAGAACCAGAATACTTAGAATGAAAGCACAAGAACTTCTTCAAGAACCAAACAACACACCCAAGAAGGCAACCCTTACTCTCCGTAGAAGGGTCTTGCAAACTCGCCTGTCGCAGATGAAAAAGCGAGTCAGCTCCATAAGACGTAAAGATGCTGAATTCCACTCTAGAGGGCGTCAGCTGAAACTGAAGGCACAGCTGGTCCTGAACTCCTCCCTGACATCACTCTCGGAGGACGTATCTCCAGCAAAGAACTTTGAAAGAAGCAGCATCACCAGGAGAGTCTTCAGATCTCGAATGAAGAAGATAAACAAGACGACTCTTTCTCTGCAGAGACTACCCAAAGAGTCTGCTTCTAATTTGAAGACATACATCAAGGACGGACTACATTGTACCATGTGCTGAATAACCCTAACATCCCTGTTTACACTTGTTATGTTTTACTTCTGTTTTGTTATGTAAATAAAATCTGAATATAAGAGTCATTACTGGTTTTAGTATTACTGTTTTTATGATTCAGAATAGAACATCGACAGCAGAGCAAATTGAATATACACAATTATACACATTAAACGTTCCAACATTCCTTCATCTAATGAATAATTTATTTAAAACAGTACTTAAAACTGTAGAATAAGAGTAAAAACTGTTTGTAAGGACAACTTTTCTTCAATTATTTCTACTTTGAGTTCATTTTGCAGTAACGTTTGCGGCAAACTTGAGGTTGTTACATCAACATTGAGGACAAAACGTATGATTATCCAATTAGTGGCTACTCTGAGATGAAAGAACATTAATAGCAGGAAACACAGCGTTAAGTGAATGTGATGACAAGGTCTCTTTGATCTACATTTAAAGGAGAGTTCTCAACATAAATCCCTCTCCTAATCCAATAGAACATGATATAAAATGACCAAAACTAGGTGTCGTTCCGGTTGCAGTAGCACTATTCGGAGCTCGATTCAAAGCGACTATTTACATCCTAACTTTATGATGGAAAAGTTAAACATCACTTGCTCTTCTCGGCGATCAACAAAGAAGGTTTCCAGATGGCTTCAGGAGCATCTAAGCATCGACTTCTTAACTGTTGTAAAACCAGCTACAGCATCAGTGGCACCCAAAGAAGATACAGTTTCCTCGGACATAGTATCCATATCATCTGCACGTGAACTCAAGATGTGTCTCCAACACGGATTTAAATATACCTTGTGACAATGTCATGGAGATTGGTTACCAAAAGAAGAAATGTGTGCTACTGCCATTCGTTTTGAATGACGTTAATACCAAAAGGTTGACCATCAAAACATTTTGTCATCATAAAAAGGGACGGTTTCTTCGGATGCAGTCAACAGATCTTCTGCAACGGACACAAGATATTTCACAAACCTGTTTGCAATAGATATTAGGACCATTCCATGTTAACAAGTTCTCAAAAGAAGAAAGCTGTGTTATTTCTTTTCATGTTTTGATGGTGTTAGTTACGAATAAAATTAACGTTTTTATCTAATACTTGTGTTCATGTATATGTAACCAGCGTGTATAATCAATTAAAAGTGGTGGACACAATTTTGTTTGTTGTTCTTAATTTGCCTATACGCCTACCCAGACAGCCATACATCAGGAATGTAAAATGTAAATGTGTTTTTCTATTAAACACCTCCTTCACAGACGAACACTGGTTATTTATCGAAAACCTTAGCCTAAACCCTATCGAAAGTCAATTACCAATGTATTTACCTATTATTTCCTATATATTTATTTCCAATCTACTATGTGAAATATCATTTTCAGACATCACGATCACTATATACTGCTCTTTTCATGATCATGTTCATATATGTTTGCTGCTGAATATGTCTTCTCATAAGCTCACACGAACTTGTTGAACCCATCCAGTTCATGTATCTTTTCATTAAATGAAAACGTTTAAACAATCAAATGCCAATGTACAGCAATTCATTAAATAGCTATGGAACAATGTGTGAATAGAAAAACCAACAATTAATATATCATCTATTGACTACTATGTCTTTATAAATATAGTAGTTATTAAGAAACCATGGATAATTAAATAAAGGAGTTACATTATACTAATATATTTTGTATCATGCATAAGCGCCAAATAGTTCAAGATTATAATTCTTCAAAGGAAAAGGGATAATAGAACTTTCGAAATACAACAAAGACGCTAATGAGCGGATTCCACAAGACAGGGAATTTAACTGAAAGCAAGAAAAACTATTGGATCTTAAATTTCCAACTTAATCAAATAAAACAAAAAGTAACACATCCAATTGAAAATTTGGCTTTCAATTAATAAGGGCTTTACTTTGCAATAACGATATAGCCATAATTGTCATAAATTAATTTAAATGCTTGTTGTGATAGTTTGATTGCTCAGAACTTTGAAGTCTGATTGATTGGAAAACAACAACCATGCTGCTAGATCAGTAATTAGTATACAAATCTAGATTGATACCATTGAATAATTAGATAGCCACTCTCTAGAATTGAAAACTGCATCTTAGCCTCAAATACCGCCTCTTTGAAGTCTAATTAGCACTAGAGAGGTAGGAAACACAAGCTAGCTGGTATATAAGGGGTGAGCAGTGTTCACCATCACATCTCTCACTCAACTCTCGTCATCAGCTCAAAGATATATTTCGCTCAAAATGAATACTGACAGTTACAGTTGCCATGACTTGACAACGCCTAGAAGAAAGGTCATTCGGTGGTTGGAGGACCACGCATTTAACCACCATGACTGTCAACGCTGTCTGAAGAAGAACATTTTCAGCAACCTTGCAAACACCACAACGTCAGTTCGCACCAAGGCCCTTCAAAGCCGCCTCCTTAGGATCAATAAACGACGCAGTCCTCTTCAAAAGAAAGATGAAGAACTTGCAGAAAGAACCAGAATACTTAGAATGAAAGCACAAGAACTTCTTCAAGAACCAAACAACACACCCAAGAAGGCAACCCTTACTCTCCGTAGAAGGGTCTTGCAAACTCGCCTGTCGCAGATGAAAAAGCGAGTCAGCTCCATAAGACGTAAAGATGCTGAATTCCACTCTAGAGGGCGTCAGCTGAAACTGAAGGCACAGCTGGTCCTGAACTCCTCCCTGACATCACTCTCGGAGGACGTATCTCCAGCAAAGAACTTTGAAAGAAGCAGCATCACCAGGAGAGTCTTCAGATCTCGAGTGAAGAAGATAAACAAGACGACTCTTTCTCTGCAGAGACTACCCAAAGAGTCTGCTTCTAATTTGAAGACATACATCAAGGACGGACTACATTGCACCATGTGCTGAATAACCCTAACATCCCTGTTTACACTTGTTATGTTTTACTTCTGTTTTGTTATGTAAATAAAATCTGAATATAAGAGTCATTACTGGTTTTAGTATTACTGTTTTTATGATTCAGAATAGAACATCGACAGCAGAGCAAATTGAATATACACAATTATACACATTAAACGTTCCAACATTCCTTCATCTAATGAATAATTTATTTAAAACAGTACTTAAAACTGTAGAATAAGAGTAAAAACTGTTTGTAAGGACAACTTTTCTTCAATTATTTCTACTTTGAGTTCATTTTGCAGTAACGTTTGCGGCAAACTTGAGGTTGTTACATCAACATTGAGGACAAAACGTATGATTATCCAATTAGTGGCTACTCTGAGATGAAAGAACATTAATAGCAGGAAACACAGCGTTAAGTGAATGTGATGACAAGGTCTCTTTGATCTACATTTAAAGGAGAGTTCTCAACATAAATCCCTCTCCTAATCCAATAGAACATGATATAAAATGACCAAAACTAGGTGTCGTTCCAGTTGCAGTAGCACTATTCGGAGCTCGATTCAAAGCGACTATTTACATCCTAACTTTATGATGGAAAAGTTAAACATCACTTGCTCTTCTCGGCGATCAACAAAGAAGGTTTCCAGATGGCTTCAGGAGCATCTAAGCATCGACTTCTTAACTGTTGTAAAACCAGCTACAGCATCAGTGGCACCCAAAGAAGATACAGTTTCCTCGGACATAGTATCCATATCATCTGCACGTGAACTCAAGATGTGTCTCCAACACGGATTTAAATATACCTTGTGACAATGTCATGGAGATTGGTTACCAAAAGAAGAAATGTGTGCTACTGCCATTCGTTTTGAATGACGTTAATACCAAAAGGTTGACCATCAAAACATTTTGTCATCATAAAAAGGGACGGTTTCTTCGGATGCAGTCAACAGATCTTCTGCAACGGACACAAGATATTTCACAAACCTGTTTGCAATAGATATTAGGACCATTCCATGTTAACAAGTTCTCAAAAGAAGAAAGCTGTGTTATTTCTTTTCATGTTTTGATGGTGTTAGTTACGAATAAAATTAACGTTTTTATCTAATACTTGTGTTCATGTATATGTAACCAGCGTGTATAATCAATTAAAAGTGGTGGACACAATTTTGTTGTTTGTTGCTCTTAATTTGCCTATACGCCTACCCAGACAGCCATACATCAGGAATGTAAAATGTAAATGTGTTTTTCTATTAAACACCTCCTTCACAGACGAACACTGGTTATTTATCGAAAACCTTAGCCTAAACCCTATCGAAAGTCAATTACCAATGTATTTACCTATTATTTCCTATATATTTATTTCCAATCTACTATGTGAAATATCATTTTCAGACATCACGATCACTATATACTGCTCTTTTCATGATCATGTTCATATATGTTTGCTGCTGAATATGTCTTCTCATAAGCTCACACGAACTTGTTGAACCCATCCAGTTCATGTATCTTTTCATTAAATGAAAACGTTTAAACAATCAAATGCCAATGTACAGCAATTCATTAAATAGCTATGGAACAATGTGTGAATAGAAAAACCAACAATTAATATATCATCTATTGACTACTATGTCTTTATAAATATAGTAGTTATTAAGAAACCATGGATAATTAAATAAAGGAGTTACATTATACTAATATATTTTGTATCATGCATAAGCGCCAAATAGTTCAAGATTATAATTCTTCAAAGGAAAAGGGATAATAGAACTTTCGAAATACAACAAAGACGCTAATGAGCGGATTCCACAAGACAGGGAATTTAACTGAAAGCAAGAAAAACTATTGGATCTTAAATTTCCAACTTAATCAAATAAAACAAAAAGTAACACATCCAATTGAAAATTTGGCTTTCAATTAATAAGGGCTTTACTTTGCAATAACGATATAGCCATAATTGTCATAAATTAATTTAAATGCTTGTTGTGATAGTTTGATTGCTCAGAACTTTGAAGTCTGATTGATTGGAAAACAACAACCATGCTGCTAGATCAGTAATTAGTATACAAATCTAGATTGATACCATTGAATAATTAGATAGCCACTCTCTAGAATTGAAAACTGCATCTTAGCCTCAAATACCGCCTCTTTGAAGTCTAATTAGCACTAGAGAGGTAGGAAACACAAGCTAGCTGGTATATAAGGGGTGAGCAGTGTTCACCATCACATCTCTCACTCAACTCTCGTCATCAGCTCAAAGATATATTTCGCTCAAAATGAATACTGACAGTTACAGTTGCCATGACTTGACAACGCCTAGAAGAAAGGTCATTCGGTGGTTGGAGGACCACGCATTTAACCACCATGACTGTCAACGCTGTCTGAAGAAGAACATTTTCAGCAACCTTGCAAACACCACAACGTCAGTTCGCACCAAGGCCCTTCAAAGCCGCCTCCTTAGGATCAATAAACGACGCAGTCCTCTTCAAAAGAAAGATGAAGAACTTGCAGAAAGAACCAGAATACTTAGAATGAAAGCACAAGAACTTCTTCAAGAACCAAACAACACACCCAAGAAGGCAACCCTTACTCTCCGTAGAAGGGTCTTGCAAACTCGCCTGTCGCAGATGAAAAAGCGAGTCAGCTCCATAAGACGTAAAGATGCTGAATTCCACTCTAGAGGGCGTCAGCTGAAACTGAAGGCACAGCTGGTCCTGAACTCCTCCCTGACATCACTCTCGGAGGACGTATCTCCAGCAAAGAACTTTGAAAGAAGCAGCATCACCAGGAGAGTCTTCAGATCTCGAATGAAGAAGATAAACAAGACGACTCTTTCTCTGCAGAGACTACCCAAAGAGTCTGCTTCTAATTTGAAGACATACATCAAGGACGGACTACATTGCACCATGTGCTGAATAACCCTAACATCCCTGTTTACACTTGTTATGTTTTACTTCTGTTTTGTTATGTAAATAAAATCTGAATATAAGAGTCATTACTGGTTTTAGTATTACTGTTTTTATGATTCAGAATAGAACATCGACAGCAGAGCAAATTGAATATACACAATTATACACATTAAACGTTCCAACATTCCTTCATCTAATGAATAATTTATTTAAAACAGTACTTAAAACTGTAGAATAAGAGTAAAAACTGTTTGTAAGGACAACTTTTCTTCAATTATTTCTACTTTGAGTTCATTTTGCAGTAACGTTTGCGGCAAACTTGAGGTTGTTACATCAACATTGAGGACAAAACGTATGATTATCCAATTAGTGGCTACTCTGAGATGAAAGAACATTAATAGCAGGAAACACAGCGTTAAGTGAATGTGATGACAAGGTCTCTTTGATCTACATTTAAAGGAGAGTTCTCAACATAAATCCCTCTCCTAATCCAATAGAACATGATATAAAATGACCAAAACTAGGTGTTGTTCCAGTTGCAGTAGCACTATTCGGAGCTCGATTCAAAGCGACTATTTACATCCTAACTTTATGATGGAAAAGTTAAACATCACTTGCTCTTCTCGGCGATCAACAAAGAAGGTTTCCAGATGGCTTCAGGAGCATCTAAGCATCGACTTCTTAACTGTTGTAAAACCAGCTACAGCATCAGTGGCACCCAAAGAAGATACAGTTTCCTCGGACATAGTATCCATATCATCTGCACGTGAACTCAAGATGTGTCTCCAACACGGATTTAAATATACCTTGTGACAATGTCATGGAGATTGGTTACCAAAAGAAGAAATGTGTGCTACTGCCATTCGTTTTGAATGACGTTAATACCAAAAGGTTGACCATCAAAACATTTTGTCATCATAAAAAGGGACGGTTTCTTCGGATGCAGTCAACAGATCTTCTGCAACGGACACAAGATATTTCACAAACCTGTTTGCAATAGATATTAGGACCATTCCATGTTAACAAGTTCTCAAAAGAAGAAAGCTGTGTTATTTCTTTTCATGTTTTGATGGTGTTAGTTACGAATAAAATTAACGTTTTTATCTAATACTTGTGTTCATGTATATGTAACCAGCGTGTATAATCAATTAAAAGTGGTGGACACAATTTTGTTTGTTGTTCTTAATTTGCCTATACGCCTACCCAGACAGCCATACATCAGGAATGTAAAATGTAAATGTGTTTTTCTATTAAACACCTCCTTCACAGACGAACACTGGTTATTTATCGAAAACCTTAGCCTAAACCCTATCGAAAGTCAATTACCAATGTATTTACCTATTATTTCCTATATATTTATTTCCAATCTACTATGTGAAATATCATTTTCAGACATCACGATCACTATATACTGCTCTTTTCATGATCATGTTCATATATGTTTGCTGCTGAATATGTCTTCTCATAAGCTCACACGAACTTGTTGAACCCATCCAGTTCATGTATCTTTTCATTAAATGAAAACGTTTAAACAATCAAATGCCAATGTACAGCAATTCATTAAATAGCTATGGAACAATGTGTGAATAGAAAAACCAACAATTAATATATCATCTATTGACTACTATGTCTTTATAAATATAGTAGTTATTAAGAAACCATGGATAATTAAATAAAGGAGTTACATTATACTAATATATTTTGTATCATGCATAAGCGCCAAATAGTTCAAGATTATAATTCTTCAAAGGAAAAGGGATAATAGAACTTTCGAAATACAACAAAGACGCTAATGAGCGGATTCCACAAGACAGGGAATTTAACTGAAAGCAAGAAAAACTATTGGATCTTAAATTTCCAACTTAATCAAATAAAACAAAAAGTAACACATCCAATTGAAAATTTGGCTTTCAATTAATAAGGGCTTTACTTTGCAATAACGATATAGCCATAATTGTCATAAATTAATTTAAATGCTTGTTGTGATAGTTTGATTGCTCAGAACTTTGAAGTCTGATTGATTGGAAAACAACAACCATGCTGCTAGATCAGTAATTAGTATACAAATCTAGATTGATACCATTGAATAATTAGATAGCCACTCTCTAGAATTGAAAACTGCATCTTAGCCTCAAATACCGCCTCTTTGAAGTCTAATTAGCACTAGAGAGGTAGGAAACACAAGCTAGCTGGTATATAAGGGGTGAGCAGTGTTCACCATCACATCTCTCACTCAACTCTCGTCATCAGCTTAAAGAAATATTTCGCTCAAAATGAATACTGACAGTTACAGTTGCCATGACTTGACAACGCCTAGAAGAAAGGTCATTCGGTGGTTGGAGGACCACGCATTTAACCACCATGACTGTCAACGCTGTCTGAAGAAGAACATTTTCAGCAACCTTGCAAACACCACAACGTCAGTTCGCACCAAGGCCCTTCAAAGCCGCCTCCTTAGGATCAATAAACGACGCAGTCCTCTTCAAAAGAAAGATGAAGAACTTGCAGAAAGAACCAGAATACTTAGAATGAAAGCACAAGAACTTCTTCAAGAACCAAACAACACACCCAAGAAGGCAACCCTTACTCTCCGTAGAAGGGTCTTGCAAACTCGCCTGTCGCAGATGAAAAAGCGAGTCAGCTCCATAAGACGTAAAGATGCTGAATTCCACTCTAGAGGGCGTCAGCTGAAACTGAAGGCACAGCTGGTCCTGAACTCCTCCCTGACATCACTCTCGGAGGACGTATCTCCAGCAAAGAACTTTGAAAGAAGCAGCATCACCAGGAGAGTCTTCAGATCTCGAATGAAGAAGATAAACAAGACGACTCTTTCTCTGCAGAGACTACCCAAAGAGTCTGCTTCTAATTTGAAGACATACATCAAGGACGGACTACATTGTACCATGTGCTGAATAACCCTAACATCCATGTTTACACTTGTTATGTTTTACTTCTGTTATGTTATGTAAATAAAATCTGAATATAAGAGTCATTACTGGTTTTAGTATTACTGTTTTTATGATTCAGAATAGAACATCGACAGCAGAGCAAATTGAATATACACAATTATACACATTAAACGTTCCAACATTCCTTCATCTAATGAATAATTTATTTAAAACAGTACTTAAAACTGTAGAATAAGAGTAAAAACTGTTTGTAAGGACAACTTTTCTTCAATTATTTCTACTTTGAGTTCATTTTGCAGTAACGTTTGCGGCAAACTTGAGGTTGTTACATCAACATTGAGGACAAAACGTATGATTATCCAATTAGTGGCTACTCTGAGATGAAAGAACATTAATAGCAGGAAACACAGCGTTAAGTGAATGTGATGACAAGGTCTCTTTGATCTACATTTAAAGGAGAGTTCTCAACATAAATCCCTCTCCTAATCCAATAGAACATGATATAAAATGGCCAAAACTAGGTGTCGTTCCAGTTGCAGTAGCACTATTCGGAGCTCGATTCAAAGCGACTATTTACATCCTAACTTTATGATGGAAAAGTTAAACATCACTTGCTCTTCTCGGCGATCAACAAAGAAGGTTTCCAGATGGCTTCAGGAGCATCTAAGCATCGACTTCTTAACTGTTGTAAAACCAGCTACAGCATCAGTGGCACCCAAAGAAGATACAGTTTCCTCGGACATAGTATCCATATCATCTGCACGTGAACTCAAGATGTGTCTCCAACACGGATTTAAATATACCTTGTGACAATGTCATGGAGATTGGTTACCAAAAGAAGAAATGTGTGCTACTGCCATTCGTTTTGAATGACGTTAATACCAAGAGGTTGACCATCAAAACATTTTGTCATCATAAAAAGGGACGGTTTCTTCGGATGCAGTCAACAGATCTTCTGCAACGGACACAAGATATTTCACAAACCTGTTTGCAATAGATATTAGGACCATTCCATGTTAACAAGTTCTCAAAAGAAGAAAGCTGTGTTATTTCCTTTCATGTTTTGATGGTGTTAGTTACGAATAAAATTAACGTTTTTATCTAATACTTGTGTTCATGTATATGTAACCAGCGTGTATAATCAATTAAAAGTGGTGGACACAATTTTGTTGTTTGTTGTTCTTAATTTGCCTATACGCCTACCCAGACAGCCATACATCAGGAATGTAAAATGTAAATGTGTTTTTCTATTAAACACCTCCTTCACAGACGAACACTGGTTATTTATCGAAAACCTTAGCCAAAACGCTATCGAAAGTCAATTACCAATGTATTTACCTATTATTTCCTATATATTTATTTCCAATCTACTATGTGAAATATCATTTTCAGACATCACGATCACTATATACTGCTCTTTTCATGATCATGTTCATATATGTTTGCTGCTGAATATGTCTTCTCATAAGCTCACACGAACTTGTTGAACCCATCCAGTTCATGTATCTTTTCATTAAATGAAAACGTTTAAACAATCAAATGCCAATGTACAGCAATTCATTAAATAGCTATGGAACAATGTGTGGATAGAAAAACCAACAATTAATATATCATCTATTGACTACTATGTCTTTATAAATATAGTAGTTATTAAGAAACCATGGATAATTAAATAAAGGAGTTACATTATACTAATATATTTTGTATCATGCATAAGCGCCAAATAGTTCAAGATTATAATTCTTCAAAGGAAAAGGGATAATAGAACTTTCGAAATACAACAAAGACGCTAATGAGCGGATTCCACAAGACAGGGAATTTAACTGAAAGCAAGAAAAACTATTGGATCTTAAATTTCCAACTTAATCAAATAAAACAAAAAGTAACACATCCAATTGAAAATTTGGCTTTCAATTAATAAGGGCTTTACTTTGCAATAACGATATAGCCATAATTGTCATAAATTAATTTAAATGCTTGTTGTGATAGTTTGATTGCTCAGAACTTTGAAGTCTGATTGATTGGAAAACAACAACCATGCTGCTAGATCAGTAATTAGTATACAAATCTAGATTGATACCATTGAATAATTAGATAGCCACTCTCTAGAATTGAAAACTGCATCTTAGCCTCAAATACCGCCTCTTTGAAGTCTAATTAGCACTAGAGAGGTAGGAAACACAAGCTAGCTGGTATATAAGGGGTGAGCAGTGTTCACCATCACATCTCTCACTCAACTCTCGTCATCAGCTCAAAGATATATTTCGCTCAAAATGAATACTGACAGTTACAGTTGCCATGACTTGACAACGCCTAGAAGAAAGGTCATTCGGTGGTTGGAGGACCACGCATTTAACCACCATGACTGTCAACGCTGTCTGAAGAAGAACATTTTCAGCAACCTTGCAAACACCACAACGTCAGTTCGCACCAAGGCCCTTCAAAGCCGCCTCCTTAGGATCAATAAACGACGCAGTCCTCTTCAAAAGAAAGATGAAGAACTTGCAGAAAGAACCAGAATACTTAGAATGAAAGCACAAGAACTTCTTCAAGAACCAAACAACACACCCAAGAAGGCAACCCTTACTCTCCGTAGAAGGGTCTTGCAAACTCGCCTGTCGCAGATGAAAAAGCGAGTCAGCTCCATAAGACGTAAAGATGCTGAATTCCACTCTAGAGGGCGTCAGCTGAAACTGAAGGCACAGCTGGTCCTGAACTCCTCCCTGACATCACTCTCGGAGGACGTATCTCCAGCAAAGAACTTTGAAAGAAGCAGCATCACCAGGAGAGTCTTCAGATCTCGAGTGAAGAAGATAAACAAGACGACTCTTTCTCTGCAGAGACTACCCAAAGAGTCTGCTTCTAATTTGAAGACATACATCAAGGACGGACTACATTGCACCATGTGCTGAATAACCCTAACATCCATGTTTACACTTGTTATGTTTTACTTCTGTTATGTTATGTAAATAAAATCTGAATATAAGAGTCATTACTGGTTTTAGTATTACTGTTTTTATGATTCAGAATAGAACATCGACAGCAGAGCAAATTGAATATACACAATTATACACATTAAACGTTCCAACATTCCTTCATCTAATGAATAATTTATTTAAAACAGTACTTAAAACTGTAGAATAAGAGTAAAAACTGTTTGTAAGGACAACTTTTCTTCAATTATTTCTACTTTGAGTTCATTTTGCAGTAACGTTTGCGGCAAACTTGAGGTTGTTACATCAACATTGAGGACAAAACGTATGATTATCCAATTAGTGGCTACTCTGAGATGAAAGAACACTAATAGCAGGAAACACAGCGTTAAGTGAATGTGATGACAAGGTCTCTTTGATCTACATTTAAAGGAGAGTTCTCAACATAAATCCCTCTCCTAATCCAATAGAACATGATATAAAATGACCAAAACTAGGTGTCGTTCCAGTTGCAGTAGCACTATTCGGAGCTCGATTCAAAGCGACTATTTACATCCTAACTTTATGATGGAAAAGTTAAACATCACTTGCTCTTCTCGGCGATCAACAAAGAAGGTTTTCAGATGGCTTCAGGAGCATCTAAGCATCGACTTCTTAACTGTTGTAAAACCAGCTACAGCATCAGTGGCACCCAAAGAAGATACAGTTTCCTCGGACATAGTATCCATATCATCTGCACGTGAACTCAAGATGTGTCTCCAACACGGATTTAAATATACCTTGTGACAATGTCATGGAGATTGGTTACCAAAAGAAGAAATGTGTGCTACTGCCATTCGTTTTGAATGACGTTAATACCAAAAGGTTGACCATCAAAACATTTTGTCATCATAAAAAGGGACGGTTTCTTCGGATGCAGTCAACAGATCTTCTGCAACGGACACAAGATATTTCACAAACCTGTTTGCAATAGATATTAGGACCATTCCATGTTAACAAGTTCTCAAAAGAAGAAAGCTGTGTTATTTCTTTTCATGTTTTGATGGTGTTAGTTACGAATAAAATTAACGTTTTTATCTAATACTTGTGTTCATGTATATGTAACCAGCGTGTATAATCAATTAAAAGTGGTGGACACAATTTTGTTGTTTGTTGTTCTTAATTTGCCTATACGCCTACCCAGACAGCCATACATCAGGAATGTAAAATGTAAATGTGTTTTTCTATTAAACACCTCCTTCACAGACGAACACTGGTTATTTATCGAAAACCTTAGCCTAAACCCTATCGAAAGTCAATTACCAATGTATTTACCTATTATTTCCTATATATTTATTTCCAATCTACTATGTGAAATATCATTTTCAGACATCACGATCACTATATACTGCTCTTTTCATGATCATGTTCATATATGTTTGCTGCTGAATATGTCTTCTCATAAGCTCACACGAACTTGTTGAACCCATCCAGTTCATGTATCTTTTCATTAAATGAAAACCTTTAAACAATCAAATGCCAATGTACAGCAATTCATTAAATAGCTATGGAACAATGTGTGAATAGAAAAACCAACAATTAATATATCATCTATTGACTACTATGTCTTTATAAATATAGTAGTTATTAAGAAACCATGGATAATTAAATAAAGGAGTTACATTATACTAATATATTTTGTATCATGCATAAGCGCCAAATAGTTCAAGATTATAATTCTTCAAAGGAAAAGGGATAATAGAACTTTCGAAATACAACAAAGACGCTAATGAGCGGATTCCACAAGACAGGGAATTTAACTGAAAGCAAGAAAAACTATTGGATCTTAAATTTCCAACTTAATCAAATAAAACAAAAAGTAACACATCCAATTGAAAATTTGGCTTTCAATTAATAAGGGCTTTACTTTGCAATAACGATATAGCCATAATTGTCATAAATTAATTTAAATGCTTGTTGTGATAGTTTGATTGCTCAGAACTTTGAAGTCTGATTGATTGGAAAACAACAACCATGCTGCTAGATCAGTAATTAGTATACAAATCTAGATTGATACCATTGAATAATTAGATAGCCACTCTCTAGAATTGAAAACTGCATCTTAGCCTCAAATACCGCCTCTTTGAAGTCTAATTAGCACTAGAGAGGTAGGAAACACAAGCTAGCTGGTATATAAGGGGTGAGCAGTGTTCACCATCACATCTCTCACTCAACTCTCGTCATCAGCTTAAAGAAATATTTCGCTCAAAATGAATACTGACAGTTACAGTTGCCATGACTTGACAACGCCTAGAAGAAAGGTCATTCGGTGGTTGGAGGACCACGCATTTAACCACCATGACTGTCAACGCTGTCTGAAGAAGAACATTTTCAGCAACCTTGCAAACACCACAACGTCAGTTCGCACCAAGGCCCTTCAAAGCCGCCTCCTTAGGATCAATAAACGACGCAGTCCTCTTCAAAAGAAAGATGAAGAACTTGCAGAAAGAACCAGAATACTTAGAATGAAAGCACAAGAACTTCTTCAAGAACCAAACAACACACCCAAGAAGGCAACCCTTACTCTCCGTAGAAGGGTCTTGCAAACTCGCCTGTCGCAGATAAAAAAACGAGTCAGCTCCATAAGACGTAAAGATGCTGAATTCCACTCTAGAGGGCGTCAGCTGAAACTGAAGGCACAGCTGGTCCTGAACTCCTCCCTGACATCACTCTCGGAGGACGTATCTCCAGCAAAGAACTTTGAAAGAAGCAGCATCACCAGGAGAGTCTTCAGATCTCGAGTGAAGAAGATAAACAAGACGACTCTTTCTCTGCAGAGACTACCCAAAGAGTCTGCTTCTAATTTGAAGACATACATCAAGGACGGACTACATTGCACCATGTGCTGAATAACCCTAACATCCATGTTTACACTTGTTATGTTTTACTTCTGTTATGTTATGTAAATAAAATCTGAATATAAGAGTCATTACTGGTTTTAGCATTACTGTTTTTATGATTCAGAATAGAACATCGACAGCAGAGCAAATTGAATATACACAATTATACACATTAAACGTTCCAACATTCCTTCATCTAATGAATAATTTATTTAAAACAGTACTTAAAACTGTAGAATAAGAGTAAAAACTGTTTGTAAGGACAACTTTTCTTCAATTATTTCTACTTTGAGTTCATTTTGCAGTAACGTTTGCGGCAAACTTGAGGTTGTTACATCAACATTGAGGACAAAACGTATGATTATCCAATTAGTGGCTACTCTGAGATGAAAGAACATTAATAGCAGGAAACACAGCGTTAAGTGAATGTGATGACAAGGTCTCTTTGATCTACATTTAAAGGAGAGTTCTCAACATAAATCCCTCTCCTAATCCAATAGAACATGATATAAAATGGCCAAAACTAGGTGTCGTTCCAGTTGCAGTAGCACTATTCGGAGCTCGATTCAAAGCGACTATTTACATCCTAACTTTATGATGGAAAAGTTAAACATCACTTGCTCTTCTCGGCGATCAACAAAGAAGGTTTCCAGATGGCTTCAGGAGCATCTAAGCATCGACTTCTTAACTGTTGTAAAACCAGCTACAGCATCAGTGGCACCCAAAGAAGATACAGTTTCCTCGGACATAGTATCCATATCATCTGCACGTGAACTCAAGATGTGTCTCCAACACGGATTTAAATATACCTTGTGACAATGTCATGGAGATTGGTTACCAAAAGAAGAAATGTGTGCTACTGCCATTCGTTTTGAATGACGTTAATACCAAGAGGTTGACCATCAAAACATTTTGTCATCATAAAAAGGGACGGTTTCTTCGGATGCAGTCAACAGATCTTCTGCAACGGACACAAGATATTTCACAAACCTGTTTGCAATAGATATTAGGACCATTCCATGTTAACAAGTTCTCAAAAGAAGAAAGCTGTGTTATTTCCTTTCATGTTTTGATGGTGTTAGTTACGAATAAAATTAACGTTTTTATCTAATACTTGTGTTCATGTATATGTAACCAGCGTGTATAATCAATTAAAAGTGGTGGACACAATTTTGTTGTTTGTTGTTCTTAATTTGCCTATACGCCTACCCAGACAGCCATACATCAGGAATGTAAAATGTAAATGTGTTTTTCTATTAAACACCTCCTTCACAGACGAACACTGGTTATTTATCGAAAACCTTAGCCTAAACCCTATCGAAAGTCAATTACCAATGTATTTACCTATTATTTCCTATATATTTATTTCCAATCTACTATGTGAAATATCATTTTCAGACATCACGATCACTATATACTGCTCTTTTCATGATCATGTTCATATATGTTTGCTGCTGAATATGTCTTCTCATAAGCTCACACGAACTTGTTGAACCCATCCAGTTCATGTATCTTTTCATTAAATGAAAACCTTTAAACAATCAAATGCCAATGTACAGCAATTCATTAAATAGCTATGGAACAATGTGTGAATAGAAAAACCAACAATTAATATATCATCTATTGACTACTATGTCTTTATAAATATAGTAGTTATTAAGAAACCATGGATAATTAAATAAAGGAGTTACATTATACTAATATATTTTGTATCATGCATAAGCGCCAAATAGTTCAAGATTATAATTCTTCAAAGGAAAAGGGATAATAGAACTTTCGAAATACAACAAAGACGCTAATGAGCGGATTCCACAAGACAGGGAATTTAACTGAAAGCAAGAAAAACTATTGGATCTTAAATTTCCAACTTAATCAAATAAAACAAAAAGTAACACATCCAATTGAAAATTTGGCTTTCAATTAATAAGGGCTTTACTTTGCAATAACGATATAGCCATAATTGTCATAAATTAATTTAAATGCTTGTTGTGATAGTTTGATTGCTCAGAACTTTGAAGTCTGATTGATTGGAAAACAACAACCATGCTGCTAGATCAGTAATTAGTATACAAATCTAGATTGATACCATTGAATAATTAGATAGCCACTCTCTAGAATTGAAAACTGCATCTTAGCCTCAAATACCGCCTCTTTGAAGTCTAATTAGCACTAGAGAGGTAGGAAACACAAGCTAGCTGGTATATAAGGGGTGAGCAGTGTTCACCATCACATCTCTCACTCAACTCTCGTCATCAGCTTAAAGAAATATTTCGCTCAAAATGAATACTGACAGTTACAGTTGCCATGACTTGACAACGCCTAGAAGAAAGGTCATTCGGTGGTTGGAGGACCACGCATTTAACCACCATGACTGTCAACGCTGTCTGAAGAAGAACATTTTCAGCAACCTTGCAAACACCACAACGTCAGTTCGCACCAAGGCCCTTCAAAGCCGCCTCCTTAGGATCAATAAACGACGCAGTCCTCTTCAAAAGAAAGATGAAGAACTTGCAGAAAGAACCAGAATACTTAGAATGAAAGCACAAGAACTTCTTCAAGAACCAAACAACACACCCAAGAAGGCAACCCTTACTCTCCGTAGAAGGGTCTTGCAAACTCGCCTGTCGCAGATAAAAAAACGAGTCAGCTCCATAAGACGTAAAGATGCTGAATTCCACTCTAGAGGGCGTCAGCTGAAACTGAAGGCACAGCTGGTCCTGAACTCCTCCCTGACATCACTCTCGGAGGACGTATCTCCAGCAAAGAACTTTGAAAGAAGCAGCATCACCAGGAGAGTCTTCAGATCTCGAGTGAAGAAGATAAACAAGACGACTCTTTCTCTGCAGAGACTACCCAAAGAGTCTGCTTCTAATTTGAAGACATACATCAAGGACGGACTACATTGCACCATGTGCTGAATAACCCTAACATCCATGTTTACACTTGTTATGTTTTACTTCTGTTATGTTATGTAAATAAAATCTGAATATAAGAGTCATTACTGGTTTTAGCATTACTGTTTTTATGATTCAGAATAGAACATCGACAGCAGAGCAAATTGAATATACACAATTATACACATTAAACGTTCCAACATTCCTTCATCTAATGAATAATTTATTTAAAACAGTACTTAAAACTGTAGAATAAGAGTAAAAACTGTTTGTAAGGACAACTTTTCTTCAATTATTTCTACTTTGAGTTCATTTTGCAGTAACGTTTGCGGCAAACTTGAGGTTGTTACATCAACATTGAGGACAAAACGTATGATTATCCAATTAGTGGCTACTCTGAGATGAAAGAACATTAATAGCAGGAAACACAGCGTTAAGTGAATGTGATGACAAGGTCTCTTTGATCTACATTTAAAGGAGAGTTCTCAACATAAATCCCTCTCCTAATCCAATAGAACATGATATAAAATGGCCAAAACTAGGTGTCGTTCCAGTTGCAGTAGCACTATTCGGAGCTCGATTCAAAGCGACTATTTACATCCTAACTTTATGATGGAAAAGTTAAACATCACTTGCTCTTCTCGGCGATCAACAAAGAAGGTTTCCAGATGGCTTCAGGAGCATCTAAGCATCGACTTCTTAACTGTTGTAAAACCAGCTACAGCATCAGTGGCACCCAAAGAAGATACAGTTTCCTCGGACATAGTATCCATATCATCTGCACGTGAACTCAAGATGTGTCTCCAACACGGATTTAAATATACCTTGTGACAATGTCATGGAGATTGGTTACCAAAAGAAGAAATGTGTGCTACTGCCATTCGTTTTGAATGACGTTAATACCAAGAGGTTGACCATCAAAACATTTTGTCATCATAAAAAGGGACGGTTTCTTCGGATGCAGTCAACAGATCTTCTGCAACGGACACAAGATATTTCACAAACCTGTTTGCAATAGATATTAGGACCATTCCATGTTAACAAGTTCTCAAAAGAAGAAAGCTGTGTTATTTCCTTTCATGTTTTGATGGTGTTAGTTACGAATAAAATTAACGTTTTTATCTAATACTTGTGTTCATGTATATGTAACCAGCGTGTATAATCAATTAAAAGTGGTGGACACAATTTTGTTGTTTGTTGTTCTTAATTTGCCTATACGCCTACCCAGACAGCCATACATCAGGAATGTAAAATGTAAATGTGTTTTTCTATTAAACACCTCCTTCACAGACGAACACTGGTTATTTATCGAAAACCTTAGCCAAAACGCTATCGAAAGTCAATTACCAATGTATTTACCTATTATTTCCTATATATTTATTTCCAATCTACTATGTGAAATATCATTTTCAGACATCACGATCACTATATACTGCTCTTTTCATGATCATGTTCATATATGTTTGCTGCTGAATATGTCTTCTCATAAGCTCACACGAACTTGTTGAACCCATCCAGTTCATGTATCTTTTCATTAAATGAAAACGTTTAAACAATCAAATGCCAATGTACAGCAATTCATTAAATAGCTATGGAACAATGTGTGGATAGAAAAACCAACAATTAATATATCATCTATTGACTACTATGTCTTTATAAATATAGTAGTTATTAAGAAACCATGGATAATTAAATAAAGGAGTTACATTATACTAATATATTTTGTATCATGCATAAGCGCCAAATAGTTCAAGATTATAATTCTTCAAAGGAAAAGGGATAATAGAACTTTCGAAATACAACAAAGACGCTAATGAGCGGATTCCACAAGACAGGGAATTTAACTGAAAGCAAGAAAAACTATTGGATCTTAAATTTCCAACTTAATCAAATAAAACAAAAAGTAACACATCCAATTGAAAATTTGGCTTTCAATTAATAAGGGCTTTACTTTGCAATAACGATATAGCCATAATTGTCATAAATTAATTTAAATGCTTGTTGTGATAGTTTGATTGCTCAGAACTTTGAAGTCTGATTGATTGGAAAACAACAACCATGCTGCTAGATCAGTAATTAGTATACAAATCTAGATTGATACCATTGAATAATTAGATAGCCACTCTCTAGAATTGAAAACTGCATCTTAGCCTCAAATACCGCCTCTTTGAAGTCTAATTAGCACTAGAGAGGTAGGAAACACAAGCTAGCTGGTATATAAGGGGTGAGCAGTGTTCACCATCACATCTCTCACTCAACTCTCGTCATCAGCTCAAAGATATATTTCGCTCAAAATGAATACTGACAGTTACAGTTGCCATGACTTGACAACGCCTAGAAGAAAGGTCATTCGGTGGTTGGAGGACCACGCATTTAACCACCATGACTGTCAACGCTGTCTGAAGAAGAACATTTTCAGCAACCTTGCAAACACCACAACGTCAGTTCGCACCAAGGCCCTTCAAAGCCGCCTCCTTAGGATCAATAAACGACGCAGTCCTCTTCAAAAGAAAGATGAAGAACTTGCAGAAAGAACCAGAATACTTAGAATGAAAGCACAAGAACTTCTTCAAGAACCAAACAACACACCCAAGAAGGCAACCCTTACTCTCCGTAGAAGGGTCTTGCAAACTCGCCTGTCGCAGATGAAAAAGCGAGTCAGCTCCATAAGACGTAAAGATGCTGAATTCCACTCTAGAGGGCGTCAGCTGAAACTGAAGGCACAGCTGGTCCTGAACTCCTCCCTGACATCACTCTCGGAGGACGTATCTCCAGCAAAGAACTTTGAAAGAAGCAGCATCACCAGGAGAGTCTTCAGATCTCGAGTGAAGAAGATAAACAAGACGACTCTTTCTCTGCAGAGACTACCCAAAGAGTCTGCTTCTAATTTGAAGACATACATCAAGGACGGACTACATTGCACCATGTGCTGAATAACCCTAACATCCATGTTTACACTTGTTATGTTTTACTTCTGTTATGTTATGTAAATAAAATCTGAATATAAGAGTCATTACTGGTTTTAGTATTACTGTTTTTATGATTCAGAATAGAACATCGACAGCAGAGCAAATTGAATATACACAATTATACACATTAAACGTTCCAACATTCCTTCATCTAATGAATAATTTATTTAAAACAGTACTTAAAACTGTAGAATAAGAGTAAAAACTGTTTGTAAGGACAACTTTTCTTCAATTATTTCTACTTTGAGTTCATTTTGCAGTAACGTTTGCGGCAAACTTGAGGTTGTTACATCAACATTGAGGACAAAACGTATGATTATCCAATTAGTGGCTACTCTGAGATGAAAGAACATTAATAGCAGGAAACACAGCGTTAAGTGAATGTGATGACAAGGTCTCTTTGATCTACATTTAAAGGAGAGTTCTCAACATAAATCCCTCTCCTAATCCAATAGAACATGATATAAAATGACCAAAACTAGGTGTCGTTCCAGTTGCAGTAGCACTATTCGGAGCTCGATTCAAAGCGACTATTTACATCCTAACTTTATGATGGAAAAGTTAAACATCACTTGCTCTTCTCGGCGATCAACAAAGAAGGTTTTCAGATGGCTTCAGGAGCATCTAAGCATCGACTTCTTAACTGTTGTAAAACCAGCTACAGCATCAGTGGCACCCAAAGAAGATACAGTTTCCTCGGACATAGTATCCATATCATCTGCACGTGAACTCAAGATGTGTCTCCAACACGGATTTAAATATACCTTGTGACAATGTCATGGAGATTGGTTACCAAAAGAAGAAATGTGTGCTACTGCCATTCGTTTTGAATGACGTTAATACCAAAAGGTTGACCATCAAAACATTTTGTCATCATAAAAAGGGACGGTTTCTTCGGATGCAGTCAACAGATCTTCTGCAACGGACACAAGATATTTCACAAACCTGTTTGCAATAGATATTAGGACCATTCCATGTTAACAAGTTCTCAAAAGAAGAAAGCTGTGTTATTTCTTTTCATGTTTTGATGGTGTTAGTTACGAATAAAATTAACGTTTTTATCTAATACTTGTGTTCATGTATATGTAACCAGCGTGTATAATCAATTAAAAGTGGTGGACACAATTTTGTTGTTTGTTGTTCTTAATTTGCCTATACGCCTACCCAGACAGCCATACATCAGGAATGTAAAATGTAAATGTGTTTTTCTATTAAACACCTCCTTCACAGACGAACACTGGTTATTTATCGAAAACCTTAGCCTAAACCCTATCGAAAGTCAATTACCAATGTATTTACCTATTATTTCCTATATATTTATTTCCAATCTACTATGTGAAATATCATTTTCAGACATCACGATCACTATATACTGCTCTTTTCATGATCATGTTCATATATGTTTGCTGCTGAATATGTCTTCTCATAAGCTCACACGAACTTGTTGAACCCATCCAGTTCATGTATCTTTTCATTAAATGAAAACGTTTAAACAATCAAATGCCAATGTACAGCAATTCATTAAATAGCTATGGAACAATGTGTGAATAGAAAAACCAACAATTAATATATCATCTATTGACTACTATGTCTTTATAAATATAGTAGTTATTAAGAAACCATGGATAATTAAATAAAGGAGTTACATTATACTAATATATTTTGTATCATGCATAAGCGCCAAATAGTTCAAGATTATAATTCTTCAAAGGAAAAGGGATAATAGAACTTTCGAAATACAACAAAGACGCTAATGAGCGGATTCCACAAGACAGGGAATTTAACTGAAAGCAAGAAAAACTATTGGATCTTAAATTTCCAACTTAATCAAATAAAACAAAAAGTAACACATCCAATTGAAAATTTGGCTTTCAATTAATAAGGGCTTTACTTTGCAATAACGATATAGCCATAATTGTCATAAATTAATTTAAATGCTTGTTGTGATAGTTTGATTGCTCAGAACTTTGAAGTCTGATTGATTGGAAAACAACAACCATGCTGCTAGATCAGTAATTAGTATACAAATCTAGATTGATACCATTGAATAATTAGATAGCCACTCTCTAGAATTGAAAACTGCATCTTAGCCTCAAATACCGCCTCTTTGAAGTCTAATTAGCACTAGAGAGGTAGGAAACACAAGCTAGCTGGTATATAAGGGGTGAGCAGTGTTCACCATCACATCTCTCACTCAACTCTCGTCATCAGCTTAAAGAAATATTTCGCTCAAAATGAATACTGACAGTTACAGTTGCCATGACTTGACAACGCCTAGAAGAAAGGTCATTCGGTGGTTGGAGGACCACGCATTTAACCACCATGACTGTCAACGCTGTCTGAAGAAGAACATTTTCAGCAACCTTGCAAACACCACAACGTCAGTTCGCACCAAGGCCCTTCAAAGCCGCCTCCTTAGGATCAATAAACGACGCAGTCCTCTTCAAAAGAAAGATGAAGAACTTGCAGAAAGAACCAGAATACTTAGAATGAAAGCACAAGAACTTCTTCAAGAACCAAACAACACACCCAAGAAGGCAACCCTTACTCTCCGTAGAAGGGTCTTGCAAACTCGCCTGTCGCAGATAAAAAAACGAGTCAGCTCCATAAGACGTAAAGATGCTGAATTCCACTCTAGAGGGCGTCAGCTGAAACTGAAGGCACAGCTGGTCCTGAACTCCTCCCTGACATCACTCTCGGAGGACGTATCTCCAGCAAAGAACTTTGAAAGAAGCAGCATCACCAGGAGAGTCTTCAGATCTCGAGTGAAGAAGATAAACAAGACGACTCTTTCTCTGCAGAGACTACCCAAAGAGTCTGCTTCTAATTTGAAGACATACATCAAGGACGGACTACATTGCACCATGTGCTGAATAACCCTAACATCCATGTTTACACTTGTTATGTTTTACTTCTGTTATGTTATGTAAATAAAATCTGAATATAAGAGTCATTACTGGTTTTAGTATTACTGTTTTTATGATTCAGAATAGAACATCGACAGCAGAGCAAATTGAATATACACAATTATACACATTAAACGTTCCAACATTCCTTCATCTAATGAATAATTTATTTAAAACAGTACTTAAAACTGTAGAATAAGAGTAAAAACTGTTTGTAAGGACAACTTTTCTTCAATTATTTCTACTTTGAGTTCATTTTGCAGTAACGTTTGCGGCAAACTTGAGGTTGTTACATCAACATTGAGGACAAAACGTATGATTATCCAATTAGTGGCTACTCTGAGATGAAAGAACATTAATAGCAGGAAACACAGCGTTAAGTGAATGTGATGACAAGGTCTCTTTGATCTACATTTAAAGGAGAGTTCTCAACATAAATCCCTCTCCTAATCCAATAGAACATGATATAAAATGGCCAAAACTAGGTGTCGTTCCAGTTGCAGTAGCACTATTCGGAGCTCGATTCAAAGCGACTATTTACATCCTAACTTTATGATGGAAAAGTTAAACATCACTTGCTCTTCTCGGCGATCAACAAAGAAGGTTTCCAGATGGCTTCAGGAGCATCTAAGCATCGACTTCTTAACTGTTGTAAAACCAGCTACAGCATCAGTGGCACCCAAAGAAGATACAGTTTCCTCGGACATAGTATCCATATCATCTGCACGTGAACTCAAGATGTGTCTCCAACACGGATTTAAATATACCTTGTGACAATGTCATGGAGATTGGTTACCAAAAGAAGAAATGTGTGCTACTGCCATTCGTTTTGAATGACGTTAATACCAAGAGGTTGACCATCAAAACATTTTGTCATCATAAAAAGGGACGGTTTCTTCGGATGCAGTCAACAGATCTTCTGCAACGGACACAAGATATTTCACAAACCTGTTTGCAATAGATATTAGGACCATTCCATGTTAACAAGTTCTCAAAAGAAGAAAGCTGTGTTATTTCTTTTCATGTTTTGATGGTGTTAGTTACGAATAAAATTAACGTTTTTATCTAATACTTGTGTTCATGTATATGTAACCAGCGTGTATAATCAATTAAAAGTGGTGGACACAATTTTGTTGTTTGTTGTTCTTAATTTGCCTATACGCCTACCCAGACAGCCATACATCAGGAATGTAAAATGTAAATGTGTTTTTCTATTAAACACCTCCTTCACAGACGAACACTGGTTATTTATCGAAAACCTTAGCCTAAACCCTATCGAAAGTCAATTACCAATGTATTTACCTATTATTTCCTATATATTTATTTCCAATCTACTATGTGAAATATCATTTTCAGACATCACGATCACTATATACTGCTCTTTTCATGATCATGTTCATATATGTTTGCTGCTGAATATGTCTTCTCATAAGCTCACACGAACTTGTTGAACCCATCCAGTTCATGTATCTTTTCATTAAATGAAAACCTTTAAACAATCAAATGCCAATGTACAGCAATTCATTAAATAGCTATGGAACAATGTGTGAATAGAAAAACCAACAATTAATATATCATCTATTGACTACTATGTCTTTATAAATATAGTAGTTATTAAGAAACCATGGATAATTAAATAAAGGAGTTACATTATACTAATATATTTTGTATCATGCATAAGCGCCAAATAGTTCAAGATTATAATTCTTCAAAAAGGAAAAGGGATAATAGAACTTTCGAAATACAACAAAGACGCTAATGAGCGGATTCCACAAGACAGGGAATTTAACTGAAAGCAAGAAAAACTATTGGATCTTAAATTTCCAACTTAATCAAATAAAACAAAAAGTAACACATCCAATTGAAAATTTGGCTTTCAATTAATAAGGGCTTTGCTTTGCAATAACGATATAGCCATAATTGTCATAAATTAATTTAAATGCTTGTTGTGATAGTTTGATTGCTCAGAACTTTGAAGTCTGATTGATTGGAAAACAACAACCATGCTGCTAGATCAGTAATGAGTATACAAATCTAGATTGATACCATTGAATAATTAGATAGCCACTCTCTAGAATTGAAAACTGCATCTTAGCCTCAAATACCGCCTCTTTGAAGTCTAATTAGCACTAGAGAGGTAGGAAACACAAGCTAGCTGGTATATAAGGGTTGAGCAGTGTTCACCATCACATCTCTCACTCAACTCTCGTCATCAGCTCAAAGATATATTTCGCTCAAAATGAATACTGACAGTTACAGTTGCCATGACTTGACAACGCCTAGAAGAAAGGTCATTCGGTGGTTGGAGGACCACGCATTTAACCACCATGACTGTCAACGCTGTCTGAAGAAGAACATTTTCAGCAACCTTGCAAACACCACAACGTCAGTTCGCACCAAGGCCCTTCAAAGCCGCCTCCTTAGGATCAATAAACGACGCAGTCCTCTTCAAAAGAAAGATGAAGAACTTGCAGAAAGAACCAGAATACTTAGAATGAAAGCACAAGAACTTCTTCAAGAACCAAACAACACACCCAAGAAGGCAACCCTTACTCTCCGTAGAAGGGTCTTGCAAACTCGCCTGTCGCAGATGAAAAAGCGAGTCAGCTCCATAAGACGTAAAGATGCTGAATTCCACTCTAGAGGGCGTCAGCTGAAACTGAAGGCACAGCTGGTCCTGAACTCCTCCCTGACATCACTCTCGGAGGACGTATCTCCAGCAAAGAACTTTGAAAGAAGCAGCATCACCAGGAGAGTCTTCAGATCTCGAGTGAAGAAGATAAACAAGACGACTCTTTCTCTGCAGAGACTACCCAAAGAGTCTGCTTCTAATTTGAAGACATACATCAAGGACGGACTACATTTTGCACCATGTGCTGAATAACCCTAACATCCATGTTTACACTTGTTATGTTTTACTTCTGTTTTGTTATGTAAATAAAATCTGAATATAAGAGTCATTACTGGTTTTAGTATTACTGTTTTTATGATTCAGAATAGAACATCGACAGCAGAGCAAATTGAATATACACAATTATACACATTAAACGTTCCAACATTCCTTCATCTAATGAATAATTTATTTAAAACAGTACTTAAAACTGTAGAATAAGAGTAAAAACTGTTTGTAAGGACAACTTTTCTTCAATTATTTCTACTTTGAGTTCATTTTGCAGTAACGTTTGCGGCAAACTTGAGGTTGTTGCATCAACATTGAGGACAAAACGTATGATTATCCAATTAGTGGCTACTCTGAGATGAAAGAACATTAATAGCAGGAAACACAGCGTTAAGTGAATGTGATGACAAGGTCTCTTTGATCTACATTTAAAGGAGAGTTCTCAACATAAATCCCTCTCCTAATCCAATAGAACATGATATAAAATGGCCAAAACTAGGTGTCGTTCCAGTTGCAGTAGCACTATTCGGAGCTCGATTCAAAGCGACTATTTACATCCTAACTTTATGATGGAAAAGTTAAACATCACTTGCTCTTCTCGGCGATCAACAAAGAAGGTTTCCAGATGGCTTCAGGAGCATCTAAGCATCGACTTCTTAACTGTTGTAAAACCAGCTACAGCATCAGTGGCACCCAAAGAAGATACAGTTTCCTCGGACATAGTATCCATATCATCTGCACGTGAACTCAAGATGTGTCTCCAACACGGATTTAAATATACCTTGTGACAATGTCATGGAGATTGGTTACCAAAAGAAGAAATGTGTGCTACTGCCATTCGTTTTGAATGACGTTAATACCAAAAGGTTGACCATCAAAACATTTTGTCATCATAAAAAGGGACGGTTTCTTCGGATGCAGTCAACAGATCTTCTGCAACGGACACAATATATTTCACAAACCTGTTTGCAATAGATATTAGGACCATTCCATGTTAACAAGTTCTCAAAAGAAGAAAGCTGTGTTATTTCCTTTCATGTTTTGATGGTGTTAGTTACGAATAAAATTAACGTTTTTATCTAATACTTGTGTTCATGTATATATAACCAGCGTGTATAATCAATTAAAAGTGGTGGACACAATTTTGTTGTTTGTTGTTCTTAATTTGCCTATACGCCTACCCAGACAGCCATACATCAGGAATGTAAAATGTAAATGTGTTTTTCTATTTAACACCTCCTTCACAGACGAACACTGGTTATTTATCGAAAACCTTAGCCAAAACGCTATCGAAAGTCAATTACCAATGTATTTACCTATTATTTCCTATATATCTATTTCCAATCTACTATGTGAAATATCATTTTCAGACATCACGATCACTATATACTGCTCTTTTCATGATCATGTTCATATATGTTTGCTGCTGAAGATGTCTTCTCATAAGCTTACACGAACTTGTTGAACCCATTCAGTTCATGTATCTTTTCATTAAATGAAAACCTTTAAACAATCAAATGCCAATGTACAGCAATTCATTAAATAGCTATGGAACAATGTGTGAATAGAAAAACCAACAATTAATATATCATCTATTGACTATTATGTCTTTATAAATATAGTAGTTATTACGAAACCATGGATTATTTAATAAAGGATTTACATTATACTAATATATTTTGTATCATGCATAAGCGCCAAATAGTACAAGATTATAATTTTTCAAAGGAAAAGGGATAATAGAACTTTCGAAATACAACAAAGACGCTAATGAGCGGATTCCACAAGACAGGGAATTTAACTGAAAGCAAGAAAAACTATTGGATCTTAAATTTCCAACTTAATCAAATAAAACAAAAAGTAACACATCCATTTGAAAATTTGGCTTTTAATTAATAAGGGCTTTGCTTTGCAATAACGATATAGCCATAATTGTCATAAATTAATTTAAATGCTTGTTGTGATAGTTTGATTGCTCAGAACTTTGAAGTATGATTGATTGGAAAACAACCATGCTGCTAGATCAGTAATTAGTATACAAATCTAGATTGATACCATTGAATAATTAGATAGCCACTCTCTAGAATTGAAAACTGCATCTTAGCCTCAAATACCGCCTCTTTGAAGTATAATTAGCACTAGAGAGGTAGGAAACACAAGCTAGCTGGTATATAAGGGGTGAGCAGTGTTCACCATCACATCTCTCACTCAACTCTCGTCATCAGCTCAAAGATATATTTCGCTCAAAATGAATACTGACAGTTACAGTTGCCATGACTTGACAACGCCTAGGCTAAAAGGTCATTCGGGGGTTGGAGGACCACGCATTTAACCACCATGACTGTCAAAGCTGTCTGAAGAAGAACATTTTCAGCAACCTTGCAAACACCACAACGTCAGTTCGCACCAAGGCCCTTCAAAGCCGCCTCCTTAGGATCAATAAACGACGCAGTCCTCTTCAAAAGAAAGATGAAGAACTTGCAGAAAGAACCAGAATACTTAGAATGAAAGCACAAGAACTTCTTCAAGAACCAAACAACACACCCAAGAAGGCAACCCTTACTCTCCGTAGAAGGGTCTTGCAAACTCGCCTGTCGCAGATGAAAAAGCGAGTCAGCTCCATAAGACGTAAAGATGCTGAATTTCACTCTAGAGGGCGTCAGCTGAAACTGAAGGCACAGCTTGTCCTGAACTCCTCCCTGACATCACTCTCGGAGGACGTATCTCCAGCAAAGAACTTTGAAAGAAGCAGCATCACCAGGAGAGTCTTCAGATCTCGAGTGAAGAAGATAAACAAGACGACTCTTTCTCTGCAGAGACTACCCAAAGAGTCTGCTTCTAATTTGAAGACATACATCAAGGACGGACTACATTGCACCATTTGCTGAATAACCCTAACATCCCTGTTTACACTTGTTATGTTTTACTTCTGTTATGTTATGTAAATAAAATCTGAATATAAGAGTCATTACTGGTTTTAGTATTACTGTTTTTATGATTCAGAATAGAACACCGACAGCAGAGCAAATTGAATATACACAATTATGCGCTTAGACGTGACGTGGATTGAGCGCAATATAAATATCCTTATTATTAATTAAACACATTAAACTTTCCAACATTTCTTCATCTAATGAATAATTTATTTAAAACAATACTCAACACTGTGGAATAAGAGTAAAAACTGTTTGTAAGGACAACTTTTCTTCAAATAGTTCTACTTTGAGTTCATTTTGCAGTAACGTTTGCGGCAAACTTGAGATTGTTACATCAAAATTGAGGACAAAACGTATGATTTTTCAATTAGTGGCTACTCTGAGATGAAAGAACATTAATAGCAGTATACACAGCATTAAGTGAATGTGATGACAAGGTCTCTTTGATCTACATTTAAAGGAGAGTTCTTATAATAAATCACTCTCCTAATCCAATAGAAAATGGCCAAAACTAGGTGTCATTCCAGTTGCAGTAGCACTATTTGGAGCTCGATTCAAAACGACCATTTACATCCTAACTTTATGATGGAAAAGTTACACATCACTTGCTCTTCTCGGCGATCAACAAAGAAGGTTTCCAGATGGCTTCAGGAGCATCTAAGCATCGACTTCTTAACTGTTGTAAAACCAACTACAGCATCAGTGGCACCCAAAGAAGATACAGTTTCCTCGGACATAGTATCCATATCATCTGCACGTGAACTCAAGATGTGTCTCCAACACGGATATAAATATACCTTGTGACAATGTCATGGAGATTGGTTACCAAAAGAAATGTGTGCTACTGCCATTCGTTTTGAATGACGATAATACCAAAAGGTTGACCATCAAAACATTTTGTCATCATAAGAAAGGGACGGTTTCTTCGGATGCAGTCAACAGATCTTCCGCAACTGACACAAGATATTTCACAAACCTGTTTGCAATAGATATTAGGACCATTCCATGTTAACAAGTTCTCAAAAGAAGAAAGCTGTGTTATTTCCTTTCATGTTTTGATGGTGTTAGTTACGAATAAAATTAACGTTTTCATCTAATACTTGTGTTCATGTATATGTAACCAGCGTGTATAATCAATTAAAAGTGGTGGACACAATTTTGTTGTTTGTGGTTCTTAATTTGCCTATACGCCTACCCAGACAGCCATACATCAAGAATGTAAAATGTAAATGTGTTTTTCTATTAAACACCTCCTTCACAGACGAACACTGGTTATTTATCGAAAACCTTAGCCAAAACGCTATCGAAAGTCAATTACCAATGTATTTACCTATCATTTCCTATATATTTATTTCCAATCTACTATGTGTAATATCATTTTCAGACATCACGATCACTATATACTGCTCTTTTCATGATCATGTTCATATATGTTTGCTGCTGAAGATGTCTTCTCATAAGCTTACACGAACTTGTTGAACCCATTCAGTTCATGTATCTTTTCATTAAATGAAAACCTTTAAACAATCAAATGCCAATGTACAGCAATTCATTAAATAGCTATGGAACAATGTGTGAATAGAAAAACCAACAATTAATATATCATCTATTGACTATTATGTCTTTATAAATATAGTAGTTATACCGAAACCATGGATTATTTAATAAAGGAGTTACATTATACTAATATATTTTGTATCATGCATAAGCGCCAAATAGTACAAGATTATAATTCTTCAAAGGAAAAGGGATAATAGAACTTTCGAAATACAACAAAGACGCTAATGAGCGGATTCCACAAGACAGGGAATTTAACTGAAAGCAAGAAAAACTATTGGATCTTAAATTTCCAACTTAATCAAATAAAACAAAAAGTAACACATCCAATTGAAAAGTTGGCTTTTAATTAATAAGGGCTTTGCTTTGCAGTAACGAAATAGCCATAATTGTCATAAATTAATTTAAATGCTTGTTGTGATAGTTTGATTGCTCAGAACTTTGAAGTATGATTGATTGGAAAACAACCATGCTGCTAGATCACTAATTAATATACAAATCTAGATTGATACCATTGAATAATTAGATAGCCACTCTCTAGTATTGAAAACTACATCTTAGCCTCAAATACCGCCTCTTTGAAGTATAATTAGCACTAGAGAGGTAGGAAACACAAGCTAGCTGGTATATAAGGGGTGAGCAGTGTTCACCATCACATCTCTCACTCAACTCTCGTCATCAGCTCAAAGATATATTTCGCTCAAAATGAATACTGACAGTTACAGTTGCCATGACTTGACAACGCCTAGGAGAAAGGTCATTCGGGGGTTGGAGAACCACGCATTTAACCACCATGACTGTCAAAGCTGTCTGAAGAAGAACATTTTCAGCAACCTTGCAAACACCACAACGTCAGTTCGCACCAAGGCCCTTCAAAGCCGCCTCCTTAGGATCAATAAACGACGCAGTCCTCTTCAAAAGAAAGATGAAGAACTTGCAGAAAGAACCAGAATACTTAGAATGAAAGCACAAGAACTTCTTCAAGAACCAAACAACACACCCAAGAAGGCAACCCTTACTCTCCGTAGAAGGGTCTTGCAAACTCGCCTGTCGCAGATGAAAAAGCGAGTCAGCTCCATAAGACGTAAAGATGCTGAACTCTATTCTAGAGGGCGTCAGCTGAAACTGAAGGCACAGCTTGTCCTGAACTCCTCCCTGACATCACTCTCGGAGGACGTATCTCCAGCAAAGAAATTTGAAAGAAGCAGCATCACCAGGAGAGTCTTCAGATCTCGAGTGAAGAAGATAAACAAGACGACTCTTTCTCTGCAGAGACTACCCAAAGAGTCTGCTTCTAATTTGAAGACATACATCAAGGACGGACTACATTGTACCATGTGCTGAATAACCCTTACATCCCTGTTTACACTTGTTATGTTTTACTTCTGTTATGTTATGTAAATAAAATCTGAATATAAGAGTCATTACTGGTTTTAGTATTACTGTTTTTATGATTCAGAATAGAACACCGACAGCAGAGCAAATTGAATATACACAATTATACACATTAAACTTTCCAACATTTCTTCATCTAATGATTAATTTATTTAAAACAATACTCAACACTGTGGAATAAGAGTAAAAACTGTTTGTAAGGACAACTTTTCTTCAAATAGTTCTACTTTGAGTTCATTTTGCAGTAACGTTTGCGGCAAACTTGAGGTTGTTACATCAAAATTGAGGACAAAAATGTATGATTATCCAATTAGTGGCTACTCTGAGATGAAAGAACATTAATAGCAGGAAACACAGCGTTAAGTGAATGTGATGACAAGGTCTCTTTGATCTACATTTAAAGGAGAGTTCTCAACATAAATCCCTCTCCTAATCCAATAGAACATGATATATAATGGCCCAAACTAGGTGTCATTCCAGTTGCAGTAGCACTATTCGGAGCTCGATTCAAAGCGACTATTTACATCCTAACTTTATGATGGAAAAGTTACACATCACTTGCTCTTCTCGGCGGTCAACAAAGAAGGTTTCCAGATGGCTTCAGGAGCATCTAAGCATCGACTTCTTAACTGTTGTAAAACCAACTACAGCATCAGTGGCACCCAAAGAAGATACAGTTTCCTCGGACATAGTATCCATATCATCTGCACGTGAACTCAAGATGTGTCTCCAACACGGATATCAATTTTTTATTTTATTTTTTTTTTTATTTCCATTTTTTGTACATTTCCATATAGTGCATCTCATATTCATTTCACATGTACATTCAAGATATACATCATTCGTAAGTTAACATACAACAATCAGTTATGGCTTCTTGCAGGGTACATTGATTATGATATATACATGATTCTTAAATATCATAATTCTTAAATAGCATATGGAGTGATGACCAGAAGGCATAGAATCTTGCATAATTGCAACTTGAAAAAGCAATCATTTTTGTTATATGATAGTATGTAACTATTTCAAGCTGTAATGGTTTGAAATTTGGTATAACTTTTTTGATATGGCATTTGTACAGCATCGATTTTGTAATGAGAACAAGTGCATTCAAAGGGTTGTTGTTTATGCCTTTAAATCCAAACAGTATATTTTCCTCATTGAAATCAATGTTTCCTTCTGTATAGTTTGTCAGCCAATCTGACAATTGACTCCAGATGCTATTTGCATATTGACAAGAATATAACATATGTGAGATGGTTTCTACTGGGTCATGACATAGTGAACATGCTGATGATTCTATATATCCCATTCTAAACAGTAATTTGTTCGTCCTTAGAATGTTATGAATGATCTTATGCTGAAACCATCTTAATTCACTACTTTGTGTACATCTCTTAGCCATTTGATTGATATTTGTCCACTCTAATTCAGTGTATTCTTTTTGTAGATGGTCTTCCCATTTCAAAAAGGTTCTGGATTTTGTGAACTTTGAGTCTAATAAAGTCATATAAAATGCTGAACTGTCTGTTGACTATTTACTTTTGATATGTTGAAAGGGAGAATGGGCCTATGGAGCTAGTTTGTATCTGCTTTGACGTTGTGTAGTATTGATGATATTGATCTTTTAACTCCTTCATAGGTTAGAAAATCTGTTTTGATGTTATATCTTTCGACAAAGTCTCTACATTCATATATTTTTCCGTTTTCATCAATCAAATCGGATATATAAGTTACACCCTTTTTATCCCATTGCTTAATATGGATAGTGTCACCATCAATTTTGATATTACTGTTAAACCAAATTGATTTTATCATTATTTCTTCACCAGTAGTTTTTTTTTCACAGCAATGTAAAAATTTTGCCCAAACGGAGAGTACATCTTTCCAAAACATGTTTGAGATTTTTGGGACTATATTGTCTAAAATATAATTGGAATCTGCCAAATGTAGTAAATTAATGTCCACAATATGTTCTTTGAACACACTTATCCAAACTGCATTTTTGTAAAAGAGTCTTTTTATCCAACTCAGCTTTTGTGCTGCTATAGATGTACTTATTTCTGGAACACTTATACCTCCATTGGTAACATTTCTTTTGGAAATCTTCTATAGTTTTTGCAGGGGGAGTGGGGATACTACTAAACAAGTGATTGAGTTTTGGAAGTAATAATGATTTTAGGACTGTATTTCTTCCTAGAGGAGTTAGAGTTCTTTTTACCCATTGTGTCATTTCCTTTTCAATCTTATCAAACTGTTTGGTGTAGTTCAATGATATCATATTGTCCAAGTCTACGTCAAATTCAATACCTAGGAGTTTAAATTGTGTCTGAGTCCAGTGCAGTTTCCATTCCTCACATAGTTTGTAACGTGTTCTCTTTTTTGACCCAATCCAAATCAATTTAGTCTTTTCAGCATTAACCTTCAATCCAGAAAATCTTGCATAAAATCTCAATGTATTCATTGTTGCATAGAGGCTTTTTTCGGATCCATCGAGCGTTAGTGTAGTGTCATCTGCAAATTGTGCAAGGAGAGATAAAATGTTTCCCATCTGTATACCATGTATTTTTTTTATTATTTCTTAACATTATTGCGAGTATTTCAGCACACAGGATAAATATATATGGTGAGATTGGATCTCCCTGGCGGCAACCCCTTGCTATTTTGAAGAAGGAGCTGGCATATCCATTAATTAGTACACATGATTCAATATCTTCAAAAAGGATTTTTACCCATTTCTTAATGTCTGGGCCAAAGTTAAAAAAATTAAGTACATTGTGCATGAATTTTCTTTCTACAGAATCAAATGCTTTTTCAAAATCTATTAATAATAATAGACCTGGTTTTTGATAAGTTTCTGTATAGTCCATCACATCATAAATCATTCTTGTTACTTCACCAATGTATCTTCCTGCCACAAAACCTTTTTGATCTTCATGTATGATGAATGGTAGTACTTGTTTTATTCTATTTGCTATTGCTGCCGATGCCAGTTTATATGTAGTATTGAGGAGGGATATTGGGCGCCAATTTTTTAAATATAAGTTAGGTTTATTTTCCTTTGGAATGCATGTAATCAGTCCTTGCCTTTGTGTGACTGACATAGTGCAAATAATAAAGGAGTAATTTAGTGCTTTTATTAGGTATTTATGCAAATCTAACCAAAAGAATTTGAAAAATTCTGTTGTAAATCCGTCGGGCCCAGGACTTTTCTCATTTTTCATATTTTTTAATGCATGTAAAACTTCATTATAATTCAATAGGCCTTCCAGCGATTCAGATATAATATCATCTACTTTTGGGATTTGTATTTCAGTAAAATAGTTTTCTAAATCCATTTCTATACAGTCTCTACTAGTATAGAGGTATTTGTAATAATTTTTTACTTCTTGAATAATTTCATCTTGTGTATTTAATAAGGTTCCATCTTTATTTTCAAGTTTTGATATAGATTTGTTCAGAAAATTCCTTTGTTCTAATTGCAGAAAATATTTGGAGGGTTTCTCCCCGTGTTCAACCCATTTTGCTTTTGATCTTATAAAAGAGCCTTCAGTTCTTTTTCTATTTATATTGTCAAGTTCAGTTTTAGTTTCCTTTACTTTTTCCACTAAAATTTTTTTTTCATTTTCCAGTTTAGTTTCGTCCAACCTGATTTCATAGTCAACTAAATCGTTTTCCAATTTGGTTTCTTGAGCCAAAGTTTTCTTTTTCTTTGTTGAGGAGAAATAAATTGAACTTCCCCTTATATTAAGTAATAACATTTCCCATAGCAATTGATCATTTAGTGTAGAGCTATTTTGTTTATTTTCAGTTGGAGTTTTATATTGTTCAATAGTTTCACTTATAGTCTTTTTCACAAGTTGTATGTACTCTTTATCTTTTAAAAGTGAATTATTGAATTTCCAAAACCCCTTTCCTCTTTCTACATCAGATAAAGTTATGGTAAGTGATATTATAGAGTGGTCTGAATTAATACTTGGAATAATATCAGTGTTATCAACAGATTGTAGAATGTTATGAGAAACTAAGAAATAGTCTAATCGAGCTTGTTTCAGCGGTGTAGGTTGCCTCCAGGTAAATTTTCTCAAAGATGGGTTTAACTCGTGCCATGGATCTTTTAGATCTAATGCATCTATAGTCTCTAGTACTTCTTGTCTAGTTTTTGGATTATTGATGTGATTGTAGTTATATGTATCTTTTTCAGGGTCAAGTATTAGATTCCAATCTCCACACATAATAATTCGATCACCCTGGAAATTTTCTGCAATTTCCTTAATGTTTTGGATGAATTCTGGTTTGTCCACATTGGGTCCATAAAGGTTTACAAGTGTGTATATTTTGTCATCAATGAGAACATCTAATGCTACATAATTTCCTTCTTCCTTATCCACAGTGGAATCTAAAACTTTAAATTCAAAATTATTGTTAAATAGAATTGCTGTTCCCCTGGAATTGCTTTTAAAAGGTGATATGTAGCATTCTTTGTAACCCCATTGTTGCTTTATTATTTGTTCTTGTTCAGATGTAAAGTGTACATCTTGTAAACAATAAATTTGGGCTTTCTTTTTCTTCAGGAATCCAAAAACTTGTTTTCTTTTTTTAGTACTATTAAGTCCTCTACAGTTCAAGGATAATATTCTAAGTTTTTCCCTTCTATACATTTGGGGTTTGCAAAGCTCTTATGTGAACATTATGGATGATATATCTGTCGTATTGTAGGGTATGTACATTTTGTGATGGTTCAAATGGAAATGGATTTTTTTCGTAACACATGTCAACATTTGGAAGAAAAGAAATGGAAAAAATAAAATTAAAATAAACTGTACAACATGAGTACGTTACGACTTTCGTTTGAAGACGTGTGGTAAGTGGTGTTTGATGCTGCGCCGAAAGTAAATATTTGATGAATAGCTTAAGCTATCGCTGCCTTGCTTTCATCGCTAATCATCTATACACTTTTGGAAGAAGTTTTGATCATACATTATCTAAAAGTGTCATATACATTTCTTCCGACAAAAGTCGTTTTGTAAACACTCATTGTCTAGACATGTCACGTGATTGTTTTACCTTGATCACATGATTTTAGTCATGTAGTACAAATAAAGTCATTTCTGATAGTGTTATACAAATTATGTCTGGGTAACATAACGTAAGGTTTAACCCAAGATTTAGTTATAAGGTATTATGCTTGGGTATTAGAAACGGCTGCACGACATGAAAATGATAATAAAATGAAAATATAGCGTGCAAAGTTCACTTCAGGTCACTTCAGGTCACACGTTAGTAGTCATGTGATCATTTGTAAAATAACATCAAACTTTTTACACTTATAACGATGTTATTATCGTTATCCCAAAAAATTAAATTGCAAATATAAATGTAAATATAAATAAAGGCATTAAATAATAACGTTATACATTTTTAGGTCGAAATTATAAGATTGTCCGTTGTCTTATTCCAAAATGTTCGATTTGCAGCATGAAATGCCGGCAGTCACTAGGCCTAAGCTGTAGTGTCAAGTTCATGGATATTTATACATAGTAGATCGTATCGTCTTACCTGTATTAATGAACATCCTTATCACAATATCCATTGAATCAAATGAAAGAGTAATCCCAAGTAGTTATTGAACATAAAACACATTTCACATATTATTTAGAGTTCTTTTTCACAATAATATTCAGTCCTAGAATAGTCTTGTAAATATTAACACCTCCGTTGTGGCACAGGGAATGTTACTCCGTATCGATTGAGATCGGGGGGTCATCTGCGAGTCCCAATTCTTTCCATTCGCTGTTCTTATTTTGTCTATTACAAAGTTTTAGGTCGATTCCTCGTTCGAGAATTTTTGTCTGGACATGACGATCTCTTCTCAGCTCAAATGCCTTCGTCGCTAACTTTCCCCTGTATTTCTTCAACTTCACCGGTAGGTCGGTTCGGATAGAGATACGATTGTCCATCAGAAGTTTTCGGTTTTTGCCAATTGCGTCAAATACTGATTGTCGATCCGCCATGCGGATGAACTTCACCATAATAGGAAGAGGCATATTAGCTGAACGGCCCGTTGTTGAATATCTCGGTAGGCGATGCAGATTGACGAAATCCATGTCTTCTGCGTTTTGGATATTCATATCCCTAAATAGTTTCCGTACTTCAGTCTCTGCGTCTTGGTTATCTGGTATACCGTATACGAGTAGATTTGCCCGACGTGAGTACATTTCGTATTGTAGGTCTTTCCTTTCGTTTTCGGTTCTCATTTCTTTGATTTCTTCCTTCAATTTTTGAATTTCTAATTTGTTTTCGTCGATTGATTGTGCGTTGAAGTTAATGGAATCTTTAATTTTTGTCACGGTACACTCGAGTTCTTTCTGCATCTTATCCATTCGCCCTGTTATTGTGTTAGACAGTTTTTCCAATTTAGTGTCGATGAAATTCTTCATGTCGCACATGGCCTCCATGTTAAATTCTGCATCAAGATTTTTCCCGGGCGACGTTCTTTGCTTTTTGGCGCTATCAGATCTAAATCTGTCTAGAATACTGCCGGATGGTGTGGGTGGATTATCTTTTGTTGTTTTCTGGCTTCTAGTGGCTGCCATTTTTGTGATTGATAGCGATTATGTCAAGTTTTGGATAGTTTCGGCGGAGCACCTCACAAGCATGTCTTAGCTAGCGCGATGCATGACCGGAAGTCACGGATATAAATATACCTTGTGACAATGTCATGGAGATTGGTTACCAAAAGAAGAAATGTGTGCTACTGCCATTCGTTTTGAATGACGATAATACCAAAAGGTTGACCATCAAAACATTTTGTCATCATAAGAAAGGGACGGTTTCTTCGGATGCAGTCAACAGATCTTCCGCAACTGACACAAGATATTTCACAAACCTGTTTGCAATAGATATTAGGACCATTCCATGTTAACAAGTTCTCAAAAGAAGAAAGCTGTGTTATTTCCTTTCATGTTTTGATGGTGTTAGTTACGAATAAAATTAACGTTTTCATCTAATACTTGTGTTCATGTATATGTAACCAGCGTGTATAATCAATTAAAAGTGGTGGACACAATTTTGTTGTTTGTGGTTCTTAATTTGCCTATACGCCTACCCAGACAGCCATACATCAAGAATGTAAAATGTAAATGTGTTTTTCTATTAAACACCTCCTTCACAGACGAACACTGGTTATTTATCGAAAACCTTAGCCAAAACGCTATCGAAAGTCAATTACCAATGTATTTACCTATCATTTCCTATATATTTATTTCCAATCTACTATGTGTAATATCATTTTCAGACATCACGATCACTATATACTGCTCTTTTCATGATCATGTTCATATATGTTTGCTGCTGAAGATGTCTTCTCATAAGCTTACACGAACTTGTTGAACCCATTCAGTTCATGTATCTTTTCATTAAATGAAAACCTTTAAACAATCAAATGCCAATGTACAGCAATTCATTAAATAGCTATGGAACAATGTGTGAATAGAAAAACCAACAATTAATATATCATCTATTGACTATTATGTCTTTATAAATATAGTAGTTATTACGAAACCATGGATTATTTAATAAAGGAGTTACATTATACTAATATATTTTGTATCATGCATAAGCGCCAAATAGTACAAGATTATAATTCTTCAAAGGAAAAGGGATAATAGAACTTTCGAAATACATCAAAGACGCTAATGAGCGGATTCCACAAGACAGGGAATTTAACTGAAAGCAAGAAAAACTATTGGATCTTAAATTTCCAACTTAATCAAATAAAACAAAAAGTAACACATCCATTTGAAAATTGGGCTTTAAATTAATAAGGGCTTTGCTTTGCAATAACGATATAGCCATAATTGTCATAAATTAATTTTAATGCTTGTTGTGATAGTTTGATTGCTCAGAACTTTGAAGTATGATTGATTGGAAAAGAATCATGCTGCTAGATCACTAATTAGTATACAAATCTAGATTGATACCATTGAATAATTAGATAGCCACTCTCTAGAATTGAAAACTGCATCTTAGCCTCAAATACCGCCTCTTTGAAGTATAATTAGCACTAGAGAGGTAGGAAACACAAGCTAGCTGGTATATAAGGGGTGAGCAGTGTTCACCATCACATCTCTCACTCAACTCTCGTCATCAGCTCAAAGATATATTTCGCTCAAAATGAATACTGACAGTTACAGTTGCCATGACTTGACAACGCCTAGGAGAAAGGTCATTCGGGGGTTGGAGGACCACGCATTTAACCACCATGACTGTCAAAGCTGTCTGAAGAAGAACATTTTCAGCAACCTTGCAAACACCACAACCTCAGTTCGCACCAAGGCCCTTCAAAGCCGCCTCCTTAGGATCAATAAACGACGCAGTCCTCTTCAAAAGAAAGATGAAGAACTTGCAGAAAGAACCAGAATACTTAGAATGAAAGCACAAGAACTTCTTCAAGAACCAAACAACACACCCAAGAAGGCAACCCTTACTCTCCGTAGAAGGGTCTTGCAAACTCGCCTGTCGCAGATGAAAAAGCGAGTCAGCTCCATAAGACGTAAAGATGCTGAATTCCACTCTAGAGGGCGTCAGCTGAAACTGAAGGCACAGCTGGTCCTGAACTCCTCCCTGACATCACTCTCGGAGGACGTATCTCCAGCAAAGAACTTTGAAAGAAGCAGCATCACCAGGAGAGTCTTCAGATCTCGAGTGAAGAAGATAAACAAGACGACTCTTTCTCTGTAGAGACTACCCAAAGAGTCTGCTTCTAATTTGAAGACATACATCAAGGACGGACTACATTGTACCATGTGCTGAATAACCCTTACATCCCTGTTTACACTTGTTATGTTTTACTTCTGTTATGTTATGTAAATAAAATCTGAATATCAGAGTCATTACCGGTTTTAGTACTACTGTTTTTAGGATTCAGAATAGAACATCCACATTTCAAATTCCCACATCATTTCATCTAATAAATGATTTCACGTAACGAATACTCAACACTGAGGAATAAGAGTAAAATCTGTAGACAGACAGACTTTATTTGTATAAATGGCCCTGAGGCCAACAGTACAGTGACATTAGTTTTCATATATACACTTATACTGGAGCGCCTTTACATTGTCTACACTTTCTCACGTACAGGTATGTAAAAACTGTACATCCTTAGTGATAATTACAGAAAAGCTTTGTCTTTCAACAAAGTATTTAACAGAATATGAATGGAAACCATAAAATATAGTCATTGGCTCTGAAGCACATCAGGCTTCTTATCAAACTTTGCTTTAAGCTGTGGTTAATGTAGTTAATGTGTTTCCCCCCTTAAGTGGTGCCGGTGTCATCAAAACTGACTTTTAGGACGCATCTAATTCCAAAGGACCACAAACGCGAAAAAAATTATACCTCACTAGTAAAGGAGTCTGTACACAAAGTTTCAGCTTTCTAACCCTTATGCTTATGGAGAAGAATATGAAAATAGCTTTTAAGGGCGTTGTCCCTGTGACCCTTATAAGGGACCAAATGGGCCACCAGAGATAAACTCAAAAATAGAGCCATTGGCTCTGAAACTCATCAGGCATCATATCAAGTTTGCTTTATACAGGCCAGATGAGCTAAAGATGAAACTGATGTTACCTATTGCAAGAAAACCTATAAAAAAAATACAAAACAAATGTAACGATTTCGGAACACTTTCTAGATCGCCAATATCAGATAGTGAAAGAAGTCCACACTAAAATATCCAAGGAGAAATAATTTTGCCATAGACTGTCATCTAATGGATAAAAATAGGTTTTTAAGATTGTGACCCCTGTGACCCTATTTGGGGTCATGGGTTCACGAAACCTACAGTTTAGAATCCCAATTGGCCAAGGAGTCTACATGCAGTCTTTCAGCTCAATAGACCTTTTGGAGCTAAAGATGATGATGAAAATAAGTTTTTAAGGTTGTGACCCCTGTGACCCTATTTGAGGTCATGGGGTCACGAAATCTACAATTTAGAATCCCCATTGGCCAAGGAGTCTGCACATATAATTTCAGCTCTCTAGACCTTTTGGAACTTGAGAAGAAGATGAAAATAGTTGTTTAAGGTTGTGACCCCTGTGACCCTATTTGGGGTCACAGGGTCACCAAAGTTACAAGAACCCCCATTGTCCAAGGAGTCTGTACATATCAATATTAACTCTCTACTCCTTTTGGAACCGGAGAAGAAGATTAGAATTGGTTTTTAATGTTGTGACCCCTGTGACCCTATTTGGGGTCACAGGGTCACCAACGTTACAAAATTAGAATCCCCATGGTCCAAGGAGTCTGCACATATCATTTTTAACTCTCTACTCCTTTTGGAACTGGAGAAGAAGATGAGAGTTGGTTTTTAAGGTTGTGACCCCTGTGACCCTATTTTGGGTCATGGGGTCACGAAATCTAGAATTAAGAATCCCCATTGGCCAAGGTGTCTGCACATATCACTTTCAACTCTCTAGTCCTTTTAGAACTGGAGAAGAAGATGAAAATAGGTTTTTAAGGTTGTGACCCCTGTGACCCTATTTGGGGTCATGGAGTCACCAAAGTTACAAATTAGAATCCCCATTGTCCAAGGAGTCTGCACATATCATTTTTAACTCTCTACTCCTTTTGGAACTGGAGAAGAAGATGAAAATAGGTTTTTAAAGAAGGGCTGCATAACCTTTTTTAAATAGATTTTTCAAAAGATATTGTTTAAATAACTATATAACATAAATATTAGGCCAAAACAGCAACGATACACAGTTTCTCAATGAAGCTACAGCTAAGTTAACATTGCGTAACAAGGCGTCTGCTTGTCGCTGTCCAGCGACAAACCAAAACAAGGCTGAGAGGCCACGGGCAGGGGATACCGGAAGTGACGTGGCAGTAGGCGAAGCGTTCGTCTGCTTATATGGAAAATGATAGGCGAAATCCGCAGTTCTGCCTTTTCAAAGCGATTAACAGTATGTTATATCATTGTGTTGCTGTCAACTGTACTAAAATATCTCCTGATGAAGTCTCCGTAGACAAATTCCCATCATATTGATGGTTTCACGCCAAATTGACCCGCTGTGTTAGGTCAAACAGAGCAATGTGACAATCTACATCGAACTCACGTGTTCCGATCACTACACCGATTTTCTGCTTCGAGCTCGCATTTTCACTGAATGAACAGTTTGGCATGCAGAGAAAAGGGAGATTAGTAAAATATAAAACATAGCACAAAGTTTTGGGCTGATTTATGGTAATAATCCGAATATACAATGCTCACATTTAGATTTGAACGTTGTGTAAAAAGGTTGAATAAACAATGACATTGGTCTGATCAGATACTCACATATTACACAATTACTTTACTGTCTATCTTTTTTCCTGTCTGTTTCCTAATTAGATGATATCAAATGATGACTATAGCAGGTAGGCTATATAATGCATCAACACCTGGCTATTTTATGACATCAGCTAATTAGGTAACATCAAATAGCAATTGTATTCCTTAACATCCCTTTTTTCTCCGATTGGTAAATTATAACCTATTAACCTGAAATTAGGAATACCGTTTTTGCTCTATCTGATAATTATTTTGGATAAGGTTCATTTAATAAATCTTCATTCTGTTTGGCCATGTATCGGGTATTGTTGTGGAAAATATCTCCTCTATGTACAAGAGTGAAAACATAAAGATTTTCAGTGAAATGCCCTATTAAAATAATGTTTTAAACAAGACATCAGTGATCATCCAATACATGTCTTTCATTGAGAATTGTAACTTGTCCATCACTAAATGAAATAACTAAGAAAAACGTATATATTTTTTATCCTGTTACAAAATGAAGTCAAAGGCAATTCTAAATAAAAGTACCGAGGGTACAGAAGCTCACCTTAAAATGAATGATGTGGTAATATGGTTTAATTGTGTAACCATCTTTTATATGATAATTGATTATGGCTGCCATCATGATTTTTTTATCTTTTAAAATGCTATTCTTCTGTTGGAAACCACTAGAGCTTGAACAAACATTAATACAAGAATGATATAATCATGATTTGTTAACAAGCAGTAGGTTTTTGTATAATTTTTTGTATATCTATGGCTGAATTGGTGACCATCTTGGACCTTTTAATCTTCAAAATGCTACTTTTATGTGGGCATCTGTATTAATTTCATTATGATATCTTGATTGGTTTAGGAGTATTCATTTAGTCACACTCTCAACTTCAAAAGAACTAAAACGATGATGCACATAAACATATGGAATATATCCCTCTGACACAAATCACAAATTCAGCTAGTGATAAGTGCAATTGCCAAAGTAAACTGTCCAGGTCAATGTCTCATGTAATTTTAACTGAAGATTTCTGAATATCTTAAATCTTGACATATGTTAGTGCAATCTGATTGGTCAGAATAGGCTAGCAACATGGGGGTTTATGCTAGTTACTAGATATGATGGCCTATGATGACCTCTTGCACCTGCATGTAGCTTATGTAACTTATCCTCTTATGTAAGTTACTGTTATTCCATATAGTGAGTGTCCCCCCCTCATTTCAATATGCAATACAGATACCCTTTAGAGGAGAGTTGTTTTTGGTGGGGGGGGGGGGGGGGGGGGGGGGGGGGGGGGGGATAGAAGGGTTGGGGTAAAAGAGAGGATGGAAATAATCTGGAGGTCAACTCAGTAATATGTTTATTGAAGTATCTTAACTAACAGAGAGAATTGGTGTGAGAAAGATTTTGTAAAAAAAGAATTGTTCAGACAGCTGTTCAATGATTGCTGTTTTGAAGATGAATATTATATCTTTTATTAGCATGATAAACAAAATAAAAAATAATTAGTTATTCATTAACCAAAATTTTCAATTTGGAATAAATTAATTGCTTGGGAACAAAGGAGTAAAAAACCTTACAGTTAGTGTTGGGAGTGAACAAATTTAATCATTTTAAATGCTTTTGAAAAGGATTTGTTTGCATTGAATGATCATTATAATTATTTAGATAATCATTGTTCAGACCGTTATCAGATATAGATGATTAAACAATGTATATTTATCCCTCACTGGCTATGTTATTTGCCATATATGAAGTGTCAGGAATTATGTAACCCACTGATGGAGTGAACAACTTTTATCATTTTATGTTTTATTAAAAGGATTTATTAATACAGTCATGCTTCAGGCTGTTCGCAGATAAAGATGATTCATACATTTTTTTGTAACTGTATTTATAGTGTTGATGAATATTACAACAAGCGTATCAATACAAATATAATGACATTGATTTGATTGATCAAGAAATGTATTCTTTTCAATGAATTTCATGAAATCTAATTGAAAATTCAATATAATTGACATATTGACCATCTTGGATTCTTGATAATAAAAGAAATGCGTCTTTGTCAGGAATCACTATATAAAAAAATATTCACTTTTCAGAATGATATCTTAATTGATTTAGTAGGAGTAGTACTTGGCCTGAAATCTAATTGAAAAATAATGACTTCTATGATGACATGTTAATTGTTCCCAGAACCCCTTCAGCATTATTCAAATATCATTTAGTTTTACAGGTATTTATAAAACACATGGTATTGGAACTGGAACCTGATACAAAATACCTCTATTATTAGCTTATCATGTAGATTACTGTACATAAAAGAAGATTCTTGACTTGTTTAAATTGTTATTTGTAAAAAGTATTACTATAATTACAATACAAGTATACTTTTCATAAAGACAATTTATATACTTTCCATAAAGTCCATTATGTTCTATTTATCAATTAGGTCAGGATTACTATGCAATATACAAGCAGGCAGGGCTGCTAGCCCCAGATCCTTAAGGAGAGTCACGTAGCAATTTGTGTATTTGGCTTTGTGTACGTATATTTGGAGAAGCATCCTAGTGTGCTGAGCATGTAAACCTGAACTCTGGCTAAGACCTTATGTGCGGTATTAAAAGACTTGACGGGAGAGAACATGAATTGTTGTGAAAAATATATATAATTTCACAAAATATAGTTAGCTTATGTCCTAAATTGATTTTGTGTCAAGAAGAACTTCTGTTAGATATAGAAATGGTACAAATATGAGTAAAACACAGGAACTGGAACCTGATGCAAAATAACTCTTTCCACATACATACTCATAGACCCTACCCTAATACTATATATATAGTATTAGGGTAGGGTCTATGAGTATGTATGTCTTTCTAACGCTGTATTTAAGCGATACATGTCCCTGTGTGTCACGAGAATACAAGTCTAATTTCCATAACTCTTATTGCATACACATGGCCATATAGCATAATGCTCTACCATATCAATTGGGTCAGGTTGATTATGCAACAGACTAGCAGCTGAGACTGTGATGCTAGCAGCCTGTATTGGGATGTGTATTAGAAATGCATAGTGGACTCAACAGAAATATCTGAACTCTGGTTGACCCCTTTTGTGTGGTATTCAAAGGAATATAAGGGAGATACCATTGTTTAAAATTCAACATGATGTTTAATGTCATTGGATTTTTGCAGCTAGTTGCCATAAAGATTTTAAACAAATTAATTAATTATGTTTGTCTTTCATCTTAATGTTTTAGAAACACTTAAAAATATAGTAAAACTTGCATGACAATATTCCATATTCAAGATAATATTATGATCAGTAAGTTCAAATTAGAGAATTTATATGGTGCGAGTAATCACTTGATGAAAGCTTAAAATTTAGTAATAATGATGTGTCATCTGCAGCTGAAAAGTCAATATGGCTGCTATCGCGCCCATCTTGGATTCTCAGAACTGAAACGTCTACCTTTGTGGGAGGAATCACTATAGGTATAACATACTACAATATGAAAATGATAACTAGATTAGTTTAGGAGAAGGAGTCATTTTCATGAAATCTAATTGAAAATTCAATATGGCTGCCATGGCGGCCATATTGGATTCTCAAAACTGAAACATCTATCTTTCTATGCGGAATCACCATAGTTATAACATACTACAATTTCAGAATGATATCTAGATTGGTTTAGAAAGAGTAGTCTTTTCATGAAATCTAATTGAAAATTCAATATGGCTGCCATAGCGGCCATCTTGGATTATCAAAACTGAAACGTCTACCTTTCTGTGAGGAATCACCATGGGTATAACATACTACAATTCCAGAATGATATCTGCATTCATTTAGGAGGAGTAGTCTTTTTCCTGAAATCTAATTGAAAATTCAATATGGCTGCCATGGCGGCCATCTTTGATTCTCAAAACTGAAACGTCTACCTTTCTGTGAGGAATCACCATGGGTATAACATACTACAATTTCAGAATGATATCTACATTCGTTTAGGAGGAGTAGTCTTTTTCCTGAAATCTAATTGAAAATTCAATATGGCTGCCATGGCGGCCATCTTGGTTTCTCAAAACTGAAACGTCTACCTTTCTGTGAGGAATCACCATGGGTATAACATACTACAATTTCAGAATGATATCTGGATTCGTTTAGGAGGAGTAGTCTTTTTTGTGAAAGTTTACGGACTGACGGACGGACGGACAGACGGACAGACAGACAGACGGACGACGGACGAAGCGCCATGACATAAGCTCACATTTACTTTGTAAAGGTGAGCTAAAAAATTGTTTAAATGTAAAAAAAAATAGTATTGTATAATAACATCCTTTCTGCTGTGCTACTAAAGTAATATTCAATAACAACCAACAACTGTGCACGAAGATAAAACAGTTCACACGGGAGCAATTGTTTACATATACATCCGGGTTCTCACTTGCAGTCTTATGACAACATTGCGCAAAGCGAGACCATTTAGGCCTACATGCTGTAGCATTATGCGCACAACTTCGTTTTTAATCAGGGTCTTACGTTTTCATCAATACAAATTGCCAGTTGAATAAATAAACTACCGATTTATTGAAGGTTTGAGATGTTTGGATATTGTTTTGGGTGTTTAATCGACGGTTAAATATCGAGCTGTACTGTTAGCTTGTGTTGTTTTACATAACGAGGGCACACAAGGGGGTATCGCATCACCTACTAACACGTCACGAGGCAGTCACGCTTCAGTGCGTTTTATTCTGTTCGCCGGCCTAATTAGGCGGTGTTCTTTATACAGTCGTAATTAAGCCGTTTCTAGGTCGATTTCAGAAATTTAAAGTTGAGTCCATGTGAAATTGTTATCACTATTTCATGAAGAAGAAGAAGAAGAAGAAGAAGAAAAATATTTTATTTATGTGTCACGTGGTACATGGTCTGATTCGGACGTTGTAAAAAACATGTTAAAAAAGGCGTACCACCCGGCCAAAAGACCTATGAGACACAAGAATGTCTAAAATGAGTCACATTTATATATATATGATAATGTACATAACAATACAAACATATACAAGAGTTTTTGTGATTTATGTGATTCTATATTAAATGGTATTATTGAAGCAAATGGCATGTTTACGTCTATTATACATTTTTATTAATAGAGCGGCAAGAGGCTTAACAAACCTCTCATTACGTAATAAGAATACAAACTGAGCTGTTGAGGACAACTGTGTGAATAAAGGATTGACGCAGGAAATATCCTGCCATACATTATACCTTAGATCAGAATAAAAGTCACAATCAACAAGAAAATGTATCTCATCTTCAATTACATTGTTTCTGCAAAACTTACAAATCCTATTTTCTAAAGGCGTTTTGGGGCGGGTATACCTAATACCTAATTAGGCGGTGTTCTTTATACAGTCGTAATTAAGCCGTTTCTAGGTCGATTTCAGAAATTTAAAGTTGAGTCCATGTGAAATTGTTATCACTATTTCATGAATCCCGAAAGTTGCCATATAACATTTCAGTCCCTCTTTAAGGTTGTGACACCTGTGACCCTATTTGGGGTCACAGGGTCACCAAAGTTACAAATTAGAATCTCCATATGCTAAGGTGCCTGTACACAAAATTTCAGCTCTCTAATGTGTATGGTTCATGAGGAGAACTCGAAAGTGTTAAAAAGTTTACGGACGGACGGACGACGGTCGGACGGACGACGGACGACGGGCCATGCCATAAGCCCATCTGGACTTTCAGTCCTGATGAGCTAAAAATGCACAAAGTTTACGGTCAGACGACAGACACCATGTGCAATGCAGTAAGCCCATTGGGCCTAAAAGGGGGACTGAAATGGTCTATGGCCACTTTCGGGATTCATAAAGAGCGGCATGTAATTTGAATCAGAGTCAATTTGAATTTTCGAAATCGGACGGCAACTTGCCTAAATACGGGTTTTAAAATACACTGCCTAATTAGCCCCGGCGAACAGAATCTGTGGTCACTGAAGCGTGTCCCGAGCGTGTCTACCTACTGTGACGTAGCAGTAGGCGAGTAGTTTCACCTAATGATCATGTTTCAACGGGAAATGACACCTTTTTAATCATTCATTTAACATACAACTATTCACAATAAACACTCAATTCTTGTATATTCCGAAAGCTTAGTTATCCGACGACTCAATAACGATTTATTCAAGCCAATAATTATTGTATAAACATGTAGTATCGTATATTTCAAAACCCTATCAAATGACGCAAAACGGCGACTGCCTCGTTAAATTGGCGCCGTTATGGCTAGACATGTCCGTTTAAGTGATAATCTGATGGTCTGTTGTTTGCTGAATCTTCCATAACATACACTGACTATTATTTCCGACGGTGACAAATAACAAATCGTTTATATTTTCAGTAAACAAACCAAATATTTTCCACAATCGAATACCTAAAATGTAATTTTTTTGTGAGTTTATTGCAATATAAAGATATGTTATACGGTGGATAATTTTACCATAGTGGTTTGAAAGGAATGGAAAAGTGTGAATTATAGGTGAGGTTATATGTTATTTATTATATATTTCTTATGAAAAGATAGGCGCCACCGTGGATAATCTATAGTACGTTATGATCAATCTCCGTAGTTTTTACAACACATATCAGTAATAAAATAGTTAAACATTATTTACCAATGGTTGATCTATTCAATATATATAAGATTTCAATTCGTATTGAAAATGAAACAATTTTATTTTTGGGATCACACTGTTTTGCATATAACATTATGCATAATGATACAGTCACATCCATCAAAGTGATTCCAACAACAAAAGTAGTACAGAGTATTTCTTAGATATAATCGTACTTGCTTCTGGCCTTCTTTAATAAATCAGAATTTAACACAAAAATCGTTTGGTTTGAAGTAGGTTTGTCTCCAGACATTATGGTAGATACGCAAATGGAGACAGGCCCGGTGGGCGGGGCGTCACGCTCTAATGAGTTTTCAAAACGTTCGCCTGTTAATTTCGGCGGTGTTCTAAAAACCGGGTATAAAATGCTGATTAACCCTCACGCAGTATCGTTAATGACACCACCTTTGCGGCCATGTGGGCCTCAGAGGCCCAGACACATGCACATGCAACCAGGGCAAAAGGGTCAATATTATTTATGATGTTATGTATAATATGTCACCTATGTGTTGCAATCCTCACAAACTGATTGGTGATATGTTTATTTGAGACTCATTTGCAGCTTTTTTTGGTAAAACATTATTCGAAAAAATGTAAACCAGAATTCACGTAAGAGAAAACGCTAGATCATGTGGTTCCTTTGACCAATCGAAGGCAATCATTGTTTCAAATTTTTATATTCAATTCTAAATGGAACAAAGGTTACCATTATGTATCGACAGAGTGTCAGAAATTAAAACGCTGTCGAACGTGAAATTGAAACCGAAGTTTCACGATTCACAGTAGTCTTGCATTATAATATTCATTATCGCCATATTGCGCATTTTTGGTTCGTTCCTACAGGCCAATTCCGACCTAAAAAGCTTAAAATGCATGTGTGCATTGAAGAGTTGCCACCAAAACCTCTACATTCGGGTTACATTTTTTCTTCATTCTCTTGCCACAGAGATACAGATTATTCACATCATCACTGATTTTGGTTAAAAAGTCCATCAAATTTAAACTTTACGAAAGCGTTTGCATGAATGGGGTATTTGACCATGAAGGCCCCTGTTTTTGGTGGCTTCAAAGAACTCAATCATATGAACTGGCGTTTTACGATCATGATCTCGAACCTTAAAACTTCAGGATGGTTTACCAAAAACTCACAAATTCACCACTAACTAAAAATAACGTTACTTTGGGGGTAGTTTTCAGTTGGAAAAAGGAAAATGTTGCCATAGTTTATGCCATAGGTCAACAGATTCGGTTGAAACAGTGTGGTTTGGTTGTATACAATATATAGCACACAAAGATGTGGTTAATTGATGGTTTTGAAGAAGTTGAGAGGTAAATCACAATTTCGATAACGTCCATGAACGTGAGGTGAGGTGATCTGGGGTTTATCGCCGCTTTGAAGAGTATTTCACTTATATCGCGGCTGCTAGTATTATTGCAGGGAGAAAGCCCGCAACACCATTGTGGTTATGCATTGCGGTGAAAGCTGCGAGCATGGGCTGGAACTAGCGAACCATAGGTGGTACCCATGAATGCGCTTGCATCAGATTATTGACTGACAAAGGTAGTGCTTCTATCGATATAACTTGTAGTTACTTGCGGAACATCAGATGGCTCATTAAACTGCCTTTTTTAGTAAAGAAGTTGTTAATGCCTTCTCAAACACTAGATACAAAGCCAAATAAAACATCAACGGTATGAATTAAAGTCACAATACGCCTGAGACACACCAACAACTGGTCATTGCATTGCAGAAAGGGGGGTAGAATTGCATAATCGGGACTCCATCAATGTGGCAATTCATTTCCAAAGGGAAGTCAAGCAAGAATTTTTGCAAATGCCATGATTTCATAGGATTGACTTCAACGCCATTTTGTGATCAACAGAATAAGGAAACAAACCTAAACAGTGTTCTTGTTTTTGCTTACTCTTTTACTTTTGACATGTAAATTTTCGCTTTGATATCATTAAAATAATGTAACATTTTTTTTTAAAGGCGAAGAAATATATTTCCTGAAAAATTACAAACCGGTATGCGTTTCAGTTTTGGGAGAGTATATTATTTTTGCTATGTAAGTTTTTTTTCGGATTTTGGTTTATCTTCATCAGGAAGTAATCTCAAGGGGTATTATTTATTTATTAGTTTGTTGCGATTCTGTATATTTTGTACCGAAACAAGGGTTTAACCTGGGCCTTTGAGGCCTTAAAAAAATAATATCTTGTCTACAGTTATGACGTCATACATAGCCTTAGAAAACATACCAATGGAGGAATACATGAAGTAAGAAGTCACTTATATCAAATGTGTTGATTCTGGGTAATGTCAAACATGTAACCGGGCCTCAAAGGCCCCACGATACTGCGCGAGGGTTAAAAGCCTAATTTATGTGTGTATTGTCTCAATTATATGCTCATTGCATTCTCATAGATAATGGTACTTGAGATATTGATATATTATTCTTAGAAAAAGTACATTGCATAACCTCTTTAATGCAACTTTTTTCCGCTAATAAGAACAGAGGCTAGATCAAAGTAACTAACTGAGCTGCCTCTGTGGGGAGAGAATGTGGAAACTTCAAAATAATAAATTCTCAGAGGTTGAAATCATGAGTGGGTACATATGAATCAATGTTTTATAATTTACTCAGGCCTTACAGTTTCCGTTTCTGCAATTTCAACACCGACAGACAGAAGAACCACAATTGTATCCCATTCATTTTCACATGCGAGGAAGATATAAAGAAATGAGATAAGGTAAGGTGAACATATTTATTCAAATGCAATTTTTCATTAAAGGCAAAGCATGGATATGCATAACGCAGGAGATTATCTTGTCTTACTTATTGGAAAGACATCTCATAGATATTCACAAAAACATTATGTAATCAATGGCGATTGAATTATTACAAGTTAATAAAATTAGATAAATGTTTTATTATGGACACATCATGAATCACATATACATAAACAATTAAGTGTAATTTCTCTGACAAAATAAACCTTAGAAATGTTGATTTCTCTGACAATTACCTATTAAAATCTAAAAAACTAAAGAAATCAAAAACAGAAAAAACTAAAATAAAATTCACGTTTGAGATTGCTATCTCTTGATAAAAGATACTACAAAACAACATTTGTTCACTAAATCTAACACAAATAGTCAATGACCTGTTAGGTCAAAAAGTAAATAAATAATGTAAAATACCACAGCACCATATAGCTGAATAGAAATGCTTGATGAGACATGTCATAATGATAATGCAAATACACCTTGAAAACAGTCTAGTGTTCATATCGCTTAGAGATACATCGATATCATCGTATTCTGAGCACTTCAAAAACAGTAGACCGATGTTTTCTCTTTCTTTGCTATAAAAACGCTTATCAAAGAAACAATGGATTCACATGTTTACGCTGTAGTTGATCTGTCAATGTTTGATTCAAATAAATCTCAGTGAAATCAGACTGAACTTTTCACTTGATCTTATTACTACTGCGAGTCAGATGATCTTAGCACTTAACACAAGGTTAAACACACACCAGTCTTTTTAAAAATATTTTGCAGGCCTCTGATTGATCGAATTTCCGGGTGGGGGGAGGTTACTGAAAAGGCTTTTTGACAGAAGCAAAATCAAACAATACCAAAATCCAAAATGCAGCAAGTTACAAATCATAGGTCATATCAGATATCATTAAAATTGATGAGCATATAACCTTACTGTCCAAGAGCACTTGACAGCTATATTAATTAGCTTAATTAGCTTATCATATGATCATATGATCATAAACATGTGAGTCCCACGCATATTATGTAAAGCTGGCAAGGATAATGAATTTTTCAGGACTTGTAAATGACAAATATACATATTAAAATTCAAGCACAATTGATAGTTATAAATAGAATAATATCAGACAAAATATAATGTGTAAAGAATGAATTACTACCTTATCTAAAAAGAACAATGATAGAGATATCTATAAATGGATCCTTGTGTAAAGAGTTTGCCTTTTCTTTAAGAATTAAAGTATTTTGAAATAACAAATTTCTCCCTTCAAAAAATCCTAATGAATCAACCATAAAGACAAACCTATGTTGAGCCAAAAAAAAGGATGTTTTGTGTTTTAATTAATAAATTAGTTTTCCTTGATAAAATATATTTCACTTTTTATGCTGCAAAAATCTTAACCAACAAGCTGTTAATCTTATATCTGGTAACAAACTATTAATGTGTCACTGATCTTCATCAAACAATATCTTATTATCATGCACATAAATTGGCAAGGGGGATAATAATGACTTATCAAGAGTTATCCTCAGACATGTTGATGGTAATGTCAAACTTCAGTAACATAATGGCTTTTCAGTTCATGAGAAAAGGTAGATTTCAAAGGTAACAAGTATGTAAACAAGTAACAAATGAAACAATCCGACAAACAAATAGAAAAATAGAATGGTAAAAAGCACTACAACATAGAGTGGACTAACATATGTAACATTAAGTCTACCAAACAGACTAGCTAACAAACTCATTGAACAACATCGACATTTCGGGGCTTGAAAATTGGGCATTTAGATTGATCGTATAAAAATAGTCACAACATAGTATTGCCATTTTGCACTAAGTAATCATTTGGCTTTCTGGAAGTTCTTAAACATTTTCATGACGTTCAGATTTTTAAGTACAGTTTTAGTTTCTTGTGTAGTTAAAAACTAAAACGACCGGATTACTAAGCAGTGAGAAAAATGAGCTAATTTGTTCTTTGAAGCTTTGAACTCTTCATCCAGCAATTAACAATTAAGAGCAACCACTCATTCAAAGCAAATATACAAATGACGAACAAAGCTATAAATTATAAGTTAAACATTGGTAAAATTAAAGATCTGAGCTGTAAATAATGTTCTGTTAGGTTTTAAAATATTCTCATTTATAAATATATATCTGTTTTAGGAATCTTACAAAGATTTGATATGCAGAAATTTTCATGTCATGGAAATTTCAGCTGAAAGGGTGATCACAGATGTTTATGTTTTGATTAATACAAACACAAGCAGGTAGCTGATAATGGAAAGATAACAATTGTAGCCTGCTTTATTGAAGATACATAAGTCATGACACAAACCTAATAGGGTAGATACATTGAGTCGTGGTAGAGTTCACAATATAATACACAATATAGTTAACTGTATCATGATTCAAATTTTGGTGAATATCATTGAATAAATTATCAATATAGAATTAACAAATCAAGACTTTGTTAAAAGTTAGATCAGTGAATTACGTCATGTTACATTTACTGTATTGCGATATGTACTAATCATGACCTTAGTAATGTGATATACGTCACATTGTGAGCTACCTGTATCGTGACATTCCATAACCTGATATCAAATCTTGAAGCAAACAAAACCAAGTGCTGTCTCATATAGAACCAAACCTTATAGAAAGAGGAGTTGTTTATAGATTAGGGATATTCATCATTTATTGTAATTCTTAGACATCTTGATAATCATTTGAAAGGTAGTGATAAAAAAACCTTTAGGGAATAACATGTGTGTGTGCTTGGCATCCCTAATGATAAGAAAATTTAACTATTTCAGCATGATTTTTAAATTTTTACCAAATTTGATAGTTAATGTTAATTTCAGCAACATGTCAATAAGCTGGACAGGATCAAAAACAAAGATGAGAAAACTTCAATATTACTAAAATAATAATGAAATATCTTAAACAAACAGTTGTAAGTTACACAAATTGTTTACAAGGCAAGAGATATTGATCTATTGACTATTGACAAACTTTTCAAACAACATTATACGAGGCAGCATTGTGTCCACAAAGTAGCTAACAACAAATATTCATTTTATGGTACTTTCTTAACAAAAAAGGACATAGCAAAACGCTTAACATTCATAAACATACCTAAAAACATTTCTCTTTCTAAGAAATCAAGTATATATGTACACATTATGTAGCGTAAGTATAATTCAACATTAACTTGTCTTTTGATAACAGCTGGACGGATTAGCCGTAGTCTCTTGAGAAGATTGGATACTAGTTCCTACAATTTAAAAAAAAATTTAAATTACCTCTTGAACAAAGACATACCATGAGTAGGAAAACACACATAGGTTGTTCTTAATAATGTTTGAAAGATGGATTTGAAATATGAAACACTGATGATATGTTGAATGCCGCAGAATGAGAAAGAGTTTTATCAGTATCTTATCAGAAAATTGTGTATCTGACAAAACTTAGAAGAATTGGCAAACAACTTAAATATTTGCCCACTCTATTCATATGGTTAGAGCCATATACATGAAAGTTTATGAAACAATGAGAACTTGAACGATAACGAGAGAGTGAATTGCTGCTTTACACTGATTGGGGTATATTTCAGGCAATAGCAGTAGTGTGACATTAAAGATTGTGTGATGCTTAGTAAGAAAATAAAGATGCAAAGTCTTTTTCTTAACTGTTAAACTGACTGTTTGTCTAAATTTCATGTCCCAATTGAAAAATACCAACATCATCTTGTTTCCAAAATATTTTTTAGTCAAGCTTATATGTAACATAACCTTTTGTGTATCTGATATGTATCAAATGTAATTGCATCATTACAAGACATAATACTTTTACAGTGTTGTTCCAAGAGAAGGTCCTAGGGACGTTTGCCCACCCTTTTGGCTTGGTGTCCCTTGGAATTTTGAGAAGTAGGATACTTTTACCATTGCAAGGGGTCCTGATGTTCAGAATAGCCCAAAATGACACCCTCAGCTGATCACCCAGAAACAACACTGCAAGTTATACAATTCTTCTTCTTACAGAATGGTGTAGTGAAAGTATTTCTGCAGTACACCAAATTTGACTACGGAATGAAATAAGTTATTGCTGGCCGATGAAAGAGCTGTATAGGAGACTGTCATATCTGTGCTGGACCATCACCGTACTCTGGTGTTCCAAGACGCTGCTACTTTGTGGCAGATTCTCGGATGTCAGGTAATTATTTGGTGACGTCTTCAAACAAGCATCTGCAAGAACAAAATAAACTCATTTAAGAATTTAACAAGGTTTCCAAGATTAACAATAAGTGTGCCAATAAGATTATTTTTGAATATTTTATTTTACAATTTATTATAATGGTAAGAGGTAACGAAATTTTGTTTGTAGTAATGGGTTAATTCGGTATAATAGGACAAGTAATGTTAAAATGATTTCCCACAAAACAAATACATAATTCTGAAAACATTATACGTATATTGATATATTGTATAAAATATTGTATGAACCAGTTGAAAGGGGTTATGAGCAATAATGCATCATAGAAATGTCAAAACCTAAACAAAAGAAACCTTACACCTCAGTAAAATTTAAAAACAAAATTTATCTCAAAAGATGGTCATACTTTATATATTGCTCATATCATATGAGAATGAAGGGTTAAGCATTTGACTGGTATTTCCTGATTTGGGTTGATCGCATGGCAGGAGATTCCATTGCTTGACATAGGGGTGGTAGGGTGTGACTGATCCTGATCCATTGAACAAGGGGGAATAACTCTTGCCTCGGCATGTAGAACATCTGGGAGGAAGCCAAAGAAGGAAATCCAATGGGGTATACATTGATATAATCTTTTGATAGACAAGTGCTATATAACGTTTCGAAAATAATCGGGAAACATCAATTTCTCAATTATGATATAAATACAATGTGAAAAGAGTAGCAAATATTCTGGTTTTTAATTTTTTGATACCTTACAATATTTGCAACATGCAACAAATTATGTTTTGAACACTGAATAGGACAATATTTGTAACAGGTAAGCATAATTACCAAGCCCAAGGAAGTAAATCAGAAAACTGACAAGCAAGTACACAGAGGGCATTAAAACTGAAAATCAAACCCAACAAATTCGTCACAGGATTAGGTGGGTGGAGGAAGGGTGCATTGGGAATGACTGTGTTGCAGATGCATGTGTGTGAGGTGAAAAATGACTTAATGAAGCGATCAACTACTGATAGATGACTATGATAAATGAAGCCTTTCTATAATAAGGGCTGACAACAGAGCAGAGTTGCTTATACGGAGCATTATATTAATTCAATATCAAAACTAAAACTCAAAGTCATATTCTTAAAATATCCCTTGTTACACCGTTCGAACATTACTATCATCATTTAGTCCTGATTACTTTCAACCAGGCAATCTTTTCTATGAGCATTCAATGAATCTTAAAGGGGAAGTACTCTAGTAGCATATTTTGAAGTTAAATAAATTGATCTCACAAACACCTTTTTTTTTTACAAATTGAAAGACAATTTTTGATTCAAAAGAAACAGTTCTATAAATGAAAGTACCATGTTTCGATTAAGCTGGCGAATCCAATTTCGCTGCCTCAAATACTTTAAAGGTGTTAACATTAAATTGACTGCCAGCAGTTTTGGTTTTATCTTGATCATTTCTTTTACAGCTACGGATAACCAGGTGTTTGAACCTCTGGAGTAAAAATATTTGGCATAATCAAAGTATCTGGAAATTTGGAAAAAAACTTCTCAAATCATGCTACCACCCTTTACGGCTAAGTTGTTAGTGTTATCCTATTGATACAGATGTAGATGCAATGATTTTCAAATATTTTCTAAGGCTTAAATATGAGCGAATCCTACAATGCAGTGATGCATAAGACGCACAAGAGTGACAGGTACCTGAGAGGTGCCCCTCTGGTTGAGACGAGCTCGGAGAGGCCGAGATAGCCAGAACAGCATTGTACGAACTAAGGATATTGTTATTGTCTGAGGTTGCCTCGTCTTTACGGCTTGAGCATCGCTCTGTGAACAGAACATTACTCTTCATAGCCTTGAAACATAGATCCTAGGTATTTTATATTCTTATCAACTTTGAATTGTTAACATGCATGATTTGTTTGATTTACTTGCGATAAAATTGCATCCATCTCTCTGTGAACAGAACATTTTTAAAATATTGATCCTAGGTATTTTATATTTTTTATCAACTTTAAGTTGCTAACATGCATGATATTATTAATATACTCGTAAAAAATTGCACCCATCGCTCTGTGAACAGAACATTACTCTTCATTTCCTCAAAACATAGATCCTAGGTATTTTACATTTTATCAACTTTCAATTTTTATATCATGCATTTCTTTTATTTTCTTCACATAAAATTGCATCCATTTTTTGCCACTATTTACAACTTGTTGGCAAAATGAACCTAATTCTGCAATCGATCTACCCTCAAAAGAAATATGTTACATTGTACCAGTATCACAAGTTAAGTGAAGCTAGCATTAATAGGTTAGAGAAGCTCCTAATAAAATTTATGGATGGACCAATTGGCAATAAATGATGTACACAAATTCACTGCAAGATTTTGAATCAGTTGTGCCCCTTTGTAAGCAAAATCTTATGAATCAGTTTGTTATAAGCATATAAAAGATAGGATTGCCTACAAATCTTCACGAGACTGTTGAAAACCAGAAGCAACTACAAACATATCATAATCATATTAAACATCTTCATCAAAGTTAATTTTGGTTTGTTATTCTACCTACTAACTTAAATGCACAGCTGATGATCTGTCAAGAAACCCAGAAACACTGTAAAGAGATCTTTTAAAAAACGTTTTTCCTATGAACCGACTTATTAGTACACAACTAACATTTCATAAAACTTAAGCTCTGTAAACTAATCAAAAGGCAATCTTGGCTAAATACTCCCTGATAATCAGAAATCATTTCTGACCAATATTTACCTTCAAAGCGTCTACGTTTGAAGACTTCTTCCTCAAGGTCATCCCTCCCTCTCTTTGTTCCACTGAATCCATTCTGCGGGGGTAAATGAAAGCCGTTGGTAGCGTGGGCACCGTTTTCTACTGGCGAGTGAAATCCATTGGATACAGAGAATCCATTTTGCGTAGGATGAAAGCCATTGGTAGATTGCAAGCCGTTAACTTGTTTGTGCATAGCTCCTTCTGAACCAGTGTCCATATCACACCCCATATCATCATCCAAACTCAGGCAAGTTGTCTCCCCTTCATGAAGGACCGACCCATTATGAGCCTCAGCGTGGTTCTTCCCATTCATGTCGCTGAGAGCAGGGCCATGGTTGTTGTTATTGTTATTATTGCAGCTGTACGTGTGTATGATGTTGGCAGCCATTGCTTGTTCCTGGAATTGGAGAGATTTCTCAAGAGCGAGAGCACATTCGTTGAAGCCACTGATGGCTGCTACCTGGGAGGCTGTGTGACCACTGTGATTCCTGATGCTGTAACGATTAACAGGATTGTTGATGAATAAAACATATGTCCATGCCTTTGAAAAGTATCAAGATTAAAACCATTGTATCAAATAAGCTTGAACAACAGCCAAATCAAAGCTAGATGATTACAATAGAAACATCACAAGAGCAAACAAAATAATCAACATCAGTGTTGTTCCTAGAGGGGTCCTTGGGACATTAACAAACCCTTTTGGCTTGGTGTCCCTTAAAACTATTAGACGTAGGATACTTTTACCATTGCAAAGGGGGCTAAAATATTGCCAAAATGACCCCCTTAGCTGATCATCTAGGTTCAACACTGTCAACATGGACAAATATAAAATTATATTGTACAATCCTTGTAAGATGTCTTAACATAAGGATGACTTACAAATGATCAGAATAACTTATTTTAAGACATCAGTTCCAAACCTGATTGTTTAAAGACCTTTGGTCTTGATTTTCTGAAACACTATCCTGCTACATCAGTGTATACATGACAATGTCTCAGCTTTATGCTCCAACCTTACCCCTGATATCATTTGATAACTGGTAACTTTTCAATTTTTTTCTTTATTTTCCCCTTTAGAATTGACCAATTAATTTTCAGGACAGGCTAGGTTTCAAATCTATTTTATACACTGCCGACAGGTGGTTACTCAAATATTTATTTTACTCATGCTTTATAGCCTGTCTTGTTTTGGATGTACAGTCGAACTTGTATTAGCGGCCACCTCTATAGAGCAGCCACCTGCTAGTTACGGCCACCCTAAAGTCCCCCCCGAGCGATTTTACGTTATATTTTACCTCTATAGAGCGGCCACTTGTTAGATGCGGCCAGCGGCCACCCTAACTAAATCCCGAGCGAAGGCAAGACTTGTTAGTAACGGCCATTTGCAATCACATGACTGTCACGTGATCGGGAAGTACGCTTGATCACTCACAGCAAGTGACCTCTCGGTGTCAATAAGTGAGCGTGTGGTGACAGGTCGTAATTAACATGTTGATTAGTTAAGTTTAATTCTGTATGCGAAATATGCTCTCATTTTAGAATAAAATATGATATTCAAATTTTCTTTAGTTGTCTTTGAGTATGACTGCACACCCGAACCTCTATAGAAAGGCCACCTCTATATAAAGGCCACTTTTGGTCGGTCCCTTGGGTGGCCTTTATAGACAAGTTCGACTGTATAAACATTAGGATGGACTAACACTGACAACTATTGAATTCCCAGGTTTATACAATCAACATAGTGTTGTTACATGCACCTACCCTAGTGAACATCCATGTGAAGTGAGTAGACTGACACATTCCATGCTACCAGAACGGGCAGCCTTGTGAAGAGGAGTTTCTCCTAAGTAGTCCTGTTGAGCAAAAAATTACAAGTCAGTCTGTTGTATTTACATCAGACATCTAATAATTATTCATTTCATTGAACAAATTAACATCAGAATATCAATTATTCCATATTCTCCTATTTGATAAAACAGAAAGTTGTTTTATTTTGCAAAGCATATTTGAAACTTTTTAAAAGTATTACCCCAGGGGTAATATGAATATGAGCACTAAACTGAATGACTAGTACTAATAGTACTGTACTATGAGTAAATTATTTTCACCTCTGTAAAGGAACAGCAATTTGGATCAGTGTACACATTAGAAACTCACAGCGAATACCATTCCAGGTTGCCAAAAGTAATACTTAACTTTAAATATTCCACTCGACAACCATTTTATTATTCCAGCATGTCATGTACAAGCTAAGTGCAAATATTTCAAACCCTTCTACTTATCATGAGCTCCACTCCAGCTCAAATCAAAAGATAAGCTACTTTATACTCCTCTGGTCAAAGTTATTTTTGGAGGAGCTGTTCAAATTAACAGAGTACCTGCAGCTTCCATGTTCTCGCCTCCCTTTATTTACCTGCAAGTTTGAGTCAGTGCCTGCTTGTAGGAGCCATTGCAAGCAATGGGGGTGACCTGAGGTCGCAGCAAGGTGCGCTGGCAATACAGACTTATGACGGCACCAAACCACTGGGGAGGCGTCCACAGATAATGACACTAGCTTTCGCAGGATATCAAGCTAAAAATCAAATTAAGACTCTTGTTAGTATTATCAGATTTACCTGTCTGCTTAATGTGGCACCCAAATCTAGCAGCCGTTTTAGACAGTGCAATTTGCCAGATAAAGCTGCAATATGGGCAGGGGTTTGGTTGAATCGAAGCGTAGCAGCGTCACAGCTTGAACCATGCTCTATCAGTTTCATTAGACACTCCAACTACAACGAAAAGGCACAAAAACTGAACAAGTGCAACAATAATCAGACTTAAAAACTCAGAACAATTTATACGCAGTGAAAGAAAGCTTTTCATACTAGCATATTGTACATGTGCTGATAAGAAAATTTATAAAGGGAATAAAAAATAATTGATAAAGTAATGTCAAAGTCAGAAATGTTCGGGTTTAACGCATTCACATACCAATCAATAAGGGTGCAACGATACACCGGTGCATCCATCCTCGATAACCCAGCGCTTTCGTTCCGATAAATCTACACTACAAGCCCTGGAAAACTTTACGGGGGTTTGTCTAAAACCCAATTACTTCCCTTTACGAACATGTTATCCAATCAGAAACGAAACGCAGACACGAAGTGCGTAAACAACTCAACCGTTCGCGACATCAAGTGAGTGAGTTGGGGTTTAACGTGTCGTCAGCAATTTTTCAGCTATTTAACACGTGGATGGTGCCATCCAAAACAGAGTAGACAGATCAGGGAGAAACGGAACGAATAGGATGAGGGCAGCGACGGAAAGAAAGGTATAGTTAGAGGTAGAAAACTGGTTTTAGAAGTGATCCAATTGTTTGTTAAAAACAAGCGTTTAGCTGAGTCATTGCAAAGGGAGGTAATTGGGTTTGAGGTAAAACCCCGTTAAGTTTTCCAGGGCTTATAGTGTAGATTTATCGGAACTAAAGCGCTGGATTATCGAGGATGCAGTGCATCGCGATTACATGGCCGACGATACGATACACGATACGTTTTGCCTCTGAATCGATACACTACGATACGACCTACAGTGGAATTAAATTTCTTAATTTTAATTTTTTACCCTGTCAGTGTCAACAGTGTTTATAAAATTATTATAGACAAATAAAGTAAATGTTCTTTTAATACTTCACTATCCTGTGTTATACGTATCCCGAATATCTAGATACGTATCGTATCGCGACCCTCCTGTGTGGATGCACCCCTACCAATCAATAACCCTGGTAGAATGAAGCACCAGGATAAAAGGATATTGCAAAATATAATTTCACATAAAATTGGCCCATTTCAAATTCAGAGAAATGGGTTGGCATTGAAATTCGTAAAAAAAACAAAGTTAACTATCAAATCAGTTGTAATTTGGTGTACACACCTGCAAAATTTGAAAACAAACGGTTAAATAGTGTTTCGTTTGGTGAACATGATTACATCTATCAAATAAATAAATAGAACTGCCACCTGTCATTTGCTACAATTGCATTTCCTCTTATATCATGCACTCTGTCAAGTTATAACTAGTAATGAAACCCTTTCAATATCAAACACTTCCTGCTCAACCGGAGCATTGTAGCAACAGTGACCTGATAGGCTGCCTTAGAGTCGTTTACATACGTTAATACTTATTCTACATCAGCAAGACATGATCATCTAATCCATCATTTTGTCAACTATAAATAATTGGACATGAGAACAGCTTGGTTGCCACGGCAACTTAACCTGTAACTGTTACAACTAAGCATTCTGCTCTGGGCAGCGTTTTGCTTTTGCGCTTGTTCTAAATTTAGCTGGCCTTGTCAAAACAACACGAAAAGGAAATAAACACAACAAATTAAGACCAAGACATTATTCGAGATAATGCAATACAGTAGTACTTTTCCTAGATGTGCTGCCCAATGGGTAGGTGTCCACCCGTAAAATCCATCCTCTTCATAAAGATCAAAACGTCCGCTGCTCAACAAAGAAATCGCCATTTCCAGATCGCCATCACGAATAGCACTATGTAACGGGAACTGACTTTTCAACAGCAAGAGATTTTGGTGGCTAAATTCTTCGCTTTCTTGTGCTTCATCCATGATTGGTATTAACCGATTACGTAATCAACAGCTTAATTCATGTACGGATTAAGTCCGTGTTATGAATTTTGAATGAGGCTTATTTTCCCCCGCTAAACATTGTCCGGCAGACGACGGGTCATGCTGTTATCCGGGCACCTGCCGGTATTAACAATGAAAGTACTATGCTCCAAAACACTTACGATACTTTATTTTTCATAATCAGAAACATACACAACTACGTTTTTATCTAATTATTTTTTTAATAAGGATGAATAAAAATAATAATTTTAGAAAAACTGCGTTATGTTAAATACACTTTGATATGCAATCAAAGTAAACCATCGTTTGAATTTTACGTGAATTGTGATTAGTTGTAGCCCTAATAACTGGCATGTTCGCGCGAGATAGCGCGAGATTTAAATCCAGGAAATGACCTTTGACACAAAAATATCAACAACCAGCAAGAAGAAAAATGACCATCATATGATATGATTGTACAGAATAATCAAGAGATAGAGCTCATTCGACAGATTGTAAGTGTTTGACGTTGAAATACATGTTATTGTCAGTAAATAATTCTGATTTAGTAATGCAAGAGGGCTATGAACGTCTTTGAGTAATGATAAAAATTAATTTAAAAAATGATGTAGGCCCTATATCTATATTTTTATCACAACAAATTAAGTATTTTTGTTTGTCAATACTTTTATTGACTGATTCAACACTTGAAAACTATTAGGCATATTCTTTTCTGACATTTCAAGAGAATAAATTGTCTATAGAATTGCAATGGAATGGAAGAGGAAGAGCAATAAAAGTTTGTATTTGTAAAAAAGGCACAGAACAATTATAATTTAAATGTCAATATTAAACATCATTCTTTTTTTAGGTAGTAAAACAGGATACAATGTGACCATCTTGCATATTCCCAATGGAATATCAGATTCCCCTAGCAGGGGGCGTGGCCCTGCTGTCTGTGTTGTACTGGTATGGCTGGTTGTCTCTCTTCATCTATGTCACGGTACACCTGGCTGTTGCTTCTGTTGCTTTCTTCTACACTGTGAAATGGCAGCTAGTCAGGGGGAAGATTTACAAACCTACAACACCAACAAAACAGGTCAATCTGGCTTCCATACTGCTGCAGAAAATGATGGTGAGTTGAGATAATGATTAAAATCCCGAACATTCAAAAAGAGTCACTCTGTGAGTTGTTTGGGGTCGTATATGACAAACTTTATAAATAGATTCATTTAATCGAGAAGTATCAGAAAAACTGTTGAAAGAAAGTATAATTTTAAAACTTATCGACGTTGCATAGTAAAGAAAGGTTTGAAGTTGCGATTGGATAAGAAATTGGACAAATACATCAATCAGTCAAACATATTTTGGAAACTTATCACAGGCATTCAGAATGACAGTTACTCCTGGGACGTAGCTCAGAGGTAGAGTGTCCGCCCGTCAACAGGTAGACCGAGGTTCCATTCCAGGTCACGCCATACCAAAAGATGATAAAAATAGGGGTTTTTGCTGCCTTGCTTGACACTCAGCATTATAAGGACAGAACAGCGCATTAAGTGGCGCTGCACAGTTGCTACTGTGTGCCATGGCCACAAATCGAATTTCCAACATGTACATGTACTGAGGACAATAAAGTATTGTATAATTATTTTGAGTTGATACTGTTTGATAGGTTTAATAACTTGTATCAATGTAAATTTCGCCTTTCACAAAAATAAATATGACTACTTTAAGATTTCCACTGAAAACAAGTATTATCGTATATATAGGCCATTCTGAGATGAAGGAGTTAGATTTTGGGGATTTATGTTATTAATTATGCTATTTCTATTCATATCAAAGCAAAATAGCTCATGTCGAAAATCACTGAGTGGCTCTTTCAAAGACTGTTTTATGGACATCCCATCTTCCATTTTGAAATTGAAATTTTAAATCTTTACAATATTATTGTAATAGTATTGACTAATAATAAGACTACTTCATAATGCCTTGTAATGTCGAAGCAACGCTTTCACACTAATAAATGGAGCTTTTCACTTATCACTGTTTATGTTTTTACTGACTGTGAGCTCTTATGTATCAAGTTGACAAATCTCAATAAACCAAAATGTTACCAAGTGACAAGACTCAACTAGGTCATGTAATATTCATGTACTTGAATATATATGTATACACTCGAATGTCACCTTTGATTTATAAAAATACCCGATTAGATTGTCCCTATAAGTATGTACTGATCGAACACATGAACTTGAAAATAATCAATGTCTGAAAGATATGTCAATGAAGATTTTGAGATGTCCCCTCACTTACTGTCATGACTAAATTCACAAATCTCTACCGTTATGATTTAATTTACATATATTTATATTCAAACAGTCTTGTTTATGATATGTGAATACCTCACCACTTTACAAGAATAATAAACAAATCTGAATTAGACAAAGAATTTAACAAATTCAATAAAATAAAATGAGAATTTTTAATGTTAAACTGAATGACTCATTGCTTGCAGTTATTTTTCATTTTTATGATGGTTTTATCACTTAATATTTACACAGTTTTGTCATATTGCTAACTGTTTGCTTACATATTGCTGGATGTCCTACTCAATAATTGCTATGTTATCATTGGTAATTGGCTGTGGAATTGGAGAACGATATCCATCCTTTGCTTTCAAGTGTATGAACCCTCAAATTAGCATAACCATTTCACCTACAGGAGAAGCAGAGCGAGGTACCGGAGGTGTCAAGGAAGGTGGTCATCAGCCGGAGTCTGGACAACACCTTGCAGGACATCATGGACCTCATTACCTCCGACTTCATCCTCTCCTGGTACACCAAGCTCGGACACAACCATCAACGCTTTGTCGTGTCTGTACAGTACGTTCAGATAAATACTGCTCTCTCTAGTTATTATGATTATAAAGTGCTTATACATGTAAGAGAGAAGACCCTCTAGTGAGGGCTTTCCGTCAAAGTGAAGTGGACAAGGGGGAGGGCTTTATTTGTTTTTGGATATTTGAACAAGGAGGTAAAGGGACGAGAAAGATTTGTAAGCCCAGATAATGACTAGCTGGGAGGAGTTTGTAAGCTTTGACAAGGCCCTCCTGCCCAGATATAATCTGGATGTACAAAGCCCTCCCGTTCACAGCCGGGATCTTCTACGGGGATAAAAACTTACTTAAAAATGTGTTAACATTCACAGTACGTATATATAAAATATTGGATGCAATGAGCACTATGACTATCACCATTTTGACTTCATCATCTGGTATGCCAAGCTGGGACAAAAACAGCATCGTTTTGTCGCCTATGTACAGTACATTTAATACAATGTACCATTGTTATTTTATGGTTAATATGATGATAAAGATAATGTGATCATTTTTAATATGGGATACACTGAGCTTCTGTTGTCTAGCTACTCAAAGAGATTTTTAAAATGGTACTAAACATTGAAGTAACATTTAATTCATTAAAGAAATATCTTTAACTAATTTAGTTAATCTTTTATCAATGTCATAATATTTTTTTGATAACGCTTAGTGTTTGAAAAGTGATGAAGCCAATGCTGGTAGTGTAATTTGAGTTTTGACGATGTTTTCAGAAGCGACATGTGGCAGGCGATTGAAGAGCTGAGTAGACGTCTGTCAAAGATTGACTTCATGAAGCTCATTACACAGGAAGTGGTAGATCGACTCTCCGACCATTTCCGGGACATCAGAGAATCAGCAAGAAAGTAAGATTTGAATTAATTTTCGTTGTTCATCCTTTTACATACATAGTCAAAGCAAATTTTCTTAATTCCTTATACCCAAAACATAGAGTAGAGTGAGATACCCCATTGTTTGTGCTGCATCCCTGGTTGTATGTCTTGATACAAGCCTTGTAAATATTTTTGTGCTTTCAGACCTGTGAAGGAGAGGAAACCCAAACTGCATTAATAATAACAATAATAATGTGTGTGTATATCAGGTTACAAATTTTTAGTGTCTTCATGGTTTCGTAACTGGTCCATTGGCATGAGAGGCCAGCATGCTAACCCCTACACCACTTTGCTCCTCTGTGCATTGAGTTTGAACCCCGTTGGAATCAAGATTTTAACACCTTATCCTCTGAGCATGGTCAAAATAAAGCAAGACCATGCTGCATCCTGCTTGCAAATCTAGATACTGTGACATCCCAGTTATTTAATTTCTACTTCCAGAGACGTAGAGAAGAGTGATCCTCCCCCAGTGTTTGTACTCCACCCCTGGTTGCGGAGCGAGGAGACGGAGGTGGCGTACCTGCGCAAGGTGTGTGATGTGCTCCTCATCTGCCTCCTCCCTCCCTGCTACAAGAGGTGCCACAGCATCAGGCATCTCATCAGGGAGATTGTCACGGCAACGGGTGAGAAATAACTTTAGTTATGAAATTAATTTATGAATTAACCCTGTTCTCCCCTCCCTGCTACAAGAGGTGCCACAGCATCATGCACCTCATCAGGGAGATCGTCACGGCAACAGGTGAATAAACTTTAGATATGAAATGACTTTATGAATTAACCCTGTTCTCTGCCTCTTGCTACAAGAGGTTCCAAAAAATCGGACACCTACTCAGGGAGATCGTCACGGCAATGGGTGAGAATTAACATTAAAATTGTTAAATGATGTATGACCGACACTGGTTGTTGGTTCAATCATTTATATATAACTTCGGGATTACAAGTCACAATAACAAAGGCGCGCTCTGGTTGCGGCCATAGGTGGTAATGAGAGCATAATACTATAATCGTAACCGGAAGTCGAAATACAGATTCTACAAAGATTAAATGACTTAATTAACTATTTCAAAATGGTCTCATCAGTGTCACAGTCAGCACAAAGGGAGGTCTAATGAGGATGGACCCTAAAATGAAAAAAACATTTCATGAAGATCCGCACAATGTCACAGGCAGGCCCATAGCACCAGTTTCAGAAGAAGGGGGGGAGGGGGGCAAACTTTTCATTTATAAAGCTCAGTGAGATGGGGGTCACTTATGAACAGTAACAGTAAAACATGATGTCACATTAACAAAAATGAAATGTTGTCCTAGGGCTTCAGATTATGAGACTTGTAGGTAATAATAATTTATTATTTATTTATTATTTATTGGAATCCTTCTTGGTAAGGAGTCCCAGTGTGTGTTATGATGGATGTAATAATTATGATATCAAAGGATTACAACAATTCACTGATGGAGCAAAATATTCTCTTTAACTTTATACTGATATGATGTGTATCTATTCCAGTCCTGAAGCCGTCTATCGACCTGATCTGCGACCCTGACTACATCAACCAGAAGCTCCTCAGTTACCTTGACTACCGCGAGAAGCTCTCGGAGGATACACGCCGCACCTATACGTACGCGGCTACTTACGAAGACTTTGTCAAGAAAATAGAAGTTTGCGAGGATATTGAGCATCTCAAACAGATGAGGTAAAAAAATAATTTCCCTTTTCGCGTATGGCAACGGCATTATACTATTGAGGAGTGTTGAGAAAGCTTTGGAGAAGAGACAAAACTCGTGGGTGGGGTTGTAGTTGGGGATGGAGGGTGGGATGAGCAGATAATTTGAAGCATTAGAGGTAGAGAACCCTGGGTAATTGCCTTATATAGGTAATAAAAGTGACGTACTTCCGGTTGAGGTGATAATGAAAAATAGGTTGCACATAAAAAACGAAAAGAAATACATGTGAATGAAAATAAGTAGTTGTTGCTCAAACTAAAATTATCAATTCTCATTTAGAAATTTGTAACTACATTACTAAAAAGTAATGAATATGAATGTTTGAAATAGAAGGATTCCAAGTATAAAGTGTTTTCTTGATATAAAATGGATTAGCTGTGTAATGAGCAATGTTAGGGGTAATCAATCCTATATTATATTTAAAAGTTTTGATTTCTTATACATATCATGTAATGTATTATCATTTCATAAGAAAGTAGAAGTCTTGATTTGAGTTGATAAAATTTGATAAAGTTCGTTTGAGATTATGATGATAAAACCTTCTACTTTGAAAGTATTTTGATATAATTTGAGTGAGCAAACTTCAGACACAAGTAGAAGTCTTGATTTGAGTTGATAAACTTTGATAATTTGTTTGAAATTATGATAATAAAACCTTCTACATTGAAAGTATTTTGATATAATTTGAATGAGCAAACTTCAGACATACAACAGTGATGTTCTATTGTTTTTTTATATGAAAGTGATAAGAAAATATTCCTTCTTAAAGGTACAACATTATGTCAGAGATTATGCATGCAACAACTATCAACAACCTGAAGAAAGCACAGGGAATTAAAACTGGTAAGCTTTTTATCTAAAAGCCATCAATTGATAAGTCTTATCAAAAACTTTGTTTCTTTTGCACTGTAGAATGATCTAGATAAGACTCTTAAAGCCTTTGAAGTAGGCCTCTGAGTATTGAATAAAGATTGATTGATTGATTGATTGATTGATTGATTGATTGATTGATTGATTGATTGATTGATTGATTGATTGATTGATTGATTGATTGATTGATTGATTGATTGATTGATTGATTGATTGATTGATTGATTGATTGATTGATTGATTGATTGATTGATTGATTGATTGATTGATTGATTGATTGATTGATTGATTGATTGATTGATTGATTGATTGATTGATTGATTGATTGATTGATTGATTGATTAGTGTAAACTTATCATGGTTTCGATGCTCATCACATGAGTTGCAGATTGAAAAGGGTATATATCTAAATATAAAAAAAGAAAAGAGATTATGTAAATCATGCAATATTAATCCCTTGGAAGATGAATAACATTTCTGCTCATTTGTCCATTATATGATAATCTACGTAGAATATTGCTATTAAGAAACACAGTGTCAAATCAATCTTCATGTTCAAGCATTCTTTATTTTTTTAAAGATAAATCTGATATTTTTAACTCAATAATTGTTAAATAAATGTTTAAATTTATTTCATTTTTTTAATACTTATTTGCACATCATTGCACTGCGTGTCATGTTTGCATGATTTGTCCTTGTTTAATGTTTTGACAGCAAAATCATCCCTGCATGGTAAGTTAGTGAGTTGGTGTAGCTGTCATAGTCGTTTACAATCTTGCTAAAATCATTCTATATGTATTTCTCTATTTCTGCTTGTTGTTCGTCTTGGTCATCTTTTAGCTTGTAGCAAAGATATTTTGACTTAGTGGTGTTTGAAAAAGGTTTTTTGGTTGGAAAACGATTAAATCGCATTAAAATCAGACTTTGATCTAAATAAATTTCGCTCAACAGTTTTGATTGATTATACCTTTGCTGAGCATTTCTTCAAAAGGTCATGTCCAATGACTTTGTCTGTGACCATACGCTTTTAATTGTATAATTAACCAATCACAGGCTCACTTACAAACTACTTAATTCAACATTAGTATTGACACACAGTTTTGACATCCTGAGCCTATTTGGGAACCTTTCTTAGTGTTAATGTTAGTGGTTGGTACTGATACAATCTAAGCACAAAGCAATCTTCGAATATCTTCAATAATAATTTCACTGATACCAAACACAAAGTCTGAGATTCTTGTGAATTGGTAATAAGAAGGGCTCTTAATCACTCTGAATAAATTTAGATCAACAGGTTTTTATAGTAAGTCATACTGTTGATTGACCGATAAGGTAGGCCATCCCACTGAACTCTGACATAGTCCCTCGGCCAATCAGAAAAGATGCCCTATCTCGCTTATAATGCTCAACAGCTTAACAGCACTGTTTTTGAAATTTATGCTGTGTGGAGGTCATCTTCATTTGGAAAACACTGAGCGACCATATCAATGAATAATCTGACTGCTGGGATGTATTTTAAAATTATGATTATTTACTTTGAAATGGTTAAATGTAGTTTCTAGTTGTCAATGCCAAATACTGATTGTAAATCGCACAAAACTTACATGATATAATAATCACAAAATAAGAGGATGATTGATGTCAATACTTACAAAAAAAATGCATTTAAGGGGAGGTAACTGTTTTATCTCGAAAAAATTTGATTGATCGTTTCGCGTCTTCCTTGGTTGCACATGAAAGGTCTTTGGGATGACATCCTAATAGAGTATGATAGATCAACAGACCTGGTCTGATGAAGGGGGTCAAACAACCCCCGAAACGTCACATTCAAACTTTGGAAACGTTTCTTTTTGTACCGCTATGAATCATTTGTTTGAACCGCAGCTATGTCTATTTAATGTTTTTCCTCACTCCATAGTGTAGGTTAGCATCGCCCCTGCCCTAATACATGTACATGTATTTAGAAATATTGAATTATTGATCTAAATTTATTTAGATTAGATCTTAATAGAAGGTATTTTATTGGATCTTCATAGGATGTGAAGTTGTGGTGTTGAACATTGTGTTGTTAGATTGATTGATCACTTAGTGATTTTATGTGCTAGCTATTCCTTTTCAGAATCGAAAGAATGGAAGCTTCTTTTGCCACTTTGCAATAACATCTTTCAGTAACTGTTTGAGGCTATACTTTTTACTAACTGTCCATATTCCAGTGCTCTAGATAATTTTTATTTTGGTAACAAAAGTATTCTTGATGTATATAGTGTACATCAATATAACCGACTTGCCTGATTTCGGACAATTGGGTATTTCATATGAAAAATCAGATTGTACTCTCAAGATTTAACATAAATTGCTATTTCATTGCATATTGACAAAATCTTTTAAATGTTCTCATTCTAATGAACATGTTTAAAGCACTAGATAATTTTATTTTTTAGAGTTATGATATCCATTTACACATTTAAGCTATTTGATTCCTTTTGGTTTTAAAGAAAATATCTGTGTATTTGTACTCCAAGCCATTCAAATAATGATAGATGTAAATACACAGGAAAAAATACGATACTGTCTTTGTCATGATCATAAACCTGCTTAATAATTTTAAGCATTAATTTAACTAATTGGGTTTATAAGGATTTTTGTGTTTAAAATATGCAGATACACAACTTATCTGGATTCTGGAGCACTGATATTTGCAAGTGTTAATTCAGGATTAATGTGTTTAATTGCTTACAGTATGACAACAGCTAACAAAATAGTTTTTCCAATATTCGTTTGTCTTATGATACAAAAGATATATCTGAATACATATATTGGTTCTTTAAAATCTAACAAGCTAACATTTTATTTCATATTGAAGCTATGGAACTTTATCTCTAATCCTCTAACTTATATTTAAATTCAGACTTGTACATGTTTCTCTTTGTGTCATCAAAAATAATCTTTTAAGTTTCTGAAACTCCAACTGTTTCCATATCTTGCCTTTTGTCTTCCATTTTCATATCAGTTGTTTTGTCAATGGAAAATAAATATCAGATATAATATAAGTTACAGATTAGGTTCCCATTAGTCTGTTTTCTGGAATTTGAAAACAATGAAAGAAATGTTTGTGTATGTTTTGTTCTCTGTATGGAAGCTGTGTGTTTTGAAGGCAATTAAGTATCACAACTTTGGTAAATATTTGTCTTTGTAATCTTGTCGCTGTCCTTCATTTATCTGCATTTTGGTGTCTTCAAGCCATAACGTCTGATTATCTTTAGACATTTTGAAATGTATTATTTTGTTTATTTGTAGATGTTTCCTAAAGAACAATGACTATATACTATAACTCCCAAAGGTTTACTTTACAAGCTTGTTTTAACATATGATTTTTGCTGAATATCCATCTTAATCTGAACCCTATTTGCACAGTCTGATTAAAATCGACTGTGATTCGAGGAAAAAAGTGTAAGAACCTCACCCAGCCCGGCTTTCCTCTCATTCACAGTCTGAAGGCACCCCTATTGCCCGCATGTTCTGACACAAGCTCATCTAGCCAATCGAAAGGAGCGCAGTGAAAGCTTCGGTATCCCTCAGGGGCAGGTAACTCCAGTGTACCATTCGTTATTCATAATGGCCGCTAAACGCTATTTAAAAACGAGGATGTGATTGGATAGCTTACGACTGGGTCTGTCTGCGCTAAACTGGTTATAGCAACACGCGATAGAGATGGGTGCATTCAGACCGAGACGGAGAGGATATCCCGAATGGTTCGAGCCCCGATAGAGACAATATTTTTGATATTTTATTCCTCGGAGCACTGTCGATTTTAATCAGACTGCTTATTTGCATTTCTATAATAAAACCATTGAAAATGCATCAGAGTATTCATTTTGATATCATTTTGAAATAAAATTTTCCAGAGAAGGAAAGTTCACCAAAGAGCACAACTAAAGGAGAGTTACTCAAGGCCCGTAATCTCAAGCGCTACATCAATCAGGTAAACATGCCCATTAGCTTCTAACTCCAAGATTCCAATTTGGATCTGTTTCAAAACTTCATTTGTGAATAATATTTTCCATCTCAGAAAAGTGTGACAAACACTTTCACCTGTTTCTATTGTCTGCTTTTATCTTGGTCCAGTTTCCAAAACTACTACATAATATCATATATGACTTTTATCTTGTATGAAAATGAAACTTCTTTTGGTAAGGCCATCCATATTGTTTTTTGTGTTTCTTCTCCTAAGTCCTTCTGGGGCAATTGATGGGTCAGCGTGAGATGAGAGACACAGATTGGCATGGATTGGCATAATGTAGTGTCATAGCATATGGTTCTGTGCATAGTTCAGTTAACCACTTTCAGTTAAGTTGAGCAACAAACGCTGCAGTTTGTTGTATGAATGGGTAATCCGCTTTATTGCTTGATCAATTTAGAATTATAAGGAAGATTCCCTGATAACTCAAACTTACATGGTTGGAAAGTGAAACTTGATATATAGCCAGTGAAAGCCTTCATTAGTACCTCAATTGCATTAATTCAAAGTATTGATCATTATAGTTTTGTTATCATTATCATATTTTATTACCTACAAGGGCAGTCATATCGAGGTTCATATTTTTCATTTGTTGCCCTAGGGCAAAATATCACTTTTTCATTGTGACGTCACGTTATAAACAATGGTTCATAAACGGTTCACCTATGACGTCACAATTCATACGGGCGCCCTCCCGCAAGTCTGTCTATGCTGAGAAATGGGTTTTGAGCATTTTCTTCAATTTAGGGACTACGGTAATAAACAGAATATTATATTCGTGCCCATGACATACTATGTTTACGGCACTTGTACCTAAATATCAGTATATCCCTCGCTATCGCTCGGGAAATACTAATATTTAGCCACTCGTGTCGTAAACATAGTATGTCATGGATACTCATATAATATCCTCTATTTCCCTCCCCCCAGCTGACGGTGGCCAAGTCCCGTTGTGAGAAGCGTATCCAGGCCCTGGGGGGGCCAGACTACAAGTACTACGGGGGAGGCAACGATGCTGAGAACCTCGCTACATCCCCCATGCCTGGCCAGAAGGTAACACAATTGAAAACTGCCAGTACTACAGTGTTTCTGAATTCATATTCAGGCACTCTATTCTTTTATGTGTTTCACATCTTCATTTAGCATTGCCCTTTGTTCCATAAACTCAGACTGTGTCTTCTGTGTCTATGTTTCTCAAACCAAAGTTACTTACAAACAGTATTTTCACAGAATCATATCAATTAATAATATTAAACTTTACTATAATGCCTTGTTAACACATCTACAGCAAGGCTGCAGAACTGTGTGTTTATGCGAGTCAAGATGGGTGTGTCATGGGCAGTTGGCCGCTAGTTCGATCATCAATAGCGATGTTGTTTGACTCTGAGATTGTTAGTTTGAATCTCACAAGAAATTTGACCGAAAAAAATACATGAAGTATTACATATAGAGTTTTCTAAATATTATAGTGCTACATTTGTTAACTATCTAAATTTCATAAATCTCTAAAGTGTTTTTATATTTGGCTTAAACTTTAGTGAAACTATTTTCAATTGGCAGGTGCTTTCCTTCAAGGTGATAATGGAGCTAGGACAAGCTCGCGAGTACTTCATGAAGTACCTGAAGAAGGAGAACCAGGAGTCACTGCTTGGGTAGGTCAATATTGTCAAATTCCTCGGCAATGCCTCTGTCTTAACCCTTAGGTCCCTAAGTTTAATGGCACAAACTACATGCATATGATGTTGTTATCGATTGTTTGCTAGCAAATACCTTATATTTGGGAATGAAGTACAAGTCAAGTGCGCCGCTTATGGCTGTAATACTGCCCAAGCAGCGCTAAACAATAACTCACTCACTCACAAGTCAAGTGAGATTATTTGAACATATATGATACTAAATAATTTTTTGACACCAAGCCCCCCAAAATGTTTGGATATCACTCAGTGTCACTAAGATAACATCTTGATTATAGCTAATTGATGAGGTTTTTATTTTGTTGCATTGATGTAAAGCACCTTCATTAAGGTAGTTTGATTTTCCTGTTTTCTGCTTTTTCAGATTTTGGATAGCCGTTGAAAAACTTAAAGCAGCCAGTAAAGTATGTATAACATCATGGATTACAATATAGTGGTAGATAGAAAATGAATTCAATCAAATGAAGTTTTGTTAATATCTAAAATAACATTCAGGCCTCTCTTTGAATGTGTCTAGACAACCTGTCATGCCTACTGATATGAAATGTCAAACGATCCCTGAAGCGTAACATCAAAATGTTGAAATTTCTTCAAGTGTTCTAACCGTGTTTTGACAGTATTCCCCCAAACTTACTGTAAATCCCTTGTAATGTTATGAATCATTGTTTTGATCCATAGTTATTACACTCAATGAACTTTCTCATCCGATAGCATAGGTCAGCACCTCCGTTACCCTAAAACAGACTTTAAATTTGTGAATATTTGTTAGTAAGATCGCCTTTAGTCATTTTCTACAAAATTATTAGCTTTATGTACTACTTTCCCCACTGCAGGACAAGAGACACCAGGTAGCCAGTGAGATCTACCAGCAGTACGTATCCAGCAGCTCCACCGCCGTCAAACTAGACAAGGCTATCATCAAGGGCATGGAGATCTTCCTCATTGGGGACAAGGTGGGTCGGCCTACTGGGAATGAATATTTTTAACCTACCTTAAATAACACTTATGCCACTTTCCTTTCTTGATGAGAGTGAAAGTCATTTCGTGCAATACAGTTTACAAGATGTCAGATTACATAGCTGCTTCCTGCCCTACTGGGCATGCCCGGGAATGACGTCACATTCTGGAAAAATCAATTCTTCTTTCTCACTCAGTCAACACAAGTTTTTGTTACTTGTTTGCAATCAGTGATAGGATTTTAGATCATTTAATCGAAAAGTTTGTTAAGTAAGAATGTGATTTTAAGAAAATGGGGAGAATGTGGTATAACTCATTACATAGTACATGAAATGAAAATTGTATCTTTTTGCAGGGTCCTGACTTTTTCTACGATGCCCAGAAGCAGATGTACAGTATAATGGAGGAGAAACACTACCCGTCCTTCATCGTGAGCGATATGTACCACCAGTGTATCTCCTCTATGGAGGATGAGGACCATCTAGAAGCCATGTCAACAAAGGGTGGGTACCAGCGACTTGTGTTGTTTGTACTATTTCCATACCTGAAGGTCTGTTAAAGTAAAGTCACGTACACCACCTTTGTAGACTCTCTCTGTTAGACATGTACCACCAGTGTATCTCCTCTCATCTGGAGGCCATGTCAACAAAAGGTAGGTAGGGCTAGAGTTTCACCAATCACCCAATAGAATATCAACAAATCTGGTGTTGCAGCTTAGCTTTTATGCAGAAATCAAGTGACAAAGACCAACCACAAGCCAAGAAAAAAGTATTTAAAGTGTCATCTCAAGTCAAGGCATGTTGTTGTTATTGAGAAAGAGGTGTGAACATTGATATTTTTAGGTCCTTATTGAGTCATGGGCATCTTTTTTTTACACAAACCAATTTAAGGCAGAAATTAGAGTTTGTTATAAAAGATCCTGAAGCATCTATCAAGCCTGTTGCTGTACAAGAAAATTAAGATATTTAGTAATTCAAGCCCTCCAGAATTTCTCCAATAGAACAGATTTCATTAAAATAATGCTAAAGCCTTTACATATTCTAATTTGTCCTTAGACGAGTTGTTTCTTGAGTCGAAGGATGACATTGACCCAAGCGAGAGCCCGACGGTCATGTTTGTGGACGAGTCATACCACGCTCAGCAGAAGCTTCAGCAACTGGACGAGAAGCTGGCCAATAAGATGCAAGCACTGCAAGCGCTCAAATCTAGTCAGAAACCTGATGAGAAGGTAAGTTACAGTACAATATTAGGTTATACTAACCCTATATTTGTGCTTTTTGTTTTTTGCCCTTAGGATTTGAGGTGACATGATCACTTTTGTTCTTGCCATATAATCAACATGAATACTCATTAGTCTGTTAAAAATGACTAGAACGTTTGTTAGTTGTTACATTGCATTTAACTCTAATCTTACCTTTTGTTATATGCGATCCTTGTTACACCATATAGAAAGATATTTTCCATTTTATCATTTCCTCATCTTAAACTATCCTTGAATTCATTGTTGTTCAATATTCTAAGCCATGATCCAAGCTCATGCTTCAAGCTGCATCCCTGCCAAGTTTAACTATTTTTTAATCTTTGTTTCTCATTTCCAATCCTAATTCTTCACACATACTAAAATAATCCAAATTTGTATCACTTATGTTACTGGTTATCAAATACACACAATACATCGTAAATACAACTTTCACTATTTTTTTCAAAAATATAAACCCTACTAAAGACACTCCAGTTGAGACAGAAACCTGATGAGAAGATGTTATGCATACAAAAATATTCATTATATCGCTATTTGGTTAATAGTTGGAAATGGTTCTCATTCATAACCCAATTGTTAATGAAGCATATTTTATTATTTACACTTACAAGTGGCGGATCCAGAGGGGGTGGGAGGGTTCAGGGGATCAGGCCCCCCCACCTTTTGAAAATCAGTTATGGATTCAAGTCAAGAAAAATATACAATACACCCAGCCACATCTGATGACAATTTCTGAATCCAAACCCGAACCCCTCCTTTAAAAAATCCTTGATCCGCCACTGCTTACTATATTCTCCACTATCTATAATTTCATTCTTTATTTCATTCTTTAATCATCCTCCAAATTTCACTCATCTTCAGTGGTCACAATCTGAACAATTTCACTGGTGAATCAATCTTTACTCATACATTTTCACAATCTTAACAATTCTTAAAATTTCCCTCATACTGGTCATTTTCTTAACCCTCCTCTCTCCACAGACGAAGAAGGTTGGCGAGGATATAGAGCAGGAGATAGACAAGTTCCGTGAGGAGAGACGCAAGTTGGAGGCTCACATCGCTCGCACTCAGCTGTGGATAGATCACCAGGGTAGCTGGCTAGCACAGGTCCACAATGCAGAGGTGGGTAGAATACAGAGATGACAACTTTTATGATCTTGATTACACGTTTTCATCAATTAGGGTTTGCATTACTGTAGAACAAAGAGGAGGGAGGGGTTTTATCACGACAAATCTGTAGCTTAACTGTGGTAAAGGACCTATTCATTTAGAAGTGTTAAAATCAGGAAAATACAGAAACGCCACATGGTATAGCCACTTAAAAGAGGTGAATAGTACACAGAAGATGGCTTGTATTGGAGCACTTTTTCATCAATTAGGGTTTGCATTACAGTAGAACAAAGAGGAGGGAGGGGTTTTATCACAACAAATCTGTACCTTAACTGTGGTAAAGGACCTATTCATTTAGAAGTGTTATAATCTGAAAAATACAGAAACGCCACATGGTATAGCCACTAAGATGAGGTGTGTAGTACACAGAAGATGGATTGTATTGGAGCAAATATCATATTATGTATGCAACTTTGTTTTGGACACAATTTTCAATGATTTTTCATGATAACAATAGCATGATGTCATGAAACAACGGTCACAGGAGTAAAGTCAATATCACTTTCTGTCGACTGTCACATGACCGGATCTCGACCAATTGGATTTCCGGAAAATTACGCTCACATAATAAAGGGTTATCACTCTGTTGCAGGTATCCCAATCCGGTACCGACCGCCCGGCGCCGTCCTTCATCCTGGTTATCTACCTGCGTGGAGCTCAGCCCGGGTCACATGACCTGCAGGACAGCTCGCAGGGCTGGGTCGTGTCACGCTCGCTAGACGACTTCTACGCAGTCCATGAGAAACTGGTGCAGGTTTGTAGATATGAATGTTCAATGTTAGATATGCAGAGATGTTAGTATATTCTTATATGAAATAGTTGAAGGAAAAGGATGCAAGTTTTATAATGATGGTATGACTCTTTTAAGTTGTGATCTGGCTATGTGCAAGGTACTTATTTGAGTTTCTTTTTTATCATTTAAGAAATTTTTTTTAAATTTGAGTTACTTTGTTCAATCTTTGAGTCATTTTGTTATCATTTGAGAAACCCTTTAAGTATTCCATTTTCAATAAACTTATGCCTCAAAAATGTGAAAAATTTATATTTTTAATACTTACCCCACTTCAGATATTGCATATTACCTATACTTCCGATAAAGAGATTGGAAAACGTGTTGGTATATGTCATCTTAACTCCGTATTGTATACAAATGGATCATGATGTATACCAACGCGACATTGTACCGGAAGGGACGAGTCCAATCCGTCACGTGACCACGTTAGAAAATCACATTCCATGCTTATCGCTTCGCGATTGTGGACGTGTTCTAGGATATCATACTTTCGTGGTTCTATTTCTAAGTTAACTTTTTTTGTTCCTGTTGCCTACGGTATGTTTCCTTTTTGTCATCTTTTTGTGTGATGTGAATAAAGAAGTACGGTAAACCTACCTGTTGAATTCGGCATTTTCGACGAATTTCCGTAGTTTTTCACACTTTGGTGCACTTCAAGTTCTTCTTTGTGTCGGATATTACCTTAGTATCCTTGGTAATATCCATTTATATCACTCTTGCACCCTAATTATCCCTAATTTCACTAGAATTCACACCTCCAAATTCCTCGTGTTTTTCTTCGAGTTTCGCACTTATGTATTCTTGCGCCCCTCGCACGTGCGTTCAAATTTTCCCTTTTCAAAGGTTTTTTGCCTGTTTTTTGTATTATCACCCTTCCTTATTCAATTCAATTCAATTCTTTTATTTCGGTAAAAGGCCTTAGGCCCACGTACAAAACATATATACAAAACAAGACAATTATATAAGAGAGAACATTGAAAGTACATTGTAAGTTAATTTGATGATAGAAACATTGAGCGTAGAGCGAGTGCATCTCTAATAAAACATGAGTATGATGAAATAATTTCTAAGTTTTGATGTTGTAAAACATTTTGAAGGTAACATATATGATTATTTTCAGGTACATTTAGGATATATTTCTTTCTTAATTCACTGAAACAAGGACATTTGAATAAAAAGTGTATTTCGTCTTCAATTACATCATTTTTACACAGTTTACAAAATCTTAAAAATCTAGGTATTCCTTCTCTTCTTCCTGTATTTTTACGTATTGATAAGGCACCTATTCTTAACAAAGTTATTCTACGACGTGCTTCTTTCGATTTAATTGTTGTGAGATAAGGTTCTATACAAAAAGTGCGTTTAATGGTAGAATATAAATCTAAAGAAGAACTTGCATTTATGTCAGCAAATATGTTTTGTACACAACAATCATTTATTCTTAATACAAAATTACGTAAAAATTCATTTTTGTTGCCAACACCCTGGGCTTCCCACACATAACCAAAACCATACATAAATAATATCTTTTTAACATTAGAAGCCCACGTGTTACGACCTACTGCTTCTAGCTTACACATCATTATATAACATTGCTTTGGATATCTCATTTCATGATACTCTAGTAATTTAAACCAGTATTTGATAACTCTTTGAAGGGTGTCAATATATACATAATTTCGCCCACACTCAGCAAGCACAGCAACATTTGAACATTTATAACTCACACCAAGAACATATTTACAAAATCGAACATGAAATCTTTCAATAATTTCCCATTTGTTTACTCCCCAAATTTCACAACCATACAATATAATTGGCTTTAGCTGGACATCAAAGATTTTAAAAAGCACAGATGGAGAAATATTTTTCAATCTTAAAGAAAATAATTTGACTGATGCCATTGCTCTATTAGCTCTCATAACTAAATTTTGTACATTTTTAGACCAAGATAATCTGTTTGAAAATGTTAAACCAAGATAATTATAATATGTTGATACATTGAGTTTAAGACCATCCATATACCACTTTTCATAAGCTCTTAATTTTCCTCCATTTCTAAATACAAGGATTTCTGTTTTATCAAAATTAATAGAGAGACCCCATGTTTTGCAAAACTGCGAAAGTACATTAATTCTCTTTTGTAAGCCTAAAACAGAATCTGAGAACAAGCATAAGTCATCGGCATATAATAACATGAACAATTCTAAAAAATCTGAGTCAACAAAAATACCTCTATCACAATCTTGTTCCATAACTGTTTGTATTTGATTTATAAACATGGAAAATAACAAAGGACTTAAAATACAACCTTGTCGCACGCCACTGAGACTGTCAAAATAGTCGGAAATAGTGGTTTGTGATAATTTTACGCAGACTTTGGTTTTTGAGTACATATCCATGATAATGTCCAACATGTAACCGTGAATACTATTTGTTGCAACAACATGCCATAAAAGATATCTATTCAATGAATCAAAAGCTTTTTTAAAATCAACAAATAAACAATAAAAACGACCTTTGGATTTAGATAAATATTTCTGAATAAGACTTTGTAAGGTAAACATATTGTCAACTGTCGAGTAGCCCTTTCGAAATCCACACTGTGATTCTGGATATTTATCAAATTCATCAATAAAATGCTTCAATCGACTATTCAGTAGAGAAGTAAAAACTTTCCCAAGTATGTCCAAGAGGGAAATGCCTCGGTAGTTATTAACATCATTAATGTTACCTTTTTTGTGCAATGGAAATATAATACTTTTCGACCATTGCTCAGGAAAATTACCAGATTTAAATATACAATTAAATAGTCTACTAAGATATATCGTAAATATTTGCGAATTATGTCTAAGCATTTCTGGTACAATTCCGTCTGGTCCAGGACTTTTCTTTAACTTTAGGTTGAGAAGTGCTGTTTCAACTTCCTGAGGTGTTATATCATTATTGAGAATATTGTTAAAATCATCATTATTACAGTCATCACAAAAGACAGAACGGTCAGCATGCATGGCCATATACTCCTTGGAAAATTGTACAAAATCATCATCTATTACGTTGTCACTGATATTCAATACTGATCGAAAATAATCAATCCATTCAGTACTGCTGATACTAGAAGTTAACTGCACAGAACGTTTACTAAAATACTGGACATGTGACCAAAATGACTTTGCGTTATTGTTGGAGTAGCAATCCAAAATGTCCTCGGTAGATTTAACTAAATACTGTTCTCGTTTGTGACGACACATTTCTCTAAATTTATTACGTAAGGTATGAAAGTTGGTTAAAAGTACCTTATCTCCCGTCAGTCTGAATCTATTCAAAATGTCATACTTTTGTTTCTTAGTATCTTCACATTCGTCATCATACCAAGGAGATTTCCTGCCCTTATTATTTTTCAACCCTTTTCTAATAGATGACATATTACAACGTGACGCACAGGAGTGAATAACTGACACAAGGTCATCAACTGCCTTAGTCGAGTCAAATGTATCATGCTCACACAAGTCAACAATGTTAAGATTGCTTAGATCATTTCTGATCAGTTCACTGAATAAATCATTTACCTCTGGTTTCCATATGAACTTCGTTATATCCGAACTGATAGATATATCAGGTGCAGTCTGTACATCTGTATTACAAAGTATGTCACATTCGATCGGGAAATGGTCAGACTCTGTCCGAGTACTTACTCTAAAATCAGATATTGAGTCGAACAGTGATGTAGAACAAATAAAATAATCCACCACACTAGCACCTTTATTAGCGAAGCATGTGAAGGAGCCGTCTTTATCACCTGGGAAACGCCCATTTAACATATGAAGACCATATTGTGTACATAGAGTTATAAGATCTTTCCCGTAATTATTCACTTCACTGTCCCTAGATGAGCGGGGACTTTCAAAATTATCGGCCACGTCGTTAACATCATTGAACTCAGGAACGTAATCATTATGTTCCTGGATTACATAATCCATTATATGGCCCGTACGTGCATTAAAATCGCCTCCTATTATGATATCGACATCTCCATATTTAGCATAAAGACCGAGTAATATGTCATTAACATACTCAATACCTTTGACATCTCGGTTATCTGTTAAAACAGAAGAATTTTCTGGGTGCACATAGATAAAACCGATGATTATATCTTTGACTAAGTGAAAATAGGACGAATCAATTGTGGCAAAAATACAGTCAACAAAAGATGTATCGACATTGATCACACCACTAGCTAGACGTTTATGTAACAAGAGTGCGACACCACCTTTACTGTTAAAGCCTCTATGGTTTATATACACATCATGATTAGGAAAACGGCTTTGTATATTTGCAATATCACAGTTACTCCATATTTCGATGACACCAGCAATATCGAATTGCGAACAATAATCAGTAAAGTCAAGTGAATAAAGCTTACTCAAAAGACCATGAACATTCCATGCTAGAAGGGATATAACATTCTTATCATATTGGACCCGGCCGTGATGTTATTCGTAACCAGTGTTTTGGGATGGAGCTCCTGAACTAGTTTTCAAGGTTACAGGAGTATTGTCTCTTAAATTCCATGTGAGAACCTCTCCATCTTGAAAGACAAGTTTATCAAATCTGAGACGTGATCGCCTACCCTTCTCATACTCACTGTCCATGATAAGTTTGAGCTTTTGTCGTTTGGACCTTACCAAGTAAGAGAAATCCTCTGTTACAAACATACCGGTGTCTTTCAGTAACCTGGCTTGACTAAGTACCGACGCTTTCATACTATAATCTAAAAACTTGACAATGATAGATTTACCTCTATTGACCCTGTGAGCACGTTCGATAGTGATACCACTATCATCAACACCCATATCTTTCTTAATTACATCCTTCCTAGCCTTTAGGGTTACCTAATACATTAATTTGTTGCAAAGTTTTCTATCAATTTCCCCCCCCCCCCTTTCGGGTGGTAATTTGGCACTTTTTTCTCTCTACCTGCGGTCACTTTTTTCCGCTTGTAGCCTGCTCTGGCCTTATTCAGGTTGGATATTGATTTATTCACATTACATTACGGGTGTTATACCCGCTCTGTTTTTTATGCTAAATACCATTTTTTGTGTGTTTTTAAGCATTCTACCTTGTATTGTAATGTATTTCTCATTACCTTCAGCATCTCTTATGTCTTTTTGACATTTGTCTGATGTTGGTTTTAATTCTATTCCTTTAAAAAGCTTTGCTTTGTATTTTTCTTTACTGCATAAATCTTGCGTAACCAATATACATTTTATTCCTTACGCTCTTCCTGCTATTTTTATGCAATTCCTTTTCATGCATAACTTGTTTTGTCCTTTTCCTTTGCAAAAAGGAAACAAGTTTGTTGTGTATTTCTTTATGTTTAAAGAATGTTCTTGCTTATCTGTTTTAGGTGAGTGTTTAATGACAAAGAGGGTTTTTTGCAACACCTGTAAAAGCCAGAAGTCGTCAAAGGACCCCCACCCCCTCTGTCCAGATTGTGTATCTCGACACTGTGTGGTAGACGACCGGTGTATTTTCTGTCGCTCTCTGTCGGCTTCAGAATTTAGGGCGTTTTCTGTGGCCAGAAGGAAAAGATTTACCCAGCGTAAAGCAAGATCTGCCACTATTACACCCCCTATGGCCACCAAGGATTCCCCTTCGCCGGCCGGCGAGGGTACTCCTCCCCCCCCTGCAACTCCCTCTGTGCCTCCTCCGACTCCTATGGTGCCTCCACTTCCTCTCCCGTCGTTGTCCCGGGAGGAGTTTGAGGAAGCAGTGAATCCAGGAGCACCTGCTATAAGTGTGTTGGAGTCTATGGTTTCGAGGATTGTGAGAGAACGTGACCAGCGTCCCATCTCTCCAGAATTTCGTCTCCCGGCCCCTCTGGCCCCGGACTTCCCGACTTTTGTGTATCGTCGTAGATCTACAGCGCCTGCCACTGTGACTCGTCCTGAAGCTCGATCTGCTTCGCCGGAGGCTGGTGCTTCGCGTAGGCTACGCACCCCGTCGCCTCCACCGCCTGGTCGCTACTATCTTTCTCCGACCAGTACTGTCGTTGACGACAGACATTTTCGGAGGGACCAGCAGTTGTTTTTCTCCTCCTCTCGGCGCCGGCGTGTTCCCCTCGAGGATGACTTCTACCCTACGAGTGGTCAGCGTCAGTCTCCTGTCCGACGATCTTCACCTGTTAGGCGGCGCTCGCCTCCGACTCGGCGCTCCTCGCCCACTCGGCGCTCTTCGCCCACTCGGCGCTCCTCACCCACTCGACGCTCGTCTCCTACTCGACGCTCGTCTCCTACTCGATGCTCGTCCCCTACTCGGCGCTCCTCGCCCACTCGGCGCTCCTCGCCCACTCGGCGCTCCTCTCCCACTCGGCGTTCGCCCCCTGCTCGGCGCTCCTCGCCTCGACGTTCCCCACTTAGGGGTTCTCCTGTGAGACGTTCTCCTGTGGTGCGTCGTTCTCCTGTGCGTCGTTCGCCGATACGGCGCTCACCTGTGCCGCGTTCACCAGCTAGACCCTCTCCTGTGCGTCGCCAGTCTCCTCCTCGGCGTAGGACTCCTCCAGCTCGCCAGTCCCCGCCTCGGCGTAGGTCCCCTCCGCCGCGTCGCTCTCCTAGGCGTTCCCCTCATAGGTCGCCTCAGCGTTCTCCTCGCCGCTCGAGGTCACCTGTGCAATGTCCTCCATCGTCGGTAGCCTCAACTGGTCGCCGTTCTCGCTCGCCCTCGTTCCAGGAGGAGCAGCACTTCGTGCCCGACTACAACGAGTATCTGGAGGACATCTCTGAGGATGAGGAGGGCTCTCACCTGGAGCTATCGGGCGTGTACGCTTGGATTGCGGACCGTCTGGTGACTTGCCCATCTCCGGGGCCTGGTGTGGATAGCCGTTTCGCCATCTGGGATGATCCGGAATTGCTGATTCCCCCTCACCCTATTGTGAAGGATGCTTTAGACGATCTGGATGAGGACTTTCAGAGACTCACTCTGAATCCTTCCTTCAAGTTAGCCAAAAACTCATCGGCTGGCTTTAAGGTGCACTCGTTTGAGGCCTTTAACTGTGGGGCAGTACAGGACGATTCAGCTCAGCGTTTGTCTGACGCCTCTCGAGCGCTGTACAAAGTTCAAGATGTCAAGCTTCAGAACATTGACACCGAGTTACGGAGGACCATTAAGCCACTGTCTGCTTTGGCTTCTTCCACGGAGGCTCTCTCACAGGACCTCAAGGAGATCAACCCGTCTCGTCTTGATCACTTGGCCACCATGTTTAGGTGGCAGGCGAACTCGATTTCCACTATCGTCAACCATGTGCGGGCAGCTCTTGCTCATACTTCCCTCATCAGGAGGAACGGTTTGCTATCTCCATGTGTGTGGCAGGAGGAGTTTAAGAAACGTCTTATTCGAGCTCCCCTGTCTTCGCCTTCACTCTTTGCCGAGCGGATCCCTGATATTCACAGGGAGCATACACAAGTCACACAAGCGGAATTCACATTTCAAGCTTCCAAGTTTGTTACGGCCTCCTTTCCGTCAAACCCTACCGTTGGTAAATCCTACACCGCACGCCGGAAGACAGTGCGTGGTGCCTTCCGTGGCAGGGGAGCACGCAATCGAGGAAACCAGAACTATTATGGGAGGCCTAACTACCAGCGCCAACAACGGAACCCTCAGACGCCTGGAAAAAAGACCAGGGCTGTCTACAAACGTCGTTGAAGGCCTAGTCAGTCACGACTGGGACCTCCCGCCCCCAGTCGTCCCAATCACAGAAGTCCCCGTAGGCGGGAGACTAGGGATCTTCTGGCAAAATTGGATCATGCTGGAGGATCCCTTTATCACCGAAATCCTGAAGACCGGCTACAAGTTGCCAATAGCCAGGTCACCGCCTCTGACCAACCTGCCCCGGTCACGCGTGTATTCGTTAGCTCAACAGATGCAGCTGTCAACCAACATCAAGACGCTGCTAGACAAGAGAGCACTAGAGAAGGTGCTAGAACCTAACGACTCCCCAGGGTTCTACTCTCCCATCTTCCTTGTCCCCAAGAAGAACTCGGACAAGATGCGGATGATCCACAACATGGCGGTGTTCAACGATCTCTATCTCACAGAGCCACCTCATTTCCGCATGATTTCCCTGGATCTACTGCGTTCCAAGCTGTCCCACAACGACTGGCTGGTCAGTCTAGATCTTCAGGACGCCTACCTCCACGTTCCCATTTACAGACCTCACCGGAAGTTCCTGCGGTTCGAGTTCCTGGGAACCCATTACCAGTGGAGAGTGCTCCCGTTTGGCATTTCCACGGCCCCGTGGTTATTTACACGCATCACAGCGCCGATCGTTCGTTTTCTCCACCTTCGGGGGATCGAGTTCGATCCATACATCGACGACTGTTTGATGAACCACGGGTCGCGTCAGGTTCTACAAGAGCAAACCCAGTTCACCATCCGTCTTCTCCGTCAGTTGGGCTGGTTGATCAACGTGGAGAAGTCCCACCTTGTCCCGACCCAACAACTGTCCTTCATCGGAGGCCTGTTCCTCACAGACCGAGATCTCGTGTTGGTCCCGCCAGACAGGTGGACCAAGATTCAGGAGTTTGTGGGTCGAGCACTACACCAGTCCCTCAGGGAGTGGCAGGGAGTGGCAGTCCCTTCTAGGTCTACTGTCGTCAGCCCAGGCCCTCACAATCAGGGGTCGCCTGATGCTCAGGCCTCTTCAGAGGTTTCTCGCCCCTTACATACAGCAGGACGACCTGAAGTTGAAGTTTTCCCTCCCAGCGGACCTCCGGGTCTTCCTTCGCTGGTGGAGGGTCGAGTCGAATGTCTGCGCAGGAGTCTCCTTGACAGAGCTTCCCCACAATCAACAGCTGTTTGTGGACGCCTCACTCCAGGGTTGGGGTGCTCATCTAGGCCAGCAGACAGCGGCAGGGCTGTGGTCCGACGTTCAAGCGAGCTGGCACAGCAACAATCTCGAACTTCAGGCAGTGATTCTGGCAGTCTCTCACTGGCTTCCAACGCTGCGGGGTTCTCGGCTCCTGGTGGCCTCAGACAATTCCACAGTAGTGTGGCTCATAAGGAACCAGGGCACCACACTGTCAGGACATCTTTTGGAGCAAACGTTCCAGTTGTTCCACCTGTTGGACGAGAACCAAATTCAAGTCAAAGCCCGCCACATCCCAGGTTGCAGAAACGTTCTGGCGGACGCTTTGTCAAGGCCAGGAAAGCCCTCTCCAACAGAGTGGATGCTCCATCCGGAGGCGTTCAGTCTGATCTGCAGACAGTTTCATCGCCCATTGATAGATCTGTTCGCAACGAGTCTGAACGCTCGTCTCCCAGTATACGTGTCCCCGCTGCCGGATCCAGCAGCCTGGGCAGTGGACGCGCTATCAATGTCATGGGAAGGACTGGACGCCTACGCATTCCCCCCTCCTGTCCTTCTTCCCAAGGTGGTGGAAAAGATTTGGTCGACGATGCAGACCAATCTGCTTTTGGTCGCGCCCTACTGGCCAGCGAGGTCGTGGTTCCCGGAGCTAAGAAGTCTCGCCGCAAGCGATCCGGAACCTCTTCCTCCATGGCCCCGACTCCTTCTGCACCCTCACAGTCGCCTGCCTCACCCCGACCCAGAGCGGTTTCATCTATCCGTCTGGGTCATATGCAGAAGGCCCTGAAGGCCAAGGGGTACTCCTCGCGAGTAGCCAAGGCAATCTGCAAAGCCCATAGGGTATCCACAATGTCTCTTTACGATGACAAGTGGTCGTCTTTCGAAAAGTACTGCAAGGACCGTTCCAAAGACCCGGTGGCGGCGTCGCCTCAGCTGGTGGCCGAGTTTCTCCTGCACTTAAGGACAAGAAGACACTTGAAAGGGGGCACGATTTCAACATATTTGTCAGCCCTCAATTCAGTTCTGGCGGTCAAATCCAACACAAGGTTCTCCAAGACGCCAGAACTGATCGCCATGCTGAAGTCCTTCAAGTTGGAGGACCAGAAGCTGAAGTTTCGTGCACCAGCGTGGGATTTGAACCTTGTACTAAGACACTTGCGTGGCGCTCCCTATGAGCCTCTGGAAGAGTCTTCCTTCATCAATTTGTCTCGTAAAACAGCGTTTCTTCTGGCTCTTGCTACAGCAGCAAGGGTTAGCGAAATTCATGCTCTGGATGTTACGAGAGTGCGATTTGAACCCTCTCGCAAGGGTGCAGCTCACTTAGGGTTGCTGTGGAACTTCGTGGCAAAGAACCAGCTCCCTGGTCAGCCAGACAGAATGTTTGTGGTGCCCCCCCTGTCAAGGATAGTGGACCACAGGGAAGTGGAAGAAATTTCCTTGTGTCCAGTGAGAGCTCTTAAGGAGTACATTAAGTGTTCGGCAGGGAAGAGGGGAACTCGGAAAAGGCTATTTATCCCCTTCTCCTCGACTAACAAGGGCGAAGTAAATAGGAATACCATCGGTTTGTGGCTCCGCCAGACTATTTTGGCAGCTTACGATGAGGCAGGACTACCACATCCGGCAGCGAACAACCCCCATGAGATTCGTGCCTTGGCATCTACTATGGCTCTCCACAGGAACATCTCTGTGCCTAGCATCATGGAGGGTTGTTTCTGGAGGTCGACATCGGTTTTTGCAAGCCATTATCTCCGAGACCTGGCAGTGGAAGACGTGGAGGGACTTCAATCTTTTGGACCCCTGGTTGTCGCTCAGCGACTGACCGTCCCGTCTTCTCATTAGGTAGGGTTCTCTCCCTTTACCTCTTTGCTAACCTTACGGCTTCCCACGGTTCGTCGTGGTGTTTCCTTAGGTGTTTTTTCTGATGTTGTGTTCTCCTGTTCCAACAGGTTTCTTCACACGTCCTGTTTGGTTTTGGTGGGCCCACGCCTCGGCCTTCCCTCCATCCTCTTCTGTCGGATATACATGCAATATCTGAAGTGGGGTAAGTATTAAAAATTTATTAAAATCTAAATATTTTAGATATTTAAAAATACTTACCCCACTTCTAGGATCAAGCCCTCCCAATGATGTCTCGTTTCCTCCCCTCAGTCGGCCTCTTCGTGGACCTGGATCATGGAATGTGATTTTCTAACGTGGTCACGTGACGGATTGGACTCGTCCCTTCCGGTACAATGTCGCGTTGGTATACATCATGATCCATTTGTATACAATACGGAGTTAAGATGACATATACCAACACGTTTTCCAATCTCTTTATCGGAAGTATAGGTAATATGCAATATCTGAAGTGGGGTAAGTATTTTTAAATATCTAAAATATTTAGATTTTAATAAATTTCTACAAAGATACTTTTGAAAATTATCTTAATTGATAATTGTCTTTCACTTAATACATCCTTTTTGACTTAAAACAAATTGCAGGGACTAGAAACTAATAATGTATAGATTATCATCAATGAGATTGAGCTTCCTTCTTCAATCAATGATGGTTTGATTAATATTCATTCCCAGATCGGACCATGGTTGAAGAAGAGAGAACTACCAAGTGTGACGTTCTTCAAGTCTATCGATGCTGCCTTCCTGGAGAAGGCTAAGAAGAGTCTTAATGATTATCTTATTGTAAGTTGTATAGGAAACAAAAAATCTCTCATTGGTGTTGGAGTTATGGCCCTTTATTCTGTAACTAAACTTGATGCAAATATGTTGACTAATCATAATCAAAGCAGTGTATTTCTATTCAAGTTAATAGTCTGTTTAAGAAAATATCATCTTTCACTATAACTGCAGTTTGTGTATGCCGATTGCGAGAAGGTGTGTGAACCATGCACACTTAAGTTCATATGTTACATAGGATGTGATAAAGTGAGAATGCTGAATGGTATTTAATGAGGGAAAGCCTGTTTAATACTGATACTTATCACAAGTTTCATAAAAGAAATTATAAAATATGAGTTTAGCGTCATATTTATTACTGGCTGAATGAAATTTTCAAAAATTAAGAGAATTCACTGACAAGACCATTGTGGTCTCCAGCTAACATTTTAACTTCATGTTCAACAATTATGAAATCACGTCACTCAGTCAGTGCATGATATCATTACAAAATGTGTAGATTTCTTAAAACTTGATATCATCAACGGGTGGTTAATCAAGTAATTTGGTTATTTTTGACAGAGTTGAATCTGTGATTTAAATTCTGATGATATAATTTCTATGTGCACACGATGTGATTAAGGACGACCGTCTGATATCATTACACAATGTGTAGATTTCTGAAACAGTAATATCATCAATGGGCGGGTAATCAAATTATTTTTTACTAGAGTTTTGACCGTTGAATCTGTGATTTAAAACCTGAAGGTATTCCCTTCATAGATCATAAATTATGTTCATGTGCACAGGATGTGATGAAGGACGACCGTATGACCCAGAGTGAGGCTCTATACGCGTTCCTGACGCCGTCACCTGAGTATCTTCTCCAGCCCTCCACACAGAAGAAGAGCAAGTTCTCACTAGCCAACCTCATCAAAAGGTACCAAAAGTGACCCTCAAGTTTTTTTAAGAATTTCTGAAAAATGTCTATGGTTGAACTCTTTTTCACATTTTTGCACTATGGTTTGAATTCTAGATGAATAAAAACGGGTGTGATTAAATGTTTAGTTTTTAAAAAGATCTCATAAATTTGGCAATATTGTCCATATATATACACATTTTCTATTAAATTGATTGAAAATTACGATTAGAAGTTAGGTTTTTTTTGCAAATTAATCAATGAATTAAAGTAATGGTTGAATCAAAAGGGGCATCAACTTTTAACCTTTGCTTGAAGTGATTTAAACTTTTGACCTCAGTAAAATATCATGTGGTTGAATTATTAAGGATGTTTAATAATCACTTGACACTAGTAGTTCATTACTGCAGCTTCAAACTCAATAGTCTATGACATATATATTTTTATGCCCCCGAATCGGAGATTCCGGGGGTATATTGTTTTTCACCTGTCCGTCTGTCTGTCCGTTTGTCCACAAAAACTTTAACCTTGGTCATAACTTTTGATTGGTCAGAGCTAGGTCTTTGATACTTGACATATGGATCCCTTGTGATGAGACGATTATATCCCAAAACACCTACAACCCATTACCCCTACAGCCCAGTTCCCCTACAGGTTGCTAAAACAACACAGTGAGTTACCCTTCTGGCATAATAGACTCGCCCTAGTAGATTTGTTTGTGCGAGTGGTTGAGCAGAAGGGATTACAGGAATTAAAGTTAGAGATGGATTATGAATTAAAGATAGAAAACTTATCTGGTGAGAAGGTATATATATATATATAGGTATATACATGTTACAAACACGTCGGCGACATCACCTTATGGTGAAAGAAGACGTTAAACTCCAACCCAACAACAACAACTACAAACAAACATGACACATAGGAAAAACACAAAAATCATGGAGAAAATGTTGGAAAATGTTGAACATAGACTTCTTGAAGATATCAGGTCCGCAAGAAAAACACAATCAAAATCACAAAACAGAGAACAAAGGAACAAACCAAAACTCAAAATACTGAGAAATACAGACCGCCCATCATAGGAATATCAAACAGCAAATCTTTGTACAACACTCGAAGCTATGGCAACGAAAAGATTACAACACTATTTAGAAACCAACGAATTGATCACACAAAATCAATCAGGATATAGAAAATCCTATAGCACCACTGATCATATTGTTAGATTACAACACTCCATCAGACAAGCTCAACAAAATAATAAATTAACTACAGCAGTCTTCCTAGACTTTAGTAAAGCACTTGACATGGTCTGGAAAACAGGCTTGATACAAAAAGTGAAATGTGGGAAATGTTAAACTTTATAAACGACTTTATGTCAGACAGAACTTTTCGTCTTAAAACAGATGATCAAATATCAGACAACTATAATCTAAAAAATGGAACCCCACAAGGAAGTATCATATAACCAGCCTTGTTCAATATTATGATAGATGATCCATTTCACAAACTACCCAAAAAAGTGAACACCTCACAATTCGCTGACGACGGGGCCCTTTGGGTCAGTCATAAAAATCAACATGTAGCTGCAGAAATATTACAAAAAGACTTAAAGTAAATGAATGGACCCGAAACTGGGGATTTCAATTATCAACAAGCAACACTGTATCAATTCTCTTTCGGCCAAAACAATTTAATGTTGAAGTACAACATGTGAAAGAATGAAGATATTTAAATGTAAGTATGTATATATAGTAATAAAGTATAAAGAGTATAAAATGAATGTTTGTGGTAAAATGTGAAAGACTGAAGATATTTAATGATAATGATATGATAAAATATATGTCTCTCTATTGCTATGTATATGTCATCAAAACATCAAACTGCCAACTGTCTCTTTGTCATGTTCATGTTATGTTCTGGGCCAGTCCTTTTTAGCAGCCCCGTCTAAGGACGGGGCTGCTATCAGTTTTTGTGAAGTTTCCATCGCCGCCGCCGCCACCGCCGCACTCGTACTACTAGCTATAACTTTTTTCCACTAAGCTTTCCAGAACTCTTATTCATACCTTACTACTCATACCTCGGGGGAACGATTTTGACACGTTCACTTTCAAGGTCAAAGGTCAAGGTCACGAGCTATGTATTCACTCTAAGAATTCCTTGTAAACGCGATAACTTGAAAAGTTTTTGTGCTATGAAGCTCAAACTTGGTATATATCATCCTTGGAAAAGTAAAAAATTTTGAAAAGGTTTTGGCTACAATCAGTCAAAGGTCAAGGTCACAGCAAGGTCATGATGTAAGCATGTTTTAGCGAAAATGCTTTATTTTAACTATGAACACTTTTAATCAATACATGATTGTAATACTCAATAAAAAGTGTTCAATGATTGTGTGACCTTGAAGGTCAAAGGTCAAGGTCATGAGATATGAGTTATTACAAAATGCACTAAATTTGGGTATAACTTTATCCCATTTAGCTTTTCAGAACTCATGAACATGTCTAAATGTTAATACTTCCAGGAAATCATTATGACATGTTCACTTTCAAGTTCAAAGGTCAAGGTCACCAGTTATAAAATCACCACAAAATTCTTTGTAAACACGGTAACTTGAAAAGTTTTGGTGCTATGAAGCTCTAACTTGGTATATATCATCCTTGGAAAAGTAAAAATTTTTGAAAAGGTTTCGGCTACAATCTGTCAAAGGTCAAGGTCACAGCAAGGTCATGACTTAAGCATGGTTTAGCGAAAATGTTTAATTTTAACTATGATCACTTTTAATCAATACATGATTGTTATACTCAATAAAAAGTGTTCAATTATTGTGTGACCTTGAAGGTCAAAGGTCAAGGTCTTGAGATATGAGTTATTGCAATTCCTTGTAAACACAATAACTTGAAAAGTTTTTGTGCTATGAAGTTTAGATTTTGTATATATTATCTCTTGAGAAGTACAACATTTTTAAAAAGTTTTGGGTACTAACTGTCGAAGGTCAAGGTCACAGCAAGGTCAACATATATGGAGAAAATGGATAAATTTAATTTTTAACACTTTATTTCATTACAATAATGTTATACTCAATGAAATGTGTTCATTGATTGTGTGACCTTGAGTGTCAACGGTCAAGGTCATGAGAAAATTCCCAATTTGGTGAGGCCTGTAAAAGGCGGAACAGGGTAAGGCGAAACCCAAAGTTCCGGGGCTGCTCTGCTTTTGCGGTATCCCGCAAACGCTAATCTAGTTATCAGAGGTATCAGGCTTGAGATTAGCAGTGCAATGGACCACAGCTTTGTTGTTATAAGCTGTAGGGGAAATGGGTTGTAGGGGTTTTGGGGTACTACCGATGAGACCTTTCAGATGACACCATGACATTTGACCTTGTGACCTTGACCTTGACACAGAGAGCAGGATGCATCCGGGGGCATTCGTGTTTCACAAACACATCTTGTTTTCTTTGATATTTTAAGACAAACAGAATAGAAGTTTAAGAAAATGAGACTGTTAAATTGAAAGAATTAATGAAAACCTTTATGAACTATAGTTATGAAATATTATATTTGTAAACCATTGCTATTTCATGGAAATTTCCAGCTGTGACATGATTTTTTCCACTTTAAACATTTTCTTGATGGACGAATACATATGATGATTGTTGTATATTTTTGTTTCAGTCTTCCGAACATCAGATCTTCAGATGCGCATAACAGTGACGATGAGTTTCTATTCCTGGGGGAAGAAAGGTAGACTTTAAAGAAGCATCATTAAGATAAATCTTGAGTACCTAAACCAATGATTTGCATTCAATGCATTGCATTTGAAAAGCAACATTTCTATTTTAATGAAGTTATCATTATAGCTAAGTTCACTAAGCAAACAACATTATGGAATAAAAGTCTTTTGGAACTTTGTATGAAATTCAAAAATACTTTTATGGGAATATTTTGATGGCCAATGAACAAATGAAAATAAATTTGATTTCTTAACTCTTTCATTGTGAAAAATGGCAGTCAAAATTCAATCCTTCTCAATTCTCATCTTGATGACCTGATAATACCTGAACTCTGAACCATTGTGTTTATGACAATAACCAAGTTATTTCAGGCCCTAATTTGTATATCCCATATATTTTTTTGCAGCTCTAAAGATGAAAACAGCCGAGATTCAGTTGCCAAGCCTCTGTATCGCCTCATGACGGAGGTGTTCGAGCTACGGGGGATGTTCAAATGGTTGAGGAAGTCATTCATATCTTTTGTGGAAATATCCTTTGGGAGATCCATAAACAAGTGAGCTGTTTTGCATATGTTAGTTAGAAGTTGTTACAAGTTTAAGATTTTGAATGATTGTGATTGTCATAAAAATTTAGTCCAAAGGGAAATTTGTTTTTCGGAATTTTTTTTTATAGAACATTTATTCAAAGTGTTGTGACCTTTAATTTCTTTAGTTGGTACGGAAACCTGTCTGTTCAGAATAAAAACAAACTCCAAAAATTGTCAACACGGCTTCAAAAATTATTGGACTTCCTATTGATAGTCGCGGCAGTTAATAATATGAGCAGCAACTTTCCAAGAAAACTGACAAAATTCTAAGTGATTCAACTCACACTTTGTTTTCGGAGTACTCTTCACTACTATCTGGACGTAGGTTGCGTATGCCAACTTGCAGAACCAGCAGGTTTCGCCAATCATTTGTAGTGAATTACATAGTATACGTTATCTTATTGGAAAGTTCTTGGAATAATTTAAGTATTTTCAAAGTGTCAGTCATGAATGGGAGATGGAAATGTAGCCAATCTATGTTTTTATGTTATGGATTATTTTCTCAATTGCCATATATACAAGTTATAGTGATAATATGTGATGTGAACATTGTATATATACATCTGTTTTTATCTTTGTTATTGTTTATTTACTGGAGCACTGTATAAGATGTAAAACAACTTTCCCTTTTGGATAATAAAGGCATTATCTTATCTTATCTTATATCATTGAGCGAAACTATTGAAACTGTTACAAGTTAAGTCATTATCATTAATTTTTAGTACATACTTTAGACTTTGTCAATGACAAAATAAGAAAGGTGTTTTTCTTCGATCAAATTAGAGATATTAGTGTTGTATGATATTGATAATCACCCCATTGACTTCTTTTGGCATTGATTTTCATCTCTAACAACACCATCTTCCCCTCACAAAGCTATGAGAGAAGGTAACTATTGGGAAGATAACAATCATTTCAGACAGCTGCGGGAGATGGTAGACTGGATGTTCTCCGAGTCGATGCTGATCTACTACCTGAACACCTTCAAGGACTCCATGTGGCCAGACGGACAACTAGCGGAGCCAGCGCCATCTAGGACTGATGAAGAGAAACTAAATACACGTGTCGACGCAAAGCTAAAAATACTCGCTAACATTCCCGGTATGATTGTAGTATGTTACTGAACCTATTCACTCCAAAATAACCACTGAGAACCATGATTTAATTTCTGGCCTGAAGAGGTGACAGGGTTTACAGTGTGACATATTTTCTTAGAAATAAAGGTTATTTTAAGAAAAGTTTTTAAAAAATCACAACTGCAAGGAAATTCATTAGATCCTTGGTTTTCTGGTCATAGACAGATGTACAAGGTTGGTCAACTACATAGTCCATTTCTATAACTGAAATGATTAGAGGTGTTCACACTAAAGTGGCTTCCAGCAGTTTTTGGCTTGATACTTGATAATTGATTGCTACGACTGCAGATAATCTTGTTAAGTAATGTGATGTTTGAATATAGTACATTTAATATTCACATGGTAACCTTTAGGCATGGCTAATGTTGTCATAGTAATAAGGACTTTCATTTACTTGGCAACCTAACTATTCAAACCATCTGACTATTCCTCGTCAGTTGGTTTGACTATACTCAGGCCTCATTAGACTGTCAAGCGTATTGGAGGGACTTTCTCGTTAAATATTATTGAAAATCATTGGCAAGGGATACCAAGCAAAGTAAGACAACATTTGAATGAGATTTATGGACAATAATATTTGTATAATATTTTCTAATGCATTTCTTTTTTAACCACAGATGCTTTGAAGAACTTGGTGGGAGATGATAATGCTCGTCAAGGAACAATCAAAATGTTTGAAGCACTTCAAGATGTAAGACTCAACAAACAAATTGTATATGTAAGTAAAAGCAAGGATTGAAGTTTGATGTCTACATAGAGAATACTAAACGACGTCCCGTTTCATAACATATTTATGAAACGAGTGAATGGGTTGGTATTTAACGAGCGAAAGCGAGTTAAATACCTATACCATTCACGAGTTTCATAAAAATGTTATGAAACGGGACCGAGTTTAGTATTTTATTTATTACTTGCTTAATAACATCGTAAAAATACAAAGAAAGTCGCCAACATGACTGTCGTGGCCGGCCCGCTGACATTATGACGTCATACTTAACAATTGTGACGTTATCATTACGTCACATCATTCGGTCAGCACGCGATGTTATGACACATAGTGTAATAACATGGTTGATTTATTAAACAGCAATATCTTCAATGGGAGAGTAATAAGTGTAAATAGAAACCTGTGTTACGTAGAGTCTTGTTTAATCAGTTACAAAGTTAAAGAGAGCTTTGATATCTCTGCCGTTGAAATTTGATTTCCAAGAATTTCAATGTGAGATCAGATTTTCTTATTATGCGACAACAAAAAATTAATTATATTCAGTTTGGGGTATGGAATTTGTATAAATTGAAATTACCTCCCTTGTGATCTTTTAAGTAAAATCACTGTTTTCATTGACTGATTGTTACAGCAGTTATTTGTAGTTGGTTTGCTTTGCTATGACTTCTATTTTGGAACGATTTGCAAGTGTTCAAATAGAGACTTATGTTCAGAACTGTACAATTTAGTCTAAATTTTATACAAACTTGTCATAATTTTCTATATAAAATTCAATTCCAGAACTTCCTGCAAGTGTTTATGATTGAGTTATGTCCAGAACTAGAGAAGATCCCATCAAGGTCTGAATCAAGAACGACAACCCCGCCCACCACCACATCGACTGCTGTACAGACCTAGGAACATGTGCATACAACTAGAGTTGTGACGATACTGATATGTCATGATACAATAGGTATCACGATGTTGAAGAACAATATAATTTGATACCATAGATGTCACGAAACACTATTTTCAGGTTCTTTATCACAAAAAATAAACTTTTGGAGAAAAAAATCTTAATTCTAAGCAATGATTCCAAACGTATCAATTAATCGTCACAACTTTATTTACAACTGGGCAACTCAGAACCAATTAACATCTGTGACAGTAAATAAGTGGCAAAGACCAATTATTTATTTCTATGGTGTAGATTTTGCAAGTTTCAGGGTCAAAGGCAGACGTCAATGTATAAAAATAGTAACAACTTGGAAAGCTTCTAAAAGTGATGTTCTATAACTGAACTCACTGATTCATTTTCTTTTGAGCAGTTATGAAAAAGGGATTGCAACTTTAATTTCGTTATTAAACATTTTTACTATTTAGTTTGGTTACTGTCATGTGGTTTGGTTTGTGTAGTTGAGGCTTAAAATCTAAATTTCTGTAAACTTATTTTAGTCATAAACCGGAGTTAAGTTGATTAGATGATTGATTAGAATATAATAATCTCATGCCTACTTATTTGTTGCTCAAAAATCTTTTATTTTATCTTAATCATTCCAGAGTATAAACATTACAACAAGCACAACAAAGTTTATGTTTGTCTTGTAAACCATTTAGTAGATAAATAAAGTTTTTTTTATTGTTGAATAAACATATTATGCCCCAGAGGCAGCTCAGTCATGAAACAGAGGCAAGATCGAAGTAATACCTGGGTTCAAATCCTGGTGGAGACACCAAAAATTTGTGCCTTGTGTTCTGGGGCAAGGCACTTCATCCTCATTGCACTTAGTCCACCAGCTGTAAAATTGGGTACCTGATAACTTGATGTACTGATCTACGTGGTCATGAAATTCACTCCTTCAGGGTAATAATGTAGCACTTTGAGCATGTCAAACGACTTGGAAAAGGCGACAAAAAAGTATGGACATTATTATTAATACATCCGAGCTGCCTCTGTGGGAAGAGAATGTGCTCGGCTTGTGTCCGTTGAAGTTTTTGTTACCAAAGTCTCAAACTTTTAACAAGAGTGACTTATTTGTTTATTGTTTGTCAATATATTGGAAGATAGAGCATTGATGTGTCTCTTGAACATACTGTATGTAATAAACCATCTCTATTGACTTTTAAATTGTATAATAGAATATGTATATGATATAAATTATGAAAAAAAGGTATAATCAATCTCATCGAAAGCTTTACACATGATTTTGTGCATTTTTGGTGACTATAAGTAAGTGGATATATCATACACTATTAGCAAAAGAGATTGTGTGAATAAAGAGTCTGTCATTATTTTCATATGGAGAAATTACGGTATAGTATGATGCTGTGTAATGCAGTCCTTAGTAATGACACTGTATCTTGAATCCTTAATTAAGCACATGTATATCAAATTGATAAGTTCTTTATGATATGTTCACTTTATGCAGCTTTTGATAAATGTTCTATAGTTTTTAATTGGAAAACTTTCAAGCAGTAGATGTCAGTTCAAGGACATGATATACTTATTTAAATGCACATTGTAGCATTTATTCAAAATCCCTATTGATATTTTGTTATTGAACTTCACGATACTGCTTTGTATGTATGCTTGTTTGTCTCAATACTTTGTGCAATATGTTGTGAGGTTGTGTATGTGCTATGGACAAAGTGCAATAAAGTCTTTCACGATAAATTTTCTTGTTGCCGAGTCATTTGATGGAATAAGAAAAGGATTAGCAAAAGAACATTCCTGAATGTTTAAGGTTTGAAAAAGTTGCCTTTGCAGAAATATAAGATATCTCAAAGCTATAAGATCTCTTGTGATCAAGAAGTCAATCGTATTCCACAATTTTATCAAACTGCACTAATTAAGTATAAAACGAGCGAAAGCAAGTTATATATACTAATTTATACACAGGTTAAAACAAGATGTGTTTGTGAAACACGAATGCCCCCGGATGCATCCTGCTCGCTGTGTCAAGGTCAAATGTCATGGTGTCATCTGAAAGGTCTCATCGCAAGGGATACATATGTCAAGTATCAAAGAGCTAGCTCTGACCAATCAAAAGTTATGACCAAGGTTAAAGTTTAAAATGCTCGCTGTGTCACGGTCAAGGTCACAAGGTCAAATGTCATGGTGTCATCTGAAAGGTCTCATCACAAGGGATCCATATGTCAAGTATCAAAGAGCTAGCTCTGACCAATCAAAAGTTATGACCAAGGTTAAAGTTTTTGTGGACAAACGGACGGACGGACAGACGGACAGGTGAAAAACATTATACCCCCGGAATCTCCGATTCGGGGGCATAAAAAAGTGTAGAAGTGAGCAGAGCTCACATACCCAGATTTCCATAATGTTCCAAGAATTTTATAAATTGATAAACATTGGGTAAGATGTATGATAATGGAGTATCACGGTTTTGAAGTATAAATATAAGTCATCTTGTTAGTCAAGATTCCATTGAAACCACAAACTCAATTCATCTATTGGTTTTTAACATTCACATTAATTTTGTATCAATTTTGTAACAAGTTTGATGGAGCTATAATTATATACTAGAAGACATGCTGAGGACAAATAACTTTGTTAAGTTCCATGAAAAACTCAAAAATAAAAACTTCATATATCATTATACAGACGTAATATCACCATATGTAAATCGTCACATTGATTCATGATTCTCAATGTATTGGTTATAAATATGCTGGGCATGACTGATGTACCCGGTAGTTACAACTGTTATCTAAAAGGATTCAAGTACCCAATTCAAAACAGAAATTTTGATTCAAACTCAAAGCCACATAGATAATAACTGCGTTGTCCTGCAAAAGATATTTCACAACAACAAAAATAGAATCTAAACAGTATTCTTTTTACCAAAGAATTAGGAGCAACTTAATAAAAACATAACAAAAACTGAGAAATGGTTTAAAATGTTTTATTCTGAGTATGAAACAAGTGAAATCTGCAAGTGAACTAATTGTAACCCCACAATCGCCAGAAAGTTGTAATCTCTAGTTCAAAACTAATTTTTGACTAAGCAAGTTGACAAAAATAACATGCTTTTATATCACGGTTTAAGGTATATTTTCATGTCTGTAAAATTTATGTTAAAAAGGGTGCATTTGATCCTTAATTGCTGAAAATTTCCTGTGAACAAAATTATTTTTGAAAATTTGTTTTATTTGAATACAAGAAACGTTAGAGGAAATAAATGCAAAGATTTTTCTATAAAATGACTTTGGTCGAAATAATGAATAGGCCTGTGGAAAAAAAAAACCTAAGAAAAAATAAACAACTTCTTACTCACACTTTTTCATACCTTTAAAACACTCAGATATACAAAAAAAAGTAATCACTTTATTGCAAGTGAGGGAAAACTAGTTAATTACAATGAAATATGGCAATATGATAACAATAGACCAATCAATTTACCCAAAAGCTTTTATTTACTACAACCAAAATTAAGATAAAAATACCTTTAAGGTGGCTTAGTTGCAATGCTTATTTCATACACCTACAAGTATCTGAACATATCAAATATTATTATTTCATTATTTCAATCAATTATTTTTTTCAAAACTATTTTTCCTGAAAACCTACGAGAAAACATGCATAAAAATGATGATAGGAGAATTTGATCTCATGTTGGTTGCTTATCCTAAAATGCAAAAAATAGATCAATCTCATTAAAATCAAATCATTGATTCATTCCCCTTTCATAGCTGTGCTTGTCACTTGTCTATGACCTAATAGAATTCTGTAGAGCTCCTTGTCGAAAGTATGTTCTGATTTTACCTATCACCATCTTTTAATTTTTGTGTAATTATGTGAATTCAACATAACTTTTCTGTTTACACAGCGAAGAGAATACGGTACCGTTCCCAAAACCCTTGATACCTTGTCTTACAAGAACCCCAAAAAAGAATAAGGAATATAACAATGACTTGATTCTTATCAGATTGGGAAAAAATAAATTTAACTAGAAAACTTTCATTTCTTTCTTGATTTACCAAGGTTTTTAATTGATGGACAGACCGTCATTCCAAACCTTTTCATTATCATGGCTCTGATTGGTTGAAATTCATTGTGGGCAGGGCTAATAAGATTGGTCTATTTGCATACATGTCAAATTGCATTAGCATGCAAAGGGAGGTAATCTGGTTATTAATAAGTCCACACTTCTAACTGACCTGTAAAAATCATTCCACTCAGACATTCTAGTTATGCATAGATACGAGATACAAATTATAGATCTACAGTATATGGTAAAACATGCAAAAAATTATTTCCTCGGAAACATTCATCCAAAATCTAGATAATAATGTGATGTTGCATAGATTCATGCAAAAGTATTAGAAATTATTATGTATAACACACATAAATTGGGACAGATCTTGAAAAGATTATTTGGAATTGGAATATGAGATATGTTAGCACATTTTACATGAATAAAAAAATATCAACAGTATGATTCATAAAATTATCAGTATCATAATACATATCATTTAATATTATACAAAATTTGCAGGACACTCTGTCAAAGGAACTAAGTTGACGACAAAAGCTATTCAGATTTTTTTCAAAAACATTATTTGTAGCTATGATCCATAATGAATACAGCATGGCACTTTGCAAATCATTATCAATGATTTTGTCATTTAGGGATCAAAATTAACCATATCACTTCATTTCTTAACATTTTAAATTTACAAAAGCCATATAGTTCTCAATGATAACTTCCTTGTAAGTGTCATCTGTCCTCACAATATATTTTCTTTAATTGCCAAACTTCTAACTCAAAATCAATTTGCTGTTTGTCTAATGCATATTCTCCATAAACCGCCTATGTATTATATAGCCAATTAAACTTAATTCAAGGAGCTTGAACGATCATCTCTAGCTACTGCATTCCTTCATCCAGGGATACCCGCTATCCCTGGTTGAGAGTTATTTCATTGGCTTATTTCATACAAGGCTTTTGTCTAGATTAGTTTAAGGTATGGTTGCAGCCCAAATATGCTGATGAAGCGGGATGCTTTCTATTGGACCATATAAATTTTCATTTTGTACCAAACTTTAATTCCTTAACAGAGTTTCTGCAACTATTATTGACAAAACTAAAATGTTTTGAGGTATATCATGAAGGTCAGGCCAACATTCACCAAAATCATGTCAAAAAGCACTACAGTGATTCTAAAATGATTCAAGATTGCAAGCATGCAAGATGGTGAAGGCATATTGTAAAACCTAGATATTGTTCGATTTCAAGGCCTTGAAGGGGATATTATTTTTATTAATTCTCAAGATGATAAATCAAAGCAATGGACTTAGAACGGATAGTAGATTCCTTTCATATCTGTAAAAACAGGAACATCGTTGGGCTGATCATAACATCTCCTTATTTTATATCAAAGCAAGATTAATAAAAATCATGACGTTTCAACACAGTATATATATATATTTACAGAAAATTTTGTACAGTTATGCTTCAATCTACAGATAATGAAAATCATGCCAATAAATGAGAATCAATGCACTATATCTAATGGATTCAATTGCATATGGTATCATGATCACACAATGCTGATTAAAATTAATATCATATTTGAAGCTGTCAATAATTCTGAAACGAACATCTTTGGCAAGGATTGGAACAGTCTGATAAACAAACAGACCCTAAAACACTGCATATAGATATGAAAGAACAGTTTATGTGCAAATTTATTGGGATTCAATACCTCACGATACCGAAAAAAGAAGTTGTTGAACAAAACCAATGGATGACCAGCCAGCAAAAATATCTAATTATAAAAAGGTATTTTATATTAAATTTGTTTAATACTCTTCAACTTCTTGGGACGTTAACAGGAGCTTGTTTTCTTGAAAACAAATTATTTGGTCAAATGAGTTGACAAATGAATAAATATCAACAGTGTTTAATGAATAAGTGATTTTAGGTGATAGTTAACTAAACTGATAAAAGAGGACAATCACGGAACTTTATATCAACTATAAATCAAAGTAAGCTTTTTACTGCTATGCTTATGGATGTCACAACAATACTATTTTCTTTGAAGAAAAAAATACTAACATCATACATAAGGAGAATTTGATAATAATAATTTTTCGGTAGTGTCTTCAAAATCAATCAAGAACACAATTTCTATTGATTCAAATCTTATCATATCAAGAATATTAAGTTGATTGGTGAGATGAATAGTGGTATATTGTTAGAATATTTCAATTAAAAATGTTTAAAAATTTAATTACGACTGTAAACAAGGAAAAGGTTTGGCATTCGGCAATGATCAAAGAGTTCTCATTGTGTATTTGCTACATTAAATATAAAACATCTGTAAAATTAGAATTTCTACTTCAAAAACATCAGAGGTTTTCTTTGAACTGGATCAACATTGATGTGCATATGAAAATGTATTTGCTTTATTTGAGAGATTAAAAGTTTATCTCCTCCTTATAACAAATATTAACTATATTACAAAATGACTATACGCCATGACAAGATCAAAATTTCTTGCTTGGACAAAATTGCATACAAACAATTTTATTATTAACAAAGTATTATGACTTATTCATATTCAAATGAATCTAGCATATGAACAAAGATATAAGAAAACAGGTATTGCCATTATGAACATGTTTGAAATTCTCGGACATCAAAATATTTGAACACTACGTACACTAATATATATATATAAACTTGTTACATCAAGCATTTACTGGCCATTATTTAAGCACAATTATTAACAATGCTGAAACATTGTCTTAAAAAAGATAACAACTCACTTAGATAACTTGACTTATCAAATAAAATTTTCAGCCAATTATATCATCTGGTAAGTAAATAGTCAAGAATTATACATAAAATTACCAAATTCCATTACACCAATGACATTTTTAAAGACATTTCAAATAGAGAAATTCATTTAGGTAATGCGACTAAGCGAAAGGACGTTTGAAAGCAAGAAAAACAACAAAGCATTTTAAATTGGGACTTAATGATACATATAACATCATCTGAAAAAAACTCTGGCTTAAAGGGGCAGTAGCACGTTTTTGATAATTTTATATTTTAAAATTTTCAATGATAATTGTAAGTTAATGCTAAATGTATTATTTTGACAGTGTCAACAATCTCATTACACAAGCCAGTCTTCCATAGGACAAAGTATGAAGATCCACATAAAATCCATTGGCGGCCATTTTGTGTGAACACATTTTATTCATTTTGTGTAAGAAAAAGGAATTGCATGGCTAAACTTTACGTTATATATTTGAATTAGTACTACTCTATTTAGTTTAAATACATTGTCTTTCAATTAAAACCATCAATTTTCATTTTCCTGACATCACCTTATATTCCCCCTAAAAACGTGCTACTGCCCCTTTAAAGTAAAAGTACCATATGTATATTAAATTCTATCTTTATTCAGTTTAGTAATTTTAGGAATGGCTTTACACACCTTTAGCAAAACAACCCTGGTTAAAATAAAATGTTAGTAATGAATGACTATTGTCATCACCAAATGTTTAGTAATTTCAGGAATGGATTTCAACTGTTTTAGAGGGCAACAATATGTTGGAATAAAGATACTGGAATGAAATATCATTATTTTAAGAAAATAGGTGTTATCAATGTGAAACTTGTGGAATGTATCTATCATTACTGTTCAGAGTATTAAAGTTATTTTTGTTTGTCTCTCATTTTGAAGGAAAATGTCATCAAAATATTATGAAATTTGTTACCAAAATAAAAAAAGAATTGAAACCAACATGCATTGTGAAATGCAACATGATGAACATAAAAATATAATCCTATAAAGATAATATTTCATATTATGCAAATTCAGTAAACAATACTAATTTCCTAACTACATTCAGATTCTAGATTTTATCAAACTGTCATTCTTCAAGCATCCACTCAAAATGCATTAAAAAATATCACCAAGTGTGAATTTACAAATATTCAGCTTCAATCACATGGGAACTAAGGTGGTCCATTAGATCTTCTGAACAGGTGAAGTTTTCCTGACAAACACCACAATCATACAGCTTCTTGTCAACATGAGTCTTCTTGTGTTTGGACAGAGTTCCTGATTCCGAGAATGTCTTATCACAGATATCACACGCAAAAGGCTTCTCACCAGTGTGTGTTCGGATGTGTCGGATAAGAGTTGAATTCTCTGTGAAGTGTTTGTTGCAGATGTCACATCGATATGGTTTGACACCAGTGTGTGTCAGCTCGTGACGGCGTAGAGTGCTTGCTTCAAGGAACTTCTTTCCACAAGTCGTGCATTCGTGTCGTTTGTCTCCGGTGTGGATCTTTCGGTGACGTCTCATAGCTCCAGTGTCAACAAATGCTTTCCCACAGATATCACATTTCTCTTCCCGTACGTTCAGATGGATTCTACGATGCCGGGAGAGTGCGCTGGAGTCTGTGAAAGCTTTATCACAGAGGTCACATCTATGAGGTCTTTCTCCTGTGTGGATTCTGCGATGGCGGACCAGAGCTCCAGACTCAGCAAAAGCTTTCCCACAGAGCTCACATTCAAACGGTTTTTCACCCGTGTGGATGCGCATGTGACGTTCGAGGGAACTCATGAGGTTGAATTCCTTGTCACAAGTCTCGCACTTGAAAACTTTGTCTCCTGCATGTAGCTTGAAGTGGTCCATCAGAGCCTGGGTGGATGTGAAAATCTTGCCACAGATTCCACACGTCAACATCTCGAAGTGGACCTGGCAGTGCTGGGACAGCTCCTCATGAGCCTTGAACTCTTCCTGACACACAGCACATGCGTAGATGCGGCCCTCGTGAGTCTTCTCATGTCTGCTCAGGGAACTGGAATCTGTGAATGCCTTGTTGCACATGCTGCACTTGTACGGTCGTTCCCCAGTATGGGTACGCATGTGTCGCACAAGCCCAGGGCTGTCTGGAAAGACCTTCTCGCATGTGCTGCACTTGTAGGGCCTTTCCCCTGTGTGGATTCGTTTGTGTCGGGTCAGACCTGTGGTATCAGAGAAGCACTTGCCACACTCGTCACACTTGTAGGCTCTCTCTCCAGTGTGGGTGGTCATGTGCCGCTTCAAGGCACTGCTGTCGATGAAACGCTTCCCGCACATGTAACAAGCATAGTCCTTCTGGCCACTGTGGATGCGAGAATGTCTAGTGAGAGCACAGGATTCCACAAACTTCTTTCCACACTCCTTGCATTCATAGGGCTTCTCTCCAGAGTGGATTCGCTTGTGGCGAGCTAATGAACAGTTTTCAGAGAAACCCTTGCCGCAAACTTCACAGACGAATGGACGCTCCTGAGTATGAGAACGGGTGTGTCTGATCAGATCTCTTTGTTCAAAGAAGGCCTTGTTGCAGAACCTACACTTGTAGGGACGCTCCCCTGTATGGATGGTGTAGTGCTTCAGGAGTGCTGGCATCTTGTTGAAGCCCTTGCCACACAACTCACACCTCAGATTGGACTTGTCTGTGTGGACCAGCATGTGACGTCGGAGGGATCCCGACTCGATGAACTGCTTCTGACAGACCTGACAGGAAAATGGTTTCTCTCCAGTGTGGATACGATTATGGCGAGCCAGAGATCCTTTTTCTGAGAAACATTTTCCGCAAGTCTCACATGCATATGGTTTTTCTCCTGTGTGACATCGGCTATGTCGGGTTAGGGATGAAGAATCGTTGAAGCCTTTACCACAGAGCTCACAGAAGACTCGGAATAACTTCTCAAATCTATTCACATGAGTGAACTCATGTCTCCTCAATGCTCCCACCTCTTTAAAGCACTTGTCACAGCTCTTGCACTTGTAGGGCTTTTCTCCAGTGTGAATGCGCATATGACGGGTCAGACCTCCAGACTCTGTGAAAGCTTTCCCGCAGAGTTTACAAGAGTGAGGTTTTTCTCCAGTGTGGGTCCTGATATGTCGTCTCAGTCCACTGGACTCTGTGAACTGTTTGTCACACTGCTGACACTTGTAGGGTCGCTCCCCTGTGTGAACCCTCATGTGCCGGACCAGAGCACTGTGGTAGGAGAACACCATGTGACACACATGACACTTGACAATGTCCTTTGTGTTGCTGTCAGAACTCATGTAGTCATCAAGAGGTTCCATCTTGACGTCAAGGATGCTTCCGTCGATTGACCGAAGCCAGTCATCGCCATCCATTGGCTCAGTCTTGATATTGAATCCATTCACCATGGTCGGTGTCCAGTACTCATCTACTGGTTCAGTTTTAATCTTCTTGTTGAGTCCATTCAACAAATTCCTCCCTTTACTTCCACCCTGTTGCTGCCAATCTGGATCTAACTGGATCTTCCTCTTCAACGATTTCCTATTTCCATTTTTGCCTTTTAAAAGAAGACTTTCAAGTATTCTCTGAGCATCAACATCTTGCCCATTCTCTTCTTCGCCATATGTGGTATTGGTTTCATCTTCAACTTCTTCACTTACTCCATTCTGAGCCATCTCCTTGAGATTGATCTCAGATCCTTGGCTCTTCTCTTCACCTCCATCCTCAATGGAATTCTCTGTGGCTCCACTCGTGCCCTCATAGTCTGCAATAGCTGCAGCTATCTGCTTGCTCTTCAGCCTCAAGAACACATTTTCAAGCTTCTTTGTCGGACCTGATTTCTTGCGGCTGGCAATTTCATCCACCAGAGAAAAAGTTGAAGTTTGGTGGGTTTTCTCAGGTTCTGAGCTTTCTTGTGAAGAGTCCCCATTGATATCACAGAAAATCTCCGGTATAGAAGAGGTGCCGAAATGTACAGGAAGGCTGTCTTCTTCGTCTGAATCAACTTCAAAATTTTGATGATTGTTCTGTTCCTCATCAAGCTCATCATCTGTGACAAAATGGGACTTTTTCATATCCACAAGTTCCAATTCATGAGGACTCTGGCTTTCATCCATGTCATCAGTTTCATGTGCAATATCAAGTTCAGGGGGATCAAGGTCATTATCTCTTGCCTCTTCCTCCTCTATTGCAATCAACTCAGGTGGTTCTGGAGAAGCTGCATCTGACTGATCTTCATCAAAATCTTCATCTTGATTTTCCATATTTTCTTCATCATATTCTTCATCTCTGGATTCTTCATTCACTTTCAATCCTCCTTCATCAGACTCTTCATCTCCTGAGTATTCTTCCAGTTCAATAATTTCTCCTCCTAAATCTTCATCTGAGAAATCATCAATCTCCTCCATTTCATCTTCTAAGTCTTCATCTCTTGAGTCTCCATTCATTATCATCACTTCACCCTCTTCAGGTAAGGATGTTTGACTATCTTCATCTTCATTTTCCAATGTATCGTTACTTTTATGACTTTCTTCATCTTCCACGATCCTCCATCCATCATCACTCTCACTTTCATCTTCACTCACAGGCATCTTTATGTTTCGCAATCTCGGACCATTTTTCCGACCATTTTTCCGTTTTGTGAACATGGTGCCGTTCCTTGTCTCTTTCTCCTCCGTTTGTACCTCTTCTTCTGAAGAGTTCTCTTCAGACTTCTTATGCATGGTTTAGATTCTGGGCGGGATGTCCATGGAAGACTCATTCAAAATTCTGCTAACCTGCAAAAAATAAGAAAAAACATGTGAGAAGGTGATTAACTTTTATAAATATTTAAGAAATAGAAAACTTGTTGTTGTGCATCTATCTTTGAATAAAACATAGCAGAGAGCATAAAACATGAAGGATCATAGGATCTGCCATTAATGAATCCACTCTGTGACTCAACTCAACTGGCTTCGCTAATCTGCCTAATTAACTCACTCACAAACTGGTATCCCACTCATTCTATGTTTTCTTAGCTTCATGTAATTTATCCTTTGATGTAATTATTACCTTATTCTGTTGTTACTGGTATTGATTTCTCATTATCACACCAAACGGTATAAAATGCTGTACTCCTCATTTTTCACCATATGCTTCAAAACGGTATAAGAATCTATACCGAAACGTCGCTACTGTCCAATAAAGAAGTTGTTCATCCATAGAATTACTCTTGTCTTCCTTGTACAAAACATTTCAGCATTCTATGCCTAATGCTTCAGAGAAGAAGACAAAAAATAGGGAAAAGGTTTTAGTAGTGGCCACAGGGTCACCAATTCTAAAATAAAGTATGCAGGCAATGTGATTTCAGATACAGGTAATCAATTCAGGAATGGACCCTGCTCAAATATTCAAAGAAAATGTACAAAGTTGTAACTGACCAATAGGTTTTAAATGCATAGCCCCTGTGGCCCTTATAATTTTAAGTATAATCCTCACTAATCAAGGAGTTTTATGCACAAAGTTTCAACTTTTTAGGCGTTATGTTTCTGGTGAAAACCCAATTCTAAACATCCAAATTTATTTGTTAGATGAAAACCAATGTCAGTTTTCAGTCTACTCCCTCTACTGGGTTAAAAACATATCAGTACTTGTTTTTCAAAAGATTTAATAAATAAAGATTGCATCATTTGACATTTTAAAGTGCATCGTTTTTACTTTGTTCCCATTTGGGTATTAAAAATAGAGACAAACTTATTTACAAATTTCGACTCCCCTTTGATTTGTAAGAGGGACTGTGTGTCAGAGCCACAGTGATTGGGACAGGCAGGGGGGCCATTTTGCAAATTTACAAATTTACTATTGATCCAATGGGCTATGGCCAATTAAAAATTCAGAAAATTACTAAAAAATGGCCCATTGTCAAAAGATGTCTTTCCCAATCCCTGAAGCCAGATATAAATATACTTTAAAAGTCATAAAATGAACAGACTGTTGTCAAAAAGTACAGTTTTTGATAATTGCTTATTGTGAGAAATTGACGACATAAAGTTGTTATTATTATTGAAAGTAGACAGTAGACATGCGCCCATTATTCCAAATGAATTGGACAATTTTAATCTAGATGACGTTTTTAGTAGCTTATAGAATTATTAGGGTAGCCATGTACATATGAGCAGGGAACACCCTGGTTCAAAGTATGAAAGGGAGAAAAATCTTCCCTTAGCCTAATATAATGGGATTTTCAGAGAATCCAATGGGATGTTTGAGAAGAAAAATAATAGTTTTGATTTTTGCAATGAGACTTTCTCCCCTCATTAGTATTAATAATGGGATATGTTGATACATCAATGGGTAAATTATATCCCAAAATCCCTGACCAAGTGATCCCTGTATGGGTGTATTACAATTTATCATGATTTCTACACATTGAATGTGGAATCAATTTGTTTTCAGTTTACTTTGGACTATTGTATTTTGACATGAAAACAAAGGGAGTTCGGGGTTTTGTTAGGATCTTTAAATTCTACAGAAAAATCCAAATTGAAAGTTCTTAAAATGATTAAGCATTCTAGATTTCAAGTCACAAAACTAGGTATACTAATGATATGATTTTAATGAAGTTACTTCTATCAAACTCAATAGGCCGTATATCAGTTCAACTAATCATTAGAGGTGTGACGATATATCCTGGTATTTGTGAATCATGATACTTAATCCTACAATACATGTACATCATGATACATATTCTGTATTGTGATACACATCATTATATCAGTATATTGCAATACAGGAACAACTTAACATGATACAAATCGGTACACAGGCCCTGAACTTCTGAAAATATCCAATTTATCAAGACAAAAATATTAAAATAAACAATTTCCATCTGAAATTGCTAAAAAACACTACAAATTAAAACATGATTTTACGGAAAGTTCTTATCAAAGTATGAAGTTATGTTGTGAAAATAGTTAAAACAATGTACCGGTACTGGTAATCAAAGGTACATAAACAGTAATTGAAAATATCACTTAAATTGGAATATATTGCGATACAGAAATGAGGAACGATACCTAATTACCCATGCTTGTAAACATATCATTGACTTTTTCTAAAAATGGCTTATTTTGTCTAAAAATCATAGGAATTATGAAAAATTAATGTTTTATTTTGTCAGAAACCTTTTAATAGCGTATCATGATATGTATCGTATCGAATCGTCTGGCTATGAGTAGACAAACATTTAGTCTCAGAAGTTTTTTTTCAATATTGACAATATTTTTAAACAAATCATGTACAGACCCGTGCCAGTTATATTCGGACAGTGACGTTATTTCCATAGACTTGCATGTTTAATTGGTGTAGCATAAATAATTTTCACTCATCTAATTTCCGTTGGGATTCTGTTCATTGTTTGCACATTTGTAACGAATCATCTCAGCTACAACACCATAATTTCTGTTTAATTTTTAGTCGATTCTCTAAGGAATGACAGTAATACAATCAAATTATGTACATAATTGTGGACAAGTTTATAATGGCGATCTATGGGACAGGTGTCTATTTTGTACATAAATCAGTAAATCTGGTGATGTTACATAAGAAATAATCGGATAATAAAATATAAATTATGTACTTCAAGCTGAGATGATTTAAATTCAACCTGCCAAGTTTGATTTTAATATAATACAACAATAACCTTTTTCATGAAAATTATTTATGCTACACCAATTTAACATGCAATGGAAAAAACGTACGTCACTGTCTGAATATAACTGGCACGGGTCTGTATTATAACAAAATGGAGCCCAGAAGATAAAGCTGAGCGATCTAGACTTGCTATACTTTTCTAGACTGGGTTGGTCCTCAATTATATATATTTTTGCTTCAGGGTCTGGATGACAGACTAGGCTATGAGATATAATGATACGTATCACACCTCCAGTAATCATAGAAGTAAAAAGCTCTTTAAAAATATGTAATAGAAGAAAATATTTATGCTATCCGCATTATTTAAAAGTTAGTATTATCAGCCTTATAGAGTCTAATCTTGTCAGGCAAGGAGCAGTTTACAGACTGCATTTGATTGAAGTGGAATGGAACTTTGAAGTATAATTTAGAGAAAGTGTTCATTTAATAGGTTTATGGATTATCAACTTCTTTATTGTAGAATAAATTATCCATCAACTCCTTGTCTTCTTGATATATTTCAACTTCTAAATGCCTCTCAAACATCAAATCTAATAGGGCATTATGGCAGGTTATGATTGTTTTGGGTTTATATTTGTTCATTTCATTTCCTTTTCACAAAATGACAAACCTATTCCATATTTTAGATGTAATTTCAGGGCGAATTTCATAAACAAAATAGAAACTGGTCGTCCTTTATCGAGGTCAATGAAAGTTCACACCACTCGATCTCAAATAAGTTGTAAACTTTTCATCTTTCTGAAGCTGAATAAAATCCCCTTATACTGAGCAATAAACAAACAACTCGTAATCAACAACCGAAAACAACACCCCTCAATTTCAACAATCCAGTCGGGACGAGCCAAGAGCTCGCGACTGCTCACCCGCAAGTTGGTCGCGGCGAGGAAATGAGGTCGACTTTTGTTGAGGTGTGTCCGTGTCACAACAAACGGCCTGCATCGCTGAAGAGAGCGAAACGGGGCGTGTTGCCTACATTTTACACCGTTAACGCTTTCTAAAACCATTCTTAACGCCAGTGTCGCTTTGTTTTCTACTAAACATGGACTCAAATAGACAAAACTCAAATTACCTCCTCAACCCCACCACGTCTTTGGTTGCAACTACACCGACCGCCATCTTGAGCAAAGGGACGTAACTCTGTAAGGTATCGTCCACTTGACAACTGAACCATTGAAAAGAGCCGACATTGACGCGTTGTAATCAGCTTAGTCGACAGCGTTGCTGTAGCGTATCAACGGGAACACGTGTTACAATAGGGAGGATGGTTGCCGGGTTACTTAACAAAAGTCTTGCTACAGCTTGGGCGCTTTCAATTGTGTTTCTTTTTTTTAAAGGAAACTTATCTGTCTTCAAGACACAGGTTTTCTTCGAAAACAACATTATGGTCGATTTTTCTCTCCAAATTTAATGTTATTGAATAGAATATTGTAGAATGTGTCATAACCGAATTGAAAGAGTTGAATTTGTGATTTCCATTAAAGACTATGGATTCACAGGAATATTTATTTATAAGATTGGTTTTATAGTATATTGATAAATTAGATACGAGAAATTCTTCCACTTCATCAATTAATATTTGCTACCGTTTCTAAAAGAACTACAACGTTTGATGAAAAAATAATAATCTTAGAGTAGTCCTCATAGGAACAAACGGACCGAGGAATGTGTTTCAACCACGTGGCAGTGGGGTTAACAATTCAAAGCGTTATTAAATATTAAAATTAAACATTTTACTTTATGTTACCTCAATAGATAGGTTTAATCAACTTTAAGAAATATAGATTTATGGTCCGCAAAAACTATTTTATTGTAGTCTATCCAATCATATCAAATCGTCCCGGGTCAACAGTTTGTTATCTGTGTTTCGCGCCTTCTGTTTGAGCCGCCACAGGCGACGTCGGCGCTGGGAAATTCAAGTTTGTTCAGCTGTAAAACTCGTTTGAAGCACATCTTTAAAGGGGAGGTATTATAGGGGTATTTATACAAAACGGAGGACACCAGAAGCTAGCCGATTTTACAACTCATCATGTTGGTTTCATTTGACAAGGCCTACAATTTATTATGAAATTTTCGGTCACTGCCACCGAGTCTTAAATGATGCTTGAACCATTAAGAAATATTAGTCTTAAATGTTGTTTGAACCAGTAAGGAATATTTCATAACATGAGGACTGGTTTATTATTATTCTGATCAGTTGGTTTGAAAATTGAATATCCCATATTGATCATTTAAAACTTAATGTGCGTTAATTAACTAGTTCTATGAATCCCGGTGTGATATATGCAGAAATCACAAGTCCGTTTTTCATCGATATAAGTTACATCAATGGAGATTACGAAACTCGTAGATATTGAATGTATAAATATTCCAACTAAATATTATTTTTTAAAACGTTCTGCTTCATTCACTCGCTTTCGCTCATCTAACCTATAACTGCCTTTCTTGTTGCTTCAGACAAGTTGATTTTTTTTACGCTGGCCAATGAATGTCCGTTTTTTTATGATTGCGACTCAATATACTTTTATAGCTATACGTGACTCTACATTGTATGATATTTTGCAGCAATGGTAGGTACCTATCGTAAATGACAAATTTATAAGGTTAGACACAATAACTAACAACACAACTCATAAAGTTTAATGCAGTCGGAAGTTCTCGAAAAGTTTTTTCATTTTAGAAATAAAAATTACTTGCCTCTTCTCTACCTCAGACTTTCTGAGTGTGCTCTTTCACCATTTCCACCTACACTCACGTGCAAAAGAAACGATGCCATTTAAATCCAAGTTATTAGAAGCCACACGTAATAATTACTACTAAAACATGGCTACCTCACGTCTTCAGCAGCTAACTGAACAAAGTTATGAATCTCAAAACAATATCTGTTCACATTCTTTTCAACACGTCCTTGAAAAAATGTCGTTTTGGAACCTAAACTACATATGATAGGGTTATGCAAATTTTAGTTATTGCATGCTTGTTTTCTGCCGTCCCATTTCATGTATAGGTTATTCATTGAAACTAACTTTAAGTTATCAATGTTCATATGGTTCTGTTTACAATTCCAAACTTTCAGACCCAGAAACCTTTTTAAAAAGCTGTTTTAAGATCCGATTAGCAAATATAAGGATGCAAGTGTACTCTGAAAAAATGAAAATTTGAGCTCTTCTTCAACACTCGTGTGCCAATAGCAGGGATTGAAAGTCGCATTTTTCCGACATATTTTCTGTTTAGTCCCCCTTTAAAGGGGCAGTAGCACGTTTTTAGTGAGAAAATAAGGTGATGTCAGGAAAATGAAAATAAATGGTTCCAATTGAAAGACAATGTATTTAAACTAAATTGAGCAGTAATAATTCAAATATATAATGTAAAGTTAACTATGCGATTCCTTTTTCTTACACAAAATGAATTAAAGGTGTTCACAAAAATGGCCGCCAATGGATTTTATGCGAATCTTCATACTTTGTCCTCTCACTATTGATGATTGACTTGTGTAATGAGATTTTTGACACTGTCAACATAATACATTTAACATTAACCTACAATTATCAGTGAAACTTTTAACATATAAAATTATCAAGAAAAGTGCTACTGCCACTTTAAAAGTTGATACCGTTTCTTTCACACGTTAGTGTATTTTCTACTATCTGCATGAGGTGTTATAGGCCTGTCCTTTCTCGGGAAGCTATTATTGTAAATTCAGGAATCTTCTCACACCTTTAAAGCTAAATTTGGAATATCCATGGTTATTCAATCTTAAACTGAATATTCTGTTCCCCAAAAAAATAAACCGCAATTCAAGCATCTAAGTTGTATATAAACACACAAAAACCAAAAATATTTTTTGAAAATAGAATTTTGTTATGACGATGTTGAAAAATTTACTTTTGTTTTGGACAAAATTAAATCATTGGCCCGCCTCTTATCTCGCATTATGGTGTTTCTTGTCACTCATCTTAAATTTATATGAGTGACATAGTCGTCTTGGTTTAAAGGGACATTGAGTATTTTAATGTTTCTGTTACAACATTATAATAAAAACACCTATAAATTGTATCAATTTGTAGATAAATCTCTTAACTACAAATAGGTATATGAGAGTATGCCCACAAATCACAATTAATCGATGTTATTATGTTCCAAAGATATTTATTGTAACCGGAAGCGAGCGCTAGTGAATTGTGATGTCATTGAGCAGATTTCCAATATTTGCGTACTACGTCAGCTCGCCTATTATCAGCCGCAATATCAATATATTACTAACAAATACAAACATTTTGTAGCCAGGGAACAAAAAATTATTTAAAGATTATGGTCATATTAAATAACCAATTAACATAACCATCTTTTTAACATTCCATGAAGCTTTTCTTTTCTTTTTCACTCGTTTCCATCTGTGTTTACATTCAGTGTGTTAGCAGACTACGACATGGATATAGTAAATTCGTAACCAAACGAACTCGTACCGGAAACGTTTCCTCATTTTTATTATAAGTTTCGATAATTCAACATCAATTTCGTCTAGATATGTAACCATAACTATGTTGACAGCAAGTTAATACTAAACGTGAACAAAAAACTGCAAATAGCCTTCTTGACGATATCATATTAGACAATTTCGAAATTTCTATGCAAATTAGGCAGTTCTTCATTCCGTAAAGGGACGAGTTATTATAACTAAATTCGTCATCGGTTGGTAAAATAAACAACTTATGTAAATTACTTCAACTTGTTCTTTCAAAATTCGAAAGATTATAATCAATATCAGAAATATTCGTTCACTTGACTCTACAGTCAGGTATATACGGAAGAGCGACTGCATAACTCGAATTATCGAGCCTTTTGAGGTCTGTAATCCATGTGATTTTAAATCTGAATTTTGATTTCATATCTATAAAATTATGTTTGGAAGCTAGATATTTATTGAAAATATATTGAGAGTAAATATAGAATACTTTTACACATTGAAATAATTTCAAAATCAGAACGTGCGATGTATTTTATTATGAGTGTAATTAGCTTAAATAGCCTTTATTGTTAAAAAAGATGCTAAAATGATAAACATATCACTAATGACTAATAAACCATCAAATGGACTGCGGATACGTGTTCGTCGTTTAGTTATAGGCACGAGTTTCTTTTCGGTACGAATTCCCGATGGGAAAAGCTTCGTTTTTGGTACGAATTCACCCACAGCAACAATGACCACAATGCTTTGCGAGACAAAGTTATAAACTCGATCTATTTATATCCTGGGGAAACACCTCTTCTAATTATTTCGGTTTCCTAGCTTATTTCAGGTCAAACTAAATGGTGATTATTTGTGTGTATATGTTTCAATTATATAGATTTTTAGCAGTGTTCTTAAATGTGTATCAAAACACTCAATGTCCCTTTAAGCTTTGTTTGGTTTTATCAGAATGTTGGAAATGTTAAAGTATTTTGTCTCTAAGATGCATAGACAACGATAACCAGTCTTGAAAAGAGAATTTGTCATGCTACTCAAAATTAAACATCCTAATTAATATAAATGAAAATGTCTCCTTTGAATTTTATATCAGCCAAATCAACTGTAAAGAATTTCGCATTGCTGTTAGTAAATTGCGAAGCTCCAGTCATACATTAATGATTGAATACGGTAGACGATTTGGTCTTATGCGAAGTGATCGCCTCTGTCCATTCTGCATTGTACCTGAATTTCATTTTTGTTTCGAATGCCCATATACAATGAGTTATGCAAAACAATCCACAAATATTATCATAATTTTCCATCAAATGAGAAGGTATTTCATTTGTTTACATCAAAACAATGTCACCATCAATAATCTTGGGAAATATCTGTATCAAGCTTTAAAGAAACTAAGTGCGTTGCTGGGTCGTCCCTATATCCTGTTGTACATCCTAGTATGTTACAGTTGTACAATTGTCAATCATTTTATTGGCGCTTCAAATGTGCAAATGAATGAGCCCGAGGCCTCCTACCTGAATAAACCTTTCTCTCAAAGACATTGTTTTGTTTGATACTTGTTTAGTTTGTTGCTTGACGATGCAAAGCGCCTAAAGAACAGCTCTTATTTTAAAAACATATCAATTTAAAGATATATGACAAGTTTACTATCAGTCTTCTTGCAGCCTAAAGTACGTGTTATTTAGGCTTTTGTATAGAACTTCATAAGGTCGCCGTTGCATTTCTTTATTCAGTTCACTGATCATGTCATTCACACGGCATTTGGGTACCAATGATTATTTTATTTTGTATATCTAAATAGATTCACGTTCACCTCGTAGTACTATGCAATACTCACTTCAATAATGGTGACGTATTCCTATTTGTGAATAATAAGGAAATGACGAATTGGTGCCAAATTGTTTTTGTTTGAATGCATCTTCGGCTTGCAGAAAGTCGTGTTTTATGTTTTTGTAAAAAGATTCAAGACTTGAAAAACTACCTACTTGACACTTTAATATACCACTACACAACAGTTTAGACTCAATGCTAAATGTAATGTCAAATTCTCTTTTTGTATGAAAAACCAATAACTACTAGGGTTTCTAAATTTGTAGTATGCATAATTTAATACATGAAATACACCTTAATATGCATGCCGTTTTTGAAAAAAATCCTGCAAATGATGCGTACGTAAAAGAGTGATCAAAGCGTTTCACGGGTTAAAGGACGTATGTCATTTGCTTTATTCGGGACCATTCCGAGAGCTCTGCAATTCGAAGTTACAAAAACATTTTAATTCGCACGAGCTTAATACTGTACGAAATCCACGCATGTATTTTGATGCTAAGGAAATATATGTCAGTGTCTTCTCAGATACAATGTCGATGTAAGGTTTGTGACAAAAAGCCCGAGGCGGCGTATAACCTTACACACCCCATAATCTGTGCCATTTATACTAGTCAATAAAATTTGAGGAACATTTGTAAATTGTGCATGGTTAATAGTTATATTTTTATTAAGCAAATGCTTAGCCATCTTACAGATATTTGAGTTTTCATGTGAAGCAGAGCTGGGGGTAAAAAATGAAACAGTAAGGCATTTTGCTGCTTTGAAAGTGAGTGAGTTAATGTTTAAGATCGCTTGAGCAATATTTCAGCCATTAACGGAGTGCTTTGGAAGTGATATCCATGGTAGTGAATAGCCTGATAAAGAAAAAAATGAGTAAAAATGTGATGAAAAGTTCCATAATTGCTAATTTGATCAATAAAGTTTTACGGATACATCTATTAAACTAATTGTTTCCTCTTAAGAGGCATATTGATGACAACTTCATCATTCAAGCTTTTTGACATTTCAAAAAGACTCCTTAGCATTAGCTTAATGTCTATTCAAAAAAACTTTAAAATATTTTAAATAAAAGTACCAAGGGTACAGAAGCTCACCTTAAAATGAATGATGTGGTAGTATGGTTTAATTGTGTAACCATCTTTTATATGATAATTGATTATGGCTGCCATCATGATTTTTTTATCTTTTAAAATGCTATTCTTCTGTTGGAAACCACTAGAGCTTGAACAAACATTAATACAAGAATGATATAATCATGATTTGTTAACAAGCAGTAGGTTTTTGTATAAGTTTTTTGTATATCTATGGCTAAATTGGTGACCATCTTGGACTTTTTAATCTTCAAAATGCTACTTTTATGTGGGCATCTGTATTAATTTCATTATGATATCTTGATTGGTTTAGGAGTATTCATTTAGTCACACTCTCAACTTCCAAAGAACTAAAAAGATGATGCACATAAACATTTGGAATATATCTCTCTGACACAAATCACAAATTCAGCTAGTGATAGGTCCAATTGCCAAAGTAAACTGTCCAGGTCAATGTCTCATGTAATTCTAATTGAAGATTTCTGAATATCTTTAATCTTGACATATGTTAGTGCAATCTGATTGGTCAGAATAGGCTAGCAACATGGGGGTTTATGCTAATTACTAGATATGATGACCTATGATGACCTCTTGCACCTGCATGTAGCTTATGTAACTTATCCTCTTATGTAAGTTACTGTTATTCCATATAGTGAGATGTCCTCCCCTCATTTCAATATGCAATACAGATACTCTTTAGAGGAGAGTTGCAGGAGAGGGGCTGGAAGGATAGATGGGGAAAGGGGGGAGGGGGGGGGGGGATAGAAGGATTGTGGGATAGAAGAGAGGTTTGCAATGGAAGGACAGGAGAAAAAAGGGGAGGAGGGAAAGGGGGGATAGAAGGGGTGGGGGTAGAAGAGAGGTTTGCTATGGAAATAATCTGGAGGTCAACTCAGTAATATGTTTATTGAAGTATCTTAACTAACGGAGAGAATTGGTGAGAAAGACTTTGTAAAAAAAGAATTGTTCAGACAGCTGTTCAATTAGTTTTGAAGATGAATATTAAATGATATCTTTTATTAGCATGACAAACAAAATAAAAGATAATTTGTTATTCATTAACCAAAATTTTCAATTTGGAATAAATTAATTGCATGGGAACAAAGGACTAAAAAACCTAACAGTTAGTGTTGGGAGTGAACAAATTTAATCATTTTAAATGCTTTTGAAAAGGATTTGTTTGAATTGAATGATCATTTTAATTATCTAGATAATCATTGTTCAGACCGTAATCAGATATAGATGATTATAAAATGTATATTTATCCCTCACTGGCTATGTTATTTGCCATATATGAAGTGTCAGGAATTATGTAAAACGGAAAGGATTTATTAACAGTCATGCTTCAGGCTGTTCGCAGATAAAGATGATTCATACAGTTTTTTGTAACTGTATTTATAGTGTTGATAAATACACACAGTAAAAAAAGTTAAGCACCCCCTTCATTTTTTGAGAGGGGACAGTTTAAAAGACCCATTGTAGAAAAACTAAAGATTCCACAGATGCAAAACAGAGTTCAGAAAAATAGTTTAAGCATTTTTTTATTCGTTGACAAGAAAAATGTTTATCTTCAAGGATTGCAAATGACCAAAAACAGGAAACGAAAAATGAGTGGAAATTTGTGAAAAACACAAACCCGTAAATGTATTGTCATTTCAAGTTTGGAGGCTGAACAAGATAAAGAAATCATACTGAATAATCATTGTCAGTGTCTTAGGAACAGTTTAGTGTCAAAAGCGTGTGTTGCCACCACGTGCCTGAAGTACGGCAGTCAGTCTTCTAGGCATACCCCTTACGAGGTTCTTTAATTGTTCCATGGGGATTTGCTGCCACTCATCGTGAAGTGCTGCCTCCAATTGTCTCAGATTTAGTGGAGGAGGGTTCCTTCTCTGTAGACGTCGACCAATCATGTCCCAAACATGCTCGATGGGATTCAAATCTGGAGACATTGCTGGCCAGGGGATTCGAGAAACACCATTATTCTCCAGATGTTGTGTCACAGCTCGTGAACGGTGAGGCCGAGCATTATCGTCCATGAACAGGGGTCGAGTTGCAAGTCTGTGGTCATCAAATTGGTCAATCACAACTGGATCCAACACCTCAGCAATGTAGCGGGCGCCCGTTAGTGTGCCTTGTAGTGTTACCAAATCCAACTTGCAATCAAACGAAAAGCAACCCCACACCATAACGGATCCTCCACCATATGGTACTCTTGGAAGAATGTTCCTTGGTGTGTAGCGACTGTTCTTGACTCTCCATACTCTAATTCGCCCGTCAACGCTATGGAGGAGGAAACGACTCTCGTCTGACCAATGGATACGTCTCCATGACCTCAGGTTCCACCGCTGCCTGTCACCACACCACATCCTACGATCCCGTTTATGTCGATTTGTTAGGTTTGGACGTCTGATGACACGTCGAGACCTTAATCCTGCTGCTTTGAGGCGGTTCCTAACCGTCTGATTGCTGAGACGTCTATAGGGTAGCCAGGCCTGTTTCAAGACGGTACTTGATGCGAACGGTTGACGTCGTTGATGACGCAGTAGGTTTCTGTCTTCTTGCAATGTGGTAGTTCGGGGCCTGCCGGAACGTGGTCGATCGTTAACATGGTTAGTTTGGGCATGTTTCCGCACTAAACGACTTATAACCGAATAGTGGTAACCATTTCTTCTCCCAATTTCCTTGTAAGATAAACCTGCTAAATGCTGCCCGATAATTTGCCATCTCGTAGCCTCGGACAATCTCCTTCGTTGCATCGTTCATAACTTTTGTGTATCGAATGACATTGAAGCAGAAAGAGAAGTTTATATAGCCACGGTAACTCGAAGGATGAAACTGCATTTTGCAAAAATCATGGGTTGCATGATCTGCATGCCATTAGCTCCGTTCGTGAGAACTGTTCCATAACAGAAACCACACCAGTTCATAGCTAAAATACCATATTTGGCCTGTCTATCGAATTAAATAATATGATCATAGAAACCTAAAGTTATACAACTTTCATTTTGGGGGTGCTTAACTTTTTTTACTGTGTATATTACAACAAGCGTATCAATACAAATATAATGACATTGATTTGATTGATCAGGAAATGTATTCTTTTCAATGAATTTCATGAAATCTAATTGAAAATTCAATATAATTGACATATTGACCATCTTGGATTCTTGATAATAAAATAAATGTGTCTTTGTCAGGAATCACTATATAAAAAAATACTCACTTTTCAGAATGATATCTTAATTGATTTAGTAGGAGTAGTACTTGGCCTGAAATCTAATTGAAAATAATGACTTCTATGATGACATGTTGTTCCCAGAACCCCTTCAGCATGATACAATTATCATTTATTTTTACAGGTATTTATAAAACACATGGTATTGGAACTGGAACCTGATACAAAATACCTCTATTATTAACTTATCATGTAGATTACTGAACATAAAAGCAGATTCTTGACTTGTTAATATTAACTCATCGTGCAGATTGTTGTACAAAAAAGCCGATTCTTGACTTGTTTAAATTGTTATTTGTAAAAAGTATTACTATTAATAGAATACAAGTATACTTTTCATAAAGACAATTTATATACTTTCCATAAAGTCCATTATGTTCTATTTACCAATTAGGTCAGGATTACTATGCATTATACAAGCAGGCAGGGCTGCTAGCCCCAGAGAGTGTAGCAATTTGTGTATTTGGCTATATTTGGAGAAGCATCCTAGTGTGCTGAGCATGTAAACCTGAACTCTGGCTAAGCCCTTATGTGTGGTATTAAAAGACATGACGGGAGAGAACATGAATTGTTGTGAAAAATAAATATAATTTCACAAAATATAGTTAGCTTATGTCCTAAATTGATTTTGTGTCAAGAAGAACTTCTGTAAGATATAGAAATGGTACAAATATGAGTAAAACACAGGAACTGGAACCTGATGCAAAATAACTCTTTCCACATCAACTTATCATGTAGATTGCTCAACACAAAACAAGTGACAAGTTTTGTGTAAGTTGTTATTCTTAGAAAGAACATATCACTGTCATGAGAATACAAGTCTAATTTCCATATAGCATAATGCTCTACCATATCAATTGGGTCAGGTTGATTATGCAACAGACTAGCAGCTTACACTATGATGCTAGCAGCCTGTATTGGGATGTGTATTAGACAGCATAGTGGACTCAACAGAAATATCTGAACTCTGGTTGACCCCTTAAGTGTGGTATTTAAAGGAATATAAGGGAGATACCATTGTTCAAAATCTAACATGATGTTTAATGTCATTGGGTTTTTGCAGCTAGTTGCCATAAATATTTTAAACAAATTAATTAATTATGTTTGTCTTTCATCTTAATGTTTTAGAAATACTTACAAATATAGAACAACTTGCATGACAATCTTAAATATTCCATATTCAAGATAATATTATGATCAGTAAGTTCAAATTAGAGAATGTATATAGTGCGAGTGATCACTTAATGAAAGCTTAAAATTTAGTAATAACTAGATTAGTGTTTGCGGGACACCGCAAAAACAGAGCAGCCCCGCAACTTGGGGTTTCGCCTTACCCTGTTCCGCCTTCTACAAGCCTCAGCATATTGGGCATTTTCTTGTGACCTTGACCTTTGACACTCAAGGTCATGCAATCAATGAATACATTTCATTGAATATAACATTAATGTAACAAATTAAAGAGGTAAAAGTAAAAATAATCCATTTTCTCAATATTTGTTGACCTTGCTGTGACCTTGACCTTTGACACTTCATACCCAAAACCATTCCAAAATTTTGTACTTCTCAAGAGATAATACATACAAAATTTAAACTTCATAGCACAAAAACTTTTCAAGTTATCGCGTTTACAAATAATTTTTAAGTGATTTTATAGCTCGTGACCTTGACCTTTGATCTTGAATGTGACCATGTCATTGTAAGTCCCCAGAGGTGTAAACAATTATACATCTTTATAAGTTCTGAAAAACTGAATTGGATTAAGTTATATCCATATTAGTTCCACATTGTAATAACACAAAACTCATGACCTTGACCTTTGACCTTCATGGTTACACAGTCAATGAACACTTTTCAATGAGTATAACAATCATCTATTGCTTAAAAGTGTTCATAGTTAAAATAAAGCATTTTCGCAAAACCATGCTAAAGTCATGACCTTGCTGTGACCTTGACCTTGGACAGATTGTAGCGAAAACCTTTTCAAAATTTTTTACTCTTCCAAGGATGTTATATATCAAGTTAGAGCTTCATAGCACAAAAACTTTTCAAGTTATCGCGTTTACAAGGAATTTTTTAGTGATTTTATTGCTCGTGACCTTGACCTTTGACCTTGAAAGAGAACATGTCATTCTAAGTCCCCAGAGGTATGGACACTTATACATGTTTATGAGTTCTGAAAAGCTTAATGAGATCAAGTTATATCCAAATTAGTTGCACATTGCAATAACACAAATCTCATGACCTTGACCTTTGACCTTCAAGGTTACACAATCAATGAACACTTTTCATTGAGTATAACAATCATCTATTGATTACAAGTGTTCATAGTTAAAATAAAGCATTTTCGCAAAACCATGCTAAAGTAATGACCTTGCTGTGACCTTGACCTTGGACAGATTGTAGCGAAAACCTTTTCAAAATTTTTTACTCTTCCAAGGATGTTATATATCAAGTTAGAGCTTCATAGCACAAAAACTTTTCAAGTTATCGCGTTTACAAGGAATTTTTTAGTGATTTTATAGCTCGTGACCTTGACCTTTGACCTTGAAGGTGAACATGTCAAAATCGTTCCCCCGAGGTATAAGCAGTAAGTTATAAATACAAGTTCTGGAAAGCTTAGTAGAAAAAAGTTATAGCCATTAGTATGAGCGCGGCGGACGCGGCGGCGGCGGCGGCGGCGGCGGCGGCGGCGGCGGCGGCGGAAACTGCACAAATACTGATAGCAGCCCCGACTAAGTCGGGGCTGCTAATGATGTGTCTTCTGCAGCTGAAAAGTCAATATGGATGCTATCACAGCCATCTTGGATTCTCAAAACTGAAACGTCTACCTTTGTGGGAGGAATCACAATAGGTATTACATACTACAATATGAAAATGATATCTAGATTGGTTTAGGAGAAGTAGTCATTTTCATGAAATCTCATTGAAAATTCAATATGGTTGCTATCGCGGCCATCTTGGATTCTCAAAACTGAAACGTCTACCTTTCTGTGCGGAATCACCATAGTTATAACATACTACAATTTCAGAATGATATCTAGATTGGTTTAGAAAGAGTAGTCTTTTCATGAAATCTAATTGAAAATTCAATATGGCTGCCATAGCGGCCATCTTGGATTCTCAAAACTGAAATGTCTACCTTTCTGTGAGGAATCACCATGGGTATAACATACTACAATTTCAGAATTATATCTGCATTCGTTTAGGAGGAGTAGTCTTTTTCGTGAAATCTAATTGAAAATTCAATATGGCTGCCATGGCGGCCATCTTGGATTCTCAAAACTGAAACGTCTACCTTTCTGTGGGGAATCACCATGGGTATAACATACTACAATTTCAGAATGATATCTGCATTCGTTTAGGAGGAGTAGTCTTTTTTGTGAAATCTAATTGAAAATTCAATATGGCTGCCATGGTGGCCATCTTGGATTCTCAAAACTGAAACGTCTACCTTTCTGTGAGGAATCACCATGGGTATAACATAATACAATTTCAGAATGATATCTGCATTCGTTTAGGAGGAGTAGTCTTTTTTCTGAAATCTAATTGAAAATTCAATAAGGCTGCCATGGCGGCCATCTTGGATTCTCAAAACTGAAACGTCTACCTTTCTGTGAGGAATCACCATGGGTATAACATACTACAATTTCAGAATGATATCTGGATTCGTTTAGGAGGAGTAGTCTTTTTTTCTGAAATCTAATTGAAAATTCAATATGGCTGCCATGGCGGCCATCTTGGATTCTCAAAACTGAAACGTCTACCTTTCTGTGAGGAATCACCATGGGTATAACATACTACAATTTCAGAATGATATCTGGATTCGTTTAGGAGGAGTAGTCTTTTTCCTGAAAGTTTACGGACAGACAGACAGACGGACGGACGAAGCGCCATGACATAAGCTCACATTTACTTTGTAAAGGTGAGCTAAAAATTGTATTTTGAGTGAAAAACATGTGAAACAATGCACCGTTACTGAAACATAATGGAGCGAGAGCATAGGCTGACATCAGTGTAATTTAAATGACTTAAGTTGTCATCCATATAGTCCTTTTTCTTATGTTATATAAACAAATTTTCTAATAAGACAGCACCTGGTTTGATTTAAAAATAAATTGGAGACGTATTGCGAAGAAAGACAACTCAAGATAAGAATTCACAGCTTTTATTTTGAATTCCAGTTAGCAAATAGCACTAACATGCCATGGTGGCTGACCAAAAGGTCTAAAAATAATCACCGTCACATAGTGGAGTTACAATTTTGAGCCCAATAAATGTTCCCAGTGCTTGACAAAAAGACATGGCACAAAAATAGATAGTATAGCTTCCTTGACATGCAAAGAACTAGAGGTGAGATTTATTTTTCATAGACCCAGGTTTTCATGGCGCTGGTCCAGTCGCTGAGTTCACTAGCAGCGAACCACAGAGCAATCTCCTTGGTTGCGCTTTCCACGGAGTCACTACCGTGGCAGATGTTTCTGAAAAAGAAAATAGTTTTTAAGTGATTCATTCATTTGTGAGGGGTATTTCATATTTCATAAAATAATTGTTCCGCAAAATATACTCAAAATATAAAGCACTAATTTGCATGTTAATTGTTTGGTGTGTATTTAACTTAACAGATTTACGGTCATGTATCCTTAGTTATTCTCCCTAAAGTATTTCTTAAACTATATGGTTACCTAGAATGTGTCCAGTTTTCTGGACAAATATCGTTGATGTTTAATATTTCATGGGTATAGAACAATGCTAAATAGTTCTACACTGCTGGATTATCGAGGATGTACCCAACCAAAAATGAGTAATTGGCAAAATTTCCATAGACTTTGATGTGAAATAGCATTTGCAAGAACATTTTTAACTAATAGAGGAAAAGGTCTAATTTATCATTTTTACACAAAACTAGGTAATCCTTTCTGCTAGGCTTACATTATTTCTTCATCTTTTGTTGATTAGTTTTTGAAGGACCACTAGTCAAGTGACAAATAACACTTTTATGCGACTGTCCCATTGACTGCCATGTTGAATCTTAAGTATGCAGCTATTTGCTGTATATGTTAGAAGGAAAAACGCAGATTTTATTACGGTATACGGTCGGGTCCGATAATTAAAGGTATTAGCAGAGAAGATCATTGATCTCATCGATACAACTCGGCCCTAACTCAATGAAAACTACTTTACCGGCAGGTAATTAATATACATGATATCAAAGCTGAAGCAAGAAGGTTATCTGTTCTATCTTCCGGTGTACTTCCAGCTCTCGTCAATCTTTTATGTGTACCAGAATTTTCAAAAGGATAAAACATGTTTTTGTGTGAATTTTGCTTTTAAAAGTCTGATCTATCGTTAAACCACAACTTGGACTACCAGCCATTACACTCTACTAGCTTGACATCTTTTTCACTAAGCCATGGGCTACCCATTCTCTCCCCACAGAGGCAGATCAAGTGTTGAAATGATCTGCCTCTGAGGCGAGAATGTGCCTTTATGTGGGCTACCAGACCGACCTCGAACGCCGATATGATTTGAGTTGAGAACAGCTACTTTTCCGGAAGACTTAGTGTTATTCCCTACCTGCCAACATCAATGCAGAAGTCGCCCCTGATGGTGCCGGGCTCTGACTCCAGGGGTTGGGTGGCTCCCAGCATCTTCCTGCCCATCGACACTGCTTTAGTGCCTTCCCACACCTGCACATACATATATACATACACTCAGATATTGGACGAGGTGTACAGTATTGAGAATAACTTGGGTGCTGATTCAACCTCTCTGCAGTCATAATTTCTGTTAAGTAATGCCACTGAAGTCATACATAAGTAAAAAAGTGAGCGTGGCTAACTAATCTAGTGCATTTTGACCGTGCATCCCTGACTGAATTATATTTTACTTTCAATGTAGTCATCTCTTGCACAAACGGATGAATAGTTTTCCCGTAATAGGTCGGTCAAATCTGATATTGGAAAATGACTAAGTTCAAAACATGGAAATTTGTAAAAAAATTCAAATATTAACGAAATTTGCTGTAACTTCGCACTGCACCCCTCCTAGTAGGGTAGAAGACATGTGCAAAATTTGAAATTAATCTGATACATAGTTTTCCCGTAATAGGTCGGACAAAAAATGTCCTCGGACAGACACACACACACGGAATCGTTGGTATTACTAGATACCCCGGACCGTTGGTCGGGGGTATAATAATAATCAACCTTTCACATGCATGTACATGTACTGCATAATATTTGTCAAGCTTGGGAAACAAAAAGAGGATGAATTTCAATATTCATTAATGCAAACTTTCAAAACGATCACCTTATTTTCAGTACATGTATGTTGAAAGAGATACACACATTATGTAGACAAATATTTATCATCCTCAACATGTGACTATGTAACCAAATTCATGAATTCTGTATGCCATTGCCTGTTTAACTAATCCCTTACAAGACCTGTTACAACCCAAATATGCTTTATTTTGTTATATTAGTCAGATTTGAATGTCTGTGTTGAACAAGTAACCACCCGTTTATGTAAAAATTGTACCTGTTGAAAAGAAAATTATAAAAAAAAAACAGGATGAATTCTGATCTTCCTAAAACAACACACCTAAGCTATGATATTCTATCGTATTCAAATCAGTAATATGATAAAACTTTTGATTGTAAACAATCTGTATACCGCTAATGAGGTTGATTTATTATTAATATTAGAAAAACTTCACAAATCATGATTTCTAAAGAGTATGTTAAGAAACAATTAGGATAAATAATGAAATTTTAAGACAAACTATTCTATCATATTCAAATCAGTTATTATCCCACTTATATGATAAAGAGCTTTGGATTGTAAACAATTTGTATCCTGACTGGTCTTATAAGGTTGATTTAGTATTTGAAAAAGCACACAAATCATGATTTCTAAAGAGTATGTTAAGAAACAATAAATAATGGGTCATGGAATATATTTAGACACAAACTCACCATTGCTACAACTGGTCCTGACTTCATGTACGCGATGAGACCGTTGAAGAATGGCTTTCCGGCAAGATCAGCATAGTGTTTCTTGAGATGTTCCTCACTAGCCTGTGAACAAGTTTAGGTAACCGTCAAACACACATTGACAGGTAACTTACATGCATGAATGATGAAAATTAATGGAATGATTGTTTATTGCATTTACCGAAATTTTTTGATGTTCGCCGAGTGGGTTATACCACATTCTACCATGAATGTGATGAATGCTAGATTCTGATTGGTTTTCCTGGAAAATCAAACGTTATCAATTTTGGATTGAACGTCCTCTGCTTTTGAGGCTGCTTCATCGCGCATTGATACACCCGACTGGCAATTTCAGAGCTGGTTTTCTGCTGTTCAATGAGATTAAAACTTTTAAAAAGTTATTTAACATGTCCTATTTTTGTGTGTTTACGGGGGATGATCAAATCGTTTGAGGTAGATAAAGTATTATATTCACACGCAGCAGACTTCTTTCGATTACGGCAACAATACAGTGATGTGATTTATGGAGCGCTTATGACGTCATAATCCTTGACAACGTCATAGTGGTTTTCTGTTAGAATCATCTATTTGATTGATAGGGATGTCTCAGTCTATATTGTCAACAAGTAATTGAATCACACATTTAAAACGGTACGATATTAAAAGCTGCGTTGAACAAAGGGAGAAATATATTTTATGGAAATGCAATGGTAGATTTGCCTTTGCTTCCAGCTAAACTTTTTTGAGTACCAAAGACTAAAACCCCCGGCACAGACGAGTTCATTTTTGTTGCCGGAAGTTAGGACATTTTACAAGGTGTAATTCGCTTTGACAGTTCACAATTAAAATCGTTATGGTAGAATGGAGATAAACCTAGTGTGTTTGAAAATCAGAGACATGTTATACTGGATTGATAGCGAGTAAATTCTAAATTTAAACCTCTATCTCCTAAATCCTATTTTATGTTATCTTTGATGTTTAACTTATCTTTATTATCAAGTTATTAGATTCAACTTACTTGATCAATGATGACTGTACAAAATGAACACAACCATGTGTGCCAAGTAAATCTGATTCTAGCCTCAGTTTGGTTAAAGGGAACGGCAACCATTCATTAGCACAAATGTAAACACCTTGAAACAGCTTTACTGTACAGGCAATTTTGTACTTTACTGTCTACTAGTATTATTTATAATAATAAATGTGTACTTCAATATTATATCATGCCATCAATATAATAACATTGATGACTCCACAGCGGTTTTTGTTTACCTACTTGATTGATAGCAGAGGAGCACATTTATAAATAATTCATAATAAAAGTTATCAGTTGCAACAGCATTTTGTCGTAGTAATGCATTCCACTACTGAGCTTCGGTGATTAGCTTCATTTCACAATGTTTTTATTTTTTGAGCGATACACTTTATTTTTTGTCAAATCTTTAACAACTAAAATGCTTATCTCGAAAACATATATAAAACAAAAACACACAAAAGTATGTCATAGTTTGCTAAATATTGAAACAATAGATTTAAGCTAAATTTCTGTTATTTTGAGAATGCTTGTGGCCTCTCTTTGTAGTCAAAATCTTCCATATAACCTTGTTTTTAAAAACATTACAGTAAAGTTATAAGGTTTATGTTTCGAAATGGGTCAAAAAAATATTTATTCCCCACGTAGCATACCAATTCCTAGGTCATAACCTAATAGCATGCGTGTTTGGCAAGGCAAATGATCGATAGAACAATGCTGTCGGCTTATTTTAAATAGTTTGCGTCCTATATTCGACTTTGTAGTTTTAGCATTAGAGAAAATGGATTAAAATTCGATTGAAAGACAATAATTGACCCAAATCTAAATTTCTTAGCAATTACTTAATCATTGTGTTGCTAATGGAGCCGAACACAACGTCCTTCGGTAATGAAGAAATCTGACGTCACGGCTTTGTGTGTAGCGACCGCATGAACCCGGAAATGAAAGGTGTGCGAAAATTGATGTCTGTGACTTTACATGACGGCACAATATATGAAATTAAGTGTGAAATTATCATGTAAAAATCATATATAATTGTAAACAGGAAAGTCCTCCTGGATTTCGTTTCCACAAAAAATACCCCGCTCGAATGGTCCCTTTAAAGAAGATAGCTATTAATTACTTTGGTTAACCTGCACTTTAACAATGTGAAAAAATAAGAAATTCAGTAACTGCTGCAAAAGAGGAACAAAAAAATATACTGATTGAAAGTTCTGCTTGAAAACAAAGTCCATTTCCTACTTAATAAGCTTTCTTCAAAGTTATCAATATTTTTCTTGAACATTTTTCTTTTAACAGTCAAATTAAATAGCCTTAATTGTCAAAAGTAACTAATATCGGAGAAAAAATTAATAAATATTTCTTTTTCAAATGAAAATCAATAATTATATGTATGGTGTTTTAATGAAAATTCAGCTTGTAACAACGGCGTGGTTATTCTATTCACCTTCGCCCGTCAAAAGAGTCACCTCTAAGAAAGCCAAGGCTAGGAAATCACTGACACTTCCCCAGCCACTGAGCCAGGGACCGGTGAACCACGTGTATTGTGATAAATTCCAGCAGGAATATTTACGAACTTACGGTCATCATTTTCATGGCGACAAGCTTGTAGCCTCTTTGCTCAAAGCGCTGGATGATTTGTCCAACAAGTCCCCTTTGGACTCCATCGGGTTTAATACAGATGAAAGTGCGTTCGGTGGCCATGACCTGACTTTTGGTGAAGGCTGCAAAAATAGACAGGAGGGTAGCGACCATGGGATCGAAAAGGACGGTCACGTGGCCCGGAAGTTGGAGCTCTTCACCGGCTACTACTTTCCTACAACATATAACTCTTAACAATTTTATTTCTATTTATTGAGACAATAAAAGTGTGTTTTATACATATTAAGAAATGAAAATAATATGTATAGTCATTATATCTGATCAGATTTTTATTCGGTTTAGCTATATGACGATTTTTTGTTTTACCTAAAAGACATTTTATGGTCATCTGTTATAAATGACGTTTGTTGTTACGAAATACTTAATGCGCGCATTTTTTAAGATTTATCTTATTTGCTTTACGTCTGTAGAAAAATTGTTTTCAAGAAACAAAGGGTTATTTAGTTCAAACTTGTGTCAATAGAACCTAAAGAACCTCCGGCTATGTTTCCTCAAATTTAGATTACATTGATCTAGATTAAGGCAAATATCATTGTTATATAGAAAGCATAGATTTAGGCATCCCCTGAATCGAATGCACACAAGAACGGAAGCATAGCTGAAGCGAGAAGCGAACGATCGGTGAAAAAGCGATAGTGTACGGTATTATGAGACTGTACGGTATTCGGAGTACTGACTCTATATATTTATAAATTTGCCTAAATTAAAATTACATCGGCCTATAGCCTACTAAACCATTTAAAGCTATATCTAGTAATTTACAAAAAATAATCCACAATTGAAATTCCAAATATATGAGATTCATATCGTCTGATCTCCCAGAAAATTTAATATTTCAAATCATATCATGAAAGTTTGGACGATAAATATTTTGTTATATTATAAATACAAATACCCGTTTTTGAGATCCGAAAAAAATAAAATTGACAAGGATGATAACAACATTGTTATTGTCACAAGTGACTGTTATCACGGCTTATTTTCATTGATTGTTCTCGGTATTTCACCGCCCATCATATAACACACACATGCAACATGGACCAAAGTTAACCATATATCATTTATTTTAATTGTAACTTAAAATAATTACCTATAAAATAATTAGCTACTCCGTGATTTTTAACACATATTGTTTTCCTTTGAAACGAATGAAGATGGCATAATTAATGATGTACATCTAAACAACCTAACATATTAGTCAAATAGCATTTTTTTTATAAACTCTTGTTTTCAAAGAAACTCTGATATACATAATTTATGGAAAGCAGATTCATACGTCCAATGTACATGAATACCCTAAGTTTAACCTATCAAACATCATCAATTCATAACTGTCATTCTGAATGCTCCAAAATCATGTTTGACTGATTGACGTGCGTAATTTTTTCCGGATTTCGGTCACTTAGGACTTCAAATCTTCTTAATAGTGAACATTCGACTGTCTGTAAAACGATACCTTTTCACAACAATCGTTTCTTCTCTATCAAAAGACACCATTTATATAGGGTTTGGCATATGTGACCCCAAACAACGCACGGTTCGTGATTGACCCAATAATTATTTTTTTTATCAGAAAAATAACAATACGTGTTTAAAAAATATGGGATGAACTAAAAGAAGCTTTTGAACAATAAGAATTCATTTTATTTTAGATTTTGAAGTCACCATTAGAAATGCAACAAGAACATACTGTCTACTACTACTAGACCACTAGTGTCTAGTCTCCAATGGTAGTCAAGCAGGTACTATCACAAAACAAGAAACGCTTAGGTGATTTTGAGAATATTTAGCTGGTGTAAAACAAATAAAATAATACAAATATATGGTATTTCCTTCCAAAACGTTTATAAATGTTGTTAGATTGTTCAGTGCACAAACCTTAAATTTAATTCTTGATTATTTGAGAACCACTTAAAGATGTTTATGAAAAAAACACCTTAATTTAGAAAAATCTTAAGCAGAATTTACGAAAGAGAAGACGCTAGATGATGTGGTACATTTAACCAACCAAAGGCACATATTGTTTCAAATTTTGTTATTTTCAATTATCAATGGAATTATCATAGGATGAAATTGATCAAAATTTGAGCAATAAATGTAAAGTGTATTCATAATGGTTATGGTACAGGAGAAGGAAATGGCGATCTAGATTAGGTTAATAGTGAGAACTTGGGGTCGCCTATCCGTGGGTTATTTGACGAGATTACCAGCAGAACTTAGATATTTGGGATCTTTAGCTAAAAACAGACTCTGGGCCCCGGGAACAACTTGCAATTGATCAGGAGAGTAAGACAGGTAGTCTACGTGGCCTTGAAGGTTATATTGACCGGTGATTGGTCGGCGTGACATGACGGCGTTACTTCTAAGAATAGGAGACCAATTCTTGGAAAAAGAGTACTTTTAGATGTCCTTACTTGGTCAAAGGGTATGAGATTAGTAGTCATGAACATAACGTATTAGCCGGGTCAATATATGACTTAGGACCACCCAACCTCAAACAAATTGTAACAAAAGGTTTTTTAATTGTTTTCAAATCTATATATAATACTTATCAACAGATAAAAAATCTAGAAAAATCCAACCATGCGAAAGTTGTTAAAATTGATCATTTAATAAACATGTCTTCAGCCATTAGGTCAACTGATGACTACACAGAACAACAACAAGTTGATAGGTGAGTAGTATCCAGAGGTTGTTTACATCAACCTCCAAGTCAGGGCGCCTTCCCTCCGATTGTCTCTCCGATAGTTGCCCTGCCGTCAGTGGCAGGGGCATTGTTACACGGATTTCGTGTATCAATCGAAATGACGTCATGAATAACCTCGAACCAAATGCTTAGTTTGCATACTAAAGAATCGGTTCGAGAGTTTACTTTAAACGTTAGGTGTATGAATATGATAAAAGTTGAGTTAATTGGTTTAAAACATGATAAATCGTGATATTGGTAATTGGTTTGCAAATAGGATATGTTTGGATAATGCTAAGGACACTTTAAAAAAAAAAATAACAATTGGCTTGCGGAACTCTTTCTTGAGTCGTTGTACGGAGTTGCGACGTGAATCCTACGAGTTTAGAGTTTGCACTTTTAAGCGCGACAGCGTTCGCTGGTTGCACGCGCGGTGTTGGAGCTTTTCCACCCGGCAAGCTTCTGATGGCAGCGATTATATTAGTGACGTCACGGAGCGGATAATCGCTGTCTGGAGCTAGTGTTTACATAGGAAACAGCATAACTAACACTGTTTGGAATGAAGGATTTTTAAGCCCTTCATCTTAATCTTTGGGGAATGGTAAGTATTTTTATATTGATACTATTGCCTCATTATATGTATCAGCCATATTCAAAAAATTATTTTCTTTTTAGTTGTGAAATTAAGAGGAGAAAATCCCTTAGTCTAAATGGTAATGAAAATATCTATTAATGCAATGTCTAATTCTTTTATGTTGAATAATGATAAAAATAGGATATAAAATACACAAGTGCCCTAACAATATATAAATAATAACTTATGCAACAACTCTCATTGAGGAAATTAAGATTGAGCACAAATTTTCAAAGAAATTGTATTCAGTTTTTCCCGCTGTCAAACTTGTCTGCATAAGCTGAGCTGCATAGCTCTAAGCTCTGCTGCAGTGCCCCTGCAGTGCCTCTGCAGTGCTTCTCCTCTGCAAGGAGTTTTAGAGATACTATTTTCTTGATAACTTATTTCATATGAGAAGTACTCAGATGGATTTATACCAATAATAAAATTTTAATGTCTTTATTAACATTTTTATTTTTTAGATATATTTTAATTAAAATCATCAATATTTCAAAAACTGTTAATCATTGTTTTTGGTGCATATAATTGTTTTTGGTGTATAAAATTGAAAGAACTAATATGAATAATTGTTTTTGATTTAATTTTTTATTATCTATAAGATTGAGGAAAATAAAAAATTCCAAGTCAAATTTTTTCCCTTTGATGATGAATTGAAATGAAAGGACTCCAGAATTAGGATAATAAAAAAAATCCAAAACCTTCCCTTGGGGAGGGATACAAAAATGCAATCATTAAGTAAAATAAATTGATATTTTTTTCTTTTAATGTTAATAAAATAAAATATGTATGAGATAATTTAATCTATTTTTATAAAAAAATGATAAAATTTATTTTTAAAAAACAAAAACAAAAACATTTTTAAATATACAGTAAACCAAATAAATTAAAAACTCTTAATCTGTAAACTTTGATATACAAAGTCATTGTATACTGTAAATATTATAGATGTTGGATACATAATTAATTGTTTCTGATTTTTTATTTTCAGACCACAGTAGAGGAATCTTCCCAGTCATGCCAATCGAAGAACAGTTCAAATCCGTGTCTTCTTTGTAAGGAAAGTCTTGACAATGGTTGTGAAATTGTCAAAATTCGACAGAAAGGTGCTGATGGCATTAACACAGCTAGTGTTCAGAGAGGTGATGACATTCATGTTGAGGTTGGGTCTCAAGTGCATTTAAAATGTAGAAAAAGTTACACCAGTCAGTTTTATATTGACAGTCATAAGAAAAAGGAAGCAGTGCCAAGATTGAACCTGAAAAGAAGTTCACGTGTTTTAAAGGACACCTTTAACAGTCAGTCTGATTGTATATTTTGTGGAACTGCAGTTTCCTTACGTGGTCATGATTTCAGCTGTGTTAAGACTTTCAATTTTGTAAGTTCTATCATTGACACTTGTGAGAAAAGATCAGACGATTGGGCTCTTGATGTGAAAGGTCGGATTGAATACTATGGCAGAGACCTCCATGCAGCAGACTGTATATATCATCATCAGTGCAGTGTACATTTTCGTAATGGGAGGGACATTCCAGTCAGATACCGTAGTGAACCATCACACAAATCTCCTGGGCGTCCTAAGGACAGTGATCAAGAGCAGGCTTTTGACAAGTTGTGTATATTCCTTGAAGAGAATGATGAGGAACAGATTACCATCACAAAGCTGCGTGAAAAGATGAAAGAATATCTGTCAAGAAATGAATCTGTACCCTACACCAACATCCATTTGAAGAAGAGACTGATTGAACACTATGGAGATGCTATATACATTGTTGACACTGAAGGCCTCAGCAACGTGATCACATTCAAGGAGAAGACATCAGCTATCCTGCAGGCCTACTACAAAGCATCTCAGCAGCAAGATGATGAAGAAGCACAGAAAAGGGCAATTATTGAGACAGCTGCACGTTTGATAAAGAGTGACATCAAATCAAATGTACCATCTGCAACAGACTCCTACCCAAAATCCGAGGAACTGGATCTAGAAGCAGCTGTCAAATACCTTCCAGGTTCACTACATGATATGCTGAATCAACTGTTTGTTGGAAAAAATAAGCAGAGAAAAGTTGCTGCCATTGGTCAAGCCATCATACAAGCAGTTCGACCAAGGGCCGTTATTGCACCACTTCAACTCGGCCTGGCGGTTCAAGTTCATCACCTGCTCCGTTCAAAATTTCTGGTTGAAACACTCTACAGTATGGGATACAGTTCTTCCTACAGTGAAGTCTTGCGCTTTGAAAAGAATGCAGCAAATTGTGTATCACCTGATTTGTTACTTGAGGAACATGATGTGCCAAATAGATCAGTATTGTTTGCATGTGACAATGTAGATCACAACACCATTACCATTGACGGCAAGGGTACATTCCATGGAATGGGCATGATTGCTGCCTTGACTCCTAAAGGAAAATCATCTCATCTTGTCACAAGGCAAATGATTGCAGAACTGAATATTTCAAGGATGTCGAAAATTGATATCAGAGAATGTAAATTCACCAAACATGTGCTTCAGAATATAAAGTTTCAAAATCTACCACCTATGCAGCAAGTTAACAGAAAAATTGACATTTTGTGGGAACTATCTTTCAGTTTCAAGCAGGCTGTTCCAAATTGGCAAGGAATGATGTCACTTGTTCATCAAAGGCAAAAACACCATGGTGAATCATCAATTGTCTATTTGCCGATGATTGATATGTATCCAGGTGATAGGTCGTGCATTCTCTCATGCTTGGAATATATAACCAGCCTTTCAACAAGACACAACATTCATCCAGTTGTGACATTTGATCAGCCTCTTTATTGGAAAGCATCTGAAGTCATCCATGCAGCACCAGAGAGAAGTCCTTTGAAGGGTATTGTCTTGAGGCTAGGTACCTTCCATATGTTCATGAACTTGCTTGGAGCAATAGGAACTTTGATGGCTGGTTCTGGTTTGAAAAACATATTGGAACTTGTCTATGGTGAAAATGCTGTTGTTCATATGTTTTCTGGTAAGGCAGTACAAAGAGCATTTCGTGGACATCTTCTTGTAGACAAATGTTTACATCAAATGATTGTGAAAGCTGCTGTGGAAGACCACCCTGATCTCGCAAATCACATTACAGAAGTTGAGAAACTATATTCTTCCATATTACAGGGTGACATCACTGTTGATGAACTGAAAGGTTCACAGTCTTACAACAAAGTCATATATGTACAGGGATAAGGAAAGAGGTTTGTGAATAAACGAAGAGTTTAACGTTTGACTTTGGCTTGGCCAGGTCGTTCGCCGTTGTGCCTGAACCATCATCCTGACTCGTGTTATTCATTCGTGTTGTGTGCATGTGTTAAGTTGGACAGATCCTATTTCCCCCATTAAATACCTTACCTCTTCGCTAAAAGGCAAAGCGAGAAGCGAGATCACACCAGAACAATATCCATGCTCTTCTTTCCTCGGATAGAATAAATGTTTTCATTTTGCAACGACAAAGTGTCGGAAATGTAACGTTGTTTAACGTCAAATTGAAACCGAGGATTCATGTTCATCATGACCATTTTGGCCCTTTTTTAGCTCATCAGGTTGACTTAGACATATTTTATTCATGATGAAAAGGACGAGGAACAAGTTCTCTGAAGACCCGATGGGCATATGCCATGGCATGGCGTCCGGCGTCCGTCCGTCCATAAACTTTTCACTTTTTCGACTTCTTCTCCAGAACCAATGACTCTAGAGAGCTGAACTTTGAAATGGGGATTCTAAATTGTAGATTTCGTGACCCAATGCATGGATTAAAAGCTTAAAAACCTATTTTCATCTTCTTCTCCAGTTCCAAAACATCTAAATAGCTGAAAAGGTCTGTGTAGACTCCTTGGCCAATGGGGATTCTTAATTTACGTTTCATTACAGCTTCTTAATTACAAGTATCTTTTTCTTGCTTTAAAACGGTACAAGAAGCTTTATCGAAACGTCGTGTACTCAGAATAAAGAAGATGTTATCCATAAGATATTCGTCTTATTTGACTTCCATTGCAACTTCTAAATGCCACTCAAAGAAACGCCCATAAACGCCACTTGCTTTAGATTATTAACCGACAAAGGCATTGTTTCGTACGAAAGACCATTGGTACCACATTTGAAATTAGTTTTTTGTCTTTTAAAACTCGTTATTACGAAAAAAATCTCGTAATGACGAGAAATTAACTCGTAATTACGAGATTATAAGACCATATCTGTAATTTGTATATTGTATTTAAAAACTCGTAATTACGAGAAAAAAACTCGTAATTACGAGTTTTGTTAGACTACATTTGTAACTTGTATTCTGTCTTATATAAACTCGTAATTACGAGATTATTAGACATCATTTGAAACTTGTATTTTGTCTTTTAAAACTCGTAATTACGAGTTTATATAAGATAGAATACAAGTCAAAATGTAGTCTTTCAAAACTCGTAATAACGAGTATTTTTCTCGTAATTACGAGTATTTTTCTCGTAATTACGAGTTTTTAAATACAATATACAAATTACAAATATGGTCTTATAATTTTTCTCGTAATAACGAGTTTTAAAAGACAAACAACAAATTTCAAATGTGGTACCAATGGTCTTTCGTAGTTTCGAGCATAGTAACTTGAATTTACTTGCAGAACTTCAGGTTGCTCATTACCCTGGCCTAATAAAAAAATAAAAAGCGGCTAATGCCTTCTCAAACACAAGATTTATCATTTAAGGCAAATAAACAGCGACGTTATGAACTAAATCAACGTGTACGTCAAAGTAACACTAAGCCCCCTAACACCAGCGACCGGCCATTGCATTTCAGGAGTATTTGGAAAGAGTTGCATTAAAGGGACTCCATGAAAAATTACTAATGCATTTTTTTGGGAGAGAAAAGTTATATTGCCCATTTAATATCACGAAATGAAAAGTCTCCAAAAACTTCTTCCGGTGACGATTTTCGAACTCGTTAAATGTAAATTCCTAGCAAACGTCAGTAATGACCAACAACATTAGAATACCTCACCATATAAGCTCGCGTGACCTAAGTGTGATAACCATTGATAACATGTCTGATTCTTCAAGATTCTTCATATATCCTAACCTGCAGCACGCCTATTCATAGCCTATTCATAGCATCACCTTTTGTTCTTGTACCAGCTTACGCGCTTTCAGAATGCACAATGTTTAATTAGGCTATAGGCCTACTGCATTCCATAAATAGGCTACAAACTATCATTATTAGTTTCTTAAAAAATTGAATCCGTTTTCATCTTGAAGGAACTTGAGAGAGGCAAAACAGACCCGTCTCCTGCAGACAAAACATTCTGACAAAACCTACCATCGGGTATGTCATGATTGTCCAAAATGTTTGCAACAACGCCCATGAAATAAGGAAGAATATTTTATGGATAACAACTTCTTTATTCTGAGTAAACGACGCTTCATTACAGCTTCTTACAAGTATCGTCCTCTTGCTTGAAAACGATACAAGAAGCTGTATCGAAACGTCGTGTATTACGAATAAAGAAGTTGTTATCCATAAGATATTGCTTTAAAAACGATTCAAGAAGCTGTATCGAAATGTCGTTTACTCAGAATAAAGAAGATGTTATCCATAAAATATTTAACAGATCCGTCTCCAGCAGATAAGACATTCTGACAAAACCTACCATTGGGTATGTCATGATTGTCCAAAATGTTTGCGGAAGATCTGCTTTCTTTGGCTCCGTAGAATTTATGTCCTGGTCGAAATCTTCCAGCATTCTTGTATCGTCCCTTGCAGCCGCTGGCTTTTCGCCTTATCTTCATTCTTTGAGAATTATGAAACTTTGATAACTGCACACAAACACTGACTGGCAGTTAGACGTAATAATGCCTGATGACATCACACACATGTGACGTCACCATGACTATCTCAGAACTGGTTCATTTCGATCAAAACGAAATTGCCTCTTCTGGCATGTATAAGTTTTATAAAGAGTATACTTAAAAATAAGATGTTGATATTTGACAGGCGTCCTTGTCGAATAATGTTGAAAAGTTAAACGGAAATAAATTGCGCACTTGTACAAAAACACTCCCGTTGTTGAAGATTATGTAAAAAATTGCATGTTTAGAGATCATCGTCGTATTTTATCCAAATTTAGATGTGGTATTTTACCATTGTTTATTGAAACCGGCAGATATGCCAAGCCTCCGGTTCCTCTTTTACAAAGGCACTGTAAATATTGTATTAAAAACGTTAATAATCAACATGTATATATGGTTGAAGATGAATTCCATTTCTTATTGAGATGTAATCTTTATGATGATTTGCGTTTTATTTGCGTGATTTTTATGATAAATGATAAGGACAAGTTTGTTTTTCTAATGAATGAAGGCACTTTGCAAAATATTTTAGCTTCTTCGATTTTAACTATGTTTAATAGAAGAGAACTGTTGTTGATCTGATTGGGTTAGATATTATATATTCAAAAACATGTATTTATTAACAGTAAAAAGTGTTCTTTTAGTGTCTCGTAGATCTATGCTCGACATATTGTTTTATAATGTGTACCTTGTTTTGTATATATAAAATGTAATGATGCGTGTGATTGGGTAAGGTATTTTATATTTAAAAACATGTATATATTTATTAACAGTAACAGGAATTCAATGTATTAGAAAAGGTTTTAATGATTATGAAAGTTCTGATTCTAAATGTTCTTTATGTAATGTAACCGAAGATGAAATCCATATTGTATATCAGTGTCCAATGTATCAAACTCTTCGTGTTGATGTACCGCTTCTATTCAATAATAACAGAAATATACATGGTCTTAAATATTTAATGAACTCTAATGATTATGCTTACATGTTAGGAAAATTCTTGTATAATGTATTTCGTGTACGAGGAGAAAGGATCTAATTCGCATGTGTATATTTTCATGTATGATATTTATTTAATGTGCTGTATTATGGGTCATTTGGCCTTGAAACAATAAAACTATTGAATTGAATTGAATATTGTTTTATAATGTGTACCTTGTTTTGTATATATAAAATGTAATGATGCGTGTGATTGGGTAAGGTATTTTATATTTAAAAACATGTATATATTTATTAACAGTAACATGTGTTCTTTTAGTGTCTCATATGCTCAACGCATTGTTTTATATTGTGTACCATGTTTTGTATATAAAATGTAATAATGCGTGTGACACTTTAATAAAAAATATACTACTACTACTACACTAATTGGTGGCTGTCTGCCTTCTAGCATACCACACATAAAGAAGTTGTCATCCATATATTCTTCTCCATTAACATAATAGAGTTATGAAAATTTCACATTCAGAGAAAACGTTGGTTTTGTAGTCTTACAAAGATGATTTTAGTGAGATGATTTCAGAAGCGTCGATGCAAGTTTGGAAATAGGGTCACACTTTTCAATTTCTAAAAATGGACGATTGACAAGTATATGATTACTAAATTACGATGTAACAAGTATGTGTAGTTACATTTATCCTCAGTAAGTCTGTTATCCAGACCTTATAGCAAAAAAACAATATTAAAGGAGCCTTTTTGAGTCTAGACAATTTTGGCATAATTTAATCTAGATGCCTCAACTTTGATTCAAAATTATTCTCCATGTCTCCTTTTTATCAAAAAAAAAATTAGTGATAAACTCGTTTTTTAGTTACTATATGTTAATCTCCCTATGCCCTTGTATAGGATAGAAGAAGAAGAAGAAGAAGAAGAAGAAGAAGAAGAAGAAGTAGAAGAAGAAGAAGAAAGATGAAGAAAGATATTTAATAATGTTTAACATGTTTTTTTTTATCGTATTGCATAATATAAGAAATGTTTAAACAACAACGTCCGGCCGAACGGCCTATGAGACACAAGTTGACATATTGTTACAATAAAATATTAAAATATGTTATTTAAAAACAGTACAATGAATTGGATAAAATGTTTTATGGTGGTATGAAAGGAAGTAAGAATATAATTATATGCATCTCTTTCATAACAATTGACCCAGGATTAGGGAACTTGTATATGTAGTATACTTGAATAACTGTAACTCTCCGGATATCAACCGTGATCAATGTACAGAGTCGTGCAATAAGTATTCGGAAGAAGACGTTATTTTCATAGACTTACATGTTAAATCAGTGTAGCTTAAATAATTTTCATAAAAAAGGTTCGTGTTGAATTATTGTAAAACTTTGCAGGTTGAATTGAAATCTTCTCAGCTTGAAGTTCATAATTACTATTTATTTATCCGATTAATGTTTATGTAATGTCGCCAGATTTACCGATGTATGTAAAAAAATTGGAAACGTGTTCCATAGATCACCATTATAAACTTTTCACAACTACGTACATTATATGATTTAATTGCTGTCGTTCCTTAGAAAATAGATAAAAATTAAACAGAAATTATGATAATGTAGCTGAGATGATTCGTTACAAATCTGCAAACAATGAACAGAATCCGACGGAAATTAAATGCGTGAAAAATATTTATGCTACACCAATTTAACATGCAAGTCTATGGGATAACACGGCACCGTCCGAATACTTATTGCACGACTCTGTATGTAGGAAAAACTGTCACCGTAGGTTTAATACAATGGTAGAATTCTCATCGTGAATACACTTGCCACACAGTAACGATCGTTTTCAACAGCTTGTTCCGTGCCCTTGATCAATAGACATTTATTACTCTTAACAATGCCAGTTAACTTTATATAACTGTTCAGGGATAAGGGCGTTAGAGAATGAGACTGAATATTAGACAACTATCAATGTTGGATTGAGATCAACGAATTACAGGTTTGTCATTTTGTCCTTGTCGGTTACGTTTTGTTGTGTCCTTGTTGTATCATAGTTCTCTTGCTCTGTTCTTAAAGTGTCACAGAGTATCTTTCTTAAAATTTTATTTGGTTTTGATAAGCTACAAAATATCTAATATGCTGATTGAAGTTCATATCTCATCACTGGACTTGCAAATATATCCATTTATGCATAATATCTCTAAAATGCTTGATTTTATGGAAAAATCAAGAAAACATCTCAAATACGTTTAATATTCGAAAATATGCATCCAATTAATCTACCTATTAGTTACAATACCCAATAAACACTATCGAATCGAATGTATCTTCCTGTCAGCTTATGACAAGGTTTCAAAATTACGTTTGCGAATTTGCGCGCGCCACTCGAGCTGTCTCTTTCTTTGTTTCTTTTTCTCATTTTCGTTGTCTTTTTCTCTCCTTTTCGTTGTCTTATTCTCTCTCTGTCGCTGTATTTTTTCTTTCTCTCCTGCATAGTCTTTGCCTGTTTCTCTTTCGATTGTCGCTGTCTCTTTCTGTTTGTCTCAATTTCTCTCTGCCTGTTTCTCTTCTTATCTTTGCTGCTGCCTTTTTCTCTGTCTGTTTCTATTCTCTCACTGTATTCCGCTTTTTTTCTGTCACCATGTACCACACTTTCTCTCTGTCTGTTTCTTTTTTCTCTCTCTATCGCTGTTAATGTAACTCTGTCTGCCTTATTCTCTCTCTTTTGCTTTCTCTTTCTCTGTCTTTATTTCTGTCTCTATTTCTGTCCCTGTTCTCCCTTGTCTTGTCTTTCTCTTTCTCTGTTGCCTGTCTCCATTTGTCTCCTTGTCTCTTTTTCTCTCTAACATACTACTTTCATTCTTTCTTATTTTCTCGCGATTACTTTGCATTGGACAATGACATTAAATAATCATTATTTGCAGGTTGACCATGTTTGTTTGAAAAAAAAGAGTTCCAGTGACTAAATTAAAAAATGGGATCTTGTAAGTATACACAAATTTATTTCAATGAGTGATACAACAACCGTTTCAACTTTTATTACTTATATTTTTCTAAATATTATAAATATTTCCTTTATAGTTCATTATTGGAAATAGATATATATAATTCATATGTTGATTTTGGATGAGTTATCTTGATGAAAAATGAAACATTTAATTTTTGTTACAGCCGACGAAAACGAAAAAGAGACTGAAAAGGAATGTATGTATTCTTCATATTTAAAAGAATCACAATGTTTGGAAATGGATAATTGTATTTCCTGTAAATAGAATTTCGTTAGGATATATTTTTGATTATCAATTTTCGATCTGTACATTGAAATACATTTGTCTTTTATTCAGGCGATGTCGTTCTTGGGTCGATGGCTGGGATTGTTTTCATTATTTACACTATATTACTTGTGTTTGGTAAGGAAAACAAAACAGGTAGTATGAATTCACTTCATAAAGAAGGTACAATGGAAGCATTTGTTTCGATAGTTAGACATTTCTCCTGCAATGGTACTTAATTCATAATTTTAAAATACTGCAGATGACCTTAATTATATATACACCACGTGGTGCGGTTATCGGGTCAATATCAGAGGTAGTTATTTTTAGATAACTGACCTCGGATCAACCTGGAGGTTGGTTATCACGAGGTTGGTTATCTGATAACCAACCTCTTGATAACCGACCTCTCGGTTCCATACGGTGAACATGTCTCGGCTACGCCTCGCCATCTTCACCGTATCGCACCTCGAAAAAAACTTAGCCTCGGCTTACGGGTCTAAATGACCCTTCGCCTCTAACTGTGACTTTTGATATTCTTTAGAATTTGTTGTGATTTTCACATGTGCATTCAGATATATTATGTCTTTAGTTTAATATGCCATTCTAAAGAATATCAAAGGCCGCAAGAACGATAATAAAAGAAAACAAAAGACAAAACAAATACTCTGTATTACAGAGAGCTTTTGATATTTTCATATTACATGTTCATACTGCTTTCAATTCTTGCCATTTGGTTTCCTTGAAACATGCAAACATTTACATTTTTTCAAACACTCCCACACACAATCCCGTTAGCCCTCAGTATCTATGCTAGTGTTCTCTTTAATTAATGTTCCAAATCCTTCATAGGAAGTCATTTGCATTGTCGGGAGGTCACATGCATTTGAAATGGTCCTTTTGAAACAATGCACAAGAAAGCCGACTTCAGTATCAGCAAACATTAAACTGTCCTGCTATCATCCATGCGTAGTTCCTGAAACATTCAAAGGTTTAACGCTACAAACAGTCTGATTTCAAGTGCTTACAAAAACACATTTCTATTTACATACATGCATATTTCATATCATCACGCTTTCCCCGAAATAGTAACTTAAGTTTGGAACTGTCATTTTTAACATCGACTTTTGAATAATTTAGTATCTTATTGTTTAATGGACGATTGATAGTTTCAACGTTCACACGAAATGTATTGAAGATAATAACATTCCAAACTGATCTCAAAGTCAGAAATCTAGCTAATACCCAAATGTTTCTGCATTTTATATACATATTACAATACTAAGAAGTATTTATAAAGCAGAAAATGCGTACACGCTTCTTTTGATTCCTTAAATGCTCTAAACATATTTCCGACTCTATTACATGAAACAACAAATAAAGTATACTTTTGCGATCAATCTCACCTTAATTGACTCCGGGAAAGACCTCGAAACACCGGCAAATATATCTGTTTGACATCGGCCGCGGAGAGCACTCCATTGTCCCAACCTTCTTTAAACCATGTGCTTTAGGTTGTGTGATGCACGTGAATTTTGAGGAGTTGCTTAGCAACGTGTCGTACAAGAAGTCCGTGCATCGCAAGATGAAATAGACGACGTCCGTGCAGTCACACAGTTTTTGACTTATGACAGATTACTACATTTTACATCATTTGCCACCAAACAAAATTTCATTGACGTCCGTTTAAAATTTGTATCAAAATAATTAAATCATAGTTCAGTTCAGTGTGACATTTTAAGGTTAATAGCTCGGGAAAAGAATGAAAATGAACAGTTGGTAAACGGCTTAGAATTTTTTTGCCGACAATTTCGCCAGTAATATCTCCTACTGCACGTGAAATACGCGCAGTGTTAAAATGAAATTGACCCATTCCTCAGGAGTGGAAGTTAACCATGCTAGACACCATTGTCACTTTTGAACTCTTTATCAACAAACTTATATTCGGCTAATATTGATATGTTTATTAAAAATGGAAAACAGTTTTAACAATAACCATGTAGTGTATGTGAAATAATAACCTCGACCTCGTGAATATCTGTGATAACCATCGGTAGTTCAGATCTGCTTTGATACCTGGACTCATTCATGGCTTTTGCAAAAGTTTGCAAAGATGGTTCAATGTAGTTCTTATAAAGTAGTTGCAAAAGGCGTGAATGAATGAATATTGTTGTCTAGAAAGAAACACGGGGACGTGTATCGCCGAAAATAACAATAAATATGATATCAAAATGAAAATGGTTGTTCTCTTCTATACTAGTATTTATATAGAAGAGAACAACCATTTTCATTTTGATATCATATTTATTGTTATTTTCGGCGATACACGTCCCTGTGGAAAGAAGTAGCATAAGTGTGTTATCGAGGTCGAAGGAGTTGTTGTTTGAGTCCTTTCACAATCTTATTTAAATCAGAGGAAGTTCCAACTCCGTTCTTCGTTTATGGCCCGAGGAATGGAACCTATAGGGTTCGTGTCTGGTGATCATGTTGACCTTCCATACATTCTCAAATAGTCTCATACCGTCACTGATTGGCTGAAGTGCAATAGTCATCTGACACGACCTTTATGAAGTAGTACTCAGACTAAGAGTCGAAACGAGGTGCGAGTTAAATACTTTTTTATATTCAAATTAGGTGTTCTATCACAGAAACTAATTAAATAATGGTCGCGATTAGCACTGGCTTAGAAAGTTGCTACAGGGAATTGATGTAGGTGGCGCTTGAATCAGGTCCTATAGCTGGATTAAAGTAATAACAATGTCTTCATTGTCATTATTTCTCTCCACAGGTATCATCTACTACACTTCCTGTGTAGACAGTCGTATCGCCATGTACTCGGTAGTGCAGGGGATCACAGTGATGCTCAACACCGTCTTATACACCACCTGTTTAATGAAGAAGTGGGTGGGCAAGAAGAGGCTTTTCTTGATTGGATCTCCCATCCTCATCTTTAATCTCATCTGGAGCATACAAGGTATTCAAGACTTAAATTACACTTATGACGTCAGCCTATTGTTCTTTCGCTCCATTATATTTCAGTAATGGAGCGTTGTAATTTACATCAAGTTTTTCACTTGTAATTCTAAATTGTTAAATGTTTCAAGTTATCTTTTGGAATATGCATTAAAGGGGGTCTCCAACTTTAATTTTTCACTTCCAATGTTTTATTATCGAGGCCCCGAGAGGGTCGTAAATCTCGATCAGCGCGCTGCCTACTCTGTGCTATTTTAACTGCGCAGCAACCTAGTCTAGCATGGTATGGGGAACCAGCGGTTTCGTAGATAAATATTTTCGTAGAGACCGATTTTGTCAGGGAAAAAAGCTTCGTAAAGGTCTTCAAATTTTCATTTAATATTGTGAATATATATTATTTACTTTGATGTAATATTTACAAAGTATCTACTCAGTTTATTTATACAAGACATTACATCGATCGTCGATTCATCGATACATTGGATGTACAATTTACAATGATAATTTATTGCTTATATGAACTTATTTCACAATTTGTCACTCTATACGAAACTGTTTTTCATTACGAATCTGTAAAAATCCCATCTACGAACCCGTTTCCTCTACGAATAAACCTACACAAAGGTATGGTTGCTTCTCTTTCATCTTATCATATTTTTGTACGAAATATTGAATGAAGGGGGGTGGGGGTGATTCCTTAACTCGTATGAACAAGAAAAATACATACCTGCTAGAAGTATCCATGTATATGATCCGCTGCATTTGTTAACATCATACATGATCCATCAATGTTGTTGTTGTTGGATTGGGGTTTAACGTCTTCTTCACCATACGGTGATGTCGCCGACGTCATGATCCATCAAGGTTTAACATATAGTGATGAAGGGGAGTCCTATGAAATAAATTTACATTCTTTTTCTTCTTTTCATTGGTCGGATATTATTCTTCAATATCATTGGTTAACATTTTGTCTGCAGAAAGGTGCCAAGACAATTGGCGGTCACTGCCATGTACGAATACCTTAGTCACTAGTCTAGACATTCGGTCTGCAGTAAGATACCAAGACAGTCGGCGGTCACTGTTATGTACACATTCGTTGGTCACTAGGCCAGACAATCTGTCGCCTATTGTGATGACAAGTTAGTTAGTGCCCGGACAGTTATGTCACTGTTTACGTCATACGACTAGACATTTCACACTTTCATTGCTATAGATACACAACGTATAAAATGACAGGTGTCCGGTCGTCATAAAAGAAAATTACAGAGATAGATAAGGTGGTACTAACGAGTTGTATATTTTATCAACGTATTGGGTGTGATTACAGTGATTACAAATATCAGCGATGTATTTTATTATCCTCACAATTAAACAAGTAAAAATAATCCTGTTTATTTCACTGCCTGAAATCCGAGGAGACATTACTGTTTATGATACCTGTTAAAGAAAGATGATAAATATTTGATCTATTTGAAACATTTAGACAAAGATTAAATCTTAACTCAATTTAACAACAGCAACGCACATTCATAAAAAAAATCTTTATGAAAGGTTATAATCGGTGTTCTGTAAAAAAGTCCCGGTAAAAAGTCCTAATTTTTCCTCGGAAAAAAGTCCTATTTGTAAAACCCCAAGATTTTGATTAATAAGTTTATTTACATGTACTTTGTATATGATTCAACATACATTTATGATATCGTGATATTTGTGACATTTCTGAATCACATTAATATTTCAACAAAACATCAACAAATTTATCACTTTTGAACCAATCGATGGTTCGCCAGGCACTTGGGTGGTGGTGCCCAACCAAGTTGAAGAACTTGGTGTTCCACCCTTCGCAAACATTGTTAGTTTTGTCAGTTCAAAACAAGTATATTTTGTTGAAGTTATTCAAGACCGATTATTATTCTAAAATGAGTGATCTCTTTAAAAACTATTTTTCAAATTGTTACCTATGTACGGATTGTGTTCATCGATATGATGTTATTATCCGCAAATTATCTTTGTTTTCTGAAGGACACGCATTTGAATAAGCCTATTGGTTGTTTGCGTATCCTATTTCATGTATGATTAACCTTACTTTTTTTCCTGTTACTTTTTTCCCGATCACCTTAACATGCATATATATGTTTAAACCAACTTATTCAATACTGTACTGTTGTGATGTTACTTAAGCATAAATGAAGATTGTATAGAACATTTTGGTTATAAAACTATACTATACAGAATTAAAAAATCTGAAGCTACACGACAATGAGTGTTAATTTTGTTTCATCTGATAAAACATAATGATTGTTCAATTCTATTCCGCTGGGTCATTTTAGATTCGAAAACATTTCTCTAAGACAAAACAGCTCATTGCTCGATAGATTCAGATTTAGATTCTTTTATTACCTTTATCTTTAAAGATAATTGGGGTACATAACAATAACGGTATTAAATATGGATAGGAAAAAGATAATGATTCAGCCAATCAACGACCGCATGTCATAAAGGGGAATTCGTTTGGCCGGCGCCCAGTCCGTGTCACGTGACCTCTTTCCTCGGCTATGGCATTACGTAACTGCTGGTCAATCAGGTGTGAAAGCCTCGAAGTACTAGTTCCCCTTTAAGTTGAGTGTAATTTAAGTCGGCCCTGGGGTCCTCGGCTCCATTATTATTTTAGGAATGGAAGGTTACCCTATTCACAATTTACGAAACGAGATGTATAGCGTTTTATGACATAACGTGAGAGAGGTCCATGCAGAATTGTTCCACTTGGTTTCTACTGTCGTGTTTCACTTAATGTATTTCTTTCCTTTTAACCATTTAAATAAAAATAATTAAGATACAAATGAATCACTTTGCTCGCGTCAATCAGCTGTTTTTTAGGGTATTGACGTAATGTCAAAATAAGAATGGCACAAGTGTAATGGATTTCACCTTACATTTCACGCTGTAAGTTTTAAAGTCTTAAAAACGATTGAGAAAGAAAGTGTTTTCTAACCACATTATATGATATAAACTGTCAAAAACATTCAATTTGAGCAGTACTATGTACTACGTTGACTGTGTAATTGTTCGCTAAACTTGTTTGTAATTGTTTGGTCGCAAGGGATATTTTGATATTAGAGAAGCTCCTTCCTAACATCATTCACCTTAAAGGGGTAGTAGCACGTTTTTTATGGGGAATATAAGGTGATGTCAGGAAAATTAAAATTAATCCTTCCAATTGAAAGACAATGAATTTCAACTAAATGACGCAGTACTTGTTCAAATAGATGATGTAAAGTTTAGCCATGCGATTCCCTTTTCTTACACAAAATGAATTAAAGGTGTTCACATAAAATGGCCGCCAATGAATTTTATGTGAATCTCCATACTTTGTCCTCTGACTATGGGTGTAAAGTGATTTTTGACAATGTCAAATTAATACATTTAGCATTATCTTACATTTATCAGTGACATATTTGAAATACAAAACTATCAAAAAAACGTGCTACTGCCCCTTTAATATGTTCAAACTTTCTGACGTAGTGTCTGTTAATACCGGGCGAAGTCTTTTTCATACAAACTTTAACGTTGTGCTAATACCAGTTTATGATGTTCTAGAAAATTACTTAAATTTACATTTCAATATTTTTTCGTTGTTTTTGTCTGAAAGCTGTAACGTTTTATTGTATCACAAGCGTAATGTTTCATCAAGTTGCATAGTGTTATAGCTTGAATAAAACCCCTTCTCTTCTTGTCGTCTCAGAATCTGTGAATATCATTAAGCACGTTTTGTTTTGAACATTTTATATTTTTAACCTTTCATTGAGAATTTTACGTTTATGCTAAATGTATTTTTTGGATACTGTCAAAAATCGCATCTTACAAACCAATCATCTATAGTCAGAGAACAAATTTTAAAGATTCACAAAAAGTCCATTGGCAGTCATTTTAGTGTGAACACCTTTCATTCATTTTGTGTAAGAAAAAGGAACCCATGGCTGAAATTTACATTATATATTTGATTTATAACTGCTTCATTTAGTTTAAATTCATTATCTTTCAATTGGAATTCACCTTATAGTCTCCCTAAAACGTGCTACTGCCCCTTTAAGGACATATACGTATTTTATATTGCAGGTGCCCTGTGGTTGTACACGACGATATGCCCTAACAATGTGTTGTACTGGTACGCTGTGGCCACCTCAGTACCTCTATGGATCGTTGTAGGACTCTACTGCTTCTCTTGCTGGTGTTGTTGATAACTTGGATACCTACCATAATGTCTATATTGCTTTACATTGATATATTGCTCTTTCGATCCAAGGGTAAACTTAATTTTCATTTTTAAATATCGAGGAAGGTTAACAATCAACGAAATAGGTCATCAGAAATTTAGAGTGTAGGTTTTCTCAGATATGTATGTTACTATGTTAATTTTCATATTGTAAATATGTGTCTCATAGGTCAAATTTGGCCGTATGTTACTAGTATACTTTTAGATATGTCAACTTTCATGTGAATGTCTGTCTGTAAAATTGTTGACACTCTAATAAACAATTCTTTCTCTCTCTTACTTGTTTATATCTTTCACATTTCCAATATGAAATTAATAAGAGCAATAGTATTTCTTAGAAACAACTTCTTCGTTGTGAAAATAAGAGTAAACGCTTACTCATACATCAGTTTGGATGAAATTTGTAGTTAAAAGACGTAAGCAGTTGATAAACAATTTATCTCTATTTCACTCTTTAGCTTATGTAGTGCTGCCAAGAACTATGCAACGCTGTCTAGGGATGTGTAAAATGCACAAATATGTCATCCGTCATTTTGTAAAACAAATCCCGCTTTCCTTCTTTAAAACCATATGCATTTATTGATTTGCTTTAAATGGATCGTCAATCTGGATTGATTTCGACAAATGATAGTTTTTTTTCCATATAGATATGATATGAATATAAATATATATAATAAAAAAGTTTCTATTTTGTTCATTTGTTGATAGAGGCGATCCCTTATTGAATTTATTTCAAAGAAAGGATCCTGGTTTAAAGTATTTTATGACACTTCAAATATGAAAATTATGTACATCATCTGAAATGAATAAAATATGTTAACATAATTAAATATTATTTTCTAATGCGAGGTAAGTTCTTTTATTTCACGAATGAGAGTTGAAATGTAACAAGAGTTACTAAAAGTGGTATCAATATTTTCACAAGTGTCATTACAAGAGATCTTAACAAAGCGCTAATAAAATATCTATATATCGTATGCATTCGTCTACTTTGTTGTGACCATTGTCGGTTTTCGTTTGCTTCAATTGTCAGATTACTAATTTTTAATCAATTTTAAAGGAGTCATTTAGCAACTGATTTTGCTAAACTTTCGGACATTTTAAACATTTGTAGGGGCACACTGATCATTGTATATGGTCATTTTGGTAAACCTTATTCAAATTGTTTATGTAGGTATAAAGGCCATTCGTCCATGTACAACATAGATACACAATTTTGCTGAATTTTACATTAAGGATTGTATTTCTTTGAACAATTGCAGATTTTACAAATTGTTATAGATAAAAGTATTATTTGTACTTAAAGGGGCATTTGCACGTTTTTTAATAATTTTATATTTTAAAATTTTCACTGATAATTGTAAGTTAATGTTAAATGTATTATTTTGACAGTGTCATAAATCTCATTACACAAGTCAATCATCCATAGTCCGAGGACAAAGTATGAAGATTCACATAAAATCCATAGGCGGCCATTTTTGGTAAACACCTTTAATTCATTTTGTGTAAGAAAAAGGAATCGCATGGCTAAACTTTACGTTAAATATTTGAATTATGACTGCTCCATTTAGTTTAGATACATTGTCTTTCAATTGGAAGCATTAATTTTCATTTTTCTGACATCACCTTATATTCCCCCTAAAAACGTGCTACTGCCCCTTTAAAGGGACCATTCGAGCGGGGTATTTTTGTGGAAACGAAATTCAGGAGATCTTTCCTGTTTACAATTGTATATGATTTTTACATGAAAATTTCACACTTAATTTGGAATATGTTTGTGAGGTTAGCATTTCAGTTGCTCAAGATTTAACAATTTGACAAAAAATAAAGTGTATCGCTCAAAAAATAAAAACATCGTGAAATGAAGCCAATCATCGAAGATACGATTGTAGAATGCATTACTACGACAAAATGCTGTCGTAACTGGTAACTTTTATTATGAATTATTTGTAAATATGCTCCTTCTCTATGAATCAAGTAGTTATTTCTTAAAGGAGCATTATATAGCACATTTGCTTTCTCGCAATGCTAACATTTCAAAATGGCGGATGAAGCCGATGGTGCCTTTAACAATTGAAGAAGCGAGCAAAACTCACATACCCCCGCTCCCCACTTTGTTCAAAGAATTTCAAATAGTAAAACTGATTAATATTGGTTGAAGTTGTCTGATGGTTGAGTATACAGTATGTCATTGTGTAAGTCTTCTTTCCACTGAAACCCCAATACCAAATTCATTAACAGGTTTTACAATTAAAAGGGTACATCTAGGGATAATGGTTGATCTTGTTTGATGTAGTTATCATGAATATTCTACGAGATGCACTGAGGACAAAATTATTTTTGTTGAGTCACTTTGTAAGTTATGTTTTCCAAAGAAACCACAGAGAAGAAAATCCATATATATATTGTTTAACACTCACAAGGCATATCCAGCAATCACGATTGACATATGTAGTAAATTTGGTGAAGCTGAGATGTTTATTTCAGGAAATATGTTCAGGACAAAGTAATTTATCATGGAATCACTTTTTAGTCATATATTCATGGAAACTGCAAAAAATGAAAATAATTTGTTGGTCTAATCTTCAAAAGGCACATCTATGGATCATGGGTCATAGGTGTATGAAGTTTGGTGAAGCTAGTATGTATAGTTTAGAAGATATGCTCTTGATAAGGACTTGGTCATAGAGTCACTGTTTAAGTCTTGTTTCCATGGAAACCGCACAAAAAATTAATAATTTGTTGGTCTTACCTTCAAAAGGTACATGTAGGGATCTTGGATGATAAGTTTATGAAGTTTGGTGAACCTAGAATGTATAGTTTTTGAGATATGCTCCGGGCAAAAGACTTGGTCATAGAGTCACTGTTTTAGTCATGTTTTCCATGGAAACCGCAATTTAAATTTTTTTTTATGGATCTAACCCTCAAAAAGCACATCTAGGGATCATGGTTGATAAGTTAATGAAGTTTGGTGAAGCTAGCTTGAATAGTTTAGGAGATATGATCCGGACAAAAGACTTGGTCATAGAGTCAGTGTTTAGTCATGTTTCAATGGAAACCGCAAAAATGATAATTCAGAAATAGTTCTAACCCTCAAAAGGCACAACTAGGGATCATGGTTGACATGTGTATGAAGTTTGATGATGCTAGCATGCATAGTTTTGGAGATCTGCTCCGCACAAAGTTTTGGGACGGACGGACGGACGGACGGACAGACAGACGGACAGACGGACGGACGGAAAGAATGAACGCTATATACCCCCGCTTACGCTGTAAGGTGGGGGTATAATAAAATTTCATAAAAGATAAAAATGTTTACATTGGCAAGGCATTGGTTTTGTAGATTTGATGTTCTTAATGTATGATAAGCTTGGCAGATTAAACAGAAATGACATTCATCTTCGATGGTATGGTAATAACAAACCTGAGAAATTCTTTCTTCATAAAGTAACCCTTCTAAACTGCCAGGACTGATTCTCTTGATCGTTATTGGAACAGCAAACGTCAATGCCCTCTATGTTTTATTCTTGACAAGTACAATTCTATGTTCATTAGAGATAAAAAATATTTAAGCGACTGAAGTTTCTTCAACTCTGTGATCTGTGTATACCAATTCTGCAGGTTACAGTCTTTAAGTATCAGATTGGAAGATATCCAAAACATGATATCGTGATTATGCAAAGCTGTTAATAACATGTTATCTGTCGCACAGAAAACATAAGTGTCTCGCAAACTTATTAACATTAAAGCCCCCCTTTGTCAAAGACGATCCTTCTTTATCACCCTACCAATGTTATGTGAACATTGAGGTTTAATTACAAAATTTTTATTGAGGAAATCATAATGTTTCTGAGTCTATTCTAACTCTTTGATTGGATAAAATGGTTGATAACTGGCATACAGGAATATATAGATGCAATGCAAAGAAAACATGTAAAACGATAGTGAGAAAACTTTGTCATTTTCACATTGAAGTTGTTATCCATAAAATCTTACTTTTCTGTTTGCTTCACTTCTAAATACCATTCAAGCAATTCATACAATGTGATTTTTGAAACATTTCCACAGCGTATCTCCCGCCTCTATGGAATATCTTTCTTGTTTTACCTCCGCGAGGTTAACGAGGACAGGTTCTGTCTTTCCATGAGGATCTGCGATCTTTCCTTGTCTTCGACATCATGGTTTCTCCTTGAAATAGCTCTTAGCGATACAAGGTTCATGTCAAAGTAGCTAGAAGACATTGAAAAACGTTGATTTTATATCTTGTGAGTTTCAATTGACACATGTCAAGATTTACTGAACATGACTATATCATCGCGTTGTTTCTTCAAAATACATCTTAATATTCAAACTACATTGGTTAAACTTAGAATAAAAAAGCCCTAAAGAACATGATATAAAAAGTGAAGGTTAAAATTCTAACAAATATCAAAGGGCATTTTTGTTGTGTCTCAGTGTTACAGCAGTTTTACATGTAAAAGAATTCAATGTATGCAAAAAGACTGCCAGTAGCGTTTTAGATATCTATTGTATAAAGAGCTTATTAGGGTAGGGGCTGACAAGAATTGTCAACATCATTTTATGAATACTTTGATATTGTTTTCAATATGACACTTTATTAACAGGAAAGTGTTCCTGTTTAACGAAACATGATAGTAGTGAAAAGCTTTGACACTAAAGCAGTGTTGCCTAACATTAAGTTTTTCAAATTTGACAGTTTTATCGCCCACGTTAAAAAATATTCAGATGCCCTGTTTCATCAATGCATATCATCTTCTAAACTTCACTTTTATGTTTTATAATTCATTCGAAAGTGAGGGTTTTTCAAGATGACTTTTGACATTATCATACGTTGTTTTATGTTTAAAAAAATATGTTTACAGTATTTCAGTGTAAAAGGGAAATATCTTAATTTAAAGATTTAGGGTGAAAAAGGTATAAACCAAGTCAAATGATTAAGCAAGTTATGACTTACATTGTCACATTCGTCATTGTTATGATTGGATATTTCACGCTTTTATACATGATGAAGTGACTTTATGTTAAGATAAATTCCGCAGTTAAAATACTGAACTTTGTATAAAAGTAAGCAATAGTCATAACCTTTCTATCCATTCACAGACTATTTTTGGTTAAATATGTACAATTGATGCATCTTTGTCTGTCTTCATTTGTAACCGTAAATATGTTAAAGTTCATTCGAATGAACACTCCAAATTTCCATGAAATCTTATTCCTTTGAAACTCTTTGACATAAAGTTCTTAAAGTCAATCCATCCTTACTAAAGTTCTTCTTTGTTCATTCAGTCATAGATGGTTAATCAAGATATTCAACAAATACTAAGTTTATACAATGATTGCAATGGGTTAAGGGAATTATTTTGAATGATGTTTATCTAGTGTTTAGGTTATTAGAAAAAACATGATATTTTGATAAATACTTTGCAATAAATTAAAAATATTATCGTGAAAACTCAGTCTTTATTGAAAGGATGGACCTTAAATGTCAATAGAAGATGTGAAAACTTGTGAAAGTTATTCTTACCTGAAGGTTGAAATCGGTTTCGAAAGGTAACTCATTGGTTGTTTGCGGCTGACAGAAGGTGTTGATTAGGATCTTTAAACGTGATATTTTATGAAATAAATATTTTATGATATTTTGACTTACACAGGTAGACGAAAATACTTCCCCCTGTAGCTGAGTTGAAAGGCGCATTACGTAAAAACCATGACCTTAGATAAATCATTACATTAATAAGGCTTCTAAATAATATAAATTAATCTTGTTTTATTAAGAGAGTGGTGAGTCGACATATTATAGTTTGACCTTCAGTTTCATGCGACAGAAGATGTTAACAACCCAGCATACATATTACGTTGTAGATATCAATGTCATAAACTGATTCATCAAATCTTTTTTTCAAAATTGAAATTTAACAAAAAGTTCACTTTATATAAAGTATGATTAAGCCCTGCAGACGAAGATTTTGTTACAAAGTTTTTTGCACTCTGTGTCCAAGAATTCGATATAACACTTTTTTGTCATCAATCGATGACGATGTTTGGTTAAATTTATTGTCAAGCAATGCCTGAGGTTAGGAATTGGATAATAAAGATTCCATTCACTATTCAAATACGAACGTTTTCATCACGAAGACAAAAATCATATTTGTAGCCTCAGGATTGCAATATATGGCATCATATTTATCATCGTTTTTGCTTGTCGCCAACTTTCTCATTATTGATAACACAACCAAATTAACTGTGAAGGTAAACATGTTCAAAATTAAAGGTGTAGAATCTAAATTATATTTTGTCTGAAACAATTTTGTTTGTGTTTTGTACATGATAAAAAACATGACATGATAAAAAAGTTCAACCTCGTATTCCACCTCTTTGCAGACGACACACAACTGTATCTATCTTTCCGTCCACGAAATAAATCGTCAATTTCTAACACCTTCACAGCCCTTGAGTCATGCATTGACTGTATCAAGGAATGGATGACCTCCCACTATCTCAAGCTAAATGGAGATAAGACAGAGCTACTTGTCATCACACTTAGCCGAATTTCAAGGTCACTTTCACTTCCCGACTTCAATATTGACGGACATGTCATTGTACCCAGCAACCAAATCAAGAATCTTGGAGTATTGTTTGATACCACAATGTCCTTTGAATCACACATCAAGATGGTCTGCAAGAGAGCCTATTTCCATATACGCAATATCAGCCTAATCAGGAAATACATCACTGAAGATGTTGCTATGACCCTAGTACATGCATATGTGCTATCACGTATGGACTATTGCAACGCCCTCTTGTATGGTTTGCCATCCCACTGCATCCAATCCCTGCAGAGGGTCCAGAACTGCGCATCTCGTGTAGTCTCTGGAACAAAGCGTCATGAACACATCACACCTGTTTTACAGAAACTACACTGGCTTCCTATCAGATTTGGAATACAGTTTAAACTTCTCCTTCTAGTGTTCAAAAGCCTCAACCATCAAGCTCCAGAATATCTCCAAGACCTCATGCAAACCTATCAACCCAGCCGAACCTCAGATCCTCCCAGAACAACTTCCTGCATTTACCGCCATCAAGAACTCTCACTTTTGGTGACCGTGCCTTTCAAGTTGCCGGTGTATCAGCCTCAAATAACTCTAGGCAAAATATGACTCTAGAGTTATTTCAGGCTGGGCTCAGATAACTCTAGACTCATCTGAGCCTAGCCCGAAATAACTCTAGAGTGCTCTGGGCCTAGTCTCAAATAACTCTAGAGTAATATGGGCCCAGGGAAACGCCCAGTCTCAAATGACTCTATCCAGGCTCAAATGACTCTACCTCAAATTCAACATTTTCCAAATTTTATCGATGAAACTAAAATAAAGTCATTTCGGGCTAGCCTCAGAAAACTCTAGGAGATGAATCAATTGATGACAGAATGTTAAATTTTATAGCAATAATTTGTATTTTGTTGACGACTTCAGATATCCTATTTAATTGTATGTTTCTTTCAATTTCTTTTAAATGTTTTTAATATGTTTTTAAAAAAAATCTTATTGGCAAACCGATAGACAATAGAGAAAGTTTTGGAGATCTAACAAGGTTTGGAATAAAACACTGCATGAAGGCAGACATCTGTTACTTGAGACATCCTCAAACTTCTATCTAAGCACATATTTAATTGTTACTCCAGTCATCTGTATAATTCTTCGACTTTCCTTTTATGAAGGATTGCGCGTATATTTCTTGTATAATTGTAGAACACTATTTTCACATCAAATAATCAAGTATAGAATTAATTATTTTGTCAAAATTACCTATACGCATTTTCTGGTGGGAATAAAAACAATTTATAAGTCCGAGTTGTTGTCAATGAGAAGAGTTTATCAAAAGTTCTTTGTGATCTTATGGCGTTAACATTGATAATTGCTGATGAACGATAAAATAAAGGTCAACTTGTTTTTTCATGACCGACACACAACTGAAACGCTCAACTTATTATTTTCATACTTTATATCCAACCCTTTTCACTTTGATCTTGATATTATGCTGCTGAGTTATATATATTTCCCTGTCAATTTTAGAAAATGCATTTCCATCCAACTATGATGTACGACCTGTTTTCAAGAGTTCAATATGTCTTTATATATATAAAAAGTAACATGAATTTATTTAGAAACTATGAGTATTTTCGTATTTTTTCATTTATGCCTGCATTCCTGCGTTTGTGCGTGCGTGCGTACGTACGTGCGTGTGCGTGTTTATGTTTGTGTATGTGTGTATGTCTGAATGTATGTACGTGTACGTATGTATCACGTATGTATTATGACTTCTATTGTTACATGTATGTATTATAAATGTGCCTGACTACAATGTCTCATAGGTCAAATTTGGCCGTATGTTATACTTTTAAATATGTCAACTTTCAGGTGAATGTCTGTCTAAAACTTTAAAACAAAAACCAATTCTCTCTATTTTACGCATATGTTCGACCTTCCTGCCTACACACTACACAGCATTGCTATTGAGATAAAGTCCACGTTCATAAGTCTACCATATGTCTACAGGTCTAGAGGTTAAAAACTTAATCCTGTAGTTGGTGGGTTGCGATAGCAATCCCTGCGACAGGCACATGAGCTTTGACGAAGTACTCGCTAATTCATTCTTCAGAATATGAAAGTATTATTTTTGTGACTGTTCAATTACACTTGGGGTCCCAAAACAACTTTTCCAATATGTTTTTTTGCTAGAAAGTCCGGAAGAAGAATTATGAAACTTAATATATAATAAAATAAATTGCTATGTAAACAAGCAAAAAAATTAGAGGCATTTTAGAAGTTGGAATGACAATGAGGAATAGATGGATGACAACTTCTTTATTCATGTTAGGTGACGTTTTGACACAACTGCTTGTGTCATTGTCAAGCTCAAGATGTGTCGAAACGTGGCTTAAGATTACAAATACAAAACAAATACCTTTGATTGATTTTGTTTTGTTTCGCAAATTTATGTAGGACGCTAGACTCACAAGCCTGTTTTCACTATCCTATCTCCTCTAGCCAAAGAGATTTCAAAACGACATAATTTGTAATACAAAATATCAACAAACAGTTCTCTTATTACCACAATCATCATACTTGGCCGTGATTATTACTCAAATGACTAGGTTTTGCCTTCATTAAACTGGCAAACTATGATGCGACCTACGGGCTGCGGTCAGACCTAATGGAAAGGTCCTTGTATCTCTAAAGACAGTTCATTCCACAAGTGTCCCATCTTCCTGTTTCATATCCGAAAATGAAAATGGCATTTACTTTACGAAAATATTGAAACCGTTTAGAATGTTGTAAAATTCAAGTTTGTGAAGTCATGCATTGATTACGATACAGATATACAGAATGTATAACAGTCGAAGGTCTGTCATATATCTTTTACTCTTGCAAGTCTGTATTTAACATTCGCTATCGCTCATGTTCCGAAAATAAATATCCATTCTTGTTGCGTAAAAGTCGTATCAAACACGTCCTTTGATATCTATCCTTCTAAATTCCTCGTCAATGTAGTTTTTTGCACTTACATTGTCAAGTAAATATGAAAAGATGAATATATCTGAAATCATTGAATGGAGACTGCATTCGTCTAAAACAGATGCAGTCTGATACTTAATTCATTCAAGCAATTATTCGGTAACATAATTGGCTAAAACGTAGAACATAAAATAATTTAAAAATTAAACAGGTAGCCTGACAGTATGGGAAACTGCCATTGAGATACTTAAATAGATCTACAAATTAAATGACTGCAATGTAGGTAAACTATGTTAATCATTCGATTAACAAATATAAATAATATTATGAAAAAAGCACAATTTTACCATTTCGAAATTTGTAATGAAGTGAAATGGTATACATAGAGTGAGCCTTTTTAAAGACCAGCGCTTTCCATTTTCCTTTTTACAAAACTTAATTTTTTTTAACAAACGTTTCATGGTGGTTACAGCAAAGAAAAGAGACATGAAAATTTGATGTCTTAGGATTAAAGTCATAAAACAATTGGTTAAGATGATACGTATGACGACGATTAAAACTAAACTCTGCTAAAAAAACCCTCTTCATTTGTAGAATAATTACAGACGTATGATTTGAATAACTTGTAATATAATTGATAATGAAATGAACTTGGTGCATAATTTTGAATAAAAATCGTTCATTATCAAAACGTTATAACACCTAATCTTCCGTCGTCTGTCCTTTATATCAATTGTTCATGGAAAATTGCCGAAATACTTCTTTAAAAATCTTGCAATACCATACTGCAGTACACAAGATGAATATATGTTTGTAAAAGTTGATATCTCAAAAGCTTGACAAACATGATTTTTTTTAACGCTTATTATAACAGTTCCCTCAAATTATTGACATGTAACGAAAATAAAACTTGAACGTGATTAAAAGTTTTGAAAAAAAATGAATTAAAAAAAACCGCATCATTAATAAAAACATAAGCCATGGATATAAAAACTGATTTAAATGATATAACCATTCACCAAATATGCTCTCATAAAATTGCTTAGTATCCTCAAAAAGTTAAAGTATAGTCGCAAACGACAACATATGGATTCAACGCTTAATAGTGATGATATGTGTAAATATTGTTACAATTTCAGTCAAGATATATAGTTTAAACTCATCAGTGACGTCAAGTAATAAATGTAGCAACATGAAAACAATGTTGAAGCTGTCATATAGATAATACGCAGTTTTCATTACAATGAACAACAAACATGAAAGTATTCTCTTCTCGAAACGCAGTTTAAACGTATGATATTTAATAATTTTCGGCGGATGTAAATCAGTGCATGAAAACATTTAGACTTATCAATGGTTTAAAATAAACATTGAGACAATTCAATTTCACAGATTACTTTGGTAGAGTCATTTGAGCCTGGATAGAGTCATTTGAGACTGGGCGTTTCCTTGGGCTCATGTGAGAATTTGATTTCACAGATTGATTATTTGCTAGAGTCATTTGAGCCTGGATAGAGTCATTTGAGACTGGGCGTGTCCTTGGGCCCACATGACTCTAGAGTCTTTTGAGGCTAGGCCCATTTGACTCTAGAGTTATTTGAGGCGGTAGAGTCTTTTGAGCCTGTTACAGGTGTATCCACCGGCCCAGTACTGTGGAACCAACTTCCCCAAAACCTCAGAGACCTTCATGAACTTTCTAATTTCAAATCTGGACTGAAAAGTCATCTTTTTTCAAATGCTTAAGATTGATTTTCCTGCATTTTCATGTGCTCATTATAGTGCTTCAGAGCAGTATATAGTCCACCAGCCAGGTGTGGAGAATTTTACATATGCTCTCCCCAAAAGCTAGAAAATATCTAAGTGGATAAAATGTTTCTTTTTCATTCAGGTACATGAAAAAAATGGATGTCAAGTTTGGAACTGGTGCAATTTTTTTTTTGCCCCCTAAAGTTTTGTGCGTGAAGTCCTCATGCCATTTGAGAAATGTAATTAGTTGTGAGGAAGCATCTCCTAACAGAGTTATCTCCCTTATTTGCTGTTGACCTTTGTTTACAAAATGGCGGTTTGTCAAGTCCAAGGACAAATGTTTATGTGGAAATCATTCATGTTTCGATGTCATAGAAATGAATAAAGATGAGGTCACAAAATCCAGTCAACATCAGAAGTAAATCAAGGTAAGTTTTTTTTCCTCTTCTCAGCTAAATATCTTTGAAAACAATGTTTGAATCTTTTACTGGTTGAACCAATAGGATAACTAAAACATTAGTTCTGTCAATATAAAGGACAATGCTGATATTTCTTATGCTACAATGGAATATTATAGAAATATGACATGATCCCCAGGGTTTAAATCAATCACCAAAGGCAAATATTTATTTACAAAGGTAAAAAGAAATTGTAAGGGGAATGCATGTGGGGCCTATTTTGGGATGGATTTATTGAAAATGTATTTTTTCTGTTGTAAGCCAAATGTTTCTCCCACAATTTTATTAATTAAACCTAATATATTTTCTTGTCTTATCATTTGTAAAGTGTTTTAAAGGTAAAATTGGAATATTTAAAAATGTTATGTTCATCTAACCCTAAATGGGCCTCACCATTACTTTCCTAACAAAAAAGGCATATACTATTTCCCAACAACTAATTATACTAGCAGAAATTCATGAGGTGAACGTCACACAGACTAAGTTTTAGAATCATTATAACATGACATCTTATTAAGTTATTTTTTGGTAAAAATCAGTTCTGTTATTAAACAATAAATTGTCATTACCAAATGTTTCTTTTTGTTAATAGTCATCAATATCATTGACATTAACACATTAATTATCATTTCAAATTGGCCTTTTAATATTTTTTTTATTTAATATAATAATTGATAATTTGATATGATATGATAATAATTATTGAAATACTTATTAGATCATTTTAATATTATTATTATTATTATTATTATTATTATTATTATTATTATTATTATTATTATATACTTCTTAGAAAACTTAATACCTTTGTATATATACTTTTTATAGTAATAATAATAAGCCAAAATATTGAATTTCTATTCATCCACATTAACTTTTTATAGATATCAATTATTTATATTTCAGATGAATCCAGGCTCCCCTACTGAACTCAGGATGGATTATCCAGCACTGAATTTGAAAAACTGTCTTCTATGTCAAACAGAAAAACAAGAACATCTAAGAAGTCCCTATGTTGAAGGCAAACTTTCATTTAATAGAGCACTGAAGGAGAGATATGATGCAGGGGATACAACTGTCTACAATCAGATAACATCTGCTCTTCAGGTTGTGAACAACCAGCCATCATTTTCACTGAAGCCTGACATTGATGTATTCTGGCATAAGAGTTGTTTTTCAACGTTTTCAAGTTCAACAAACATTTCTCGTATCATATCTAATAGAACTGGTTGTGATGATTTATCCACCCCCTCCAGAAAAAAGAAGACATTCTTTCGAATTGAAAAAACTTTGTATGTTTTGTGGTCAGAAATCGGTCAACAAAGACAAAAAACTTATCAATGTCTCCACTTTTGATTTTTGCAAGACACTGGAGCAAAGAGCTATGGCCAAAAAAGATCATGACCTCATGTGTCAGGTAGGAAACTTTTCAAAATTGATGAGTTTAGAGGCAAGATGTCACAAGGCATGTCATAGCCGATACATTGTTTGTGAAAAGCAGAAATCATCATCCAATACCTGTCATCAACTTGCATTTAAACAATTAATGGAAACACTGCTACCAGATCTTGCACAAGGGAGAGCCTTCGACATGAACGAAATTCTAGAAAGATACCAAACCAATCTGAACAGACATCTTCCAGAGGACACAACATCATCATTTTCTAAGCATAAACTGAAGGCAAAGATTCAAGCACAGTATGGTGACTCAGTTGTTTTTATACAGACTTCCACCACAAGACCCGAGCTTGTCATAAGCCATACAGTACAGGTGCAAGATATCATCAACAAATATGCCAGTACGCATGAATCACCATTGGAAAACCTCAAGGAAACGCAAAATGATAATAAAACTTTTAATCCTAGCTCAGTACTTCTCCACGCTGCAAACTACCTTCGACAGCTTTCAAGGCATTGTGATGGTATCTCTCATCAGCCTCTTAACCCATGTGACATTAGAGAAAAAAACTGTGAAGAAATGGTTCCCCATGAACTCTATACATTCTTTTACAGACTCCTGGCAGCTTCAGCTTTGGATCAAGTTGACATGGATTATGTGAAAGCAAAAGATGCAGTTCTCCACCGACATATATTATCTCTTTGTCAGGATGTTATATACATGACTTCTAATGGGAAATGCCGAACGCCAAAACATGTTGGACTCGGAGTGTCTCTACACCAACTCACACAGTCCCAAGAGGTTGTACAACTCGTCAACAGACATGGACATTCAATCAGCTATGATGAAGTGCAGCGAATTGATGCCAGGTGGGCAGAAGTCTTGTTGAACCAGGAGGTCACAGTACCATCAAACATGGTTGTGGGGCAAGTCACTCGTGGAGCTGGTGACAACTTCAACAGAGCAACAGAGTCAGTTATGAATGCAAAACACCATGATGTTGTAAATATGGTATTGTACCAGACAGCCGCAATAGATTCAGGGACCTTTGGTAGCTTTGTCGGCCAGCAAAAGAACACAAGGTCAAGAACTATAACAGGCATCAAATCTGATAAACTACTTGAATGTCCACCCATGACAGGGAAAAGGCCAGGACCACAACATCTTCTTGGGAAAGTTGACATGTCATGGTTCACAGATTGTTTGATTGAACACCAAAACATGAGAGCTATAGATGATGCTCTATTTCTTATCAAAGGGTTTCCATACAAGATGTTTCAAGCTGAATTTACTCCACTGAAGAATTCGAAGAAACCATCCTGGACTGTTTATCATGCAACAATGACAACCAACACCAACATCCAACAGACTAACATTGGATACTGCCCCATGATTCCTGCTTCTGCAGTTGATTTCAATACAGTCTTCACAATGATGAAAGCATTTCAGCGCATGTTCCTTGCTCTTGGACAAGAATGGACTATGGTGACATATGATGAGGCCATTTACAGCAAAGCACAGATGATAAAGTGGAAATCTCCGAAGGAATTTCAAGATGATGAATTAGAGATGGGAGGTTTTCATAGAGCAACGAATTTCATCGGTGACATTGGACATATCATGCAGGACAGTGGCTTTGAAGATATTCTTGTGGAGTCCAACCTGTATGGGCCTGCAGTTGTCAATCAAATCATGAAAGGAAAAGCCTATAACCGGGGTGTTCGAGTTCACAAAATGATGAATGAAGCTTTAAATCGTCTTAGATGGGATGCATGCTGTGATTGGTTTCTCACTTCGGAGCATTGCTTGTCAGAAGATGCTACACATGCCATCCAAACCTCAGTGCAGCAGTGTTTCACAGCAATGAATGATGCAGAGTATGGCAACGAGGAAACAACACAGGACCTGTCGCAGTCTGTACAAGATGTAATACAGAAGGCTAGACCACTAGTGGACATCAGGAAAGTATTTATTGAAACTGGCAAAAGCGCTTCCTACACCTTCACTTTCTGGAACAACTACATTGATATGTCTCAACTACTTCTGGACTATATCGCAGCAAAAAGAGATGACAACAGGTCGTTGGAACTAGAATCATTTGCAGAAATGTTACCATATGATTTCATGTGTGGACATTTGAACTATGCCAGATGGGGATCAGTCAACGTTGCTGAAGGACACCTGATGAAGGACAGGAAACCTCACATCTATGAAGCTTTGTCAAATGGAAACTGGTCTCTACATCACACTGACAGACCATTCAGTGGTATTTGGCATGACATGGGTATTGAACAGTCCCTTAATAAAGACTGTGGAAAACATCACCAACTGTACACGACAGAGACAGCTCTCAACAAGTATTATCTCACAGCACATCTTAAGGCGGAAGTAAGAGCAGCAATGAAGCAACTGTCAGGATTCCAGGAAAGCTACATGACTCTGCACAAGGAAAGCACTCCTTCGAGGATGACCAAGGATGAAAATGACATACAGAACATTGCATGTACAGTTTCAGAGAGAATGGTGAATCCTTTCACTATTGAAACAGGCTCGTCTTCAGACAACAAGCAACCACTCATTAACATTGCTTCATCAACAGTTGTACCCGAGGATATCGCCTCTCGTTTGTGCCAAGTCAAGCATGAAGGTGTGATGGAAATGAAGAACTTTATAACTTCAAGGCTGAATTCAGATGAGGTAGATTTCTTTGCTCCCATGAAGCGATCTGGTATGAAAAATTTCTCAAGTTTGAACAAACAGTCAGTATCACAGGAGAAGAAGAACTCACAACAGCTCAACATTGACAGACAAGTATTCAGCAGACTAGCGGTATTAGCCCAATCACGAGATATCAACATGCAAGATGTTCTACAACATGAATTGGCTCCTGTGCCGCTCTCATTGTTTAACATGGATGGAACAATGCGTAAAACTGCCAAAAATATGACCTTATCCTGGATGGAAAGAGATTTTGCTATCGACAACATTCTCCCTTCCGATGAAACAGCACTACTTGTTGTAGACTTCATGATGATACTGAGAATGGTTTGTACCGATACAAGTTCCTGTAAAACATTTGGAGAACTCTCTGACACAATTCTCTCTGTTATTCTCAGCCATGGATTCAAGTTCATTGCTGTTGTTGGGGATAGCTATAGTGCAAAGTACTCTATCAAAGCTTGTGAGAGATCAAGAAGAGGTCATATTCAAATGCAAGAAATCTACAATCCTTCCAGAAACACACCTCTTCCAAAACAACGGAACAAAATGCTCTCCAACCCAAAGAATAAGTCATCCACAGCTGACTTCATAATGAATGACTGGATCAGACAGTGTCAAGAGATTCTACCAGAAGAAAACCTTGTCTACTTGGCGGGCGGTTTTCGGACTCTCGTAAGGCAGTTGAAGTAAGAAAAGGAAGAATGATGAATGTTCCCGAGTTAGAATCTGATCAAGAGGAAGCTGATTCACGTATGTTTCTGCATGTGAGCCATGGTATCGAAAACCTCAATGTCAAAAGAGTTGTCATCTGGAGCATAGATTCAGATGTTGCTGCCATATGTCCAAGAATTTGTGTCAAGCTGAAAATCAAAGATTTTTTCTTCAAAACTGGTGTTGGTCAGCGAAAACGTTTCATCCCTATGCACACTGTAGCAAATACAATTGGACATGATATGTCATTAATATTGCCAGCTGTACATGCTCTCACTGGATGTGACTCCACAAGTGCTTTCTGTGGCACAGGAAAAGGAAAATGGATGAAATGCATAACCAGAAATCCTGCCTTGATGAAAGGGTTGATGGAGCTAGGAGCCAATGCCTCTACAATCACTGATGAGGCTACCAAGGCATGTGTGTCACTCACCACTCTTGTATACAGTCAAAAGAAGGGGAATAATCTCAACTCACTTAGATATGAACTCTTCTGCAACAAGAAAATCAACAGTGAAAAGCTTCCACCCACAATGGATGCATTCATGTTACACCTGAAACGTGTAAACTACCAAGCCTTCATTTGGATTCATGCAGAAGAAGCAATGCTGAACCTGCCAAACCCCCTTCAATGTGGCTGGACAACAAGTACAACAGGACAGTTAGTTCCACACATGATGTCCAAGAATCCTGCCCCAGATGCTCTGCTTATTTTCATTGACTGTGGTTGAAAGGGCATTTATGACAGCAGAATATGCAGATGCAGAAAGGGGGAAATGACATGTAGTGACCTATGTGCATGTAGCAATGTGGAATGTACAAACAGAGTAGCTGAGAAAGGGGAAGATTCGGAGGATGATATGGAGTAAATGAGTAAACCATAAGCATGTACTGACCAAGACTATGACATGCTCTCAATGACTGTGTACTCTTAAATGTGAATCTTCAATAACAATGAACTGTAAAGTGTTAATCTTCAATGACTGTGAACTCTTAAATGTGAATCTTCAATGACTGTGAACTCTTAAATTTGACTCTTCAATGACTGCAAACTCTGAAATGTGACTCTTCAATAACAATGAACTCTAAAATGTGAATCTTCAATAACAATGAACTCTTAAATGGGATTCTTCAATGACTGTGAACTCTTAAATGGGAATCTTTAATGACTGTGAACTCTTAAATGTGAATCTTCAATGTCTGTGAACTCTAAAATGTGAATCTTCAATAACAATGAACTCTAAAATGTGAATCTTCAATGACTGTGAACTCTGAAATGTGACTCTTTAATAACAATGAACTCTTAAATGGGAATCTTCAATGACTGTGAACTCTTAAATGTGAATCTTTAATGACTGTGAACTCTTAAATGTGAATCTTCAATGACTGTGAACTCTAAAATGTGAATCTTCAATAACAATGAACTCTTAAATGTGAATCTTCAATGACTGTGAACTCTTAAATGTGACTCTTCAATGACTGTGAACTCTAAAATGTGAATCTTCAATAACATTGAACTCTAAAATGTGACTCATCAATAACATTGAACTCTAAAATGTGAATCTTCAATGACTGTGAACTCTGAAATGTGACTCTTCAATGACTGTGAACCCTAAAATGTGACTCTTCAATGACTGTGAACTCTAAAATGTGAATCTTCAATAACATTGAACTCTAAAATGTGACTCTTCAATGACAGTGAACCCTAAAATTTGAATCTGCAATGACTGTGAACTCTTATAATGCATATCATAACTTATGAATCAGCAATGACTATGAACTCTCAACTAGTGAATCTTTATCAGTGACCCTTCACTTATTCGGATCAGCATTTCAGGTAAATATTCAGTCTTTAATGATAAATGTAAATGGGAAACTTGAAGCATGTAAGTAGCTAGACAGTCTTACTGTGAAGCATATCAACATTTAGGTCATTATTGAAGCTAGTCACCATAAGGGAACTAATTATCATCAAGGCTGTCCATACAATATATATATATATATACCGAAATCCTTGAACACTGAATGACCTAGTCTGGAATATCTATAGGTAAATTTCAATTGCTATGTAAGTAAATATTAACAAATCATGCAAATAATAAAAACAAAACACAGATGAAAAGCTAAATTTGTTACATGTATATTACTTTAGAAGAAATAAATTATCTGAAAGGGTTTACAAAAAAAATCACCAAAAATAAAAATTTCTTTAAATTTTTCAGGGTTTTTCATAAAAAAAATTTCACTTTTCTGGTTATAGATGATGTAAACAATTTATGAAACATCAATTCCCTCGTACTAAAAAGTCATATGCGCTTAAAAATTCAGTTTTGCAAATAATAACCAATTTATAAAAAAAATACAATTTTCTTTGATTTTTTAGGTCTTTTTGCATAAAAATGCGTTTACCAGAAAATTGCACCACTACAAAAGTTGACATCCCCCTGGATTTTAATATAGAGGTGTTGTAGAAGCTAAAAATGCATTCATAGTTTTTCTAGCCAACGGGGTGAGCAAACTCCTTAATTAGAGAATTTATGAGTTTGGCTGGTGGACTAATACTGGTTTTAGCGCTTTACAAATGTTTTATGTATGTATGTATGTATGTATGTATGTATGTATGTATGTATGTATGTATGTATGTCTGTATGTCTGTATGTCTGTATGTCTGTCTGTATGTCTGTATGTATGTATGTATGTATGTATGTATGTATGTATGTATGTATATGTAAAAAAAGAGAAGATGTTAAAGCTACGACACTTGATTGAATGAAAATGATTTAATGATATCCACACTACATGCAATATTTACTTGAAAGGTGAAAAAACTAAATCAAATAATTTCTTATAATTTTAGCGAAGATTAATCATGTTTAATCTTATAATAAATCGGAATGTTCCTTGGAAACCAAACAATACGACATGATGAACATATTAGGAATATGGTCACAAAGGTATATTAAGAACAAACCGGTTTTAGTGATTTCACAGAAAATTTCATTATGAAAAAACAAAACAAGAACAGTTTAAATTGACCGGAGGAACATCTCTATACAAAATATCTACATACCTTTTTTGAATAAAATGATATACGGCTTGATTTGCATGGAACGACTTGTAACTGCTAAAATTGTTTTTTTAAAAGGTGCCAATTGTGAGGTGACCTCTGTATGTCTGTCTGACTGTCTCTATTCATGCCGACATCTTGGCATGAAGCGTATTTTTCATCCACAACAATCAGTTTATGTCGTCAAACATATTTGTTTCATTAAATATCTTCGACATTTTTGTCATGTATTTGGTTTATATATCGTTTTGACTAAATATGGATAAAATGATTTTTAATGATAATGTATAAAGAAAACTTACCTATACATGAAATAATCTCTACACTGATACGTTAAACATGAAACATTTATCATTAGATATTTATGACATAGCAGACAAACATGATAAGCGTACAATAACTAATCAAAGGTTTCACAATCTTTAATCTGCCCAAGTAACCCAAATGTTAAATGTTGAAATCATGTATCAGTATACGAAAACATGAAGTAATGTCTTTACGAGGATTGTCAACATATTTTTTCGACGGATGTAGCATAAATTCACAGATAGGAAATTCATGATTTCATTGTTCTTTTTGTTTTACACCAGCATACCATACCCTTATCGTTTCATAGCTATCACATTACCCTGTCATTTTTACAAAGCGTTTCGTAGCTATGTGACTTAAAGGGGCAGTAGCACATTTTTAGGGGGAATATAAGGTGTTGTCAGGAAAATGTTTCCAATCGAAGGAGACAATGTATTGTAACTAAATGAAGCAGTAATAAATAAAATATATAAAGTAAAGTATTTTCTTACTCAAAATGAATCAAAGGTGTTCAAAAGCAAATTGGCCGCTAATGGACTTTATGTGAATCTTTATAATCTGCTTTCTGGCTGTTGATAATTGGTTTGTGTAATGAGATTTTTGACACTATAAAAGTAATACATTCAACTTTAACGTACAACCATCAGTGAGAAATTGAAAATATACAATTTTCAAAACATAAAGATGAAATAAGTTTTATTTGAATTCAATTTTGATGTTAATTAGATACAATAATCTTATGTTATTGAAAGGACTGATATTGAGCCTCAAACACCACTTACATCAAATGGTTAATTGAAAATACTATCTTAACGAAAAGAGAATTGTATTCATAGTACATTATTTCAAATATTAAACAATTTTTAATTAAATGTGATGCTTTTATTTGGATGAAATATATATTAGCACACAAAAACCATTCATTTCTTCTCAAAGAAGCCTTTCAGTAGCAAAAGCACTATCGTAAAATATCCTGGCTTATTCTCTTTCGATGATATATTATAATTTGATATACGAACACTAGAGGGTGATTTTATATCATCTTAATTCATTAATTAGATTTTTTGCTATTCAGTAATTACAATTTGGACAGACTTGAACCTTATATTACACCCTTAATTATGTATTTGCCGATTAAAAAAATTAATTTAACTTATCTTAACATCAAATTTCACCTATAAACAGATAAATTAACTTGCCTTAAGCTTAAACTGTCATATGATTTCACATATCTGTCTCGTATTGCACACTGCTGATCATAGTAGGGAAGTAAAGTTCTGTATGATTGATTGTGTTATCGTGTCTGATACAGTAAATGTGTATAATTTCAGTTTAATTACTCATGACACTTGTTGTCTAGTTTCATTTCATTTTAAAGTTTCATATTTCATAAATTAAATCATAAGACTTTATTTAAAGTAATTTAAAAACGAAGGAATTATAAATAAATTCAAATTAAATTTCACTTTTTTATATCCATGTATTGAAAAAAAACTATCTTATAGATATTATCATTCTCAATTGCATATATGGCTTTCAGTACAAATATTGTTGAGTCTGCTTTAATGTCAAATGTACTTTTGAAAGCTATGCAGTTCACTGTTGCTAACGTGGGGATTCAACTTCATTTTATATTAGTCTATTGAATTTTGCTTTGAAGTTAACAATTTCAAATGGATCGAAGGTTACGAGGTTAAAATTTGCCTTCATATTGTCAAATGACAAATTCTAAAAAAAAGTCTGTTTTGCCTACATAATACAAACATGTTTAAATCCTTCATAGGTCAAGTTATTGCGAACCATATACAAGATCAACTATTTGTTTAAAAGGTAGAATGATGGCAAAGATTATGACAAAGAGGGGTCCTGCATTAAACTGCATTTAGTCAACAAGCATGGTTCATAAATAATGTATGACACGTTACTATAATCCCCTAACTCATCTATAACATCATCATCTTTGAAAACCCTAGTTTGTTGCATATTTGACAATATTTGATGGAAAACTAGTTAAGGAAAAATATTTACTTATATCTTTATTTCTTTCATATCACAATCGTCGCTTTAAAACGATGTTGAAATCAAGTAAGAGACAATTGCGTCCAAAATTGACTCTTGTTTTTTTACAATGTTCACAAGGTTTAAAGAGGCAGTAGCACGTTTTTATGGGGAATAAAAGGTGATGTCAAGAAAATGAAAATTAATGGTTCCAATTGAAAGACAATGTATTCAAACTAAATGACACAATACTAATTCAAATATATAACGTAAAGCTTAGCAATGCTATTCCCTTTTCTTACACAAAATGAATAAAAGGTGTTCACACAAAATGGCCGCCAATGGATGTTATGTAAATCTCCATACTTTGTTGTCTGAGTATGGATGATTGGCTTGTGTGTTGTGATTTTTGACACTGTCAAATCAATACATTGAGCATTAACTTACATTGATCAGTGAAAATTTGAAATATAAAATTATCAAAAAACGCGCTACTGCCCCTTTAAGATGTTTCATAACTTGTACGAAAAAATAGCAGTCCAGATGAAAGTCCCCTTTAAGCATCGATGGGAAAAAGGGCTGACAACATGTCAGCAGAGAAAATGATATCTTTGATAGGGAAAATTATCCTTTTATCACAATTCTTGTTTGTTGTGAAAGGCTTTGACAAACACATGCTCTGTAACTTTTAACAATTACATTGCATTTTGTAACAGATTTTTATTGTTCTTTATGATAAATGCATATTATAACCCCACATTTATGTTTAAAAAAAATTGAATTCGGCGTTCAATTTTAATTAGATTTAAACAAAAACCATTTGAATGCTTCATGTGTCAATATCATTTAATTTTGTTATTTGATGGACCTTACATTGTAAATGTGTAATTAATTATAGTTTACTGAAGACTATATTACCTTCACAACATAGTTGACGTTATATGAAGGCAATTGGTTAGCATTCGGCTCCTACACCAATGGCCTAGGTTAGAATCCCGATAGAATCACCAAACATTTGTCCCTTGATCCTTTTTCTGTGTTGCGTTTATGGGTAAGGCACTTCAACCACATAGGACCCAGTGGTTCATATTGATACCTGAACACAGGAAGGTATGGTCTGTGTGGTGAAGTTTATGAAAACAAGTTTTATTATATATCAATTTTGACTTTCACAATATTCATTTGACAAGTTTCGTTATTTTCATTACGTAATCTTTTGTTTTGATAACCACCGCTTTCTTTGGTTTGATAATAACATTAATAGACAACAAAACATTTGAAAAAATGACAATATTTTTTAGCTGAAGGAGCCATTCTGTGGGTGGTTTGATTTCACATATGACAAACGTAAAGGAAAGTGTGATTTTATCGAGAAGTGTCACCTGTTGCAAGAAAGTATCATTCGAAAGCAACTCTACAGGGAGATTTAAATGCGCGATTGTGATTGGCATCCGGACAATAACACATGCCAATCAGTTAAAAATATTTTTTAGGTTTTATAACACGTATCAATGTCAATTGGACACGTAACTTTGTTTTCCACGATCATACATGACTGTTTTCAGATTTCTTTTTATTGTAAGCGTATGTTTGCCATTTTGAAATGAATGTATGAGATTGCTTTGATGCATATAATGCAAAACAATATATGACGAAAATCATGGAGTTGCATTTTAGGTATGTTTACACTTTTGAACATAAAACAAATATACAATCGTGTATTAAGTTCTTCAAAGAAATCCTCATAATATCATACATTTACAGTTTGAACCCCAGCTACGATTCTTTGACGATCTATTCACCTGAGTTTGCAGGATCGCTGCTGAAGAGGAGAATTTCATAACCTCAATAAATGACTATATCCCTAATACCCGGAGGAAATTTGATCAACATACGATACTTCATGCTCGATATGACAGTATTGACTGGCAAAGGAAAACTGACTTCATGTGGAAACTAGGTACATATCGTCTTAAACTAATATGAACGTGTCTGACATCATGTTATTTGCCTCAGGGAACCAGTTCGATCAGCTCACTGCAGCACTGAGTGCTCTGTACATATAAAGATAAGCTCACTGAAGCAAAGTTGATTTACAGTATTGCATCAAGTTTTGTAGCTTTTTGAAATAGATTATTGGTATTGATAGATTGATTTGATTCTTTTTTTTTGTGGTTGATTGGTGCCAAAAGCTGTATGTATGAAATCGAACAATTGTCATGAGATATTAAGATAATTTATTCATTCTATTTGTCTATATAGACAGATTGGATATAACGTTCATTTTAGACATTCTTAATTTCACACTTAGATTAAAGACATTTTGATAACGTAGATCAAATTTTTTTATCATATGTTATAACAGGCTATAAATCACGTCATGTTTTGGTCGATGTTTGTAATGGTTTCCCATCACCGTCTTATTCATTATGGACAAATTAAGTAATTATATCAACTTTAATCTTCCATCTTGGTCAGACTGAATGATTCTACTTGGTGTAATTGCACACCTTTTGTAACACATCCAAAAATGTCTCCTTCCTTAAAAAAATTACAATCGACAAAAAGACGACAAGGATGATCATCACAATCCGTTTACTGCCAACTAAGCGAAATTAACCATTTCAGTTTGATATTAATAAAGATATATATGGAGGGACAAGCATGATGTTGAGATTTGCAAATAAAATCTAATGAAAAGGCAATGTTAAAAATCTCTTCATTTTCAATGTTTCGGTTTTTGATAAAATATCGTTTATAATCATCTAACATAATAACCATTATGATGCTGAATACATATTTATATTTTCTTATCATTGACATATCTGACATGTCTCTCCATAAATAATGATAATGAGTGTTTTCCATTTTAAAGACGATTCCCATAACGCATAACTGATTAAAGTTTAAAATGTACACTCTGTGACGATATTTTGTTTGATATATAAGTGGTAAATGAGAAGCTTTATGACGCGTGGGCAGAATATTATTGATAACTTTGATATGTTTGATATCGTTTGAATTCTCAGGTATTTAATATTCTCATTAACATACTTTATAAAGTCAAGATAATTAACACAATATTGTCAAAATTGGATCAAATTTCATTTTCATCTCAGTTATGTTTGGGTTTAATGACACCCTGTCAGTTTTAATGTGATCATCACATCATAACGATAACTTGAGTAGAAAATAAAATGTCATTGAGTCAAATAACCATATGCAAACCAAGTTTAATCTTTCAAGATGGAGGTATAAGTTGAAATCATTCTTTTGAGGTTCCTGGCTTGATAAAATACTCTAGATATTTTACAATAAAATGAAATTGCACATAGATGACCAGATAAAAACTTAAAATGTGTAATGTATTGATATTTAATATAGGAAGATCGATTATTCATTGAAGTGAACTCCCGCAGAATTTCATACCTTTTTTGTTAATAAACTGCATTTTACATCTGTTATATTTGTGATTGTTTGTTTGAATGTATTGCTGATATGGGAGAAATAAAATAAAATTACAATTGTTTACGTTGGTTCTTATTGTTTAATATTATATATATATTATTTGTTTTTTGTAATATATTTCATTTGTAATATATATATATATGTTTTAGCAGATTCCATTGTAGTAAAGAAAGTAAACCTAAAAAGGAATAAAATTATTCAAATACATTTTTCAGACAAGCAATAGCTTTACTAATCTTTTAGGAACCATGGAATTAGTCTGTCAATGAAATAAGCTTTTATAAGCCACGTGGATGACAACCTCAGATCGTCTTTGTTTTTTTAATGTTAAAATGTGACGTAGATTATCTTAATTAATCTAATTTTCTTGATCATGCATCTTAAATGACTTTCTTTCATTAATCTTGACATGTGGTAAGAATACTTAATACACAGAGGTTCTGAAATAAATTGTTAAGAAGAATTCAATAGCCATTTTGCAATTCTGAAGAATTCGTTCGTACAATTGTTTTATGCATAAGAAACGTTTCTGATTTTCAAAAGGCATAATCACATTTGGTAACATTACGTTTACTTGAAAAAAAACTTCAGAGCATCTGTTGATAGTGATTGATTTGAAAGGATGGAAGGATAGAAATAATTCCCCTTGAGGAGAAGTAAATATGACACCTGATTAAAAGAAGATATCTGCTTCACCACCACAGATTTCAAATTAACAATAGAGACATTGGATCTGTAGCTCATCGGTCTTCATAATCAATTTGCTTGAGAGTCTGGCCAATGTTGATTTTGTATGACAAAGGTTTTAGTATGGGCCAAAGGGTATCTTTTTCTTAAATTACGCATCTGATTTATGTGATTTACTATGTTGTTAATCATATTCAAAAATGGAAATGTTAAAGGAAAATGTTAAAACGTGTAACGGATTGGGCCCTCAATTGAGTAAAAGGGTACCAACTCTGCAATAAATAATATAGGTTCACAAAGCCCTTATCAGGAGCCTCAGTGTCAACAAACTTATTTAGGCAAGTATGTTCACAAGATTTCAGCCTTCAAGGCCATTTGCATCTTAAAGACGATGACATCAGGTTTAAGGGCAAAGCCCATGTTGTCTTTATTCGGGGTCAAGGGGTCACCAAAACTATAAATAATAAATCTCTCTAGACTAAGTTTGTCTTTCTTCAAAACTACTTCAATTTTAACGAAAAGACACTTTTTGGTTATAACAAATATCTGATTGAGATAAGTTTTCAATGTACAATCTGTATAAATATCGAGATAAATTGTATTAATATTGGTAATAAAAGAGGAGCTTCAAGAACTAAAAACTATAAATGAAATCTTTAAGAAAATGGATATTGAACATTGATATATTTGATATCGTTTGGATTATCAGCTCAAGAACCATCCCATACAAAACTTGATAGAGTCAAGATAACTCACATGCTATTGACAAAATTGCATCAAGTTTCCTCTTCATCCCAACTTTTTTTTGAATGACATCCTGTCATTTTAATGTGAGCATCATATGAGTAGAAAAGGAAAAGTCATTCAGTCTATCAATCATATACAGATCCAGCATGATCTGTCAAAATGCAGGACAAATTGACATCATTCTTTGATGTTCCTGGCCTGATCAAATCCTTTTTAAAAATATTTCAACGAGAAAAAGAAAGTGTACTTTGGTGACCAGATTATGACTTGAAACGTGTCTGAAAATAAGAAAACATAAAGGATTGACATGAATATATGAAGATCGATTATGCATTTATTGTTATAGCCCTTTAATGAATAAACTGCATTTTAATGAAAACATTTACCATTTATATCTTTTGAAAGTAAGTAAAAACATCCTTTCAACAATTCAGTTTTTATTAAATTTAATTCATTAAACTCCAATCTGGAACAGTATGGCGTCAGATAAGCAATATTTATCATCTACAGCAAAATGTAAAGCATATTTGAAAGAGTCCAATCTTCCTGTTTCTGCACCATCTTATTTTTCGTCCGGCAAATATTCTAATATTCTTTTAAGCCATGTGGATTACCATCTCAGATTGACTTTGTTCTATTTGATGTTTAAATGCAAAAGATCTGATCGAGAGTAATTCATTCTTGTTTAAGACATTGATCATGCATCTTGAATTAATTTCTTGCGTTAACCTTCACATGTGTTAAAAATACTCAAAGCAGGAAAGTTATGAAAGAAATTGTTAAGGATAATTCAAATTCACCAAGATAAATATTTCTTGTTTTATAAGTTTATTCGTTTGCACAAAACATTTCTGATCACCAAAGACATAATTATATTTCCTATTAATAAGTTTATTTGAAAATTATTGGCCAAAACATCTGGTTTTAGGGATTGAATTGAACAGATGTATGGATAGGAGATATTCTCATTGAGAAGACTAGAAACACAATCACTATCCTTGTTTGACATTGTATCATGGAAGGATGCAGTACCATTTCGTCTCTCATTATCTTTTAGTTAATTGTTTTGGGAAAATTTTAGAAATGAATTGTTAATCTAATCATTACCTGTAGTTTAAATACAGGATTAACAAATATGTCAGACCAATTATGATTTCTATCAAGTTTATGAGAAGAGTATGACAGTTTCGGCAGTGAAAGTATTTTAAAATCGCATTTTTAGCTCATCTGGCCTGTAAGGCCCGATGGGCTTATGGCATGGCATGGTGTCCGGCGTCCGTCCGTCCGTCCATCCGTCCGTCCGTCCATCCGTCCGTAAACTTTGTGGAATTTCGACTTCTTCTCCAGAACCATAAGGCCTAGAAAGCTGAAACCTCTGTGTACAGACTCCTTAGCTAGTGAGGATTATAAATTGTAGCGTTGGTGGCCCTGTGACCCCTAATAAGGGCCACAGGGGCCACACCCTAAAAACCTATTTTCATCTTCTCCAGAACCATAAGGCCTAGAAAGCTAAAACCTTGTGTACAGACTCCTTGGCTAGTGAGGATTATAAATTGTAGCTTTGGTAGCCCTGTGACCCCTAATAAGGGCCACAGGGCCACACCCTAAAAACCTATTTTCATCTTCTTCTCCAGAAGCATAAGGGCCTAGAAAGCTGAAACTTTGTGTACAGACTCCTTAGCTAGTGAGGATTATAAATTGTAGCTTTGGTAGCCCTGTGATCCCTAATAAGGGCCACAGGGGCCACACCCTAAAAACCTATTTTCATCTTCTTCTCCAGAACCATAAGGCCTAGAAAGCTAAAACCTTGTGTACAGACTCCTTGGCTAGTGAGGATTATAAATTGTAGCTTTGGTAGCCCTGTGACCCCTAATAAGGGCCACAGGGGCCACACCCTAAAAACCTATTTTCATCTTCTTCTCCAGAACCATAAGGCCTAGAAAGCTGAAACTTTGTGTACAGACTCCTTGGCTAGTGAGGATTATGAATTGTAGCTTTGGTAGCCCTGTGATCCCTAATAAGGGCCACAGGGGCCACGCCCTAAAAGCCTATTTTCATCTTCTTCTCCAGAACCATAAGGCCTAGAAAGCTGAAACTTTTTGTACAGACTCCTTGGCTAGTGAGGATTATAAATTGTAGCTTTGGTTGCCCTGTGACCCCTAATAAAGGCAACAGGAACGTCCTTCAAATCTATTTTCATCCTGAAGTATAAGGCCTAGAAAACTGAAACTTGTCGCCTATATATACTTAATTTTATGATTGGTGCCCCTGTGGCCTCTACAAAGGGGGTATCATTGGCCACACTCTACAGCATAATTGATGATGAAGCCTGATGAGCTACAGAGCCAATGGCTCTATTTTTATTACATAAAAAGCAATTATTTTTAATGTAAGTAAGAAATGCAGTTGAAGATCTTTGTTTAAAGTTTATCCTTCGACTTAAAAATGAAACCATTTTGTTTGTGAGAATGACAGGTAATTGTTAAACTCTATTTTTTGTCGCCAGTCAATTTTATTAAATATCACTTTTGAATGTCGAGTTCTACGTTAATGCTATCAATAATAAATTAGTTAGAAGAAATATATGTCTCTTAAGATTAAATTCGATTCCTTTGCGATGCAATATTAGAGGTGCCAATGTGAATATGAGTTGTAAAATGTGTGAACTTGGTGTGAATGAAAATATTATACATTTCTTGTTTGAATGCAAATCTTACAATGTAATAAGAGGTAAATATATCCCGGTGAATGGTCAATTTAATTTTGTTTCTCAATATCATAAAATATTAACCAGTACTTGTAGATATACCCTTGTTAACTGTTCAAATTATATTACAGAAGCGCTCGCATATAGAAGAATGTTAATGAATTGACCATGTTATCCATTTTCTTTGTAAAACTTTATTGTCTACTCAACACATTGAAATGATTATTTGTATTGTACACGGGCCAATGGCCTACAAACCGAAATAAAAGAATTGAAATTGAAATTGAAATTGAATATCAATCAATTTGGATATTATAAGTCTTTAGATACAAATAATTGAGATTGAAAGCAGTTTAAATTAACAAGTTGACTAGTAGTATACTGGTTATGTTATAGAAAACGTTTAATGACATAGATCATGTCCAAACAAGAACTTTATTGAGACATTTGACTTGGGATTGCTTGAGATACTCTTATACAAACAGTTCATAAGAAAATCGATTCTTTTTACTTTGGGGGAATTTAAAATCATTCAGTTTTACTTGCCCATACGTTCAATACCAGTTGAACGAATTTACAAGAACCAGACACACATTCTTTTCTCTTGATTTGAAATTTATGAAAAAAAGTTTGTTGATTCCTTTCTTAATACATTAAGGGAATTTCAGACCAATCAGCTTACTTTGATCTTCAATTCAATATCAGTTAAAAGAGTTTGCAAGAACCAAAGCCGCATAATTTTCTCTGGATTTGAACTTTATACAAAATAAGTGGACCGTTGAATACCTTTCTTATTACTTACCACCATATCTAAGTTGAAATGTTCAGCCCAAAATAGGTTGGAGAGCATGATTAAAACCCTGCGGACAACCATTTCACTCCACTTTTTTTCAGAACGAGCCAATGCATCTCAATACCAATGTCAACTGTAGTTGCTGCAAGGGTTAATTCACAGTCAATATATGTCTGGTCTCTGAAAAACATTTGCCAATATGGAATCTTCATTTTGATACTCACATTGTATAAGAAAAGAAGATTTTGTTCTCCGTGATTGCAATATACATGACATATATTCAGGTCGACGATCCATCAAACTTGTTAATCATTTGTCATATAGTTCAGATTGCGAGATTGCAATTTTACATACGTTCTGGAGCCGAGGGGGGTCCTATGTTCAAAAATATGTTCCCTTATTTTGACTCCAGGACAAAATGGTGTGAAATGGTATAAATTGTAACATCCATAGAATATGATTTGTTGATGATGAATTCTTACAAATGATTTCAACAATAAAAACAGTAAATATTGATAATTTTATCACAGAAATCTAACAGATAATAAGATGTAACTTTTTATTTCAGATATAACTGCAATAGGACATATCGATATATCAAAGACGGAAGAGATATTTCAGATAAATGGCAATGCTTTAGGTGGTAAGAACAATATTAAATGCCTAGGTTATAAATATATTTGATTCTAAATACATCATTCCATGTTTTTCTTTTGGCATTTCTATCTATACTCAGGGGCAAAAGAAACGATACCAACTTTTCAAAAGAGTACAAAACTAAATCCTGTTGTAAATGAAATGCGAATACCCCTGTGATAGGCACATCAGTTGTGAAGAAGTACTCACAATTTCAAACACTAAAGTATGATACTTATAACTGTATGACTGTTCAAAAACACTAGGGGTCCACAGTTTTTGCAATGTTTTTTTTGTCATTATTTTTTAAATTGGAAAAATAGAATTATGAAATGTAAAAAATCTAATAAATTTAAGATTTTTATATTCATGATAAACAACTCTGGTAGAAGTATTCGTGTTTTATCGACTTCCTCTATGACCTCCATGTAATGTTTAGCCTGGAGATTCATTTTAGGCATTGAGCTTAAATCACAAAAAAACCCACAACTTCAGAATCTTATTGTTATAAATTAATGACAGTGAATTAAATCATGATTTTGAAATTACAAACCAACTAGGATGTATGGATATGAGATGTGTAATTCATATTTATCTCGACTTGCACAGCAATGTCGGTTTACCATTGGTCAAAACCGGTCACGTGCCGTAGGTATATTTAGCTATGTTAAACTGGGCCACGCGCCCCCCTAGTAACAAGCAACGACGGAGTGACAAGAGTTATCTCCCTTGCCCTTTGTTCGGTAAACAAGGCCACGCTACGCTCGATTGTTGTAACGTCATGTATGCTCGGTGAATTGCCCTGCACATGCTAAAGTCAGCTTTAAACAAAAAACATTACTGGTATAAGTGAAATGTTCTTCAAATAGGATTGGTACCTCAAAATACATTAGCAAGTCATACGGCATCTCAACGGCATGTTGACCCGCTCACTCGCGGCAAGGTTGTCCATCAGCGAGCTCAAGATTCAAATAATGCAAACAGAAAGCCGACCTATGAATAATAGTTAAGTTAAAAGTCACCGCTTTTTGTTTATTGTACTCTCAAACCAACCTGTAAATTCTGCTATGATGTCTGTCTCATCTATAACTCCGACACTATCAAATTAATCTCGCTTGGTCCTACTCGACAGTCCGCCATGACAGGGACTTCTACGGCCGCTTCAAATCGAATGTGGTGCGAATGCACGAGGTCACGTGACCAAACAATCAAACTTAAGAAATGACCGCATTGCTCGGTATTTTGATTTTTTTTTCGTAAATCCTAAATTTCCGTCTAGTACAGTGCGCTCCGCTTCGGTACTAGACCATACTTTTGGTCATTAACGCGATGTTATATATTTGTAAATACCTAAATAAAAGAGTAACACTGATCTGATCAGACGCCATTTTGGCCAATCTCATCTTTCAAGCCAGATTTAAAGCATTTAGAAAAGGTGCTCGTCGAGATAAATTCGTTACCATGTGTCCGCGAGTTTGATATGGAGATTTATCATGTGTCCGAGTTAAATATCAAACTCGAACTTCGTTCTCGTTTGATATTTAACTCGGACACATGATAAATCTCCATATCAAACTCGCGAACACATGGTAACTTATAATATCAAGACCAGATAAATACGACATCCTGTTCTATGTGATTGAATAATTAGAATGATAATTTTTAATTTCCAAACGCAATACGCCATTTAAACATTTCAGAGCTCTGAAATACTTCATTGTAAGAATTATCTTGTTATTATAAGCTATAGGGGTTAACTCCTTTGACTTTTCAAAGTAAAAGGTCATCTAATTTTGTTCATAACTGAATCATACCTCTCAAATTGCTTTCTAGCATCAACCTTGAAAGGTGTGAAGAAAATCAAACTAAGTAATTATATGTAAAGACTCGTTAAGGAGGATTTACATTCACGAACAATAAGCTTGTTTTTTTGTGTGTCAATTTGTATGCTTTAGATAACTGCTTTATGCCCAGTAAAGTTTGATTAATAAAAAGTCATAATCATATTTCGTATTGAGGAAATTATTTGGAAATAATATATTAGGGCATCTGGTATTTATGATTAACGTTCAAAGGATGATTGGATATCAGAGTTCTGCTCGATAAATAGAGGGCATGACAAGTGTGCTAACCTTAATTTCAATCAAAGACATCTGCTGCACCAAATGGATGTAAAAATTAAAAGTTAAAAATCTATAACATTATCAAAAGCTGTTGGGTTGATTGAGTACAACGAAAATCATTTTATTAAAAAAGAAGTAATTTGAGCTAGTTTATACATGTATGTGCATTTATCCTAGGGGACACAGGATCAATTAAACCCTTCGGATGCAAATTTCGATAGTTACCCCAAGGTTTGCTAAAGAGAACTGTTTTATGCACAAAATTAATTCCGATTTTAAGACAAAATCATATTATGTATTGATGAATTTATTTTGAAAATAATATATCAGGACATCTGGTTTTAATGATTGATGTTCAAAGGATTAATGGATATCACTTTTCTCCTCGAGAAGAAGTGGACATGACGTGTGTGCTAACCTTAATTTCAATCAAAGACATCTGCTACGCAAAATGGACTTGACATTGTTAAAAATTTATGTCAGTTAAAAATCTATAACCTTATCAAAACATAATGGCGTGATGGAGTAAAATGAAAAGCATTTTATTAAAAAAAGAGGTACTTTCCATATGTTTGTTTTGTTTAGCTAGTTAATATGTGCATTTACCCCAGGGTGTAAAGAAGCAATTGTACCCTTCGGATGCAAATTTCGATATTTACCCCCAGCGGCAAAGGGGAAATTTGGCCTTTGTCTGATCAATGGAATACCCCTTGGGGGAAAAACGGTTCATGTAAACGCTTAACGAGATATATGAGAAAAGAAGATAATGTAAAGCTTAATTCACTCTTTGCATGGGAAAAAAAGATTTACCAAAGTGGTTTATTTCATAATAGTTATTGTTATATGTGTCGTAATATTTGGTATTCAATAATGTTCCACATAATGCAAACAGAAAACAAAATCCATATAATCTGGTATTTCAACCTTTTTCTGACACTTATTTTGTTGCTGTTAGAAATATTTTAAACAAACAGAAATTGGTTAAGTTTCTTATGTCTCTTACTGTTGTGATGGTAGAAATCACTTTCATGAGACGTTAACATTTTCTTTGAGAATAATTCATGATTCAAATGATTCTTTTGGGACTCACTCGACGTTCAAAACAAAGCAACGTAATGGAATTAAATTGATAAAAACACAATAACCCAACAAAAAGCCAAATAGATCTCTTAATGCACAACAAAGCAAAGTGATTCAGAAATGAGAAAAACTGTCTGTTCTATTAGTTAAGGATAAACAAGATTAAACCAGATTATATGGTAATCACCATGACTTTTGTCTAAAGTCCATTTTAAAACAGTTAATTTTTTGTTACCTGTATCTAAAATTATTTCATCCACACATCCAAGAGTTGCAAGTGCCTATTAATTTAATACAATAATCTTTTAAATAATAAAATAATGATCTTTTATCGCATCGACGTTTTATGAGAAGAATGAAATCATAACAGTTTTGTTTCAAACAATTGAACTTGGACAACCAAGTTTGTAACATATTTTAGTCAATGATAAAATTCTTTGCCGGAGACTTGGGCTTGTGCCAAAAGATGTCAACGTTGTCAAAATGTTGAAATGAAAATCCACTATGACAGACGTTTATTTAAAAAGAAATTGAAAAATAAATCCGAGAGGACAGATTAAATTGTTAGTTTTTGTCACACATTGTCTGATTGAGACTTAACTATATGACAACTGACTTAACTAAATGACAACCTTGGCTTCAAAGATAACAGAATTCTTACAAGGATATGTCAATGTCAATATTTTTTGGACACAATTTTATTAGGTTTATGACAAATGCGACTTTTCAACTTACTTTATCTCATTAACATTCATTACTATCAGTAATAGAGTCATAAAATTTGAAACAAATACTTTGTACAAAATATATTTTATTTAAGTGTCTTATATAGATTTTGATCATTGAAAACATAGCCATGTTTGTGTCAATAAAACAGATAAACCCCTGAAGTCCATGAAAATAGTTCTGATGAATGGTACTTTAAAGAGATTTCACCTTTGAATTTTGAAGTACAGATGCTATTTGTGAACCTGCTATATCCGACTGAAATCGCTTGAAAGCAACTGGCAATCAGATTACACTTCAACGTGTGGGATTTAGAAGTTTATGCTTCATTTACTCAACTTTTAAGATAAAGGTTCAAATATTCATGTCTGAGTGAATAGTGCAACATCAATAATGTCATTTGATTTTATTTTGTAATTAAAAGAAGGGGTGAATCAAGTTCATTTAACATCGATAAGGCTTCAATTACTGATTGAATTCTCATTTGGATGACCTTTCTGTTTTCCACTTCTTTAAACATAACAGTAAATGTAAATGCTTCAAAGTCACACAGAACAGCCTTACATATATTAATTTGTGAACTGAATTTTTTTATTTTATCTCTCAGTTGACACTATAAGCATCTGTCTTAGTTATGAAATATGTATATATGTTTCCAAGAAAGACCTTTTTCTCGTGTTCTTTTTTTTGCATTGTTCGTTATTGATTTGAAGGAATTAGATCTACTTATCAATCAAATTATCAGAGAAATATTGTTTTCTTTATATTTGGTTGTCATATCATCTCGGCATACATCCTCGACATCGTTGTTTACTAATGTAGATAATCTATTATTAGTTATTATTATTGACCACATCCTGATATTTGTTGTTAAGAAATTACGTTAGGTTTATTGTGACAATGTGTTTTAGCTATAACAAGGTCATATAAATCAAAGTGAACTAAATTTGGGACGAGATTGCAATTCTTAATCACATGCTAGGACCTTTTTATAAATTTAGATTGCATGAAACAGCTGGTCAATTTATGTATCTTGAGAAAATGTTATGAAATACTAGATTTTTTATTTCTGTTGGTGTTTTAGGTGTTTTAAATGATTTTTTAAAAATAGACAAAATTAAATAGTTAACTTTAAACTCCTAACATTATATCATCAGAGTCAATGCTAAATGAAATATTTCCCTGCTTGTTACCAAAATATTACAATGTGATATACTAGAAGTACATGTATTCAAGGTTTTTCAAATTTATAATAGAAGACAAAAGGTCTGTTTAAAAAGCGAGTTGACAAACTGTAAAAACTCTTTAACGGAAAATGAGGTTTTACCAAATAGATAAATAGGCTTTGCTAAAAATGCCCTATTCCGAAATTTAGACACTAAGATACAAGCCAGGTAGATCTCCCCAGACTCGACCTAGAATTACATTTTTCCTTTCCTTTAAATCCACATACCACTTTCTCAATTGAATAATGTGATTGATGTCTTGTTCAACGTCAATCAATCTAACAGAAATAGATCAACAATGTTGACAAATCATCACCTTGATGAGATGAGAGAAGTAAGCAATAGAGGATCTTTCATAGATGTTTTGAAGATGTACATTATACGGTATATATCCTTAGATTTCTTACAAGTTGATATGATTTACTGAGAAGATGAGTTTCTTGTTTCTTTGTACAATTTTGAGAAATAGACTATGTTTACATTCTCGTTAACTTTTGTAAAGTAAGACATTTTTTTTCCTTGATAAACTTTCTAAACTATGAAAACTAGCTCAGCACAAAAGGATTTTATGAATAATGGTTTGGTTTTAAACAAAGCAACTTTAGTAATACATGCACTCTCTGTATTTCAATACTGTAAAATAACTAAATCTTTTTGATCACTTTCTAAACAAAAAATATAAGATCAATAAGATGTGACAATATTTTTTATTTCAACAAGGTAAGAAATATCTTCAAGGTTGCATATGTTTCAGCTTATTAAATTCACCAGATAGAATTTGTGTCTGCGTTTGTCAAAAGATTACCAACTACCATTTACAAAAAGAACATATTTAAAACACGGGTTCTAAATTACATATAAGGTTAATACTTAGCATTCAAAAGACAAGAATAGAAATTTACAAACCTTTTTACCCAAATTAAACATTAAATGTTACACAATGGCCATAGAAACTTAGTGAAAAAAAATGACATTTTCATCATATTCAGATAATTCGTATTTCAAGAATTGTCCTTTTGTGGATTAAAAATTCATGATGTGTAACACCTATTCATTTGTTAGCTGTCTAACTCATTCTTAATTCAATCCTGTCATATCTCAGGAAATTACCTCCCTTTTTTTATTTTCCTAACTACATTAGATTAACACAACCACATTTAATACATGGATATCAGTAGTAGTATTTTTTTTAAATTAAAGGTTTGTTATCGTTTTTCAGGGCTCCTGATTTAATTGTGTAAGAGCAAATCTCCTCATTGTTATTTTGAGTGGATGACCAATTAGAGACAGATTTATAAATTGATCTTGTATTGCTCTTGTCCTGTGCAATCGATTATGGAATCCACTAGTGTTGATTTTGAGAACCATTCAATTTACTGTAATTGATTTTGTCTTCTTTCTTCCTCCCCTATTCTGATGTGGGCTACAAGTAATTTATAAATGGTGTTAAATTTCAATGAATGGAAGTGACAGTCATTTGTCATATTCTATTATTACAGTTGAAGCAGTTTTTCAGTAACATAACCATAGACACTGTTATTTAATATAAAGTTCTTACATGTATTTGGTACATTTCATTTGAGATATTCCAAATATTAAACAATAAGAATTATGATTGTAACAAGTCTCAATGTTAAAAAATCATTTGAAAACCATTTTTCAAAAAGTTTCATTTCATTCATGTACAAAGAAATACTGGATGTACCAGCTTGTTGTGATCTACACGTAAGTAAAGATTATCACATTCTTCATGCTCTAACTTTTCAACAAGACAATGTAAAGACGATTTAAACTTTGACAATTACATGAACAATAAATGTTTTTAGTTTATCATCGTTTTTCATCATTCCCAGATATGCAATTTTGGTCAAAGCTACACATATTCAGATGGTGACTTTAATCTGGAAGTGTCAAACATAATTAATATTTTCACCTCAAATGTAGTGAATACACTTATAATAGTTTGAATATCCATTGTTACTGGAGACAAGTTTTCATTTAAACCGACATTTTATTCATGTAATTACTTCTTGCTTAACAGGGAACTGTCATCTTAAACAACCGGATATCATAGTACATGTATTTTCTTCCTTCCCAAGTAATGAAAAGACACCTTTATTCCTTTTTGAATTAATTTTTTTTAATTATCAAATCTCATATCTTATGGTTAAATATTTAAGCAAGTTTCTTGAAATACCTCACCTATCGTTTGTTGATCTTGACTACTTCAAAAAGAACATTTGCTGAATTCGTTTAAAACACAGGGATCTACAATAAGGGATAGGACTAAGTTTTCAAAAAACGAGATGAGATACTTACAAACCTCATTTACCCGAATAAGTAATAAAATGTTAACAAGGACTATGGAAAAAAATTAAAATAGGTTAAAGGAAGTTTATTGAAATACCTAACCCATCATGTATTGATCCTTACTACTTTTGGTAGAGCTGGCCTTGATTATTCTCACACTTCAGACATTTCATGGTATTTATCAAGAAAGGACAAAGTTTTTATTTATTTTGACATCAAGGCACATTTATGTTGAGTTGGCTCCAAAGACAGCCAGTCGCCTAAGCAACAACAAGACCTCATGACTATGTCATTGGATCAGAGAATTGTTCGTTGACTTCAGATCATTGTTGTAACAAGTCCCTAGTGACTTATTGCTTAGGGGTCCAGAGACCCCAAAGTTATGTAACACTTGATATTGAAAACTAATGGCAGAAGTTTCTCTCTATATTACTCTTGGAAACTTCAAAGAAAAGTTACAGCCAATGATATTTGTTTTAAGCATATCCTGGTATTTCGAACGACCAATTGACAGAGCTGTAGCATATTTATACCCACGTGACCATGTGGGTGGTACGAAATAATTGGCAAGCTTTAATTTGGAAACTGATTATTATAATAATGTTATGATATAAAATATATATCGTATATTTTCAATAATATATAGATGAGCGTTTACACCCTTAATAAACATCAATTTTGCATATGCATGTGAGCTGTTTTGTAGTTATTGGGTGTATTTTTTGCATTCCACATTCGGAAAAGACATTCCACTTTTGTATCAATTAAGAATTCGGTTCCTTCAATACTTTTACTGTAACGCCAATCTAAATAAATTTAGATCAACAGGTTTTATTTTAGATTGCTATAACGCGAGCGCTGAATGTCCCGCCTTGTCAATGACTGATCGTTCACTCAATGCATCTCATTGCTTCATGGAAAAAAATGTACTGAACAGACCAATTTCAAATTTCCTGTTTCAAAACACAACGTTATGGATGATTTATTTACGATTAAAGGTGTCTTTCGAAGAAAGTATCGACATAGAGCCTAAAGTATGATAAAATATTCTTAAATGTCATCCTATAACATAATGAAAATCATGAACTTTCAGCTGTAATTCGATCAACACTCCATTAAGGAAAATTTTTCTTGCAACACGTAATTAACCTGAAAGTCAATGGGAAATTCGTCGGGTTTAAACTAAATTTGCCGGTATTGAAAAACAATGGATCCCGGAAAGTTTATAAGCGTAACTATTTATCTTCTAATTAATCACTGGCTCTTGTATAAAACTCACCGTCACCGTCTTTTAAACAAACATAAATTTGAATTACCGTCTTAATGTTCAAAAATTTATATCATAATTGCGATAGGAGACGTATCTATCATTGTTGAAATTTAAGCGGAACGAACGAGATGTACATAGTGTACTGATAACTATCAAAACAAAGAGTAAAGAACATGCGTCTTCGATTTGAACAAATTATTCAAGTAACAGTCCCCGTTCTCCCTAACCTAAATCTCCTGGTTCTATATAGTGATACATAACCGGGTGCCCCAAAGCCTGCCTTTTTAAAGGCTTTTCTTGTTTTCCGACTTGTGTCATGTGGCCAGTTTCTTTCTAATGCTGCTCCCATGGCAGGACATCAAAAGTCAAACGGTCATGACGTCACTATGATTGCAGCACTGTCACAATGGTCTGGGGCGAGTGTAAGATGTTTTTTCCGTAGGGTTTTCTCACCCCCCCCCCCCCCCCCCCCCCCCCCCCCCCGATGATTTACATAAAACTATGAACTCAGTCTATAATTTCACAGTGAATATTGTAAGATTTTATCATTATGAAGGCCACTGCTCTGTATTGGGTAGTTTTATTATGTGTGGATTCCCATTTCTTTTAACCTGCACAAACCTTTACCATGAAAGAAGATGTCAAACAATCCTTTCAACTAAAAAGTTTCTATGCAAAAAAAAGTAAGCTCTTGAAATTTTAATAACATACGATAAAATATCAATAATGCCGTCAGTTTTAAACTAATAAACGGAGAACAATATATCCCGGAAATTTAACAAAAGCAACTTTATATCATCTAATTGTACAATCTCTTTTGCACCCAGTTCCAAACATAAACAGTGTATTGTTTGGCATAAAAAGACACATATAATTTTTCATCAAGTTTAAACGTCCTGCCTGATGTTCTCAATCATTTACCTTTAACAATCTTTAATATTGTAACAAGATGTATCAGGATTAATAACATTACCTTGCTCAAGGTGAGAGGCTTCTAGATTTGTGTAATATGTTTGATAGCAATATTGATAATTTACATAAGCTTTGGCCATCAGTAAGTAATTGTAATCGGGCAGTAAGAGCTAATAAACAAAAATACTACACCAGATAAAATCGTCTCCTCAGACTTCAGGCTAATATATCCCCTTGTTGAATTTATCACGAAAGAAGTTGTATAATGAAATCATTAGACCATCAAAACCAAAACATGAACTCCCATTTCATTTCGGTAACAAATACTGTGTCTAAAAAATCATTGATCATGCCAATGAAAAACATCAGGTAGCATCTACTGCAATCATGAACATAGCAGAAGACATACAGCTGCATTTTATTCAATATTTCCTATGTCAGGTAATTCCCTTGAGACATTTTCCATGTTGAGCTCTTTAATCACGAACAACTGATTTCAATGGTCTCAATGGAGCTGTGAACCAATCTTGTCCATTTCATCTTTTATTTCTTTCATTTTTGTCAATCTTTATGACATTTTTCACAAAACAAACATTTTAATTACTCAGCGTAAAAAAAATAATTTAGTTAATAGCCTATAAGCTAAATTCTGTGAAGTTTCTTGGGCAAAGCTTACTCCAAAATCGAAAATAATCTATATGAATAAAGGAAAACAAAAAACTCCAAGCGCAGTCAGGAAAATAAGTATTGCAAAATTATCTAATTTTGCTATGTCGCATAAATACTTGAGATGAAGGTGTACAATGTCAGGCTAGATTAGATTCAAGTTGGTCTGGAAAAGGTTAGCAAAAATGTACTTTGAGTAAAGTATTCCACAATTGAAAGCCTGGATACCTTAGATATCTTATGCAAACAAAATCTTCTTAAAGGGTTGTCTGATAACGCACAAGTGGCCTCAGACGAGAATCAAACAAATTGATCCAATAGCCTCGAGGTTTCTAATCAACATCACTGTTTATTAAGCTAAGCCGATCTAAGCTTGTAAAATTCATCTGATGATGAATATATCGCTATAATTATTTTACGTTTGAGTGATTAACAGTTGCTTGTCTTTTCAGAATACCATCTGTAAATTCCTGAACGACCTAAAATGTAGTCGATAGATTATGACGTGAATTCACTAGATGCGGGCGGGGAGCATAACACACTTTAATTATGAAAATTGTACAAAAACTATTTTGTTTGATGTTGCTGCTGTGACATTAATTAAAACATTGCGTTTACATTTTAAATTTGTCCTTTATCAAACTGGCACATTTGAAATTTCCTGTCCATCTTGTATCAAATCTGTAACCCTTTAAAACTATTTCTACAATGTCAAATTTAAATTTTGAAAATTAAACACAAAGATTTGGAATAAAATGTTTAAAATAGGCTTCCAATTAGTCCTTGTTCATTTTTATTTTCTCTCTATCTTATCTTTCATGCATCAACGATAACATCCCTTTTGTACTTTCATTCATAACTATGTTCTTTTAAACCATCTAATTGTTAACAATGCAAGATAAAAAACTAATATAAATTGAATGACATAGTTTAAATTTGGGTTGGATATTGCACTCAATTGCGTATTGAAGAGTTACCTGCCCCTGAATAAGTAGACACGGTGTCGACATTGCGGGAGGAAAAAACTTTTTTTCTATGTCACACCGTTGTAGTGCATATTCCTCAGGACAAAATACGTTTTAAGAAGAATGGGGATTGATGTGGTCAGTTGGAGGAGCAGATTTGGGTGTTTTAAAATACCTTGGGGGCACAGGCAGGTTGAACATGTGAGCAGGTACACGGGCGAGACAACATGGACGCCCGGCATGAACATGACTTACAGGCTGTACGCAGTTGGGCTTACATTGACTGTAATTCTGCTTTTGAGTCACGGTCTGCGGGTGCACAGTTTGCAGTTCAGACACACTCTATCAAACCTACCCAGTACGGACAATTTTAATAATTGTAGAGAAAATTCAAAGCAAGCTGCACCGACTCGACATTGTTTACATTTGATCCAAGATGGCGACTTCTACTTTTGGGTGACGTCGAATCCAACCTGGGTCCTCCTAAGCCAAATACTAGGGGGAAAGAATCCCAGCCGGACACGGACACAGAAGCGGACCAAAGCGTAAAGCCCCTGTCACACTTCAGCGTATACTCCCTGCGTACGATTTGCGTATGGCAATTTCTCTCATACGCAGCAACACGCAGCCGAACGCAGAACACGCAACTCATACGCACCTTGGTTGTGTTAAGGTCGATTCTTGTACGTCGGCATGCGCTTGGACCATTTCATACGCTTGATAGTTTTGGACATGCTCAAAACTATGCTGCGTATGGTTAACATGCAACACATCAGTTTTTCATCGGTCGAGGGCGGTACATTTACGTTAGGTTATCGTGATGAGTATGCACTTCATACGCAGTGTTAGTTGTTGTCCCGAACCAACGCATTGATAGCGCATTGTAGACGTGCACAAAACGCTCTTCAAGCAAATGTAGCACGTATGAAGAACGATCTTAACCCTTTATGACTCACAACTGTTGTGTGACGTAACAGTTTGCTTACGTCACAGTAGTAAGTGTTACAATGTTGCAGTGGCTTAAGGCCCGGAGACAATGGCCGTGAACGTGCTAGGTGCTCTAGGGATATTTGCAATTGAAATGACGGCGTGTTTACAGTGTAACCAAAATTAAACTGATAATAATAAGTCTCAACGATGTTTGTTCAATCACTTTCACTTTCTACGGCATGTAAATTTCATTTGAAAAATCATATATTTTATATTTTTTGTTTACAGAATAACAATCCTTTCTTTGAATGTTGAAACACAAAAATTCTTTGTTAATTTCTTTGTGAAATATCTGGATGAAATAAAAATATTAATTTCCAAAATGATTTAAACAATCGCATTTCGTTTGAGGTACATCTAGTTAGGTAAAGTTAGTGATCAGCTATGCGGGAAATAGTCGCGTCTATAACATGACCTACATCTTCACATAGAGTTTTTGTCGCGCTCGGAAACATTTTTCCAACTGCAAAGTTTTTGCATATGAACTATGATTGAGATGACATTGGGTCAAAATAAATCAACGTTGGTGCAGTGAAATAATTTGATAAACTTTTTCAACAAGGATTACAGAAGGCCTCGCCATTTCGCCTCGTGCCGCTTGCCAGACACAAACAATCACTTCGAATTCCTCTTCAAGTGTCAGCTAGACTGTAATGCGGCCCTTAAATCTATTTCCATCTCGCCAGTCATGATACGGTATCTGACGAATTTTGTCATGAATTTCTTAAGGACCATACCGAAACTGAGATTTGAAGGGCGTGATGTTATTATTGTGGTGTAAATCGAGGTTCAACAAATGTTCCACATCGACGTGTGCCAAAAATATGGAAATGTAAACAACGCACGGATGTCACATACAGTCTACCTGACCGTCGCAATTCTCAGCAACTTTGCATTCTAAGTACCGTATTTCCTCTAATAAGCGCCGGGTCTCCAATAAGCGCCGGGCCTCTAATAAGCGCCGGGGGGGGGGGGGGGGGGGGGGGGGGGGGTCATAGGTAGTTGAGAAAATAAGCGCTGGGCCTCTAATAAGCGCCGGGTCTCTAATAAGCGCCGGGTCCAAAACATTGAATTAATCGCCCGCGGCCGACCTGTGCGCTTTGGCATTCGTCGATGTCCGCCATTGCATCGCTTCCGCATTCCACAGGGACTTTTCTCAGCTAAAAATAGACATTTACTTCCATATAAGGCATTATACTATTACAAAGACAACTGATTGTAATTGTTTTCATCGATGTCAGGCCCTCTGTTGATATGAATGTTCGTTTTTCTTCACCATTCGACTAGCAGCGCGAGCACTGAAATTTCAGTGCTTGGGCCTTAACGGGGTTGAAAAAGAGCACTGAATTTTCAGTGCTTGGGCCTTAAAGGGTCAGTGAATGAGCACTGAAATATCAGTGCTTGGGCCTTAACGGCAACGTCACGGAGCACTGATTTTTCAGTGCTTGGGCCTTAAAGGGTTAAACCGAATGATAACAATGGAAAAATGCATTGTCCAGTTTTTCCTTATGAGTAACGTGATAAGCGTACTCATAGCGTGCATAGGGTACATCGTGAATTTTATATAGATACCATAACGAAAAAGTTGTCAAGCATAATACCTCCGTATACTTTATGATAGTGTCTCTTTCTTTCATATAGCACTATAACTTTGTAGTTTTAAAGAATTAAGAGTCCAACTATGATAACAACCGCATGGAAATACACATTGAAATTAATTCACGATTTTTTAGAGAATTTCATTCAATCATTCATTAAAAGTTAAATTAAAAGTTCATTAAAACAAAACTCTGAGGATAGAAACATAATGAGTTAAATATTTGTACTACTAATTCTAGTAAAGAAGAAGAGATAAAAAAAAAGAAATAAATAGCATTACATATATATGTAAACAAAATCATTCAAAAGCTAATGGTTTGTTATTAATGTTTTCATTGTAAACTTACCAGTTGCAAAGCGATTTCAGACTACCAAATATACCAATGGACTAAACTTGTGAACTATTCCATTGTTCATATAGGAGTTATCCAGGATAATCTTCTGCTCAGGTGTCTAGGTAAATTAATGTAATGGAACATTTTGAATAAGTTTTAAACAAATGTAAGCTCTCCTTGAAAAGAGCAGGTCTGGACAAAAAGCGACGGAATGAAACTGATGATTTTATTTCAGCATGACATAGTGAGTAAACAAATCAGAGAAGGCGGGTGCATGTAACGAAAAAGATCCGACCGAAGCTTTAATGGGGAGAAAAATGTTTTTTTTAAAATATAGTTCAGTTTAAAACTTTCAATACCTCAATAGAGAGGTTTGTATTTGTACAGGAAAGATCAAGTATCAGGCGAAATCTGCGGACTGCTATTTAAGTGGGAACTCCTTTTAATCACATGTGTTAGAGAAATAGATTCAGAAAACTTAACTGTATTTAGTACACTTTTGTTTAAATAAGTTGTCTTGCAATTGTATTTGTCTGAATAATATATGTATATATATGTTACCTACGAAAACGTACTATAAAAACAGAAAGCATTGAAAATTATGTGAAGACGCAACGTGCTCGGAAAATACTCGCTTTTTTGCGCAAGGCATGCGATAGACATAAGTTGTGAGCGTCTAGAGTATGGTATGTATGCGCTCTGCATATGCAATCATCTGCCACAATAAATTGAGGATACGCAAGTCATATGCATCTCCAACGCAACCCCAACGCAAAGAAAACACAAATATCGTAAATCAGTCGTTCCATGTGCGGTACAAGTATGGCAAAAAACGGTAAATGTTTGAGCGAACTGGTTGCGTATGAAAATTTTTCCATACGCAACTCAAACGCACTTGCTATATGCTTAAGTGTGACAGGGCCCTGAGTGAATCCATACAAGCTCTGACAGGCCAGTTTGATGCTTTGAACAAAACAATATCGTCTATGAGTAAAATGTTAACAGCATTGAAAAACACTGTAGACCAGAACAACGTTAAATGAAATTATAAGTTGGAAGAAATGCAAAAGGAAAATCAGGATCTTAGAAACATAGTAACGAATCAATCATCCACAATTACTGCATTGGAGGCTAAACTTGATAAAAGTTAGAACTATTCCAGAAGAAACAACTTAATTTTATTTTGAATGAAGGTCAAAATGGGGAATCTAGTGAATCTAAAAGTAAAGTGTATGCATTCCTGAAGGATACTCTGTGCTTACAAAATGGAGATGACATTCTTTTTGACACTGTCCACAGATAAGGTAAAAAGCGTGAACAGGAAAGCAACCCGCCGATTATGATGAAATTCGTCTCCAGAGACTCAGGGTTTTCAACAAAGCTAAAACCGTACTGAAAGGCAACTCATCACTAAGAATAGCCGAGGACTTCTCTACCAAAATAAGATTCAGAAGAAAACAACTCGTACCACATCTTAAAGAAGCAAGGGACCAAGGCAAAACAGCTTTCATCAAAGGTGACTTTCTTTTTATTGATGATGTAAAATTCATGACCGATAATTCCGGAGCTCTTGTCAGATTCACCAGTGACAAACAAGGACCAATATCTTCGCTAGGTCATGTTGACCCAAACAACAGTGCTTTATAACAGACTGGCCTTGACCCTGACATTGATATCGACATTGAAATTGACATTCGATCAAAAATCCCGTGCTCCAGCAATCCGCATGGCTCGCAGTCTCTGCAATCAACAGGCCTATTGTGTTGGAATGTAAATGGTCTATACAGTAAGGTTATTCATTCGGATTTTTGTGACTTTATTTCAAAGTATGACAAAATTTGTTTAACCGAAACATTGGCTAAATCTATGATGACTTTAAAACCTTGATCAACGGGCATACAACGTTTCAATCTGTTCGGTCGGTTAAGTGGTGGTGTGGCTATGTTTGTAAGTGACAGTATTTCATCTTTCTTCTACCGTGTACACGACGAGTGGTTGGACTCTGTTTTTCTTGTCTCTAGTCAAACCATAAGGACAGGGAAATGCTTATTCTTGGCTGCATTTATATAACACCGGAAGTTTCAAATAGTAACTATGGGGTTGAGCGAATTAAAGGTTACATTGGGGCACTGAAAGAAGAATTTATATTTCCTGATAGTGACTTTATTATTTGTGGCGATTTTAATGGCAGAACAGGTACCGAATTAGACTATATTATTGATGACAGTGTTGATTTCTTACCTCTGAACGAAAATACATACGAGGAGCTTGATGCCCCACCAACTTACCCAAACCGTAAAAAATAAAGATCTTGTTATTAATAACTACGGGAGAGAACTGCTGGAGTTGTGTAAAACCTGTTGCTGGTACCTGTTGAATGGCAGATACTCGTTTATAGGCCCTAACGGTTGCAGCACACTTGATTATATAATAGTGTCAGCATCATTATACCGTTACGTGGAGGACTTCAAGATTGTCTCTCGTACTGAGTCTGATCACCTACCACTCACAACCATGCTCTCATCTGTGTTCCATGTGGACAAGCCAACCGCTGATAAGTATTTTTGTAGTAGTTATACAATAAATTTAAATGGAATAATAAAAAATCAAAATCATATCTTGATAATTTACAAAATGCTTACACAAATGTTTTGCTTCAGGAATTTATGGAACAACTAGATGTCAACATCGACAAAGCAGTCGACGTATTGCAGTGTATCTTGCAAAGCTGCGGAGGAGACATGAAATGTAAACAGCTCAGTCACAACCCCAAGCAGCAGCCAGAATGGTTTGACAAACAGTGCCAGACTCTTAAACGTGAAAAATATAACAAGCTTAATGTACTAAGGAAAGCATCAACATGTGATAATTTGAATAGTTATAAAGACGTTAGATCAAAATTTAAGCAGGTCTGTAAATCTAAGAAAGATAACTACAAGCAGTCTATTACTCAATCGATACATGATGCAGCGAGTGCTAGAGACTGCTCAGCATTTTATTTGTTGTGTTTAAAATGGGTTGACCTTTATCAAGACACGAAAATGGTTTTATAATGGTACTCAAATGGAAACTGTCCATTACTATAGATATTTAGGACTTGTGATAACTCCCAAATTGATTTGGACAAAGGCATGTTAAACGTTATCAGATCAAGCTACTAAGGCACTGTGGCCGATTAAATAATTTATTCGCAAATATGATATTTCACTTAAACTTTGATTAAAATAAAAGAAATAGACTAATACTCAAAATGTTTACTATCACTTTTTGAACAGTCCAATACATATTTCTTACATATCTGGCACACATTGATATTGATCACGTTAACACTTAATAGATATTGACGTTTGTGAATCAGCATTTAAGATGTAAGCGCATTGAAATATATGAAAAAAAAACCAATGATGAAATGATACACAGCATTGTCTGAGGGTATGCCTAGAAAAGTTTCCAATTAGCACAATTTGAACATTTTGATAAATTACCATACATTCAAAGACAGACAGTCCATGAAAATCATTTAAAAATGGATACAATGACATTTGAAATCATCTGTTAATAGCTCCAAATGTAAAAGACGTCTTTTTATACCATGTCTGTTAACCCTTTATCGTTTTATGGCTCATGTTTTTGTCTTAATTTGTTATCGGTGATCATGATCATTTCCTATAGAAATAACAATCAATAGCATTTTAGTTTATATTATTTCACGACTGTTTTATTACAGCTATTTCAGAATATCATAGATTCATAGATAAATCCTTTAATAGAAAATAAAACGTTTAATGTTATCTTTATTTTATCATCAAATATTTGTCCTGAATGATAATAAAATGATAATACGCCTTTGAAATGTTTTGCTACATTATTTATTTAGAAATTAGCACTTAGAGTGCGATTTCATCATCACATGTTTGTTCTAAATAATAAATGCATGATAAAAGAGGTTCTTCACACGTTGTGGTCACTTTTGAAATGTTTTGCTAAATGTATTAAAGAGTGTAAAGAATTAAAAACTTAACCGACAAGCTTTTCAAAACATCTTAATGTTTAAACAAACTTGTGTCAAATTAACAGTTAAGCTGTTGAAAATATTCATTCGATAGCACCTGAAGTGTAAAATCATTAACAACTGGGTTGATTGTAAGATGCAGTGACAATGTGTCAAAACAATTTTAGTGAAAACTTTAATGTTATCCTCAAATTGACAAAAAATCAGAAAGTTAGGCTTTCCTGTTAGTATGAGCAATCTTTGTAGTGACACGTTAGGACAAGAAGAACCAGATGTAGCATACTTAATTTTTCAAGCTTGGCAGGTTTATTGCAAAGATTTTAAAGAATTATCCCGGGATTCTCTTTCACCAATGCCATATTACAATATATTTTGAACTTTCAGTTCTTTTAGGTATCTTAATTTCTTCTCAAATGTGTTAAGTTTTATGAGACATAAACCCAAAATTTGCAAAAAGTTGTGTTTTGTGAATAGATTAGAAGAAATTCATATGTTAATTGGCATTTACATACTAACGTCTCGAATTATGACAAACTTTATTTTTAACTACATTGACTAAACCCACCTGCAAAAGAAACTTTACACCTTGATATTCATAAATGAAATTGATAATATTAAGCAGTTGTAATTCAGTAAACAGTTTAATATCATAACGTTACCCTAGGAAAGAGGATGTGATCACCACCAAAATAACATTGTTTGCGTTTTGGAGATTTGCGCTTGCAAACATTCAAGCCACCTCAGACCATAAATGAGCTTGACAGATGATTCATGAAGAGTGGTGAGGACTACAAGATTACGTCATTTAACCTCTCATGAACTCAATATTATTGCTTGTCTAGAAACCCATGAAGGACACTCATGACATTGAAACAGTTTCCTATATCAAGAAACCCGTTGACATTTATCCCAGTAGCAATCAAAGACATGCAACAAATTTGCCAACGAATGAATCAGAGACATTGGCATACCCCTTCAATGTATAAATGATACAAATTTTTCATTTTCTTAAACGATTGATATACTTGCTTTTAAATGGAATGTAAAAATGGATAATCTCCACAATAACTTAAGAAAAACATCAAATGATTCGCTATTCTATCTTCAATCAAGTGAAGAAGTTGGGTGTTAAGTTTCTTTTGCAGGGGGGTTATATATGAAAGCTATAATATACTAGATATGCAGTTATTACGTCATTAATGAAAGCATCACAATTTCTTAATACAGACAAAAAGGATTGATCGATCAATCTTAAAGACAGTGTATTTTTCACATTGTTTGAAAACAAAACAACTAATGAATCGTGATATCCATAATCAGATAAAGCTTATTTTGAAGACTGAACTTCTCTGCTAGAATTTGAATCAACAGGGCTAACAAACCTATTGCGAATTATGACCTTTTCTCATATTGAGGCCGTCTACATAAATAAACATCGCAGTTCTCACTATACTCTTGTTGGTTGATAATAAGGGTAACTTTTAAGAAATTGAGAAATTGAAACGAAACATCTCATGTCAAGATGGCCCAGATTTGAATACCTAAGAAATTAATATTTTTCCTTTACAGTATCATAAGATATTTCGTAATGTATTTATTTAAATAAATCTTATTGATCAATGCTTCTGATGTTATTTATTCGATTCCTTGTTCAAATGTAATGAAGTGATTAATGTAATTAATTCTCTTAAAATTGTTGATTCCCAACTGTTTTAGAGCAGAACTTTGAAATGAATTTGAAATCATTATTCTTAAAAGCACTAAAGAAATTTAATATGGTTATCTCAGTTGTAATATTTACAGATATGCATATAATTTAATGCAATGCATCAAACGATTTTATCAATTAAATTTCAGGATTTTATCAATAACATTTTGTAGTTAAAACTAGATCTTCTGAGTTGATTTTACCATTAAAACTTTTGATTAACTCTTTAACATTGCAAGAACAAGAACAACTTTATCAAACTTATTTTCAACACCCACAGAATATAAGTCGAACCATAGGCTATTCCTTTCCAATGAATACATAAAGATAAATGTACATTTCTTTTTGTATTAAATATTTATACATAAAAATGCATCATCTCTAATATCTTCATAGTTTAAATTAATCTAGAAGGACATTTTGGTAATAAAAAAAAAATTGATTTGCAATCACTAATCACGCATGTATTCATTTCATAAACACTTGATGTGAATAACCATGATATCATTCTGAGAAATATATTTGTGAGATAAATTTGATTCCTGTATATTCTTTAAGATTTTTCGCATTTATTACATTGAAATATATCTAGGTATAGGTCACCTTACCCGGTTTATACTGGTGAAATGGTCGTGAAATCCTCCTTAATAGTTATTAATATCATACTTTTAAAAGAATGGTATATATTTCTCTTAAAATTCACTAGTTATTGGATCCCTGATACAAAGTTCGTGATTAAACCTTAATCAAAGCATTATATGTCATACACGTAAACTAAAGCTGAAACCAAGATAATAAAGGCAAAATTAAACTGTTAATACAATATTTCAGAATTCATACATATTCACGCAAACAAGATTTCATCAGAAACGTAATCATATCGACCTTACGAAGATAATGTATGTATCTTTTGTGTTTTTGCAATTTTTTTCATATCTTGTGATACCTACACAAATGGGTGTCCCGTTTCTTAACATATTTATGAAACGACTGATTATGAAAGCGAAAGTTAAGTATTCTATTTTATTTATTACTTGCTTTATTACATCGGCAAATTTATAGGACATTCGCCGACACAACCATTAGGGCTGGTCGATTTTAGATAGATTTAATAAAGTAAAATTATATCTTCAAAGGGCGAAGTAACTTAATTGAGGTTAATTGAGGTTAAAAGGAATTTGTAATATCATCATATACTTTTTTTTCACAAAAATTTTCCCTCTTATGAACGGTTTGAAACTTTGACGCCTTTTTGAAATTTTTGAGTTGATCTTTGCAATGTTAAATGCCAGTTTTCCTTTTGTTTCAAGTCTGTCCAAACACCTCAAATGGTTTTCAGCACGTTTTTAAAAACAATTTCATTGAAGTTAATCAGCAGATTGATATCTGAATATATGTGATGTGAGTTAGCTGATCAATAGCAAATAAGTTCTTTAAATTAATCTTAAAGTTGGTCGTTCCTGTTTGCGTCTTTTAGGGTCTGATTCAAATGAGCAAAATTTAATTTTGCAGGTCTGAATACACTTGTTAAGGGATATATCGCCAAGTTTTGCTATTATCGTTGTGAGACAGAAAGATTTGATAGAAGTACAGTGTCTATGCAACCTCATTGTTGTATGAAGGGATATATAAGACAAACCTATCCTACTTCACTGTCAAGACGGAGGGAAATCATTTGAAAAAAATATTAAACAATAATACTGATGATAACAAGAAAAGCCTTTAAAAAGGCATGCTTGGTGCCACATAGGCAGATGAAGGAGATTGTGATTTGTCGAACAATTCGGGGGAAAAGTGAAATATACAACACTGGATAACAGCCCTAATATTAACACAAGTATTACTCAAAGTTAACTTCACAAAATTAATTTCTATCAACACGAATTGCTGAAAGTTATGAATATTTTTTACATTCATCAACGATTGTTGGTATATTTCATATAAAAATACACGAGGGTGACAATCTATTTATCATCCAAATTCACTCTTTTTGACATCTCAGAGAAAAAATTTAAATCTCTGAACACAACAACACTAGATTTTCCAGACAGTGATGTCATTGCATAGTGAGGTCACTATATGTTTATGATGTTGTGGCATTGTGATGTAGTTACTTGAAGTAAAGCACTGTGTTGACATGTAGCGTTGACAATGACAGGAAATTGTGCAAAACGTACTGCCAAAACGATATCTCCTTGTCATTCTGGTTAATTATTAACAGTAGTATAACAGATAATAAAGAAAATACTTTACGATGATCTGATGGGATTTCAACCCAGGTCCGCTGAGCTAACGTTTGGAACCAGCGATGTAGGTCATATTCTAAATATAGCATGATAAGTACTCTGATAATAAATACATGTTTTCAACGTAAACATTTAGTGACATCGTTAAGTATGACTTCTCACGTGGTCGTAAGTGATCTACCTATTAGTAAACATAAGTCTAATTCGATGTCACCGTCGTACTTACACAAACATTACTTTACATTCGCCAGGCGAGCCCAGCGTGAAATTAAATCGCGTGGGTTATAAAAAAGTGGATTCTGCGATTATTGAATGCGAAATAATTAATGCTTTATCTGGAACAAATGCAGACTCTTCTTCAAATGAAGATGTTTTTGATTGAGTCTGTTAACATTTATCAGCATCTTTAATAGAAAACATTGTTTCTCTTTTTATATAACATTTAAAGCCAAATCATATTCCACCGTTTAATGTGCCAAATATTTTGTATTACCCACATGGTGACGTAATGCATTTAATGCTCTGTTCATTGGTCTTTTGATTTGGATACAACACATGTGATTGGCGCGGCTTCCCTTTGAAAATATCAAGAGTAATATAGAGAGAATTCAGAAAAGTTTTAGAAAAATCAAATCATAATGCTTGGTGCCCTTTGGGGCACCAAGCAATAAGAACGAAAATGTAGATTCCCATTAACATTCTTTCAATTTCACCAAAAAGTTAGAACGCCATCAATAATAATCATTTCTTTGTAATATCAGAATGACAACACAAATATTCCTGTTGTCATTCATCCCTGTTCGGATATCCGTATCCGTATGCTTTAAGTTCGACTTATCAATTAGAAGATAAATAGTTGCGTTTGTAAAATTTCCGGGATTCATTGTTTTTCAACACCCGCAAATTTAGTTTAAAACCGACGGCGTTCGGGATTCATTGTTTTTCAACACCCGCAAATTTAGTTTAAAACCGACGGCGTTAGCCGGAGGTTTTAAACGCTTAAATTTGTGAGTGTTGAATAACAATGAATCCCGGAAATTTTACAAACGCAACTATTTATCGATATTGTAACATGACCGTTAGTTATAAGCATTTTAAGAGCGAACTCTATTTTTGCGTAGGGAACTCCGAGTTGAAAGGATCTAACGACTGATCCATTGTTGTTATAGATGTTCGCAGCTATAAAGAAGAAGGAATTCCCAGTGTTATAGATATTAAAATTGTGTTCTTATATTGCAAACCAGTTGCACTCATAACAATGAGATCTTATAGTTTTCACTGTGAAATTTATGAGAGAGAAAACAGTTATATAATTCATTAACCAACAGGAACAAACCCGACTGAACAAATATCTTAAACTCACCCAGACCATTGTGATGGTGACGCGATCATTATGACGTCATAACTGTTTGCCTTTGTGACGTCGTGCCATGGGAACGGCATTCGAAAGAAACTGGCCGCATGGCACAAGGCGGCAAATTAGGAGAAACTTAGCCAATTAAGAAAGTTTGGTTACATAAAACTAAAGCAAATAGAAAAGGATTTCGGCATCTACGGGAATGCGCAAGTTAAAAAATGACAGCAACAACAGTAAAATGTGAATCGGTCACGAATATTGGGAGAATTAGAACATTTTAATGTTGAGGCGGACCAAATAATGTATCCTTTCGCGGTGATTCGCCTCAGCCAATTTGCGGGTGTTCATTGCCATTTAACACTGGCAAATCCTTCAAATCAACCAATCAGAAACGAGTATTTACCGAAGTCATGTTACAATTGAGAATATTGTATCTTCATAATTTCCAACGAATCAAGCAAATCAAGCGATTGTAATACCGTATCAGACAGCTCTGATAAGCAAGCTAATCTTATTTGTAAAATGTATTTGATACAAAAATAAGGAAATTAAGAAAAGGGCTTTCTCATGTTGGATTTGTCAAATTAGTCTTTAAATTACATAAAGAAGTTATACATATGTATTAGGATATCAGTTCGCATCAGACGGAATTTGATAAATAAAGGATCCTTGGTTCAGAACATACTGTATTGGGCCATCTGAAACTGGACCGGTAGTGCGTACATTCACCTCCTGCATCAATAATGGCTTGACATCTTGTAAACCTCAGGGCAAAATTCCGAAATAGTTGAAGGGGAATGAATGAACGACTCAACCAGTTTTTTTTATATGAACTGAGTTAGTTTGAAACTAACATAGACGGTTTTATAAATGCTATGAATTCAAAACATCTCAATTATATAATCCCATAGGCAAAAATATGACAAATTTATTTTTCAATGAAAATCTTTGAACAGTCATATATTTTCGTAGAAGTAAAGATATCGCGTCCAAATTGCATGTTACTAGTAATGTTAACATTATCATCAAACATTATTAAGCCCAAATTATCATTCTGACTGCTTAAGGTATATGTTTCCAAAATAACCTTTGACTCCATCTTCACAACGTGAGATTTGCAACTCTACTCCTTCCGACCATTTTATGTACTAGCAAATCAGTCAAGTGCGACTTTGAAAATGAAATTTTCACCCTCATATTATTCTTTAGATTATCTATTACTATTTTGAATTTGTCCTGCATGAGAACGGCTATAATGTAAGGGGCTGGTAAGCGGCGTAACTCGTGATCACGTTGCTTTGTTTCACAGGGTTTTCTTGCCTTGAAGGCAAGGTTGAAAGCGAAGCTTATATGTTGATAGGATTCACCTTGCCGTGGGAAGATGGATTGATTCGCGTCATTGTCCGGTTTTGGATCACGATTTCAAACTTTCCAAATGAATGTTACTGTGCAACGTCGATTTGCTATGGATATATGTACAATAGTACATATGAAAAACAGTAGTAATAATTAGGAAGAAGGGTTGGGGAGAGTGTTATCACAGGTTAACACACATGTCATTTTCACTTCTTTTCAAGTAAAGTATCTTCTATTCCTTCATCCTTTCAGAATCCTGACATGTGAGTTTTTCAAATTGAATTTGATAATAGCAAATGTAATTATGCCTTTTGACTATCTTACATTTTTAAATACTCTACTCTTGTTAATTTGAATTTTCTAATATCTTTTCTTTATATATAATCTTTTCAATATTAAGCAAGAATACAAACTAAAATCCATGCTCATTTTATTGAGAAATTGAATTATACAGCAAATCTACTTTTATTCTGACATCAAATAGAACTGAGCAGATCCGATGCGTAACTCAACATGGTTTATTGCACCTAATTAAGATTGATCAAATTGATGATTGACAGAGAAATCCAAAATATCAAACCAATTAGCACATTGTCTTACTTTATTTGATGTGTTTCTCGTAAATTGGATTTAAAAAAATGATATTATGTTTCTTTATTTTCCTAGTTTTGTATACTTGAACCTATTGTGGTGATGTCTATATTGTAGGAATATCGCAAACACAATAGCTTCAATAGTTTCCTGTGCTTTCTCCCTGCAGTAATACTTGCAGACGTGATATGAGAGAAATACTTTTGAAAGGGGTATCAAATCCTGAATCACCTCGCCAAACCTCTGGTCCAGTCCAAGAAAAGTTTACTTCCTGTATTAATATTCATGTAAAAGAACAGTGCATTGATAAATGTACATATTAGTGTGAGTGATATTCATATGCAAAGTATTAAAAAAACATTTTTTTAAACTTAGATAAGCTATATTTTTCGTATAAAAACATGATGATGTTAACATGACCCAGGCTTCAGTATGGCAAGGCATTGCTCGTTAGACTTTATTTTTAGAAAATTCAGGATATTCTCAAAGATAAACTTCATCTTGCGTAAGTTGTGATTTATTTGTAATGCGAAATTAAAATCTTAGTAATAGAATAGAAATATAACAGAAACTTGAATAGTTTAGTGCAACTCCATCACAAGAATCTCGGTATTTCATCATTTCATATATAGAAAATGACACTTAATTGTACCTTATTTCCGTTTTACTATCAATTGGCAGTTACCAATAGTTTAAGGTTCAAATTATTTAAATTCGTTCAGTGTATTATCAACATATTACATTTTATTCATATTACATATTATATAATAATAATAATAATAATGTAGTTTTGTATAGTGTATAAGAGACGCCAATATTAAGGTACCAAGTACTGAACTGAACTGGTTAATGTCAATACAAGTGTGTAGGCTGAGTAACCTTTTAGAATTAATGCGTCATCTACATTGGTTAATAGGAGTTAATAACGATAATACATTTCATAATTACACTAGCTAGACCTGTTTCCTTACCTTTTCAAAACGCAGGACTCAAATTTCTCCTGATCAACTAGAATATAAAATAAAAGGGTTCATAATGAAATCGTTAGACCATCAAATGTTAAACATGGACGTCATTTCAGTTCATTAAGGAGAAAATTAACGTGTCTAGTATATCATGATATAAGTCCATGCAAACCTCTCAGAAGTAACAGAGTATATTGTTATAGACTGAGCTGAAAGCATGGGGTATCCAACTCATCATCTATAAAAAAAACTTTTTTTCGGTTTTTAAGAGCCTGTAAACGTCAAATCATTGAGAATGATTAAGTTCTTAATTCAGAATAATGTAGAAACTGATTGCTTGAATTAGTCTGGTACATCATTTATGTTCTAGTTATTTGTTATACTCCTTATTTCCTAAATATCAAATATATCAATTTGTTGGCATCAACAAAACTCATTCGCGTTATTTTCTTGAGATACCTTCAACACTGATATATTATATTGGTAATATGAATTACAAAATCTGCTGCAGTCATCTTGCCTATTGCATGACAGTGATCCATTGAACTCTTGGCATTTAGACCTTGTAACACGTTACTCTATGTAACAACATAATTAAAAAAAAAAAAAAAATCTGAATATTTTTTATGAATATGTTATTAATTGCTCATGTGTATCTGTCTAACCTCCAAGGTACTGACATGAAGTAAAATCATGGGGGTTTACACTGTATTTGATGCATTAATCTTTTAGAATTGTTTAAACAAAGTCAAGTACCAACTCGATTTACTTGCGCTCATTTATTTAATATCTTGCTGAAATGTGACAGAGAGTGAGGGAAATACAAGAATAACTTTCAAGATTACAAAATATTTCAATTTTTTGAAAATATAGTTCATTAACAAGTTAATGTAAATTATTAGTTATTGACATGAACAGTGGATAGAACCTAAAGAGTAAAGTCATTCATCAAGGAACCGATTGCAATTAGGCCTGACAATGTGTCAACACAATGTTGTGAAAGCTTTGATGTCATATTTAAGAAGACGCAAACTAAAAAAGCAAGGCTTTCCTTTCATTAGCAATCTTTGTTGTGACACAATATAACAAGACAAACAAGTTGAAACATATTTCGTTTTTCAAACTTGACAGTTTAATTGCAAGAATCAAGACAAGAGCCGAGTGTTCCCTTTCATCAATGTCATATTACAATTATTTTTCTACTTTCATATCTGCAATGACAGCTGAATTTACTTTTTAATGTTAAAATCCAATAACTTTGTTATTGAAAAATATTTTTAATTGTTGTTAATAATTATGGACATTCAATAAAAATAAAGGCTGTTTTCCATATTGTCTTGTAGGCTTTTATCTCTATTGAATTGATTTGAGTTTCTTATGATATTATATGATATAAAATTAACACGTCACTATAACTCATTTTCATCATTCCCAGAAATTTATTTTAAAATATGTTTAGATCTGTAGAGGTTAAAATGCCTTAAAGATTCTATGGACTCACTTAAAACATCTAAAAAATTCAAACATAAACTTCTTATCAAGAGAATTCGTAATGAATACAGAAAGTGGTCAGATGACACCTTGTGTTTTACTTGTGTTATCTTAAAGCAAGTTATATATGTCAATAAGATAACAGAAATAAGGTGCGAAGAAAAAACAGCAAATGAAACAAAATCCTCTGCCTATATTAATTTTGTATCTAAGGAATTTGCATCTCATTTACAGAACCTTCAAATATTGCTATTTGCAATGAGTTTTTTATCCTTTTGACAAATGCTACAGTTCTAATTTATTCCATTTGATGTTGAAAATTAAAGTAAATAACTGAAGGTAATAATATGTTTTGATAAAAACTCATTTTGAATCCCCCAGTGTGTTATGCATAGGTTTTAAAAGTGATTTCAATTTAGAAAAATGTTTGCATTTTTATATCAGATGAAAATCCTAATGGAACTTATCACAAAACTAATTCTTACTTAAACCAATACATCAACTGTTTTCACTGATTAGGTTATGGATTGAATGTCTTTTTGCAACATTAAATATTTGATAGTTTATATGACAATATGAGAATATAAAATTAAAACTTCTGTGATAAAGATACATTTTTTCTGATTCTTTGATAGTTATATATACTATTTAACTCTTGCGGATTAAAGACATTAACGGTTCATCAAGTAGTATTGCTGCAAAAGTCAACGTACAAAATGCATTACATGTTAAAGATAAACTTTGCATCTCATGAGTTCGTCAGTAGAAGTACCACTTCAGAAATATGTTTAAAATTCTAAAACTTCATAAATCGCTTGCTTTCTTTACTAGAACACGGCATTGATCTTTAGTCTCTAGTTTCAACATTGTACTTTAATACCACAGTACATTGGAGATTGGAATAAGTTTTTAATTGTCCTTATTTTCTAAATATGATCGTTTCAATTTATTTTCAAAACAGCACTTTATCAGGTCAACAATAGGGAAAATAACTTATTCACGATATACATGGATTAGGCAATGATATTGATTTGTTCAATTTTGATTAGTTACCAGGGTTTGGATTCTTGGCACTAGCGGCATCAAAACGTTACACAAATCAGAAGAGAGGTCCCTTCAAATATCAGTGCAACTAATATGGTATTACAAATATTTTGAATTATGTTTACAATTAAGGTTAGCACACGAGTCATGTCGACTTCTTCTCAAAGAAAAATAACTTTTATCCATTCATCCTTTCAAAATCAATCACTATTACCAGATGTCCTGACAAAGTATCTTCAAATTACCTTCAATCATACGAAATATGACTGTCTTTTGAAAATCACATATCAATTTCGTAGACAAAACCCTTATTCGAACCAAACTAATATTACATCAGAAATAAGCCTTATTCCAAGCTGTGTGATAATTCAGTGCAAGGAATAAAATGAGATTCATGATTTGTTTTGTCAAACAATAAGATTAGCCAACCCATTCAAGAAACGAAATAAGATTAATGATTTAATGAAAAAAGCAAATTAGCCAGCCCATCCAACTTAAATGTTAACATCAAATAGAACTTGGACGATCAGCTGTGATAGTCAGGTTAAGTCAGGTTCAGACGGTTCAAGATTGAATATATTCTAAAATGAACAAATATAGCCCAGGTATCTGAAAGGATGTATGCAAAAGATTTAATAATCAAGCTTTTTAATTATTAAGTTTCTTTTAACCAAGAATATTCTTCGAATAAGATATACAGTTTTGAATTAAAATATATTTTGTGTTTTTTTAATACTTTTTTTCTATAGATTTAAGTATATGTACCAAAGAAAAATATTCTCTTATAAAACTAATACTAGTTGAAATCATAGTTAAAATAATTTCAACTTATAAATAAATCATAAACATGAGTTCATAAAATGATTAAAATATGGTGACAAACCGTTACTACTTGTACGAAAACTTATAACCAGTATTATATATATATTATTTCTTTATTTCATCTTTACACTTGTTATATATTGCTAAAACTGACGTTGACCTGGTGAACAGTTACCAATGATTAATAGTTATCAGAAAAACATGAATTATCCTCCAATAATATATTCAATGTCAGAATTCACAGAATAGAATTAATCAATTTATACCCTAACAGATTCCTTGATAAATAAAACAATGTTGGGTTTTGGACAAATTTAGAAAGTTATAATCAAAATAAAATGTAAGCAAAACTGAGAGGAAAAATATTTGTGTGTAAAAAAACTGCCATGTTGCAATTGAGAATGAAATCTATATCATTGAAATATATTACCAACCTAAGGCGTATCTCAACAGTAAATTATACCATACACAGCCTCAAATTGTAGAAAAAAAATCTCTTAAGGCACGATTTGCAAAAAAAAATATTCATACTTTTTCCCGGAAAAAATTAATAGAACCATATACATAAAGAAATGATTTGATCTGATGAATAAACAGTTAAATCGACAGACAGACTTAACTGTATACCCAGTGCATGTCAGTCAGTCGATCTTGTAGTATTAAATTGTGAAGTTGTGATTAGTGATAGTGATTGCTAGATTAAGTCATGAACCAAAAGAAAAAATAATTAAGATGTCTGGAGGTATTGTTTGTTAATAATTAATGTGTGATGATGGTGATAACATCAACTAAGAATACCAAAAGCATGTGCACAAACAGTCTTTATCTTCAAACACGAACAATTAAGTAATGACTTCTATCATCTTATATCATCTGATATTGTGTTTAAAAAGTCACCGTGAATTGATTTTACAATCGTAATATTATTTGGAAGTATCTTTCAACCTAACAGGTATTGACACTTTATACCAACATAAATTTTTCATTGTATGTTTTTTTGCAACCAATAGAGTAATCATTTCATAAAGGAAATATAATATAGCTGTAATACTGTATATTTTTGTTATGGTTATTAACTAAATTCTCTCTTTATTTGCTAGGACTCATAATCGCTAAATTGTTTGACAATCTCAATATAAAATTTATCAATCATTTAAAAGATTTTTAGTTCACATCATCTTCTGAATTATACAATGGAAATATGAAATCAGAAAATCGTTTTTTGAAAGTGGTAGTATTTTGTGTCAAAGTACGTTTACAATGAACGACAAAATTTAGTATAGAATCCATATTCACTGGTATAAGGAAATATCCATACTGTTGATTCGTACCCGGTCCGTAGAAGAGTTTCACACCCTAAAAATGTAAATTTCAGAAGCCCAGCCTTGACACCTTAGAGCAATATCCAACAGCAACTCAATTAACTCAGAAGCAAAGTGACTTCAACAGTCCAAGTGGAAAGTGGGTACATATCGTCTTAAATTAATAAGACTGTGTCTGATATCATGTTATTCGCCTTGGGCTGAACAGTCTGATCATCAGGCTACAGAATTGCATGCTTTATTAACTCTGTAAATAAAAAGATAAGCTTAGCAGACTGTAGAAAATTGATTTACGATAGTGAAACCAGCAGACAAGTTTTGTGTGCTTTTGGGATGGATTAATATAAAGTTGACTGGATGTTCAGTGATGAGGATTTGAACCTGACTCAATAGTATGGTATGCGAGTCCAACAACTTAGTTCCGGATAAATCTTATTATTTTTTTAATGTTTAATACTGTACAGTGAACCATACTTATTTGGAGTGTAATATGACGTGGCTAGAGATCTGTATTCCGAATTGAGAAAATCAACCTAGAAAAAATACTTTACCGTCGTAACTTGTCAGAAAACAACCTTAAAACAATGTTTTTGATGTTTGTTTTGGAATTCTCAAGCTGTTTTTTTATTGTCGTGGATCCACGTCTTAAATGTCCAAAATCAAATCACTCAGGGTTATACTTGATCCTCAGGTCGCGCAGTCAATGGTAATATAGGACATTGTTTCTCATAATATCCATATGATAATTAACTTTCATAATTTAAAGGCCAGTTTGCAATTTTTCATTACAGTTAAGTGCGCGTTCTATCAACGCATTTGACATCCCTGGGGACAACAGTGAATGAGTAAGTGAGTGGATATTCACCGAGACAACAGGCAGGTCAACAGACCTTCATAAAGCAGCTTTATATAAGTGCAGACCATTCCCCCAGAGATATCATCGCAACACAAAACCTGCTAATAGTTCTCATTAAACTCCATCAATGGAAGGGAATTATCATTTTATTAATTTCAAGATTACCAAGAATGTCAATATCTACAGAACGATTTTAAAACCACATAAAGGTACACATAGGTCATCGGTAGATAACTGTATACAAACATATCGATTACTCAATTCCTTTCTCAATTTCGTTTGAATCTATTTTAGTTCCAGATGGTTCATTTCACAATAGATCATGATTACATCCCGAGGAAATATCTAATTTTGGAAATCATGACAACAGATTCAATATCCCTCCCTTTTTCATCAATTGTAAACCGTCTCATGTTAAATCAAGCACGAGTTGCACAAAAGTCGAGGAATACATTTTATAGAATTGATTCTCCACTCAAGGACTCACTCTATTTGATAAGAAGATTGTTCAAGTCAAGATCGCTATGTATTTGTGTAAATATGAAGTTTATATTTAAAAAACAAACTTAATTGGAGTGTGATATGACGTGACTGGAGATTGATGAATTGAAAACAAATTAATTTAGAAAACAATTTGTATATATTATCCATAATTCGCGCAGTCAATGGTGATATGATATTTTTTTGCTTTCAAAATTTAAACGAATATGTGAAAATTGGCCAGTTTGCATTGTTTTAATCACAGTTAAGTGCCAGTGATATATCAAAATATATCAGAGTACTGTTCACACTGAGGATGAGCAATTGGAATCAATGCATTTGACATCCTGGGGGACAATAGTGAATGAATAAGTGAGTGGATATTCACCGAGAAAACAGGCAGGTCAACAGACCTTCATAAAGCAGCTTTATATAAGTGCAGACCAATCCCTCAGAGAAATCATCGCAACACAAAACCTGCTAATAGTTCTCATAAAACTCTATTAATGTAAGGGAATTATCATTTTATTAATTTCAAGATGACCAAGAATGTCAATATCTACACAACGATCTTAAACAAGATATAGGTACACATAGTTCGTCTGTTGATAACTGTATACAAACTAATTGATTACTCAATTCCTTTCTCAATTTCGTTTGGACCTTTTTCAATTCAAGATTTTAATTCACCTAGATCATGATTATATCCTGAGGACACCTCTTGTTTTGAAAATCATGACGACAGATTCAATATCCCTCACTTTTTCATCAATTGTAAACCTTCTCATGTTAAATTAAGTTCGAGATTCACAAGGATTGACATTTGATAGTATAGATTCTCCACTCAAGGACTCGCATTATTTGGTAATAAGATTGTTCATTGATGTAAATGTGTAGTTTATATTCTTTATGATTGGAACATCTATAAAAAGTTATGTGTAGCTTTAAACTTTTTTTAATGATTATGTTTTTCTTTTGGTTAACGTCATGTCATTGCTGCAACTAACAATCCCATTGGCAAATCCGTAACAAACGCCTTAAAAATACGTTTATTATAATGGCAACATCATTTTGTTGTTTTTATCAAGTATTATTTGACATCTACAGATTGCTATTATTGATGATTAAACGTCTGTCGTTTCGGTGTCATTTTGCAGCAAAACCGAGTGAAGTCAAAAGCCTATTTCTTTCCGAGTCTATTTCTTACGAGTCTTCAACAACGGAAGAAACAGTTGATATAACCTCTCATTTATTTCTTATTTCATTCGATAAAATAATCAATCATTGCACAGTTAATAAAAGAAATATACTAAAATGTTGAAAATAAGTAAAGAACAGTCAAGGAAATGTCACAGTTCATACTCTGCATAAAATAATCATTTTAAAAGGGCAGGAGCATGTTTTTTGAAAATGTTATAATTCAAATTCCCCCCCTGATAATTAAACGATTGTGCTTAAAGTAATATTTGTGTCAAAGCTCTCATAAACCAACACCCATATTCAGAGAACAAATTATATAGTTTCTCATAAAATTCATTTTGTTTAAGGAAAATATATTTAATTCACTAGTACTTCATTAAGTTAAAAAGCATAGTCTTTTAATTCGAACCATTTTTCTTTCATTTCCTGACATCACCTTATATTCCCCATGAAAATGTGCTATTGTCACTTTACAGTCTTTTTACAGAAAAATGGAAGATATATACAGATGTGCATGTTATGAAAGCCCTTTACACTATGACATGTGGATTGGCTTACACAATTAACAATCAATTCCAAAGACCTAACGACATATGCAAACTATAAAAAAATCTAAATCAAGTGAGTTCACACTTCAATTTTATACCAAAATTTACATTAAGCACAGAAAAAGATTTTCGGAGACAGATATTAGATAGAATTTATTACAATTGACATCAATTAACCATTGAAATACAAAATATCAAAATTTAAGAATATGGCGACAAGTTTTACAGCAACTGTATCTGTTTAACATTAACTCAAAAAGAATTAAGTGATAAAATTTGTAAATGTTTTATTTTTTATCCTTTGTGTCAAGACATATTGTTTCTTTATGAACAATATAAAGTTTCATTTATTATGCGATGTAACTTTATATGATAAGTTAACATTTTTAGTAATTTGAAAAATATTGTAAACTTCTTAAGCAGAGGAAACCATTTTCAGTGTAATTGCACTTAATTACACTCCCTACTCTTTACTATATTTTGGAATTGACAGTTCAGTCTTAGTTATTGGGTTACTTAACAGTGGCTTCACTGCACTCTTGAGACCCTTAAAGTGGCTGTAGCACGTTTTTGGAAAATTTAAAAATTTTCCTTGATAATCGTACGTCAATGCTAAATGTATTATTTTGATAGTGTCAAAACTCTTATTACACAAACCAATGATCCATAGTCAAAGGACAAATTATGAAAATTTACATAAAGTACATTGGGGCCATATTTTTAACACCTTTAAGTCATTCTGTTTAAGAAACAGCAATTTCATGGCTAAACTTTACATTATATATTTGATTTATCACTGCTTCGTTTTGCTTAAAAACATTGTATTTCAATTGGAACTATTTATTTTCATTTTCCTGTCATCCGCTTATATACCCCCTAAAACATGCTACTGCCCCTTTAAATTGTGTCACTTTCTTTCATTTGACATTTAAAGTAATTTTATCATGACGATCCAAGTATAAAATTGAATGGCATAGTTTATGAGATGGACAAATGACTACATCAAGACGGTATCAAATATCTTAATGTAATAGCCTGTTGAGGAAATAGAAATGCACTGTTTAACATTGTTCACCAGATAATAGAAGAAAAGAAATAGGTAAAACGACATAAGAAAGAAAATTGGAAGATTGAAACACGGATTGATATGAATTTTATTGATAAACTATCTATTGTTTTTATGATTGTTTTATTACAAAACATGAACATAAAGTTTTTTAAACATTTTTATTGCTGATCTGTCTGACTCAGTATATGCCAGCACTAAAAGCGTTATTAATTAAAATTAATTTGAGGTACAAATACCATTAATGGGACAGTTGCACGTTTTTTTGATAATTTTAAATCATAAATTTTCACTGATAATTTTATGTTATTGCTAAATGTATTATTTTGATAGTGTCAAAAATCTCATTACACAAGCTAATCAGTCATAGTCAGAGAACAAAGTATGAAGATTCGCATAAAATCCATTGGCGGCCATTTCGTGTGAACACCTTTAATTAATTTTGTGTATGAAAAAGGAATCGCTTAGCTAAACTTCACATTATATATTTGAATTATTACTGCTCCATTTAGTTTTTTTTCCTGACATCACCTTATACCCCTAAAACGTGTTACTGTCCCTTTAATACAAAGTAGTAGAAAAAACAATCAGCAAGTTTCTGCATTTAACAAATACATAACTGCTCTTTAAAAGTTGTAAGCTTGCTTTCGAGGAATGGCATCTTTTTAACATCATTCATTAAGTTTCTACTGCTTATCAAAGTTTTAATGTAATGGTGAAAAGTCTTGATTTATTTGTGAAACCTCATTATACTTTACCACAGTTGGTGCTTGCAAGTTGGTCAAACACAATAATTGAATCCAATCAATTAGTGACAGGCTGTATTTCCTGCATTTATGATTTGCTATTAATCAAAGTTTAATAGTAAATGGAGGACCATTGAGGAAGCGAAAAGCTCTGATTTCACTTGTTCTTGGTCCTCATGTACGTATGTACATAATGCAATACAAACCAATAGCATTTATCGTTAATGACGTCACTTAAAGAAGGCATTGGAGATGGTATAATGCGGATATAAGTTAAAATGCAAGCTGTTTTTTTTTCTTGTCCAATTTCTTCACATCTTGTCTATATTGCGAAAAAAAACAAGAAACTATGTCGATTCTTCACACGTTTGTATTCAGTATTTGTCAACTTTCAAAGGTTTCTGAAGTTTTTGTTGTCTGACCGTTGATTGTTTGAAGGTATTGTTTCTACTGTGTTCCATATTGAGCATTTGTTTGACAATGTGTGACATGATCTTTCACAATGACAGAGTCACGTGATTATCACCTTTTTGTATTTTTCCATAATGCATCAACAAGTGAAAATACAAACAAATTCATGAAAGGGTGCTTTTAATGCGATGTCTACATATTAACATAAGGAATTTTTCATGTCGTCAGTTCAAAAGTGGTAACCTTCTTTTATCAATAAGTTTGTATATGACTGTTGTTTTATTTTCATTAAAACAAGCAAACGTACCCAAATGAATGATTCCAAAACAGCTTTTTTAACAAACATACATCTAGTAAATCGTCTCAGAGTTGCTAGATTATTCTGTCGATGAAATTAGATTTATCAGCCAAGTGATATATCAACTCAGGTCGATTTTGTTTTATTTGAAGTGAAAATTTGAATTAAGTAAGCTAGGAAAATCTACTTTTCTTCAAATAATTTCTTTGTGTATTACAAATTGGTTTCGTGGGATGAAAGATGTTTAGAATATCCTATAATGAACGTTATTAGAAAATTAAGGATAATAAAAAAAATACAAAAATTGGCTTATTTTGGAGTATTAATTAGTTTGATTTGAAAAAGAGTTTACTCACAAAGCAATTTCCTGTTCATCAAAAGATAAAATCATATTTCGTATTACTGAAGTAAATTTGAAGATTTAAAGTCTGATTATCTGGTGATATCGCCTTTGATTCTGAAAGGATTAAAGGATAGAAATCATTTGCTTGAAGATATATTTAAAAATGACGTGTGCTAACCTTAATTTCAATCACATTCCCAACGCCAACAATTATTATTTAACTTTTATATTCTACTTTCATATAGATCAACTTCAAGACAATGCAAAAAAAACCTGTGAGAATGTCATATAAATTATTGCAAAACTGATATCGGTTATATTTTACATCTGCTAGTGACCAATATTTAAGCACCACATCTATATGACTGTAAAAGGTAATGAGTGCTTGATTTTTGTATTTGAAGTGATCGATTAAAAAATATTTTACAATAAATAAGAAAAGTGGGAAATGAGACTTCAAGTGTATTTGTTTGATATTAAATTCCAATTATATGAATCTGTGTAACACTCTGATGTCCAATATTCTTTAAGGAAGCAGCCGTTATCGAGCCATGTTGGTTTTCAAATGCTTTGTACCTTAACTACACAGATTGTTGGGACATTAAATACACTTCTCTAATTCTCCATCTTAGGAACATAATATATCACTTATCTGATATACCTTCTTCATTCTCCATTAAGGACGAATCTACTTCAACGTAAACTGAGAAACAATCATCATTATCAAATCAAATCAAGATAAAGCTATTCAACTCGCGGATAACTTGAAAAGATAAGTAGAGGAATTGCTATATCTATTTATCAAACTGGCTATTTTCTTTCATAGTGAACACTTTTTAAAAAAGTATGCAATTTCTTCACGAGACATAAATATAATGACATCTTATAGCATTCATTGGACACATTAATATCATACGTAATAGATATAATATGATATCCTTACTAATAGAAATTCAAATGAGGTGTAATTTGACTTCTGTAACTTCATTCTGATAGTAATTTGGATTTACCTTCCTGAAAAAAAAGAGAATCTATAGAGGAATGCCTTGACATTCTGAAGCCAGGGTTTCTACAAGAGAACCACCTATTTATAATTAGGTATGCATAGCATATCGAAAAGTAATGTTATGAAAGCCTTTCCGGTTAACTTAACTAAATTAAATTTTTACAAAAACGTTATTCAAATCGTAATTCTTTATTAGAAAATATAGATCTTATCTAAGTTACAAAGAATATTAATAGTAATATAATAGTAATAATAGTAACGTGCATTTGAATATAACATTTGTATGGATATTTATCAATACACTATTCTTTTATATGAGAAAGATGAATATTAAAACGTTAATTAAACTTTTTTTGGACTTGACAATAGGTGAGGCGAGGTGATTAAGGATTTATGACCCTTTCAAGAGTATTTATCTTTCCATTTGCGAGATTACTGCAGGTAGAAAGCCCAGAACTCTATTGAGGCTTTTGTTAATGAGCTAATTTACAATATAGATATCGCCACAATGGCAAAAGTATAAATTAAAAAAGTATGAAACATAAAACTGATTTACGAAAAATACATCTAATTAAGTAAGATAATGTGCAAAATAGATTTGATATTTTGGATTACTCTGTCAATCATCAAATTTGATCAATCTTGATTAGGTTTTCAAATCCATGTTGAGTAACAGGTCTTATCGGCTCAGTTCTATTTGATGTCAAAATTTTAAGTAGATTTGCTGCGTAATTTAATTTTCTTGTTAAAAGTTAGCATGGATTTCAGTTTGTACTCTTACTTAATGTTGAAAAGATAATGAAGAAAAGGCTTAAGAAATTTCAAATTAACAAGCTTATAAAAATAATTTAAGATCATCAAAAGACATAATCACATTTGGTATTACCAACTTCATTTTGAATAACTAAACATGTCAGGATTCTGAAAGGACGAAGGGATAGAAGGGAGTTTTCTTAAAAGGAGTGAAAATGACATGTGTGTTAACCTGTGATAACACCCTCCTCAACCTCTCTTGCCAATGAGAATTATTACTGTTTCTCATATGTACTATTGTACCTAACCTGTTTGTTTCATATCATCGTCTTTAACTTGTTTCATAATGTACATAATGTAAATATTGTCATTTATGACGAAAGATTCAGAAAAAGAAATTGAAGTAAGATATCTTTTTAGGAGAATGTGATTAAATTCTTGGGGTATATCAATTTTATTGAAATGCCGCTTGTTAGAGGTTGTTTCATTTATATTTGTGCATTCTGTATGACGAAAGATTCAGAAAAGGAAATAAAGGACTGAAGTAAAATATCTTTTAAAAAAAGAATGTGATTCAATTCTTAGGTTTTAGATTGTCTTGAAATGCTGCTTGTTGAAGGTCGTTTTCAATGTTTAAGAACAGTTTTATTTTTGTATTCTTCATCATTACAAATCATTGAATAACTTCATTTCATACCAATGTTATATAAATGATTTACACAAATATATTTACACATACATAGTCTTAAAACAGACATTAACTCAAATAATCTATAACAGATAGCTGAATAAATAAATGGTTACAAAGAGTATTCAGAATGGATTATGACACGACGACCACATTTTTTGGAAGTATCATACTTACAAATAGGAATAGGATTTATAGCTGCAAAAAAGCAACTTGTCTTTATGCCATACTTTATGTGTTTTAATTTGGCAATAAATCCCTTTATTCAACTTTATATATATTATGCTTTAGAATTGCCAATATCATATTTGAAATATGTTTCCTTTTTTTCACAAATACTAAAATAATGTTACTCCCAGTGAAAGTTCTTATTGTACCATTTATTTTTTTCATTTATCAATTTTTCTATTTATTTTCATAAGTTTCTGACGAACTTTGCATTCATGTAACACCTTTTATATTGATACAACCATTGAAATAAATGTAAATGTTTCGTCTATGTAAGTTAATAACTTGCCGGCAGAATTCTATGAATTATGCTATATTTGAAACACGATTGTTTCGTCTATATATGATATAATTGATAGTATTTTTCCAAATTTCATTAACATTTGTTTTTATTTGGTTCATCCTTATCCAGTTAAACAGTAAGACACATTTATATTTAAATATTCATTTCCTGTCGCAAAAGTATAGGAGTAGACGATAGGAGAAGCATGAAAGAATTAACTATTAGTCACAAAATATTGATAGTAAAGGGGTTATGTCATATTTTTTGCAATAAAGTAATCCATGCAAGTTTTGAGCTGTATTGATGCAGAGAACAATCATAAAAATTCTTAAAATAAACTTATTTTAATAAGAAATATCTAAAAGTTCCCCTCAAAGAATGATAGTAATGATAATGGAAAGCTTACATATAGCACCAAATCTCGTTGTGGACTCACATCGCTCTGTGCTTTATCACCCTGATCTAATCCAAGCTAACAGATATGTCGCTAGAAGGTCACAACCAATATAGGCCATAGGCCGAACCAGCATATTGTGACAAAGTGCTTCAGGCTGAAGGGTGAATAGTAGAACTTGACATAGTAATTAAGATTTTAATGTATTAAAGCTATTTTGACAAAGTTCTCCTTAAGTCATGTGGTCATTAATGAAATTAAAGCACATTAGTAACCAAGATGTAATGATAATTATTGACCAATCAGAACGCAGCACATGCAGTTTGTCCTGAGCAACAAAATGGCGGCCCCCATGAAGAAGTGTTTCTGTCACTTGCATGAAATTGACAAGGAGCCACTTTTATTGTGTAAACACGTATCTTGGACAAAGCTGTTTGATAGTGCTGGAGTCAGGGCATCCATAGATGGTTTAGAGGAGCTGGTTGCAGTCAAGTTACCTAATAACAGTGAACTTGTAGCAGCTGGCATTGCTGGTTACAAGACCTGAAGATAGCTAGACAATGTTATCAAACATATTTACAAACATGAAGAGAGGAAGACATGGCATTACAAGGATGGAAAGGGATAGTTTGGACCACTGAATCTTCCTGAGGTCAGTGATTTTTTGGCTTTCTTATTTGAAGGTAGAAAATGTATAAGATTGAAGCTATATTTATTTATTTCACTTATTTGTTATTGTTTATTTTCAATCGCTTTTAACAACAATAGCAAGTCTATAATTTCAGCTTGCATCTGCATTTTTTTCTTAAGTCAATAAACTATTAGCTTTTTGATATCTGACTGCTAAGAAAGTAATTGATAAATTTGTAAACATTGGATTTGCTATTGTTCAGTTTTTTATCATTTTCATCCCACAACAAAATTTGGGAATGCACATTTGTATCAGCATTATTTGGGCATATAGAATGCTGTAACACTATTATATCTTAAGATTTAGTTTTCATGCATTTTGATAGAACTAGGTTTGTTGAGTCAAAATTATTGTATACATATCTAAATTGTGATAATAATCTTTTTCATTGCATATATATATTTTGGCAGTTATTGCCCCTAGACCTGGCAGGTAGCAGTACACACAGAGACTATACCTGATTTTTAAAATATATATATAATTATTTTAGTTGAAAAGAAATTTCATTGCTACAGATGAGAGTTATTAATAACAATAGTTACCTGGTAGACACAGATTTTCATGTTATTAGAAGGAATTATGTATAAATATTGAATGAAAAAATATCAGCAGCTACATTTCATTTCTGAGTATCACAGTGCTCCAGACAAGCAGTGTATCTGCGTATTTGGGTGCAGGTGTTTTTGTAGACAGAAATATTGGTGGGTTGGTAGACACTCGAAAAAGGGGACATTTCAAATGTATACTATCAAAATAGAAAATACTCAATTTTTACCAAAACAGAGACTCAATAGCTCCAAAATTTTCTTGAGCATTGATATCAATTGATAATTTTGCTTTCAGACCTGCAGAGCCACCTGCACCACCTCCATCTGCTTCATCTGTCACATACAGAGTTCAGAACAGAGGTTTTTTCAAAGATGCATACTGAACATTATAAAAGTATCAAGAAGAGGAAATTGGGACTGCACTTGTCCTATGTGAGAGACATGATTCCAACATTTTCGGGGGCGGGATAGCGCAGTAGTTAGCGCGTTCGGCTTCGGATCAGAAGGTCTGTTGTTCTAATCCTGCCAGGGGCTCGGCAACTTTGTCTGCAGTAGAGAACTGTTCTACACACAGTCCGGTTTGGGTGCAATTCTACACTGAATTTCAGCGCACTACCACCCATGGTTCGCTAGTTCCAGCCGATGCTCGCAGGTTTCACCGCAATACATAGCCACAATAGTGTTGCGGGCTTTCTCCCTGCAATAACACTAGCAGCCTTGAAAGCGACGATAAACCCCATATCACCTCACCTCACCCAACATTTTCTTGTATTGAAGAATGAATTTCTCCAGTGATCTTCTTGTATACTACTTTGAAATGACTATCAATCATAACCAATGTTATCAACAACGTACAATTTGTGCATGACCTAAAGATTGAAATTTTGCTGTGAAGAGACATGATGATAAAGAAAGTTAAAATCTTGTTTTCAAACTCAACTGATGAGAATAAGAACTGAGAACTGCATGACCTAAAGATTGAAATTTTGCTGTGAAGAGACATGATGATAAAGAAAGTTAAAATCTTGTTTTCAAACTCAACTGATGAGAATAAATATTTTATATTAATAATACATATGCTGACTCTGTGATTATTTTAAAAATAAGTGCCACTTGTGAAAATATCAACTTCGACCCCACCACTCGATGTGATAAACATTGTATTTGACAAACTTCATTAAATATTTAATTAGTGATAGTGCAGTAGTTTTCAAATTCTGCTTCAAAACAAGAGGTCTGTAGTTGGAATCCTGCCAGGGGGCTCAGCAACTTTCTCTGCAAGGTTTGGGTGCAATGCTATACTGAATTTCAGCGAAATACCACCCATTGTTTGTTAGTTCCAACCAATGGTCACAGGTTTCACTGCAATGCATACCAAACTCAGGTTGCAGGCTTTGTCCCTGCAATAGTACTAGCAGTTGTGATGTAAGTGAAATATGCCAAAGAACCTCCTCACCTAGTACATATTCGTCTGTCAGTCTGAATATTTGTCTTAAAAGAATTTAACCTGACTCATAACTTTATATTGCTTGGGGTTAGACCATTTTCTTTTAGCTCATCTGGCCTGTACGGCTCAATGGGCTTATGGCATGGCATGGTGTCCGGCGTCCATCCGTAAACTTTATGTACAGACTCCTTGACTAGTGAGGATTATAAATTGTAGCTTTGGTGGCTCTGTGGCCCCTAATAAGGACCACATGGGCCACACCCTTAAGATCTATTTTCATCTTCTTTTCCAGAACCATAAGGCCTAGAAAGCTGAAACTTGGTGTACAGACTCCTTGACTAGTGAGGATTAAAAATTAAGCTTTGGTGGCCCTGTCATCCCTAAAAAGGGCCACAGGGGCCACACCCTAAAGAACTATTTTCATCTTCTCCAGAACCATAAGGCCTAGAAAGCTGAAACTTTGTGTACAGACTTCTTGACTAGTGAGGATTAAAAAGGATTGACCTTTATTAAGGGCCAGAGGGACCACGCCCTTAAAACCTATTTTCATCTCCTTCTTCAGAAGCAATAGGCCCAGAAAGCTGAAACCTTGTGAATATACTCTTTGACTAGTGAGGATTATGATTTATAGCTTTTGTGGCCCTGTGGCCTGTAATAAGGGCCTCAGGGGTCACACTCTTTGACCTAATTTCATCTTTTTCTCAAGGGGCATTAGGCCTAGAAAGCTGAAACTTTATGTGCAAACTCCTGAGTTAGATAAGGAGGAATCCGTATTGTACATTTGGTGACCCTGTGGTCCAAAGTAAGGGAGGAACCACATTTGCCACACCCTAAAGCAAAATTGATATGAAGCATGATGAGCTACAGAGCCACTGGCTCTATTTTTCACATGTGCATCTATCATAATAAGACCTTTCAGTTAGGATCATAACTCTTGACCTTGTGACCTTGACCTTGGCACAGGGGCATAAATGTTTCACAAAAACAGCTTGTTTATATCACAGTATATTTCATCAAACTATTTTAAATTTATTTTCATAAGCTGTTCTTAAGCACAGATTAACATGTTTAATGCGTTTTGTGCATCAATATGTGTTTGGCTGTATAAACTGTAGATAAATGTTCTATATGCCATCAATATTTACTTCGAAAATTCATCTTAAAATCTTAGCAAATATTGTTTTCTAAAGATCTGAAAGGCATTTTATCAACTATTCAAACTATTTGAAAGAGGTATTAAACAATTGAATGAGATCTATGTTGTAATATAAATGGATTGAAACATGAAATTAGGTGTAATCCTTAAACCTAGTTACCAGGTACTTCAGGTGTGTTGAATTAAGATAAATATGAAAAATAGTGGGTTTTTGGTTCATATCAGTTTCCCAAAATATTAAAGAGTTCATATTTGTTTTTTTATATTGAAAGAAAAGGTGTTGTTAATAAATACTTAGCCATAGCCATTGTTTGTTTACTTTAACATGCAATTCAAATTGCGGCCACGCCCACTGCAAAAATGATATTTTCAAAATTAGTTTATTCTGTAGTGACCAAAGATTTTAAGGAGAACATTGTATTTTTTTGATTGGAGGGTGGTAGAGATCATTTTGGCATAAAGTTCTTTTATTCACCCCCGGGCCTGAAACACTTTTAATTTTGAGCCCTTATTTGGGTCCTCGGCCCACGGCCTAATACAACTTTACCAGGTACCCAATTCCTGCTGGGTGAACAGATGCCCATATGTATAAAGCAACTTGGATGTTGACGCTACAAGTTCTCAACTCCTGTCTTAGTGCAGGCAGGAAAATAACCCGTAAAACTCTTAGAGCAGCTAACCAACTCTTCTTGCCACCACAATACTTATTTACAAACTATAAAATCATTAACTTGAACATTTTATCTTAAATTAATTATTTATTTAATTGGTTCTTGAAATTTAATACACATATGAAAATCATCAATAAATTTAACTAAAGCAAGTCTTTTAAATCACTCAGTTATAAAACCTAAACGTGCAAATTCATATACACTGGAATAGCAAATATTTCGTCTTTGAAGTACATTTCACAACCTCAATTAGAAAGGCTGTTGATATGTTATGATATGCAATTAGATTGAGCAGTTAAGTAAATTTTAATGTGCTTTTTACCTTTTTGGCTTTATATATTAAGCAAGATATGTTGAGGACCACTTGAGTTATTAATGCTAGCATTTTTTTCAAAGTTTTGCAATTATTGGCCAAATCTTCCAGACAGCACTTGAGTCAATACCTCTTCACTGCGTTCTGGTTAGTGTGCTTTGAATGACCCTGATATCAGTGTCACTTGGCCTAGAACTATCGACTGTTGCAAGGTGTTCAGTGTATAGCAAATCGATGTTGCACAGTTACATTAATTTTGAAAATTTGAAGTCGTGTTGAAGATCGAAAACCAATGCCTCGAGTCAATTCAACTTCCTACATTTCCACATTGGTACAAAATTCAACATAGCAACAGATCATCTAGAAAAAGAATATCAGGGGGGGGGGGGGAAGGGTATATTTAAAGTCACAGTTGATTCATAGGCTAGCACAGAAAAACGACAAAGAGAATAGAGTTGCAAATCTTTATGTTGTGTAGATGAAGTCAATCAGTCAAACATAATTTTGGAAACATATCTTAAGCAGTCAGAATGATAAGTATGAGTTAATGTTTGATAGGTAATATAACTAGTAGTCATGTAATTTGGACGTAATATCTTTACTTCCATCAAAACATAGGATTGTTGAAAGATTTCCATTGAAAAAAAGTATTCATCAAATTATTGTCTATTTGGTTGAATATGAGAGATGTTTTGAATTCATATTATTAATAATGCCATCTATGTTAGTTTCATAGCCAAAACGTTTTTTTAAAAACAATTATGGAGTGGGTCTTTAATGAGCTGGCTGAGTCGTTCATTCATTCCTCATCAACTCTTTCTGAACTTACCCTGAGGTTTACAAGATGTCATTCCATTATTGATGTAGGTGGTGAATTTACGCACTACCAGCCCAGTTTCAAATTGCCCAATACATTTGGCTCCGAGCCAAAGATTCCATTTTTATCAAATGCCGTCTGAACTGATCTGATTTCCTATTAACATATGTGACACTTCTTGATTTAATTTAAAGACTTATTAAACAAATGCAATGTAAGAAAATGCTATTATTAAAACTTTTTAAAATATTTTTTTATCAAAGAATCTGAATTTCATAGATGGAGTGATGAAATTGCACTAATTGAAACGAAAGTTATAAATTTCCAAATGTATTTTAAATAAAATTAGCTTGCTTATCAGAGCTGTCTGATACGGTATTACCATCGCTTGATGTACTTTAGACGTTGATCTAATGAAGATACCATGCTTGAAATTTATAAATTGAATATGCATACGGATACACAAACAGGGATGAATGAATATTTCTGTTGTATGGTTGATTAGATTAAATAAAAATGATTATTTTTTTACTGTACTCCCATACTCAGTTTTGTAACAACGAATCATTGCTAAACATTTGTCAAATGGTCAACTCCGTTTTGGAAGTGACTTAAATAGGGATTCGTTTGCCTTCTATATCCCTCCTTACAACTGGTAATTGAGGTTCCATATACATTTTACTACTATGTAATCGTTCTGTCTCACAACAATAAGGCAAAATTTGTCTCACCATTTTTTTCTTCTCAAATTTTATTCTGCAATCTATCCTGCATGAATACAACTAATAAAATTGTCAGTTTATTTTGACCTTCTAAATTATGTTTATGAAGATATAATTAGTGTTTGGTTACAGCTTTAATTTCAGTTTATGAAACAAAACATTATAATTAAGTTTAAGACCTCGCATATATCCAAAGCAAGGAATAACCCCTACGCAACAATGATAAACGTACCAAAAATAGCATTGAAGCAAGCCAATAAAGCAAGATACAAAATCCGTTACAGTTTTGAACCGATAGTAGAAATGACACCCTATTACCTATTGTAATTAACTTGGTATCAGGGATCCAATAACGATTGAACTTTAAGAGAAATATATATCATTCTTTTAAAAGGAAGATATTAATAACTATTAAGAAGGATTTCAAGACTATTCCGTCAGTATAAACCGCTAAATCTGACATTTACCTAGATATATATTATCAATGTAATTAATCTGCTAAGTCTAGCTTACATCTTAATATCAAGAAATCAAATTTACCTCACAAATATCTTTCTCAGAATGATATTCTGGTTATTCACATCAAGTGTTTTCAAAATGGATACATGCGGGGTTTATGATTGCACATTTCGATTTCTAAAACGTAAAGATAGATAAATTATGATTATGAACATACATGTAAATGATGCTTAAAATGTACATTTATCAGTTTGTACATCATGGAAAATGAACAGACTTTTTGCAAATGATTGGTTACGCTTTATCACACATTTGAGAAGAAATTTAGATACCTGAGGAGAACTGAACTGAAAGTTCAAAATATATAGAGGATATTATATGAGTGTCCATGACATACTATGTTTATGACACGAGTGGCTAAATATTAGTATTTCCCGAGCGAGAGCGAGTGTCGTAAACATAGTATGTCATGGACACTCATATAATATTCTGTTTATTACCGTAGTCCCAAAATGTAAGAAAATACTCAAACATTATTTCTCAGCATAGGCGAACTAGCCGCCAACGGCCTGTATATATTGTGACGTCATAGGTGAAACGTTACGTCAAAACATTGTTTATAACGTGACGTCACAATGCAAAAGTCATTTTTTTGTCTTTTCATTATGTAAAACTGTATACTAGTAAACTTTTCAAATTGTTATCTATGAATATATATATATATTTTCAAACAACATATTGACAAATATTTTCAAAATCAAAAGTGGCACAAAGTCATATTTTTTAGCTTATGTGGCATGCTGCTGACAATGCCAAAAAGGAGAAATGAAACGAAATAAATCAGTTGATTAAAACAACAATAAGCTCTGCTGCTCTGGAGAATTTACTTTAATATGTAGAAGTCAATATATGCTTATTCAAAAGGAGGTTTGTACTCAGATGTTTCTGACTGCAAGCACAATGTTAATTTCAATAAAATATGATTGAAACCATGTAATTCAAATTTCCATTTCTTTTTTTCAACAAATTATTGGCTGATTTAAAAAGAACATAGTTGTGAATGATAGAACGAATGGGACGTTATTATTAAAAGATGAAAGATAAGATAGAAAGAAACTAAAAAAACATCACATGGACTACTTGGAAGCCTTTTAACACTTTATTCCGGGTGTTTAGTTTATCTTTAAAGTTTAGATTGAAAAAGTAAAAATAGCTTTCAAGGAGATTTCTTACAGATTTGATGGAAGATGGACACGAAAATTTAAAAATGTGCCAGTTGGAAAACGGTCAAATTTATCAAGTAAACGCATTATTTGAATTAATGGAATATAGCAGGAAAATCAAACAAAACAACTATTGTACAATTTTCATAATGAAAATGTGCGATGTCTTCCCTTTCTTTTGAAATCCAGTCATAATCTATCCACTACCTTTTGCTCGTTCAGGAATTCTCAGATGGTATTCTAAAAAGACAAGAAATTGTTCATCACTCAAATGAGAAAATATAACAGACGAATATTACAAGCTTAGATCGGCTTAGCTTAATAAACAGTGATGTTGATTAGAAACCTCAAGGCTATTGGATCAATTTGTTTGACTCCCGTCTTAAGCCACTTGAGCGTTATCAGACAACCCTTTGAGAAGATTTTGTTTGCATAAAATATCTAAGGTATCCAGGCTTTAAATTGTGGATTACTTTACTCAAATTACATTTTGGGTAACCTTTTCTAGACCATCTTGAATCTAGTCTGACATTGTACTTAGTAACTTAGTCTAAAGTAATTATATGTTTGTGCCATAGCAAAATTAAATTATTTTCGATTCTGCATTATTTTTTTTTTTATTGTGCTTGGTATTTTTCCCTGCTACTCATAAAACTTAAATTACATTTTTGGGCAAGCTTTGTTCAAGAAACTTTTCGCAGAATCTAGCTTATATAGGATTTTAACTCAATTAATTCGTTTTGTGACAATGAGTTATTAAAAGTTTCGTCTGAAACATTTATTTTGTAAATGTTGTTTCGTAATATACAGATTGGCACAAAAAGAAAGCAATTTAAGATAAAACAGACAACATTGACCCTTATATGCATTAAAACCATTGAAAACAGTTGTTCCTAATAAAAAAAACTAAAAAAGAAAAATGTCTCCAAAAAAATTACGTGATATAGAAAATAATGAGTTAAATGCAGTTGCACATTTATGTCTTTGCTAGGTTTATGATTACAGTAGATGCTTCCTATCTTCTGAGAGTTTTGCATTGGCTTGATCAATGATTTAATGCAATCATTAATTGTTTACCCAAAATGAAATCTGAGTTACATGTTTTGGATATGATTGTCTAACGATTTCATTATACAACTTCTTTCTTGATAAGTTCAGCAAGAGCAAGTATTAGCCTATAGTCTGAGGAGACGATTTTAGCTGGTGTAATAATTAGCTCTTAATATCCGATAACAATGACTTTTAGATGACCAAAGCTTATGCAAACTATAAATATTGCTATCAAACATATTACCTAAGTCTAGAAGCCTTTTACCATGATTTAAGTGAACAAAGTTTTTGTTGTAAATCCTTGTTACAATATAGTTTGGAAGTAAAGGCTAATGATTTCAATATTTTAGAGCACTCGCATGTGCTGGCGTTGCCTACAGGATTCAGGAACATTATGAAAAAGTACTTTTTGCCTTTTAATGCACTACAATTTATTTTTCAGTGTTTGGAAACGAGTACAAAAAAGATTGTACATTAAACGTTCCAATAAAAATGGAACGTGTTATCACTAGTGGCTCATTCCAACAATGATCTTACATCAGTGAACCATGCTCTGATCCAATGAAATACTCATGACGTCATGTTGTTGGTTTGGCGACAGGCTCTTTTTGAAGCTGTACATAATAAATTCGAAAACATAAATTCGCTTTAATTTTGATAGAAATATAATGATTAAATCACAGAATAAATAGAAACTTTGTCCTTTCTTAGTAAAGAATGAACTGTGAGAATAACCACGACCAGCAGGACAACACGTTTATAGAATATTGTGATAATCATAATTCATATTGTTTAATATTTGAAATATCTCAAAAGAGAGTGACCAAATAAGAACTTAACATGAAATAACAGGTAGAAATATGTGTGATTATTCTAATAACAAACTGCTTTAAGTGTAATACTAAGACATGACAAATGCACTTCCATTTCTATTCAGTGAAGAAAAACACCATTTATAAAGGAAAAAGCTAAATTACTTGTGGACAACATTCTAACGGAGAGGAGGAAAGAAGACAAAATTAATTGAAGCAAAATGAATGGTTCTCAAATCAACACTAGTGGATTCCATAATCTATTGCACAGGACAAGAGCAACACAAGAGCAATTGATAAATCTGTCTCTAATTGGTCATCCACTCAAAATAACAATGAGGAGATTTGCTCTTACACAATTCAATAAAGAGCCATGAAACTGATTTCCATGTAATTAAATGCGTTTGTGTTGATCTAATGTAGTTAGAAGAAAACTAAAAAAACATTTGAGTTAATTTCTGGAGATATGACAGAATTGAATAAAACATCACATTAAGACAGCGAGCAAATGAAAATTTACATGTCATGAATTTTATGTCCACAAAAGGACAATTCTTGTAGTATGAATTATCTGAATATGATGAAAATGTCATTTCATTTTACCAAATTTCCATAGCCATTGATAAACATTAAATGTCTAATTCGGGTCAAGGGGTTTGTAAATTTCCATCTGTTGTTGATTACAGTTTACTTTCAAATGATTTAGTCTTTATCATAGAACATGAACAATTAAGTAATAACTTCTATCATCTTATTTTGTGTTTAAAAAGTCATCATATGTTAATTTTACAATCGATGATATTATTTGGAAGTATCTTTCAACCTAACAGATATTTCGTTTTATACCGACATATATTTTTCCTTGTATGTTTTTGTAACCAATAGAGTAATCATGTCTCAAAGGAAATATAATATATCTGTTAGACTGTATATTTTTGTTATGGTTATTAACTAAATTCTCTCTTTATCTGCTAGGACGCATAATAGCTAAAATATTTGCCAATTTCAATATAAATCAATAAATCATTTAAAAGGTTTTTAGTTCACATCATCATCTGAATTATACAATGGAAATATTAAATCAGAAAATCGTTTTTTGAACGTGCTAGTATTTTGTGTCAAATTACGTTTACAATGAATGACAAACTATAGTATGGAATCCATATTCACTGCTATAAATAAACATTCATACTGTTGATTCGTACCTGGTCCTCATAAGTTTCACACCTTACAAATGTACATTTCAGAATCCCAGCCATGACGCCTTAGAGGAATAACCAACAGCAACTCAATTAACTCTGTTTGAAACAGCCTACATGATGCTACATGCTCGATAAGACAGTACTGACAGAAGCAAAGTGACTTCAACAGTTCAAGTGGAAAGTGGGTACATATCGTCTTAAATTAATAAGACTGTGTCTGATATCATGTTATTCACCTTGGGCGAAACAGCTTGATCATCAGGCCACAGAATTGCATGCTTTATTAACTCTGTAAATAAAAAGATAAGCTTAGCAGACTGTAGAAAATTGATTTACGATAGTGAAACCAACAGACAAATTTTGTATGCATTTGGGATGGATTAATGTATAAGTTGACTGGATGTTCAGTGCTGATGATTTGTTCCTGACTCCATAGTATGGTATGCAAAGCCAACAACTAAGTTCCGGATAAATTTTAATATTTTATTTATGTTTTACACTGTACACTGAACCATACTTATTTGGATTGTGATATGACGTTGCTTGAGGTCTGTATTCCGAATTGACAGACATCAACCTAGAAAAAAATGTATTTGATATTTGTTTTGGAATTCTCAAGCTGTTTTTATATTATCGTGCATCCACGTCTTAAATGTCCGGAAACCAATCACCAAGTCGTGCAGTCAATGTGATTATAAGACATTGTTTATCATATTATTCATATGATGATTTATTTCATATTTTGAAGGATGATATTGATTACTGAATTTTGAATCTTTTTTAATTCAAGATGGTCATTCATTTAAGATCACGATTACATCCTCAGGACATCTCTTTTTTTGGTAAATCATGACAACAGATTCAATATCCCTCACTTTTTCATCAATTGTAAACTGTCTCATGTTAAATCAAGCACAAGTTTCACAAGAGTCGAGGAATACATTTCAAAGAATTGACTCTCCTCTCAAGGACTCACTCTATTTGACAAGAAGGTTGTTCAAGTCAAGATCGCTATGTATTTGTGTAAATGTGTAGTTTATATCTTTTTAAAAAACTTAATTGGAGTGTGATATGACGTAACTGTAGATTGATGAATTGAAAACAAACCAACTTAGAAAACAATTTGTATATATTATCGATAATTCGCGCAGTCAATGGTGATATGAGATTTTTTTGCTTTCTAAACAAACATGTGAGAATTGACCTGTTAAGTGACAGTGATATCAGCGCCTTATTTGAGTCTCATGTAGGAAAGATTATTGTTCACACTGAGGATGAGCAATGGGAATCAATACATTTTACATCCTGGGGCGCAAAAGTGAATGAATAAGTGAGTGGATATTCACCGAGACAACAGGCAGGTCAACAGACCTTCATAAAGCAGCTTTATATAAGTGCAGACCATTCCCCCAGAGAAACATCGCAACACATAACCTGCTAATGGTTCTCATTAAACTAAGGGAATTATCATTATATTCATTTCAAGATGACAAAGAATGTCAACATCTACAGAACGATTTTAAAACCAGATATAGGTACACATAGCTCGTCTGTTGATAACTGTATACAAACTTATCGATTACTCAATTCCTTTCTAAATTTCGTTTGAATCTATTTTAGTTCCAGCTGGTTCATTTCACAATTGATCATGATTACATCCAGAGGAAATCTCTAATTTTGGAAATCATGACAACAGATTCTCCACTCAATAACTCACATTAATTGATAAGGAGATTGTTCAAGTCAAGATCGCTATGTATTTGTGTAAATATGAAGTTTATATTTAAAAAAAAACTTTTTGGGGGTGTGATATGACGTGACTGCAGATTGATGAATTGAAAACAAATTAACTTAGAAAACAATTTGTATATATTATCCATAATTCGCGCAGAAAATGGTGATATGAGATTTTTTTGCTTTCTAAACAAACATGTGAGAATTGACCTGTTAAGTGCCAGTGATATCAGCGCCTTATTTGAGTCTCATGTAGGAAAGATTATTGTTCACACTGAGGATGAGCAATGGGAATCAATACATTTTACATCCTGGGGCGCAAAAGTGAATGAATAAGTGAGTGGATATTCACCGAGACAACAGGCAGGTCAACAGACCTTCATAAAGCAGCTTTATATAAGTGCAGACCATTCCCCCAGAGAAACATCGCAACACATAACCTGCTAATGGTTCTCATTAAACTAAGGGAATTATCATTATATTCATTTCAAGATGACAAAGAATGTCAACATCTACAGAACGATTTTAAAACCAGATATAGGTACACATAGCTCGTCTGTTGATAACTGTATACAAACTTATCGATTACTCAATTCCTTTCTAAATTTCGTTTGAATCTATTTTAGTTCCAGCTGGTTCATTTCACAATTGATCATGATTACATCCAGAGGAAATCTCTAATTTTGGAAATCATGACAACAGATTCTCCACTCAATAACTCACATTATTTGATAAGGAGATTGTTCAAGTCAAGATCGCTATGTATTTGTGTAAATATGAAGTTTATATTTAAAAAAAAACTTTTTGGGGGTGTGATATGACGTGACTGCAGATTGATGAATTGAAAACAAACCAACTTAGAAAACAATTTGTATATATTATCCATAATTCGCGCAGAAAATGGTGATATGAGATTTTTTTGTTTTCAAAATCTAAACAAAAATGTGAGAATTGACCAGTTTGCATTGTTTTCATCACAGTTAAGTGCCAGTGATATCAGCGACTTATTTGAGTCTCATGTTGGAGAGATTATTGTTCACACAGAGGATGAGCAATTGGAATCAATGTATTTGACATCCTGAGGGACAAAAGTGAATGAATAAGTGAGTGGATATTCACCGAGAAAACGGGCAGGTCAACAGACCTTCATAAAGCAGCTTTATATAAGTGCAGACCATTCCCTCAGAGAAATCATCGCAACACAAAATCTGCTAATGGTTCTCGTTAAACTCCATTAATGTAAGGGAATTATCATTTTATTCATTTCAAGATGACAAAGAATGTCAATATCTACAGAACGATTTTAAAACCAGATATAGGTACACATAGCTCGTCTGTTGATAACTGTATACAAACTTATCGTTTACTCAATTCCTTTCTAAATTTCGTTTGAATCTATTTATTTCCAGATAGTTCATTTCACAATAGATCATGATTACATTCAGAGGAAATCTCTAATTTTGGAAATCATGACAACAGATTCTCCACTCAATAACTCACATTATTTGATAAGGAGATTGTTCAAGTCAAGATCGCTATGTATTTGTGAAAATATGAAGTTTATATTTAAAAAATTTTTTTTTGGAGTGTGATATGACATGACTGCAGATATATGAATTGAAAACAAATTAACTTAGAAAACAATTTGTATATATTATCCATAATTCGCGCAGAAAATGGTGATATGAGATTTTTTGTTTTCAAAATCTAAACAAACATGTAATAATTGACCAGTTTGCATTGTTTTCATCACAGTTAAGTGCCAGTGATATCAGCGCCTCATTTGAGTCACGTGTAAGAAAGATTACTGTTCAGACTGAGGATGAGCAATGGGAATCAATGTATGACATCCAGGGAGACAATAGTGAATGAATAAGTGAGCGGATATTCACCGAGACAACAGGCAGGTCAACAGACCTTCATAAAGCAGCTTTATATAAGTGCAGACCATTCCCCCAGAGATATCATCGCAACACAAAACCTGCTAATGGTTCTGATTAAACTCCATTAATCTAAGGGAATTATCATTATATTCATTTCAAGATGACCAAGAATGTCAATATCCGCAAAACGATCTGAAACAAGATATAGGTACACATAGTCCATCTATAGATAACTGTATACAAACTAATTGATTAGTCAAATCCTTTCCCAAATTCGTTTGGATCTTTTTTAATTCAAGATTTTAATTCACCTAGATCATGATTATATCCTGAGGACACCTCTTGTTTTGGAAATTCTGACGACAGATTCAATATCCCTCACTTTTTCATCAACTTTCAACCTTCTCATGTTAAATTAAGCTCGAGATTCACAAGAATTGAGGAATGCATTTGATAGTATAGATTCTCCACTCAAGGACTCGCATTATTTGGTAATAAGATTGTTCATTGATGTAAATGTGTAGTTTATATTCTTTATGATTGGAACATCTATAAACAGTTATGTGTAGCTTTATACTTTTTTTAATGATTATGTTTTTCTTTTGGTTAACGTCATGTCATTGCTGCAACTAACAATCTCCTTGGCAAATCCGTAACAAACGCCTTAAAAATACGTTTATTATAATGGCAACATCATTTTGTTGTTTTTATCAAGTATTATTTGACATCTACAGATTGCTATTATTGATGATTAAACGTCTGTCGTTTCGGTGTCATTTTGCAGCAAAACCGAGTGAAGTCAAAAGCCTATTTCTTTCAGAGTCTATTTCTTACGAGTCTTCAACAACGGAAGAAACAGTTGATATAACCTCTCATTTATTTCTTATTTCATTCGATAAAATAATCAATCATTGCACAGTTAATAAAAGAAATATACTAAAATGTTGAAAATAATAAAAGAATAGTCAAGGAAATGTCACAGTGCATACTCTGCATAAAAAAATCACTTTAAAAGGGCAGCAGCATGTTTTTTGAAAATTGTATAGCTCATAATATAACTATAAACCAACACCCATAGTCAGAGAACAAATTATAAAGATTCACATAAAGTCCATTGGTGGCCATGTTTGCGTGGACACCTTTAATGCATTTTGTTTAAGGACAATTGATTGTCTGGCTGAACTTTACGTTATACATTTAATTCACTAGTACTTCATTAAGTTAAAAAACATTATCTTTTAATTCGAACAATTTGTTTTCATTTCCTGACATCACCTTATATTCCCCATGAAAATGTGCTACTGTCGCCTTAAGGTCTTTTTACAGAAAAATGGCAGATATATACAGATTTGCATGTTATGAAAGCCCTGTACACTATGACATGTGGATTGGCTTACAAAATTAACAAACAATTCCAAAGACCTAACGACATATGCAAACTATAAAAAAATCTAAATCAAGTGAGTTCACACTTCAATTTTATACCAAAATTTACCTTAAGCACAGAAAAAGATTTTCGGAGACAGATATTAGATAGAATTTATTACAATTGACATCAATTAACCATTGAAATACAAAATATCAAAATTTAAGAATATGGCGACAAGTTTTACAGCAACTGTATCTGTTTAACATTAACTCAAAAAGAATTAAGTGATAAAATTTGTAAATGTTTTATTTTTTATCCTTTGTGTCAACACATATTGTTTCTTTATGAACAATATAAAGTTTCATTTATTATGCGATGTAACTTTATATTTTAAGTTAACATTTTTAGTAATTTGAAAAATATTGTAAACTTCTTAAGAGGAGGAAACCATTTTCAGTGTAATTGCACTTAATTACACTCCCTACTCTTTACTATATTTTGGTATTGACAGTTCAGTCTTAGTTATTGGGTTACTTAACAGTGGCTTCACTGCACTCTTGAGACCCTTAAAGTGGCAGTAGCACGATTTTGGAAAATTTAAAATTTTTCCTTGATAATCGTACGTCAATGCTAAATATATTATTTTGATAGTGTCAAAACTCGTATTACACAAACCAATGATCCATAGTCAAAGGACAAATTATGAAGATTTACATAAAGTACATTGGGGCCATATTTTTAACACCTTTAAGTCATTCTGTGTAAGAAACAGCAATTTCATGGCTAAACTTTACATTATATATTTGATTTATCACTGCTTCGTTTTGCTTAAAAACATTGTATTTCAATTGGAACTATTTATTTTCATTTTCCTGTCATCCGCTTATATACCCCCTAAAACATGCTACTGCCCCTTTAAATTGTGTAACTTTCTTTCATTTGACATTTAAAGTAATTTTATCATGACGATCCAAGTATAAAATTGAATGGCATAGTTTATGAGATGGACAAATGACTACATCAAGACGGTATCAAATATCTTAATGTAATAGCCTGTTGAGGAAATAGAAATGCACTGTTTAACATTGTTCACCAGATAATAGAAGAAAAGAAATAGGTAAAACGACATAAGAAAGAAAATTGGAAGTCTGAAACACGGATTGATATGAATTTTATTGATAAACTATCTATTGATAAATGTTTTTATGATTGTTTTATTACAAAACATGAACATAAAGTTTTTTAAACATTTTTATTGCTGATCTGTCTGACTCAGTATATGCCAGCACTAAAAGCGTTATTAATTAAAATTAATTTGAGGTACAAATACCATTAAAGGGACAGTTGCACGTTTTTTTGATAATTTTAAATCATAAATGTTCACTGATAGTTTTATGTTATTGCTAAATGTATTATTTTGATAGTGTCAAAAATCTCATTACACAAGCTAATCAGTCATAGTCAGAGAACAAAGTATGAAGATTCGCATAAAATCCATTGGCGGCCATTTTGGGTGAACACCTTTCATTCATTTTGTGTATGAAAAAGTAATCGCATAGCTAAACTTCACATTATATATTTGAATTATTACTGCTCCATTTAGTTTAAATACATTGTCTTTCAATTGAAACCATGAATTTCTGTTTCCTGACATCCCCTTATATTCCCCTAAAACGTGTTACTGCCCCTTTAATACAAAGTAGTAGAAAAAACAATCAGCAAGTTTCTGTATTAACATTTTAACAAATACATAACTGCTCTTTAAAAGTTTTTAGCTTGCTTTCGAGGAATGGTATCTTTTTAACATCATTGATTACAGTTTCTACTGCTTATCAAAGTTTTAATGTAATGGTGAAAAGTCTTGATTTATTTGTGAAACCTCGTTAATATACTGTACCACAGTTGGTGCTTGCAAGTTGGTCAAACACAATAATTGAATCCAATCAATCAGTGACAGGCTGTATTTCCTGCATTTATGATTTGCTATTAATCAAAGTTTAGTAGTAAATGGAGGACCATTGAGGAAGCGAATAGCTCTGATTTCACTTGTTCTTGGTCCTCGTGTACGTATGTACATAATGCAATACAAACCCATAGCATTCATCGTTAGTGACGTCACTTAAAGAAGGCATTGAAGATGGTATAATGCGGATATAAGTTAAAATGCAAGCTGTTTTTTTTCTTGTCCAATTTCTTCACATCTTGTCTATATTGCGAAAAAACAAGAAACTATGTCGATTCTTCACGCGTTTGTATTCAGTATTTGTCAACTTTCAAAGGTTTCTGAAGTTTTTGTTGTCTGACAGTTGATTGTTTGAAGGTATTGTTTCTACTGTGGTGATGATCGTGTTCCATATTGAGCATTTGTTTGACATTGTGTGACATGATCTTTCACAATGACAGAGTCACGTGATTATCACCTTTTTGTATTTTTCCATAATGCATCAACAAATGAAAATACAAACAAATTCATAAAAAGGGTGCTTTTAATGCGATGTTTACATACTAATATTACCATAAGAAAATTGCTGATGGCGTCAGTTCAAAAGTTATAACTTTCTTTTATCAATGAGTTTTTATATGACTATTAGACAAGCATTCATCTTGTAAATCTTTTCATAGTTGTTAGATTACTCTGTCAATGAAATTAGATTTTATTAGCCATGTGAAATATCAACTCAGGTCGATTCTGTTTTGTTTGAAGTGAAAATTTGAATTAAGTTAGCTAGGGAAATCTACTTTTCTTCAAAAAAACTTCTTTGTGTATTTCAAATTGGTTTCTTGGGATGAAAGATGTTTAGATTATCCTATAATGAACGTTATAAGAAAATTAAGGTTAATAATTTTTTTTTACAAAAATGGGCTTATTTGGGAGTATTAATTAGTTTGATTTGAAAAAGAGTGTACTCACAAAGCAATTTCCTGTTCATCAAAAGATAAAATCATATTTCGTATTACTGATGTAAATTTGAAGATTTAAAGTCTGATTATCTGGTGATATCGCCTTTGAATCTGAAAGGATTAAAGGATAGAAATCATTTGCTTGAAGATATATTAACATGTTGTAGGCTAACCTTAATTTCAATCACATTCCCAACGCTAACAATTATTTATGATTTCAAAGAATATTGAATTTGTAACAAAGTTTCAAAGGGGATTGCTGTCCTTAATTCTTAATTGAATTCCAAATTTCAAGTCGGACAAGATCTTTAATTTTTATATTCTACTGTCATATATAGATCAACTTCAAGGCAATGCAAAAAAAACCTGTGAGAATTTCATATAAATTATTGCACAACTGATATCGGTTATATTTTAATCTGCTAGTGACTAATATTTAAGCACCACATCTATATGACTGTAAAAGGTAATGAGTGCTTGATTTTTGTATTTGAAGTGATCGATTAAAAAATATTTTACAATAAATAAGAAAAGTGGGAATTGAGACTTCAAGTGTATTTGTTTGATATTAAATTCCAATTATATGAATCTGTGTCACACTCTGATGTTACAATATTCTTTAAGGAAGCAGCCGTTATCGAGCCATGCTGGTTTTGAAATGCTTTGTACCTTAACTACACAGATTGGTGGGACAATAGATACATTTAGACACTTATCTCTCATTCTCCATCTTAGGAACATATACACTTATCACTTATCGGATATACCTTCATTCTCCATTAAAGGACTTCAGCGTCAAACTAAGAAAGTATCATCATTATCAAATCAAAACCAGTTAAAGCTATTCAACTCGCGGATAACTTGAAAAGATAAGTAGAGGGAATGCTATATCTATTTGAAACATCAAACTGGTTATCCTCTTTCATAGTTAAGATTTAAATGAAGTATATCAAATTATGCAATTTCTTCTAGAGACATAGATATAAGGGCCTCTTATAGGATTCATTGGACACATTCATATCATACGTAATAGATATAATATGATATCCTTACTAATAGAAATTCAAATGAGGTGTAATTTGACTTCTGTAAACTTCATTCTGAAAGTAATTTGGATTTACCTTCCTGACAAAAAAGAGAATCTATAGAGGAATGCCTTGACATTCTGAAGCCAGGGTTTCTACAAGAGAACCACCTTTTTATAATTAGGTATGCATAGCATATCGAAAAGTAATGTTATGAAAGCCTTTCCGGTTAACTTAACTAAATTAGATTTTTACAAAAACGTTATTCAAATCGTAATTCTTTATTAGAAAATATATATCTTATCTAAGTTACAAAGAATATTAATAGTAATATAATAGTAATAAAAGTACCGTGCATTTAATATAACACTTGTATGGATATTTATCAATACACTATTCTTTTATATGAGAAAGATGAATATTAAAACGTTAATTAAACTTTTCTTGGAGTTGACAATAGGTGAGGCGAGGTGATTCAGGATTTATGACCCTTTCAAGAGTATTTATCTTTCCGTGTGCGAGATTACTGCAGGTAGAAAGCCCAGAACTCTATTGAGGCTTTTGTTAATGAGCTAATTTACAATATAGATATCGCCACAAAGGCAAAAGTATAAAGTAAAAAAGTATGAAACATAAAACTGATTTACGAAAAATACATCTAATTAAGTAAGATAATGTGCAAAATAGATTTGATATTTTGGATTACTCTGTCAATCATCAACTTTGATCAATCTTGATTAGGTGTTAAAATCCATGTTGAGTAACAGGTCTTATCGGCTCAGTTCTATTTGAAGTCAAAATTTTAAGTAGATTTGCTGCGTAATTTAATTTTCTTGTCAAAAGTTAGCATGGATTTCAGTTCGTACTCTTGCTTAATGTTGAAAAGATAATGAAGAAAAGGCTTAAGAAATTTCAAATTAACAAGCTTATAAAAATAATTTAAGATCATCAAAAGACATATTTGGTATTACCAAATTCATTTTGAATAACTAAACATGTCAGGATTCTGAAAGGACGAAGGGAGTTTTCTTAAAAGGAGTGAAAATGACATGTGTGTTAACCTGTGATAACACCCTCCTCAACCTCTCTTGCCAATGAGAATTATTACTGTTTCTCATATGTAATATTGTACCTAACCTGTTTGTTTCATATCATCGTCTTTAACTTGTTTCATAATGTACATAATGTAAATATTGTCATTTATGACGAAAGATTCAGAAAAAGAAATTGAAGTAAGATATCTTTTTAGGAGAATGTGATTAAATTCTTGGGGTATATCAATTTTATTGAAATGCCGCTTGTTAGAGGTTGTTTCATTTATATTTGTGCATTCTGTATGACGAAAGATTCAGAAAGAAAATAAAGAACTGAAGTAAAATATCTTTTAAAAAAAGAATGTGATTCAATTCTTAGGTTTTAGATTGTCTTGAAATGCTGCTTGATGAAGGTCGTTTTCAATGTTTAAGAACAGTTTTATTTTTGTATTCTTCATCATTACAAATCATTGAATAACTTCATTTCATACCAATGTTATATACATGATTTACACAAATACATTTACACATACATAGTCTTAAAACAGACATTAACTCAAATAATCTATAACAGATAGCTGAATAAATTAACGGTTACAAAGAGTATTCAGAATGGATTATGACACGACGACCACATTTTTTGGAAGTATCATACTTACAAATAGGAATAGGATTTATAGCTGCAAAAAAGAAACTTGTCTTTATGCCATACTTTATGTGTTTTAATTTGGCAATAAATCTCTTTATTCAACTTTATATATATTATGCTTATAAATTTTTCTATTTATTTTCATAAGTTTCTGACGAACTTTGCATTCATGTAACACCTATTATATTGATACAACCATTGAAATAAATGTAAATGTTTCGTCTATGTAAGTTAATTTGCCGGCAGAATTCTATGAATTATGCTATATTTGAAACACGATTGTTTCATCTATTATATGAAATAAATGATAGTGTTTTTCAAAATTTCATTAGCATTTGTTTTTATTTGGTTCATCCGTATCCAGTTAAACAGTAAGACACATTTATATTTAAATATTCATTTCCTGTCGCAAAAGTATAGGAGTAGACGATAGGAGAAGCATGAAAGAATGAATTATTAGTCACAAAATATTGATAGTAAAGGGGTTATGTCATATTTTTGCAATAAAGCAATCCATGCAAGTTTTGAGCTTTATTGATGCAGAGCACCATCTTAAAAATTTCGTAAACTTATTTTAATAAGAAATATCTAAAAGTTCCCATCAAAGAATGATAGTAATAATAAAGGAAGCTTACATATAGCACCAAATCTCGTTGTGGACTCACATCGCTCTGTGCTTTATCACCCTGATCTAATCCTCGAATAATCACCCCAATCCTCCAACAACTACATTGGCTCCCTGTCAGACACCATATCACATTCAAGCGTCTCCTACTGACCTACTCCGCACTCAACGTCGACTCTGCTCCCCAATATCTCAAAGATCTACTCAACTCATACCAGCCCTCAAGAACTCTCAGATCATCCACGAAGTAGCAACTCACAATCCCTCCTACATCTACCAAGCTTGCTGAGAATGCTTTCTCTGTGTATGCTCCTAGACTCTGGAATGACATTCCAATTGACATCAAATTGGCAGAATCAGTTCACTCCTTCAAAAAGTCCCTTAAAACACTACTGTTCAACAAATAACTCTATGTACTCTTTCTTCTGGCGCCGTTGAGCAGGCCTAGCCTGGAAACTAGGCGCGGTACAAGTGCATTATTATTTTTTAATCCAAGCTAACAGATATGTCGCTAGAAGGTCACAATCAATACAACTTTACCAGGTACCCAATTCCTGCTGGGTGAACAGATGCCCATATGTATATAGCAACTTGGATGTTGACGCTACAAGTTCTCAACTCCTGTCTTAGTGCAGGCAGGAAAATAACCCTTCAAACTCTTAGTTTATTCATCAGTGAGCAGCTAACCAACTCTTCTTGCAAACACAATACTTATTTATAAACTATAAAATCCGTAACTTGAACATTTTATCTTAAATTTATGGTATTTAATTGGTTCTTGAAATTTAATACACATATGAAAATCATCAATAGATTTAGCTAAAGCAAGCCTTTTAAATAACTCAGTTATAAAACCTAAACGTGCAAATTCGTATACACTGGAATAGCAATTATTTCGTCTTTGAAGTACATTTCACAACCTCAATTAGAAAGGCTGTTGATATGTTATGATATGCAATTAGATTGAGCAGTTAAGTAAATTTTAATTTGCTTTTTACTTTTTGGCTTTATATATGAAGCAAGATATGTTGAGGACCACTTGAGTTTTTAATGCTAGCATTGTTTTGCCATTATTGGCCAAATCTTCCACACAGCACTTGAGACAATACCTCTTCACTGCGTTGTGGTTAGTGTGCTTTGAATGACCCTGAAAGTTAGATGATATCAGTGTCACTTAGCCTAGAACTATCGACTGTTGCTAGGTGTTCAATGTATAGCAAATCGATGTTGCACAGTTACATTAATTTAGAAAATTTGAAGTCGTGATGAAGAACATCTAGAAAAAGAATATCGGGGGGGGGGGGGGGGGGGGGGTATTTTTAAAGTCACAGTTGATTCATAGGCTAGCACAGAAAAACGACAAAAAGAATAGAGTTGCAAATCTTTATGTTGTGTAGATGAAGTCAATCAGTCAGACATTATTTTGGAAACATATCTTAAGCAGTCAGAATGATAAGTATGAGTTAATGTTTGATAGGTAATATAACTAGTAGTCATGTAATCTGGACGTAATATCTTTACTTCCATAAAAACATAGGATTGTTGAAAGATTTCCATTGAAAAAAGTATTCAACAAATTATTGTCTATTTGGTTGAATATGAGAGATGTTTTGAATTCATATTATTGATAATGCCATCTTTGTTAGTTTCATAGCCAAAACGTTTTTTTTTAATTATGGAGTTGGTCTTTAATGAGCTGGCTGAGTCGTTCATTCATTCCTCATCAACTTTTTCTGAACTTACCCTGAGGTTTACAAGATGTCATTCCATTATTGATGTAGGTGGTGAATTTACGCACTACCAGCCCAGTTTCAAATTGCCCAATACATTGGCTCCGAGCCAAAGATTCCATTTTTATCAAATGCCGTCTGAACTGATCTGATTTCCTATATACCTATGTGACACTTCTTGATTTAATTTAAAGACTTATTTAACAAATCCAATATCAGAAAGTGCTTTAATTAAAACTTTCTTCTTTTTTTTTATCACAGAACCCCAATTTCCTCGATGGTGTTATGAAATTGCACTAATTGAAACGAACGTTATTAATTTTCAAGTGTATTTTAAATAAGATTAGCTTGCTTATCAGAGGTGTCTGATACGGTATTACCATCGCTTGATTTGCTTTAAACGTTGGTCTAATGAATGCTTGAAATTTATAAATTGAATATGCATACGAATACACAAACAGGGATGAATGAATATGTCTGTTGTATGGTTGATTAGATTAAATAGAAATGATTATTTTGTATCATTCCTCCCATACTCAGTTTTGTAACAACAAGTCATTGCTAAATGGTCAACTCCGTCTTGGAAGTGACTTAAATAGGGATACGTTTGCCTTATATATCCCTCCTTACAACTGGTAATTGAGGTTGCATAGACATTGTCCTACTATCTAATCGTTCTGTTTCACACAATAAGGCAAAATTTGTCTCACCATTTTTTTTTTCAAATTTTATTCTGCAATCTATCCTGCATGAATACAACTAATGAAATGGTCAGTTTATTTTGACCTTCTAAATTATGTTTATGAAGATATAATTAGTGTTTGGTTACAGCTTTAATTTCCGTTTATGAAACAAAACATCATAATTAAGTTTAAGACCTCGCATATATCCTAAGCAAGGAACAACCCCTACGCAACAATGATAAACGTACCAAAATAGCCTTGAAGCAAGCCAATAAAGCAAGAAACAAAATCCGTTACGTTTTGAACCGATAGTAGAAATAACACCCTATTACCTATTGTAATTAACTTGGTATCAGGGATCCAATAACGATTGAACTTTAAGAAAAATATATATCATTATTTTAAAAGGAAGATATTAATAACTGTTAAGAAGGATTTCAAGACTATTCCACCAGTATATACCGCTAAATCTGACATTTACCTAGATATATATTATCAATGTAATTAATCTGCTAAGTCTAGCTTACATCTTAATATCAAGGAATCAAATTTATCTCACAAATATCTTTCTCAGAATGATATTCTGGTTATTCACATCAAGTGTTTTCAAAATGGATACATGCGGGGTTTATGATTGCACATTTCGATTTCTAAAACGTAAAAATAGATAAATCATGATTATGAACATACATGTAAATGATGGTTTAAAATGTGTGAAATATTTGATAAAAAAGCAATGTACATTTATCCGTATGTACATCATGGAAAATGAACATACTTTTTGCAAAATATTGGTTACGCCTTGTCACACATTTGAGAAGAATTTTAGATACCTGAGGAGAACTGAACTGAAAGTTCAAAATATATAGAGGATATAATATGAGTGTCCATGACATACTATGTTTATGACACGAGTGGCTAAATATTAGTATTTCCCGAGCGAGAGCGAGTGTCGTAAACATAGTATGTCATGGACACTCATATAATATTCTGTTTATTACCGTAGTCCCAAAATGTAAGAAAATACTCAAAAATTATTTCTCAGCATAGGCGAACTAGCCGCCAACGGCCCGTATGTATTGTGACGTCATAGGTGAAGCGTGACGTCAAAACAAGTCAAAAAAAGCAGTTGCACATTTATGTCTTCTATTAGGTTTATGATTACAGTAGATGCTTTCTATCTTCTGATAGTTTTGCATTGGCTTGAACAATGATTTACTGCATACATTAATTGTTTACCCAAAATGAAATTTGAGTTGTTTTGGATTTGATGGTCTAACGAATCATTATACAACTTCTTGCTTGATACGTTCAGCAAGAGCAAATTATTAGCCTGAAGTCTGAAGATACGATTTTAACTGGTGTACATGTATATAATTAGCTTTTAATGCCCGATTACATAGAGGATATTATATGAGTGTCCATGACATACTATGTTTACGACACGAGTGCCTAAATATTAGTATTTCCCGAGCGAGAGCGAGTAAACATAGTATGTCATGGACACGAATTTAATATTCTGTTTATTACCGTAGTCCATTAATCAAATAAAACACTTAAAACCTACTTCTTAGGATAGACAGACTAGCCGCCGGCGGCCCGTATAGATTATGACGTCATATGTGAACCGTGACGTCATGGCATTGTTTATAAAGTGACGTGACAATGAAAAAGTGAAATTTTGCCCTAGGGCAACATATGAAAAATATGAACCTCGATATTACTGCCCTCGTAGGTAATTGATGAAAGAGAATCCTGGGATAACTCCTTAAAATCTTTGCAATAAACCTGCCAAGCTTGAAAAACTAAGTATGCTAGAAGTGGTCCTTCTTGTCCAAACGTTTCACAGCAAAGATTGCTCATACTAACAGGAAAGCCCAACTTGCTGAATTTGAGGATGACATCAAAGTTTTCACAACATTGTTTCAGCCCAGTTGTAAATGATTTTACACTTCAGGTGCTATCGACTGAATATTCTCACCAGTTTGTTCACGCCCTTAACTGTTAATTTGACATAAGTTTGTCAAAAAATTAAGATAATTGGAAAAGCTTGTCGGTTTGATGTTTAATTCTTTACAACACTCTTTCATAAATCTAGCAAAATATTTCAAAAGTGAGCACAACGTGGGAAGAACCTCTATTATGATGCATTTATTATTCAGGACAAACATTTGATGATGAAATCGCACTCTAAGTTAAACAATATTTTCAAAACACTTATTACTCAGAATTAATGGTAATATGCTTGAACTTTGAACACAAATGCATAAAACCATGCATGAACGTTTTGGAAGCTTATGTGCGCCAATTAACTTTTTAAATTTTCTTTAAATAACAAACTTAAATCTAACGCTAAAAGGACAAACAATAAAAAATGTAAATATATAAATATATGTCAGATCACAGACTCCCTGATGATACCATTGACACATGTTGGAGTTTTGATTGGCCTCGTGTCATTTTTTGTCTTTTCATTATGTAAAACTGTATACTAGTAAACTTTTCAAATTTTTATCTAGGAATATATATATATATATTTTCAAACAACATATTGACAAATATTTTCAAAATATAAAGTGGCACAAAGTCATATTTTTTAGCTTATGTGGCATGCTGCTGACAATGCCGAAAAAGGAGAAATGAAACGAAAATCAGTTGATTAAAACAACAATAAGCTCTGCTGCTCTAGAGAATTTACTTTAATATGTAGAAGTCAATATATGCTTATTCTAAAGGAGGTTTGTACTCAGATGTTTCTGACTGCAAGCACAATGGTAATTTCAATAAAATATGATTGAAACCATGTAATTCAAATTTGCATTTCTTTTCTTTAACAAATTATTGGCTCATTTAAAAAGAACATACTTGTGAATGATAGAACGAATGGGGCGTTATTATTAAAAGATGAAAGATAAGATAGAAAGAAACTAAAAAAACATCACATGGACTACTTGGAAGCCTTTTAACATTTTATTCCGGGTGTTTAGTTTATCTTTAAAGTTTAGATTGAACAAAGTAAAAATAGCTTTCAAGGAGATTTCTTACAGATTTGAAGGAAGATGGACACGAAAATTAAAAAATGTGCCAGTTGGAAAACGGTCAAATCTATCAAGTAAACGCATTGTTTGAATTAATGGCATAACAGGAAAATCAAACAAAACAATTATTGTACAATTTTCATACAAATTGTGCGATGTCTTCCCTTTCTTGTGAAATCCAGTCATAATCTATCCAGTACGTTTTGCTCGTTCAGGAATTCTCAGATGGTATTCTAAAAAGACAAGAAATTGTTCATCACTCAAACGAGAAAATATTATAGACAAATATTACAAGCTTAGATCGGCTTAGCTTAATAAACAGTGATGTTGATTAGAAACCTCAAGGCTATTGGATCAATTTGTTTGACTCCCGTCTTAGTCCATTTGAGCGTTATCAGACAACCCTTTGAGAAGATTTTGTTTGCATAAAATATCTAAGGTATCCAAGCTTTAAATTGTGGATTACTTTACTCAAATTACATTTTGGGTAACCTTTTCTAGACCATCTTAAATCTAGTCTGACATTGTACTTAGTAACTTCGTCTAAAGTAATTATATCTTTGTGCCATAGCAAAATTAAATTATTTTCGATTCTGCATTATTATTTTTTTTATTGTGCTTGGTATTTTTCCCTGCTACTCATAAAACTTAAATTACATTTTTGGGCAAGCTTTGTTCAAGAAACTTTTCGCAGAATCTAGCTTATATAGGATTTTAATTTAATTAATTCGTTTTGTGACAATGAGTTATTACAAGTTTCGTCTAAAACATTTGTTTTGTAAATGTAGTTGTGTAATATATATATATTGTCACACAAAGAATTTAAGATAACATAGACAAGAGTTACCTGTATCTACATTTAAATCAGTTGTTCCTAATAAAAGAACTAAACAAGAAAAATGTATCAAAGAAAATTACGTGATATAGGAAATAATGAGTTAAAAGCAGTTGCACATTTATGTCTTCTATTAGGTTTATGATTACAGTAGATGCTTTCTATCTTCTGATAGTTTTGCATTGGCTTGATCAATGATTTACTGCATACATTAATTGTTTACCCAAAATGAAATTTGAGTTGTTTTGGATTTGATGGTCTAACAAATCATTATACAACTTCTTGCTCGATACGTTCTGCAAGAGCAAATTATTAGCCTGAAGTCTGAGGATACGATTTTAACTGGTGTACATGTATATAATTAGCTTTTATTGCCCGATTACAATGACTTATAGATGACCAAAGCTTATGCAAACTATAGATATTACCTATGTATACAAGCATTTTACCATGATTTCAAGGGGCAGTAGCACGTTTTTAGGGGGAATATTGGGTGATGTCAGAAAAATGAAAATAAATGGTTCCAATTGAAAGACAATGTATTTAAACTAAATGAAGCAGTAATAAATCAAATATGTAACGTAAAGTTAAGCCCTAGGATTCCCTTTTCTTACACAAAATGAATTAAAGGTGTTCACAAAAAATGGCCGCCAATGGATATTATGTGAATCCTCATAATTCGACCTCTGACTATGGGTGACTTGCTTGCGTAATGAGATTGTTGACACTATCACTATAATAAAATTTAGCATAAACTTACAATTATAAGTGAAAATTTTAAAATATAAAATTATCAAAAAACGTGCTTCTGCCCCTTTAAGTTTAAAAGCCTTTAACCATGATTTAAGTGAACAAGGTTTCTGTTATAAATCCGGATACTTCTTGTCACCATATTAGTTAGTTATGGTTAATGATTTAATATTTTAGAGCACCCACATGTGCCAGCGTTGCCAACATCAGGCTGCAACTTTTAAACATCATGAAAAAGTACATTTTGCCTTTTTATGCACTACAACTTATTTTTCAATGTTTGGGAACGAGTACAAAAAAGATTGTACATTAAACGTTCCAATGAAAATGGAACGTGTTGTCAGCCACTAGTGGCTCATTACAACAATAATCTTACATCAGTGAACCTTGCTCTGAACCAATGAAATATTCATGACGTCATGTTGTTGCTTTGACGACGGGCTCTCTTTGGAGACGAACATACTAAATTTGCACAACATAAATTCGCTTTAATTTTGATAGAAATATAATGATTAAATCACAGAATAAATATAAACTTTGTCCTTCTTGATAAATACCATAAAATACTGAACTGTGAGAATAATCACGACCAGCAGGACAACAAGTGGTCAGGTTTAGACAATTTTGTGATAATCATAATTCATATTGTTTAATATTTGAAATATCTCAAAAAAAGAATGACCAAATAAGAACTAAACATGAAATAATAGGTAGAAATATGTGTGATTTTTCTAATGACAAACTGCTTTAACTGTATTACTAAGATATGAAAAATGCACTTCCACTTCTTTTCAGTGAAGAAAAACACCATTTATAAAGGAAAAAGCTAAATTACTAGTGGACCACAGAAGAAGAGAAAAAGAGAGAAGACAAAACTAATCGAAGCAAATTGAATGGTTCTCAAATCAACACTAGTGGATTCCATAATTGATTGCAAAGGACAAGAGCAATACAAGATCAATTTATAAATCTGTCTCTAATTGGTCATCCACTCAAAATAACAATGAGGAGATTTGCTCTTACACAATTCAATAAAGAGCCATGAAACTGATTTCCATGTAATTAAATGCGTTTGTGTTGATCTAATGTAGTTAGAAGAAAACTAAAAAAATGTTGAGTTAATTTCCGGAGATATGACAGAATTGAATAAAACATCACATTAAGACAGCGAGCAAATGAAAATTTACATGTAATAAATTTTATGTCCACAAAAGGACAATTCTTGTAGTACAAATTATCTGAATATGATGAAAATGTCATTTCATTTTACCAAATTTCCATAGCCATTGTTAATTCGGGTAAAGGTGTTTGTAAATTTCTCTTCTTGTCGTTTAAATACCTTGCGTTATACCTAATTGTAATTTAGAAGCCTGTGTTTTAAACGATTTCAGCATTTGTCCTTTTTGTAAATTGTAGTTTGTCATTTTACCTTAATATTTTTAAGACACAAATTGTCTCAAGTAAACTAATTAAGCTGCAACCAACAATTCCTAATTAAGAATATACTTTTACCTTATATGAATAAAATCCTTTTCTCATGTTATTGACTTTATATTTGTGATCTAAAAAGCGATCACAAACATTTAGATATTTCTGGTGGTCAAATGAACAGAGGTTGTTTAATTTTGTTTAAAATCAAATTAATTCATGATTTTTTAATGAGTTAAGAATTAAGCTAGTGTAAACGTTAAGTAAAACATATTTCATTCATAGAATTCTTTTTGCTGAGCTAATTGTAATGCTTTTTTTATCCTTTAGTGAACCAAGTTTGCAAAATTTAGGCGAGAATGTCAAATGAAACACGAAACCCAGCATCTCAGTATAATAAATGAACTTGTTAGAAATCTGAAGATATATACTGTATAACGTGTAACTACCATACATCTGTCGAAGATCATTTACTGCTTACTTCTCACATGTCATCAATTTCATGATTATTATGGTTTTATCTATGAACATAATCTACAACGTATATTAGACATTTAAATACAATTTGTTTTGTATAAAGTATTGTTTTAAGTTTTATGACTCTATTACTTGTAATAAAAGTAGAATGAATGTTAGTGAGATAGAGTAAGTTAGAAAGTCGCATTTGTCAAACATTTAATAAACATGTCCTAAAAGATTGACATATCCTTATCACAATGCTGTTAGCTTTTAAATCTAGATTGTCATTTAATTATCTCAGTTGTCATAAAGTTAAGTCTCAATAAGACACAGTGTGACAAACACTACCAATTTAATCTGTCCTCTCAGGTCTTTTTTCAATTTCTCTTTAAATCAGCGTCTGTCATGGTGGATTTCAATGACAATATTTTGACAACCATGACATTATTTGGCACCAATCCGAATACCTGGAACAGGATTTTATCAATGATTAACAATTGAAGTTGTTACAATATTGGTTTGCTCCCCAGTCCAAGTTTCATTGTTTGAATCAAACTGTTATGATATCATTTTTGTCATAACGTCATTGTGTTTATAAAGGTCATTTCTTTGTCATTTTAAATATAACTGTTTTCAAAAAGACTTAAAACTCTTTAAATGTCGATGTAATAACAATTTTAGATGTAGGTAACAGAAGTAGGCACTCATAAAATTGACATTTATTGAAATGAAATTGTAATTTCCATATAATCTGATTTAATCTTTTATATTTTACAAATAGAACAGACAGTTTTTCTCAATTCTGAAACCACTTTGCTTTGTTGTGCATTAAGATATCTATTGGGCTTTTTGTTGGGTTATTGTGTTTTTATCAATTCAATTCCACTACGTTGCTATGTTTTGAACGTCGAGTAAGTCCCAACAGAGTAATTTTAATCATGGATTATTTTCAAAGAGCCTGTTCACGTCTCTTAAAAGTGATTGCTATCATCACAAAGGTATAAGGACAATTGAAGCTTGTTTTAGCCAGATAAACTATTTCTTTTGTAGTAAATACAATTATTTTATTTACTTTGAAATATAAGCCTAATCATACATGTTAAAAACGGCTATGTTTTATAGAAGTTTTTCACTCATTCTCAGAACTGGTGATCAATTGACAGATTTCAATGTCGCATATGTACACAAAAACCCCAAAATTTGTCATGTTTGGGACTTTACTGTAAACATGTTTTACGTTGTTAATTAATCTAAATGCAACTAGGGTTGAGTGTCTGCTTGAATGATGTTATGATTTAACCTACTTTGAATAAAATGTTTATGTGGCTAGGAAATAGTCAACATTATAAACATGAACTTTTACCAAATATTTGTAATAAATCAAATTCAAAACCTTACTGAAATGTTAATAACGATGATGTCAGTTTGTAGCATGCAACTTGACAGAACTAGATCCTTTTTTATAATGTAAACACCGAATAGAATTAAGTCACCAAATTGTGAGTATTTTAGGTTATGTTGTGAGAGTCTGCGAAAGAATAGCTAAAAATCAATGCATTTTTTAATCACATATACAACATTCTGAAGAAATAAACATATGATTACAACGTGATATGATATAGAAAACTCTCATCAATTGTGATATGAACAGATAATTATGGAACTTAGGGTCGATTGGATAAGGGTGTTTATTACGTTATGCTGTGTGAGAAAATGGCATAAGTGATATAAGAACTGTCACACATGGCTTTTGACGTAATCTAGGTTAAGCTTTAAATTTCTCCATTGTTTCTTTAACATCTTACTGAATTAATGGTTAAAAGTATATCACATAACGTTATGTTACATTTTGTACATAACAATGACGTAGGTGTGTGACAGGAACACAAAACATGAAGCATACATCACTAATTTGATGATGTAACCTGCAAAAACTATGACATCACTTTTGATGTTCATTTTCATATGACGGCACGATGTTCTCCCGTAAGCTTCTGGTTCACGCCAAGTGGTAAGATAATTCATTTCATACAAACAATATCATTGCAAACTCATTGATAATTTTATATTTTCTGAGTAGACATAACATAAAGCGACATTGTTTTATTCTGAATGTCATTAACTCTATTGATGGAGAGCTATGTTATGCATGATGTAAAATACAATTCTTATAACGTAAAAAACATCATCATTCAAAGACCAATGATTTTCGTAATTCAAAGATAGCTTCCTCAAGATTACAAAATATCAACTCTGTGTACTGTAAACTTCACATAAAACATGCAAATAACACCCATTTTTATATAAATTGAAAATAATTATTTCTGTAAATGAGTAAATATGTATTTTAGGAATATCACAAAAAATGCAACAGAAAGGCAGGAGTATAGGGAACTTATATTCAAAGGGAAAGCAATAGAGTTTATAGATACTAAACAAAGACAGAATATCTAAATAGAAATGAAAAGGCTAAGCGTCCTTGAAAGTTCGGGAGCAAGTCAAGGGTCAGAGGAGAAAGACTTCATCAGACAGAAGGACAATAACTGTGACGTCATGATGGAGGTCGGACGTGTTTTGAGAGCTCTCACACCGAGTTAGCAAAACTCAAGCCTTTCATGGATTAAAACAATATTGATATACTACAACACCAAACAACATATGAAGCATTGCAAGGTGTCCTTTTAAGATGATTTTTATGAGAAGACAACCTTTTCTTTGTAAGATTTTTGTTGGATTGTCAAGAAGTGAAAAAAACCCCGTGAAAGTCGTGGTACACGCAATCACACGCCGACAATCAGTGAAATGTGCCCTGGACGTGATTCACTCAATTCCTAAGGATTTCACTTGGATTTGTTGACTAGAAAAAGTAAGTACTCGTTACAAACTCGAACTCTTAGCATTAACTTTGAATGAACTCAAACTTAAAGATAACCCTAGCACAAGTACGCCAGCTTCTACTAGTAAACGAAATCGTGAGCAAGTGTTTACGTCACCTGACTCTGATTCTGATTTTGAATTAAAACGTAAGTGTTAAAATAACTCTGAGCTGAACGTGTCTGATTATTTTGTTAACATGAGTGAAGAAGGCGGCATGTTAGGTGCTGGTTCAACTGAAGAGAGTGAACAAGGAAGTGAATGATTAGTGAGCGAAATTTTGAAAGCTTTCCAAAACAAAGACGTTCTAATGGCTATATCTAATGCTGTAAGCGAGGTCGTTCGTCCCATGTTCCGACAGGAAATGGACAAGTTAGTTGCTAAAAACAAAGCTTTAGAAGATAAGGTCTCTCTGCTGAATACAACTATTGATGAACAAGACAAAGTTCGAAACTCTCTCTCAAAAGCTCGACCGCAGTGAACAATATTCACGCAGGAACAACATCCGCATCTCAGGCCTACCTGAACAAGTATCGGAAAATACCGACAATTTGATACTAGATGTTGCGAAATCTATCAACGTAGATCTGGAAGTAACTGATGTTGACGTCAGTCACCGTGTCCCCCGACGCCCAACTACGCCCCAGGATCCTCCCCGGCCCATCCTCGTGAGATTTGTAAGCAACGCTTCTAAGCGCGCCATGTTGGCTTCAAGATCTCGACTTAAATTCTCCCATAAACCTGGAACCCCAAAAATCTTCATCAATGAAGACCTAACTGGACCTAGAGCTAATATAGCTAAGAAAGCTCGTGAACTGGTAAAGGAGAAGAAAGTGGAGGGAACTTGGGTCACTCGAGGTGTTATACTGATTAAACTCTTGGACGGCAATGTTAAAAAAGTTGCGAAAAATACCCATTTTCAGGAAGTTTTGGAAGCCACGAGGCTTATAATGAGGTTCAACCTTAGCCAAAACAAACCAAAAGACCCCAACTAGATCGCTATTTGTCTAGCTTATTCTTACTCGTAATTACGAGTTTTAAAAAACAAAATACAAGTTTCAAATGATGTCTAATAATCTCGTAATTACGAGTTTATATAAGATAGAATACCAGTTACAAATGTAGTCTTTCAAAACTCGTAATAACGAGTTTATTCTCTAAATTACGAGAATATTCTCGTAATAACGAGTATTTTTGTCGTAATTACGAGTTTTTAAATACAACTTAATTACAGATATGGTCTTATAATCTCGTAAATACGAGTTAATTTCTCGTCATTACGAGATTTTTCTTGTAATAACGAGTTTTTAAAGACAAAAAACAAATTTCAAATGTGGTACCAATGGTCTTTCGTATCATTAAATGTGTGATGGATGTGCACAAAATGAGATGGGAGACTAGACTGTCTTTTCAGCAAGATGTTGTTGCATTCTATGAGAAAGATGATAACTCTCGTTGCATGCCAGGTCAAAATGACACAGTTAGGGACAGCAAGTCACAACTTCAAGAGAGAGTCTTAAAAGTACCTGGCCAATCTATTTTTGAAGGTTAAGGCTGAGATCCAGAGATGAAGTTGTCTCTCTCTTCTTTCTGCAAGCTGAGACCTACCCACGATTTGCCAGTCTCATTTACAGCATCAAACATGGCCTTAAAGTTTGAAACCCTTAAACGCTTCAATGTGGTATCCACATCAAGTCCTGATAACTTCATCAAGGTATATACTAAGAAAGAGACGCAGCTGTCCAAGATTCAAAGTGACAACGTTACTTACAAGATCTAAAAAAAGTGATTGACAACAAAGGCAAGTCAAAAGGAAACTTGTAGATGAAGAAGTGGGATACAAGCAATTTTTTACTCAATGTGCACAGTTCCATGAACACGTCGTCCGTGTTCAAACCCAATATGCAAAGCTCAATTTCCTGAAGGACAATCTTTCAAACTCTCATGCCATTATTCAAATGGATTTTGCAGAAAATAATCTTTGCCAATGTCTTGATGCAATCTCATCAGCTATGGTGACGCTTCATCAAGCAGTTGTCTTCTTCAAGAACAATGGGTTCCTCAATCACAAGAGCTTTATCTTCATCTCTGACACTATAACTCACAGCTTCCCAACCGTCTACACCATTCTGCAGGCATTGCTCCAAGAAGTGAAGGACTCGCCTTTGAGGCAATACATAAACAAACAGTCAACTTTATTCTACAACATCCTGAAGAATTTGGTATAGGGGCGTCATGGCATTATTTCGAATCTGGTCACGGAAAAGGACCCTGGGATGGCCTTTGAGGTACAGCTAAGCGAATGGCTGATGCCACAGTGAAGCAAGGCAAATGCAACATCCAGAGTGCCATGACTTCTACTTATGGGCAACTGGGCAATCAAGTTCTGTGCATTACATCTTCATCAGCAAGGAAGAATGTGATGCCTATCAAAAGCGTCCGGAACAGTGGTGAGTGAAACCAGTGAAAGGAAGCATGACCATCCATGCAGTGTTTGAAACAGGGTTCTCTCTTGGTTAAAGAAACGTCTTGCTTCTGTCATCGATGCTTTCCTTCAGATGGATTCGTATCCGCCCCATTCTGTGCTTTAGGGAGAAAGGTTCTTGTGAATATCCCGACTGAGACCGTGGGTAGTGAGAAGAATACTCCAAAGGAGAATAAAAATATTACAATAGTGCTTAATGATGTGATCCTGAAGTCATAATTCTGTAAAATAATGGTGGCGATAATTCATTCATGTGCCTGTCAAATCAAATATTTTTTTCAAAAATACAGTCTTTTAAGTCAGCACTTAATTTGAGAGAGAGTGTTTTAATAAGTTTCTCTTTCATTTTGTTCTCATTCCTTTGTTTAAATCAAATTATTCATCTTCTACCTACTCGTATTTTCATGTCCAACTAACCTTTACAATTAATAAACATTACGAAATTATAATTTTAGATGGATATGGATCATGTTTGTGCATGTACCCTGTATAGGCGTCTGTCAAATTCAATTCACAATTCATTAATGTAAAGGTAAATATGATATGATAGATGCTTAGAAATGAAAGATATATTTCCAGTTAGTGCTCATTTCCATATGGCAAATGTCAGTCAGCTTTATTATATGTGACGGCTACACCTAATTCCGTACTCCTTTGTTACAAACTCCAAATTAGACTTAAATATCACTGTAATCACTCCACATGTCTCAGTTTAATTTTTTGATAGTTTGGCCTCATCCACATACTTTACATTTGTATGGAGTCGACCTGAACGTAAGCTATATATCAGAGTCAGCATTTGATACTTATTAATTTATTTATTAATTTTTGGTAGGAAAATAAAAAAGGTTTTATTGAACTTTACATCGATTATGTATCAGTTTGAAATAGATAGCATTGTGTCGTCCACATTATCTGCATGTGTAGGTACTCGACTTGACCATATGTAATATATTAGAGTCTAAATGCTATTGATTTGTCTGACAATGTAAACGTTTTTCTTGCACCTGAACATGGATGATTTAAATCTAGAGAAATAGAAATCGGATACACAATAAATAAGACTGTGTTTACAAAAGCAAGCAACAAGCTGCATCTTGTCATTTTCATACTATATAAGTGAATCATTAATATGTAGAATTTTGAAAAGTAATATTATAGTTATTGTAAGTATTGGTTTAGAGCATTTATATCTAAAGACTACAAAACAGCAAATGAAATATACGGTGAAAACAAGATATAAAAAGTCTTGAACCATACGATAACTAATTTATCATGTTTAAATACGAAGATTTTGTTTAAGGTCGTTGATGTCATTCAGTATGGACTAAATGTAAGTTTTGAAGAGGACAATTCAGTTTGAAAATGTTTGTTTGAATTTTTCTCTTGAGTTTGAATTCTACATTGTTACATTGATGGAAACTATTTGATAATTTATTTGAAAACAGTCTATGTTTTAATGATTTTCAACCGATTTGTGTACTGAAAGAACGGTTTACTTAAAGCACATTTACTTAGAGGTGTCTTAAACATAAGGCAACTTACTCTAACTTAAATACGAAAAGTAAAGGCACGAATATTTATATATACATTATTTTATATATATTCGTGACTGTACTTTTCATATCCTGGTAAAATAGAGTTGCTTTATGTTGAAGACACCTTTTTATTTAAATCATCTGTAGAAAAACATTAATAGACCTTATTTCCAATTGTGAAAAAAGCTTTAGATTATTTTTCTCAGAGGGTTTTACCTAGTTTAGCAGATACATGAGAAGTTTGTTCCCAGGATTATCCGAGTTCCACTACCTCTAGAACTGGGTCAAATTTTCCCTCATTTGCCCTTGGAGGTAAATAAGCTCCAATCAAAATTTGCCGTGTTACTAACCCCTGATAAGGCCTTTGTTATTAAACGATAAATAAGTTCGTATTGAACAATGATTACCTGAATATGTCATGTATAACGCAATCACAAGGGAACAAATCTTCTTATCTTGTACCTGTACCTAAATGAAAATTCTTTATTATCAAATCTATTTCGGAGCCCAGACATAAATTGACTGAATTATACCTGGCAGCATCTCCAGTTAACATTGAGATGTATTGATACGTCTTAAAAATGGATTGATTGAAGTGAAATGGTTGTCCTCAGGGTTAAATCATGCTCTTCAACGTACTTTGGGCTGAACATTTCAACTAAGATATGATCGTAAGTAATAAGAAAGGTATTCAATGGTCAACCCTATTAAGTATAATTGGTATATTGGTATAAAGTTCAAATCCAAAGAACATAATCTAGTTCTTAATGACTTGTTCTACTCATATTTAAATTACGATCAAAGTAAAACTTTATGATTCAAGTAAAACTTTATGATTCAAGTAAAACTTTATGATGAAGGAATTCGGAGATCAACTATTTTGTATGAAGTTCAAATCTAGAGAAAATTATGTGTGTCTGGTTCTGGCGAACTCATTTTACTCGTATTTAATTTACGGTCAAGGTATAATATAGGTTCGAATTTCCCCAACAGTAAAAAGAAAGGAAAAAACCTATGAACTGTTTGTATGAAATTCAAATGTAGTAAACATTATGTTTATTAAACAAATTTCAAAGTCATCGAAAGTCAAAAGTCTCAGTAAAGTTCTGTTTGGGGAAATCCAGCCGTTGAACGTTTTTCATAACATGGCCACTAGTTTACTAGTTAACTAGCTAAGTCAGACTGCATTCAATTTCAATGTTGTGTATAACAAGACTTATCATTTCCAAATTAATTCATGTTCAATAAAAATAATTTAACCAAAACATAAAGTATAAAGGGGTATTTGATACAAATTTACCAATATCATGCTAATTTTCTTGACTTTAATAAAATATTTTAATTTGAATATTCAAAAGCTGAGAATTCATATCAATGTTCAATATTCATTTCCTTAATGGTTTCCTTCAAATTGTTCTCAATCTTTTAGTTTTGAAACCATATTAAGCAAATCGTTATCTATATTTATATAGAGTGTATATTTTAAATTTATATTTATCAAGTATACGTGATGATAAAAAAAGAAAAATGAAATACATGTAGTTGGGTTTTTGTGAGTTTTTAAAAAATCAGTACATGGTAAGACTAGTGAGTGACCACTCGACTCTGAAGAAGAGCAAGAGGGACTATGCCCTTAAACCTGATTTCATCATCTTCTCCAGCGGCAAATAGCCTTGAAAGCCGAAATCTTTTGAACATACTCCTTCCCTAAATATAATGAAATAAATAAATTTGGTAAATTCCCTGATAAGGGCTCCGATACACTTAATTATTTAATTGCAGATTTAATACCATTCTATTCAATTGAGGGCAACTCCGTTACACCATATTGTAGATGCAAGAACAAAGATTTCGACACTCGCATCAAGTTTATAATTGTTTATTACGTATCATCAGTATATGCGTTTGATATGGATACTGCTGACGTCGAACTTGACACTATTTGGCGTTGAGAGGCTCGAATCGTCAGATGCGTTAAGATGTGTAGAAATACGAGGTGGATTAATGCAGAAACGTTAGAGATGGTGCAGTTAAATAGACGAAGTACAATAGATGTTGGATACAGTTGAATGCGTTGAATACGGTTGGATGTGGTTCACTACAGTTGAATGCGTTGAATTCGTTGAATGCGGTTCAAAAAACTACAATGCAATAAAAAGACATTGCATAATATTTGACTATTAATGCACATATAAACGTTAGCATTAATACACGAATGTATTATACATCCATTTTGATTACCTTCAGGTAAAAAGATAACGATATAATTACCTTAGCAATGTTTGATAAATATGCAATAAGTTGCTGCTTTACTGCATTGAAATACAACATTAACAATTATATTCTTGCAGATACATTTATAATTAGAATAATAAAGATGATAAGAATGAGAAAGTTCAACTTACATTTGTTCCTTGCTTAACGTATTCACAGACAGTGAGGTGCAGTGGGGTGTTGCTGTCATGGCGTCCTGATCTGCTCTGATCAGGGTGGTATTAAACCATGTGCTTTTTAGATGTGTCATGTGATATACAATGGTTAGAAAGAGGCTAATTTACATATTGAAATTAGATCATGCAAATTAGGTTACACAAGTTTTGTTAAGTATTTAGCGGGATTTGAACCTGGAATGTTAATGTGTGATGGATTAGAAATCCAGTGACATAACCACTAGACCATTTGGTTACCTGTTATGAAGTAGTAATTTTAGTGATGATAAATATGATGATAAATTGTACTTTAAACGTTGTTAGTGCAAATAACCATTACCAAACTTTAAACGTTGTTAGTAAAGATAACCATGATCCCAAAAATATTGAGTTTTGCAATCTTGCATTTACACATATATTTTTTTGTGGAACATTTCCATTTCTGAGTTAATTAACAACATATGAAATAACATGGACTACCTGCGTAATTCAAGAGGCAGTGAGACTTTGGCCCCTACCTAAACCTTTTGTCACTGAAAAGCAACATTAGCCACAATCTCAAGCAAAATTTATTACAAAGCCCGATGAGCTACAGAACCAATGTCTCTTTTGATAGAAATTTTGAATCCGTGGTGGTGAAGCAGATATCTTCTATTAAATCAAGGTCATATCATGTCATATTTACTTCTCCTCAAGGGGAATTACCTATATCCTTCCATCCTTTCAAATCAATCACTATCAGCAGATGTTCTGAAGGGTTATTTTCGAGTAAACCTAATTTTACCTAATATGATTATACAGATTGAAGATCAGAATCGTGCATAACACACTTCTACGGACGAATTGTTCAAAATTACGAAATAGCTATTTTTGTGAATTTGAATGATCCTGAACAATTTCTTTCATAAACTCCCTGTATTGAGTATTCTTGCCACATGTCAAGGTAATTAAAGAAAGAAATTCAAGATGCATGTGATATACAATGGTTAGAAAGAGGCTAATTTACATATTGAAATTAGATCATGCAAATAAGGTTACAAAAGTTTTGTTAAGTATTTAGCGGGATTTGAACCTGGAATGTTAATGTGTGATGGATTAGAAATCCAGTGACATAACCACTAGACCATTTGGTTACCTGTTATGAAGTAGTAATTTTAGTGATGATAAATATGATGATAAATTGTACTTTAAACGTTGTTAGTGCAAATAACCATTACCAAACTTTAAACGTTGTTAGTAAAGATAACCATGATCCCAAAAATAATGAGTTTTGCAATCTTGCATTTACACACTCGGCCTCTTAAACACACCCGGTGTTTAACACATAAAATAGAATGCACGATACTGACTAAATCAGTGCAAAACTGTCTTCTCAATAGACCGATCCAGTCTGTCAATCAAATCTCGCGCATGCGTTATATCAGCCAATCAGAGCGGCGATTTCGCTACGCGAATTTGTCAACTTTACTTCCGGGGACAAACAACGCGATAATGGCGGCTCGATTCTGTTGTTGCAAATAATATTTAAAATGGCGTTCTTTACGATATTTATGCATCGATGTCATGACAGAAGTATTCCTCATTGTGTAGGGTAACAAGGTTACCGTTTTCCATCGCTAAAATTGTGGAAAAGGCTCACTACATGATAAAAAAACAATCGCGGGTCGGACAAGTGTTCGAAGGTGAGAATTTGCACGAACTACGCACTTTTCAAGTCACTCCCATAAACTTTCCACAAGGTGACAGCTCTAAGTACCCTTTGATAATTTATCTTTGGTACTTTATGTTTCTGAATCAACAGTTCATTGAAGTTGATCGAGATCATTTATAACAATTCTACACGTTGACATTTCGGCAATTATCGAACTTTCGCCATATTGTAAACAAACTATGTTTAACGACTTGTTGTGCCAAATACGGTGAAATATCCCACTCAAATATAATTAAATATCAAAGAAACTGGCAGACATTGAATATTTAATAAATATAAGCTTTTTCTGCATTTCTTTTTTTATACTCATTATGTTCCATAATTATGTATTATGCCCAAACCCATAAGATTAATTTATGTATACATAGCTTTCAAACAGTAGGCTATGTCCCATAACCTTTCAGGTATTTAATAGACTAACACAACTTGAAAATAAACTTGCCTGTAAGATAAAACATGGAATATCAATAATGTTCATTTCAAATATTTAAATTTTTCACTTCAATGGTTAGATTTATTTCCAAATATTTGATCAATGAAAACCTAGCTATACAAAAAAAATTGCTTGATTGCCTCATTGATTAATTGCTGCAAGTCTCAGGGAACACCCTGGTTCAAAGTATGAAAGGGATAACAAAATTCCCTTAGCCTGATATAATGGGATTTTTAGAGAATGCAATGGGATGTTTGAGAAGAAAATTAAAAGTTTTGATTTTTGCAATGAGACTTTCTCCCCTCATTAGTATTGATAATGGGATATATTGATACATAAATTGGTAAATATCCCAAAATCCCTGTCCAAAGTAATCCCTGAAGTCTAGGGATATCAGCTATACAACAATTAACTTTTCTGTCAAAGCTATAACAATAAAATTTTGAATGAGTCAATAACCCAAACTGTTCAAAACTATCATTTTAAGATGGGGTAAATTAAGTGACCAAAGATCAGTTAACAAAAGTACATCTGATTTCTATTCTTTATCAATCAAATAAAACTTGGTGCATATATGTCCATGATTTTTAGGTGTACCAGGGAATACAATAAGACAAACCAAAATAATAAATCAAAAAATAATATTTCACATACATGTGAAATCTTGAAAAGACATTTTTTATTGCTGTTGACTCATATGTTCCCTGACAATTGTTTTAAATCTAATCCTAATGCATGTTTTTACTTTGGAAACATGAAATGCAATATTTATGTTAAGCAAAGATTATTTTTTTATTTCCAAGATTGATTAATTCCAGGATCCCTGATATTGTGTTATTTTCACACAAAAATATTGTTTGAACAATTATATTCAGTTTTGAATTCTCTAAAATAATTATGTATAGTGATATACATGTATGTATTGCTGTAAGCCTTTCTAATTGAATTATTTTATCATAACCATATTTTCCCAATCTAAATAAATTTGGATCACCAAGTTTTTTTAGAAGCAGGATAAGGTCCTACTGTTTATCAACTTGAATGAAAAAATATAAGATCTGTTGATATAAATTTACTTAGATTGATGTCTTCCAGATCCTGAATGAAGCCTGTCAAATATATATTTTTTAATGTCAAATAAAAATCATCCCTGTTACATTCCAATTACAGTAGATGTTAGTGGTTCTAATCTATGCCATAAAACATTCATATTTGGCTATAAAGACATTTTCTACTGCTGTTGACTCATATGTTCACTGATAATTGTTTCTCATCCCATTTTACTGTTTCTTCAAATCTATCTCATAGAACATTCATATTTGGCTATAAAGACAAAATATAAGATCTGTTGATCTAGATTACCCCAGATTGATATTTTCCAGATCCTGAATGAAATATGACTTTTAAAAAGCAAAACATAAATGAAAACTTTGATTGTATGTAGTGTAATGATATTTTCTAATGGTGTTTGTGATTCAAAATTCATCTTTAATGATTTATAGATACAGTCAATTGATTTTTGAAGGTAGACTCATTAAAATTTTGGTAGTTAAATTTATTCAAAAGGAAGGTAGCATTTGAAGGAAACGTGAATATGATTATCATTGTAAGGATATTATAAATTACATATACTGGAATAATATTTTGAGAATATTGACTTTTCATGATTATCATATGATATCTGTGTCAATATAAAAAGATATATCAATAATTAGCATTATAAATATTGTATGTCAAAAAAAAAATATGGCAACTAGTTTTAAATTTGGTTTCAAGGATTAAAATTCTCGATGTTTTTTTTAAAAGTTAAGTTCACTGATCTAGATGTGTAATTTACACACTGTCAACAACTGGTGAACTGAGCATATGCGACCATGACCAGCTGATGACAATGACTACTCAACATATTTCAGTAAAAAAGGTTTCTCGACAAAATATGAAAAAAATTAACTTGTGGATGATTTATGAAATCAAACATCTGGTGGTAAAACGTGTGAGCTATTAATTACCTGGATTGTACGAGTATAATTTTTTTTTTACAAAAGTGAAGGAAATATTCCGAGTTGAAATGCGTTTGTTTACAAAGTGGTCGACGACTTCGCTCGCTCTGGGCATTGATAAAGTGTCAAAATAACGCTTCATTTGTTGATCAAATGAGATTTATCTAAGCTATAGGTCATATATTGAATGTATTTGTTAGGTAATGTGCGTTATGAACGACATTAGCATGAACGCAAGCCAAAAGCTTCGGCTAGTGACATTGTTGAGATATGCTGCCCGGCTCGCCTGAGCTTGAAACTTGTCCCCTCAAATATTTCAACCAATCACGTCGCAGGGGGCGGGGCCTAACTGCTCTCGACTGGATCGGTCTATTGATGGAAGAAGTAGAACAAGTTTGTGTATGGGTCGACGGAGCTCAGAGTCCTTTGTCTTCACTGTAACAGATCGGACTACTCCATTTCTGTCTGGTTCAGTTCCAGTGATACGACCCATAGACCAGGCACCTCTGGGAAGAAAATCATCTTTCAGCAACACTATATCATCCAACTGGTAGTTACGTTTAGGATGATTCCACTTTTGTCGCTGTTGAAGATTCACAAGATATTCCTTCTTCCAGCGTGACCAGAACACATTTGCTAAATGTTGTATGCACTTCCAACGTTTACGTGCATACAAATCATCTTGAAGGAAATCTCCAGGTGGGGGAATGTAGACATTTGACTTCATCATTAACAAGTGATTGGGTGAAATAGGGTCAAAGTCATCAGGATCTGCTGACACTGTGGTCAAAGGGCGAGAGTTAATAATAGCCTCAACTTCACAAAGTAAAGTCCTGTACATTTCATCGTCCAATCGGTCACCACATTCATATAGCATTGGATTCAGAATGCTCCTGACTGACCTCACCATTCTTTCCCAAACGCCTCCCATGTGGCTTGCAGATGGGGGATTGAATTTCCATTCAATTTCTTGTTGAAGTAAGTATGAGGAGAGTTTGGATTGATCCATATCATCTAAAGCCTGTTTCAGTTCCTTAGCACCACTTGTGAAATTAGTACCATTGTCACAAACTATTTGTTTGACTGGGCCTCTACGCGATATAAATCTACGCAAAGCATTGATAAATGAGTCTGTATCAAGAGAATTGGCAGTTTCTAGATGGACAGCTCTGCTAACAAGACATGTAAAGAGGGCACCATAACGTTTCACAGATTTTCTGCCTTCTTTAACAACATGAGGTCCGAAAAAATCAACTCCAGTGTAAGTGAATGGTGGGGCTGGATTTACCCTGTTTGCTGGCAACTCTGACATCTGCTGCACACTGGTTGGCGTCTTGAATCTTCTACATGTGACACACTTGTTCAAGACACACCTGACAGCAGAGTTTCCACTTGTAATCCAGTACCCTTCTCTGAGAACTGATAACACGTGATTTCGACCAGCATGACTCAATCTGTGGTGAATATCCTGGATAATCAGAGATGATACGTGGCACTTTCGAGGCAGAAGGCGAGGATGCTTCATGTCGTCTGCAATTTCAGCTCTGGAAATACGGCCTCCAACACACAACATGCCATCAAGAAGAATTGGACTCAACTTCTGGAGTGGACTGCTTTTTGGAAGACAAACATTCGCTCGGCCCCGTTCACAAGATGAATTGGTGAGAGCTGCAATCTCTGATTTGTAGGAGATGTGCTGAACAAATCTGACGATACTGCTTTCGGCCATATCAAGCTCGTGAACTGTCAACGGTTTCTTCAAGCTGCTGACTTTCTGACGAGACTTGTACTTTATCTGTAGATACATGAAGAATCTGTGATAGATTGCCACTGCTTTCTTCAGGCGGTACCAGGAGGAATAATGGTTGATGAGACGTTCAGCCGAGTTGTTTTCTGGTACATCAACAACTTCTGGCTTTACCATTCCAACTGATCCTTGACTTTCTTCCCATTCAAAGACTGGCCATTCAGTTTCATTCTTTCTTAGAAAATCTGGTCCATCAAACCAAATTACCGACTTCAGAAACTGCTTGCAACTTGATCCACGTGAAGCAATATCTGCTGGGTTGCTTTTGGAATCTATGTACTTCCATTGCTGGGGAGAAGAATAATCTCTGATCATTTTCACTCTGTTAGTCACAAAGATTGGATACCTGTTCCGATCATTGCAAATATAGTGCAGGACTGTTGTAGAGTCTGAATAATATGTGACACTGTCAATATCAATATCCATTTCCTTGAGCAAAAACTGACCAATTTTAACTCCTGTTGCCGCTGCGGTGAGTTCAAGTCTGGGGATAGTCAGGGTTTTGACTGGAGCAAGCCTTGCTTTTCCCATCAGTAGAGAAGTGTGAATGTTCTCCTTGTCGTCACATAGACGTAGATACGCTGAGCATCCATAGCCTGAAACACTGGCATCAGAGAAAATGTGCAACTGACTTGAAACAACATTTCCAAACCCTGCTGGCTTAAGACAGCGTTTCACTGACAAACCTTTAAGAGCTTCCAATTCAGTAAGCCACAGATCCCATGCTTGCTTGTGTCCAACGTCAACGTCATCATCCCAGCCGAGAGATTTAGCCCTACAGAGGTCCTGAAGAATCTTCTTTGCTGGTAGCAAGACCGGAGAAACAAGTCCGAGTGGGTCGTACAAAGAAGACATTGTCGACAGAATTCCTCTCCTTGTTGCTGGTTTCTGTGGAAGATCAACTGAAAATTTGAAACAATCTGTCATGATATGCCACTGCATTCCAAGCGCACGTTCCATTGGAATATCATCATAGCTCAGATCAATAGTCTGAATATCCTTTGAACAATGTTCTGGGGGAATAGAGGACAAAACTTCTTTACTGTTACAAGTAAACTTGGTCAAGTTGAAACCACCCTCTGCACATGCTGACTGCAAGTCGCCTATCAACTTTACTGCAGTTTTATTATCCTTTACCGACTTCAGACAGTCGTCAACATAGAAGTTGCGTTGAATGGTTTCAGATACAGAATCATCATACCTGTCCTTTGCCCTGTGCGCAGATTCCTTCAGGGCGTAGTTTGCAATAGTAGGAGATGATACAGCACCAAAAGTGTGGACGGTCATCCGGTACTCTTTCAGCTCTGCTTGAAGATCCCCGTTAGGCCACCAGAGAAACCGGAGGAAGTCCTGCTGCTCACATGGCACCTTCACCTGGTGGAACATGGCTTCCACGTCACCCATGAATGCAACAGTCTCTGAACGAAATCTGGTCAACACTCCAATCAGTGAATTTGCAAGATCTGGACCCTGAAGCAGAACATCATTTAAGGAATAGCCTTCACTTTTAGCGCTACAATCAAACACAATCCTGATCTTGTTTGGCTTTTTTGGGTGGTACACACCATGATGGGGTAAATACCAAACACATCCATCTTTAGCTGACAACTGATTTTCAGGCACTGCACAAGCATATCCTTTTGAAATTACACTGTCCATGAATTTAACATAGTCTCTATGGTACGTTTCATTTTTCAACATTTTCTTCTTTTGCCATAAGACACGTTTGACAACTTGATCTCTATTACAAGGCATGAGCATATCATTTCGAAAAGGAAGTGGAATTTGGAAGTGACCATCAACAAACTGAATACCTTTTTCTGTACGCTCCAGGAATCTTCTATCCTCGACAGACAAACCTCGCTCTCCAGGTGTTGAGCCAAGATCGCTTTCACTGAAATCTAATTCAAACAATTTCAATACTGCTTCAGGTGTAATGCATTCCTTTGACTTCTCAATTTCATGCAAAATGATTCTATTGCACACAATAGTATTGTCAACAAGGTTCTGCTTAACTTGCACAGGACGATTGATTGTCCATCCATGTTTGTACAAAACAGCAAAGGGACCTGAACCATTTGATGAGACAACTTCTAATGGTTGAAGGGCATTGGGACAGTTAGATCCTATCAATATTCCAATGTCAAGGTTTGGCATGTAAACTGGCAACTTATCAGCAACTTTTCGCAGATGAGGCAACTGTTTAAGTAACTCTGGTTTCGGAATGTGAGTATGATCAACAGGCATGACATCCCTAGAGAATGTACGCGGTAAACTCACGTGATTTGCTTCATCAAGATCTGTTACAACAAGCCCAGTTACCACAGAGGTGTTGACGAAGTCAGTACCATTCATCGTCTGAAGCTTCAATGTAACTGGAGTAGAGGTGGCATCAAGCTGACTAACAAGATCCTCAGAGATGAAACATCCTGTACTCCCGTTGTCCAACATTGCATAGGTGGTGATAGACTTGCTGCTGTCATTCAACTTCACGTTCACTGGAAGAATTGGCTGGAAAACAGTTTCAACACAATTAGATTTAGATGCATTGCAACAGGTACTGTCATTCCCAACTTTTGACTGAAAACCAACTTTACCAGTGTCATTCACGTTGTCAAAAGATTGCCTCGTTGAACTAAAGTTGCAATCATGCATTGCTGTTGGATGACGTTTACTGCAAATCTTGCATATCCTTTTCCTCAAACAACCTTTTGAAGAATGACCCAGTTGGTAGCAAGCAAAACAACGGTTACAAGATTTTAAAAGTCACGTTTCTCAAAGAGTGATTTCTGCTTGAATGACTTACATTCGTCAAGGTCATGAGACTGCTTGCAGTAGAAACAAGATGAAGTGTTACTCTTACCCCTAGAATCGTTGTTTCCAACTTGTGTGACAAAACTAGTTGATTGAGGTTTTGTTGCAAACTGTTTACCTCTGCTGAAGCTGTTACCTCTTGGCTGTTGATTATTCTGGCAATAAGTCAATGCCTGTTTGCCGTAGGTTGGTTCGTTTGCAGACTTTGCAGCAAAGTCGATGAAGTCTACCAAGTCCTTGAACCCGATGAAACCTTGTCCATTCAAAGTAAAAGCTGTGACACGATCCCTCCATTTGCTCTGGAGATGCTGTGGAAGCTTCAACACAATACATTGCAAATGAGGAGAATGATTGAGAACCAACAAATTTGACATACTCTGCATGACATAATAGCATTTTCTGAGATAGAAACTGAACTGTTTGAGTCCGACAAAATCATCATTTTTCAACACAGGCCAAGAAAGAATCCTATTCAGATATGCAGTGGATACTTTGTTTGGATCGCCATATTCTTGTATCAAAAGATGCCTTGCGCTCTGATATCCAGAAGCCACATTCATGTATAAACATCCAGAAATTAAGTCTTTGGGCTCACCTTGCAACTGCTGGTCTAAGTAATACAACCTGTCGGCATCATTGTCCGTGTGTGGAACAATACGAGAATCAAATGCCATCATGAATGCTGCAAACTCCATTGGATCTCCTCTAAATTTGGGGACTTCGGGTTGAGGTAGAAACATAGCATTCGCCATTTGATGCTGTGTTTCAAGAAACTGATGATTTGCAAAAGAAAATGTATAATGAGGATTAGGCAAATTATCATCCTTTGAGGCATTACGAGGAATGAATGTATCACCGGGTTGATAGTCATTTGAAACAGATTGATACTCAGTTGCATTTGGATTCAAAGGATGTTCAAACTTCACATGTGATTGAGCAGCGTTATCAAAGCTATCCTCATGCTTTACATCACGAGGTACAAAATGAAAGTTCTCACCGTGATCTGGGGTGTTCAAAACCTCTTTTTCTGGAACGAGCTGCTCCTTTGGGTCCTCAAAGGCCTTCTGTCTTGCTGTAGCTTTTGCAATGTCAATGTCAAGCTGCAACTCATTAATCTTTGATTGTGTCTGAAACATTGCTCTTTCAGTAAGAAGTTCAGCGAGTTTAGCTTTTTCTTTTGTACGTGAAGATTGAGAAGAACTGGCATGAGAAGCGTTAGATTTATTTGATATTTGTGATTTGTTATCCATTGCTGAATCATAACGAGATTGAGAAAGTACTTGCTCAAATAACTCACGTTCAACATTTTGAATCCATCTCTCAGCGTTAGCACGAACAGTCTTAATACCACTCATATTGGTTTCAGCATGCTGGACAGCTGCAATCCTAGCTTCCTCAGATTCAAGAGCACTGGAATAAATCTCATTACAGGTCTCATAACTGGAACACAAAGCAGTGAAACTATGAAAACATGACTTCACAAGATGCAAATTGTCATTTTCAACCATCAAAGATTCAAGTTTATTTTTGCACTTAGTCAAGCTGGAGAGAGCACCAATAGTCTTGTTTCTTAACAAACGTAAATGTTCACTTTTACCCTTTTCTGTGCGAGTTCTCAAACGCTGGATACGTTGAGAAATGTTAAGTTCATCATGGCCGCTATCTCCCTCATTATTAAGAGAAAGTTCAAGGTTACCTTCAGCCATCTTGCATTTACTAGAAGATACAAGTCATTAGAGAAATACTGCCACAATAGTTCACAAGTAGAAAGTTGTCATTTAGAACAGCAAATGTCACTTGAACTGATGAAGTGTAATAAATGATAAACACACACTCATATGCCTTTTCACACTACATACGTTGAAAGCATTGAGATACAAGTAGACCACCATGAGTGATACGTTAGAACAATAAACACCATACGTACCTCACTGTCTGCAAATTTTTTTGAACAAATGTAGATGCAAGAACAAAGATTTCGACACTCGCATCAAGTTTATAATTGTTTATTATGTATCATCAGTATAAGCGTTTGATATGGATACTGCTGACGTCGAACTTGACACTATTTGGCGTTGAGAGGCTCGAATCGTCAGATGCGTTAAGATGTGTAGAAATACGAGGTGGATTAATGCAGAAACGTTAGAGATGGTGCAGTTAAATAGACGAAGTACAATAGATGTTGGATACAGTTGAATGCGTTGAATACGGTTGGATGTGGTTCACTACAGTTGAATGCGTTGAATTCGTTGAATGCGGTTCAAAAAACTACAATGCAATAAAAAGACATTGCATAATATTTGACTATTAATGCACATATAAACGTTAGCATTAATACACGAATGTATTATACATCCATTTTGATTACCTTCAGGTAAAAAGATAACGATATAATTACCTTAGCAATGTTTGATAAATATGCAATAAGTTGCTGCTTTACTGCATTGAAATACAACATTAACAATTATATTCTTGCAGATACATTTATAATTAGAATAATAAAGATGATAAGAATGAGAAAGTTCAACTTACATTTGTTCCTTGCTTAACGTATTCACAGACAGTGAGGTGCAGTGGGGTGTTGCTGTCATGGCGTCCTGATCTGCTCTGATCAGGGTGGTATTAAACCATGTGCTTTTTAGATGTGTCATGTGATATACAATGGTTAGAAAGAGGCTAATTTACATATTGAAATTAGATCATGCAAATTAGGTTACACAAGTTTTGTTAAGTATTTAGCGGGATTTGAACCTGGAATGTTAATGTGTGATGGATTAGAAATCCAGTGACATAACCACTAGACCATTTGGTTACCTGTTATGAAGTAGTAATTTTAGTGATGATAAATATGATGATAAATTGTACTTTAAACGTTGTTAGTGCAAATAACCATTACCAAACTTTAAACGTTGTTAGTAAAGATAACCATGATCCCAAAAATATTGAGTTTTGCAATCTTGCATTTACACATATATTTTTGTTGTGGAAAATTTCCATTTCTGAGTTAATTAACAACATATGAAATAACATGGACTACCTGCGTAATTCAAGAGGCAGTGAGACTTTGGCCCCTACCTAAACCTTTTGTCACTGAAAAGCAACATTAGCCACAATCTCAAGCAAAATTTATTACAAAGCCCGATGAGCTACAGAACCAATGTCTCTTTTGATAGAAATTTTGAATCCGTGGTGGTGAAGCAGATATCTTCTATTAAATCAAGGTCATATCATGTCATATTTACTTCTCCTCAAGGGGAATTACCTATATCCTTCCATCCTTTCAAATCAATCACTATCAGCAGATGTTCTGAAGGGTTATTTTCGAGTAAACCTAATTTTACCTAATATGATTATACAGATTGAAGATCAGAATCGTGCATAACACACTTCTACGGACGAATTGTTCAAAATTACGAAATAGCTATTTTTGTGAATTTGAATGATCCTGAACAATTTCTTTCATAAACTCCCTGTATTGAGTATTCTTGCCACATGTCAAGGTAATTAAAGAAAGAAATTCAAGATGCATGGTCAAGAAAACTAGAATAATCAATATTATTTCTTTCTCATTTAAACATCAAATAAAACAAAGTTGATCTGACATTGTCATCTGCGTGGCTTACAAAAGCTTATTTCATTGGCAGACTAATTCAAAATGCAGTTTATTAATAAGAAAGGTATGATATTCTGCGGGAGTACACCAACTTCCACTACATGTTTATGATATTGGCAATGTTTCATCTGATATTGTAAAGATACTTTAGATAAATTAATTGACCAATTTTATTTATCTACGTGAAATTCTGTTTCAAGTGGTTAAATGCATCTTCATTTCATCTCTCATGAATGTAAAGTTCGAGGAAATTATCATGTACAAAGTCCTTTATTTAAACAGAACAGTAATCTTATCAACTCAAATTGTCTTCTGGTTGGATTAATTGTTTTAAGTTTAAGAATTTGGAATCTTTTAAATTTACGAACATTTCATTAATATTTGCTTTGTCATTCTGAGTTGTTAGTTGAACCATCATCATTGAGAAAAATATTGTTTGATATTCAATGAATGTATTTGTTGCTTTTTATCCAATCTGTTTATTCCAAAATTAAGCCCTTTTAATGTGGTCATTACATATGATATAGTGACATCAATAATATTGACAACTTCATTACGTTTTTGGAGAATTAATTATATCATAATACCAATGGGTGTATCCGTCTTTCTCATTGGACTCTCTTAGTCACGTGACAGCACTTACGCCTGGCAATGTCAACCTGTGTGAGTCGCGCGATTTAAACACATCTAGATTTTAAAATTCCGGTCTCGAACTCCATCAATGCTTGTGATACTTATTTCAGTTGCATATACACATATATGGATTTACAACTTCTTAATTGCAAAGAGAGACGTTTTGGTGTAGATACTAACAGTAACAGCTTGTAATACTGTTAATTAGATAGAGATAGCTTTTACCTGGTGACTTCACTGTGGCAATAGTCTGATTATCACATCACACTATGCTTTATAAACTCTGCAACAGGAACATACCTTCAGCAGTTTATATAAAGGTTATTATAAAGTCTTGCATAAAGGTTTGTTAACTACTTAGAATTATTTTACCAAGGTGCATCTAATTTAAAAAGAAGTACCTGCATGCTTACACATCTGCTCATCTGACGTGTTTCTAATGAAATCAATGCAAGCTGATTATTAATTCTAGTCAATGTTACAACTACATGTACATTGTAACTAGGGTCATTGTTTCAAAGTTTTATATTATTTGTTTAGAAATATTATTTTACCAATAGATTAATTGATCTCTTGAAGCAAAAAATACAGTACCTCCAGACATTTTAATCATATTTTCTTTTGGTTCATGACTTATTGTAGCTATCTCTATAAGCTCACAACTTAATACTACAAGATAGACTGACTGACATGCACTAACACTGTAGATTTAACTGTATACGAACTCTTTTATTATCCAATCATTTCATAATATCTAAGGTCCTTTTCAATTCTTGCCTTAAGGTTGTATGATTTTTTTCTACAATTTGTTGCGGTGTAAGTTTTAATTAACTGTCGAGATACGCTATAGGATGGAAATAAATTTTATGATAGAGATTTCATTCTCACTATCTTCTCATGTTTGCAATATACCTGACATACATGTACATGTAATTTTGGTTAAATTTTCTATGAAGATTTGTCAAAAACCAACATTGTTTTATTTTTCAAGGGATCTGTTAGAGTATAAGTTGATTAATTCTATTTGATAACATAATTCAAAGTTCTTTGGATTCTGACATGAAGGATATTATTGGAGGATAATTCATGTTTTTCCGTTTAGATTGAATTATTAATTATTGGAACTGTTATTCAGCTGCAACGTCAGTTTTAACATTTTACATTTGTAGTGATCACTTTTTGTATTCAGTACGAATCCTCTTGATAAGAAGTTTCAGTCTTAATTTTTTAAATGTTGGAGATTATTGAATCACTAAGGGCTTTCAGTCTCTAAAAATTTTCTGGAAATGATGAAGATGACTTATGAAATTATAGTCGAGTGTTAGAATTGTCTTTCTAAAAGATTCAGGAAATGAGTTTAAAAACAGTTTCAATTGAGGTAGCTGTTAAAACATACTTCAAAGCATGTGCCCCCTTCGTTAAAATTGTGATTTATCTATTACAAGAGATGTTGTTATCTGAAATAAAGTTATTTTTATATTATGTTATATCATTAGATCTCAAATCAATCCAATAGAGATACAAGCGACAACAGTCTTTATTCTTACTGAATGTTCATAATTATTAACAACAATTAAATTTTTTTTTCAATAACCAAATGATAAGGTTTTGCATTCAAAAGTAAATTCAGCTGCCATTGCAGATATGAAAGTAGTAAAATAATTGTAGTATGACATAGATGAAAGAGAACACTTCCCCCTTGTCTTGATACTTGCAATAAAACTGTCAAGTTTAAAAACCAAAATATGTTTCAACTTGTTTGTCTTGTTATAATGTGTCACAACAAAGATTGCTAATGCTAAAAGGAAAGCCTTGCTTTTTTAGTTTGCGTCATCTTCAATATGAGATCAAAGCTTTCATGAAATTGTGTTGTCACATTGTCAGGACTAATTACAATCGGTTTTATGATGAATGACTTTACTCTTCAGGTTCTTTGTAGTTATGTTCATGTCAATAACTTTTGATTTACATTAAATTGTAAATTTAAAAAAAATAAAAAAAATTGGTACAATACATTTTAATTGATAAGATGACTGCAGCTGATTTGGGAATTTGTATTATGAAAATAACGCGAATAAGTTTTGACGATCCCTGCAATTTGATATATGTAGAGTTTAACAAATAACTAGAACATATATCATATATCAGAATGATTAAAGCAATCAGTTTGTACATCATTTAAAATTAAGGACTTAAGGAAATTAATGACCAGGGCAATGCAATAGACAAGGTGACTTCAGCAGATTTGAGAGTTTGTATGACCAATATTACATATCAGTGTTGAAAGAATCTCAAAAAGAACATAGCACGCATGAATTTTAATGATACCAGCAAATTGATATATTTGATATATGTAGAAATAGGGAGTATAACACATAACTTAAACATAAATGATGTACCAGACTGATTAAAGCAATTAGTTTGAACATTTTGAATCATGGACTTAATCATTCTCAATGAATTGACGTTTACAGGCTCTTAAAAATCGATTTACATTATTAAGATAAGATAAAATAAGATAATCTTTATTGTCCCAAAAGGGAAATTTGTTTTGTATAATTACAATTCCTCCAGGAATGTGATGACAACTAATTACATAATATTCAAAACAATTCATATCAAAAATAATTCATATTATAGATGATGAGTTGGAAACAAATCCTTCAGCTCAGTCTATAACAGTGTACTCTGTAACTTCTGAGAGGTTTACATTGACTTAAATCATGATATACTAGACAAGTCAATTTTCTCCCTAATGAACTGAACTGAACTGACATCCATGTTTAACATTTGATGGTCTAACGATTCATTATGAACCCTTTTATTTGATATTTTAGTTGATGAAGGGGAAATTTGAGTTCCGCGTATTGAAAACGTGAAGAGACAAGTTTAGCTAGTGTAATTATGAAATGTATTATCGTTATTAACACCTATTAACTCCTATTAACCAATGTAGATGACGCATTAATTCCAAAAGGTTATTCAGCCTACACACTTATATTGATATCAACCAGTTCAGTTCAACGCGTAAAAGGCTTTCATCATGATGAGAACGAATTCTCATCGGCTTATTTGAAAAGACTCTGTATAAATAATGTAACCTCGATCTGGCCTCGGACTAAATTTTTGTCATGTTCTCTTGCCTGACTTTGAGAGGTTTCATTGTTTCATTTTCTATATTGTATGTTATATACCCGTAGATATCATAAGATACCTCACGATATAAAATCGTTTTTGGAAATAAATTTACCGTTTTTTTCTGAAAGTTACCAAAGTGCATCTTGTTGAATTTTTTATGTCATTACACCAATCAACTGTAAACAGTTCATGCGTCACATAATAACTTTGTCGATCAGTTCCATGATTGTATATCCAAACCTTAAATGAAACATTAAGAACATTGAGAGGTATAGTAAGGTTATCAGTCCAGTATAAAACAAAATTCCCACATTAAAATATCACCATAAAGCAACATTCTATAACATAATGCTGCTTGTTATTTTAATACCACTGAAATGTCAAAGTATTAAATGTCTTCAAGTTACTAAAACATTTTTTATTAAGATATGAGTAAATATTTGAGGAATTTGAACTAACCTTCTTTAGCTATCATTTATCAATTTTGCTTTTTAAAATAATTAAAGTGGCCTTAAGATTATATCTTAAAATACATTGTGCATGTATTACTCTGATCAAACAGATCCATCTCATTATCTGCTCTTTTTTATATTCATAATGTAGATTATTCTTTTGATTAATAGATAGTGAAATTGTGAATAATACATGACTGAAAGGACATTATTTGAAAGCTTTTATGATTGTTTTCATACAAAAGATATAATGGAATCAATTCATGATGCAATAACGTCTTTGGGAGGCATTTAGAAGCTGGCTTGATGAAGCAGAACAAGTTGTTATGGATAACCAACTTCTTTCGGTGTAGATACTAACACCATTATCAAGCAAGTGATAATCACTAAATCAATAAAGAACTTTATTTTTACCACCGTAATATTCACATATACCTTTTTGAAAGTGTTAAACGACGTAATCAAAATTGACTTTAAAACTCGAAAAAAAATTGTTATAAGGAACATACGTTTGATATCTTTCATAATCTCTGTTATGAATTAAATTTTATGTGGAACTAAGGACCTGTTACATAGAGTCAAAAGAGTTTCATTGCATTTTGTTTTAAGTTTTCTTTTATAATTAAAACTTACCTCAAATTTCAAAATACGAATTTATAAGAAAGCATTTTCAGTAAGATAAGTTTAACTTTCAAAGACTTAGACTTGTGATTAAAAAGTATAAAATATGTATATTCATTCTATACTGTCAATCCGAAAAAAGAAAAAAGTAACTGAAATTTAACTGAAACAAAGGAACTAAAACTAAAAAAAAACCTATGAAAGGTAATATATCTCTATAATTATTTCATTTGGAAAACCTTTTATTGTCATTTCATGAAATGACAAACCGAATTTCCCGACATTGAAAAGAAGTTCTGGTCAATCCTTTACAAAGGAAGACAACTGAAACTACTTCTGGACCACATTCTAATGGGAGAGGAAAAAAACCAGAATCAATTGAAGCACTGGAATGGTTTTCAAATCAACACTAGTGAATTCATTAATTGATTGCATCAGACGAGGGCCGTTCAAGAGCAATTGATAAAGCTGTCTCTAATTGGTCGCCTACACACAAAAACAATTAGGGAATTGGTCTTAAAGGGACAGTCCTATCGGGTATTCTTTTTAAAGCAAAATGACGCAGCACTTGATGCATTCTTTTCTTTGTCAAATTGTTATATTTGGAAAAACTAAAACTTTTCTTTCACTAACATAGTATGACTTTTGAAAGTACGTAGTACTAGTACGAAATAATCATGTAATAATCATATAGAAGTATAAACATGACTACTCTTAATTTTTGTTTCCACAAAAATAACCTCGATAGGACTTTTCCTTTAAGAACCAATTCAATACACTCTGGCAATTACACATTGATAACAGACCTTGAATTTGAAAACAGCAATAATTGGAATTATCTGTAACCTAATGCGTTGATATCGTTCTCAAATCGACACAAAAGTAAGCAATAACTTCATTTGAGCCCATTTTATCAGAGGACTGAAGAGAAATAACAATCATGTAGATGAGAATTAGCAAGTCTAACATTGTTATTTACTGGATCTTGTTTATTAAAACGAAACTCGTATGAATTTTCTAAACATATTGTATATTTTTCTAACAATAGTTGTTTTATAGACAGACAGACAGAATTTATTAATTTTTCAAGGCTTCTGGCCCAAACAACATACATTTAAAGGTTGGACATCGCATGCTTCTATTGTTTTTAATAAACATGTTTACAATGTTTATTGCAGTTGTTTAAGCTTATATTGATGAATTGTTAATTTATGGCAGACAGAACATTTCATTATTGTTGATGTGGAAATAGTGACAAAGATGTTAATGAAGTAGTGAAATAATATTGATATCAATAATTTCGAATTTGTGTGTGTAACTTTAAGGCAGAAAAGCTATGTATGTATTCTATAACAATTATTGTCAAAATGATTTTTGGGCGAAACGTAAGGGGAAAGCTCATCATCTCGTATGTTGATGTTGCTTAGAATTTTCGTTTATCACATACAGAAATTCTGTCAATTCATTTATTCGCAATGACTTTCTACAAACCAAGACTACATTGTGGCTATATTGGTATACACATTTTTTACACAAGTTGATAATGAATAGAAAATGAATCAAAATAAAACTCAATACTGAAAGGAAAAAATTAGATTACAAACATTATAAAAAGTACATAACGCATCTCTCTCGATCCATAAGAAACAGGAACTTAAAAAGTAATGTTCTTTTTCAAGAAACAGGAAGCTATTACAAGCGTTACAAAGCAACAAGCTATGTGGTCCACTAGTTCATGGAATCATTGCACGTCGTCACAATCCATTTGCTTATTAATCTTATCAAATCGTTTCATGCAAAATTACTTCCTTGTACAGATAATTGTACACGAAAGTTTCAGCATTATACTAAACAAGTTTTGAAGATTGAATTGAATGCATTCTCTTGTCATGCATTTGTCCTATATAAATAGCTTCCTGTTTGTCGTTTGTGTGTCAAAGGGTCAAATTTTATAAAATTAATAAGTAATGTTGTGTCGGCAAAGACCGACTACAACATGGAGAAGTTTGATAATAACAGCTTCCTGTGTTGAATTATTCAAGCAATCGGTTTGGTCGAAACCTGGTCGCGTGACAGTCTACAGAAAGTGATATTGACTTGACCCAGAGTCCGACTTAAGTGATATTTTTTTGAATTACTTAAAAAAGACCCGATGACGTTAATCCGTTGTTGTATTGACGTCTTGACGCCACTAGCGCGTCCTTGCTTACAATCCAGCTAAAATGCTATTCAAGACTCTCTTATTTATGTTCTCTTTTCGGTTGTAAACGGGGTTATAAAGAATCAGTTATGGTCTATAAACGTATGATATAAACCTTATTCAAAGGATGATTTAGATTGGTTTCATTTCAGTTAAACGGTGTTGCTATCTCTACTTGTTTTTAAGGTTGCGAAGTTGGTTGAAAACTTACGTACATGCTTCAAGGAATCACCTTACAGCCGATTGTATTGAGAGCCTTTTCAAAGGTTCTAAAGCACATCCTGAATGATTCATCAGATTCACAGTTATCTAACCTTATCAACCATGTTTTATACATGTTATATAACAATTAACAAGATTTTTGTCAAAGCTTTGATAGACCTGGAAACCTCTTGGGCCAATACTCCATCAATCGGTAATGGATGTTCAGGCCAGGGCTTACACGACTGATGCTGCCATGTTGTGATTCGTTGTGGAATATAAAGTAAAAAACAAATCTTGTGCTCTCTTTGAATGTATACAAAAAGAAATAGTTTGAAGTGTGAAAATACAGTGATTTCATTCAAGACCCTTTGTGATCAGTTATTATTTTAATGTGGATATGCTCATTTTCAACACGGGATAAATAATACATTCAAGGGAGCACTGAAGAACTCTTGATCATAAAATACCTATCTCCTATGAAGTGAGCATTGTTATAAAGACGTATGATGTCATTTAATATGACCCTTTCTATGAAGATGAAACGTTTTAGGGTTAGAGAGGGAGTCTTAGGGGGTTGAAACGAAATTCAAGAGGACGCAGTGTTTCATTCAAATCCAGATCTATTAAAATGTTACCCTCCAAAACATATGTAAAATAAGTATGAAATAATCATGTTAAAATCATATAAAGGTATAAACCGCGAAGTATTATTAAAATTTGTTTCCACAAAAAAATTACCTCATAGGATTGTTTCCATAACTGGCATCCATAACTGTCAAATGCTTTTGGGCGGTATTATAGCAATTCGACTACAAAGTGAAATGTGAATTTGAATAAATGATCTTTTTAACTTAATTGATTTTTGGTAAAATTGAATCGCATTTCAATTACAACTGGGAAATGTTGATTGAAAAACTAAAATATTTCTAAATATCTATGACTTCCTCCAAGACAATGTCCTTGAATAACTTTAAGAGTGTTTGATGATATTTGTAATACAATGCAGATGTTGTACGTTGTGAAAAAGAAAGTGCTTTGACTTTTATTAAGTAAACAACTATTTACGTAAAGCACCAGGTTAAGGTCTTTTATCTCAAATGGACATTCTTTTGCAGTAACAATTTACTTTTCAGAGGTATACACAATAACGGTTGACATTAATAATTGCACCAATATGTCGTTAACTGGAGTACTGTGCATAGTTTATGCATTAATAGATGTGAGCAACCGAAATAGTATATATTTTCTTTAGTTTTTACATTTAAGTCGGGAACTAGGTTAAGAAAATCAATTGAATTATCACGAACCATTAGTAGTATTACCTAAAGCTACATGAACCAACCATCATGTTACAAGATGAAATCATTTAAAGGAGCGCCTCCATCAAATGATTAATAACTATCGACAAATAAGCTATCTTCTTTGAATCAGTAAAAAGTATCACTGTGCAATCTTACTAAACACTTGCTTTGAAATTATTTACGTTTTTGTAAATGATAATCTGTGTCATATACAATGATGTCGAAATTCGATAATGAAATATCAAAAGTACGTCGAAAATGTGAAAAAATATGAAATCATTAAATTAAATCTTTTAAAAAGTATGCTATGGACATGTTGTTATGTATAAGATAATCCGGTTAAGAGATTTTTCTTTTGAAACTGAACAAAAATTCTCTCATGCACATAATATTAACAACACTTTTGATTGATATTTAAGGTAAACTGCGAAAGTCAATTAATGTACATAGAATAATAAGCTACAGATAAACATATATTTACTAAAATGAAAATATGCTTATAAGTAGGATTGATTGGTTTCAAGTATGTAGAAATTACATTATTTACCCCTCATATTATAATAGAACATTTTTTAACAACATATCCTGAATACATATCTTTGAATCCTATTTGAAGGAAAATCTAATGACAGACCGTGTGAGAACATCCTTCAAAAATAGAAATAAAATACCCATGTGGATTCATTAAATTTTCAATTGTCCTAAGATCGGTATACTTTCGTTATCAGTCAGATGCAACATTTGTAAATCCAGGATAACAAATAGCTATAGCATAAGTAGAATATTTCAATATCAATATTGGCGGAATTTCGAAAAAGCTACTTTATTCAGCAACGGATAGATGAACATATGCCAAGAACAAAAACTTCAAAGTCTTTTTTTTTTTTAAATCTTCAGTATTGCCTTTGTTTTATCTACCAAAGTTGTATTTGCCTTAATTGCGAAGAGAAAGCTAAAATAATTACAGAAATAAATCATCTTTTGCAATAGGTTTCTGTTAAAAGGCTGTGGCATTAGCTAAAGGAACGAATGTGAATGAGGTCAATATCTACTTTGAAAAAAAATCCATTGAGTATAAACTTAATATTTTTAAATTTTTAAATTACGTTGACATTTATAGAAGTTATTATAGTCTATCCTTAAACCCGGACCTCCCTATTTGTCACATAGTTAAGTCTCAAAGAGACAACGTGTGACAACGTGTGACAAAAGCTAATATCTAGCCTCTTAACAGTTTTTGTAATTATTTTTGTAGCATCATAACAGATTTTTAAAATCCTGTCACAGCCTCATTGTGTTACGGAAGTAGCTGATTGTGACTTTTTCAATCATTACTAGTGCAAGATCTTATATAACTGTATTTTTGCCAATTATGATTCAGTTGTGAAATGTAAATATATTCAAATATCAAATATTGTGATGGTATGATGTATGTTATCGAAACGTCAGCGTGACAAAAGATCATCACTTAATGATCTAAACTTACATGGTCTAGAATAACATTTGAAATTTATTATTCGTGGATAAAGTAACCATTTTAACCGCCAAGCAAAAGGCATAACCCACCACAGTTGGTTTAACTTTTCTTAAAATCTAAGAGACATGAGATGTATTAATTTATTGCATGATAATCTTTACATGTTTGCACTAGTTTGAATAAATATTGTTTGATATCTTGGCTTAAAGGGGCAGTAGCACGTCTTAGGGGGAATATAAGGTGATATCAGGAAAATGAAAATAAATGGTTCCAATTGAAAGACAATGAAGTAAACTACATTATGCAGAAATAAATCAAATATATAATGTAAAATTCAACCATGCGATTCCTTCTTCATGAATTAAAGGTGTTCACATAAAAATGGCCGCCAATGGACTTTTTGTTAATTTTTATAATTTGTCCACAAACTATGGGTGATGTTTGTGCTTTGTGTTTGTGTAATGTGATTTTTGACACTATCACGATTATACATTTAGAATTAACTTACAATTATCAGTGAAAAATTGAAAATATAAAATTTTCAAAACGAGTGCTACTGCCCCTTTGAAGTAGGCAGGGGTAAGAAATAGGATTTACACTACCATGACCCCTACCATGTTTAAAATGTTATCAAAATGTTAAAAAATAGGCAAGCTGATTGATTTTGACATAGAATATATGTACTTTGCTAATAAGATTAGATTAAGAACATTTTAGAGAATAAAATTTAATTTTTTGAAAAAAAAAGTAAAAACACTTTAGAGTATTCTTCATACGGTGATTTCATTCTTGTTCTTGTCAGTTTGAATATTGGACATCAAAAACTCGAAATATTTGTAATTGAAAATCTTACAGATGATATATTCAACTGAAATGTGTACTCATTTCGCCTGTAAGCAGGTTGCAGTAGTAGATTGTCACTGAAATGGTCCTCCATTCCAACAATTCAATTCAATTTAATTTATCTTGCATCCTTTACAAAAACAGGCACATGTATCGTTTCCAGTTTTTTCACAATTCTGAGTCATGATTTCTTTGTTGAGCAGTAATGTGTTCAGTGTTTTGGTTTTTACTTTCCTTTGAACAATGAAATGAGTCCCCTCAGACTGATCAAAAACATAAATTATTCTCGTTAAGGTGTTTAGGTCTCATCAAAGTGGCGAGTTTTATCATCACACCAGTTCATAGACGATTCAAGGTGTTTTTAGTTAGAGAATAATATGAAAACCCTCTAAAACTATGAATTAGAAGTTTTGATAACAATTCTCTTGAGAGCCACCAAATGGTGAAACAAAATTAGGAACTGAGCAGTATTTAGTTGTTACCTTCTGCGACTTAACGTGGTAAAATTTCATACAATTTGGTATCATTGCCATATTGGATGCTTCAATTTATCTTAACCTTTTTGATTTTGAAGAGTTTCTGATCTTCATGTATTTATAAGTGTAACCTATCAACTTTCAATATTAAAAAAATAGAGCCATTGGCTCTGTAGCTCATCAGGCTTCATCATCAATTATGCTGTAGAGTGTGGCCAATGTGATTCCCCCTTTGTAGAGGCCACAGGGTCATAAATCATACAATTAAGTATAAAGGCGACAAGTTTCAGTTTTCTAGGCCTTATACTTCAGGAGAAGAAGATGGCAACAGGGTCACAAAAGCTTCAATTTATAATCCTCACTAGTCAAGGAGTCTGTACACAAAGTCTCAGCTTTCTAGGCCTCATGGTTCTAGAGAAGAAGATGAAAATAGGTTTTTAGGGTGTGGCCCGTGGCCCTTATTAGGGGTCATGGGGCCACCAAAGCTACAATTTATAATCCTCACTAGTCAAGGAGTCTGTACACAAAGTTTCAGCTTTCTAGGACTTATGGTTCTGGAGAAGAAGATGAAAATAGGTTTTTAAGGTGTGGCCCCTGTGGCCCTTATTAGGGGTCACAGGGCCACCAAAGCTACAATTTATTATCCTCACTAGCCAAGGAGTCTGTACACAAAGTTTCAGCTTTCTAGGCCTCATAGTTCTGGAGAAGAAGATGAAAATAGGTTTTTAGGGCATGGCCCCTGTGGCCCTTATTAGGGGTCACAGGGCCACAAAAGCTAAAATTTATAATCCTCACTAGCCAAGGAGTCTGTACACAAAGTTTCAGCTTTCTAGGCCTCATGGTTCTGGAGAAGAAGATGAAAATAGGTTTTTAGGGCATGGCCCCTGTGGCCTTTATTAGGGGTCATGGGGCCACCAAAGCTACAATTTATAATCCTCACTAGCCAAGGAGTCTGTACACAAAGTTTCAGCTTTCTAGGCCTTATGGTTCTTGAGAAGAAGATGAAAATAGGTTTTTAGGGCATGGCCCCTGTGGCCCTTATTAGGGGTTATGGGGCCACCAAATCTACCATTTATAATCCTCACTAGCCAAAGAGTCTGTACACAAAGTTTCAGCTTTCTAGGCCTTATGGTTCTGGAGAAGAAGTCGAAATTCCACAAAGTTTACGGACGGACGGACGGACGGAAGGACGCCGGACACCATGCCATGCCATAAGCCCATCGGGCCTTACAGGCCAGATGAGCTAAAAATATAAAATATATTATATGTCCATATCAGTGATTACGTTGTACTTGTTGTTTATTGATGCATTCTTTAACCTTTATGATAGCCAATTAATTGTCTTTGTCACATCGTATTTATGTTGTTCGTTGATTAAATTGTTTCTTAAATTCTAAAATGTTAAATGTGAAGAAGAAATTGCAATTTTGGATGAGAAGGTTAACAGTTTTTGCTAGTTTTATTTCAGATTGTTTTCAGTCTGTTAATGCATTTTGGGATCTCGAAACATTAATTGTTCCAGTCAAATGTGGTGCTCGATGATTTTAAATGCTGTTTGATGTTCATATTTATGAAATTCGTGATGAACTGCCTGAAAATATTTTAGTACAAGCACCAAAGTTCATATCTTTTTATCTGTAATGATTGAGTTAAAGAAAAGTGCCGACTATTTCTAAAAAAGTATATGTCTGTGGCGGGGAAGTAAGTGTCATCTCCGGGTTAAATCATGCAATTTGATGACACTATAGAGAGGTCAAAACTTTTTTGGAAAACTAAATAAAGCAGGATGTATGACTGTTTTAATTGTATTTCAATATTTATAAAATAGATACTATATTTAGGGTATGAGTGTCATGATATTCTTTGTTTACGTCACGAGTGTCTAAATATCAGTATTTCCAGAGCAAGCGATATATTGATATTTAGTCACAAGCATCATTAACATAGTATGTCATCGGCAAAAATTTGATATTCTGTTTATTACAGAATTTGTGAAATAAAAAAATTATGCTCAAATCTTCTTCATAGCATAGGCCTCTTTGGAATACAACGTCATTGGCAAACCATGACTTTAAACCATTGTTTATAACTGCTAAAAATGTTATGATATAAAGAATATCAAGCCCGATATAACTGCCTTCGTACATGTAGGTAATAATAAATCATTAAAGAGAGAACATTATTCCTATTCTTGTTGATAATCAAAAAAAATAACATCCGTAAATTATATTTGAATATTTTATAAACGGCTCAGTTAGAATGATCATTTTGTTCACAAATTTAAAATTTAAGTTTTACAAAGATGACCCTAAGTTTGTTTGAAAACAACCATATAAAAGATGCCTTTTATTTTTGAATTATTTCAATTTCTGTTTTTGTAAATATATAACTACACAACAATGCTAATTATGTGATAAGTAACTGAAAACGTACATGTACGTAAGCAAAAACCAAATGTTTAAATTTTTTTCCAAATGTTGTAAAAGGCGTCAGTTTTTTGTCATAATTTTAAGTTTATGGACAAAATCGATGAACATTGTATAAAAAAGTTAAAGGCATGAAACACGGTCCCTACACTAACATGCAGTTTTCAATTTACCGACACTTATTCAATAAATGTCAATCTTCGAGTAAACATAATATGATAAACGTGTCCATTTTGGATAATCTTTAGATAATATTTTGCTCATTTCCATATCAGAAACAGTTAAGATCTACAGGCTTCTTTGATGTGACAGGCTATTCCTCAATTCATATTTAGAAAATGACATTGATATGATCCGTTCCAATTTTCAGTTTAATCGATATAAATAGAATTTGTTTGGAATAGAAATTGACATGATGTACCATTGTATGTCTTAAGTTGATGCCATATCTTAAACATTGATAATATATTTGAAAAATCGTCATAAAAGGAATATCTTGCTTTACTTATCAGCAATAAAGTCTGTCGAGGTGTATGATACATGTACTTGCAGGTCTGTGTAACCATTTTGGCGAACAAGTTGTGATCAAGTGAAATCCAAAGCGCCTTTGAGCAGCGCTCACTGAGCTGGATATGCGCTATACAAATATTATCCGTGTTTAATAATTCCCTTCGTTCTAGTCTTTACTGTTCTTATAAAGCACATTTTACCATAAAATACAAATAACATAGAACTTACTAATGGAGACATTTTAATATATATGGCACTCGTGGTACCACGTTTGTTGCGTTTGATACATTAGTTAGAATCTCTGGATGCATGAAGTTTTGGTACAGAAAGAAACAACTGGATTATTCAAGACAATGAAGTAATAAATCTAACTGTTCATCTACCCATAAACATGGCCTTTTCGTACCTATGTAACCAATAGGGAAGTACTTAAAATAAATGAGACAAATGACATATAATTTTCCAAAGAAAGAGTTTTACAAGGTATTGAGCGGCCCTCTTTGTTTTCATTTCTATAACTGTTATCGTTTGAAGGGTTAAGAGAAAACATATTGATCTAGCCCCTTGGCGACTTTGATCCATTTTCATCTCTCTTATTTCTCCCTTTTCTTATGTGATCGTTGGATTTGTTTCCTCGTGTTTAATTTCAAAGGATAAGAACTGCAAGTTCATGCAAACATATATTTCCTTTTGATTGATATTTGCTTAGTTCATCAAAGTATATCAGGAAACAGGAAATACTTCATTTTATAATTCCTGGTTTCTTACAAATTATTAGTTCTTCATATTCAAGTATCAATTAAGTATCCTGATAAATTTATACAGTCAGTCAAAAGGACAAATAGACAAATAGATTGATTGGTTAAAGACAACAATAAGTAAAGGCAACGATAGAATAACTAATCAGCCACAGCCATTTATGATAAATAGAATGACACTCGTTTCTTCAAGGGTTTTTCTCTTTGATTGTCTTCCTTTAGCTATTTCAATTAGTAATTGTGCCCTTTTAGAGACTTTATTAGGATTAATGTCTGCAATTAAAAAGGTTTTTTTAACGAACACAGGTAAGAGCAATGATTCATTCAGTATAATATCATGAAATTGTCTTTAAACGTAACCAATTCATAAAACCATATATAACTGAATCATAATTCAGTAAATGGGAAGAGTTATTTAATTTTTCAAAATTTCAAATAATAATGTAATGTAAGATTATCATTCCATTTTGTAGTATTGTTATGTTTTTTAATTTTCTTTGTATGTAATCTCAATGTTTCAAAACTGAAGACTATGATATTGAAAATGATATTAACAGTATTAAAGATAACAGACTTTTGCATATCAATGCTAAATGTTATTGTGTTCGAATATAAAAAAATAAATCCGATGAATAAATTATTTATTTATGGATTACACACTTTGATATTCAAAACTTAACTTACTTTATAGAAACTATAGACACGAAAACAACGAGGGCGTTAATTCTGGTGTCAGAATAAATTTGGACAAAATCATGTGAACCATTATTAATTGCTATAAGTTTCAATAGAGTTATATTCATCTTAAAAGGTTGAGGGGTAATATTTCACTTAGGTCGGCAGTCACGGAACAATCTTCTTCTGGTGGTCAAGGTTTCACTCAATGCTCCTGCTCTGGCCCAAAGAGATGTCAGACAAACCGATGCAAATGTTTTAATCAAAGCTATTGTGCAATTCCAGATGTCACAATAGCCTTAACTGTTGTAAAAAATAAAGCTGTGTTGTTTTGTAATGTTTTGTCAAAGTGCCTTCATTAAAGAGAGTGTTTTTTAAAATAAATCTGTTGTTCGTACTTATGGTTAGTAATTACATGTAATTACTGGCCTCCATTTTCCTATAAATTTTAGTAAATACACGTATTTACTGATTTATTAGATTTACTGTAACATATACAACTGTACTGTATATACTTTTTTAGATATAGAACCAGTTCTTATAGAAAGAAAAATATATTTAAACTAAGTGAATAAATCATAGGATGGCTTGAGCAAAAAATCGCGTTTATAAAGACTTCCCATAGTCTATTTATTTAAAAGAAAAAATAGCTTGTTTAAACATTTAAAAATGATATTGCTTTACATTTAAAGCATATGTTATGAATAAGTTAGGATAAATTTGGATTATCTGTGTTTCAGTCTTGAAGTCGTGGTCGCTTTTCGCAATATGTTACCAGTTTATATTGATAATATGATTAATCTCACTTGAATAATGTCCTGCTTAAAAATAGGGCCATAATTGTCATAATATTTGCTCCAAACAAATTAAATTTGAGTTATGTTTAAGATTAATGAATTTAGGTTCTATTCTATTTGAGTATTGTATTTGTTGAAAACATCTTATGAAAACGAAGTTGAGAAAGGAGATTTGAAACAAACAAACTTACTTATAATTATCGAAGTTATGTGACATGACTTTTTTCTGATGCAGATCAAAACAAGTTCTTGTTACAGCTGCTTATTTTAAAGACACATTTTGTTTTTGTATGCTTCAAACATGGCGATTCTCCCCGTCAGAAGCGCGTTGTCGTGATAATGATATCTTTTGCTAAAAAGTAAAGTATAGGTTACCGATACCATATTGAACAGAAGTAGTGGTATCAAGACATCTTGTAATTAATTCCCTCACAAAGCGCTCTCATCCAAATATTTACTTGCTCAAATATCCATATTGATATAATGAGATGTTAACTTAAGGATGAAATAAATGATGCATGAAACAGCTGAATCTTTCGAAAAATTAATAATAATAATTAATAAATTAAGTTAATATTTTAAACGCCTTTAGTAACGGGAAGAGACATAGGAATCAACATGATACAATGCATAGACATTAATTTAAGAAATAACAACAAAACTGTATATTTTTTTACATATGACTTGGCAGTGCAAAATCACTGCCATCGTGAGTTGAATGAACCGATCAAACAATTTTACTCACAGGTACCAAAGGCAGTTCACGTCATTTGGTTAAAACATCCATTTATCAATCTTCAGTTTTCTTTACTTTAGGCTTGGGTAGTTTGAATTAGAGACTGCACAGCCTGTCCTCTAGTTTTTGCTCTCCGCTAATGTTCGTTGTTTTGAACAACGCAAGCTGCCATTACAACTCAGCCGAAGGGAAGCAACTCTTGTATTTAAAACTTTTGAGTTGTGACTAAATAACTGAAACGGTATTAAAATACATTTATAAGGAGGAATTATATTTTGTCAAATTACTGTCGTAGTCATTACACGGTTCATTTGCATATATATCAATGCGGGCATCTTTTAATACAATGTCAACTATAAAAATAGTAATTCAAGCATTATTCAAAAAAAAAAAAAAAATGACATTGTATGATAAAGACGGCTCGCAAAATAAAATGGTTATTCCTAATGCAGGATATTTACGATCCCAAAACACACTCTAATAACCTCTATATATAAGAAAGAGAAGAACCTCTCCCTCGGGCCCTTTGTCAAAGCCCTTCCGCTTGGTCGCCACCATTCTTTGATGGAGAGCCCTCGTGAGAGGGCCTTCTCTCCTTCTCATTGATTCTAATAATCTTTCTTTCGCTTATTCCAAATTCTCATATTTTCCACCTTATGATGATAAAAAATAAGATGAAGATCTTTAAAGATTTTTGAAAGTAAGATAAAGATCCCTTTGTCGTTTTTGAAAGTTGCTGTAAATTACTTAACAAATTTTAAAGCAAATCCAAAGATCTTAATCGTTCGTTTCGTTCAACCTTCAATTGAACATAAAATATGTCTTTATACTTTGATTTACATTACGTGTATAAAAGGTCGTTTGTGTTCCTTCCCTATAAATTAGCCCTTCTTCTTTAATGTTTGATACAATATATACGATAAGTATCAAATAATCAATGTCACGATAATTCAAGAAAATTTCAATCAAAGCAAAAGACAAAATAAAAGAAAGAAACATTTTCTACTTTGAAAATGTCCTCCTTCTCTTGTTTGTGGTAAACGAATTGAAAGACGTTTATACTACACTAATCGGAAATAGATTCTTCTATATAAAGAACTAATTTATCATTGTTTGGCGAGAACTTAATTATCCTCTTTGTACCGTGTTGAAGACTTACAAACGGATAATGATTGTTCGTAATTAAGGGTCCAGAGGTATTAAAGAACATTACTTCAAAGAAAAGAACTAACAAGATTCTTGTTGTTTGAAATTTGAAAAGATTACCCACAGACATAATAGTGTTAAGATAAGCTTGCATGCTCAAACCAACGCATTTGCATCAGAAAATTACGAAATATAAATATATATATAAACTATATAATAAAGCTATATAAAACGTCCCCGAAAGAATAAAACAATTATTAAAGACGAAATAACTTTTATTACCTACGAGGGCAGTCATACCGAGGTTCATATTTTCATATGTTGCCCTAGGGCAAAATATATCTTTTGTATTGTGACGTCATGTTCTAAACAATGCTTTGACGTCACGGTTCACCTATGACGCCACAATCTATACTGGCCGGCGGCGGCTATTCCGCCTATGGTTAGAAGTTATTGGTTATATTGGTGCGGAATGACTACGACACTCATGCCCAACTATCAGTATATCCCTCGCTCACTCTCGGGAAATACTAACATTTAGCCATTCGTGTCGTAGGCATACTATGTCATGGACACTCATATACTATCCTCTATATCTTTTTTCGGGTAAACGAACATGATCCATTCAATAATTCTAAATTCAATACTGGGAAGTCCATAGGCTTATATAATAGAACCGAGTAGACAGGTGGCACATCGATAGGAACACATATACATTTAATGTAAGTTTGTAGTAAGTTTGCAAACTGATTGACATTCCCCTTTAGCTCTTCTCATCAGTGAATTACATAATTAGAAATGAACAGATTTGAAAGCTCATCTTTTGATGAAAAAGATTATCAATAAACTAACTGTATAAAGAGTGTTCATAGAGTAAGAAACGTCTTTGTTCCTGTGGCTTTGAACACAAAAACGTCATTGATGACGCTATAACAAATTAAAATGAAATATTATTGTTTAATTAGACCTAGCATGTGAATATATCCTTTCCATCTTGCCACGTACAACAAATATAATTCTCTATGTATAATTTCATAAAATACATTTTTCATACCAAATTTGTATACGATATGTATTCAGATGATATAACTATGTCTTGTATTGCTAACCTTAACATTTACTTGAAACATATCGTAAATGATTCTCGATTCTGTTGATGCTTTGAAACACTATTTCAATAAAACAATTCGAAACCTTAAGCTTCGAATTTGAAACTAATAAAAAAGACAATTTCGACAAAAAGAATATTTCGTTCAAGCATCGCTGAATGTAAATCATCTTGACAGTTTGCAGGAGCAAGGGTTAGTCGATCGAATTTAAGGTTAAATAATGTGATGAGCTGAAAATTAATCAAATCATGCGTTTGACAACTTAATACCTCTCTTTTTAGAATTTTCATATTTTATTAAATTCATATTAAATTATATCCTTCTTGTGCGCGAACCCTGCAACAAAACTTCAAAACAAGTCCAACAGTGACAGTGACTCAATATCCCAAAACACTAAGTTTAACATGTCCATATGTTAAATGTGTGTTTGTTATTTGTTATCCTTAATTCCATATTGACAGTGTAAAAGGCACTGACTGCTGTAGCGACAAATTACAAAAATGGGTTTATACAGGATTGTATTTGCGTAGTAACACTATCACGTATCAGTCTCAATGCAGATATTTAAGTTTCTTGTCCGTTCTTGGCATTGTTCAACTTTTTACTAACATTTTTGTAAAAAAACACAATTGGCTGAAAGTAGATAAAAAAAGTCAATATCTTTCAATATTTCTATAAATGTGCCAGCAATGATAGTTCTATTGGAAATGAGACCAGAAACAAAGTTTAAAATCAGCTTTTCTGAAGTAAATTTCTGATGGAATGAGTCCTTTATAAATGTTGATGAGCACATTTCATTCTAATTGTTCCCTTGCACTTTATTGAGAGTCAATATTTTGATAATTAATAGCATGAATTGGGAATTGGGTGTTTGATGAGACTAATAATAGTTATGTTAAAATTTACTGCTGGATCTAAAACACTGTCATTACTGACGATCACCCATCACTAATACGAGTACCGAGATATAAGCACACGGTTGTTACCTTAATTCTTAAGCACACATTTCACAGGCGTTGAATACAGAATAAATCTCAATCTGCACAGGGGTAGATATTACTTTTGTATGAAAAAGGACAATTAAAATATTATCATAAAGTTAAGTAGTAATAAGTAACCTTAAATTTAAGTAAATACACATATTTCCTAGAAATATGTATTAGATACGTGTATTTATACTGAGTGAAGCAGTAATTACACGTATTTACTAAAAGTGTTAGTGAGTAAGTGTAATTACTGATTACTCAAATTTACTTAACCATATATAATACCATATATTCAATTTACTGATAAACTAGACAACATATTTCATGTTAAGCAAATCTTTTAATAATGTCTTTATGACCTAATACTAATATTTTACATTGAAGCTTTTTGGTCTGCTAAACTTGACAATATAGAAACACTAAAATGTTTGGAACACAAATATTTGCTTGAGAGATCCACATTCAGAATGAAGTGATTTTCAATAAAAGTATTTCTACTGCATTCATTTCAGTGTGTCTTTTGAAAATAATTTGCGACCAACTTAGAGAAAATCGGACCAAAATTCATTTGATAGGAGACAATTCACCAAAATTACCGAAAAGGCAGCGTCGGCGTGTCGAATCAAGTGTTGGCATCTCACAATTGCGTTTCCTTAATATACGTTTGAATGCCGTCCTCGTTGACTACAACTAGATGGTTTTATTTCGAATCAGGTTGCCGCCAAAGTTTATACCCATCGGACGCAATTCGGTAACTGAGACGAGACAATACTATTATATATTTTCCTAAACGTTTTGACTAATTCTACTGTGATTGACTAATTGACTTCAATGTAATTAAGATTAAAGATTAAAGATTCAAGATTCAAGATGCTTATTTGTAGAAAGGCCAAAGACCCAAAGTACACATGAGATTACAGAAAATGATTACAGAGTTACCTTTTTTGTTTTATACACTCAAGTACATATTTAAGGAATTTTGCAATATTTAGAAAAAATATGTAATCCTTCGAAAGACATAAGTTTAAAACAGTATCCTTATTACTTATTTTACAATTTGGGATGAAACGCTCTCTCTCTTTAACAAAGTATACACAGTCATACAATACATGTTTTTCATTTCATTTTTTCAATGTAATAAAATACATGTAAACATATAGACACTGCCTGTAGCGGAGAATAGTAATATTCTCTGATTTTTCCTCATAACCAGTAGCTTGCCATATAATTATTGCCAATAAATGAAAATATCTTATCTCGACAAATAATGTCACGTCAACCTGACTGCACTGAATATGATTGGGTGAACTCGAGCATTGTAACCTCGTAATCCTTGAAAATGAAAAGATGCAAAAGAAGTCATATAATATGAACATTTTTCATCCCATGAGGGATGTTTATAAGCTATTGCAATATCAATGACCCTGAAGTTTTAAGGCTGTGAAAGGGATGGTATGATTCAACAGAACGACTCATAAACTGTCAATCAGTCCTGGTACAAGATTAGTCAGGGAGTCGTATCACGATTTAGACTGTCACTATCATCACTTTATAACGAATTTCGAGTGAGTTGGGGTATAAAGATGTTATTTATTGCATTTGTTAAGAATAACAGATGATTATATCCACTATCATTATCAATTGGAATGTAATTGGCATTTCATCAAGACATAATGCATCTTAATTAGGCTTTTACTCGATATTTTACACCCCGTTTTTAAGAGTACCACCGCAGACAGACAGACAGATTTTTTTAATTTGAGTCTCGCCTCAACATGGTACAGAAAAGGCATAAGATAATATCACAGTAAAACGTTGAGCCATTCCATAAGGAATTATGAGAGACTAATATTTCATAAAATATACACAAAAGTAAAAAGGAAAGAAATATTTACGATATAACAAATTTACACTACGCTTTTTAAGAATCCCACATGCAAACTCTTTGAAAACACACCGGAACGTGTCTGGCTCCGCACACGCAGCTAGAACCTGTCGGTGTAGAGCTAGCTCTCGTTTCAATCTCCTTGTCTACCAAACTTTCTCGAACCTACACTTATGCAATATAACTCAGGTTTATGTAGAACCGAATAAGCAATGACTAAATAACAAACAACTATGTAGGCTACTGGGTCTTAATTTGATGGAATATTTCTCAAGTGAATGGTTCACTTACGAATGCTCTCGTTTAGCCTTGTAACGTTACCTTAGTTGTTTTCACAGTAATCCCATTGGTCGAGAACCAGTCACGTAACAATAGTCAGAGAGTGATGTTAACTTCGCCCAAAGTTTAATCAAAAGTGATATTGACTTGAGTTACTAAAATAGACTCGATGACTTTAAACCGGTGTACCATGACGTCATGCTATTGTAATCATGACTTCACCGGCCCGTCCTTGCTTACAATCGAGCAGAAATGACATTCATGATTGTTGTTTTATGATCTCTTGTCTTTTCGTATATAAAACAAGTATGGACTGGTGAATCCGGTTTATCCCTGTTTTTTAAGATCAGAGGAAACAATTCCAATTCGTCTTCGGTCAGAATTGTTTTACACGGGTAAAAAAAGCAGATATTGACCTCATCATCAGTCAGTAATTGTATAATATTGAACGCTCAATTTGGCCATCATTGTAATGATTTTGAGAAAATAAAAACGGAAGAAATTGTCAATCTACAATTGAAACTAATACATTACCTAATGATCTGAAGCATATTCTGGCAAATAGTAAGCAAACATATTTGTGTAGGAGGTGGACAGTTCTCATTAAAACTTATTAACAGGAAATCTCAGGTTTTATAACAATAATCACTCTAGTCTTTAGCTCGCTTAATAATGCCTTAAAACTCTTCTATATTAATTTTCTAACTTTTGGCTGATAACACTATCTCCGTCAAGCTGTTTGTTTTTTTGACGAAAATCTTCGTTTGATTGCTTTGTAAGAAAGATCTTTAGGTATATGTATCAACCGTTTAAAGAAAATATCATTATCAAACACTATTTTTCTAATACTTAAACGTTTATAAAATTGGTCTTTTCAAATAGATGATGACCTCACTTTTAAAGTTAATGTATTGTGAAGGTCAGAATCGGTTAACATGAAGCGAGGCGTGGAATTTCCTTCAAAGAGTGTAATTCATTTGTAATCATTTAAACAGATACGCAATTTTATTCCTAGAAACTAAGCTGAACGCCAAAAGAAATGTTACACCTCTTTGTGCATGATCGGAAATAGGACAATTGACCCCACCCATGAAGAACTGGCGATAACTTATTTACCATTAAAGTTACAGGTCTGAACAAAACACTAAACTGATGGCGTGTTACAATACAACAAAATAAATTCCTCTGAACACGTAACTTTTTAAGATATTCAAATTCAAAGAGGTGTACCATTTCTTTTGGCGTTCAGTTTAGTTAAAATGTACCAGCACTTTATAGCTGCATACAGTTGTCAGCACGTTCATACAGAAAAAGCTTACACACTATTGCTTCAAGGTTCTGAAGATAAAATAACTTTATTAGCTTTTGGTTAATGTAGTTTGACCAAAGCCCATTATCTGTTTGCATTTGATATTGAAACTATTTTCTTTAGGTAACATGTTTTGAATTGATTTTATGACCCATAGTTTGATGTCCAATTCCTCTTTATGCTAACGATGATAAATAGTATTAATTAATACATTTAAACAAAATTGCTATCAACTTAATGAGGCCTATTGGAAACTAATTTGTTATGAGGAATGACGTTCCTTTTGAAATGAAATTGAGAACATGAAATTATGTAAAATTGTCTTATTTCTTTAACAGTTTAAAAGGTTTTCAGAACGTGCACTTTGAATCGTATTACTGATCAGTGAGAGAAAGCTACAATTTAAATTCATACTGAGAAACACTAACTTCAAAGACGGAATGACACTTTAACCTTAATAATCTTGTTTATGTTTTAATAACAAATAACATCAACCACACTACAAACGTACCTTAAAGGGGCAGTAGCACGTTTTTTGATAATTTTATATTTTAAAACTTTCACTGATAATTGTAAGTTAATGCTAAATGTATAATCTTGACAGTGTCAAAAATCTCGTTACACAAGCCATCATCCATAGTCAAAGGACAAAGTATTAAGATTACCATAATTTCCATTGGCGGCCATTTTTTGTGAACACCTTTAATTCATTCTGTGTAAGAAAAAGGAATCGCATGGCTAAACGTTACATTATAAATTTGAATTATTACTGCTCCATTTAGTTTAAATACATGGTCTTAAAATTAAAACCATTAATTTTCATTTTCCTGACATCACCTTATATACCCTCTATAAACGTGCTACTGCCCCTTTAATAAGAGCACAAATATGTTTCCATATATATATTTGAACATACAGAGCTAAAGAGACGAAAACCAATAAATCCATAATTACCTATCTTTCCCAAATCAATAGAAAGCTACACATACTAAGCAACCTGAGAAAATAAAGTTCTTTCTCACGTAACACGAAACGGGTTTATCAAACACAAAGCAACAAACTATGTGGTCCGTTTGTTTATTGAATCACTGTACAAAGCATTATCTATTTGCTGATAGTAATCGTTCATTTAGATGTCAGAGTGACACCCATGCTCAAATCTGTCTGAAAGTAAAGAACACAATCTTTAACAATTAGTTAAAAAAAAGGATGTTTAGCACTGGTACTTCAAATGGTAATGGTTATCAAAGCATAGATTTCTGATTTGCTATATTTGATACATGGCAAAACCTGTCTTTTAGTACAAGCTGCTTCTTCTGATTATATGTATCCTTTTAACTCTCCTTCCCTACAATTTTAGTCATTTGATGGTCAGATAAAGTAATTATCATCCAAACCGACAACCTTTGATACAATTATAAATGAATATTTAATATGAGAATTGTTCATTATTTTGTTTCGGAACCAGACAGAGAAAAATTAATTGTTCATATCATAAATCTTATGAATTATCTCTAAAAGGGACATTAGCACATTTTTTCTTCGAAAAATATAATATTTTTTCATAAGATTTCTCAAACCAAATCGTGGTTCAATCATGATTAGGTTATGAAATGTTTACTAAAATATCCGTTTTTGTTGGTGGGATATTTTACTGTAAACTGGAAATCAGAAAGTATCATTAAGTGCAAATTTGCACTGTGATTTCTTTATTTGTACATACTTAAGGTGAAGAACATGTATTATTCAAGAGGTTATGTGTACCATGTGCAGTGTTGTCGACAATTCATAATCAATTTATGTAAATTAAGATGTTAATATAAAATATTAGGAAACTCATTTACATTTACAAATGAAAAACAGAGATTATTTATTTATTTATTTTAGACATTTTAATTGCAATAAATGTTAAGATAGATGACATAATGACAAACCAGATTTCTTTTTCAATTCAATTGTTTATTTTTTGTTACTTCTGGAAACATTTTTGACATTCTAATTACAAGAAATTTTAAGAAATAATAAGATGATGTATTAAAATAAAAGAGAAATTCTCGACAAATAAAAGGCAATACCCTTGTGAATGTAGTCAATAATTGAATTAATTTCCTGATGTTCACTGGGACTGATTCAATTACTTAAATTGAGATTTAAAAAGTCAAATATCACTAAAAGTTTCACAATATACTTAAACATGTATCATTTAAACTTTTACCCTTAAAGCTTAGTAAATGAAGCATAAACAATTGAGGGATTTAGCGCGTTCTGTAACTGAAATCTGATTTTAAGTTGCTCCACGTTTGATTTACTGATGTCTTTGCAATCAGATAAAAACTGTGTTAAATCAGGTTAACAGATAGCATTAGTAGAAGTTTACAGATCAGCACAAGTATATATAGAGAATGAATTGGTATTATCCACAAACATTTGTTTTATTTATTCATAAAGAATACTAGTCACTGGAATAAAATGCATCTTATGTATAGTAACATTTAACATGGAAAAACTCTTTCAAAAATAAGTTTGAATCTACAGGAAATCATCGATTGGTACAACCTCTAACTTAAAATATAGTTTCTTGCTTTTTTAAAAAAACTATTAATGTTAGAATTCTTGAATTCTTGAATTCTTGAATACTCAATCAAAAAGCAAATAACCTTTCATTCTATTTTCAAGCGACAACAAATTATAAAAAAAATTCTTGTTAAAACCCTTAGACTGCAATATCATATCAACGAATGTGAATGAAATCAATAATGTTTGTCATAACTCTAATATTCCTACATTGTATCTAAATATGTTGACTTTTTAGTCCCTCTCCTCATTTCTTTCATTTTAGTATGTCAATATAAGACAACATGTGACAAACGCTAACAATTTAAACTAGATTTCAGCATGTTTTTTTGTCAGTGGGCATCACAAAATGTAAAAATCCATTTTCAATTTTGACAATAACAGAAGAAACAGATTATTGATACAAACGACTATTAATATGGTTTGGTCGCCAATCCTCTTTTTATCGTGAAAGTGTTGATGCATAAGCAATCTAAATTAGTATTATTTTAAGCATTTTATAAAAACAAGGTTGGACATTAAAGGAGAAGTTTAGATGTTTTCATATTGTTTAAGGATTATTACTTATTGCTGGTTAATTTTTAGGTTTGTTAAAGGTACATTGTTCCAAGTAATACCAAAGACATGGCAAACATTATTCTTGGTTATTCTGAAATATTAATGAAAGTTTAAAAAAAGTTCTTTTCATCATTAATGGATTTAAAAAAGAAAAATAGAACTTACTATTCAACTAATAAAGCTGAGGAATATATGGATGACAAAGAAGTTGTCATCCATATATTCCTCAGCATTATGGTCATCCCAACTTCTAAAATGCCTCTCAAAGAAGTTACTATTCAACTGTTTTTCAAATCAAGTACCAATCTTCCAGATGCAACTTATCAAATGAAATTATAAGAGAAATCGTTCGTAATTAGGTTGTGTTCTCTATGGAAAATTATACATAACCCCTAACAAGTTTAATTAATATTTGTTTTATAGCTGATGAAAAGTTATTGAAATCTACGTGTATTTATATTGACCTATATTGTGAATCTTTTATTTACAACACATAAACCGAAGAATGTATATTGTCCATCTGTGTCCATGAAAAAGTGTCTGTAACGTGTATCTTTTGATACCATTTTCTTTAACAAATGATAGAAACTAAAACATTATTATATTTCGAATATGTTCATGACGAAAATCAATTAATAACACGCTATCAATGAATATAAATTTCGAAACGAACCGCAAACTTACCAAAATGAAAATAGCCAACTGTTTCTGAATGAATCATGAATCCAGGCAAACGTGAAAACGTCAGTCCTGATTTTCATACTGAACAGAGAGAAGTCATGACAGTCTCCGGAATACTGTGGGAGTTTGCTAAAAGAAATGGAAGCAGAAATGTGTGAACAATATCTTAGAACACTTTGGTAGAATTTGAATTCATAGAAGAGGTTTACACAACACTTAGGAGCAGACGTAAAACGAACGACATAAACCCATCCCTCAGCTCGCCTTCATCCTACATACAGAAAATAATTGTAAACTTGCAATTAAAGACACAATGTCAATTTTCATAATTTCCAAAACACGTATTAACAGCTTACCTAATAGAATGTTTTAGAAAAAAATGTTTTGTTGTTGTTGTTGTTGAAACGGACTAAAATTTGCACATAAGAAACTTAATTGATTATTACTTATTTTGGTATCATAGTTCGGATTGGGGTTGAAAGAACTTCAATCTCCAACTTTCATAAAAAATAAATGCTTTTATATTTATATTTATTTTAAAATGTTATATGGAAACAGAGAACAGCAGGTTTTTCTTGTCATCAAATACATCTCATAAAGTGAAATTCTTTCACGCGTTCCTTAAAGGGACAGTAGCACGTTTTTAGGGGGAATATAAGGTGATGTCAGGCAAATGAAAATAAATGGTTCCAATTGAAAGACAATGTATTTAAACTAAATGAAACAGTTAAAAATCAAATATATAGTGTAAAGTTTAGCAATGCGATTCCTTTTCTTACACAAAATGAATTAAAGGTGTTCACAAAAAAATGGCCACCAATGGATTTTATGTGAAGCCTCATACTTTGTCCTCTGACTATGGGTGATTGGCTTGTGTAAAGAGATTGTTGACACTGTCAATATGATACATTTAGCATTTACTTACAATTATAAGTGAAATATTTAAAATGTAAAATTATCAAAAAACGTGCTACTGCCCCTTTAAGACCTCAATGTTATAAACCTTGGGATATTAAATCCACTCAGTTTAGATTGTAATGCAAGGTTTGTTGTTTGAACAAACTAACAAAAAAATTTTCCAATAAGATATAAGGATGCAAATATGGCCATGGACATGCTATCGATTTTGCAGTAAAGCATCAAATTCATTATTTTTTCTTTTCAGTGATATTTATTGCCAATTGATAGATGAAAATATTTCGTTTAATAACAAGTCTTTTCAAATTGAGTTTACGATTGAACATTTATTTATAAAGGAATTAACGCTCCTTAAGGCTTATATTTCCAGAAAGTTTGTTTACTGGAAGAAAAACAAGACTGCTAATAGTTAACTTGTGATTGTCTTTTCAATGACTTGGAGGTTTCAATGAAACGCATAACGTTCGACTTAAAATAAATTTAGTGCTATAATAATTCCGTTATATGCCAATGTTGTCCAAGCACAGTATGTTTATCTCCTAAGTGTAAACAATGTGGTGTCATCTGAATGTTTTCTGAAACTCGAATCGAGGATTACTCTTAATAGTAAAAAAGTGTACTCTTTCATTGGTATTTAACTGCGTTCGTGGGAACTCCGTTTCCGTTCCAAACCTGGCAGCAAAGAGATACAAAGACAGCACAACGTTCTTTGCTACAAATCAAAAGCAATGAATCTCCAGACACCAGTGCCATACACCATTTGAAGTGACATCTGAACATACCCTAAAGGTTATCTTCTAAAACATCTTAGGAAATTATTATATGGGATTCCGTTAATTTTTCATCTAAAGTGCTAAAAACTTGATTATAATTTCTTTAACTTAAAGATAACGTTTGTTTCATGTAATCCAACTCTAAGAAGAGTAAATCTCAAAGTTTTAATTATATTTTTCCAAAAATCCCGTTTTTAACAATGACCCATCGGTCTTATTCATAGCTTGGTAACATATTTTGATTTATTAGCATCTTTGCAAACGTATTTGCTTTGAATTCGAAAATTTAAAAGTTTCTTTTTTATTTTCATTTTGGATTACACAAATATTTTTGAAAACATTGGAAGTTCTTGATTGGCTGTACTCTAAATCTTTTCTTTTGAAAAGGGGCGTGTAGATTCTCATATATTCAGACAGGAGTAGTTGGAAAAGTTACAAATATGTTTAAACTATTATTGTAGCACTTACCATTGTTAAATATGAACAAAGACGGTTTTCGTTTGCTGTTTCATCATCCTTTGCACATACGTCAGCAGATTTGTAAACGTTGAAATTGTAACAATGTTTGCAACAAAACAGCCCTTATAATTATGTAACGTTACTTCAAAAATATCTATATTGTTAAATTTCAAATGAAAAATTCATCTAAGGACAGAGAGGTCGTAGCATACATCTCATTTGAGATTAATTATTTACATCAATTTCATCAAGCTCTTATAGAACTTGAAGAAGACATGATTATCTTAATGGGATAGGTAAAACATATTAAAAGAAATCCCTTTGATTTTCTTTCGAGATTTTTCAAAGGCAAAATTTGATATCCAGATCAATTACGCGTTAAGAATGATAAAATATTGTAATTCTAAAGAGAAATCGTTTTGTAGGTTAAAACATTATAAATATATGGATAAAAACCGATCAAAGATCAAAAATAATTATAATGTATTAAACTTATTTTGTCTCAGTCCATCACAAAGACGCATTGTCGGCAACATAGAGGCTATTGTAATTCCGCATCAAGCAGTCTCAGATAATTTCCTTTTGTCCTATCTATTTCATGTTGATGAAAGATAGCAATAAAGAAAAAGAAAGATGAATTTCTCTCAAATTGAGATAGCCTTTGAAGAGTTCCTTGGGTGTTGGTGCAGTGATGTTATTTAATTATTCCTTTGGCGTTCATTTAATGGACGTCTAAATAGAGTTGATAAAATCAAACAGTTATATATGTGTTGCCAAAGAAATGGATTCAAAGACAGATAATACAACTTTGTTAAGCAATAAAACCTCACTGATAAAGAGTTTTCTATTCTTAGGAACACTTAATGTTATACCCTTTAAAGAGATATGATATGGAATAAAGGAAAGATTCCCCAGAGCTTTTCTTTGAAACCTTTGGATTTCCGATCTCATTATAGAGAAAACATTGGCCTAAGAGTTATTGAAGGGTCCGAATGACGGGGTATCTAAAACATCAATAAAATGCAACCTTTTCCTTGAAAATGATTGAAATGAAGATATTCTGACAGCTAAAATGATTTACTATAAATCAATTATTTCCTTGAAGCCTTGAGTTTGGTTGCAGAATGTATAATCGCAATGAAATCGAGGAGTTTTCGAGTTTGGTTGCAGTCCCTTATAGGCAACTGCAACCAAATTGTTTTCTAGCAAATATCCATCACTTTTCGTGTCTTGACAAACACTAATATGGTTGCAGAGATTGTAGTTGCTTGTTGAATAGCAAAGAGGCAAGTTTGGTTGCAGGAGTTTTATAATTTACCTTATTTGATGTGAAAACAAAAACAAATCAACAGTTCCATTTTGACAGGTTCCCTCTCGCTCTGTGTGTGACGTAATGCCATGCGGTATGTAACGTGTCCTACAATTGGTTGATTAAGTCTCAAACATTTCCAACAATTTTTCAATATAACTAATTTTGATTGATTAATTCATCTTGTTCTGTTTTTGGATAGAAACTATTTGTTAAACTAACTTATTGATGTTTATTTTCTATCAAAATCATTTGGCAATAAAAGGAATTTGTGACAGCCAATGAGAATAATTGTGTGATATGACAACAATTCGAATCTGCTACTAGCTAAGTATGCATAGCTCTGACCTCGTACTTAGCTAATCTGCTACGGGAGCACGTTGAAACACAGAAATGAAATTAAGGGATTAATTTGGTCAAAGATTGTCTAAAGTACCTACCCTGACATGCTGTATGATAGAACTTGTTAAAATAATCAAGGTCAGTGAAATATTTCTATCCATAATGTCAGAAACGATTTCAAAACATGATGTGACATGATCGAAAACCGGACTCGATAGCGATCGGTAAGTAGCTGATGTGTCATTGAAATGAAAATAAAGAGCCAGGTAAGTGATCAACAGTTGTCAAATCATCATATATTCCATCTGCAACCAAATTTCTTCAAGCCCAGGCTCTTTTGTTTGATAAAAACATGTATTTTCGTGGAAAAATAATTTGGTTGCAGTTGCCTATAGGGGACTGCAACCAAAGTCGAAAATTATGCGATTTCATAGTGATTAATCTTTCTGCAACCAAAGCAATGGTGTCATTCCATATATCATGGTAAAGATAATTATCTCAGCTTTCAGAAAATTCCACATTTAGTCTTTTTCAAGAGCTAGGTTGCATTTAACAGTCCTTTTTGACATCCCGTCATACGGACCCTTCAATTACTCTTAGGCCAAAACATTAAGCTCACTGTTCAATTGTCAAAGGTTTGTCAATGTTCAGAAGTAGAAACCCCCAAAACAACTTCAATTTTCATATTGCTATTACTTTTATATATTTATTTTTATTGCGATCAGCTTAAGCGATATACCATGTACGTTAAGAATGATTGTATTATTCATAATCCACCATACAAAAGACCCTTAAACACTTTCCCTCCGAGGTTATGATGGCTTTCACTTCATTGCAGCCTTTTTGTTTTATGTTGTCAATATAAACTGTTTACAATAATAATGCCAATTTGTTATTGATTAAAATCGTTTTAATACATTGATCCTATATATAATTGGAAACAAACTAGCTCATAACTTAATTAGGGCGATTTATTGGTAATTTCATATACATATTGATAACAATTAGGATAATTGAAAAGGTAATGACGCAGAATCGCTAATTTAAAACTTATTTAAAAATCATGTTTTATCTTTTGAGGTTATTATGAAGCAGCTGAAATTGGAAACTGCGCAGAAGTTTTTTTAAGAATACAAATCACAAAATAAAATTGTTTTGATCAATTGTTTAAAATGTTCGAGATTTTATATGAATATAATTTATTGTCAATATGACCCTATAGTCTAGTAAATGTATCCGTTATGATAATCTATTGAACAATAATAACAATTAACGTGTATATCAATTAACAAACGATGAAACGATTTATCAATCAGTGAAAATTCAATATATATTCATGTTCAATTGATATGATAATATTTGCTGAAAAGGTATATATAAATATCCACATTTTGTGAAGAAAAGGATTCTTCATGGATATTTAATATTGATTTTAGAAATCAACGGACAGGAAAACGCATTAAAGTGCTTTGAAACGAAAGTTGGATTCTATACCACAAGCTCACCCTCTTCTCAAGTTTCATGACTGTTCATTAACAATTCTGTTAATCATAATCTTTCAAACTGTCATAAGTCGCAAACTGTCATAAGTGAGAAGTTTACACTCTGGAATGTGTTAACAATATCCAATCAGTGAAAAAATATCTCAAAATGAAAGTCCTTCCTTACTATAATACTATACAAACACTAGTCCAGAACTTTACATAAATCATTGCAGTAGTAATGAAAGAACAAGGCACAGAATCGAATTAATATATAATTTCGGGGGGTTTGGGGGGGGGGGGGGGGATACAGAGGATATAGAGTTAAATACATATGATTAGAATAAGACTCAGTCTAAACTTCATTGATAAATTCAGTCTTTGACATTTATGTTATCCTTTTTGTAGACAGCAGTCTAGGAAATTATTTAACTTTTTCAGGCCAAAGAAATGTTTGAAAATCTAATAATCTCCTATTAAAGTATTTCCTTGGCTATCAATGTTTTGATTGTAAACTGTTTTCATTCAATGGAGACAGACGTTATTAGCGGATACATTTATCAGTCGTTTTCATGGTGATTAAATCTTGGTAATGTTGGTAATCAAAATATATTCAAATATTTTATTTGTTTACGTTCAGATTTAAAATGTTTTTAAATCTGTAGATTAAATCTAAATTCAAACATTAGATGTCGTAATGGCTTCAAATCATATCCTGATCTCTTTAAGATTATTGCTATTTAAAAAAAAAATCAGTTTTCTGCTTCCAATATATTTTGGCAAGCTCAAAGTCCATTAGATTGATTTTAATATAAGCTATGAATGTGGCATAATTTAATCTTAGTCTCAGAAGCTAGAAAATAATCAAGGTATGGCGTGCAACAGAAATGTAAAACCTAAAGCAGAACTGCTTTAACGTTCTGGATAATATTTCAAACACTTGAAACATTATACAAAACATTCAAACTCTAATCAGCCAATTTCCCCTTTTCGCATTGTGACATACAATGCAAAAACATCAATCAACCTATTGCAAAATGAGTGATTTGAGGATTTGAATGTGGTAAGATAAGGATTCCTACGTCAGTTACTAATTGATAAAAATGTTACAAATGAACCTATGAAATGGCACTACTAAACTCATAAACACTGCAAACTTAAAATATCATTAATAAACATATCTATAATAGAGTAGTTTATAATCCTGTGATTGTCTATATTTATACATTAAGTATGATGATGTTGGTATACAGTTGCAAACATAACATTCATTTCATCAGGATACTATTTAGAATTCTAAAGTTTGAGTACTTCAAAATAACAAATATGCTATATCCTTAGAATACAATGATTACAACATCTTCAGAACTGACAGGGCCTTAAGAATTTGAGTTGTTTTCTGCACAATAACGAATATACTAATTTCATTTAATCAAAACCAAAGGTTTTTATATGTTTATTCTTTAAGTGATGTCAAAAACTGCAAACATGTAACGAATATGTAAACATATCCAATTAGCAATGTACAGAGCTCTTGTTAAACTTAAAAAAGATGCTACACTTCTTGGTGGCGTTCGGCTAAAAGTTTCTAAAGGACACACGTATTAATTTAGGGCTTTACAGCATATGTAGCAACATCATTTATTATCTGTTTTTCTTTATTAAAGACACCTGATAACAAATATCAAAAGGTTGTCTACAAACTTCATTGATACAGTAAACTTTCGTTCACTCGGTGGTCAGAGACCTCGCTTTCTGAACAATTTGATAGTGAAACGTTTATTTTCCTAAGCATATGTGCTCACTTATTTTGACCTCTTGCTTCCGGATCCGAACGCAGAATTTTCAAACCAGGTCTATATATCAGTACTGAAATCGCATCAATTAAAACAGGACGGTCATGGATCTAATAAGAATACACCCTGTCAAGACTGTCTTCAACATGACTCGGTTATCCGTCGAGTAACATTTAACCATTTAGAATATAGTTATTGTGTATACTTCTATTTATCATTTGTTTTAAATTCTTAAAAAGCAACAGCGATGTCTTGATCTTTGATACATAGATATTATTCAATTTGTATTGTATGAACCTGATTTATCAACTAATATCTTGAGGAAAGTGCTAAAAATGATTTTGGAAATGACTCATTATGATTGCATCAGAATTCTGGCAACATCAATATTTATGTCCTTTGATATTGCGATCCCTTTATTTGTGCCCACAAAAGATTATTGAATCATAAAATATCACAAGTCCTTTGTGTTTTTTTTCTGAACATGATTGCAAATTAAAATTATTTCTATCAAAACACTCCTTGATAATGTTACATCATGTTCAATATTCAGATCCTTTGACATCTCTTAAAGGGACAGTAGCACCTTAATAGGGGGCACATGTATATAAGGTGATGTCGTTAAATGAAAATAAATGGTTCAAACTGAAAGACAATGTATTTACACTAAATTAAGCAGTAGTAAATCAAATATATAATGTAAACTTCAGTCATGCGATTCCTTGTTATTATACAAAATAAATTGAAGGTGTTCACACAAAAATGGCTGCGGGGATCTTTATAATTCGCTCTCTGACTATTGATGATTGGTTTGTGCTGTGAGATTTTTGACACTATCAAAATAAGACATTTAGCATTGATGTACAAATATCAGTGAACAATTGAAAATATAAATTAAAAAAACCCCGTGCTACTGCCCCTTTAACAAACCTACACTATGTCAGTTATTTTTGTCTATATTGAATATGAGAGATGCTAAATACAAAACCAATTTTTGAAGAAGGAAAGTAATCAGAGCGAGGATAAAAGGCTATTTAATGAAAACTTGAATGAACAAACTTTAACGTTCTATAAATTCGTTACGGATCAAAGAAATTCACTAAACACTCTTTACCATCTCATTTTAATCTGCCAATTTCCCGTTCATGCTCACTGCACAAAGTGCAAAATGTATAACTCAAACCCATGCATATTAAGTTAATTTTGAAATTATAAGAACTAAGGAAGAGGAAACAACCGTACTCTCAACTCCTGTCACTTACAGGGGAAGTAGCACGTAAATCCATTGTTAACACAAATATCACCCCTAGCACAGACTCTCAGGACTTGAATGAAATCAGGGCATTAATAGTTAATATTTATCATTTACTTGCAAACACTCTTCTTTTAACTTTATATCTGATTTTACAAAACAATTGACCAAACAAAATTTTTTTTATCGATTGTGCCAGTAGACTCAATACAAAAACATCCAATAAAGTTTAAAGTATAAGGCCATCACGAATAGAAAAGCAACGAAAGTAAAAGGTAACTGTACAAAAATGTTCTTCTTCGCCGTAAATACAACAAGTCCTAAGAGTTCAAAATAATATTTATTTTAACAGCCTCTCCGTGATTTTCAACACATAGTTATTTGCTTTGGAACGAACGTTTGTAGTATAATTTATTTTATCATCCAAAACTGTCTGCTAATGCTATGACATCACTTGCTTAGGAGTTGGAGGGCTATGCAGTGTTCAAAGATGTACATTTTTCATGCTGATGTGATGAAAAAAGATGTATGGTGATAAATAGAATATCACCCTCGTGTCTTCTGATTTCAAATATATCAACACTCGTTGATAAAAGTAAAATATTCGAGGCAAGCCTCGGATATTGTTACTTTTATCAACTTGTGTTGATTTATTTGATATCAGAAGACACTTGGGTGAGATTCTCTTTATATCAATTTAACAACTCTCACATATTCATTCCCAAATTGAAAATATATGATAAATTATTGTTTTGTTAATGGGAATCACATTCATATATGCTCGTGGAAGCCAAATCCACACGTCCAAATGGCATGAAAACTAGTTATATAACCAATCAAACATCATCAACCCGTAGTTATCATTCTGACTGCTTTAGATAAGTTTCAAAAATTACGTTTGACTGATTGACGCTCCTCATTGTCCGGTTTTCGATAATAATCATGACTTTAAACCTACCTGTTCTTACTATTCAACATCATTTGGCTCTAAAATTATACTATCCTGCAACAGCATATATGTCTTGATCTAATGACACTATTGATTAAGTATAGCATATGTGACCCTCAATTATTCACGGAGTTCTTGGTCAGAAACAAAACAAAAACAGATAATAAAGTATAATGTCAACGAGAACAGAAAAGCACAAAAAAGGAAAACGCAACTTTACAAAAGTGTTGTTCTTCAAAAGAGTTCAGTTCGAAATAAATAATTATTTAGATTCTGACTCTGGTCAAGAATTTCTCTTCTTTCTGTAGTTCTCATGCATATTTATGTGTTAATGTCATGAAAGGAGTGCATGTAATGTGCTTTGTTTGAAGATAAAAGCACAGGAAAGGAGTGACAACAACTACTTGATGTTCGAAATTATCATACCCTAAAGATTATCTTCTGATAGAGGGTTATCATCAATCTGCCGTTCTTAAACTTCAAAATATTTCAAATGAAAGATGTAAAGATCTGGTTTGTTTTATGTCAGTGATGTTTTCTTGAAGGAATAATATGAGCGTTATCAAAAAAAAAAACACGTTTCGACAGCGGCAAATATACAACTTTAAGCCCATGTTTAATTTCATTTCAGAATGAAATGTAAATTAACACATGTATGTATTTATTGTTACTGTTCCTTATGTTTCTTTATCATCATTTGCTATTTACCATTATGCAATCAATAACGTAACGGTAACCCCTAAAAAACATACGTCACCTTTTCTTATGATGCAATTACATTCAAACATTTTGACAATTAAATACAGCAAACACAGAACCGTAGCAGCACAGTAGTTAAGCAAACAAATATTGTTCGATGTTTTGGTGCATTTGAGAATAATAGAGCTAACCTATTGGCCAACAGGGAGCTAAAAATTATTGCTTTATCTCTCGCTACACAGGAGAAACTTTCCTCCGACTATTGCAATTACATATTGTAAAGTTGTACCGCTATTACTTAGTAATAAAGGACAGTCAGGCCAAAGAGCAATCTTATTAAAATATGATCTATTCGCTACACTACGCTACGCTAATCTGCGTAACGCAGTGAAGAAATTATGATATCATTTTAATAAGATTGACCAAAGAGAGTCCAAAGAGAGTCCACAGAGAGTCCGTTGTAACGCCCGTTGATTGAAGCTACCTGCGGTTATTCCAGTTTGGATAACTTTTTCTTACAGCAACGGCGGCTCAAGTACATTCGATGCAAGAAAACTAACATAATATTGGATTCAAGTACTTTGATCCTTCATTAAAATGAACATGTATTTGACTATAAATAATATACAATTGACATTGGCAAGGAACATCTTTGCCCGAGGGGTGATTGGCTTGTTAACGTTAAATTAGATAAGTATGGTAATGGACTTTTGTAGCTTAACCCGAGATGGTAAGTTCGTTGAAGAACCAGTTGCTTTGATTAAAACATTGTCGTCGAATTGGTTGCATTTATTAATCTTTCTATTTTACTTAATAAGCGTGCACTGTCATTCTAAGGTCTACAAGGTGAGGTGACTTGGAGTTTAACGCAGTATTATTATTGAAGAGAGAAAGCCAGCCACACCATTGTGGCTATACATTGCGGTGAAACCTGCAAGCATCGAATTTTTTTGTACTATTGCAACCAAACCTTACTGCGTTTAGAAGAGTTTACTTCTGCAGAACAGTTGCCAAACCCCTGGCGGGATTCGAACCACGGACCTCTTGATCCGAAGCCGACCACTTACCACTGTGCTATTCCGCATCTTTAATGTCGACAAATGAACTAACAAGATAAATATGCTCTATTGATAAACGATACATCAAATCATTTTAAACTGATTTGTGCAATTTATTTGCATAATCTAATTTCCCCCATCTATGACAATAAAAAAAATCACAGCAATTACAGTAATTATCATCTTTGACAAATGACATTTAAAGGACACATATTGATGTGTTGTAATCATTATCAATAACATTTAATCAATCTGACAAGAACAATTGTTTATATATACAATTTGTTTAAGAGTTTTTCTTTTTTAATCCCTTTCATAACGTTCCTGAAATATAAATTATCAAGTTTCGCAAGATTTTAGTTTTTAGATGATTATAAATGTCTAGAACAGATGCATAAATATCAAACTGTAAACATCTATTTCAAATATTTGCTCATAAGCATTGTATTTAACAAACAAACAAGCTTTTGGATTCAATGATATAACTATCAGCAACAGGGCAGTGCAGATTTGGTGTTATGTTTGCACAATGACGAATTAAATGATGATTTGATGTATTGGTGTTGTTTGGTTATATAAAGAAAACCAAATTGTTTGTTATTGAATTTATTATTCGCGTTTTACAAATATTCTTCTGAAATAAATCAACAATAGTTTTGAATTAGAAAGCTTTCGATTTAAGAACTGCAGTATATAGACCAGCAATTTTCTCCACTGACTGAGGGTATGTATGAATCAAAGTTGTGTATTTGGAAAATCATACAATAGAAACAAATTTCGCCTGAAAATTGGACATTAAGTATATGAAGGTTTACAGCTATCAGTCATATGAAACAGGGTCTATTCTCATGAATTTATAGATGCAAAGCGCCCAATTTATCTCTCGTTATAAAAAAACCCCACTGTACATCAATATTTCAAATTTATGAACTGTCGATATTCCCCTAATTCATTATCTATTCTCCAGTTCTAGTTCCATTTAACTATTCCTACTTGAAAAGCTATTATATGAATTTATTTAAATTATTAAAAAAGAACTTTATGTAACCAGATAATCAATATTGATAATTAGAGATGATTGGAACAACGCATCAATCAATTAGATGATGAATCGTCTTAAATGTTGTTCTTTTGATGTATAATTCATTATCAGTATATCTGCTTTAGCATACATAATCGTATTAAATCTTTGTGGATAAGGGTTAGCTGTCTTCTGGCTACTGATAAACTTTGAAGCAGTGATTTAGAAAAAGTTAAAGCATTTGGTAACCTATTAGCAAAGAAAGTATCTTTTGGATATTTGATATATATACAAGCTGGTTTCACGCAAACAAAATTCAAGCTATACCAATTTTAAAGTTCCTAGTTTAAAAACAATTTGTTACAACATAATCGTGTTAAAGGTCTTGTAATCATCTGACATTTTCAGTAAAATTATAGTTTTGGAAGCAATGAATACCTTGTACACACCCTCAACATGTGTCATTTTAGAGAATACAGATTGTTTAAAGACATAACGCCAATCATCACTTTGGATATTTCGTAAAATGGCTGTTGAACTGAAACCAAATCTCTGAAGTAAGCACTTTATTAAGGCTTTGTGTGCATTTAAACTTCCATTGTGCGCAAAACTAATTAAATAATGTTAAATCGTAACATATGTAAAAAAACATTGTACAACAATTAAAATCTCAAGAATCTTATCTTGTCATTTTAATTTGTAAGTGTTCTCTTTGCGCTTGCAATCAGATGCACAAATGTATATTAAAGGGGCAGTAGCACGTTTTTTGATAATTTTATATTCTTAACTCCTTCAGGAACATCACGAGTCAGGAACTCAAGGAGGTAATCCTTAGTGCAAAGACTAAGACGTCATCACTCGATACCATGCCCACTTGGCTTACTAAAACTGCCATAGATCACCTATTGTTCCCAATGGTCGACATATTCAATACTTCCTTCGGCAATGGTGAGGTCCCAAGCACCTACAAGCAGGCAATCATCACCCCTCTACTCAAGAAGCCATCGCTGGACCCCGACGACCTCAAACATTAAAGACCAGTTTCAAACGTGTCCTTTGTCTCAAAATGCATGGAGAAAATCGTTGCAAAGAGGCTAAAAGACCATCTTAACAAACATGAACTTTGTGAGGAATTCCAATCTGCCTATCGTGCCAGACACAGTATTGAGACAGCTTTAGTCAAAGTTCACAATGATATCATGTCTGCCATGGATAATCAAGAGGTCACGCTGGTGGTACTCCTGGATTTGTCAAGTGCCTTCGACACAATCGACCACGATATTCTCATCAAGCGTCTTCACACAAGGATAGGGGTTAGGGGAACTGCTCTTGACTGGCTGAAGTCGTACCTTTCTGGCAGATCTCAAGCTGTGAAAATTCATTCTGACGTGTCATGTTCAACACCACTCCGTTGCGGAGTTCCTCAGGGCTCGGTTCTCGGGCCTCTGCTCTTCAGCATATATATTCTCCCAATTGGAGACATTGTAAGAAAACACTCTCTGAACTTTCATCTATACGCGGACGACAACCAGTTGTATCTCTCTGTGGAACCCAAGTCTGCTGCCAACTGTGCACTGAAAATCCAAGACTGTATTGCAGAAATAAAGACCTGGATGACAGCGAATTATCTTAAATTAAATGGAAGCAAGACAGAATTCCTAGCAACTGGATCATGTCAGCAATTACAAAAACTACCACAGTCTCTGTCCCTAAGAATTGATGATGATGTGATTGAACCAACTGACGCAGCAAGAAATCTAGGAGTTATATTTGAAACTACCATGTCTCCTCACCAACAGATAACTGCCCTATCCAAGTCCTGCTACTTCCACATCTTCAACATCAGCAAAATTCGCCATCTCCTCGACCACAACACCCTTCAGCTACTCATGACAAGTCTTGTGCTCTCTAAACTGGATTACTGTAACTCTCTCTACCACAAAATTCCTGATCGTTTGCTTTCAAAACTACAAAGAATCCAAAACTCTGCTGCCCGAGTCGTCGCCCGTGTACCCAGATATGACAGCATCTCTCCCATATTAGATCAACTTCACTGGCTTCCCATCTCTCTCAGAATCAACTTTAAGCTTCTCCTTCTAACACACAGTTGCATCTATGACCCTGACTTTCCCAGATATCTCAAGAACCATGTCAACCTCCACACACCAAGCAGACCTCTTCGCTCCAGTAACTCACTTCTCCTTACCCAGCCCACCACCAAGACTAAAATGGGGGATAGAGCTTTCTCAGCTGCAGCCCCTAAACTCTGGAACAGCCTCCCAAACTCCATCAAAGAAATAGCAGAAAGAGACTCTTTCAAGAAGGCCCTTAAAACTCATCTTTTTAAACTCAACCAATAATATCTCCCACAGACTCTATCTTTCCTCTTCTCAGCGCCGTTGAGCAAAATTTTTGGAAACAGGCGCTATATAAATTCATTATTATTATTATTATTATTATTTTAAAATTTTCAGTGATAATTGTAAGTTAATGTTAAATGTATTATTTTGACAGTGTCAAAAATGTCATTACTCAAGTCAATCATCCATAGTCGGAGGACAAAGTATGAAGATTCACATAAAATACATAGGCGCCATTTTTGTGTGAACACCTTTAATTCATTTTCTGTAAGAAAAAGGAATCGCATGGCTAAACTTTACGTTAAATATTTGAATTATTACTGCTCCATTTAGTTTAAATACATTGTCTTTCAATTGGAACCATTAATGTTCATTTTCCTGACATCACCTTATATTCCCCCTAAAAACGTGCTACTGCCCCTTTAAATTCAAATCAATTAAATATTATTACCAAGCAGATAGGAAAACAGTTTGCAATGGATTTTGAATGTAATGGTCTGATACATGCATAAATACTGGATCTGTAAGTTATCGAAACATTGTTTAAAAATTTGTTATATATGACAACACAAAAACAATTTCAGCAAAGAAATATATCAAACTATAACTACAGTATATTGATCTATACTTATATTATCATTTTAAGGAAAATTTCCTTTTCCTTTAGCATCCAAGTAATGTCCTTCTTGGGTGAAAATTATATTGGGCTTTATTAAAAGACATACGACCTCATTTAAAAGTTATTCAATAAGTTCTATCTAAGGATACTTTTGCTTGAGTAAGAAGCCTTATTAGCATTTCTTCTAACGATGCCTTCTCTTAATCGTTAAAGGGCATCACAAAATGATCCTTGGGAGACCATGCAATTACCCTTAATAGGACATAATATTGTCTTATAAGGAAGTCATGATGCTCCATATGGTCTTAATGTTTATTGTTATCGATAACACGTTTTCCATAACAAGTCTCTACATACTGTAAAAAACATCATATATAAACTAAATTTCCCCTTCGATTGACCAGCTTATATAAAATAAACCATACGTTGACATAATTATAACAAAGGCCAATGATACCCTTCCTTGATAGTAATTATGACGAATATTTACATCATCTCAAAAACAACATGATTTACTTGAATTTTATTGTAATCGAGAAAAAAATATTTGCTTGTACGTGTTGAATACTACAAATTTCATCTTTATCACTGCTGGCGCCCACCGATATCTAATGGTAATGGGAAATCAAGATTTTAACATGTAATTTTCAACTATACTGAACTCCTTATTGCTAACATATCATGTTTGAACATGAACAGTGTTTTACATATTCAATAACACTAAATATTCGGTATTACATATCAGATTTCGACAATATGCTCTTGCTGTACGTTCATTATACATGAACATACGTTTAACACTTTTTTATTTAAGATAAAGAAAAAGTTGTGAGAATGACTCCATACTTGATTTCACATCTGAAATTACCAAAAGAGTACTTAGCAGTGAGTTTATCCTTATGTTAGAAAGAGGTCGTCTCAATGTAACTTAATCTTTGATATTAGAAATTTATTGTAACGTGCATGCAGTTGAACGTTCTTTAAACCTTAACATACCTTGATCTCTCATTCAACACTTTAACAGTTTAAACATTACATTGATCCCACAAACATTAATCTGTCAATTTCTTTACCAAACCACTTTATTATCAAGAAGCATGTATAAATCAAACAATTTAAAATCAATTATCTGTAATCCCATATCCAATTGACAACAAGACATGCGTGGTGTGTTTTAAGAGACAACGTTGTGCTAAAAAGGATTCAAGGTAATATTTTTGCAATGAAAAGCTTACCGTTTAAAGTTTTATATTGGTTATATCACTTTGTGTAATTTGGATCATATGGAAGTGTGTAATAACAAAATCAAAACAAAATACTCAACATCAAGATATTTTTAACCCTAATACTGTGATTATACTTTACAATATAATGATAATGTAAGATGTTGGTGTCTTTGCAAACTATATTAACGACCAAAATGGTCTTCATTTAGCAACGCCTTTGTTTTGGTAGTCAAATAAAGTCTTGATTTTATATATCAGAATAACCTAGAAGCCAAGTGATACAGGAATAATTTAGATGTGAGGACTTGAATAAATTCTGGGTAATAAAACGTTGCAAAGAGCCTCCGATTATCAAAGATATGTCATTTTTGTGTCAAAAATTGTTTTTCACATGGGCTAATAGTTTTATCATCAATTAACATTACCAACACCAACAATTTCCATACTTCCGATACCTTTGTCAAAGTTTTTCCTGGAAGTATTATTGGAAATACAAATAGAGATTAAATGATTCCGGATCTCAAAAAGACATTTGACATTAAGGTGGCATTAAGGACTCCATTTATTGAGCAAGGTATCTTTATTTGTCTATTGATGGACACCTGGTACATATTTCATTTATTATGTATCTTACACCTGATATTGATCGCAGCAGTATAAAGTCAAACAAAACTTCATCTTTGATATCACATGCATTCTAAATACCAATTACAGATAAACTCTGGCTTTTGTTATCACTTTAAGTAAAAATTTAATGGGATCAATTATGATTGTTAAAAATTAAAAGTTAAAGTTAAAAACTTTTCTTCCTAATTAACTTTTCGTAGATATTCAAAAAGTCAATTATTTTCCAATCGTTTTTTTAACTTTAATGGCTTTCTTTGGATTCTGAAATAATGAATTAGATTGATTATTAGTCTCCTTTGTAAATGTTTAATCCTATCTGATTAATGCATCTCAATCAATTTACCTTGCTAAAACTTAAAAGACTCAATTAGAGACGAAATTCATTGTAAACCTTTTTTTGATTTCTAAAACACTTTTCGTCTTTACATAACTGTGATTAGGAAAGATAATCTTGACAATACATCCATCATATTTTTCAAAAAATAATATACTCCTTTTAATTGGACTCTAAAGTTGTTAAATGTCACTGTTAAGTGAAGAAATGATTAAATGGCCTACTGGCAAGGGATAAAAATCCTGGAAATATTAAACGTTGTCTAATTAACTATTGTTGATGAGCACAAAAAATACTTCTTTTGTGACGGATGTATATTTGTTTCAACAACTCTTTCATTTTCTTTATAAATAAGATGTTACCATTTTGAATTAGTAAATGTGTTTCAGCATGTTTATCAACCTGATTAAAATTATCGTGTATTTACAGTAAGTCTAAGTAAATGTCTTTATGTTAATATAGTACAAAGAATAAAAAAATGATGGTAAAATAAACTGCCAGGTAAAAGAAAGATCATACCTCAGTTGAATTGATCATATATTTTGAGCTTTTGATGTTTTAAAATTGATAAGCACAAGATTTAAATCATCGCTCAAAGAGGTTTTAAAGTGTTTTATGTAAAAAAATTGTTCGTAAATGAATTGTGATAATCAAATGTCAATCAATAAATCAATAACGTGTTATTTTTTTACATTTTGACAACACTTGAAGCATGTAAGTTGGGGTTATGATAGTGTCAATTCCTTATCCCTGCCTACATTAAACAAATATGTCCTAAAACAAAGATATGTAAATAAAAATAGTTGACTGTAAACGTGTCATAATTTGATAATCACATGTCTCTTATATTATATCTCGCATCGCCCAAACGCATTTTGTTAGGAACTTTAGAAATTGGGTATGTCTGTAATGAACATTGAGCAATTTGAGCATCATGGTGAGTCGTAAGCAAAAAGATCGTGATAGAGAAATAAACTATTATGTGGCTACTCGGTGGTTTGACAGAGATGTTTGTATTCTTCGGCTGCAATCAAGTCTCTGTGAATAATTCTGTTGTGAGGTATCATCCTACAGTAGCAACATTTACATTTGGCAGAACATAGATACATATAAAAAATTAGTTTTCAATTACGATGACAACAAAGTAGTACACAAAGGAAGCTGGTTAGTCTTTAAACAGCGAATGACAGGTCATCCAGAAAGTCATATACATGTATCTAAAGTAGTTGCAAGTCGAGTAGGCATTATATTGTATGTTTTCTAAGGGTCATTCTGAACGAATATCAAATTTTGTGTCAGACCGTTTTGTTTTGAAAATGGTGTATTTCACAGATCTTATTATCATATTCATTATTCTATTACTATAATCGGGATATCCAAGACAAAGGGTTCATATGGATTATTGTTATTGTTTATTTATTTATTTACAAAAAAATTATAGTCGAATAACAGAACTGAAATAGACCAGCTACGGTAGTTTCAATCTTGATGATAATGATGGAGCACAGTGGTGTAGTGGTTAGCATGCTGGTCTCTCACGTCAGATACCCGGGTTTGAATCCCGGCGGAGACATCAAAACTTTGTAATCTGGGTCTCATTCTGTGTTGTGTCTCTGGGCAAGGCACTTTATCAACATTTGCACTCAGTCCACCGAGCTGTATAATTGGTTCCATCGAAAAACGGGTTTACCAAGATACTCTGCGCCTTCGGCAGCACTGATAGTACACTTCCATCAGGGTAATAATAGGTAGCACTTTGAGCAACTGCACAACTGATGGATATATGCGTATTATAAGTGGACTATTATCACTATTATCATTCAGTGAAAATAGCTTCTTATAATTAATTCCTGTCCAGATATTTTCCCAGAAATATACATGTGTCATTCATGAAGCGATTGTACAACAAAGTACATAATCAATACATAATAATAAGATATCCAACAGAGGTTATTGGCTATATAATAATAAATATAACATGATCACAATTGGTTTTCCTCTTAAAGCTTATTGAACAAATCGTCTCCTTTTTTAAACATGTATTTGTTCATTTCATTTTCATCGTAGTTTTTAAAACTGGGCTGGTCATACAAATGCTTCACAATCTAATACGCTCCAATTGAATACCTCTTTCAAAATTATTGTGAATGTCAATGTGTATAAAAAAAGTCATCAGGGAAACAGAAATTAGTACTTGCAGTTAAATCACTTCCAATTTCCTACACGACGATAGCATTTGCATTAATTAAAGTCAACAGACTGAGTGTTTTCATCATAAATATTTTGTTTTATTATATGGCGAGCAGTGAAATACTGGGATTTATCAGTGAAATAAACTGTCTATCAAGCTACAGTGAAAATAACTTATATTTTCACTGCGAACGTTGACTGATATAATTTGACGTCATAACACAATGGTCTCACGCGGCGAATTGGCTTATGACGTCACAGTGTTACTGTGGTGACGGGCTGTTCCTAGCGGCCGCTCGGCGTGAAAATGACCTCGTGAGGTAGAAAAGCGCCACTCGTGAAAATATAACCTTTCTACCTCACTCGATGAGATAAACATGGTATTAGTCAAGAAAAGACAGATATCCTCTATTTACTGTTTTGTTTGATGTCTTTAAGGCGATAATTATGAATACTGGCAACTGTTGCAGTTGACATATCATCAGCTGAATTATTCCTTTGAAAGGAGTAACAATTTGCCCTTTAAACAGTATTTCCGTGGTTTTATTTATTAACGCTCGATGGAGAAATTTAGCAAGTAATTGCTATACATTTTACAGCTCAAGGTGGTTTAAATTACGCTAAATCTTTGAAGCAAGAACATTATAAGGGCTTGACGTACAGTAAGACCTATAAAAATCGTTATCAAACTACTTAAACGTCCTTCAAATTGTTACTGATCTTAAGAAACTTTTAGCCACAACTTAAAACCCAATAATCATTCTTAACGTTGTCACTTTAATCTGTCAATTTCCATTTTATACACTCAACATTAAGTACAAATGCATTAATCAAATTACAGAATGGGTGATTTGAGAGTGAGATAGCAGTTTGGTTGGAATTCCTATGTAATGGTCAGTTAATACATTGTTATTTTCGAATTAAGTATTGTAAAGTCAACAGATTTTTGCAAAAACAGGTCAAATTCTTTTTATCTTATAATCACATTACAAACACCTATTTCTTATAACATCCAGCAACAGTCTACACTTTTGATACGAATTTGTAAGGTTTGATATAGAAAATATTAGAACATTTAAAAATAATGTTTATGTTTTACATTATAAAACCACTGACAGTGGTACGCTTTCCTTATAATTGTTTAAATACTTGAACGAACTAATATCTACTTTTTTAAAATTAAGTCTTTATAATATCCATATCAAAACTATTTTAATACAAATTATTTCAAAATCAATTTAATTTTAGGTTATCTGTAAGATTTCTGTAGCCTCTAATATAACAGAGGCTGTATCAATATTACTTGACTTGATCTGCCTCTGTGGGGAGAGAATGAATGTCACCGTGAAGAGTGATTTAATGGTCTGTTGACAAGGGATAACATTCCTGAAAATTTTAAACGTTGTCTAATTGAACTCGTGTTGATGAATACTGAAATTACTTATGTAACAGTTAGTAACAATTTGCCTTTTAAACATTATTGCCATGGTTTTATCTATTAACGCACAATGAAGAAATTAAGCAAGTTATTGCTATAAATGTTCCGTCTCAAGGTGGCTTAAACGATGATAAATCTTTGAAGCAAGAACATTATATGGGCTGGACGTGCATTAAGACCGATATAAATGGTTATCAAGCTACTTAAACGTCCTTCAAAGTTTTACAGATCTCAAGAAACTTTTAGCCACAACTTAAAACTCAATAACTATTCTAAACGTTATCACTTTAATCTGTCAATTTCCATTTTATCCACTCAACATTTAGTACAAATGCATTAACAAAATTACAGAATGGGTGATTTGAGAGTTAAATAGCTGTTAAGTTGGAATTCCTATGTTGTGGTCTGATAATAGATGGTTATGTGACAAATTAAGGAGTATAAAGTCAACAGATGTTTGCAACAACCAATCGAATTCTTTGACTTTTTTAATCACATTGCAAACACCTATTACTAATAACATATAGCAAAAACCTACACGTTTAATACGAATTGGAAAGGTGTGATTTATAGGTTGGAAAATATCAGAATATGTAAAACTAGCGCTTATGTTTTACATAGTAACACAAGTGACAGTGTTTGTTTGTTTTGTTTTGTTTTGTTTTTTTTTGGGGGGGGGGGGGGGGGCTTTTCTTATAATAGTTTTGATACATAAAGGAATTTATATCTCTTATATTTCTGTGTGGTGCAAGTTATACCTTTTTTTATTGTTATTCAATTTTTTTGTTCATGAGAAGAAGACAACAATAGGTTATAGGGCGTTGCACCTGTGGTCCCAATTAGGGACCAAAGGGCCACATATGCTCTTAATCATAATCTTCACTAGACAGTGAGTCTGTACATAGGGTTTCAGCTTTCGAGGTCTTGTGCTTTTGGAGATGAACGTGGAAATGCACAAAGTATACAGACGGATGGATGGACTGTGCACACCATGCCATGCCATGCCATGCCATAAGGTCATCAGGCCTAGCAGGTATAATGAGCTAAACATTTAAGATAAGACTTCAAAAGTTTGATGCCAACATTTCCACAGGAAACACACCCAATAGTCGAAAAACTTAACTGAAATAGACAGGGTACAAAGTTTAAATGTTGAGGATAATGATTCAGGAAATCGAACTTCTTACAATGATACCTCTCCAAATACTTTTCCAGAAATATACAAGTGTCATCAATGAAGAGATTGTACATCTAAGTACATAATCAATACATAATCAAAGGGGATATAACAGAGGGTATGCGGTAACCCTTGGTTAAATACAACATGATTACAATTGGGTTTAGGATTAAACCTTATTGAGAAAATGGTTTCCCATTTGCAACATTTATTTGCTCATTTTATTTTCTGGTTATTCTGGTCAAACAAATGCTCAACAATTTAATACAGTCCAAATGAAGCATTACCTCTTCAAACATTGTGAATGTCAATGTGTATACTCAATCATTGGGGGGGAATTGGTGAATGCAGGCAAATCATATTTTCCTATTGCGTACATAAAGATAGAATACAATATCTTTGTAAAGTTTGTTGCAATTTCATTTTTTATTTAGAGGCAAAAGTGGGTTGTTCATCACAATTAATTTGACTTGAGATGATATTTAATATGATAATTATGAATAATTGCATGTGTTATTTCTTACAGTTAAAATAGCATAAACTATTCCTCTGAAAGGAATAACAATATGCCTTTTAAACATTATTTCCATATTTTTATCTATAAACGCATGATGAAGAAATTGAGCATGTCATCGCTATACATTTTATGGCTCAAGGTGGCTTAAATGATGCTAAATCGTTGAAGCAAGAACATAATATGGGCTTGACGTGCATTAAGAACTATAAAAATCGTTATCAAACTACTTAAACGTTCTTCAAATTGTTACAGATCTCAAGTAACCTTTAGCAACAACTTAAAACTCAATAACTATTCTTAACGTTATCACTTTAATCTGTCGATTTCCCTTTTATCCACTCAACATTAAGTACAAATGCATTAATCAAATTACAGAATGGGTGATTTGAGAGTGAGATAGCTGTTAGGTTGGAACTCCTAGACTATGGCCTGGTGATAGAAGGTTATTTGACGTATTAAACAGATATTTTAACCGATCCAATTTTAAAAATCTTTTAAGTCGTATTCATTGCAAACACCTATTATTGATAGCATCATGCTGAAGTCTACACTTTTAAGACACTTGATTTTGAAGGTTTGATATAGCACATATCAGAAAATATCAGAACATATAAAATAGTGCTTAATAATGTAATTCAACGCTATTGACAGTGGCAGGTTTTTATTAGAACTGTTTTAATCCATGCTTTATGTGTTATATTTTCATGTGCAATAACTACATTTGTAATTTTTATATATTATGAAAAAGAAGCAATCGTTGACATGAATACTAACAATGCTGATAGATGAAGTAATATGCTATTGAAGCGGAATGAAACTGGGTTTATATTTGTGAAGGGCTAGTGGCTCAATATACAAGCATTTACAAGAAATGATATCATTAATCTTTACCGGTTTTGATTGATAACTCTTTCCCTTATACATTCTCCATTTTATTAGGTTTTATATTATTTTGGGACATTTTTCCTATTGCTTTCAACTAAAAGTTTGAAATGTGGAGTACGCTCACGTGCTCATATGAAATGGACATTTCTGAATAATATTCAGTAGTCCCATTTAAATAGAGTCAATTTCAAAGGTTCCGAAACCAAAACCAAAACTAACCAAATACATTTTCTCAAGGGAACTTAGATTAAATCACCAAGGTGCTTTTCAAAGCAACACAAATGATGAAACCTCATAAACAATTAGCGGAAATATGGCTTGATAACGCTAAAAGCTGAACATTACACTTTCCAAACGAAGGTAGTTTCGGGAATTAGCGCTCAAACATCTTCTGCTAATTATATTTACCCCATGACTGGTTTTCTATTTGCAAACCTATTTGATGGATGTCTGAAGGGAATCTGTTTTTTCCTAAAATATATAATATGAAGACTTGAAACGACGTTCTTAATGGAGGATGGTGATACGAATTGATAGAACTTGGCACTTTAACATGCTATCACTTTCGCTAAGTAATAATGGCTAAAGGATGACACTTTGCGATGGGTTACATTAGATGAAACCATTTGAATGCAAATGGCAAAAACACTTTATCGTAGCCACCAAGTGTTTAGCATTTGTTAGCAAGGACTTGACTTGGTATTTCAGAACTCTTTTACAAAAGTTTTGGTAATACCTTAGGGATTTATTTTGTGATGGTCACTTTCAACATCAAAATCAAAGTCACGAAAAATACAATCACTAAAATTACTTGTAAACAGATCACTTGATAAGTCTTTTACCTATGAGTGTTATTCAAGAGATGAATTTTATAATGTGTTTGTCTACACAGTTGCAACCTGTTTGAAACATGTAAGTTAAACATGTTTTTTTCCAATAAGGTATGGACACTGATTCTATGACCTTGAATGTCAAAAGTAAAGATCACCACATATGGGTTACTGCCATGCTTACCATTTGACGCTTCAATCATTTCCTTTTATACCAAGCATGGTGCTGGAAAATGTTGTATGTTTGTGTATGCCTGGAGTTTACATGATTCTGATAGAGTCACCATTTGAAGCTTGTAAAGTCAATGGGTAGAAACCCGACGAATTTGTGTCGTTCGTAAACCTGCTGACTTTCTCTCACTGTGTCTTTCTTTCTTACTCTTACCCCATCCAATCATCATAAATCTGGATCAACTGGTTTTTATGTCAAATCATATTGTTGATTTAAGACTGATCCATGATAAGGCGGGTCGTCCCGCTGATCTCTGACATCATTCCGTTCAGCAAATCAGCAAAACCCTATTTCGGTTGAGGCTCAACCGCTATACTGCATTGCTGTATGGACTTTATCTTCAATCGGAAAACACGAAGTGACCATCTTGACGAAGCGCAAACTTCTTAAAGGGGAATGATAATTAAATTTGGCACATTTATATGCTATCACTTTCACTTAGTGATAATGGCAGATGGATGACACTTTGACATTAGTAAATGAAGTCATTCGACTGTTAAAAGCCAAAATACTTGAACCTAGCCGTCAATGGTTTCGCATTTGATTGTCAGGACACATGTTTGACTTGTAACAAGTTATTCATTTATTACTTTTGATGTTTGGTGTTGCTTTCCTGATGTAAAAACACCTGCTTCTTTGGTTATCTTTCAATAAATATTTATGTTTTACATCAATTGTCTATGAAATGCATTTTATTTACTATATGAAACGGACAAGTGACAATTGGTTTGCAAAACATTGTTTGATACACCTTTATATAAGTCTATGGTTGTCGCCTAATTTTACTCTCAGCACCTGTTCCAAATGTTCCCATTGTTTCATTACTGAATTAACAATTGCTTATATGATTGATATATTTTTGTTTTCAAAAGTCAAATGATTATGTTTCATAAGATAAATATCTCTACAAAGCTTTATATAAGATATAGTTTATTTCTATCTAGCTTTCATTGTTTTTTGTTAACATACCTTTAACGTATTACAATAATTTATTTAAAAACAAGGTTATACAACGTATGAAATAGTGATCATCTTTACATAATAAACACTGATTGTGAGTAATTATGAAAAAAATACATCGATCAATTAGCTCATCGACTTGATAGCTATCAATTAAGCATTTAAATTACATGTATAAGTAACGTTTTGGAGAAAGTTATTGTCAACTATCTAACAACTTCATTTTGTTTTTGATGATTATTTTACAAACTTCCAAGTAAAATTGGATAAATCATGTAAGGCAAATCAAATCTCATGAATTCTAAACTATCAATAAAAGCTGTTTCTTTCAAAAGATTAACAAAACAACTTCATATTTCTCTGAATAAAACATAACTTTAGCTTTTGAAATTCATTTCCAAGATTTGCAATTCTGAACATTTTTTAAAAACTGAGTGCTAATTTCTTTTAATTAAGAAATATAGGATAGTGAACATAGTATTATGTTCCTACACTGAAAAAATTCAATGTTGAGACATTAATTTGCTCATGTCGCTCACAGAAGTAACAGAGAGTCTGGTGGACTTCATGATCAAACAAAATTTAAATATGGTACACTTCTAAAAACATCAGTTGCAATTATTAGAATTATTAACTACTTTTAAGACAGAAAAATTGAAAGAGGGAAACAATCAATACAGCAGGAGAAGAGAATAATCAGAGAGTTGCGTGCATTAGAAGATAAAAATCGAAAGCAAAACTATGGATAAATCGTTACAGGTCTCAAGACACTTACAGTCACAACTTTAATCTCTTGAGCAACTCTTAACCTTGTCGCTTTAAGCCGTTCAATTTCCTCCTTGCAAATGAAACATTAAGTGCAAAAAGCATAAATCGAACTGATGCCGTATGAATGATTTGAAGATTAGAATGTGGATCAAAAGGGGTTTAGATGTTATTATCTGGATGAGAATGAATTCTCGTCATTGATTTGACACAATAATTCAAGTACTGAAAAGGCAAAGCGGACATCCAAAACAGGTGTATGAGTGTAATGGTAGGGTAAAAATTACGATTCACATCCACAAAAGAATTACTAAAGAATTAAGACTGGTAAAAGGGGGCCGTGCAGTTTTTCAAATTTTTTTTTGTTATTACTCTCTCGAACTCTTTCTGTATTCATTTAGTTATAAGGTTTCTGATTTGTGAGTTGACATGTGGACTATATGTCTATTAAAATGGCCCGAGGTTTAATTTGTTACCAAGGATTCATGTTACGTTAAATCCGTATCAGAAGAGATGCATACATGTACATCTGTCTTGGTGGTGCAGTGATAAATTTACTCCTGCTTTTGATAGTCACAATTCACAAGGACTGGTAACTATAAACCATTGGCTCTGTAGCTCATCAGGCTTCATATGTAATTTTGCTTTAGGGTGTGGTCGAAAATAGGTTTCAAGGGCGTGGCCAATGATGATCTTATTAGGGGTACAAAAGCTATAAATTATATTCGTCCCTAGTTTTTACACAAGATTTCACCTTTCTAGACCTTTTTAGAAGATGAAAATAGATTTTAAGGGATTTTAAGGGCATCGTCCTCTCAGTCTTATAAGGGGCCACAGGTCAACTAAAGCTATCAATTATAATCCTCATTATTCAAGACATCTTTACGCAAAGTTTCAGCGTTATAAGGATTCTTGAGTAGAGTCGAAAAAAAGGCTTTAAGGGCGTGGCCCCTGTGGCCCTAATAGGGGCCCACAGATCCACCAAAGCTATAATTCATAATCACCAGTCATGGAGTCTTTACAGATGATTTCAGTTTTCTAGGCCTTATGCTTCTGGAGAAGAATGATGCATCATTTTCCATGTGATTCTGATAACTGAAGTTTTGATATGAGTAGGCTTTATTGCACATAATGTAATAACCAATGTTCAATAATGTCTGTTTTTTTCTGGATTTATTGATTTTAGTTTCGTTTGTGAAAATTGTCATGTGATAGATATTTAAAATAAATTTCAACATAAATGTAATTTCATTCTGGTGTCAGAAACGATTCCCAACATCTTTCACAATGCTGCATACCTAATCAGCTGTTGCAAAGACCATTGGTAAAGATACAAAGAGTGCTAATCACTTTCCTAATCGGAAACCTGATGAGAAAATAATTTTATATTGGCTAATCATTTTACTTTAGAAAGCACAAGTTTCTGTTTTAGGTACAATAATGTTAGTGTTAAGGATAAAATTCATCTTGTCTTCGGCAGGAAATGTTGTTTTTTTAAGAAAAATTTTAATTTCATAAATATATATATATATATAACTATGAGTGTTACTTACATGTATACTGTTTCACATGGCAACAAAAGAAACCAGTCTAAATTAGATGCGGGTTGCATGATGGGTGATGAGAAATACCCTTGAATAAAATATATTTTTCAGAATTAATTACTTAGAGCAACTAACCTAAATATTTTTTCTCCCTGAAAAGTGAACTGAAAAAATCAGCAATTGATTGCCCCTGTAAAGTCACAACGCGATTGCTCATAAATATGATATTACCACAACTATTAGTTAAAACATAAATTACAGTTGATTAATGAAAGTTGATTTAAGAGGCGTGTTTACCATAATGGGCATTTTTATAACATCATTAAGTTGCATAACATAAATTACAAATCATTTGCTAAATAAAAATTCAATGCAACCATCAGTTAAGGCAGAATAACCAAAAAAGGATAAATGTAATTGCCTCTATAATTTCATAAATTCGTATTATGCAAACCATGCAGTCACTCAAATGTTATTGATCATAAAGGACATATACTTAAATTCGAAGCTTGCAGCAACAATGTTATGTTATTACCCGATGAAACATTAATTAAATATATATGAAATCAACATGAATTTCACTAATGATCTGATCCTTTACATAACTGTTCAATATATCAATCTTACAAAAATAAACCTAATATGTTTATTCCCCCCCCCCCATTATATAATAACATGGGATATATTCATTGCCCTGTCCATCCGTCCGGCTTTCTGTCCACATGTCAATGTGCCTTTCGTGTTTTCAACTTGTTTTGGGCGGTTTCAATGGAAACTTAACTTAAAATTCAGTTCTAGGATTAACACTCACCATAAAGGTATATTAAAGTACAAGGCCTATTTTGAATAGTTTTTTGTTACATAAAAAGTGTGAAAAGGGTTTGCAAGCAAATATGCTCAAAATTTCTATTAGGAGGATGGTTATTGGAGTGAATCATACTTGCTACATCAACATGCTTTATCAACGACAGGAGGATGGTACATGATCAGGGGAAACATTAAATGAAGCCGAATCAATGTTTACAATTTAAGATACTTAAGATACTTTTATCCTTGCTATTACAGAACCACTCAGCAAGATATTGGAGTTACATTTGTTTTACATTTTGAATGCTGTCATGTTAGGGAACTGAATATTTCTGCTAAGTACAATTATAATGCGGTTCTATGTAGGGATAATGTCGACATTATAATTAAAGACCAACCAGTGAGTCAGGGGTGATGTTTTAAACTAGTAACACTGTTAGAAATGCCCTTCTTGTTTCGACACATGCACAAGTATGATTGACAGTATTTGGAAAGGTTATGTTACATGTTGGCTTATATTGGTTGTATAAATGAGAAATAAAATAAGCTTTCAGAGAACAGCTGCGCAAAACATTGAAACTAATTAACCCAGTAAAGTTAGCAAGTTTTCTCCTCATGTTTGGTTATGATCTACAGTTTAAGGTTGACGTATAGCATCAATAATGTACATATAAGGTTATGCAACCATGCAGAATTTCAATATACTGACAGGAAATTATTTTTTTCTTTTCTATGTAGTATATTTAATGCCTTAGGACATATAAATCACTTTTGCATGCTTTTGATAACCAACTGAAATTACCTGCTGATCTATAGGTCGAAAAACATTCATATTCAATGTTCTCAAGTTATTGATCTTTATTGCTGTTGTCAAGAAAATAATTAAGTGAAATGCCGCATCACTAAAAACAGGCAGGGCCATTTATTAAGATAGTCAAGAGCATAGTAAATAATTAGATGGACGGTTATATAATTGTAATCCGAACATCAAAGGAATCCTTGTTAAAATCCGATTAGATAGCTAATGAAATATTAAGTGACAGCTATTTTTCATCAGAAAGTCTGACGCTTCTAGAAGCAAGGAATGTGTATCTTTGTTGAAAATAACTACAAATGTAGGGGTCGTTCATGGGGTGGTGTTTTATCAAACATTGTGGGCCGAAACAAAAGGCTACAGGTCTTACAATGGTAAAAGTTAGTTTTCAATTATTTCATCTTGATCATTAATTTGATATTATATATGTTACATTCCATTTGCAATATCGTAAATTTGTTTTCATCCATGAACAACTTAAAAGGTCACAATGGTAACAGGTAAATGCAATTCTATAAATTATCATCACGAATCAACCTAATTATAATCGCATTATATAAACACAGAAATGTGTTCACACGATGACAATACCATCTAGTAAGCATAATACTATTGATTCTATTTGAGTAGCTACTTTACGTTTTAATGATCTGTTTTTTTAAAAGATAATGCAACATGCAGAGGTTTAATTATTGTATATGTTAATGGTTAAGTTTCAATAGCCTGTCCTTTTCCGTAACCGCTGCTTGTACGTTATTTTGCAAGAAATTGCCTTGATTGTCAATTAATTTCTGGGCGTCTTCAAATAACACATGATTTCAACGTACAAATAACCCAATTAACGGCGATGAATCATAGATAACCTCACCTCACATTTAATCCCCAACGTTTACATTATCGTCATAGCAACGCATCCGTTTATATAAACAATTAGAAAATAATTTACAAATCTTGATCAAAAACAGATCATTTTCAGTTTTCTTCAATAATTATATTCTCATTTCCTTATAACTGTAGCACTAGATCTTAATTCAAATATGAGTATTGATTAATGATCAAAGAGAAACTGAAGGAACAACTTATCTTCATTACTGCATCAGTTGCATCAGAAATACGGATGCACTTCAAAGTTTCGTAGCCGCCTTGCTACCCTATTTCTTGTATCATGAAATGCACATAGATGGTGAATAGATATTGTCTTTTTATAGAGGATCAATCGGGAAATGAGGTGCAACAAAGTCTGACACTACATAAACATTGTATTTAGAGAAAGCTTTTTGATAAACACACCTTGATTTTCCATTTATTCATGAATCGTTCTTAGATAAATGTTTACATTGGTTTTTACATATTTATCTAGACTGTAAATTATCAATGAAATGTATCTAACATAGCATGTGTTTCTCCTATTGCCTTATTGAGTAGTGTCTAAATTACCCAATTTAAGTTTGATGAATGATATCAACGCTATCCTGGTATTAATCATAATTATCATCGTCAACATTTGAATCATCGCAACGGATAATTTCAAATAAATGATTACAAAATATGAAACAAAACTTCCTTAATGGTCAATAAATCATGTTCACATTATTCAAAAATAGCCTGGCTGTTTCTTATTAACTGCAAAAGGTTCGTTGCAAATATGTTATATTTACCACACACAAGTGTTAATAGCATCTTTAAATCATTTCTGATACCACTTTGGCTTTGGCTCTTGTACAATCACAAGGCTAATATGCAACAGCCGCGAAGCTTTTGGTCTAATTTAAGATGAAATATTTTACCAAATCACAAAAATTGCGACCAACGGACTTTATGTGAATATTTATAATTTGTTCTCTATGTATGATTGGTTTGAGTAATGAGATTTTTGACACTATCAAAATAATACATTTTCATTAATTTACAGTTATCAATGAAAAATTTAAAAATATAAAATTTTCAAAAGACGTGCTACTGCCCCTTTAAGATGAATAGAATTTTTTGGTTTACATATTTTAGTCTTCTTGTCATTTTCTTCAGATTATTGAAACGAAGCTCATTTATGGTGTTCTGGTTCTGAGTAGATCAATGCGCATATCTACATGTACAAAACACTAATGGAGGATTCCAAATGGCAAAAACATTTGTTATATAAAATGGCAGTTATATTTATTTCTTAGTAGCTGTCATAAGATTATTCAATTCATAACTTAATAAAACAAAATCCTCTTGTCCAGTCTTTAGATGATTGAACTTGTAAAACCAAGAATATCTGTACCCAATCCTTTTCATAATTAATAAGATATGTTTTTACCAAACCCAATCATTTAACATCAACGTCGTCCTATAGATATGTTTCTCTTATTCCAATAAAGCTAGCTAATTATCAAAACATTGATCCTACTAAATTAATTTTTGTATTGAAATGTTGTCATTGAGACCGTGATTAGATAAACAATTCTTCAAAAGTTTTCATTAATATCTTATCTATGTTTTCAGCTACCAAAGATTATTTTAAATAACCTTGACCTCGAAGTGTGCATTCAAACCTAATTATGGCTAAAGTATGACATTACCATAATGTAACTCTTTCTTAGAGCATGATGAGCCTCTGTTCTTATCAGACTAAATCTGTAAGCAAATGCACCATAATCCATTTGAATTTCGCATGAAAAGGGTAGTTCAAAATCAGTGTTCTTGCCATCATTCAGTAGTCAAACTGATGATTTTAGAACAGCGTCGCCGATTGCACAACTAAGTTTGATTGCCACCAATCAGGTATCTCCCCTTCTACCCAACAAATTCGGCGAATAAGAACGAAGGCTCGATCAAATTTCATGACTTGACCTGCCCCAGTGGGAAGAGAATGACTGTTACCATCAAAACATCTTTTAATGATGTCATTTTGATCGCAGAGATTCCTGTGAACTAAGAGAAAGCTCAAGTCAAAGGTAACATGATTCGTTTGTCTGATTAACAATGCTAGCAGTTTACAACCTAAACCAGTATTGATATGACTACGAGTATGAAAGGTACACATTAAAGTGACTTTTGTAAGACTTGTCCAAAACGCTTTGAAAATTGAATATATAGCCATTGTTTTCTTGTATGTTGGAATAAATGTTGAAAGTGGTGAATAATGTTTAGGTAAAAACTAATTTCCTTTCAGTATCAGCAATTTCACGGTTGACATTTGTTATTGTTCAGTCAATAATAAAAGTGAAGTCATCCAAAACCTTTCCTCGAATGATAATTAGTACAAACGAGATGAAAGTTTCCAGTTCTTTTCTTGAGGAGGAAGAGAGGAAATAATTTTTAATGCGTTTTTTACTTCATATATTCCTTTTAATTCTATACTTGCATCTTCCAGGAAACTTCACATGTTGTCTTCAGAGCTGTATAACCAGGAATATAAACGATAATTGTTTGCTTTAAGTTCGTTTTGGAGAAATATTTCTCAGATCCGTATTTCACCATAATGTTATGTACAAGAAATCAATGACTGTTACTGCCAATGACTGTTAAATGATTGAATGAAAACTTGTAATAATGTTTATGCGGTTGATAGTTGACATTAGTATTTTTTTGTCAATTTTTTTCTAATAAAAAGAATTTATAAAAGAAATATGAATATGAAAACAACTGCTACTCTAATCAGTAACGCAACAAATCACGAGTGATCGTTTCTATCTGATTTTTTATATAGTGGATTCCTAAGCGTTCTATTTGATCCCTAATTAAAAGAAGGTTCAGAACATGTATGTCTGTAGTATTGCATAGCGCAAACAATTCAAAGCACAAATCATCAAGTTCTTTCATAGGAAGATAATCAATACGTCATTTGTTGAATAAAATAAAACCCTTCTTCTTTAGTGACAAACACAATCACATCCAAATAAAACTTTGGTGAAGAGCACTTGAAGACTTCAAAGTTAATTACAGCTTTCAAATATTTTCCACAGGAGATTCTTAATTTTTTTAAAGTTTCACTACTCTTCAAAATTCTTAAAGCATAACCAAAACTTGTTTCATAAACCCTGTAGAGTTTTCGTTTTTGTCCCTACGGTTATTATCTGATATATATGTCAAATCAACATACGAATTGACCCTGTATTGCTTAATGTATCATATTAGGTTATTTAGCTGAAGATATCATATTATATGTTTTAATAATCATACAATATAACGTTATTCTTCACCACCAGTAAAATCCTTAATATAATTGGTTATCAATTACCTAACACTTCCTAAAAAGTGACCAACACTATGTTATGAAATGCTTTTTGGACACAGACATACTGGCATCAACATTCCTAATTGCTGAAATTTTGCCTGAGCAGCATTAAACAATAACTCACTCAATCCTGAAATTTGTACCAAAACGTTTGAAGTTGTCTTCGAAGGTATATGACTTAGATTTTACATTTAATCTGATTTCTTGGACTCTTTACTACAGGTGCGGTGAGCTTAACTATTTAAGAAAAATTGCCTCTATCAATGGCTGTCCTGATAAAACTCAAAAGTGTTCATTATAACCAAGCGGAATTAAAACATGTTGAATTATTGAAATCCATTTACTACAATAACGAGCCTCCATTAAGACGTCATCTTCAGTCGTGTTTCACAACAAGAAAAGAAAAGAGTAGATTCCCTGTGGACCATTCACTGATTTTAAACACGTTAAGCGATTGTATGAGTGCTATCAAGACCTATTATCTGAAATGTGACGATACAGTTAATATGCTCAACTGATTCCTAAGATTAAATGTGTTATGGCAGTACCTCTGCTTCCAATATTTGAAGATAAGTTTTATTGCTCATAACGATGTTTGTACTTTAGTGAGATACTATTTTCAGTTGTGTTTAAATTCATATCTATGTTGTTGTAGTGTCGGCGCTCTTATAGAGAAAATTCGATCATTCATTCATTTATTTCATTCTCACTTCGCATTTCTTCTGTGTCTAAATCTCCAAAGTTAGAGTAAACCTAAGAGCTAATAACAATATCACAATAACTTGTTACTTCTCCTTCAAATACTTTCTATAACCTTTTTGATAATTTGAAAACATATACACATATATTCTTTACAGTTTAGTGACTAAATAATCCAAAAACGATTTTAAAGATCTTACAACATAATCAGATCGATTTAACGAATCTAATTTGAAAGGTCGTATTATCTCGAATTAGTTATTATACATTTAAAAAAAAGTATACATAGCATTTTTGGCCGACCATGTTTGACAAGAGAGTAAAGAGAAAACATTTCGCAATACACAAATCCATCATATGTTTTCTCTCTTACATGAGAAGGATAAAAGGACATTTGTTCATAAATACTGAAAACTATGGATTGCCTGACAACTATTATCTTAAAGCATTTAACATTGCGTGCGTTGTCTCCATTTTCTCATTTCATGGTATGAAAATTACCCGTTTGGCACTTGTGAATGGAGTTAACATTTTCCTTGTATTTATCATAATTATCTACACACTTCTCAGTCGGGCAAAATAATATGTTCAAACAATGATAACACAACATGAGTCATGGCTTCCTTAATGGTTAATCAACCAATTAACCTAATAAAAACATTATGATTCCTGCAATTAGGTTCGTTTTCCATGTGTTATTATTAAGGCATAATGATTCCATGTTAAGTTTTTGGTAGTTACGGAAATTTAACCACTAAGAGAGCTTAGAAAATCTTGGTCATGGTTTGACCCAGCAATGTACATATATCAACTTGCAACAGATCTCTTATAACAAAAACTTATTCTCAAGAAACCTGATTTTAATTATGAGAATTGTAAATATTCCTCATGTTTGAATAAACGATGTCATTAGGCATTTATATTTTTGCATCGCTTTAATCTTTTGTTGACTTCACCATTTTCCTGCACTAAATATGTTCTATCATCTCATCATGAAACAACAGGTCCATTTACAAATACAATAGTGTTCTTACTTAAAGTGACCTTGTTACTACATTTTCAATTAACGGGCAAAATAAATCAATTCACAAGACATACATTCTCCTTCTCGGCATTGTGATAATCGTGTGTTATGCAATGAAGTCATGCCTCGAGGTAGGACTTCATGACTAACTATTGATGTTTCTTCATGTCCTCCTGAGAATATGCTTTGAAGCTCAAAAAGTTTCCACAATTCTTCAACCAATTCAACTGCTCTGACTACAGAAGCTCTGAAGTGTAAATAGTGCTGTATGTTTACTGGCAACTTCAAATAATGTTTCACTTGGCTTCCTTTCACAATCTATTATCATAAGACAGATGTTACATCAAACGAATGTTGCAGGTGCTTGTGATCATTAACAAAGTTAAAACAGTGAATCCTTTGTTTCACAGTGTTGAAAAAGGAGCAAGCACTTTTGTCAGGAATCATGTTTTGAGTGCAAGTTTGTTTATATGAATTATTTATTAGTTTTAAGAAAGTTTTATTAGACATTTTCTTCCTTTACATTGACACTTGAGATAGTTTGTGTGTTGTGAATTGTGAAACCATGAAAACGTGAAGCACTTATTTCTTCCATCTTTTGTTCAATGATTTTAATGTTTTCATTTAAAAAATATGGATTTAACTGACAACTTTCACTAAATATGCACATTTTATCAAACATATAAGCTCTTGTTTTACTTTTTGTCCAATAACTGTATTAATTTGTTCAAGATGCATCCAAGGTCACAATAGTATTTACCAGTTTTCTTACATGAACGTCTGAACTCACGTTTAGCTCACCAAAAATTGTTAGATCAAATTTTAAATTTTTTTACCCTTCCATACATAATTGAGTCTATTTAAAGCAATGCATCATAATTTGCATATTCTCTCCTATTTACATGTATATATTTTTGTGTTTTTATGTTTTTGTTTCTTGAATTAGAAAGCTCAAACAACCCAATAAACAATGTATATAAATGATTCAGATAATGACTGATGATCATCGATTTCTCCTTGATCTATCTACTCTCTTTTGGATGGCAACATTCACGTGTTTGAGTACTGAAATGATGTTCAAAATACGTAAAACACAAACTCACTCACTATGGTATATCTATCAACTGACATCTAGTATCTTGGAATCGAACCTAAAGAGAAAAGTTAAGTATATAGTCAGGTAGAAGTTGTGCAACAGTAAATTGAAATATCATGTATGGAGAATAACATTGACAACTACCAGAAATGCTGTTATATTAGCTCATTGTCTTATATTGGAAACTTCTTCGATGCGATGGATTCTTCTCTTGCCTCAAGGGCAAAATAAAATCTTAATTAACTGTCATGTCATGTCATGGTCGAACTGTACCCCGAGTTGAAGGATGATCTTATATTCCATATTGACAAAACAAGAGAATATGTCATCCATTTATTCTTCAGTCCATAGTTTCCTTTTATATCTTTTAATGGTTTTAACATCGAAAAGGCAACGCCAGGGTTATCAAAATTGATATGATCTGGCGATTGTGATCAACTTTGTATCAGTTTGTATATCTTACTACCGAAGAGTACTTATCTTTTTGGTTTATGAGAAAATCAAATGAATAATGTCTTGAAAACATTGCCCTCATGAATTGCTTTTCTGTTTTTCATTAAATGCTCTTTGCTTAAATTTAACTAATAAATAGAAAATAAAATTCTTTATGCGTAATAGGACAATGATAACAAGAGAACATGACCATCCATGAACAAATATGCCATATTTAGGAGGCTAGGAGAGTATTGGAGTCTAATGATATATAATCAGAATATTTATGATGAAATTCTCGAAAATCTAATAATGAATTGAGAATTCTTTGTCCCAAGTCGATCTACCATTAATGTTCTTTTGGAATTTATTACAAATTGTCATGAAGAAGAGAGAATTTAAAGTGGACCTAAAGAATTAGCTGTTAAGAAACCCTTTCACACATATATAACTTGCACCTTTATTATCAGAAAACTTTCAACCAGTATGGCATCAATTACATTGAGTGATTTAGACAATCTGGATAATCGTTTCTATTCTGAAATGATTTTACATTTTACATAGCTTCTGTAATTAACAAATTCTATTTATTACGATTGTTTTGAATTAGAATAAAATATATTTAAATCACAAATAACTTTTGTAATTGACCTTACGCCCCTCCTCGAATTAAAAAAACCCATGTTAGCACATACTAAAAGTAAACATTTACCACTCCCATGTCCAGACGTCAATGTCCAGTAACTGGTTTATTGAAAGTTCTTCATTATTCTGATGTTAAGAACACATCTTCTTATGTATTATCTTGTCAAAGTCTTTTTTCAGTAAAGAGAAAAATTAATTTCCTTTCAGAATAAGCTATTTTACGGTTGACATGTATCATTGTTCTGTCAGTATTGCATTTGAAGTCATGCCAACTTACTTGAAATTACAAAAAGAATAAAGTGATCCATTATTATCTAAGAATGGAAGGAAGAATATCAGCAATAACCGCTTCATGGATTCAAATGACCTGTTCAGGTATAAAAGAGAAGTTTAAAAAAAATATATTTTAACGAATTCCCCCCAAATTAATATAAGTTCATGATTATAGTGTCATTTTCAGAGGGTCATCCTCTTATCACGAGATCATATTAATTATGGTCTTAGACGAAATCAAAATCAAGTATCAAGTATTAAGAATCACGTAAAAGATGTAAATGGTCGTTTTTGTGTGAATGACAGATTTGGCTGTTACCAAAACATCAAATCATAGGTAAACGATCTAGTTTTATGTAAGTTTAAAGCATCATTTCGAACTTTGAACTTTAAATAGTGTGATAATTCACAACACAAAAATGTATGATATTGGATTCATAGCATTCTTGAATAAAACTGACCGTTAATTTTAAGCGTTCATGTAGGTCAAACTTTTGCTCTATTGTACCTATTGTATTCATTTGCCATTGATTCATGTGTTATTTTTTCCAAAAAGGACACACAAACTATAAGCTTAGTAAGATACAGACAATTAACACAACTTTAATATTTTAATCTCCGATGAACATTGACGATTATAACCCTACGCCAATAAATTCGTACTAAGTAGTGAAAAGCAACAAGATCCTGTTTATTTCCAGTATGTTGTGATTATCCGTTGGATAGTAAATATGTGTTTTAATTCATGTTTTAAAGCAAGCCAGTCTCATTAAGCAAACCAGTCGCATATATATATAGTATCACAGTTCTGCACAGAAGGAACATCTTGAACGTAGTCATGAACATTTGTTTATTAAATATATGAGTCGATTCACTATCAATTGCTATGTAAAATTGAATGAAGGGCATTTATGATTTCCCAACTGTTGACAGTTTCGAACATCTTTCCATTCACAATGGACTCTTTATTAGACACAGTCATGACATTTGAATCCACCCTTTTCTTCATTATTCTTATACAAAAAAAACATATTTTTAAATGTCATAGTTGGTTATCGTCTAAATGCCGGATCAGTAAAGAAAGAAATACTTCATTAAACAAATGTTGCAAAACTTAATGTTATACCTGAAAGAAAACCATATTACATACTAAACAATGTATTGACGTGTTGTTATGCCTTATTTAGTCAATATTGAAAGTATCTTGTCCTGTAACAAAGTCCCATGTGCTTAATAGTTCAGTACATCTTGATCATCCAACCCCTAATATTCACCCTTACCCCTAACTGGCACTTGTCAATCAGCCTGTTTTCTAAAAAGTTAGCTTCATGTAAAGTAAATTGAAATGATGTCTGACCAAATTGTATTAAAGGCTTCCTTTAATGGCTGTTCTGACATGGTGTCAACACCAACAGTATTACTCAATGGAAATGACATAACGTTCAGATCTCAAGATCCATTAACTTCAATATCGAGAATCCATTAAAACGTCATCTTCAGTTGATATAAAAAATCGTTCTGTTGCACAAGACATGAAAAAGTCGAATCCATAGGGACTGTCAAGCAGTGTTGTAAATAGAAAACCAGTCATGGGATATAAACCAATTATCAGCGATTTGTTTGAGTTTTATCACCACAGATGTTTCTCGATTGGTGAGGCTTAAATTGGCTCCTGACATGTTTTCCATTTCCTACAATTTGATGTTTTGTGAATGGTGTTTCTACTGAATGTATGTTTTTAAGCTTGTGCTGTTAAGCTTTTTTGTTTTGCCATTACAGATACCCTTGCGTTTTCTAAAGTGAAATGTATTTTTACATCAGTGTATTTTGGTGATAGTCTTAAGAGAGAATAAATGATTCATTCATTCTATCACTTTGCATATTCTTTCCTGTGTGTATGTGTTATTTATCAGTTTTCCATGCTCAAACATATGATATGTATATTTTGGGAAATCGTGTTTATCGTACAGTTCCATGAACTAAATGCAAACCTCTAACACATACACTCATGGCAAAAATGGTTGACACCCCCAGACTGAGAACGCTACGTCAAGTTTAACTGAGTGTTGACAAATAATAAAACATGCAATAACTGTCAGAATGATTTGTGTGATTGGGAAAAACATTCGTAAAACATACCAGCTTGTATTTTGGTCTTGTGCTGGCCAATTTAAGAAATTCTACTAGGATATGTATGGTCCCTGTGAAAAAGGGCAATTTTTTACAGTATCCATATAGTATCAATTGGATGGGTATCAATAAAACAAATTACATTTTCAAGTTCAATTGTCGGTTTTATTTCATTCTGCAGTCATGTAAGAGTATATTTACAAGCCTAATATCGGGTAGCACCGCCTCTGGAATTTTCAAGGGCGATAATTCGGGCAGGCATACTGTCTATCAGTGTGTTGATGTTTGCAACAGCCAAATTGTTCCATTCATTCACAAGAGCAGCCCGCAATTGCTGTAAATTTGCAGGAGCAGGGTCCAGTCTTCTAAGTGCACGGTCAAGCTGATCCCAAGCATGTTCTATCGGATTCATATCCGGACCTTTTGAAGGCCAGGGCAATCTTGTTACTCCTTGTGCCTGAATGAAAGCGTTCACTGTACGTGCACGATGGGCTGGTGCATTATCGTCCTGCAACAGGAAGTTGTTGCCATACACTCTTCTTGCATGTGGTAGGCAAACGGTTTCAAGAAGACGTCTGTACGACCTCTGGTTGACGTTTCCTTGAAGGACGACAAGATCCGTTTTACCGTTATGGTGTATTCCTGCCCATACGTGTACAGAACCGCCACCGTGGGCAACCTGATGCTGCAGACAGTCGTCATTGAGCCTTTCCCCACGTAAACGTCGCACTCTCATTCTCCTGTCCACCTTATGCAGTAGAAAACGAGACTCGTCAGTAAATATGACGTGACGCCAATGTCCAAGTTGGATTCTGCGGTGCTGCTGCGCCCAAGCAAGCCGTGCCCTGCGGTTGGCCAGTGTCCAGAATGGTTTGATGGCAGGTCTTCTTGCCTTATATCCATGCTGGAGCAACCTGTTCACTACAGTTCTCCGGCAAATGGGCGTATTAATATGAGCCCCCCATCTCTGTGCAAGAGTCAAAGACGAAAGACGTCTATGACGTCGGGTCAAACGAAGAAGAATTCTATCCTGACGAACCGTAGTTTTCTTGGGACGGCCTGAAGACTTATTCGGAACAACATTTCCCTGTATGGCGTGCAGTCTTTTAATCCTTTGAACAGTTCTAACACTGACGTTACATGCTGCAGCAATGACAAGATTCGAAGCGCCACCACGACTCATGCCAATGATTTCATGTCTGATTCCTGGTGGAGTGGGACCAGGCATGGTCTATGCTTTACAGAAACTATAGTCGTGAAGCTGTATCTTATGAAAGAGGTCTATAGTAATCGATGGAAATGACAAACCTAAGGAGACAAATTTCCATCATTTCAATGAAATGCACGTGGTCTACATGAAACCGCTGACACTGTTCATTGTAAAGTGTGAGTTAATGTAACTTCATGCCTGTAATGACATTTCCATGGAAAACCAACATTGCCATGCATACAATGTGATATAAACTCCAATTTAATTAAATATTAGGGGGTGACAACAATTTTTGCCATGAGTGTATATAAGTCAAACTGGTTTTAAATCTATTTTCAATGAACGAAATTCTAGAACAATTAAGAGATAAATATCTTCATTACTTTCATTCCTATTGAATTTTTAATAACTATATTGTAGAACGTACATGTGAAATATACAACATTTGACCCTTAGTGAAAGTAGATCCATAACCTCATAAAATTGGGCAGAAAATAAGAAAGTAGGGGTCCTCTTGTGAGTGTAAGTGTGAGTATAGATGACACGTCGTTGGTATAAACATTTTTTATTGACAAAAAGTCATATGGATCCGGCAAAAGTGAAAACACTTGCTGGGCCCTCTCCAATACAAATATGATTTATATACATATGTTAAAAAGATTTACCATTTTTCAAATGTTAACACAGGTTTTACAATTAAGGTTTGTGCAATTATGTACAGTGCAGCTTTGTAAAATATTATTGATTACCATGTGAATGATGATACTATTTACATAACAGTTATACAATTGGACACAGTTATATATAATGAAAGAGACAAAAAGTGATGTATGTATTATTTATACATGATAATCGTAGCATGGATATACTAAAGACAAATAAAAAAATGACTGACAAGTAGATAGTGCCTGAAAGTGAACATTACTGGAATACCTTAGTTTTAACATAACATAACATAACATAACAGTCCATTTATAAAGCGCTAATTCCATGCTCAATGCATGCTCTGAGTGCACACATTAGAGAAGATAAGCTTCTCTGAAGAGAAATGTTTCAAGGCTTCGTTTGAAGGTTGGAAGATTTTCCGAAAGTCGGATCATATGAGGGAGAGAGTTCCAGCTTCAAGCAGCAGCAAAAGCAAAAGAGCGTTGGCCATGTGCAACTGTCCTGACTTTCGGTGTGCAAAGGAGCTGCTTTAACTCGGAACGTAGACTTTCAGTAGGTGCGAAAGATAGGAAGGGGCTTGGTTGATCAGACACTTGTAAGTGAGACAGAGAATCTTGAAAGTTATTCTTTGTGAGACGGGGAGCCAGTGCAACTCCATCAGAATTGGGGTCACATGGTCATGTTTCCGACTTTTTGAGATGATTCTGGCGGCGGTGTTTTGCACTCGCTGAAGTTTGTTGATAAGAGACTGGGGGGCACCACAGAGAACACTGTTGGAGTAGTCCAATCTCGAGATGACAAGGGAGAGAACTAGAACTTTGGTGGAATCAACTGTCAAGTTTTTTCTGATGCTTCCAATGTTCCTGAGTTGAAAGTATGTTGTTTTGACAAGGTGGTTAACATGCCCTTCGAGACTAAGTGTTGGATCGATGATGACTCTGAGATCTTTGACCGAATCTGAAAAGGGAATAGTGCTCTGTCCAACTGTGGAGAGTTCAAATCTGCAAGTTTAATTTTTGATTTGGAGCCAATCAGTAAACATTCCGTTTTGGCATCATTCAACTTTAACTTGTTCCGTGACATCCAATCCTTGACGTCATCAAAGCATTGTGAAAGGCAATCTGCAGCAAGCTTGACACTCAGGGCATCTGGTTGAAACATCTTCATCAGCTGGGAATCATCAGCAAAGTGATGACGAAGAACATCGTGATTTTTAATGACACTGATAGTTTTACTGATATAACTCTGTACATATTTGAAGAGGAGAGTATTATTTTCCACGTTTAACCTAACATGCCTTTCAAAACTGTTTCTTATGATGGAGTAACTCCGAGATCAAGGACTTTGGAAAACAGCAGCTGTCTTTCATAATCATATAAACGGCATTCAATAAAATAAAGATAGGAATTTTCACATGGATTACCACATGAACAGGCAACTTCCTTTGATAAATTTACCCGAAAAAGGTCATCATTTAAACTACTACATCTATTTCTGAATCTTGCGTGTAGTGTCATTAATCGTCTGTTACCACTATTGTTATATAAGGGTGGTTTTTCGTCAGAAGAAGTTATACGTCTTTTAAATTCCGTAGTTGATTGTATACATTTAACATTTCATCTAAATTGTTCCAATTTCTAAATGAGTCTAATATGAAAGAACTTGTTTAAGAATATATTCTAGCTGATGGGTGTACTAAGTTACTCTTCTTTTGTAGATTATAACTGGAGACAGAATAAACATGCTGAGGCTCTAGCTCTGATAGGTAGGAAGGGCATGATTCACGTGCGCGAGGGTTCATCTAACTTGAACCCGAGGTCGAGGTCGGTAACTATTTTACACACTAACTCAAAGCTAAATCAATCCAAATTCAACATGACATCAGTTTTGATATTGCGGATAAGTTGGGTAAAGCATAATTGTCTGAGATGAGAAGATAACACATTGACTCTAATTGGAGGAACAATGTCTATTTCAAGTAGTTGACATTGGCATGAGCCTCTCGTGCTGCACGTGCAATCCGTGTGGAACCGTACAACCTACAACAATAGATTGTTTACCCATATTGATATGAGAACAGCTTACTAAAGCTTTGATATGCAAACATATGGTACCAATGTTTTTTTCATTAATTGATAACAATAATTCACGGTTATGTTTCTTGTCAGGAAAAAATTTGAAACTTAAACATGTGGTCATGGAAAATTTGCTTTATATTCAACTGGCCTCCGTGGTCTTATGGTTAAGTCACTGGGCTTGAAATCAACAGGACGCAGGTTCGAACCCATGTTTGAAGTGCAAAATTTGTAAATGTATTGTATTTGAATATTGCAATTTTAATGATAGTATTTAATTTGCAAAGCAAACTTTGAACTAAGATAAATTTCCGAAATACAAAAAATACTTCTTTCACATCAGGTGTTCATGGCAATACCGGGTGTTCATCATGAACACCGAATTTGTCTAATGAACACCTCGGCACGTGCATTTCACAGACATATGAGTTGGTATGAAACATGAATACTCGAATAAAACAAAGGAGCAAGTGTGTAAGTTTTCATTAAATCACCTAATAGACAGTTCTTTCACATAACAACATTCAATTGAGATACAATCGATCACAGTAACATAATCATTAACTGCTGGTCCTCAATGCAATGTTTAATCAAATTGGCGAAATAGAATGTTATATGTTTAAATGACAAATGAGAGATGTTAAGTTTTATCTAGGGCTATAAGTGTTAAAAACCTTTATACATTGACATGAGCAGGGCAGAGAAAATAATGAAATAATTAGCATTGACAACCAATTTATCTTATTTAATTATTACATGAAAATCTGAACACGATCATCTTAATGATTAATAAATTATCCAAATATTATAATTGGTTCCATTAAAGTGAAATTAGGAAATAAAGACAATTAAGATGAATCAAACAAAGACTGTTTAGTTTGAGTAACACATTATTGAAAAATTAATTTAATCAATTTCAAACATGTATTTTGATTTATTTTGCCATTTTCTTCTTGGGAGAGTTTGTTCATTTGGAAAAATACTTTTGATTGAAGGATAACATTATGAGGACAAATGCTCTCTGACAAATCAAGTGTTCAACAACTGCAAATATCCTAACCACCTACATGTATCAGTTTTTTAAATATCTTTTTAAATCTCCCTATTTCAAAAACTAGTCTTAAGTTATTCCGCATAATTATTTGATAGTTGAGATCAGCAATCGAAAGTTCCCAGTAACATCATTCATCTCCATTTCTGCCTCTGTCGATGTAAACTAGTGTCCACAAGAAACGCTACCATACAAATCGCTGTATAGATTTGTTTAATCTTGACATTATAGGAGTTGCAGAGACTCATTTGATTGGAGACAATAAACTGTATGTAGATGATTATGAGTGGTTTGGTAGAAACAGAACGAGTCTGCACCGTAACGCAAGACGTGGATCAGGAGGTGTTGGCTTCCTTATTAAATCTGAAATTTTAACTGATTTTGATGTGTGTATACCAGATAATGACTCTGAAGATATTTTCTGGTTACAATTGTGTGATAAACGTACGAAGTGTGTATCCACATTCTGTGTATGCTATCTCCCACCAGAGAACTCATCTCGCTATGTATGTGCTGCTGACTTTTTTAATGATCTTTTAGCACAAATTTACAGGTTCCAAGACGAAAACATTGTATGTATATGTGGCGACTTCAACAGTCGATGTGGTGACATGTTGGATTATATTGAAGGGGTAGATGTTCTACCTACTCGTGATGTTGTCGATGTTTGTGTAAATAACCATGATCGATGTTTTGTTGATTTTCTTATAAATGCTAATATAATGGCCGCTGTAGTATTAACACTACCTACAAGGATTTTACCAGTGTTTCATCCAAGGGCACTTCAGTCGTAGACTACTGTTTCACCTGCTATGAAAACCTGGGTGATATCAGTGATTTCCGGGTGGTGAGATCTAATTCTGCAGTGGAGGAGCTGGGTCTACTGGGCGTGGTAGACCCTGATGCAGTAAGCAAGTTAGATCATTCGCTTCTTATGTGGGCGATACCCCTACGTGTTGGTAGAACAGATTGTGAAGGGTTGGCTGTCCCAAGGGAACAAATATTTAGAACTAAGTGTGACACTTCAGAAGTTAGCAGCGACTTTCTCTCATCACCAGGTTGTGTTAGACAAGTGGAGGACGTTATATCTGTATTGGAACAGTCTGTGAGAATCAGAAAGATATTGACTCAATATTTAATACGTTTATAGACACTGTAAATAAAGAAATGCACGAAAACCTACCAACTAAACGGATTTGCCTTGGGGCCTTTAGAGGGAAAAAAAGGATGAAGAATAAAAAGCCTTGGTGGAATGACTCTCTAACTGAAAAATGGAATGTGATGTGTGAGGCGGAGAGATCATACTGTAAGTGTAGAGGTAATGGTAAACGTTTATTACGAGAGGTATATGTACAGAAGTAGACGGCGTTTGACAAGTGTTTTAAGCGTGCTAAGCGCAACTATGTCAAGATCACACTCAATGAACTAGAGGAACTTTGTGATAGAGTAAGAAGTGACTTTTGGAAAAAGTTAGGAAACCCAGGAATTGTAAACGAAAGGAAATTTTTTTTATTCCTATGGAGGTTAAATTGGAAGACGGTTCAGTACACAACGACGAGTGGACAGTTCTAGAGACGTGGAGAAAGTCGTACTCTACCCTACTCAACTGTTACGTGGGCGATGACGTGGAACCGGATCTTGATGACGTCACCACTGACATCACTGGGAACACTGGCGATGATCGGACCGGCTATAACTCTAGTATTTCTCTGCAGGAAGTCCTTATGGCTTTGACTCAAGCCAAGAAATGCAAGGCAACTGGGGTGGATGGTATCCCAGTGGAAGTTCTCAGAAACGCTTCGTCCCTGAAATGTTTACATAAGCTTTTTAACGCATGCTTCGCAAAGGGAATTGTACCACTAGAATGGAGTAAAGGAATCATTAACCCTGTACCCAAGTCCTTTACAGAAGATTCGCGGGATCCACTTGCTTACAGGGGAATAACTCTAACCAGTTCTACTTATAAACTATACTGCTATATCCTTAACGCCAGACTTAGCAACTATGTGGAACTCCAAGGTCTTCTAGCTGATGAGCAGAATGGTTTCAGGAAGAAGAGGTCAACAACAGAGCACATTTATACACTCAGTTCCAAAGTCGAGACAAGAAAGAGACAACGGAAAGATACCTTCGCTGCATTCATTGATTTAAAGAAGGCATATGACTGCATTAATAGAAACCTTATGTGGAAGAAACTACGGGAAGTGGGAATATCTGGATATATGTACCGAGCTATCTTGTCCCTTTATGGAACTGTTACAAGTTGTGTGCGACTTAATGGAATATGTACAGAGTGGTTTGACGTTAGGTGTGGTCTACGCCAAGGCTGTCTCCTGTCTCCACTCCTCTTTAACTTATTTATCAATGATTAGATAAACTGTATCAAAGAACTTGCCATAGGAGTGAATGTGAATAATGACGTTATTAGCATCCTAGCCTACGCTGATGACATTGTCCTTCTTGCCGAAAGTGAACAGGAGCTCAATATTCTTCTGGACTGTCTGAACAACTGGTGTACTAGAAACAGGATGACAGTCAATCAGTCCAAATCCAAGATCGTACACTTTCGGAACCCATCAGTCAGCAGATTAACAACAGATTTTAGATGTGGCGACAGTATCCTCAATGTCGTAGAAAACTATACTTACCTCGGCCTTTTTTTTACAGAGTTCATGGATTATAAACGTATGGGTCAGGTGGCAGCTCACTCTGCACGTCGTGCTCTTGGCCTTCTTATTGCTAAATACAAGATGCTTGGAGGAATGCGTTACCAGACGTTTACCAACTAAATGACACGATGGCCTGGTCAGTTATACAATACGGATCTGCGGTATGGGGACAGTACTGTATACCAGCTGTTAACGCTGTGCACAACAGAGCCATGCGTTTCTACCTCGGTGTTCCCAAGTACACACCCAACTCAGCTGTGGTAGGAGAGATGGGCTGGAGGCCCGCGAATGTACGACAGTGGGAAAGTGTTGTCAAGTTTTATAAACGTCTTTGTATTACACCAGCGAACAGACTTCTATTTTAGGTATTCATGTGGGCCAACACTCAGGCGGAACGAAGAAAACACAACTGGAACTGGAGAATACACTAGAAACTGAAAAAAAGAAAATCTACAGCATTTTATAAAAATAGACAATACTTTTAACATAAATTTTATATCATCCGAACTGTCCTGTAAAGTTATGGAAGGTTTTAAAGAAGACTGGCAAGAAGATTTAGCGAGAGTAGACGGTAAAAGAGATCAGGGAGGTAATAAGCTGAGGCTCTACAGGAATTTTAAATCAACTTTAGCACCTGAAAGGTATGCTGTAACCCACTTGTCAAGGTACAATCGGAGTGCTCTAGCAAGATTTAGATGTGGAGTGGCCCCTCTTCACCTTGAGACGGGACGATACAACAACACACCAGTGGACCAGAGAATCTGTTTTAATTGCCCAGAAGCCGTGGAGGATGAATCCCATGTTTTATTGAAGTGTCCTTTATACGAGGAAATACGTCAGAAACTTTTACAAGAATGTTCAGCTAACTGTGATAATTTTACGAATTTTAATGATTTACAGAAAGTGTGTTTTATTCTCTTCAGCCCTACTGTGATAAATGAATGTGCCAGAACCTGCAACCTTTTATTACAAAAAAGAAAGAGTATATTATATAAAACCTAGTTTCTTATAATGTATGTATATACTGCATTTCTACATTTTATATTGTGTATGTTTTTAAATTGCTAAATTTGTCTCTCATAACCCTTATTTGGGTTGCTCACGTGTATTATATTTCAAATGTATTTTTATAATTTGTAATCTATGTGTATTTGTGAGGTGAGACATGAATAAACATTTATCTATCTATCTACAAATCGCTAAATAACTCAACCCACTGCAGATTGACACGACTGAAACATAGTTTTATCATTTCTTCAGAAATCAACTAACTTCTATGCAAAATTTTGAAACGTTATCTTGTCCTGTTTGCGAGAACCACGAATTTAAAAAAAATCAACGATATGGAATCTCCTTACATGTAACTAGGCGAGATAGCAGAATGAAATTGGACACTTTTTCTTGTTTTAAAACGTTCTAGAGCAATGACGCGTCAATGTATTAATGTCAAATAAAGTAAATTATATCGACAATTGTGTTTTCGTACCGAAATTCCATATTCCACAAATTTCATACTGAACTCACGAAAGTTCTATGCAAAAAACAATCTGAAATTATTCATCCCAAATCAAAAGTATATTTTCCTGAAGAACGAAAATGTGCATACTTGTTCACAAGACATGTGCCTGCCAGATACACTTAAATTCCACTTTGTAATATTTTGTTTTGGACGACTTTGAAGACTAGGTAGCGTTTCTTTTTGACACATACAACAACATAAACGACAGGAGACATATGCCCCATATGAGAATTTGCTATATTCATTTCTGAAATCGGATCAACTTTCTTTGACAGATAAGATCAATGAGTACGACTTGTACATGGATTCAATGAATGTGGATCTTAGCAAGCAAGCAGATTAACCGAGGTTCAGCATTAAGTTTTACTTAGCGGATAAAAGTAAAGAAAGCCAGCATGAAAGTACCCTCTTAAATTCTTAACTGAATCTACCGCCATGAGATACACCCTTCCTGCTTCATAAGATTTCGTGCGCATATTTGTATCCTTGTAGTACCTACCGTACCCTAATATCTATCCTAACCAAACACAACTCCTTTTTACTTTTCACTGATATAATACTTCGTATCAATTCATAGGGATACCTCCTACTGACTTCATTCGCTCAGAGCAAAGGCAGGTATTCGGTTACTCATTTTGTGATGTATGAAATAAAGTCCACCATGACATTTTAAATCCTGGATTGTCATTGATTCAAACACGATTTCTATGACGGGATTCACCGCGTTTTGATACATACTAAAAATATAGTAGAAAGGAGGTAGAACTACTGTGGGTTTTTTACGTGCATAAACGTAGTTTCTAACCGTTGATGTTACATTCGAAACCTCACGTTAACGAGTTCTGCTCCAAATGACATCAACAGGTATCAAACCTACGTTCGATCTCACAAATTAGAAAACACAGTAGGTTTATCTCCCAAGGAAACCCATGTTTGAATATTTTAAACCACGATGCTTGCTATATTTATTTTATGCTTTGTGAACAGTACTATGGTGCATAGGGATTTCTGCAAGCAAATTCATTCCTAAAAGTTGAGACTGTTTTGAGACAGCGCCACTGAGCAGCATCAGTTGGACATTAGGCGCTTAACAAATTCATTATTATTATTGTTATTATTTTGGCTGACGATGATTGGTTTGGTAGAACATTCAGGGAATTATTTATATCCCGGTACCTCCTACCATAGTGTGATATCTATTGAAGCGAATGCCTCGAGTCGTTTCCGCATAACCACTCAATTCAATTCCCATCTTAATAACTCCTTGCTGAAATTGTACATGTACATTACTAAAACGAAATTATGAACCTGTGCTGATGTAAGTTTTAATTTCTACCTCACTATGTCAGATATGTTGTTCAATATTTATTATATTCATCAAATTAAAAACGCCAAACGATAAAATGATTACAAATGACCTCAGTAACATCGTATTTTCAGCATATATGCAAAACGCAGCTTCCAACCTAAATTATATGACTATCGTTAGATGAATATTCTGCATATTCCTGAAAAGCGATCAAAGATGATTAACATTGTGTGTGTGTTACCGTAAACTGGTAATTGTTCGAATCTTTTATATTTCCAATTGCAATTATTATTGAAAAGGTTTTCGCTTTCGACTACATTTTGTTACAGGATAGACGATGTGTTCACGTACATCAGAGACCTTAACTTTACTTTAAGACTTTTAAATTCATTATTCATTCTAATTTTTAATCTAATTAACTGTCGAGAGCCTACCGCAATTTCATCTTGGTCACCTTTACTTCAGCTTCAAAGGGATCAAATGTCTTAACATGCCAAGGAAAGGGCTCGAGTTTGATTAGATTTTAAGGAAGGTAAGTGTTAATGAAATACTGCTAGTCAAAAAGAACACCATTTGTAGACTTGTTTCGATTAAATTGAAAGAATTCTCCGTGTACATGTTTAAAAACAAATGTCTACACAGGGCTTTACTGACTAAGCTTGTCAAAAAATGATGTTACTGATAATCAAAAAAAAATTTAATTACCATGTGCGTTTGTGATGAGGTGGAACTTTCTATTGAAGTAACAGTGTATATGACAATGAAATCCTTCTTTTTATCTGTGATGAAAAGAAGTAAAAAAGTTGAAACAAAATTTTTCATATAATGATATTAAAGTTAACATTATAACAGATTACAATGTTTCATAATCTTGTCAATAGCTTGAATACCATATTGTCGTCCACACGTACATGTATAAACACTTTATTACCTCACCCTTTTTCTTCTCATTACTGTTTACAAGTTGGTGCAATGGTCATTACTTGAAACATACAAAGATGCAAAAGATGAAAACACTCATTTAAGGAATATACATGTAACTTTGCTTTTTTTTCAAGGGCTTTGGCCATTAGCAAATTTGTTATTCCAAATACCCTTCAAAGACACACATTTATAATTAATTAAATGTAATAATTAACCTAATCGATTTTGGATGCAACAATTCTTAATTTTCTTTGTATTTCATAATCACAATTGTTTAAATTGATATTCTAATAACAATTTTCAAGTATTAATATATTAAAACCATGAGTTGTTCTATCTTGTTCGTCCTGGGAGAGAATTGATAATCAAGGAAAAGCTTTTAATGATGAAATGATGAAACACAACAAGAAAAATAAAATCAATCTCATTCAAACAGTGACTCCTAGTACATATAAGAAAAACTTATAACTCTAACCGAGCATTTTTCAAAGAGCTAAGTCCTATTATGTTGTAAAGAGGTAGGCATCTTTTTATATGTAAACGTTTCTTACATGATGTTGCTTTATTAATGAGATATGTCTATTTGTGAACGCTAAGACGTAAGACCGATCACAATTAATCAACATGATTAGATTTCAATTTTACAAGAAGTGAATCATTATCAAAGACAGTCGTTGTAGATTATTAGCAATACTGGTTATGTTTTCAAACTTGGTACACTTTGACAACAATATGATATATGTTGCAAGAATAAATAATTTGCAAACGCCGCCAGGTTTGTAAAAGACATTAGAGATCGGTAAATGATACACATCCTTGAGACTAGATAATCTATATATCTGTATATAAAAATTGTCAAAAATTGAGTGAGTTATTGTGCAACGTCGCTTTGGCAATTTACCAGTCATTAGCGGTGTGTTAATAAAGTATCATATTTACTTACAGTAAGTTGCCATATACTCCTAATGTCATATGATTATTCTCCAAGCCTTATGTACAAATATATGTAAGATAGCTCTTGTCAAAGTCAATAATTTGTTAGTTATCCTACATGTATAATGGATTTTAATTAAGTCATTAATTAAGACACCAAAGAGACACAGAATACAAATTATGTTGATAGGATCTCATATGTCAAATTTTAAAATCGATGTTATTACATCGGGAACCACTAACTGTTACTGAAAATAACAAGTTAAAGGTCAATCAGTACATTAGAGCGAAAATACGGCCATTCAAAGTCTGAATTATGATCGAAAAACGGACAATGTGGCTCGAGTGGCGCGCGCAAATTCGACAAACGTAATTTTGAAACCTTGTCATAAGCTGACAGGAAGATATATTCGATTCGATAGTGTTTATTAAGTATTGTAACTAATAGGTAGATTAATTGGATGGATAATGTCGATATTAAACGTATTTGAGATGTTTTCTTGATTTTTCCATAAAGTCAAGCATTTTAGAGATTTTAGGCATAATGGATATATTTGCAAGTCCAGTGATGAGATATGAACTTCTATCAGCATATAAGATATTTTGTAGCTTATCAAAACCAAATAAGATTTCAAGAAAGATACTCTGTGTCACTTTAAGTTGGCAGTCAATTATTCAGTGATGACACATCTCAAAATATGTTTTTGGGTCATTTATCCCAATGGGAAACCAATGCTATAACCACCAGTTGTCATGTAATAAAACTAAAATTCGACTCTCCTTGGGCCTCGACAAAGATTTCACCATTTTTCAGGATTGCATCGTACCTATTATTTATTCAAATTTATTCTGATCTTCAATCAAAACAGCAACTAAGACATTAAAATCTATCAATTTAAAAATCTCTTTGTTCCTTAAAATTAGTTTTTGAATGAAACTTCAAGTTTCCATCGTCAAAAATTACACTTAATAAGTAAAATCCTCGTATGGACATGATGCACCAGTTTTGTACATAATGATCAAATAAATACTTGCGTCTTACCCGTAACATTTTAAAATAAAACTCAAAGGGTCTTTATGTTTATAGATGTCTGATATGGACAAAGCAAAGCAAGCACTCCAATCAGTGTAGATAAAAAAAAGTACTCCACCACCTTTCAGCTCTCAATTACAATGGTGAAACAATATCATTAACAATACGAAGTTATGAAACGGAAGTGTTTTACCATGTGATTCATAAATCACAACACTGTATCACTCTTATCATCCCCTTGTCCACACGAATTGTACTCCTAGACTATCTTCTCTACTCAATTTCATTATCTTTCCTGTTCATGTTCTGGGAATTATGAAATAGTTATTGTTAGAATTATTTCTGGTTTGATTTGTAAGTCATACGAATCTGATGCTTGCAATTGGTATATCTTATCAACAGAGCTTCACATAAACATCTCGACATCTTTGAAAAGTAAGCTGAGCATATTGAATCAAAAGACCTTATACTGAGTATGCATTTGTAACCTTTTTACTTCTTTTGGGTAAAGAGTTTATTGTCTCATGTAGAATAAATATTCATTGTTTTCTCACTGTTGTGCCTGCTCTCCTTTGAGTCAAACAGTTGAAGAATCTGCACTATAGTATCAAGAGACGACTGGCGGATACAGATACTTTTGGAATTGAAATACTATCTTTTAGAGCAGAATTATCCTGAAAACCTTATTAAGGATTGCATTGAAAAGGTAGTGAATTTAAACTTTGAAGTGTTGAGAAGAGACAAACAAACGGTTCATCCTCAAACTGTTGATAGAGAGATTTCTCTTGTGACCACCTTTAACCCGTCACATATTAACCCTCTTCAAATTATCAATAGCCAGCTCCCGATTTCAAAACAAAGTACGAAAATGAAGTCAATTTTACAGAAGACAAGATTCATAAACAGCCGTAAGCAACCACCAAATTTAGATTTGACATTTCTGACCAGGGTGAATCTCGATTTGCAAAATGTGGAGACGGGCGATGCTTTACCTGCAGAAATATCATAGAGGGTGCCGAGTTCAGCGTTAAAGATAAACGCTTCTTTGTAAAAGAAAACATGAACTGTCATTCCAAAAATGTCGTCTTTGTTATAATATGTGAAGGATGCAAAGAATTGTACATCGGCAAGACAGAAAGACGATTAAGTGAAAGAATGAATCTTCATCGTTCACAAATCAACCGGCCCGAAAATAGGACTATCCCTGTAAGCAGTCACTTAGAAAAGTGTTCTGGTGGAAAATATAAAGAGTTTCCCTTTTATAAAATGAAATACGACAATCCGCGGCTTTTGGAACTGATGGAGAATGGATTTATCAAACAATTTAAACCATTACTTAATGCTAAAATGTAGATTTCCTTGAACTTGTCTTATGACGTCCCTACCACTATGACGTCATAAGGAGCGTCACGTCATAATCAACGAGACAACTGACATTTAAAATCTTATTAAATATTTATTCATATAATCAATTGAAAACGTGTGTAAGCACATTTGTTTTTAATATAGCAATATATATTCAATATTTGTGTATATACGTTTTCGTTTACATACCTCAGAATGAAAAATGACCAATTATTCTGATAACAATAAAGGGACATTAAGTTTATTCCTCCTTATTTATTCTATGTTATGTTATGTTTTGAATTTACATCTTTTGATTGCAGATTTTGATTGGGCCTTGTTGACAACGATCATCCCTCTTGTTGACGATAAATTCCTCACAGTGCAGTATGTCTCATTGTGCGTGTCTCAATGCATCCCGATCATTACCTCGAACTCGTGTCTCAATGCATCCCGATTATTACCTCGATCTCGTGTCTCAATGCATCCCGATCATTACCTCGAATTCGTGTCTCAATGCATCCCGATCATTACCTCGAACTCGTGTCTCAATGCATCCAGATCATGACCTCGAACTCGTGTCTCAATGCATCCGATCATTACCTCGAACTCGTGTCTCAATACATTCCGATCATTACCTCGATCTCGTGTCTCAATGCATCCCGATCCTTACCTCGAACTCGTGTCTCAATACATTCCGGTCATTACCTCGATCTCGTGTCTCAATGCATCCTGATCATAACCTCGAATTCGTGTCTCAATGCATCCCGATCATTACCTCGAACTCGTGTCTCAATGCATCCAGATCATGACCTCGAACTCGTGTCTCAATGCATCCCGATCATTACCTCGATCTCGTGTCTCAATGCATCCCGATCCTTACCTCGAACTCGTGTCTCAATACATTCCGATCATTACCTCGATCTCGTGTCTCAATGCATCCCGATCATTACCTCGAATTCGTGTCTCAATGCATCCCGATCATTACCTCGAACTCGTGTCTCAATGCATCCCGATCATTACCTCGAATTCGTGTCTAAATACATTCCGATCATTACCTCGATCTCGTGTCTCAATACATTCCGATCATTACCTCGATCTCGTGTCTCAATGCATCCCGATCCTTACCTCGAACTCGTGTCTCAATACATTCCGGTCATTACCTCGATCTCGTGTCTCAATGCATCCCGATCATTACCTCGAATTCGTGTCTCAATACATTCCGGTCATTACCTCGATCTCGTGTCTCAATGCATCCCGATCATTACCTCGAATTCGTGTCTCAATGCATCCCGATCATTACCTCGATCTCGTGTCTCAATGCATCCCGATCATTACCTCGAATTCGTGTCTCAATACATTCCGATCATTACCTCGATCTCGTGTCTCAATACATTCCGATCATTACCTCGATCTCGTGTCTCAATGCATCCCGATCCTTACCTCGAACTCGTGTCTCAATACATTCCGGTCATTACCTCGATCTCGTGTCTCAATGCATCCCGATCATTACCTCGAATTCGTGTCTCAATACATTCCGGTCATTACCTCGATCTCGTGTCTCAATGCATCCCGATCATTACCTCGAATTCGTGTCTCAATGCATCCCGATCATTACCTCGATCTCGTGTCTCAATGCATCCCGATCATTACCTCGAATTCGTGTCTCAATGCATCCCGATCATTACCTCGAACTCATGTCTCAATGCATCCAGATCATGACCTTGAACTCGTGTCTCAATGCATCCCGATCATGACCTCGAATTCGTGTCTCAATGCATCCCGATCATTACCTCGAACTCGTGTCTCAATGCATCCAGATCATGACCTCGAACTCATGTCTCAATGCATCCAGATCATGACCTCGAATTCGTGTCTCAATGCATCCCGATCATTACCTCGAACTCGTGTCTCAATGCATCCCGATCATTACCTCGATCTCGTGTCTCAATGCATCCCGATCATTACCTCGAACTCGTGTCTCAATGCATCCCGATTATTACCTCGATCTCGTGTCTCAATGCATCCCGATCATTACCTCGAACTCGTGTCTCAATGCATCCAGATCATGACCTCGAACTCGTGTCTCAATGCATCCCGATCATTACCTCGAACTCGTGTCTCAATACATTCCGGTCATTACCTCGATCTCGTGTCTCAATGCATCCCGATCATTACCTCGAACTCCATTGGCCATTCTATTCTATTGATTATAACTTTGTTTATGGAATTTTATATTAAAATGATAATTATACATACATTAAAAAAAGACGTCATGCATCATGCAACCCTTGTGATTGTTTTGCAGCATATTCATTTTTATACAAATGTTAACGTTTCACTTTATTAAAACTTTCATCTTTAGCATGTTGATGATTTTATTATAATTGATCAAATATATGTAACCGAGAAATGAACTAGTTCTCTTTTTATTCGGTCTTTGCGGAAAACAGAGTTATCGTTCTTGGTAGAGTTATCCGCCCTTGGGAACAGGTATCACGCTACTGTGCAAATCGCGCCAACGCTAACTAGCAATGGGGAAAGACTACTGTGCAATAAAGGATTGCCATAACACACCAGGAATCGTCGGAAGGTTTGGAAAGAAGGTACAACTTCATCATTTGCCGAAGAATAAGGCTTAACGTTCAGCATGGCTGAGGGCAGTGAGTCGTAAACACTTTAAACGACCTACACCCAGATATGTTCTGATCATTTCCCAGACGGGGATGGTCGAACATGGAAACACACGGTTCCAACTCTCTTTCTCTCCCAAAGAACAGGAAATGATGTTGTTATGAGAACGACTGTGAACAGCAAAACCGGACTTCGCTTCAATGATTTTGAGGAGACAAGTGATGTACAAGTAGATCTAGACTTGCCTGAATCCGATGAAGAAATAGTCAGCACTGCAAACGCCAACTGTCTGCATTTTCATTCGTGAGGATTAATTCGAATTTCATTGAATACATTTATGAAAGCGGTTATATTTTTTAATGAGTGCTAATGACTTCATATGACTTCATATGACGGCGTTTTAAAGAAACAAAACAAATACAATACTAATTTATTATTTGTTCATGATACACGACCTTTCTGTGACGAATGGACATGTTTGTGTTACTTTTGATTCTTGAATTTACAAACTCAATTAAATAAGTAACAATTTGAATCAATTTGAACTGTGAATCTAAACAATGTCAAATAATGAATATGAATAATAGATCGATATATGTTTTATCTTGTGTCGGATATAGGAATGCCTCATGATTTATCAATGTTTTGCAGGTATTCACTATGTGAAGAAACACAGGAAGGCGACCAAGACCAGGGGAATACCGACAAAACCTGTCAAACATCGTTGGACAGGGATGATCAAGAAATACAGGTTTCAAGGCCGGAGATTACGATTGAAGATATTTAATCAGACTGTGATATCCAGTTCTACACCACTCTCCCTAACCACATAAGGTTTTCTGCAATATTCGATAGTCTAGTTTCGCAAGGTGCAGATAGATTAAATGTAGATGAGACAGGGGTTCTAGAAAAAAAATCAATAAGGTTGAAATAATGACCTTGACCTCGTGAATATCTGTGATAACCATCGAGCGATCAGCGAGATGGTTATCACAGATATTCACGAGGTCAAGGTCATTATATCACATACACCACATGGCTGTGTTTGATGATAGTTTTATCCACATGAAAGAACTAGTTCTGATAACTTTAAATACAAATTAGTGACAATATCATACAGTGACTCAGTGTTACGCTTCAGTGCACTCTGTTTCCGAAAATAGCAACAACTTCGCTCAAACGCAACACGCTTGTCACGTTCAGACCCGGGTTCAACGAGTGCTTGCTTTCGTGCATACGAGGGTGACTGAGTGCACTCTAAGGTAGACAATCTTAGGTATTACGTCTGACGAGGAACTTCTCGAAGCTTCACAAGAAGTCGAAGATATACTTGAATTGGAGAAAATTACGATTGAAAAAATAGGTAGATTTAAACCTCCCGTAAATGATACATACTTAGAAGAAATGGCGCTCTCGGCGGAGCGAAAGAATACTTTAAAGAGGAACAAATGGGCCGTGAATACATTAAATGCATGGGCTATCTCACGGAACAATACTCATCAGGAAGAAGAGAAGGAGATAATCAGGAGTTTGGACGTAATGGAGGCAAACGAAGTGAATCACTGGCTGTCACGATTTGTTTGTGAAGTACTGAAAGTGGATGGCACCGAATACCCAGCCAAATCGTTCCTAAGTATGTGCATGGGCATTCAAGCCCATATTAGGGTAAGTTGCAAGCGAAACCATGACATATTAAGAAATCCGGACTTTGAAAACTTCAGGCAGATAATGGATGGCAAAATGAAAAATCTTACTCGCAGTGGGGTTGGGAATACACCCCATCAAGCGGAACCATTCACACCGGACGAGGAGGACATGTTTTGGCAACGGAAGTTACTAGGGGACCATAATGCCAAAGTGCTGCTGAAAACTCTACTCTATCTCAATGGTAAACACTTTGCGCTGAGAAGTGGGGCTGAACACCGTGCCTTGAGATACTGTAACAGCCAAATCCAATTGAAAACCAAAGATGGTGTCGATTACCTAGAATACACAGAAGATATATCAAAAACAAACCAAGGTGGTCTTAAACATCTACGAGTTAAGAAAAAGAGTGCACGAAGCTACCCTAATGCAGACGAATGAAGATGCCATGTCAGACTCTACAAAATGTACTCGCAGATGAGTCCCAAATCAGGTAATTATTGTCGCAATTAATGTTTATCCAGGAAACTGGTTTATAGTAAATTGTATATTGTGAGATGCAATAACATAACAACTATCGATCTTATCAACGAGCGATTGCTTGAATAACATGTATTTCAATATCAATTAAAGTTCTTAATGGCCGAAGAAAAAAAGAATATCGGATAATTATTACAATACATTCAGGAAAGAGTATTTTATCAAATGAAGTTAACTAAAACTTGCCTTTTTATTGGGTCATTTCATTACTGCACACGAAATGGCAAAAAAATTTTAGAGCAACTTTCGCCATATTCTTATATTTTCTTAGCTCTTGTTAAACATATTGTTTGTTTCAGGTAGAGATGGTGCATTTTACTTAAGTCCACTCCAGAAGCCCCAGGAGAAAGTTTGGTACAGCAGACAAGCTGTCGGACACAACACTTTGCAGAAAATGATTCCTAGCCTTGCAAAAGATGCAGGATTGAGTGGCAACTACACCAACCATTCATTGAGGTCGACAGCAGCGACAACGCTCTATAGAGCAGGGATCGATGAACAATTGATCATGGATCAAACAGGCCATCGTTCTCTATCAGGTAGGCATGTTTGATTTCAATACAATCGTATCAATATTTGACCAAAGACGACATTGCCTCAAACTGCTACCAATTGTATGTTTTCAAACTGAGACAGTTAATCAACTCTTATAACACAGATAGTAGGCGATAACAAATCGATGCACACGTTATGTTCCTTAAGACGCGCACATGCACATTGTATCTACAAACATACTCTTGGATACAGATTATTTTAATAATTTTTCAGGTGTTCGTTCATACAAGCGGAAGAGCGAGGAGCAAATGAGAAGAGTCAGTGAGACTCTTACAAGTACTTCCCTGCCGGTAAAGAGGCCTTAAACGGAAGAACCGGTTGAGCCAATGGTGCAACCAACAGAAAACAGCCAGGGTAAATATATGTACACAAATTAATCCATAATCACAACGTCGATGATATTTATATAATATTCAATTTCAATGAGTATTGCCAGAAAAGGTAAAAAGTGGACATGTGTTGGTAGACAAGCAGTTCAATGTAAGTTTCATGAATATCATATTCATAGAAAATATGTAATGAACTTCAAGAATTCGTACATTTATATTCATGTACAATATTGCAGTTGCTTCTAGGCAATAAATATGTTTTGTTTCACTGACTCCATATACTCATATTGTCATTTGCTTTTCAGATGACCAGCCTTGCAGGCAGAATTCTAAATTCACCTTTGTCAACTGCACATTTAATATGTAATTTTGCATTGGTCTTCTCTGAATAAATATATTGATGGTTTTTTGTTTTTCTTGCCAAGCCACACTTATTTGAAGTTTTCATATTCTTTCATTGGCACGTTTCCAGCATTATCCAACATACATTGAACATGAAAAATAATTATTTTGTAAAAAATGTTGATAAAAAGCCAAAGGAATATCAATACTTCTGAAGAGGCGTAGGGTCATTTAGACCCGTTAGCCGAGGAGAAATCTTTTTCGAGGTGCGATGCTGCGAACAAGGCGAGGCGTAGCTGAGACGTGTTCGCAGTATCGAACCGAGAGGTTGGTTATCTGATAACCAACCTCTTGATAACCGACCTAGAAGCAACCGAGAGGTCGGTTATCTTATAAAACTACCTCTGATATTGACCTGATAACCACACCACGTGGTGTATGGTTGAAATAATGACCGCTGACTGAGTGAATATCTGTGATAACCATCGAGCGATCACGAGGTCAAGGTCATTATTTCACATACACCACATGGTTATTTTAAAAACTATTTTCTATTTTTAATGAAAATATCAATATTAGCCGAATATAAGATTGATGAAATGAGTTCAAAAGTGAAAGTAGGTAGTTCGGATACTCACGCGCAGCTTCTACTGACAGCGAAATCTCGATCTGTGTGACGTCATGAAATGATATGCATAGTCTCCTACACGTGGGAATTGCACTTGTATGTGTTTGTTCCTTGGGTCATGTATACCTCGTGCTGTGCAAATTATTAAATAGACCCGATGAGTAGAAGGCGAGTGCTTTTGTTGTCTTTTTGCGAAGCGATCGGAGCTACAGCCGTTTCAAGTCTGGAGCGAGAGTAAGGGTAACTATTGCCGACATTTGGTTTTCAGATACATATTTATAAAGAAAAATTAAGAGAATTGAGTCTTATAAATCACTAGCGACATAGCAACTGATACGTTATTATAATTTTAAATGTATATTATGGGACAGGGAGCAGTCATTACTTATATTTCATAAAGGGAGGCAAGTCATGATTGAAGTGGTCGTAAAAGTTTTGCGCTGTAGGTAAATTCGTAGCCAAAACGAACTATTACCAACCACGCCTTCATAAACCAATTAATACCCAACCCAAAACAACGATGAACTGGTACCTATATTTGATTTACTGAGTAATTAAGCTATAAACAGTTTATTTGTTTAGTCATTTAGAATATGTCGACTATAAGAAAGGGTATGTTTGGGAATTCCAATATGTATATTGCACCAGTTTGATAAAGTTTGGTTTACTTTATTACGGTTTCAAACATAAACTACATCGAAAATACATTGGTTGGTAGAATACTTTACACTTCACAAACTATTGTGTTTTAGCTGCCCATTAACCATTTATTGTGGCCATTTATTATGTATTATCTGTTACACTTCAAACAACGCAAGAACCTCCCCCCATGTGTCCTAGCAAACATTACTGTCTTATAACAGTCAATAAATTAATCGATAAGAGGGATTACACTTTTTATTTAGTTGGATCAACTGTAAGAGAAAGTGTTTTTGTACCCACTACATTGTATGCTCTTTGCAATACCGATTGTTATACAAATGTATGTTCCGTCGGGACTAATCAGTACAGACTACATGCCATACAGTAACAGATACATGTCATATCAACAACATTTTGCCAATATTTAGTCCAAAATACGTTTTAAGGTGCACTTTCAAATATAACACTATAACATAATGAATGTATTGATTAAATCTTCACTATTACTAATCAAACATACTTAATAATGACTTTAATTTCTCTTCACAAACATGTCTTGGTACGAGTTCGGTTTAAGTATTACTATATTCCTCTCTATTACGTTAAGGGTTGACGAAATAGCCTTACCCTAAATTTCTTTTATAAACTAGGTCTCTTGTTGACATCAATTATTTGGATTGTCCAAAGGAAATAGTTCACTTATTTTAGCTATTAGTTTAGTGAATAGAAACATAAACTTCTTGGGATTGGTTTTCAATACTCTTAAGAAATGCTAAATAAAGATGCTTAGGGAAATTTCGACTGACTGTACATATTTAGTGAGTAAAAACATTAGGACATCAAACACATTGGTGACATTTAGTAAGGATACAAAATAAAGAACTTAAAATTTAGGTACCATTTCCTGTTACTTTACTATTGGTATGATGTCCTTTAAGTGTGCACATTTAACTTCAGGCAGGCCATGTAGTATGAACGATCGAAATTAATTTCCATACCATTTAGTCGGCTATAATCTATCATGTCCCCAAATATGATACAATGTTCCTAAATGAAAACAAGCAAGGTCGCTATTTTAGGGAAATACACCATTCCACAACGGGACAAAATGAACGTAATAGTCAAAGAAGCATGTAATTTTAGCCAAATTATTTGGAAAATATACACAAACTTTAATTATTATACACTGACCTTTCGGTTTTCATTATCATTTTTCTTATATTTTCGGGGTTGACAAAGATGAGATAGCGCCCAGTATATACTTATCACTATACTATTTATGATATCCTGTATGTACTTATCACTATACTATTTATGATATCCTAAGATAATACTCAAAGCGCCGAATAAGTGTTAATGTGCGCCTGTTGAAGACTTAAGTATGAACTAGAGCACTAAAAACTAAACCACAGGAATATAGATAGGATTAGATGGTGATATTTCCCATAGTAATAACATACATCATTAAAAGGAATATATCTACGACATATTCGTCACTTAAAATGTTGGTTATTTGGATTCTTAATTGTTATCTCGTTCTATTATAATATGCCATTGTTATTGTTTAAACAGACATGGATATCAACTTCTTGAAGAGAGCGGGGCTCTCCAATATTGACCAGTACACAGACCCGAACCTATTACACAAGATAGATTCCAGTTTACTGTGTGTCGGCCTTGTCCTACAGATCGTTCGTTTTAATCTCCCATGGAAAATCCTCAACATCTGGTTAACCAATCTTGCTGGCAATGATGGGCCTGTTTTGACAAACAGGACCCTAAATAATAGGATTCGAAGACTTGAAGAACATCGAAAGAAGTTAATGAAATGTAAATCACCCAAACACTGTATGGTTTTAGAGAATTTCATGAATGAACCCTTTGAAATGAACCCGCCCAAGCCAACTAACCCAAAGATGTCCACAGCCCGGCCCGAAGCTCCCTCCCCAACCCACCCATGTACTTCCGCAAAACCCCATAACCCCACCAGTACCTCCGCCCGGATTTCGTTTTATAAACTTACCCCTTGTTCCTAATTTTGATACCCCAATGTTGTACCCACCTCCTGGTTTTGAAATGTTACCTCCTGTCCCTTATCCCTGGAAAAATAATCCATTTGCAATCCCCAAGGATAATCCAACCCCTGCACCTCCTACCACGTCTCCCCCACCCATCACGCCGACTCAGCAACCTCTTGTCTTACCTGTAAGTGTGCAGGGTCATAACCAGCCACCTTCTACTTCCACATGTCCCCTTAAGTTGCCTACTGATGTCATTTCAAAGCCTCTCCCTGTCAAACCCCAACCCCCAACACACCCCCACGAACACGATTCTGTTTTTGTTACAAGTACTGCACCTTTAAACCTTCCCATTACCGACCCTAAACCCTCCTTCCAACCATCAATTCCCACCACTACCTCACAATTTCCCTTCAATGTCAATCCAATGGACACTCTCCCTCATAGTTTACAAAAATTAAAAAGGAAAAACAAACAATACAAAGCTCAACTTAAATTAAATTCCCGAAAGAATAGCTCAATTAGAAAACAAAAGAAATCACGCACTGCACAACAAAACAACAAACGCTTTATAAATGCTCATATCCAGACACAGACAAAGACTGACTGTTCCAATTGTGAGAAATTGCAATTGGATATTGACAAACTTACTGATAGTATGCAATCGACACCTTGCATGGAACCTATGGATTCAAACATTTGCAATTTTGGCGACATCGACCTAATGAAATGACATTCTTATAAAGACGAAACTGTAAAATGTGTTTTGCAACTTTTGGCTTTAAACGTTGGTTATAAACAAGTAGGTCCTGTGATTAAGACGGTGTTGAATATGGTAAGTATTGACCCAAAAACGATTCCGTCTGCAAGTACAGTTGCTGAAATGGCCCAAAAAAGGGCGCCTTTGAACAACCTGTACATTGCTGATAAACTAAATGAGACGACGGACACGACGCTTTATTCAGATGAGACTTCGAAATTTGGAAAACTGGTTCAGAATTATATAGTGACGGACAGTGACGACAATAAAGTTCTTTTAGGGGTTAGAGAGATGGTTGACAGTGAGTGAGTGAATGAGTTGTTTTTTAACGTGTTTTGAACAATATTTCAGTTATTAAACACGTGGATGTTGTCATCCAAAAGAGAGTAGATAGATCAGGGAGAAAGAGTTCGAAAGGATGAGAGGAAAGATGGAAAGAAAGGCATAGTGAGAGATAGAAAGCGGGTTTTAGAAGGACTCACATTTGGTCTGAACTTCTACCCGTCGACCTGTCCAGCTTGGGTGACCCTACCAGAAGCATGTAAGCTCCAGCTGGCATAGCACTCGGGGTCGCCGAAGCACACAAACCACCACACCACGATTAGGTAATGAGTCCAGTGGTGGCGGGATGACAAGTCGGCCAACTCTGTTCTTTCGACCTTAAGGGAAATAGTCTCAGATCTGGATAGTTTGAGTGACGACACTATGAACACTGGTAAACATATAGTAACCAGTATGAAGAATACTATGTCCGATCGTGCTGCAACACAGAAATCCTTCAATTCTTTGTTGCGGGATTATCGGGCAACGTTGCTTTCCGATATGATTCCGGGGTGGCATGTTCTGTCCCAAATTGAGCAGAAGTCTCTGGGCAACATGCACAACTTTTATTGTGGCTTGCACCTCTTGGTTAACCTGGCTGACCAAAGTGCGACTACTTTAAGCCACTATCAATGTTTAGTGAATAAAACACCCCGTTCGGAAAGTGACATCATAGCTTTGATTAGGATGTGCTGCAAGGCATTTTCACGTGGAGGGGATGAGAAGAGTGGTTGCTACGAACTGATGACCTTATTTTTGGAGTCCAGGGGGGTACAGAATGATTTAACTAATTTTCGAGGCAACCGCTTCAATATCCTGTTTCACAATGCCTCTGTAGTATTCTATCTCCATCAGCACTTTACTTCCTTTTTCAAAACGGTAAGTGCTGGCTCAAACCTTCTTTTGGCTTCCATCAAACAATTGCTATCCAATATTCTAAATTAAGCAGGGTGTTGAGCTTTAGGCCTGATCTCAAAATTAATCACTACCCCTCTGTGGACTATTTTGGAGGGGCGTGATCATAGCGTTTTAGACATGAGTCGCATTTACACCACACTCATAGAAAACATGAAGACACTCAACTACACAAAGTTCATGTTAGGCCACTACAACCTCTTTATTACAAACAATCCTGACAATGACAATGCAGACGGTGAACATACGGCGGACGACGACGACGACAATGACGACGGTGGTCCAGACAGAACAGGTGTCCCCAAACAGACGGAGGACAAAGTACTTACTGCACTTACAACAAGTGGGGACACAGACGAAAACACCCAACACATTTTGGAATATTTAATTCCAGATTTGACGACTTTACTTGACCGACTCCTGACGGACCAGCTTCCTGGCAGTTTGCACTGGTCCAAAAGCAATACCTCCCATCCCGAATGTAAATCTGCCCTTAAACATAATAAACTTCCCGAAACTGTTTTTGCCCAATTAGATTATTTACAGCACACTAAGCCCTCTTCGTCTCTGTTTACCCAAGAAGCCCATATAATGTTTAATTTCAACAATGTAAGTTCCTGGATCAGTGCAATGTCCGATCAAGAATGGACCACCGTCCTCGGTCGCGCCTCAAAATTATCCAAAACAACACATAGTACTTTTATCACACGCAAGCAAGAAATTAAACAGGCAAAACAAGAAAAACTCCGACAAACACAAGAGAACATGGCAGAACACTCACAACTCATAAACGAAATATCCTTTGAAGGCCTTTGGCAGAGCGCGACCGAGGTAGACAACCGACTTAATATTACATATGGGAAAACAAGCAAAACACAGAAAATGAACATAATAAAGAAACAGATAAAGTTCCGAAAACTTGTATTAAAACAAACTGCACCCGTTGATTTGTTCCAGTTTTCTAAATCATCCAAACCTTTATCTATTAACCAGCTAATTACTAACTTAAAAACACTAATTGAACTAAACGATACTATGGTAACCCCGGTGCCAAATGAAGGACAATTTCTGTTGGGGCAAAAAATAAGCCATTTATTCAATTAAGAAACTGGGGGACAGGAGTATTTTACGGGAATGGTGTTGGGGCAGGTCACAGGATACCCCGACTGGTTCAACGTAAAATATGAGAGAGAATCGCAAATCTATTCATGCCAGTTAATGGATGATTTTCGTGCCGGAGAACTGACTATTTTGTTGTTGAATGTAAGAATAATTTTTAATTAATAATTTGAAAATATAAATTTGAACGAACTTGTTATACAAAAAGTGGTACCGTAATGTATAACATCATAGGATACAGAATTTACAGGGTGTTATCATTTAAGGCCGCTTCAAATTCTATTAAAACTTGGATATATATATATAATAACACATGTTTATATGCTACTCAACATTTGAATAAGTGTATAAGAATTGCTTTATCTTAATTGTTATTTATTTATAATTAATTAGAGTGCTGATAGTAATTATAATGGATTTTAGTCTTGATAGTTGAAATTAATGACTTCTCCCTCTAGACGCAAGGGCAAGTAACTCAAAATGACCTGACTGCTCTCATTTTCATATGCAGAGTGAGGTCGTGAGGAAAGGAGGCGGAGCAGCTAAGGGAGATGGCGGTCGCGAAGTGACTGTAAACAAAGACCAGGGGTAAGCTCTTTTATGAGCTTCAAAGACACTTTTGAGTAAATATATGTTCATGTGTATCTGGAATTTATCTGATGAGAACATGCTCGACCTGATAAACTCATCATTTCCGCTCGCTGTCACATTTTACTATTTTGATCCGAACTACCTAGTGAAGTGGTGTCTGGCGTGGTTAGCCACCACTCCTGAGGAATGGATCAATTTAATTTTTACACTGCACCCATTCCACGTGCAGTTGGATATTATACTGGCGAAATCGTCGGTAAGACAATTCTAAGGCAATAACAAACTGTTTTCATTCTTTTCTCAAGCCATTATCCTTCAATTGCCACATTGAACTGAGCTATAAATTAATGATTTTTATACGGACGGACGACGTCTATTTCATCTTGTGATGCACGGACTTCTTGTACGCCAAGTTGCTAAGCAACTCCTAAAAATTCACGTGCAGCACACAACCTAAAGCAAATGGTTTTAAGGGCTGCGTTCGTTTTGTCCCACTCGAGTGTAATCTTGCGCATGCTCGGATTCCACTAGGAGCGAACGACTTGTATGCACTACTGAGTGTCGCACTTGGTTGCCTGGCTGTAAACAATATGACCGAAAAATTAAATTAAATTTTAACAACACATGGTCTCCAAAATCACAGATAAATCTAAACCTCACATAGGCATGTTGCTAATGTTAAAACAGACTTATATTTAAGTAAGTATGCCTGTGGTATGTTATGTGGTAAGTGTGTCAATTGACGTACTTCCGTTACTCTCACGACCTCCCTCCCCGATTTAGCAGGAGGGACATTGAGTGACTCTAGAGTGCACACGAGAGTGACGCTATGGTCGTTCGATTAGGAATTTCATCGCTCGTGCGACACTCTGTGCAAAACGAACGCAGCCCTGAAGGTTGGGACAATGAAGTGCTCTCCGCGGCCGGTGTCAAACAAATATATTTGCCGATGGTATGAGGTCTTTTCCGGAGGCAATTAAGGTGAGATTGATCGCAAAGTATACTTTATTTGTTGTTTCATGTAATAGACTCGGAAATTTGTTTAAAGCGTTTCCAAGGAATCAAAAGAATCGTGTCCCATTTGCACGCAGTTTCTGCTCTAATAAATGATTTTTGGTATTGTATTGTGTATCTAAAATGCAGAAATATTTGGGTATTAGCTAGATATCCGACTTTGAGATCAGTTTGGTATGTTATTACATTTCGTGTGTACGTGAAACTATCAATCGTCTATTAAACAATAAAAAGACTAAATTAATTCAAAAGTTGTTAGAAACACACAAGCACTTGATGCACGGACAGTGTTCAATATCCATGCCTAAAGTGCTTGTGGTTAGAAATGACAGTTCCAAACTTAAGTTACTTTTTCGGGGAAACCGTGATGATATGAAAAATGCACGTACATGTATGTAAACGGAAATGTCTTTTTTTCAGCGCTTAAAATCAAAATGTTTGTATTCTTACTGTTAAACCTTTGACTGTTTCAGGAACTACGCATGGATGATAGCAGGACAATTAATTGTTTCTTGTGAATTATTTCAAAAGGACCATTCCAAATGCATTTACTGGACTCATTACCTTATCGTGGTGTGGTGGTTTGTGTGCTTCGACGACCTTACCTTCGAGCTTACATGCTCCTGGTAGGGTCACCCAAGCTGGACAGGTCGACGGGTAGAAGCCAGACCAAATTTGAGTCCTTCTAAAACCTGCTTTCTATCTCTTACTATGCCTTTCTTTCCTTCTTTTCCCTCATCCTTTCGATCCCTTTCTCCCTGATCTGTCTACTCTCTTTTGGATGGCAACATCCACGTGTTTAATAACTGAAATATTGTTCAAAACACGTTAAACACCATCTCACTCACTCACTCACCCAAATGCATTTGACCTCCCGACAACTGACTTCCTATAAATGATTTCGAACATTGGTTGAATAGAACACTAGCATAGATACTGAGGGCCATTTGCTGAATCAGTTTAGTTTATCGTGAACAACGGGATTGTGTGCGGGAGTGTTTGAGTTAAAATTAATGTAAATGTTTGCATGTTTAAAGGAAATCAAATGGCAAGAATTGAAAGCAGTATGAACATGAAACATGAAAATGACTTCAAAGATTCTCTGTAATATAGAGTGTTTATTCTGTCTTTTGTTTTCTTTTGTTACCGTTCTTGTGGCCTTTGATATTCTTTAGAATTGCATATTTAACTAAAGACATAATATATCTGACTGCACAGGTGAAAATCGAAACAAATTCTAAAGAATATCAAACGTCACAATTAGAGGCGAAGGGTCATTTAGACCCGTAAACCGAGGGTAATTTCTTTTCGAGGTGCGATACGGTGAAGATGGCGAGGCGTAGCCGAGACATGTTCACCGTATCGAACCGAGAGGTCGGTTATCAAGAGGTTGGCTATCAGATAACCAACCTCTCGGTTGATCTGCGGTCAGTTATCTAAAAATAGCTACCTCTGATATCGACCTGATAACCACACCACGTGGTGTATGGAAACTTAGACTTGTCGATGAATTCTTATTGGTACTAATGCGATTGCGATAAGGTCTTTTATTACATGATCTTGAATATCGTTTTAAGATATCCGCTGGTCGGATATCAATAATTTTTTCAGCTTGGATTCATTTTATGCACGAATGTATGCAACAACTTGTCTTTCTTCAAAAGTTGGAGGTCTTACAGCAGAAAATTCCAGCATGTTTCCAAAGTTTCAGGGAAACGAGAATCATTCTTGATTGTACTGAGATATTTATTCAGACTCCCTCCTCACTTGAAAATATATCTCAAACATTTTCACATTATAAATCTCACAACACATTCAAGGCCCTTGTGGGCATAAGTATGACTGGAGCAGTTGTTTTTGTGTCGAAATTGTATGGTGGATCTGCATCCTATGTTTTCATTACACGTGAGAGTGGATTGCTGGAAATGTAAGAGTCTGGTGATGCAGTTATGGTTGATAAAGGTTTTATCAGTTTGAGAAGTGATTTAAAAGGTAAAAACATCAAATTGTATTGCCCACCATTTCTTTCATCTTCATCACAATTAAGCAAGGCAGAAGTTGAGTGTACACGAAGAGTGGCAGCTGCAAGGATACACGTGGAGAGAAAAATGGAACAGATTAAGAACTTTGGAATTCTTCAAAGCGTTTTGCCCATAAGTCTATGCAGTGATTCTGATTCAATTTTCTTTTTTTGCAGCGCACTCACAAACCTATTACCGCCTTTGGTAAAGTAGGAACTTGACTCTCTAAACGTGTTTCTGTATACTCCTAAATCACATGATTTAACATCAGTGACATTGAAAATTATTACAACAACCTGTAACGAAATATTTTTGTTAACATGAATATTTACTTTTGTTCTTGACCGCTGAAGTGTCCAATAGCTTATGATGCCTAAGAAATATTTATCAAATTATTAGAAAAATATGTTAATCAATTAACCATCATGTAATGATAAATTATGTAATGACCAAATCTGTCGGAAAATCTATACCTTTATATTAAGGTATTTGCAAAGGTTGAGGTTTTTATCATGAGAACCGACATATGCTATGTAATGCACGAAAATGATATAACTGAAAGTCCATCCCATAGTTGGATTTGCATACTTACATGTATTTGAAAAAGTCTTCTTTAAAAGAAAACATATATTTTATTTCTAGATCCCACTGGAAAGAGGACATTTTGAACAAATGAACAGAGCTACTCTGCTCAACAGAACGAAAATCAATTAATCAAACACTTCATGTTGACAAATAGACAAGATGATTGATTCAGGCTCTGAAGAATGGTCCTTCATTTCTCGATGACTTTTCTATTGGTGACCTACATGTCAATTGAAGAAGACTTTTAAGGAGGCTTGATAATTAGTAATTGTGGTTTTGTGTTTTTGTATGCTGTTGCAAAGTCTTGATCTAAAATAACGAATTTCAATCATGTAGCATCTGCATGGTCAATGTCTGAATATGTCTGAAAAAAAAAATAAATACATTAAAACAATCAATGAAAAGAGGGATGTATATTCATACATGTGATCTGTGGATTATATCTTTTAAATTACAATGCTCAATCTTTGCATAAAAAGCGATGAGAATTTCCTTTTTCTCAGTTTGATAAAAAATCCCAGTTATTCAAAGAATTCTTATCACTAAGATAATATTGCAAGCAGAATGTTAACATATTATGATGTCAGAATAAAGCCAAACAGTAAGTATGTAAATTGGCTCTATCCTTACAAATTAGATATAATATCATTATTCACAACCACAAAGTTAGTGTTTTATCCTCCTGTTTACGCTCTCATTTACAACTAAATGTGTTTGTGCTGAAAACCAAATTGAATCCCCTTAAATAAACAAAGTCTGCAAATGTTTATCTTCAAATTCAATTACATCTGGTACAGTACGAAAATGGACTTTGTCATTTTAATCATACGATATTTGCTGATGGAAGAATACATCATTGATTTCATTGGTACACTGATACTGAAGGTGAGAATATCATATATATGGTTTCTCTATATACATGCCAAAGACATTGATTAAGACAACCACACGACTTGCTATCCGGATGATTTTCATATATTACCAGAACGTCCAGATAAACGAGGTCTGACTGTATAGAGTAGGCTATATCACAATGTTTCGTTAATGATGATTAATTCTTTAAGTAATCAAATGGAATTATCAAGATTTGATATAAGAAATGTGATTCGGAGGTTAAACCATACTGAACGCAATATTAAGCTCAACATTTTCAAGTTCCTATATCTTATTTGAAGATTGGTCGTTAAAGACTAATATTCAAAGTATGATGAAGTAAAATAATTTTAGAGTAATTTCACTGTATTCATTGTATTTTTTGGCAAAATGTTTTGACCAACCTAAAGAAAATCGGACCAAAATTCATTAAATAGGAGACAAAATACCAAAATGACTGAAATGGCAGCCGAGTTGGACAAGAATCAAATGTGGTCATCTCACAATCATATCTCATATTTTAAATACTTTATCTATTTAAAAAACTGACTAATAACTGATCAATGACTCCTATAAGCTATTCTGATGTAAGGAAATCATATCAACTACAAATTTCTACTCAAGTGTTTTCATATACACTACCCAAAAGAAATTAAGGGTAAAAAAATCTCCGCCTGACATATTTCTGTGCATACATGTAAGAAAGATATGTAATACGTATTCTACACAGAAATCTTGTTGAAGTAGATGCAGAATATCCTAACGGGAAAAACTGTGTATGCATGTGTCACATCTAATAACAACTGAACTTTCCATTAAAATAATCAATTCATGCTGAAAACAAGTGTCCATCGAAGTGTTTGCATCAACCAAACGCAATGGAAAGACCCTTTGTGACTTTTGGCTAAATAAATACCCACCATGATACTTATGACAACACATGATAAAGATAAAGGAAACATTTGTGTGCGGCTACAGGGTGGTTCAACAAAGTTCTTTAATCATTATGTCATAAAGAACTAAAGGTTCGACTATTAATTATTTTTGAGAACAATATCATACATCTTCCTACGCAGAGCCTAAAAGGCCAGTTTCCAAACTGTCATTTTATGCCTTGCTGCATAGCCTTGAGTTTTCTGTGCTTGCTCTCTACTCTGTAGGGGCACTATAGCAGCACAGAAAAGTAAAGTCTCTGCAGCAAAGCATAAAATGACAGTTTGGAAACTGGCCTTTTAGGCTCTGCGTAGGAAGATGAATATCATAAAGTGAAAACATTTTTCTAAGAAATTTCAATTTTGACTGGATTTAATTAAACTATTTCATTTTCCAACCTCCTGAGCTCAATGTTTGCTTGCCAATAATGTCAAAAGCATTTCAATTATGTCCTTAAAGGGCAACACTGGGTATCTAAGATCAAAGGGAAAGAGTTCATCAATAACATTCTGTTACCTTACGCTTGAAATAGCAAGTGTTTGATACCTTTCGCAATATCGAATTCTCTCCTTCATACACATTTATTTCACTATTTACATTATGCCTCGGGTGCTATTTAAATGACAAAACAACTGACAACTCGTATCTGAAGTCATATTAAATGCAGTGATAAGGATTTTTCAATGAGCGGGTTGTGTTCTTAACTGATGTGATAAATGTGTCTAATACTTCTCGCTAATATAAAAGCTGTAACTTTAATCAGGGCATGTGTATAACATTTCAGAACCTCTACCATTCAAAATGTAATTGTTCCTTGCACGGTTTTCATCTTTACATGATTAAACAGAATCACTGAGTTGTTGGTAGAGTTTACAAATTGTTTGAAATTCAGCATTAATTATTGAATGTATTCTTCCGAGGAACTGAAAGAACTAAAGAACTAAAGATTTGACATCTGTTTCAGTTTTTTTAAATCTTTTGTATTTATGTGCAAGACAAGAACTCAACAAAATACCCTGAACCGACAGCTGAGTAAAATTAGCACAATATTAAACATTGCCTTTGTGCAACGGAACAAAAAGAATTTAGATATAAGGCTATTGATCACTTATTAGAGAGTTTGTAAACATAAGATATAAAAATTGTTTTCATAAGTTTGACCCCTGGTTATGTCAAATTCGTTTCGTTTATTAGGTATGACATGCGCAAACTTGATCTTAACTTTGTAGTCAAAATGTGAACAGTATCAGTTTCATTTTCACTGCTAGTATGCTTCAAAGGTATTCCCAATTACACTATATTTGCACTAGAATACGCAGGTAATTGAACAAACATAAGGTACGAAGCCGTAGATTTCAAAGAATCTTATATTTTAGGTCATCGTTCTGTCTGTCTGCCCTTACTCTACAGTAATTGTTGCCTCCCACCCAAAAATACCCTTACCGAAACATGTTGTTTCCGGATCAGAACTCTCTAAAATGATATTTGAAACAGTCATATAAACTGACCATAAACTGACTGAAGTTGAAGCTTTGAATTAAGTAAGCAAATCATTTATGGAAAGAATCATGATAGTAATATAATTTAGAAAAAGACTTTGAGGCAGGGAAGTTGGCTTTAGATCACTATTAAAGAATAGCAAAACGTTGTACAGCAGTTATTTTCAAGCAGAGTCAGTTACTAGGAAGTAAAGGAAAGCCCCAGTAGCACGTAGTAAGTACACCAAAAGTTATCCTACACTATAATTATGATCTGACATATATTTACAATTACACACTACTAACAGGCATGCTAAAGACATCATATATTGGTTTCTAATGGAATCAGACTTCCTGTTATTTAATACCAGACCTAAAAGCATATGGAGAAACCAAGGAACCTTTTAGAACTCGATATCGATAAATACGGATAGGAGTTTCAACATCACATCTTCTCATTTGTTATGGTTGATTATCGTATGACGTTGGGGAATATTATTCCAATCTGTGTTGGTTTTGTTTAGATTTGAGGAATTACAAAAGTCAAAGAGACCATCCATGAAAATGCAACGATCAAATCCACGACTGACAGTACATAAAGGTATTTAACATGACATTGTGACTGACAGCCTGCTTTTCAGTTTATAAAACAAGAAAAATATTGCTGAAGCATCGTGTAATATTCGTCTAATGGCTTTGTGAAGAAGTCTCTGTTAGTATTTTTTAAATTGCCTATGACAAATAATTTGTGTCATATTCAAGCATTCAAATGTTATCATTTAATGGGTTTCCTAACACCGTGTCAGCAATTCCATTATTGTTGACTGAGGATGGAATATCTCAGGGTTCTCTGAATCGCTGAATTTAGTACTAAACTTTGATCGATGTGCAGTGATGTGATACTGTGTTTGACGCCGCTTTAATATTTGACTTATATTGCAGCTGCTAGTATTCTTGCAGGGAGAGAGCCAGCAACACTATCGTGGGTATGCATTGTGGGGAAACCTGCGAGCATCGGCTGGTACTAGCGAACCATGGGTGGTACTGAACAGAAATTGAGTGTAACATTGCACTCAAACATTACTGCCTGTAGAACAGTTCTCTACCGCAGACAAAGTTGCCGAGCCCCCCGGCGGAATTCCGAATGATCCAAAGCCGAACGCGTTAACCACTACTTTATCCCACCCCTTAAACTTTTATTGAGAATATGTTTTAAAAAACCACTAATCAAAATATATAACAAGGAGATAAACATTCTAAAGGATAATGTTTAATGTCTAAAAGTTTAAGAATGCCTCCTGTTTGAAGAACTATATTAGGACTTCTAATGATGTTTTTGAGACCAATATACCGTAATTTGTAAATGATTCATTCCGCAATTGTTACTATTCATGGTAGTAACAGCGACAAGTCCATTTGCTTTGTAACCGTCGCTAGGTACGGAGTAAGACACAAAAGGCGCTTATGACTTATCCCGCTTGGCACTTCTTTTTACTCAAACGATTCAAGGCTATTATATTATATCAAGGAGTTTATATATGTTCGTTGAACGTACTTGATTAATAAAACCTCGCAATCTTTAAGTAACATTAAATGTTTGCTTAGATCAAGTTACAATGCCACTTATGTCCTCATAGAATATTGTTTGTCTTTGTTGTTGACAGATTCAAGGCTCATAATCTGAATGCTTAGGATAAACTGGAATCAATCTTCTCGGAGTGAACAAAAACAAGGGTTTAACTAACGTACCAAGGCATATTGTTAAGTGGAATAGAATGTCATGGTACATAAACTACAAGGAAATACATTAACATTCAAAAGTCGAAACATCCAAAGTTGTTACGAAATTAATGTCACTTTTGTACCTGTACTCTTTGGAGCCAAACAATCAAAGATGTATTGAACAAATTATGTGAATATTTCTCTACACGAACACGTAAAATGTACGACAAAAAAATCGGTGACTTTGATCTGATACTTATGTTGATTTTCATGAATGGTCATAGAAACAGTAAAAATTATGACAACGTTCAATCATATTTTCAAAGATAGTTATTTTACTCAGTAATTTTAATAAAGTCAGTTTTTGATTAGTTACAAATTTATCAGAAATGTTGTCGAGAAACATATAAAAACAGTCGAACAACAAGAGAAATTACCTCTGCTTGGAGACAGAAATTTTAGATTGATAAAACAGACACCCTTAAGTGTTAAGATTGACAAGTTGAATGATTAAGGTATTGGTAAATGGTCCCTCATCGTCTTGTTCACTTTTTTATTGTTGAATTGAGCAAAATTAGAAAGTGGTACCGATAATTCACCAATGGCTTTTTGAGGAAACAGGAGAGCAATAAATAAATAAATATTTGGATAATTTAATTGTTCGATGCTTTGTAATGAGAAATGGCGTTTGGGAGTTTGAAGAGTTGTCTTAACCCTGCCGTGAGATTAATATTTTCTGAGCACTATGAACAGAGAGGATGACGTCAACTTTTCTTTTTATAATGTTATATTTTTCCATAACCAATTCTCAACTTTATGTTATTGAAGTTAGCAAAAAGCATAATAAATGGATAGACAGGATTTTTTAAATGGCATTCTTAACTGTATTTTTTTTGAATGGAATGTATTTTCCAAGTACATTCAATGATATATCATTCAAAAGTGAATATAAGATTATAGTATGCTCGTTTCACAAAGAGAGAAAGGCAGATAATTGACATTCATGACTTTTTTCTCAGAAATACCATCACTAAAGAAACATTGAAGAAAATATGAAGAATCTTGATGTAAAAACAATAGCCTCTAATGGACTGTGATGAATAATTCTTAACTCATTACACATAAAAAAAGACATTGATGTACGGCTCCTTCTAAAAATAGGCACCAACGTCTTGAAAGTGAATAAATCATTTAAAAGTAATGTAATCGCCAGCAACGAAATCAATTATTGTTCTATATTTCAAAGTCCATTAAGAGATCTATTACAATATATGATAAAGCCAACGGATATTTTCGATATCCGTTGGGCGTGGCTAAGGGTCATATATACGGATACCGATGCAAATTTCAAAGGTCAAGGTCGGAAGTTCTTTCGAAAATTCCGATGACGTCACAAGCGTTAACATTTTGAACGCCTTTAGTAACGGAGAGAGGCATTACAATATGAATGATACATTGCATAAACATTAATCTAAGAAATAACAACAAAACTGTATGGGTCTTTAGCCATAATGTATGACTTAGCAGTGCTAAAACACTGTCATCACGATTTGAATGAAACCGACCGAACAATTTTACTCACAGGTACCAAAGGAAGTTCAAGTCTCATGTTCAAACACGTCATTTACCCATGTTCGGTGTTCGTTACTTTAATATTGTTTAATTTGGATTCGGAAATCCACAGACTATCATCTAGTTTAGCTCTCCGGCCATCAATGTTCGTTCAATCGCTGTCTCAACGCAAGCTGCCATTGTCACGTAGGCGAAGGGAAGCAACTCTTGCCCCTTGATGAGATTGAGTCGTGACAAAATAACTCAAACGGCAATAAAAGGCATATATAAGGAGGAATTTTATTTTGTCAATTCACCGTCAGAGTCATTGCTCTATTCATTTGAATTTATCTATGCGCGAATCTAAAACAATTTCAACTATTAAAATAGTATTATCAGGCATTTTTTCGAATCAAATTTTAAAATGACATTGTATGATAAAGAAGTTATCCTCTATAGATTATCCTCTCTAAGGTTGCCATCATTTGAAAACAGCCACGTATACATAGTAGATGTTCTCATTAAGAGGCCGCAAATCTTCATATGATTAAATATATAGTTTTTAATGAAGTTATTTAATATCAATACTCATTGTTTTCCAAATGAACTTCACCTTTCGACATGAACATTCATTTTCAAGCGATCAAAGTTTTACATGAGAAGTGGTATCCGTCAACTATAAAAGGTAAAAACATTGTATATCCAGAAATGTTTCTTTACAAGTTTCCATGACGTAAACGTATTATGAATATTATGATTCTAAAAATCCTTAATATCAAGAGATCCTGATTCTTTTTGTTTTATTTTTTATTGCAAACTGACACGAACGTCATTAAATCACGAGTTGTTCATCTTAAGATATGTTTAATGATTTATAGTGTAATGATGCACTTCTACATTTAAACACATCTATATTTAATGATCTGTTAACTATTAATTTGTCAATTACTCTTTCTCTAACAGCGACTTTAAACAGAACTAGGTAGGACTAATTACAAAAATTCTTTTAAAAATGTTTAAAGAGTGTTTCAATTACATGAAAAAAAGAGATGATCCATAATTAAGATATCATTATACACATTCGATACAAAATAACGTTGAATATAGTTAAATTGATATCGTCAAAGTTACATGGCAAGTGTGTTTTACTAAAGTTCAATCTTTTTTAACCAACTTAACAATTAAAGAAAAACTCCCTTAACTTAAAATAAGTCAATATTTTGAGGTGAATGTTCTGACAAACAAGTTGCAAATATTGATATCTTGATTTTGGTTGATAAATCAAATTCTACCATTTGATTGCATCTTACTATATTTCTGTTATAAACTGAAATAACGGGATTTTGACATTATGTATAGTAGGCGGGTGTTGATATTGATTTTATTGATTGATATGTAAACGACCTCTCTATCTTTTAACTGTCCTGAACGAAATCGAGGTATTGAGGGACATTACATATTTCAGTGCTCAATCATTTCCTATTATTAAACATCCATCAGTATAAATTAATTCTTTACATGCGATAATGGTTTACTTTTTTATTATACAATGAAAACAAATGATGACTCAACTCAATTTATTGATAATTTTCGGAAGAAGAGAAAAAGACAACAGTATGTACAAGTTAAAACACATCTTAAGATTATACAAATTGGATGTAAAGGACAATCCTAAAATAACGCAAGTAGCAGTGCGTCTTTTAATTGCTTCAGAATGATGTTGTTTTTATTCAACATCAAAAAATGAAATTGTTTAATGTGATTAATAATTTTCGTCTGTCAAGGTGTCTGTTAACGTTAGAGATTTGCATTCCCTTTTGTGCGTACATAAAGATGAAATTTACATTTAACATTTAAGCAATTAAGATTTCATCCAAATGAATCAAGAGCTAGTTGACCTTCGAAAACAACTTTCAGTTGCAAGTAGTATTGATTTTTCTTTTCTGTCAGTCAGCAAACATAATCAGAAGTGTTCTTAATACATCATACCAACTGCAACAAATGTTCCAGTTCGTTGTCTTTTATCTGTCACTGGTTGTGTTTTATTTATTTTTGAACCATCTAAAAAACCTGTGACTGCAACTGTTATTTTCCCATTCCGAAATACAAACATGAGTTGCAAATAGAAAATACTGATATCTTGATTTAAGTTGATGATTGTGATTCTACCATTTGATTGTCTCTTATTATTTTCTGACGTAACGGGATGTTGACAAATTGCTTAGTGAGTTAGTGTTTATAACAAGTTATTGATTGACATGAACAAAATCTCTATCTTGTAGCCGAATAGGATTATTGTATTGAATAACATTACATATTTTATTGCTTAATCATTTCCTTTTTATAAACATAATGTATTTTCATAAGTCTAAATTAATTCTGCACATGCAATAATTTTTTACTTTTTATAATATTATGATAAGATATGGTGATTAAACTTTACATATTTGTACACGTTACCACACAACCACACTTGGAAGTAACGGATAATGCTGTAACATTGTGTCTTTTTTTCGCTTCTGAATGACGTTGTTTTGACTAAACAAAAACAAATTGAAATTGTTCATTCTGATTGATAATTTTCGTCTGTCAAGGTGTCTGCAAATTTTCATTCATTTTGGTGAGTACTGAAGGTGAGATATTGCGATTAAGAACAAGATCTCATACAGATGATTTGAGAGCTATTTGGCCTTCGAAAACAACTTTCAGTCGTAAGAATTATTGATTTTTCTTTCTTTTCAGTAAGTCAACCAACATAAGACAATTCTTCTCTAATACCCTCTAATCATACAAACTACAACACAATTTTCAGTGTTCGTTTTAATCAGTCACTGGTTTTGTTTTATTTGTCATTTCTAGAGCCACCTGCAACTGCAACTGTTATCTTCCCATTTTGAAAGTTCCTTTAGGTTCTGCATTGTGTTATTTACAAAATCTAATTCAAGGGATCATCACATTCTCCAAACTTAGTTATGGTGCACATCACTATATAAATTGATTAAAGGTAGGTTGATGAATTTAACCGGAACTAGTGATACTACTTTGAGTGGACATCTCTGAATTTCACGTTGAACTCATTGTCAGATAAGTAAGTAGAAATTGTGTAAACCATTTAGTCATTACATGGTTCCTCATTTGCTAAATGCTTGGTCAGTTTTGAAAAAAGCTTGGTGTTTGTAAGTCACCGTATTTTAACTTCATGTTGAAAGCAATACAGAACGGAATTACATGGTGCATTAATGGATACTTGAACCTCAAACGTAACTCCCAGGTCTAAGGATTATTGATTTTAAGTGAAATTAGAGATTACGAGTTTCCTCTGAACATCTTTAAACTCTCAATATTTTTGTTTTAAATGTTGTTCTTAATTTCTTTCATCTCAAGCAATTTAGATGCATGACTTTAAAATGAAATACTGAACTAATAGTAAAGTGTGTGTATGACAAAACAAAGGAACAGTATTGTTTGATAATTCGAGTAATGTGGCTCCATGACCCCATTTAGTCTTTTATTGAAGATGGCAAATAGTTCCCATAACCATCACAGTTGAAATTTTTTTATCTATAAATGACATCAGTGGTAAATTAATGACCGTGCTGCGTGCCAGTCAGGGCCCTTCCATAATCTTAGAACTTGAGGACTTTCCATCCTATTAACTCTCTACTTTAAGGAAGGATACTCAATACTTGTATCTGTCAAATCCCTATTAACATTAACCATAAAATCAGATCGTTATTTGTTAAACCGATATACTCAGATCAACTTCATTTGACAAATGTTGCCACTAACCGATAAGTGTTATCACAAATATTGTTATATATGTTATTGTTATATATGATTCTTTAATACTGTATTTTCATTATATATTGATTTGAGGCATTTGTTTTTTAATTCCTAACATGTATGAAATAACCCGGTTTTTTTTATTATTCAAAACAGGGAAAGTCGTTTACATAATGTTCATCATTGTTAAGGAGATTCACTATTTGAGAGAATAATCAATCACATCATTCGCTCTGGTATCGTTACAAATAGCTTATGAATCCGCAACAAACATTGTCAGTAATAACTCTTTACCTTATAACCACAAATATTTATATTTTCGTTAACATGAATAAAAATATGCATGTATCTAAATACTTGTTTCATCTGGGTCCTATCCATATATGTATATGTACAATGAAGATTATAAACCTTAAGTTTGAGCAGGGTGTATTCAAGAAAATTCTTTGGTTATTTTAGAAATCAGTTATATCAATTATTACACTTACTATCATGCGAAGAACATTTAAGTTATAAAGATCATGTTATAATGTCGTTTGACATGATTTATATAATCCATATATTTAATAGGCATTCACACGGTTTCAAAGATTATTCATTCTCGCATATAATAAATGCCAAAGATAATTTTGCCACATTTCTGTTTTTGAAGGATAAACTGTGTTGTTCAGTAGGTGAGATATCGTAGAAAAAGCATGTTCGCATATATTTATTTTGATAATTATTCTCTTTTGTTTAGGCAACAGAATGAAATAAAATATAAATGATGATTAAATCATTTTAAACTCACGGTAGAAGTTATCAATATCACAAAATCAGCTTATTATTTTCTCCATTGAGAAGAGCAAAACAACCTGATAGAGATTGAGTGGAATTCTATTCATGTAAATGCTTTAGCTTTGTGTCAACCCAGTTAAAAGTTTTTCATAAAAGTAACTTCAATACCACGTCTATTGGAATGAAGTCATGTTCCTAAAATTTAATTTAAAAATCCTAACATGCATAAAAAATTATTTTTCACAATATGTAAATCTTAAGAGCTGTTCTTTTATATCCTTTCAAAGTAAAAAATACGTAAAACGCCATTAGTTTGCTGTGATAACATAACCAAAATAGCAGATCAAAAGAAAAAGGTGACCCGAATTTTTAAGAAGATTAATCATCCCTTAGAAAAACCTGCCTGCTAACATTTATTGAACAAGATTTACTGAAATTCCACTCATGCAGCTGCTTCCAGTTTTGAGGGATAAAACTGATTTCCGCAAACTAAAAAGGTGAAGGAAGTGCTTAATAGAAGTGACCTGCATATCATGAGTGTTGTAAAGAATGTTAACCTTTTTCACGACATTTTGGCATTTTCAAATATACTATAAAAAAAAAGAAACGCATAGGTGAATGTTTTCCGGATAAATGAGTTTTCAAAACAAAATATGTCCATAAAAACTGTGAAACACATTTGGTTGTAGAAACATTTTGATTGTGACAATTTTGAATGTTCGAATCTGTCACTGATTTCAAAATTGTGAATTTGAACGCGTTTTTGACCAAAATGAAAAAAACATCGCAAAACGGAACCATAAGCACTTTGAAAGTTGAAACTATTGGAAACATGCGTGTATTCACATTCTCCACAAAAGGGTTTCACCGATCACGAATTGCAATAGAAGTTTTACCATATGAAGAGTAAATGCAAATTCCACGTTTTGGCACTGCAACTCGAATCACCGCCATTGGCAAAATTCAGACTGGAGAGTCGCAAACATTCCTTGCCAGGGGTTATAACGTCTAAAAGAGCACAAACACTTGTCTTTTAGAACGCTTCCAACAATTTGGTTCCACCAATGATTGTCCACGTTCTGGAACACCTTGGGTCATCACAGAGGGTCAAGATCGCTAAATTTGGTTCCTTCATCCATGTAACTGCATTGTCAATGCTGTGTACACAGCTGACAGGGTGCCTAAAGTACACAGAATTTCGCCACAAACAATACGGAATCGTTTGCAACAGATCAGATTGAGAGTCAGGAGACGCTACTTTGGCAATATGTTATGACGTCATAATCGCTCGCAACGTGTTCTGTGCTGTAACAACGTTCAGGTCTGGAACCTAAGACATGGGAAATGTGTAAGTCTTAGCGATGCATCAGGATTTCTTTTGCAAAGAGGAGATGAAAAAGAATTGGGTATACAGACGTGTACAAATGAAAGATACGCTCCAAACTGCCAAAGTCAAGTCGTTAGATTTTGGAAAGGGTAACCTGATGATGTTGGCGGCCATATGCTACACATTTCTCTCTGGTTTCATTCATTTTTAAGGCAGTCTAATGGGCTTATGTTCATAACACACTACCATCAAACGACACATGCTTCCGATAAATGACGTAGCGTCGTAACGTTGTCCACTACATCGAAAGAGCACATACTGTTGGTGTCACAAGATCATTTCTGACATGTTACAACATCAATGGGATTCCCTATCACTTACGTAATCAGGATCTTAACCTGATTGAACACTTTTGAGATGAACTGGATTGACCTCTCTGGCAGCGTAAACGTTTACGTCAAATGCTTCCAAACCTGGCTCAGTTTATGCAGGACAAGTTGGAGACCATAATCCAATCATCAATGTAACGACTTATACAGTCTATGCCAAGGCGTTTAAAAATTGTTAAGCGTTCACGTGGTGGTAAAAACAGACAATGACATTCAAGTGACCTCTGATTAGCTAAAGGAAGTTAAAGTCATATGGCGTGTATGATATCATAAAGAGCAATGATCCTGTTATCTCAGTGAGAAATTTCTGTTTGTTATACGCATTTACTAAAAGACAGTGTCAATTCAAAATTGACTGTAACCACACCTTGAAATATCCAGCTATGCGTTTCTTTTTTTGTTTAGTTTAGTTAAGATTTACTCTTCAAGTAAAATACTAAAAGTTGTATCTCTTTGGTCTAAAATTTTAAATATATGGTCGAAACGTTTTTCATGATTTCTGTGAATATGTTTATTTTATCTTTGCAGCAATAAGTGTTTGTTTAATTTTTAGCCATCATCAACATGTTCAGTAATGTCCCATTTTGTGAAAAGTCATCTGCCTAACCTAGTACATAAACACACTGTGTTACCCACACTATTTGTCTTTTATTATATGTCTCAAATAATATAATCCTGGCTTGTTAAAACACTTACTAAGCTTCAAAGGGAGAGTTTGATTATATGCAATCAAAGAATGCTTAAAAGTCAGCAACCCCGTTTTAAACGTTATATAAGCCTCAGTTACTTCTTTATATTTAAGAAAAAATATGTTATACAGATCATGGTCACATAATACATTGTCCTTGTTGACAACAAGCACTGTTTTCATGCAAAATGTGTTTTCATTCAAAATAATTTTACTGCAAGGTTTTATGCTTTGGAATCTGCCAGAAGCCTGAGAAGTGTTCCTTTGTGATTTTGTTTTCAGTAACTTCAATGAAACAAACAACTTACATTTCTGTTTTCAGGAAAACAACTAGAAAACAGTAATGCTAATCACAATGAAATTGCAAAGATTCTAAAATGTCGTTATAATATGTGATTTGATGAGCTCATACAGCATTAAACTAATGAAAAAAAGACTTGTGTTCAATATTTTCTTACTTCTATCAGCTTTGCTATGGACATAACAAGCAGTGTTAGCTTAATAAATACAGTGGTAGGAATAAGGTATTAGTATTGGTATTGGAGGGTCAAACCAAAGACTGAATGCCCATAGATTTTCATTGGAAGGTTTGAACAAAAAGAAAATGTAAACCAATTTTTCAAACAGTTTATGAAGTGAAATAGATAAAAAAATGAAATATGGTCGCTAAGCTTGCATAACTTTTTACAATGTTAACTTCTTTGATACATCATCATTACATTCACTAAACAAAGTTCCTTCTGTTAAGTGGAATGAATATGAAAAAGGAAATCAGTCATAGAACATAACGATTGAAGCATTCAAGGTCTCTGACCTTGACTATACTAACTAACGTTTGAAAGTTGATTTTTAATGTATTTTTAGGAAACTTGATTGTTTCAAGGTGCATTTAATTTCAGTTCTTGGTTAGAAATAATTTGATTTTTGTCAGCTTTCCATTGGTGTGAGAATCATTCTCGTAGTTTGTTTATAAATATGTGTACAGATATGGGTTTCAAAATGTATTGTCTACTTTGAAAGGGTTTATACTGTTTGAAGTCTTTCATTAAATACGTTTTTTGAATATCTTCATGTGATAATTTTGAAATAGGTGTTGTGTAACCAAAACAGGTTATTCAATGATAATGTTGTCATAATGCCGTATTACCTTTGCAATCAGCTGATCGAGTGCAACCAAACCACCCGCCACTTCAAATTTTTAATACATCAACTTTTTCTCCCTTTTCCTATTTTTCTTTAATATAAGCTTGCATCACATCAAAAGCATATGTGCAAAATTATCAAACAAATATTCCCGTTCCGATCACGGCTATTTCATCACCATATTATAAAAGAATCGATGTTTCCAACCATATCCGCACCAAATGGTAGTATCCTAACATTGTTGCTGTTAAAAATATCACAAGTTACTGTACGAGTATTTTGTCTAAACATTCTTACAAGATTTCAAAGACGCATTTGATCAAAGTTCACTTCTTACTGAAGGGGAAAGGGGAAAGGGGAACAGTGACTTCTTTTTACTGGATTAAGTTAAGACTAGGTGTTATATTCGTTGTCAGTGAACCTCTTGATCTACAAGAGGACGCAATCTTTATGGTCCATAATGTATTATCAACTCAATTTACCAAGACTTATTAACGTCAAATACAATTCTTCATAAACAATCCAATGATAAAACAGATTTATGTCTAGATTAAACATTACAAAAAGCGTACACTCATGTGATTGCATAAGTAAACTTGTCATTCATCACACTCAGAGTCAATATGTAATATTGATACAGTACAGTATATAGCGGTCTGTGCAGTCTAATTAAGAAGAGCAACTAAAATGTACTGATTTGCTATGTCAAAGTGTTATGGAAGTTACATGCAAAATTAATCATAACTTAAATCAAATAACGCATCACAGTACAACAAAAACAAACAATAAAAGGGGCAGAAGCACGTTTTTTTAAATTGATATTTTCAATTTTTCACAAATAATTGTACCTTAATGCTAAATGTATTTGTTTGATAATGTCAAGTAATCAGAGAACAAATTCTAAAGATTCACGTAAAGTCAATTGACGGTTATTTTATGTGAACACCTTTAATTCATTTTATGTAAGACAATGGAATCCCATGGCTTAACTTTATATCGTATATTTGATTTAATACTACTTCATTTAGTTTAAATACGTTGTCTTTCAATTGCAAGCATTTATTTTCATTCTCCTGACCTCACCTTATATCCCCCCTAAAACCTATACTGCCCTTTGAGTTACAAATAGATACCATGTATGTACTCAATGATTATTTAACAGACTACTTTTTTTGGGCATAGAAACTTCTTTCTATTTGAATTGTTTTCTTTGAAGTTAGCCAAGCATTAACATTGATAGGTATAGATGAGATTAGAAAGACACAGATAATGGATTTAAGATAACTAATGAAAATGTATCACCACTTTGTTTCTTTTGTTGACATGTTCATTTTCAGATGACTTCCATTAGTCTGGTGGGCTGACAGGAAAACCTTAAGTGCAACCAAATACATGTAATTTTCTAACTCTTTTGTTAAATTTTTGCAACATTCTAAGGTTTAAATGCCTCTGAAAGCAGCATTATCAGACAGTATGCGTATAGATATAGTTCTTCCCTAAATACATGTCATATAAGCTCTTATATAAGAAAATTGTCTTTGAGAGATTTTTGGCACTTTAAGTGGCACTGAATTATTCGATATTTTTGTATCCTATAATATGTTTTACATGTGTGCTGCCTCTTAGTTGAAGGTTTACTGATTATTTTACACCAAGGTAAAAGGAGTGTAAATATCCTGCATTAGGAATAAACACTATATATCTAGCTCGCCAAGGCTGGCAAAATACAGTGTTTATTCCTAATGCAGAATATTTACTATCCCCAAACACACTCTCGTGCATGATAACATCTATGTATCTTATGTAGTTTGATAAAAAGAAAGAAGATGATGGTCAATACATTATATTTTAATTACAAAGTAAATTCTTTATGTTGTGTAAAAATATTTGTTATGAAAACTCACGCAACAAACACCCACGTTTTAAAAGTTAACTGAAGTTGTCTTATCCGCGATTCAACTGAATCAGCTGTCAAACCACATTGACGTTGTAAATGTAAATCAAACGATTCGATGGACGCAAATATTGAATGTCAATTTTACAAAAACACAATTTAAATGGATAATGTTTTTGAACAGTCGTTTAAACATGGCTAAAACTAATGTAAACTGCTTTGTAAGTACAGCTAACAGATCAAGATTGACATGAACAAATGACAATCGATCTCTTTCTAAAGGCAAACGTACAAGGTGTAGATTTAGGAATTTCGATCTGTTTAAATTGCATTATCATCCGTTCTTGTAGGTTTATCGGCTTCAAGGTTTTGCATCTACAATTAATGGAACAGAAATGGATGTTGAGATGCAAAATGATACATGTACACTAGAAGAATGTTAATCAATAAATGAGAAGATGTCTCAAAACAAGACCTTAGCAAGCAGGTTGAATTGATCTTTTGAAATATGATCTCACGCCGAATGTGTTAAAGGAGGTCCTGCATGAATTTGTCAATCATTGATTTGATGAAAATAGTTATTAAAAGTCTTTTTAAGATAAACAAATGAAGAAACAAGACGCACAGATTAATGATATTTTCATCAAGTAAGTAAGTACAAAACCTAAGTTGATCTGATTAACTCAAGTATCCTAAGAGGGAAGTTAATCTGGTTAACTCATGATAAATAGTAAAGAATGTTTAGCACGGGCGACACAAAATGTTAATCTATTATTACTGATACTTTTCTAACTGACAATGATTGATAATTTCTAATGATTTAAGACATGGATAATCTGTAGTTACTGGTAAACAAGGGATTACCATGTCTGTAATGTCTTAGATGTGTCTGATTGTCAGCGACACACATAATGATAAGGATGAAGATAAGGAATTTCACATTAATAGAAAGGTACCTTAGAGCTGTATTTCGAAAACAGTAAATCATAAATGATTACAATGCCTTCATGCGTAACCTATTGGTATGACAGAGCAGCAGGTTTTGTTTCAAGATGTGAAATCAAAGTCAATTTGACATTAAAACATTTGGTTAATTAAAATTATTCAAGTTATCGAGCGCTAACAGGCTTCTGACACATCCAATTATCTCATTACTAAAAGTGGAGAGTATGAAATGCAGTAACTATTCAGGTCCTTGACTGGAGAATGGATTATCGGTGACATGCACCACTGCAATTAATTTCACACTGATGTCATTTAAACATATAAACATATCAACGGTGATGTTTCATTGCTTGAGGGTGCCATTTGCAATCTACAATAAAGGCCAGTACAATTTGTACTGAAGCTCAATTAGTTGATTTATTGTGAACAAATTAAATATTGGTCACTTTCCATTACAAAGACTTAATAGTTATAAATATTTAGGATTTAAGGAGGTTGGATACAAAATATCGAGGTATTAAGATATAGCTAAATTTGGTCTTATTTTGTTGAAAAATATGTCTTGAATCAAATTGTGTCATAAAAACAACATGTCACCACAGTTTTTGTTCGAAAAAGGGCCCATCCGTTAGGGCACCCAATGATGAAAATACAATAATTTAAAAACTCCTTTTCAAGATAACTTTGGAATATAATTGTTATTTAAATGTTTTTCTATTAAGCCATTGCAGTATGGAAGTAAACTAAGTCGGAAAAAGGGAACTTGAAACTAATATGAAGTAAATACATACAAATAACCTTTTTCTTTGTATGATTATTTTTGTAAAATATTATTCTTTTATGACAAAAAATCGATTTCTCGTATTAAGAGTTTTTGGGAAATTATATATTTTATAGTTAATACACACTAGAATAAGATTAAAAAGAAAAAAAGATATGTCACCAGCGGATAACAGAGATATTCACATTCAATTAAGCCACATCAATGAAAATCAACATCCAGGGGAGATAACTCTTTATTGTCAACATTACCCTTTTTAGAAATTTTCATTAGTTTTTAAGGTTAATTAGTGAAATAAATTTTATCATAAAACAAATACTTATGTTCACAAATATAACATAGTCATTGTTTTTTTATTAAACTAAATCATTATTTAATTTTTTAGTTTTTTTATCTCACACTTGCAGTGAAAAATAAAAAAAATAGCATAAACTTTAAAATAGCTCAATCTGTTAATCTGACTGTTGCGGATGTGCAGAAACAAAGGTATCCAACCTCCTTAAATTAGCGTTATTCACCAATATTAAAGAAGGTTTCTTGATCCGACAAAGTAGACTTTTTTGTATTTAGTATATATAGATTAAAGACAATAGTTTTAAAGGGGCAGTAGCACGTTTTAGGGGGAATATATGGTGATGTCAGGAAATAAATGGTTTTAATCGAAAGACAAAGATATTAAACTAAAAGAGGCAGTAATCAATCAAATATGAAATGTTATGTTCAACCATGGATTCCTTTTTCCTATACAAAAAGAATAAAAGGTGTTCACCCAAAATTGGCGGTCAATGGACTTTATGTGAATCTTTATAATTCGTTCTCTGACTATGGATGCTTGGTTTGTGTTTTGAGATATTTTACGCTATGAATATAATACATTTATCATTAACTTACAAATATCAGTGAATTTAAAAAAACGTGCTACTGCCTCTTTAAAAACATTGATCATAGCACAGATATTGATGGTATAATATGACTTTCTAGTGAATATGTTAACGTGTTTACTGGATAATAGGAAAAAATATCACAGCGATATTTTCCAAATAATTAAAACATTCCTTCGTTTCTGATAAAGGGACTAATGCTTAGGTATAGTGTGGATACCCATTAGACGACATTGGACAATCAATTTCACATTAATTTTGCTGTCATTAAAAGGAGTGATTTTAGTGCTCATAGCCGACTATATTTTGAATAAAATGAACGAATTTATAAACAATTCCAATCCTCTTCTCAGAGGTAATGAAATTTGCAAATAAATTTTACATGGAATCGAGTTGGGAAATGAAACTTAGTCATATTGTGCTATAGATAAACTGCTAAGCTGCCTTTGTTTTAATTTGTTCTAATGTCACTTACTAAATATAACAACTATTAAATACAATCGTTAAAGAAACCGTTGTCCTGATTAAATAACTTGTCACTAAATGTATTTATTCTCAACTGCAAGACATTTATGACATTTGTTGTAATGTTGCAAAATCTGTTGACCTTCTTCTGTAGTCAGTTTCAATAAAAAAATTAATTAAGTCAAGTCAACTTGAAAAACTTCTACATTCGATCAACTTGATCTTCTTTTAAATATTAAAGCCATCGACGTAGAAAGTTCTAAAATTGAAATAACATTTCAAATTACTGCACATAAATATTTCTTTAAAAGTGATGTGTATTTCTAAAATCACTGTTAGGATTAGAAGGTAATATTATGGGAGATAACGGACAGATATCATGGAAAAAATAATGTTAATTATAAGGGTGAATGACTATAAAACAAGCTAATTAAATGAGAGATCCTCTTATTCCAAATGTCGTACACAATTTCTACTTGAACTACCTGACTGCAAACTGATTAACAGCGATGTCCACAATAATGTTTGCATGATGTAAGTATTCTTTGTTATTGAAAATCGTAACTCATTTAATTATCGTAGGTCATTTTACATAGCACATAGTAACTTGTTTTGGAGGATAAGAAAACACTGTCTAAAATATTGTGTTATAGAAAAGGCATACCTTCACCAAAAGTTTAAGAAGAAGAAAATAACACGTGCAGTCAAAGGACATTGAGGTACACATGAAGTGGGACATGATCATTACTAGTGAGGTGAGGTGAGGTGAGGTGAGGTGAGGTGAGGTGAGGTGAGGCGAGGTTAGGCGATATGGGGCTTAAAGCCGCTTTCAGAGTCTTTAATTCATATCAGGGCTGCTAGTGTCATTGCAGGGAGAAATCCTGCAACGATACCGTTGCTATGCGTTGCGCAGAAACCTGCGAGCATCGGCTGGAACTAGCTAATCATTTGTGATAATGCGCTGAAATTCAGTTTAGCATTGCATCCAAACCTTACAGCGTGAAGAACAGTTCTCTACTGCAGACAACATTGCAGAGCCCCTGGCGGAATTCGAACCACGAACCTCTTAATCCAAACCTGAACTCGCTTACCACTCCGCTATCCAGGCTCCATGCACTAGTGAATGTATGATAAAATTGAATTATAATTACTAACAACCATATTGTTAAGTACTGTGCATATTGTATCAACTCATTTTGACACTCTACATATAATAGAAACATAAGCGTTAAATAATGTTACAATGTTTTCAATGTATCGTCTTGATGTACGTAGCCAAGTTGACAATTTAGAATATGAATCTTCTGACAGCCTCAAACCTTCATCTCCAATGCTCCTAAGTTTTGAAATACATAAATATAAATGGAGGTATTGAAAAACGTGATTATCTTACCAGTTATGAGTTGTTTTATATTTATAACACTAATCATTAAAAATTGAATACGAATATGATACACATCAGTTTATACATGTACTTCCATTACTTGTGTATTCAAGGATACAGGGAAGTAAGGCACTATGAATGACAAATGAAACACTTCACAATAAATATCATAATCAATAAAATGTATTCTTATATTTATTTCAAATTATCAAGGAGATATAGCAATTAAGTTTCAAGTTGTATCAACACTTGGCATTAAGGAAATTGAAGCTTCGAATTTAAATGTTTTCTTTACAAATGCTTGACATTTTCAATCGTCAAGCCTTAAGTGATATAACAATGCAATCTCTTTTATCAGACATAGCGTATCAGATGGTATTTGTTTAGTTTTTTCATGAATATATATTCATCACATTTCAAATCGAACCAAAGTTGAGTTAAAGTTATTATTACAACAAATTATGATTTAATAATTCAACATTATTATAAAACGATGACGTATAATTATTCATTTTTCGGATTATACAGAAAATATAAAACAATGATTGGTTCAATGTTATTTAAAAACGAGAAAAAAATTAGTGTTATTTTGTTGTACATTTAGGGGGAACATTTACTGTGTGTCGGCGGCATAAAGCGGACTAATTATAGCTCTAAATTTGATTTAAAGTCCAAAAGTTCCCAAAAACAGTATGCCTATCTCAATTCTACCATAACAACGATATATAATTTGAACTATATTTTTCGCTGAGTTTCGCAGTAACTTTGTGTGGTGATGCGCTTGCACGATTTCATGGACCCACATTCGTACAATATTGTTGAATTTTGGAATCGCGAATGACGTCACCTCTGAAATTACCGAATATATCCAAATGCTCCAACGGGAGCTCACTCTCTTTAGTAGATGTTAGAATGTCTGAAATCAGGTGGCTGAAATGTTGCATGAAACTGTTTTCAAATATGTCTTGGCCTTTCTTTTTCTTATTAACTCGGAAGTGCTTCCAAAATTCTCTCGGGCTCGATTTTTTTAGTTGTTCAAAAGTTTTTCTGTTAATCCTTATGTTTTCCTATTTTAACCATTCGTTTGTGTTCAGACTTGTTTCTTATCAACGCGTCTGTTTGTATCCGATGTATGTGCATTGAAGGCTTTTTGTAATACCAGATTTTGAGTTGTTATCCTTCTACACTCGTGATCGAACCAAAGTGATCTCTCCTTTTTAAGCCCCTGTCACACTTCAGCTTTTCCCCATTGCGTACGAATTGCGTATGGCCATTTTTCTCTCAAACTCATAGGCGCCTTTGTTGTGGTAAGGTCGTTACTTATACGTCGGCATGCGCTTGACCATTTTCATAGACTTGATAGTTTTATACATACATACATATATAATACATAAAATTAAGGAGAACGCAATAAGAGAGCAGATCAGATCAAAGCTGTAATTTGGAGGGAGGGGGGGGGGGGGGGGGTGGTGACCATATTTTGTTTCTGATATATCAGTTTCCACAAAATTTCCACGGGCAAATCATACGCACTTTCCCTTAAGTGTGACAGGGCCCTTATGATCCGAGAAACAAGAGTCACCTGTAATATGATATCACTATAGTTCTTGTCTGTTCTGTTATCATCATCTTCAGTCTCCAGTATTTTCATTTCTTTTTCAGTTATAAAGTTATCAGTAATGGAACTTCTAAAATCACTTGTATAATTCTGCGACCGTTTATGACTTACATCTGATATCCTCTGTAGTTTTCTGTACCAATAAAAGTACCTTGTTTCTACCACTATATTGATTAATCTATCACTGCTGGTTTTATCTATAGCAAATCTGGTAGAGTTAAGAAAATATTGAACACTGTTTATGAAGTTGTATTTGTTTAATTCTAATGTTGTATGAGTCAATCAATAACATATAATAACGTCATCTTATACACTTTGTAATTCAGATTACGTTACTTTCTTCTAGTTGTTTTCCTGAACGATAATTGTAGGTTGTTTATGTCATGGAGACTACCGAAAACAAACTTACCAAGGAACACTTCCAACGCTTCTGACAGATTCCCAAGCATAACAACTTGCAGCAAAATTCTTTCTAATGAAAACCTTGTTTGTTGTCAACAAGGACATTGTATTGATCAGGTGTTGAATTACGTGACCATGATCTGTCAAAAAATATTTTTCTAACATATGAAAAAGAAAGTGAGGCTTATATAACGTTGACGACTACACAACATTCTTTGATTGCCTCTCGTCAACTTCTCCCTTTCAAGCCTAAGAAGTGTGTTTAGTAAGCCAGGATTATAATACTTGATCTATATAATACAAGACAAATATTATGTTTATATAGTATGTTAAGTCTATAACTTTCATAAAAAGGGACATTGCTGAACATTTCCATGCATTTAATATCTTCTGAAATAACTCGATTCAACATATGGGAATAACATATCATTAGTTTAAGGAGGGACTGTCTCTAAAAGGCAGATGTTAAAATATGTTTTCCGGGTGCCTTTCATCGAGAGAAAGGGAAGATGATTGCCCTTTTTGTCTTTGATGATAATTTAAAACATGTTGCAGGATTATCCAAATGTGTTGAAAGATCGTACCTACATGTTGTACCACATCTCATATTGTTAACATGTTCAGTACAATCATTAATTGATGGTTTTCTAGCTGATCATGGCTTTAAATTGAACTCTTATTCACAGAAACCTGGTTAACCTTTCACTTATTTATTTCATATTTGAGTGTGGGAGTCCAAAGGTAAATCTATAGATAAACAACTTCTAGATATCAACTCAGTGAATTTTAAAAAGCATTTAAAACTGGCATGAAAATGGTTGACATTCTTGATAACACTCATGATATGCAGGTCACTTCTATTAAGCACTTCCTTCACTTTTTTAGTAGGCGGAAATCAGGTTTATCCCTCAAAACGTGAAGCAGCTGCTTGAGTGGAAGTTACGTTAAGCTTGTTCAATAAATGTTAGCAGTTTATTTTTCTAAGATGTTTAATCTTATTAAAAATTCGGGTTATCAATTTCTTTTGATCTGCTAGTTTTTTTCTATTAAGATATGTTACGGCAGCACGCTTATGGCTTTTTATGTATCTTTTCTACTTTGAAAGGATTTAAAAGAACAGCTCATTAGATACACATATTGTAAAAAAATATTTTGTACATGGTATGATTTTTTAATATTATGTTTATTAAAACTAAATTTTAGGAACATGATTTCATTCCATTTTACATGCTATTGAGGTTAGTTTTATGAAGCACTTTTAACTGGGTTGACATAAAGTTAAAGCATGTACGTGAATAGAATTCCTTTCAGTCTTTATCAGCATATTTTTCTCATGCTTTCGTTGCTTTTCATGATATTGATTATTTATAGCATGAATTTTTAATGATTAATCATCATTGATATTTTATTGCATTCGGTCGTCAGAGCGAAAAAAAAAGATCGATCAAAATTGACACCTGCGCACATGCATTTTGTACAAAATTTCATACACTGAAAAACACACAAAATATATTTCACAATCAGAATTGTTCAAAATTATCTTCAGCTTTTATAATATGCTAACATGCATAATCTATGACATTTTGTGCATACCTATTAACTATATGGATTTTAATGTCATGTCATTTGAGATATGTGACCTGTATAAATAAATGTTCTACGTATGATAATTATTGTATCATTATCATTCGTTGCCCAAGGAAATGACAATTGATATAACTGATCTCTTAATTAACCAAAGATATTTCTTGAATAAAACCCTACTTAATTAAAGTCAAACTTAAGGTTTGTAATCCTCATGGTTAATATACCTATATGGATCTGACCCGATAAATCCAAAGCCATACTAGGAAATGGTCGTATCCTATAAGGAGAACCTTGTTTTACCGAAAGGGAAGATTTTATGTAATAAAAACAACAATAATGATACATCAGAAAATGGTATAAATGTAGCTGAAACTAAGTAGTTAAAGTCCTTATGTCAAGACAAGATATCTAATATCATGATGTGTCAGTGACAACGAACCTTATTGATTCATATATCATATATCATATTTGTGTTCAGGACATATTCAAGTAACTCAAGTGTTCAAATTGAAATTCAGACCATATAACTGACAATGAAACTTAAATCCTTAAGTATTATTTTTGTATTTATTACAGTGTCATTGTAGGTATTCACAATTATATTGAAATTACAATAAGGATACGTTATTTAAATGATGTTGATAGATTTCCAAGAAAATATTTGATATTTATTACTCGTTAAAACGTCAGTGGATGACTGCATTGATGGCATGTATAGAAATGATCATGAAAGTGTGTATAGTGATGGTAAATACCCTGCATACCCCGGATACTAAAAATTGTCTGTTGGCTTAAATGTGCCAAGAACACAATTCATTGTATAATAAATCATGTTATTTGTTTAAGAAATTAAACGATAGACGATTGAAGGATCAATTTATGTCAAAACATGTAAATTTTACATTTCTATTAGACGAAAGGATAGGAGTACAGAAAAAAATTCGAATAATAATGAATTTTAATATAGTACTAAATTATGTGATATTCTTTCCTTTTCTTTGAATGAGACTTTATACGCATATTGACAGACATTCTTATAAAAACAATTTAAATAAAAGAGAGTTTGTAGTTTGATTAATTGATTACATTATTGAGTCGGGCCATGCTGATTTCCTTTGAAGTAAATTTAAGAAATTACCGTGTTCATCTTAGTTTCAATAGAAAGGTTATTTATTTCAACATTCTGCAGGGGAAACTACTTCAAAGAAATGTAGGTTGACTTCTGATTTTAGATTCAGTGATCATTGGAGCCCAAACAAGGAACACAAACGCCACATCTTAAACCTGTTTACAGCTTTTTCAAGAATCAAAGCGCTAGAAAGCTGACACCTTGTGTATTGACTACTAGGTTGATTGGGATTATAATCTTTAGATTTTGTGACTCTAAAAAAGGCCCCAACAGCCAAACTTTATAAATCTTGATCTTGTTATGCTGTTGCCCCTATTATGGTGACCATGTGACCCGGGGAACTTATAGATTGTCTGATTAGTTAATTAATATATTTTTGGTTCATTATCATACATTTAAAGGCGTCATTCTTAACAAAACTTACACACATGTATATTTTTAGAGAATGATCATTTCATTCGATAATAAATCTACTCAACACTGTAATGCATTTTATAAGAGACTTACCCTGTTTTAAATCATAGCCATGAAAAAGCGATTTACATATATACTGTAGGGATAAAAAAACATACTGTTATTTTTTAGACTACATATACAAATTAAAAAAAACAGCATTTAGTTAGAATGAGCAATCAATAACATATATAAAACAATATTTGTGGCAACAATTACAGCTTAGTCACAGCATTCATCAAATGAAGTTGATCTGATCGGCTTCATAAATAACAATCAGATTTAATGGTTACTGTTAATAGGGATTTGACAGATACAAGTAACTAGTATCCTTCCTAAAAGTAGAGGGTTAATAGAATGCAAAGTGTTTAAACTCTAAGATTACGGAAGGGCCCTCACTGACACGCAGCACTGCTATTAATTTACCATTGATGTCATTTCTAGATAAAAAAAATATCAACTGTGATTTTTATGGTAACAATTTGCCATCTTCAAAAAAAGTATAAATGGGGTCCTGAAAATACATTATTCGAATTATCAGACACAACTATTCCTTTGTTCTGTCATACACACACTATACTATTAGTTCAGTATTTCATTTACAGCCAAGAATCCGAATTACTTGAGAGGAAAGAAATTAAGAACAACCTTTTGAAACAACCATTTGAGTGTTTAAAGATTTTAACTGTTCAGAGGAATTCTCAATCTCTAATTTCTCTTAAAAATCAATAATTCTTAGTCCTTGGAGTTACGTTCGAGGTTCAAGTATCCATTAATTTACCAGCACGAGATTCATTTCTGTATTGATTGAAACAGAAAGTTAAAATTCATTCACAGGTGCCTTTAGATGGTTCAAAACTGAAGGTCAAGTAGTTCTCAAATCAACTATTTTTTATCTCTTTCCTAATTGCTTTAAATGTTAACAGCAATATCTCACCTTATATAGTCACCAACGTGAATGCAAATTTTCATTAACAGACAACTTGACAGAAGAAAATTATCAATCAACAATTTAATTTTTTTTGGTAAGCAAAAAGAAAGTCATTCAGAAGCGAAAAAAACGACGCAATGTCACAGGATTATCCGTTACTTCCAATTGAGATTATGTTTATTGATAGGAAATGATTAAGCAATGAAATATGTAATGTCACTAAATACCTTGAACTTACATGTATTCAGGACAATTACAGGATAGATATTTAGTTTACATGTCAATCCATATCAACACCAACTTACTTAGCATTATGTCAACAACCCGTTATGTCAGGAAATGTTATAAGATACAAACAAAAATTAATGGTAGAATCACAATCACCAACTAAAATCAAGATATTAATATTTTCAATTTGCAAAGGTTCTATATATGCACTGATGCATTGGACGTGAGAGTTTACATCGTGAGTACCCCAGTTAGTGATATATTTAGTTAACTTTTGTTATCACTGATTATATCTGATTGGTACACAAATAAATAAGTTAACATCAATAATAAAATCGTCAATTGAAGTACTCTTGTCATCGAGGTTGTATTGAACGAACACCCCACAAACAGATTGCTGCACGAATTACGTCATTGTTTGTACTTTGAAGTGTACATGTACATAACTACTCTATCATGTTAGTCGAACAAATCTGAGTTGTCAAGAGATTGAGACTCTAAATAGTACGTTTTTGAGTAAACGTCATTATTTGGACTTACCGTCGACGACTCACCGTAGCCCATTGATTGCCTATCAATTATCTCTCGACCCATAACACAGAAAAAACAACACGGGAGTTACCTGCATATCCCCGCCGCGCCACCTATGGTCACGTGACCAAAACCTCATCCAACCTACCTGGAGCCAGTGAACGCTAGAGCGAACCTACTCGCAGGAGGGGCGGCATGTGTGGGAAATAAAGATTGGTGAGTCGTCGACGGTAAGTACAAATAATGACGTTTACTCAAAAACGTACTATTATTTAACGTACTATACCGTCTCCGACTCACCGTAGCCCCCACTACCACAGAGGGTGGAGGGCTGCGAGAGCGAGGCGGCAGGAGAGCAGTTACTCCCCCCACTACGTCTAACTAACGGCGGGTGCCCAGTTCCCCTCCTAAGGAGGGAAGCCCGCCCGGCCGGAAGAGAGAACAAACGACACACGGAGATGCGATACGAAGTTTATTGAAAAACAACAGAAAGCAAAACAAGACCTATCGGTGAGCTGAGACCCCTCTAGGGGGAGCTGCACCCGCAGTGCCCCAGCCTGGCCACGCCCGCAAGGTCTTCCGTGGACACGTCTCGGAGGTAGTGGTTAGCGAAAAACATGCCGGACTTCCAGAAACAGCCCGACATGATGTCCGCTTCGGCGATGTTGCTGTGAAAAGCCATAGTGGCTGAGATCGCTCTGATCTCATGGGGATAAGTCCGAGCTAACTCCTTGGCTTTGTAGGCATCCAGGATAGCGGACCGCAGATAGACACCCAAGAGACGTTTGTCTATCTCCTTCGTGCTACGCTGGGAGTGAGGAAGGAAAAGTCTCCTCCTCCCCTGGCGGAGAGAACGCGTGCGTTCAGCGTAAACCCGAAGAGCTCGGACCGGACAGAGGAGTCTGCTCTCTTCGTCCGTGGGAGAGACCAAACCTGAGAGGGCGGGAATGTGGAATACCCTGCCCCGTTCGTCCGAGCCCTGGTTCTTGCAAACGAAGTCCGGAGCAAGTCCCAGCGTGGCCTTACCCCCATCCCTTGCTTCAAACCGGAGCAAGTCGGCCTGAAGTGCGTGTAGCTCTGAGATCCTGGCGGCCGAAGCCATGGCCACCAGGAAGGCGGTCTTGACCGTCAGTCAGAGAATGATGGATTCCGTCTGGGGTTCGGAGAAGTCCGAGCATAAATGCTCGAGGACAATCGTTAGGTCCCACTCGTGAGGTCTAGGTTTGAGCCGCCCGTCCTCCTGACGAAAGGTCCTGATCAGCTCCTTGAGAACGGAGATGTCCACCGCAGGGTCCTGCTTGCGTAAGACCGTCATGATTGCCGCTAGGTGGGTGTTAATAGAGGAGGCCTTAAGTCCCCTCTCCTCCCGGAGGTACACTAAGTACTCCGCCACCTGGACATCCCAGCCCTTGTCTGCACAGAAAGTGGCAATGACCCCCACTGTACGTTGTACAGCTGGTGACACGCTGGGCCGAGGAAACCGCGGCTGCGACTTTCTCCAATAGCCCGCCCGTTTCAGCCCCTTTTGGAGACAAGCCATGCGTGAAGATCCAGTGCTTGCGGGTTCTCATGCACCCGGCCGCTTCGCTCGCTCACTAAGAGATTCCATCTGAGAGGAATGGGGATTGGATCCCCCTGACACATCCTCCGCAGGGGTACGAACCACGGCCTCGCTGGCCAGAAGGGAGCTATCAGGATTAGCCTGATCGACCGTGTCGCCTCGATCTTCGCCACCACTTGAGTGAGAATGCTCGGGGGAGGGAAAGCGTAGGCGTCCATCCCCTCCCATTTGCACGACAGAGCGTCTAAGCCCCACGCCCCGGGATCGGGGACGGGAGACACATAGACCGGCAGCTGGTGGTTTAGCTTGGTCGCGAAGAGGTCTATGTGTGGTCTTCCGAAGTGCTGGCACACTTGTTGGAAAGCCTGGGGGAGAAGTTTCCACTCCGTGGACGGTGGTTTGTCCGGCCTGGAAAGAGCGTCCGCTAGGACGTTCTTCACCCCCGGTATGTGTATCGCACGGACCGACATGTGCAGCCTGTCTGTCAAGTGGAAGAGGTCCAGTGCTAATTGGAGGATGGCCGTAGCCCTGGTCGACCCTTGTTTGTTTATCCCCCACGCCGCCGTCGAGCTGTCAGTGTGCACGAGTAGCACTTGTCCCCATAGCAAACTGGACCAGTGACAGATTGCCAGTCTGATCGCCTCCATCTCCAGCTCATTGATGTGTCGCGTGCGCTGGGTCAATGACCAGAGAACCGCGGTCTGTTCCGTTCCCAGGTGGGCCCCCCAACCCTGCTTTGACGCGTCCACGAAGAGATGTGCGGTCGCCGCGGGAGGTCTGAGGGGAACACCCGCGAAGACAATCGCCTCCACCCTCCAACAGGCTAGGTGAGGGACGAGCCACTGGGGGAGCGGGAATGCGTGACTGCACACTTCCTCCCTGACGTGAGGGTTTAGAAAAACCTGAAGAGGCCTCAGCTCCAGCCGTCCCCTCGCCGTCCCCTCGCGGTGAGGTCCTGAGCTGAGGTGAGATCCGCTGCCACTGTCGGAGCAGAAGCGGACCCATGAGTCCCCGATCCAATAGACTGTCTATGCTGGCCATCCGTTCCTGGGGAACGAACGCCCTGTACTGAACGGTGTCCAGTCTGGCGCCCAGGAAGGTGAGCGAGGTGGTGGGCTGTAAGTCTGACTTGTCCAGGTTTACCAGCCACCCCAGCCTCCTGAACAGGCCGATCACGAAATCCCGCTGCTCTGCGAGGATTGTGGTGAAGCAGTGGTGACTGAACCCGTCGTCCAGGTACATGGCGAACTGTTCATCGTGATGGTGAAGGAAGTGGACCACCGGTTGGGTCACTCTTGTGAATAGACACGGAGCGGATGATATCCCGAACGGGAACACGTTCCACTGAAAGTGGCGCCCCCCCCAGGACGAACCTGAGGTACTTGCGAAGTTCCCGGAAGATGGGAATGTGCAAGTACGCGTCCTGAAGATCCAGGGATATCATCCAGTCCGATCGCTCCAGTAATAGCATTACGACACAGTCAAGACGAAAATATGGCGCAGTACGAGGTAGGAGCGGTTGAACACCGACATATCGTGAATGAGCCGTCATTTTTTCGAGTTGGGTGAGTAGAACCCGGGGGTCAGATCCTGGAGCGGGATTTCCTCCACAGCCTCCTTGGTGATGAGAATCTCCACCTGCTCCAACGTGAGGGCAAGCTTGTCGGCTGCCAGTGGTCGCTCCGTTGGGGAGGAGGTGAGCGGAGGGGAGACAAGACTGGTATCTGAAACCCCCGCTCCAGAATCCGACATACGAAGGGATCTAATCCTAATTGCCTTCAGTTCGCCGCGAACTGGCCGAGACGACCTCCGACAGGGCCATCCCAGTGAACAATCGTAGGTGGGGGGAGCAGGGGCGGCCGCCATGTGTCACTGTTTCCTCGGGGTGAAGGCACCCTTCCCCCGCTTGGGTATTCTTTTGAGGAGTACGTTTGCCTGGTGAGGGGCCGGAGACATTGCCCGAGTCTCTCCCTCGCCGACCCCCGAACCGAAACGAAAGGTGGACCACCGAACGAGAGGTGGACCAGTCACTCCAATCCGTCACTCGCCAGGTGAACCAAGGCGGAGCGAAGCGAAGCAACCGCGCAGCGAACGAAGGGTGGACCACTGAACGAAAGGTGGACCCGTCACTCCAGTCCGTCACTCGCCCAGTACACCAAAGCGGAGCAAAGACTGCCTGCACACGTCCCACGCGCCGACACAGGGGTCAAAGGTCAGGTACCCGGAGGCGAGACCTACGAGCCGAGAAGCACGAGCAAGCACGTGCAACACAAGCAGCGCGACCCAAGCAGGGTAGCGCGACACTGACTAGCCTGCCTGTCACACAGGCAGAAAACAAACACTAACTTCCAAATCCACAAATTGGAAGCAAACCAGGAGTTAGGAGAACGAATCCCTACTCCCAAGTATAAGGGAACGAGAAAATAAGAAGTATAACTTTAATACTAATCCAAGGCAAGATAACTTCGAGAGCGCTCAGAAACACGACCGTTCACTGAGCGACAAGAAGTTGGAATGAGGTTTTGGTCACGTGACCATAGGTGGCGCGGCGGGATATGCAGGTAACTCCCGTGTTGTTTTTTCTGTGTTATGGGTCGAGAGACAATTGATAGGCAATCAATGGGCTACGGTGAGTCGGAGACGGTATAGTACGTTAAATAATGATATATTCATCAACAATATTGAAACAATCGTTGGTCATAGGCAAACATTAACTTCAAAATATTCAGACTTGAATTGTGTTCAAATGCAAAATTATAGAGCGCAGTTCTTCTATATTGTTGAAGACATCTCAACGGTTTTTCATTTATCAATCATAGCTATCATGTGTGAACACTAATATTCATTTACACAAAAATGCTTAACATAAATATATATTCAGTAAGTGTGGGTTTCATTATTGCAAGTTTTATCTGTTTTGTTAAATAGACTTATAGATGTATTTTTTTACATTTATCTGATCGTAATCATTGTAATTGTTTGTTTAGCACAATATGTTTATAACAAATCTAAAAATGAACAACTCGTTATTTTGTAATCATATCATGTTTTTGTTACAAAGTGTCAGCTTGAAATAAAAAAAAAGATTAGAAGAATCAGGAACGCATAATAATATTGAATTTGAGAAGTCCTTTAGGAATTGGTTTTCGTATTACTTGTTTACAAATGTCACTCTTCCAGCCCTCAGACGAGTTAAATACTGCACAAATAGTGTAGATAACGATGCTTGTTAATTATATAAAATTGTCTCACCACACAGAACAACGTCATGTATATCATCAGATGATGAGATCTTTACCTGACTGTATTCACATTTATGGCATTTAAATGGCAAGTTAAATGTAAATGGAAGTAATGATATTATTTCAGTTTTAAATGTAGAGTTATTCAGTTGCTGGTGATTACTTTTAATTGATTAATTCATTTCTGAAACAATGTTGCCTATTTTGGAAACGACCCGTATAATAATGCAATATTTTTATGATTAATATGTTAAGAATTATTCATTACTGTACATAAGAGTATATTGTTGGGGCATTAAGATTTTTCAGTTTCTTCATTCTCTCTCCAGTGATGGTATTTCTTAGACAAACCTCTCGAATGCATCTGTCTTGCTCTCTTCATGAAACGAACAACACATATTAGATAACTTTACTTAGTACTGACAGACTGATCTTTGGAATGATATGTTGTTTAAAAAAATTGCTAATGTACAATGTATTTCCATTTAAAAATATACAGTCATTTCAGTTGATCCATTTACTATGTTTGTTAGCTGACACCAATGACATAAAGTTGAGCATTGGTAATTGGAAAATAACGTTTTAAAAAGGAAAGTTGATGTCATCCTCTCCTAATGGTAAGAAAATATTAAACTAACTGCAGGGTTAAAAACACCTATTCAAACTCCGATAACGCCCTTTCTCGCCCTCTCTTATCGAACAATTATCCAAATATTGTCCAAATCCTGTTTCCTTCGGTTGACTATTGGTACCACGTTAAGGTTTTGCTCGCTTCGACAATAAAAAAGTGAACGAGAAAATGAGGAACCATTCTTCAATGCCTTAATCATTTATCTTGTCAATCGAAACAATTAAGTGTCTGTTCAATTAATCTAAATTTTCTGTATCCAAGCAGAGGCGGTTTCTTCTTTAATTGTTTGAATTCTTTATTTGCTTTTGTTCTATGAATTCTTGGCAATATTTCTGATATTTTTTTAAACTCTTCAAGACTGTAAGTAAAATAATTATCTTTGAAACTATGATTTAAACGTTTACATAAAATGTTAACATAGCTATCAAAGAACCATGACCATATCCGATCAATATATCAAATGAAAGTCACAATAGGTTTCCCGAGTTCCGATTATTTTGTCAAACATTTTTATGTTAACGTAATTGACTGGACAGAGACCAACGTGACATAACTTTTCTATAGTTATATTGTGTAGGTTCGTAGCAACTTTTCATGTCTTTTAAAGGGGCAGTAGCACGTTTATTGATAATTTCATATCTTAAAAATTTTCACTAAAAATTTTAAGTTATTGCTTAATGTATTATTTTGACAATGCCAAAAATCTCATTACCCACACCAATCATCCAAAGTCAGAGGACAAAGTATGGAGATTCACATAAAATCCATTGGTGGCCATTTTGTGTGAACACCTTTAATTCGTTTTTGTGTAAGAAAAAGGAACCGCATGGCCAAACTTTTCGTTGTATATTTGAATTATTAATGCTCAATTTAGTTTAAATACATTGTCTTTCAACTAAACCATTCATTTTCATTTTCCTGACATCACCTTATATTCCCCCTAAAAACGTGCTACTTCCCCTTAGTTAAACCCATACTTTATTATGAGACAAGGGTTCACTCCGAGAAGTTCGATTCAAGTTTATCCTAGATTATGAACCTGGAAACAACAGAGGCAAACCAAATTTATGAGGACATAGCTGTTATTGTGATTTGACCTAAGCATACATTGTTTTTACTTAAAGATTGCGATGTGTTAGAAATCAAGTAGTTCAATGAAGTTACATCAATACACTATGTATCCTTGAAGAGTTTAAGTAATAAGAAGTCCATACCTAGCGTGATAGGTCATCTGTGCCTTTTCGTTTTTACTCTGTACCCAGAGATAGTTATTACATATCAAGTTGACTTGAGCAATAGTGGAATAAACTATTTACAAACTACGGTAAACATTCTTATCATGGTTCTTCAATGTCACACAAAAAGCTTTCGTATACTCTTTCAAGGAAAAAAAACATGATCGTTTACCCCTTTGTTGTATCTTGTCGATTTTAATACCTATTCTCAATGAAAGTATTGAAATCAACGATTCAAAGAATCCTGTGATAGTCGCCTCTCCACAATAATGGATATGCTGACATGGTGTGAGGAAAACTATTAAACATTTGTGTTCATGAATACGACAAGAATTATTTTTCATATCCAATTTAAAAGATCTTGACAGTGAATGCTTTACAAAGTCACAACATGTATACAGTCAGGCCTCGATAATCCGAACGCTCCCGTTTTTCAGCATAAACGTTCGGATAGTAAGCATTCGGACTACTGAAACGAACCTAACAAGTTGGAGTTACTCGACTTTGAATCTACAGACAGACGAGAATGTATTTAGTTTATTAAACGAGTTTTTTTTCATATACATATATATATATATATATTTATAACTATTACACAATTTATTAAAATCATAAACTCAAGAAACACAAAGTGAGACATTTCAATGTATTACAATCACAAACTACGGTCACGCTCAACTCACATGTCAATCCACTGTCATTGAAGTTTACCGATCCAATCAATGTGTTGATCACTTACCCGAACGGATTTGATGAACGGCCGGATTAATGAAGCAGAAATAGTGATAATTAACTAATCCGTTACAGCTAATTGGCGTTCGGATTCGGAACCTGAAGCAACGGATTAATGAATCAACATTTAATGAGTTTATATAGAGATTAGTTTGGTTACAGCTGGCTACCGTTCGGATACCGCGGGATTCGGATTATCGGTTGACGGATTATCGAGGTCTGACTGTATTACACGATGCCTCCAACGTTTCAATTTTTCATGTATTTTTGAACTGAAAAGCAGTCTATAATATCAAATGTTGTCAGTCATACATGTATGTTCATTTACATTTATAAACTGTAAATCGTGGATATGATCTTTGCATTATCATTAATGATCCCTTTGAGTTCTTCAAGTTCATAATTCTAAATCAAAACCTATTAATATGATATTCCACACACCACACGATAATCAACAATAACAAATGAGAAGATGTGATGTTGAAACTCTTATGTCTTAATTGATGTCGAGTAATTTGTTCCTTGTTTTGTCCATATGCTTTTAGGCCTGGTATTAAATACCAGGAAATCTAATTCCATTCCAATCACTCTCTGATGTCTTCAGCAAGCCTTTTAGTAGAGTTTTAATGTACAAAAATACCATTCTATAATTAAGTTAACCTCGTGTTTGCTTACTGTACTGCTAATATGTTACTGAGGCTTTCCGTAACTTCCTAGAAACAGATCAAGAATAGAAATAGTCGTTAAGATAATGGTCGAAAGCCAACTTCCTTGTTTTTCTTGATTTTTATTCATGCAATTGTGGATATGTAATAACTATCAATATTTTACATAGTTTATTACTGTATTCTAATGCTTCAAGCTCGATACATGAGAAGTATAAAACCCAATTGTCACATCAGTAAAGTATAGAAAACGTGTGTTGAAAAAAACTGTGATAAATGTGACTTGTGTTTTGTCATTTTTTTTAGCACTCAAGGAATATGGCAATAATTAAATAAGTTATTATGAGAGTAAAAAGACAGATGATTTCATTTGCAGCATGTTTCAAAATTGGCTTTAGGATTATTGATGAATTCTTTCCCTTTGATACTATGTTTTGCCTCTTAAGGAAATAATTGACATTATTGTCAAGCAAGCATTGAACTTACGATGTTATAAATTGAAGCATTCAGTATATTTTAACTGTATTTTCACGGGAATCATGTCAATATTAATTTGATATTTGAATGAATATTTAGGGACTATTTCATTGTTTATGCTGCGCCACTCGTGAAAATATCACTTTCTCACTCCACTCGATGAGCTAGAAATGATATTCGGCAAAAACAATGAATTAGTCTATTTATTTTATAATTTTAAGATCATAAAACAGTGTTGTCAGACATCGGAAGACAAAGTTTTGCTCTATGATGAATGACAGTCTAGCAACTCCATTTATCCTTTCTCGGTAAAAAAAAGTTCGATAGAAATAACTCGATATTTAATCGGTAATAATTTTATGAAAAATATATAATGAGTGAATGTAAATTGATATCAGATCCACAATATGTTTTTGGTTATAACTACGTGAAACAAAGGCTCCTTATCTATTTTGGAAAGTCAGTTTTGACGCGAACGGATACAGTGAGTGAAGCGCTATGTCTGTGTGACAGATCGCTCGCTTCGTAAATTTATTTTCCAATAAAATGGACAATTATTAACTACAGCAACAAGATATGAACTGCGGGTGACTTTTTAATATCGAAGGATACATTGGCACTGCAAACTGAAAACAGTTACATACCGAAAACATCCTAAAGAGTAGTTTTTCTTCGATCCTAACCAACGCCGTGACACGAGGCAAGCGTTCGATTTCCTCAAAGGGAGATAATCGTGTTTCAAAGGGAGGTAATAGGTTCGGTCCTACTTTTCTCACCGCAGTGAAAATATGGATTATATTTTCACTGCAGTGAAAATATGACTTTCTACTGCTTTTCTTGAAATATGGATTATATTTTCAGTTAAGTTAAGGGTTCAAACCTATTTTTCGGCCTGAAATATGTTTTATGCAAGCAAAAAAAATATGATCAACCCTGATGATGATGTTGCTTTCAATTTATTTTTTAAGATGTAAGCACACGATATTTAATGGTAGTTCAACGATAATGTTTGCACTGATAGATTCTTCCTTAAGCATATATGACTAAAATGACTAAATCCAATTTCGTATCAGATGTAATTAAATCAAAAGATAAATATTGGCATTTGTGTATAGGCAAGGATACTCATTTCCTACATAATCACATTAAGCTGGAAAATGACGGCGGATTAAACACTTTTATATGGTTGTCAATGATAATAGTTATCTGAATGTGTAAAGATAGATAGATTTACATACTACTTGTAAGTCTCTATGCTGATGACTAGCGTGGCACACAGCTGTGTTGAGTGATATAAATATAATTTTTGATGTATTTTATTGAGCTACAATATTGTGTTTTTATATGTCAAAAACAATGACGTATATCATCAATATTCTTTATTTAAGAAACGACATTGATATTCCATTAAATGACACAATAACATGTTTATATCCCGTCTTTGATATTATCTCAGAAATAAAAAATTGTATGGACAACTTGGACTCTTTTTAAACTGAGAAAGGGCAATTCTCATCGCCTACAGTATACAACGATTGCGCATTGTAATTTATCAGATATACATCCATCGAGCTATGTGTTTTATAGACATACAGGTTGTCATTGATCAACCATCATCACACGTATCATTGATTGTTTTGATGTATTTAAATTTGTTTTAGACAAATTCAGACATGGGCCATGTTTAAGCTACATGGTTGAAAATTGTTGTATCAGATCAAAACTTGCAACAGCATAACAAAGTACAAAACTACAATTATCAATAAGCAAGACTCCTATTAAATCTACTGCAATTGACATGTTGGTCACCAATAGAAAAATCACCGAGAAATAAAGGACCATTCTTTAAAGAATCAATGATATTTGTCAAAGTGTTTGATTAATTGATATCCATTTTCTGTTCTTGAGAAGAGTAGCTTTATTTATTTGATCAAAATACCCTTTTTCCATAGTGATCTGGAAATAAACTATTTTCTTTTAAAGAACACTCTATCATTTAAGTATGCAAATCCAACTATTTCGTGCATTACAAATCATTTGTCGCCTGTTAATAAAAACCCCAACCCTTCTTAATACTTTGATTCAAAAGTCTAGGGTTCATCTCTTTATCTATCATTAAATGACGGCTTATTGAATTACATATTTATCAGATAATTGATAAATAAATCTTATTATATTATTTTTCAATTATAATAAAATTGCGATGTTTGAACACTGACAAGTCGAATTAACCATACTGACATTCGTAGCACTGTGACACTAACAAATTTACATGATTCATGTCTCTGATATTAGATAAAGTCTAAATGTGGTATTGTCGATTTTTATAGTGAACTTGATTAAAATTGCACTCCCATGTTTTAATATGTGAAATGAAATTGTACTCTCATAAAGATGGTAATTCAATGCAAATATGCATTATGTTTAGTACCATTACTTAAATTGTAATGGTACTAAGGAACATGTTTAAAACATTGAATATTGATACTTTAAAGAATTATGACTTTAGTTAGTGACAAGTTTAGATAGCGTTTACAAATCGTGTATGCATGTAGTTTAATTTCTTTAGGTTTTTGAGAAAATTTCTGAGTATTTGTTCTCAATGCTTTTAGACTAATTGGGTTTGTAAGGATTTTGTTGGGAAAAATACGAAGATGGCACCTTGTCTGGAGTATTGCAACCCTATTTAGACTTGTTCACTTGAAAAGTCATCGAGACATGGAGGACTATTCCCCAGTACCTGAATCAATCATGATGTCATTTTGAACTCATTGAAGTGTTTGATTAGGTGATATATTGTTTTCCCTTTAACTAACAAATGTGTTACCAATTTGCACATGAAATAGTGACATTAACAATGACTGTTATTATGGCATGAAAATTCTATCTCTTACTTTATCTAGTACATTTAAAGATAGTTTGCCTTTGTAGTACACATTGTTTTAGTAAAAGATGTTCGTCTCAACATAAATATATTTTTCTTACATGTTCTTACATGAAGGTAGGAATTCCATATCTGACGTGATACAGTTTAGTTTCCCTTTTTAAATTGTCGAATCAAATTGAAATTGAAGTCATTTTTAAAATTTTAAATTCAGCATTTTTGTGGCAGCTGCCATTTATATATTTTTGTCATGAAAGAAATTCCAACCAAATATATTAGTCGATATATCCTAAACTGATGGATGCAAAGGAGGGCAGACAAAAGAGTGAGTTTGAATATCGAATTGTATCATTTCATGTAACATTTTACTGTTTCCCGAATAAATTGATGTAAGTCCTTTTGGATATAACCTTTCACATATTGAAAACTTAGTAAAATCTGTATGTTCATATTTTGGCCTATGTATAAAGACTCCATTTTAAGCTTAGAATTCAGATTATTCACCTTGAATGGTCAACAATGTCAGACATAAACAAAGTTTATTAGTGCAATGGTGTCATGATAATTTGAGTTTATTATACATAATAATCCATAAAGATTGTGTTGTCTTGTAATTCAAGTAGGTCAACTGACATCACGCCAAAACATACATCATGTCGTCTAAAAGTAATTCAGTAAATAGAAGTCACTGCTCTCATTTCTATTTAGTTAGAAGTATGATACGGTCAAATGCCATTTTTGACATCCTCTAAAAGTGCTTGGATTAATAGTCTTATATCAACTCTGCTTGTCATATGTATTAACATTAACAATGTTATGTTGATGCAAATATAAAACCATTGAGTGTTCATAAGGCATTCAAATTAAATGGAATATATATGTTTATAGTATAAAGCATATCATATGTCACGGAAAGACTATTTAGTCACGTTCAGCTCGTATTTTCAAAACTAATAATTTTGTCTGCAATTTCCCTTGCAACAGAATCTTTTCGTAGAAGTATTACTTTGGCGGTGGTTGTGGTTCTTGAGTTGCTAGATACGTTATGGCTTACCTATCAGGATAAACATGCAACGATCAAATTGACTACACTTATTTCAGTTACACATTTTAGTTCCGTTTTATATGTACGTAAAGACATTACTTTCTACTGATAAACTTGACGAACTGAACAGGGCAAACCTTATTGGCTTCATGAAGCATGTTTATTTTCAATTCGATTATCATCCAGCAACGATAGGAGTAATTCACTCGTGTTGGAGGTCGTAATGTGTTTTTTTAGAATACAATAAATGTTTTGTCAATATGAATTTAAAACTTTAACAAATTGCTATTCTCGGGACATAGCGCTTCCTATATTAGCTTGACCTCTTTCAAAAGACCCGAGACAATAAACTCTTGAAACAAAAGAAGTGAAAAAGTTAAAAATGCATAACCACTATAAAGTATAAGGTTTTGGATTCAGTTTGCTCAGCTAGCTTTTCAAAGATGTTGAAACGGTAATTGGAAGCTCGGTTGATAAAGGATACCAATTACAAGCATCAGACTCTGATGACTGACAAATTAAACCAGAAATGATTCTAACAATATCTATTTCATAAAGCCCAGAATATTATTCCGAACGATTATGATATGGAGAAGAGATGTAAGTCTAGGAGGAGTTATATCTTAAAGACAAGTAAATCTCGTGTGGACAAGCGAACGATAAAGGGTGATACAGTGTCGTGATTTACGAAAACACGTCTCCGTTTCATTACTTCATATTGTTAACATTATTGTTTCACCATTCTAATTGAGAGCTAAAGGGTGGTGAAGTAGATTTTTTTTTATCTACAGTGATTGGACTGCCTGCTTTTAATTTTTTCTTCATATAATAAATTAATGAACATAAACACCCTTTGAGTTTCTTTGGAAAAGTTTTAAGGTCAAGACCCAAGTCTCTCTTTGATCATCATGTGGAAAAATGGTACATCACGTCTATACCAGGATTCTACTTATCAAGTGGAATCTATGACGATGAAAACTTTTAACTGAAACACTATTTTAAAGGAACAAAGAGATTCCAATTTGAAGAGATTCCATTGGTTTAATGTCTTATCTGCTGTTTTGATTGAAGATCAAAATACATATAGATAAATGAAAGAGTACATGAAAGTAAAAGAAATCAGGTTACATCATTAAAGGGGCAGTAGCACGTTTTTAGGGGGAATATTAAGTGATGTAAGGAAAATGAAAATTAATGGTTCGAATTGAAAGACAACGTATTTAAATTAAATGGAGCAGTAATAATTCAAATATATAATGTAAAGTTTAGCCATGCTATTCTTTTTTCTTGCACAAAATGAATTAAAGGTGTTCACACAAAATGGCCGCCAGTGGATTTTATGTTAATCTTTATACTTTGTCCTCTGACTATGGATGATTGACTAGTGTAATGAGTTTTTTGAAAATGTAAAAATAATACATTTAGCATTTACTTTCAATTATCAGTGAAAATTTTAAACTATAAAACTACTAAAGACATCATACGAAATCATCATCATACATCATATTTTACTTCTTGTAAAAGTGAAATCTTATTGACATGTTGATTAATTGTGATCGGCCTAACGTCTTAGTGTTTACTGTAAAAGGCGACAATTTACCAATAAGTTTTGTAGAAATATGCAATTCCCGTATACAAGGCCGTATCTCATCAATAAAGCGTCATCATATAAGAAACATTTGCATTTAAAAGATGCCTACCTCTTTACTAGTAACGGATTTAATAAAACTTAGCTCTTTGCAAAATGCTAGGTTCGAGTTTTGAGCTTTTCATATATATACCTTTCAGTTCATCAACTAGTCACTGTTTGAATGTAATTGATTTAATTTTTCTAATTATGTTTTATCATTTCATCATTAAAATAGTTTCCTTAATTATAAATACTCTCCCAGGACGAACAAAATAAAAATTTAGTACAACTCATAGTTATAATATTTTTATACTGAAAAATTGTTTTTAGAATATCAAATTACATAATTGTGATTAATAAATACAAAGAAAATTAAGAATTGTTTTATCCAAAATCGATTACTTTAGTTATTACATTAAATCAAAATATGAATTTGTGTTTTTGAAATGTATTTTGAAGAACAAATTTGCTAATGACTCAAGCTTTTGGAAAAAAATACAAAGCTTTATTCCTTGAATATGTTTTCTGCTTTTGCATTTTGTGTGTCAAGTAATAACCATTGCACCAACTTGTAAACATGAGAAGAAAAACGGTGAGTACCGAGTAAATAAAATGTTTATACGAGTGGACGACAATTTGGTATTTAAACTAATGACAAGATTTTAATCTGCAACAATGTTAACTTTATATCATTATTTGAAATATTTGGTTTCAACTGTCTAACTTCTTTTCATCAACACACATATCCATCTGCCAAAGAATGATTTCATTGTCATATAAACTGTAACTTAAATAGAAAATTCAATTCATCACAAACGCACATGATATTTTAATGTATATTTGATTATCAAAAACATCATTTTGTGACAAACTTAGTTAGCAAAGCTCTGTGCACACATTTTTGTTTAAATCTAGAACGGGTTCTCCTTCATCTTAATCGAAACAAGTCTACAAATGGAGTTTTTGACAAGCATTATTTTTTAGAAACACTCACTTTCGATGATAACTAATTTAACTCGAGCTCTTTCCTTGGCATGTTAAGACATTTGATCCCTTTTAAGCTGTAGCAGGTGACCAAGATGAAGTTGTGGTAAGCTCTCGACAGTAAATTAGATTTAAAATAAGAATGAATAATGGATTAAAATGTCTTCGACTGAAGTTAAAGGGACCAAACAATGATGTAGCGTAACACACAATGACAACCATCTTTGATAGCCTTTCCAGATATGCAGGATATTTATTTGTCATACAATTGAGATTAGAAGCTTCGGTTTGCTTATATGCTTAAAATACAATGTTACTGAGGCAATTCGTTATCAGTTTGACGTTCGGCATTTTAATCTGATGGATAGGCTAAATTTTGAACAACTTTGTGTGTTAGAAATTGAAACTTATATACACAGGTTTCGTCAAAAGTAACTTTAGTTTAGTAATGTACATGTACATGTACACAGGTGCTACTAAGATGGGAGTAATTGATTTTGAACTTTTATGGGGAAAGTGACTCGAGACATTTGCTATAATAGATGAAATGTCTCTGGTTGAAGAATTCCCTATGTACCACAATACTGATAATAAAATTCAAATAGCATTGTGGTTTAAGATAAGTAAACGTGGACTCACTTTATTCTCATACATCAAAAATGAGAACCATCAACAAAGTTTCCCGACCTTTCTTTGGCCGAATCAAGTCAGTAGGAGATACCTCAGTTGGTAAATGAAGCATTGATAAATGAAGGTGAGATTTATTATTTCTGAACTGATATCATATCATATCTAGACTAGTTACTAGCTTCTTACGATTGCTGATCTTTATCTTAAAATTGTCTGATTCACAGTTGCAAAAACTTTACTATCAAATTATCAAAATACATTTTGTTGAACGGGCGGCGACAACGCCGAGAACGCTGACGTCGCACATGCAACATAAATAAGACATACGATGATAACTTAAATAGGGCGACTACGAAGTAGACACCAGCAGCAGCATGAAATAAGATAAGCAAACGAAGTTGCAGCAGCAGCAGCAGAAATGATAAGTTATATATAGGCAGATATAGTCCCGCTGAGAAGCAGGAAATTATTTATATGCCAAAATCGTCCCAGCAACTGATAAGTAGAGGGAAGGATAAGATCCAACTGAAAAGTAGGATCCCTTAAATTTAGAATAATGTAATGAGATGTATAAGCCTCCAAGAAACCCGCCACACCAATAAAAAATTGTTTATTCCGATATAACTTACACAGAATTGTGATGGTAGAAAGCTGAAAGAAAATTATGGTGATAAGAAGGGGCAAGCCAGGGTGGGATGGGAGGGGATTGAAGTTGATGCGTATCGAGCGGAGAAAGTAAGCGAATGAGCGAATGAAGAGAGCAGCCGTTGGGTGAATAAATGATGTCATAGGTAACTAAGTGACGTCATTCTTTCCGCATGAGATTGGAGACTAGTTCCCCGGATAGTTGCGTTGCGCTAATTTAGCGCAGCGCAAATAAGGAGGAATGCCGTAATTATTAAAGGGGAAGATGGAATTACAAGAGCGGAAGGAAATTTAATATACAAGAAAGAATGGTTTTGATAACTGTATTGAGTGTAAATCACTAAATGGAATAATTATGTTTATAATAAGGACTTGTTGGATAAAAAAAAATTTCATCATAAAATACTTGAAAAAATTATACATGTAAGTAGTTAGGATCTTTGCAGTTGTTAAATACTTGATTTTGTCAATGATCATTTGTCTTCATTATGTTACATTTTAATAAGAACTATTTTAAAATCAACAAACTCTCCCACGAAGAAAATGGCAAAGTGTTTGCTTATTAAAGTACATGATTGAAATTAACTTAAATTATTATTCAATTATATATCCCCCAAGACTAAATGGTCATAATTTGATCATTTTGTTTGTTATTATTTCTGAATCTAACTTTAATGAAACCAATTACAATTTTGGAATAATCTACTAATTAGTTACTGAAATGATCATGCTTTGTCCTTTTTAAGGCTTTTATGTAATAACAAAATAAGATAATTTGGTCGTCGATGCATATTATTTCATAATTACATGTACCTGTTCTTTTCTTATGTCACTATATAAAAGTTTAATGTAAATGTTGTTTTATCAACTTATGGGCCGAGAAGTTGAGATCTCGCATTTGTCATATAACATTCGACTTGTTCAAACATTTTATTGAGGACTAGCAGTTAAAGATAAGGGTAGTAGCACGTTTTTAGAGGGAATAAAAGGTGATGTCAGGAAAATGAAAATTAATGGTTCAAATTGAAAGACAATGTATTTAAACTAAATGCAGCAGTAATAATTCAAATATATAACGTAAAGTTTAGCCATGTGATTGCTTTTTCTTACAAAAAAATGAATTAAAGGTGTTCACATTAAAATGGCCGCCAATGGATTTAATGTGAATCTTCATACTTTGTCATCTGACTAAGGATGATTGGATTGTGTAATGAGATTTTTGACAATGTCAAAATAATAAATTTAATTAGTTTTCAATTATAAGTGAAACATTTTAAATATCATTTTTTCCAAAAAACGTGCTATTGCCCCTATAAATGAATGTTGTTGAACAAAGTGTTATCTATACTTAAACTATGTGCTCACGTAAGAACATCATCTTTACTCTTTTTGCCTAATGTTTTACTTTGTACTGCCAAAGGTTGTAAGTACAATGTTTTTTACGCTGTGTATTTTATATATACGTTCTACAATTTTGTTATTCGCAATTTCAGTAGGAGGGAAAGTTCCAAAGATAATTGTCACTAAATTGTACTAGAATTTCGTTCATTGAATATAAATCTAAAACCCCATTGACTTATGTCTGAGTTTAGATGTTTACATTAAATTCATATATGATAAAAACCTTTTTTCAGAAATAAACATATCAAATGTTTTAGCACATGATCGTTTTTTTGCAAACTTCTAAAGTGCACTTCATGCCTTCGTGCAGTCTAATCCAAACCATAAGACGACGATGATGGCTGAAATATTGCCACCCAAACCATAAGAACTACATATTGCCTATTGTACTTCAATATTAAGGATAGTTTTATTCCAAACCACTAAAGTTTTTCATCATTTACGTAATAAGGTAATGTTTGATTGATTTTATATTTTCACAATATAAAATCTGGAAATAATAACTATTTTATTAATCAAAACGTGAGGTTTTCAAATGAAACGTTGACAAAACACCCTGCTTGATAAATTGAGTGCATTCTGAATTGTATAAACTTGTTATTGCCTGAGAAATATATATTATCCGTTTCCATACCTCTAGTAAAAGTCATCTTTTTCATGAAATACTTAATCTATCCCTTTTCATTGATTACGTTAATCAAATATTTTATAGCCTGTGTCACTATATATTTTGTATTGGAAAGACATAAAACAGCCAGAAAAAAGGAAAACTGCATGTTTTTGCTCAAATCCTCAATAAAGTCGTAAGTTATCGTAAGTAATTTACATGGAGGTTCCAATTAAGCATGTACATATATGTGTATGGATTTCATAAATAAAGAAAAAAATGTGAGGTATACATAAAAAGCTCAAAAGTTAACCCTTGCATTTAAGCAAAAATGTTTTCTTTTCGGGAGAGCAGTTCAATCTGAATTAGGAAAAGATTTGCTTTGTTATGAAATTTATCTCTTCCATCAAATCCAAATTAACAAACACTATGGAATATTAATGCTTAGAAAGATAGTAATGATGTATGATTAAATGTGATTACAATCATTTATTTCTCTCTCAAGTGTATCAGCTTAAAAGTGGATTTAAATACACCATCTGTAATTGCAAAACATAAAAGCTTAACGTCACATGCTTAAAAACATTCATTCACTAGATAACACCATTCACTAAGCATCAAATTATAGAAAATGGAAAGCATTCCATGAGGTAATTTAAGCCTCACCATTTGAGAAACATCTGTGGTGATAACACTCAAACAAATCGTTGATAATTGGTTTATAACCCTTGACTGGTTTTCTATTTGCAACACTGCTCGCCAGTCCCTAGGGATTAAATTGTTTCATTGCTTGCGTAACAGAATGCATTTTTAAATTAACTGAAGGTGATGTTTTAATGGAGTCTTAATATTGAAGTTAATGGATCTGGAGAATTGAACGTTATGTCATTTCCATTGAATAACTCTGTAGGTGTTGACACCATGTCAAAACAGCCATTAAAGAGAGCCTTTGATATAATTTGGTCAGACATCATTTCTATTTAGTTAACTTGATGCTCAATTCTTAGATAATAGGCAGATTGATCTTGATGGAAGTCGTTTCGGATTTTCATATTTGATCTTAGTAAGGTACCGTATTTCCTCTACTAACGTGTCAGGTCTCAAAAAGTGCCAGTTAGGATTGAGTGATTGTTTGGTGTTGGGTGATCAGGATGTACTGAATTTTTAAGCACCTTAATTACAGGAAATAAAACTGTAACTTGTTCGACTGATATGATTTTAGCACAAAAAAACCCACCAAGATATTTTGCTTGATTCTTAATAATTGATACTTAGTTTAAATTTCTTCTAAGATCATAAATGATATTAAGATCTCCTTATGAGATGATAACTCTCTGAAAACAATTCTTTGGCAGACACTCATATTTATTTGGGAAAATTCAAAGCAAAATGTTTTCAAAAGACGTGAAACTGCCTTTTTATACCCGAAAAGGTCATGGGAATTCATGAGAGTGTTATTGCTCATTACCTTCCTTCTATACTTTGATAAAACGGAACACTTTATTCATTTTGTAACATAACGTAAATTTGGATGACTTCACATTCAGAACAAACGGAACAATGAGACATACCAACCGTAAAACGTTTATTCAGAAGGAAATTTTTTTTAGTTTTTCTCTTTACTGAATTTATTTTACAAGATAAGAAACAAGATTTGTACTTTACATCAGAATAATGAAGCACTTTCAATACACAAAGTTAATGGACAATGACGTCTGTATACTTGGGGTGGTAATTGTTTAATTTTTATAACATTTTTTATTAAATTTTTAGGAATTTCAGGTCAATGGAGATGTTTTCACATAGAGAAGGACAACAATGTCTAAATATATTTTTTGTTATGTGTTTAATTGATGTCAATATATGTAGCTGTTAGAAATGCTATCTATTCAAGTATTCAATGTCATAATAACACTTGTTTTACAAAGTTCAATTTTCACTTTAGGTTATTAGGACATGATTTCTCTATTAAGAAGATTTCAAATGTATTACTTATTTGATTTGATACTATTTTGCTTTGTCAACAATGTTAATATAAGATAACAAGTTAGGAATTTATGTAACTGATATGCTTATGTGCTATTTTAATCAAATGTACTTTTAGAGGTATGTGTTTAAAAAAAGATAATTATTTATTCCATGAAAAGGGGAATCAACGTTTTTTTAATTCAAGTACATGTATTACAGATTTGATATTATAAATATAGTATAATTATTTATCAATGTTCGTGATAATGAATGATATTTTTGTCCATTTTATACATTATACATTATATCTGACGCTGATATTTATCAGGTTTTGTCGACCAAAGGCAAATCATCTTCAAGTCACATGAAAGAATGGAAAATAAACATCGGTGGTTAAGTTCTTTTAACACATTTATAACAATATATGCCTTATAATCATACATATGGAAATTGATCAACACAAAAAGCTATTTAAAGTAAAATGATTTTAATATAATTTGCTGTTATGAAATATACACAATTCTGCACAAAGCACAATTCTGTTCACACTTACTGGCAAAATGAAATAAAAATATAAAATATTGTTTTTATTTTATCGCATTATATTCTCTATCTCTGCCATGATTTCCAAAATATATATGTTTACCTTCATTCAAATTTGAAACGAAAAACGTTTTCAGTTGAGAGATGAACTAAACAGTTTGTTAGAAATATTTTCTTTAATTTTGTTCACACTTTCCCTTATCTTGTAGAGCATTGCTATATCAGTTAAATATTATTTGATACGAGTGAGATCTTGTCATTTCTACGGTTTTGGGTGAGATAACCATTTATTAAATGAATATTCAAGATTTTGATGTCTCGTCAGGATGAAAACGATGGATATTTCTCACAAGGAAGCGCCACTCATGATATTAATAACCTTTGTCCCCACTCTTTGGAAAAAAAGATATCAGGTTTACTTTGAATCCTCTGTTCTACAGTAATAATTTTGCAATCAATTCCATATTATCATAGTAGAACTACTTCAAAGAATTCATCATCCACCATACATGGTAGCTATTGCATTTTTCTTTTGGCATTCTTAACATTTCTAGTTTGGTTAGTTTCAAAGATAGGAGATAACATAATTAGATTGGAATAAAATAAATGCAGATCAAATCATCGTCTGAACCATATACAAATATTGTTGTTGGGGTCGTTTGAGCTTTCTAATTTAAGAAAGTCAAACCAGAAAAACATAAAGAAAAAATGAATTGGGGAAAATATACCTTTATGCCTATACTTATGATTGTTTATAAGATGAAATTAATTCTTAAGCAATATTACACATAATAATGGTGAATAAATACATCATTGAACATTGTTGAAAGATCAAAAAAAGTGTGCTTGTGTTTTAAAGACGTTTAGATCAACATTTGTCTTCATAGTCTTATACCCCACAACACACAAACTATCTCAAGTGTCTATGTAAAAGGAAAGAAAATGACTAATACAACTTTCTTTAAACTAATAGAATGGTCATGTAAACAGACAGTGCAGGCACTCAAGCATGATCACTGACAAAGATGACTGCTCATATGTCAACACTGTGAACCAAAATATAAAATGTACATATTTAGTGAAAGTTGTCAGTTAAATCCGTATTTTTTAAATGAAAACATTAAAATCATTGAACAAAAGATGGAAGAAAAGAGTGCTTCACGTTTTCATGGTTTCACAATTCACAACACATTAACTATCTCAAGTGTCTATGTAAAGGAAGAAAATGTCTAATAAAACTTTCTTAAAACTTATAAATAATTCATATAAACAAACTTGCACTCAAAACATGATTCCTGACAAAGGTTCCTGCTCATATGTCAACACTATGAAACAAAGGATTCACTGTTTTAACTATGTTAATCCATTACAAGCACCTGCAACATTCGTTTGATGTAACATCTGTCTTATGATAATAGATTGTTAAAGGAAGCCAAGTTAACATACAGTACTATTTACACTTCAGAGCTTCTGTAGTTGAATTGGTTAAAGAATTGTGGAAACTTTATGAGCTTCAAAGCATACTCTCAGCAGGACACGAAAAAACCTCAATAGTTTATCATGAAGTAAGTCTACCCGGAGGCATTCATCTCGGGATAGTTAACCTCATTGCTTAATAAACGATTGTCACACTGTAAAGAAGGAGAATGTCTTGTGAATTGATTTATTTTGCCCGTTTGGTGGAAATGTTGTACCGATGCTACTTTTAGTAACAACACTATTTTATATGTAAATGGACACTTGTTTCATGATACTATTATACAAAGTATTTTTGCAGGAAAGATGGTGAAGTTAACCTAAGATTGAAACGATGCAAATGTATAAATGCTTACCAACATAGTTTATTCAAAAACAAGGGTTTATTCAAATAGAGTAACGTTTACATTTCTAATATTTAAAAGCAGTTCTGTAAAGAATGATCTGTTGCAAGTTGAAATAAGCTTCGACAAACTAGGACCTAGAATTTCTAAGCTCTCTTAGTGCTTAACTTTTCGGAACTACCATACTTTAACGTGGACTTACATTTCCATAAAATGGCCCTAATCAAAACACATTAAAAACTAACCTAATTGCAGAAATCAACATGTTTTATAAGGTTAAATGATTTATTAACTATCAAGGAAGTCATGATTCATGTTTTGTTATTGTTGTTTGAAGATAACGTTTTGCACAACTGAAAAATGTGTGGATAATTATGATAAATGCCAGGAAATGTTCCTTCAATTCACAAATGCCAAATGGGTAATTTGCATGCTAAGAAATGAGAAAATGGAGACAACGCACGCTATTTTAAATGCTATCAGATAATAATTATCAGTCAACTCATATTTTTTAAGAATATCCAAATGTCCAAATATCCTTCTCAGGTTAGAGAAATAGATATGACGGATTTGTGTATTGAGAAAGGATTTTTTTCGTCAAACATGGTTGACCAAAATCAATATGTATACCCTTTGTAGAAATGTAATGTTGCTTATTCGAGGCGACGTAATACAGTCTTATAAAAAAGGTTTGAAAAAAAAAATTGGAAGACTCCTTTTTTGTAGCATTTGTTTTCATTTCTGTCATTAAATCATTTAATCAATATATTGTAAATGAATGTACATTTCTTTTTATCATTACATTGCTTAACTAAAACATTTTAAGAAGAGGTAACATGTTATCGTGATATTGTTATTTATATCATATTTCCGCTATCTTCCAAGGTAAAAATACAAAGTGAAAAAATGAATGAATCATGAATTTTCTCTAAAGAGTGTCGACACTACAGGCACAATTATTAAACTAACACAACCGTTGATAGGATCTCACTAACGTACACATAATGGTATGAGCAGTATAACTCAACTTCAAATATTGGAAAACAGAGGTACTGGCTTAATCTTTATGAAACAATTTTCGTCACACCATTTCATACGATCGCTAAACCTGTTATTTTTTAAACTCAATGAAAGGTCCACAGGGAATCAACTTTTTTCCTTTCTTGATGTGAAACACGACTGAAGATGACGACTTAATGGAGGCTCGTTATTGTAGTAAGAGAAACTCGATAATTCAACATTTTGTCAGTTCTGCTAGGAAATAATTATCACGTTTTACGTCTGTAGTTAGGACAGCCATTTATAGAGGCACTTTAATTTTTATAATCAATTTAGTTAACAATACCTGAAACATAGAATCCCAGAAATCAAGTATGATCTAAGTCATAATTTCATATCTTCAAAGTCAACGTCAACCACTTTGGTACACATTTCAGAATTGAGTGCGTGAGTTAGTGTTTAACGTGGCTTTAGCAATATTAGCAGCGTGAAAATTTCAAAAACCTTGATGCCACTATGTTTATGTGTACAGAAATCATTTCGGAAATAAGGTGTTGGTCACTTTTTCCAAAGTGTTAGGAAATTGATGATCCCCCTTTTTTTTACTGATTTTGAAGATAACTATTATATTATGTAATAATTCAAACATATAATTTGATATATTAAGCTATACAGAGTCAATCTTTTTATTTCCCGAATGCACATGTTGATATGAAATAGTATATCAGATAATACCAATAGGGACAAAAACGAAACCTTTCACACATGATTCATAATTGAATGATGCTTTGTACGCGCTAGATATGTTCTGATAATAAAGTTTTTTTGGTGCTTATTCATTATATCGAGTTGTGAGCATAAAAACAATTGTTACAGGGAATTTGAAACAAATTTTCGTTAAGCTCTAAGAACTATGAAAGGTAGTGACGCTATAAAAACCACTTTTCTTATAAAGATTCTCCTGTGGGAAAATATTTGAAAGCTGTAATTAACTCTTCACCCAAGTGTTATTTGGAAGTGATTGTGGATGTCACTAAAGAAGAAGGGTTTTATTTTGTTCATGAAAATGACGTATTGATATTCTTCCTATGAAGAAATTTGATGATATTTGCATTGAGAAAGAATTGATTGCGTAATAATACGGACATATATTTCTTAACCTTCTGTAAATGAGGAATCGTAGAGAATGCTCAGAAGTTCACTATTTACGAAACCGTTGCAATCAGATAGAAACTATCACTCATGTCTTGTTGCGTATAGAATAGCAGTTGTGTTCATATTCATATTTCCTCATAAAGACTTTTTATAAAAATATTTGATAGTATTCAATCAATCATTGACCAGTCATTGACAGGCACAGTCATCGATTTCTTGAAATACGGATATGAGAAATAGTTTTCAAAAACAAACTTAAAGCAAAATAATATCGTTTATATCTCTAATATTACAATTCTGAAGAAAGGATGTAACTCTCAAAGTTTCCTGAACGATACAATTATAGAAATGAAAAGAATATATGAAGTAAGAAAGACATTAAAATTCATTTCCTCTCTTCCTCTTTCAGAAAAACTGGAAACTTTCATCTCGTTTGTACTAATTATCATTCGAGGAAAGGTTTTGAATGACTTCACATTTATTATTGACTGAACAATAATAAATGTCAACCGTGAAATTGCTGATACTGAAAGGAAATTAGTTTTGTTTCTTACCTCAACTTTATTTACATAAGGTTATTTCCAAGATTTATTCTAATATACACGATAACAATGGTTATATATTCCATGTTATCAGACAATTATTTTGAACAACTCTTGCAAGTTGTAACAAATGTGCCTTTTTTCTGGACAGTAACAAATGCAATTAATTATTATCTGTCACAATACCTTAGCAAATGTCACAATTATGTGTACTTTCTGTATTCATCGTCGTATCAATTCTGATGGGGGATAGGTTGTAATGCTGCTACCATTGTTCATCAGACAAACGAATGTTCCCCTTGACTTGATCTTTCTCTTAGAAATCTCTTCGAACGATATGTCATCTTAAAAAGGTATGTTTATTTCATGCTTAGCCATAATTAGATGACTTATACATACTTTGAGGTCAAGGTTATTTAAAATCATCTTTGGTAGCTGAAGAAATGTGAAAGGAAATCTTGAAAATTGATAGTTTTTGAAGAATTGTTTTGTCGAAATTGTGCAATGTTTAAGATGATAATTTATCATTTGACCATAAGGCATTTATATTGATTAATTCTAATCACGGTCTCAATAACAACAATTTCAATCAAATATTGAATGTTGTATGATCAATGTTTTCATAGATAAATAGTTTCATTTGAGTAAGAGTGATATAATTTTCATTGAGTTTGAAAGCTGTTACCAAATTCACCCTTGGGTTTGGGTTTGAACTTGGTGCAAATGACTAGTCTGATGATCCAATTTGGACATGTTTTATCTGAACTTTAACCGTTAGGTAGATGAAATTGTGTTTTTTGTTCCACCTGATGATACTCTTGACTCTTGAGGTAGAAGAAAAATCGGACGGGATGCGGGGGAATGTGAGCCATGCTCACTTTTTTCTTGTTTCGTTTTTAATATGTTTCAAAATTAATAACACACAAATACATTTTCTTCTTTGATTTCAAGTCAACTTAATACAATGATATAAGTTTTGACAGTTGATTAAGATATGACTTTCTGCCCTTTGACAACATGTAAGAGGCTAGACTGGACTATCATTATTTAAGCATCCAATATCGTTGTGAGGCAGATTTTAATACTAAACTAGTTTCAAACATAGAAACCATTAAAACTATGTGTATTCGTTGCAAATAACCGAAGCAGAAAGTTTTACTTGTAAATTTGATGAATGACTCTGATACAAAGGAGTGATTCTATTTGTTTGTGCCTTTTATCAACTCCCACGTTAATAACATTATTTTTACGTTTTCTTTATATTTCTTTACATATGTTATTTCTAAGTTGTTGATATGGGAAGAGGACATGGGAGTCTCTTAATAACAAATATAATAATGAATCAAATATACATTAATTTTCTCTTTTTATCTTTTTTTTCCAAATCCAAACTTTTTCACACAAAATTTTGAATAACTTGTCAAAATGAAGCAATTATAGCTGATGTGATTTGCCATGTCATAATGAATAAATTTCAACTATACTTTCATATACGGAAGACATTTTATATTAAAAGAAAATATTAAACAGCTAGATTTATACTTGCTCTGATTTGGTGTTTGATAACTTATCAAGTGATGAATCTAAAATATGCCGTTCCGTGGATAAATTTGATTGGCATATATCATTCTGAAAAAACGTGCAATACATTTACCTCGAACATTAGCAATGAAATGATAGATTTGGTAGATACTTTCATTTGTAATAAGCTCCAACGTTTTGCGGCTGTTTCATATTAGCCTTATGATCTTACAGTGATCAAAGCTAATCTGGTATCAGAAATAATTTAAAGATGCTATTTACACTTCATGCGGGGTACACATAACATATTTGCAACGAACCTTTTTGCAGTCATGCTAATAATGAAGTAACGTGAACATGATTTATTAACCATTAAGGAAGTTTTATGTCATATTCTGCAATCATTTATTTGAAATTATCCGTTATCATTTTGACGATGATAATTATGATTAATGTCAGGATAACGTTGATATCATTAATCAGTGTAAATTGGGTAATTTAGACGCTATTCGACAATGACATAGGGGAAACACATGCTATGTTAGATGATGTTTTATGATAATTTACAGTCTAGAGAAATATATAGAAAACAAATGTAAACATTTTGTTAATACCCTTCCAATTAAAGAACGATAAATGGAAAATCAAGGTGTGTTTGTCGAAAGGCTTTCTATAAATACAAGGTTTATTTATTGTCAAACTATGTTGGCAATGTAGCTTATAGGTCAGTTATCTTCATGTAGGTTATGCAAAGGCAAAAACCTGGACAGTGATCGGTAGAAATTATATTACTCTCTCAGTGAATCTAAGCTAACTAAGCTTAACATTTAAACATTTTACATTAGTTGGTATCATAATGCTAATTATCATAAAATATCATTTATCTGTCACTGTAAGATGTGGCATTCAGAGTAAATATCTTAGCATGCTAATAGGTTTTATGAAGCTTAACATACACTACAACCAATCTTACTGTCTATTTTCTGCAGATAGAACTGACACATACAGCTGCGTACCTTATGTGTGTTCACTTACCGGAGTGTTCTAGTGAAAATATCACGTTATGTTGAATGCTACTACAATAGTTAAGATTCTGTTTAAGTTTTAATATTTGTATGTCATGCCTAACAAATAACCGGAACAACATTTGCAAGGCAGTGACATGAATAGGAATCAAAATTTAGAAAACACTTCCTTTTTTTCACTACAAAATCCTTTATAACTGATCAACAGCCTTAGATCAAAGTCATATTTGTTCCTTTGCTCTAAGAAATGTACTTGTGCTAAAATTGTTTAACAATTTCTTTATCAATTATAATAATTAAGATTCAATAAAATCTTCATTTCACAAAGATGACCTTATCTGTCTGTTTAACCATGCAAAATATCAAAATTCAGAACCCGAAATATGGTTGTGACATGGTCATTTTACACATTGACAATTGGCGATCCTTTGTAATTGCTCCTAAAAAATAGAAACCCAAATTACATTATATTTGCACTAACACACACAAACAAGTCAACAAAGTTAAGGAATGCAGTTCGCTTTTGCTAAAGTCCATATTTGTACTCTTTAGCATTTATTAAACAAGATATGATGCACCTCATTTCTCATTTAATACAAGATCTATTCTAGCCCAGCAGATAAGTGCATTTGTTTAGCTGAATTGTGCACATCGTGATGCAAGCATGAAATTTGGCATGATTGTAGTTTATACCTGTCTTATAACATACAGATCGAGAGGCCTCGATTTTTTTTTCATATTTCTCATTTTTTTTGGTAAAAAGGTGAAAAAAAGTGATTTATTTTCTTATTTTCCTCAAAAAAAAAATTCTGAACCCTTAAATACTTGCATATTAAACTCTATGAAACGCATTAAATTCAAATAAAATGTGGATATTCTTTTATTATCTACTAGTTTCAAAAAGACTTGTTGGAAATTGATGACAAACCATTGGTTTGTAGTTCAAGCAGAGTCTTGAAGACCTAAATACTGTTGCAGCAGTCCTAGTTTTAGAGTTATGACTTCTGTAGACCTAACCGTTAAAGATAGAAATACATCCATACAATGAAAAATGATCAGCTTTGAATTTCCAACAATGTAATTTATGATAAGAAGGGAATTTAAGAGGCCTCTCGATCTGTATGTTATAAGACAGGTATAAACTATAATCATGCCAAATTTCATGCTTGCATCACGATGTGCACAATTATTTCACTTATCCGCTGGGCTATTCACCATGTATGTGCATTTCATGATGCAAGAAATAAGGGTGGCAAGGCGGCTACGAAACTTTGAAGATTATAAGTTGTTCCTTATGTTTGTCTTTCATCATTAATCATATTAAAATAAAGATGAAGGACTACAGTTATTAGGAAATGAGCATATAATTATTGACGCAAATTGAAAATGATCTGTTAACAACAATGAAAGATTTGTAAATTATTTTGTAATCATTTATATAACGGATGCGTTTCTATGACGATAATGTGAACGTTGGGGCATTAATGTGAGGTGAGGTTATCTATTAGTCATCGGCAATGATTTTGTCGTTTTTACGTTATGAAATAGGGAAGCATGTGTTATTTGACGACACTCAAAACATAATTGACAATCAAGGCAATTTCTTGCAAAATAATGTACAAGCAGTGGTTACGGAAACGAACAGTCTATGGAAACTTGACCATTAACATTTACAATAATTTTGCATCATCTTTTAAAACCAAATCATCATAATGTAAAGAAGGTTCTCAAATAGAATCAATACGATATTTAAAATAATGATTGTCACCATAATAATGTGACATTACTTATATCTGACTATTTGACAGTGACTAGTGAAACCTAAAAACGTGTGTATTACTCAATGATTAACGAATTTGTTCTTTTGTTTGATTGTGCTTACAAGATGGTATTTTCATCTTGTTGTCATAATTGTATGTAATGTGATTATAATTAGGTTGATTTCATGATAAGGATTTGTAAAACTGCATTTACATGGTACCATTGTGACCATTAAAATTGTTCATGGATGAAAACAAAATAATCCATATTTGAAATGGACGGCCGCCTATATAAAATCATATAATGATCAAGATAAAATTATTGAAAATTCTCAAACCCAGTTTACCATTTCCAGACCTGAGGCCTTAATTTTCGGTCCAAAATGTATGATAAAACACTATGCCATGAACGACCCCTACATTTGCAGTTAATTTAAAACAAGACACACATTGCTTGTTTCCAATAGTGCCACACTATTTGATTAAAAACATCTGTCTCTTTATGTTTCATTAGCTATCTAATCGGATATAAGCAAGCTTTCCTTTGATGTTAGGATGACAGTTATGTAACCGTCCATCATATTATTTACTATGCTCTTGACTACTTTAATAAATGGCTCTTGGAAGTTTTTAGTGAAAGGGGATTTCACTTAATTAGGTTCTTGACAACAGCAATAAAGATCAATAACTTGAGAACATTGAACATAAATGTGTTTCGACCTATAGATCAGCAGGTAATTTCAACTCCCGATAAATCACTAAACACAAGTTGGTTATCAAAAGCATGCAAAAGTCATGTATATGTCCTGACCTTTTAAATAAAGTAAGGCATTAACTTTTGAAAAGATTCTATATAGAGCAGAAAACTAATTTCCCGTCAGTATATTGAAATTGCATAATTGTATATGTACATTATTGATATGCTATGTCAACCTTAAGCTTTAATTATCAAACTATAAAGATTAACTTCTTTGAGAGGCATTTTAGAAGTTGGGATGACAATAATGCTGAGGAATATATGGATGACAACTTCTTTGTTCATTGTATGCGACGTTTCGACACAGATTCTTGTGTCGTTCTCAAGCAGAGAAACTTGAGAACGACACAAGAATCTGTGTCGAAACGTCGCATACAATGAACAAAGAAGTTGTCATCCATATATTCCTCAGCATTATTATAAAGATTAAGATAATTCTGTTTTGCAATCAAATCATACATGATGTTTTTGTGCAGCTAAGAACGCAAACAAGTTTTACAAAAATATAAGGGATAGCAAGGGTATGACAAGACATGACGGTAATTGAAAGTATTTTATCTTTACCAAAATCGGTAGTTGCTGGTGAGACTCAAGACTCTTCATAATACTGTCATTTTAAGTTCATTATTACAATCGTGCCCAACTACAAAGGATTTGTAAGACATAGACTTCAAGCGATCAGAGTCCTGATACCAATAATGAACAAGACACTTAAATGAATGTTTGTCACTGACAACTGGGCCCAGTTGTTATGTGATCCTTACTTATGTGTTACTACTGGGAGGTCACCTTTCTTGGAAATTCAACAGAGAAGATATGATGCAAATGATGTCCATGTATACTTGGATGATTGATCACTAGTAACAGACACTACCTACCTACCAATTCTCTATTGTTAGTTCTACACATTGATCAGAAGCAGATATTCACGCTCAACGTATCTATCTTGGAACAAATGGCTGCCGACCTGATAGTTTCTTCTCAGAATACGGATAATGTTTTTATTTACGAGAAGTGATTCTCTATTTAAAATTTGACCAAAGTTAATATCCAAAGGCTTAAAGAAATTCATTTTCAAATAAACGTGCTATTGTCCCAGTAAATAACCTTAATGCAAAGTAAACAATTGTAGAGGTAGACCGATATAATTATGACTAATTAATTGGGTTTGGGTTGAACTTTACCTTGTGATGTATCTGTTTCTTTCTGTAGATGATAACCAAACATGAGGGGAAAATTTGTTAACTTTACTGAGGTACTCAGTTTCAAATGTTTTATTCAGCTTTTCTCTGAAAGCCTATTTCTCATTTATACGACCAATATAAGGCATTATGTAAAGGAAGATTGCAATTTCTGTTAACCATACTTGTGTCGAGAAACAGTGATGGACACTTATATAGATGGAACGCAGTGTTAGAAGTTTAAAACATGCTCCTGAATCACTGGCTGGTCTTCACTGATAATTGCGACGTTATCCCTATAGAACCGTATTAAAGGGGTAGTAGCACTTTTTTAGGGGGAATAAAAGGTGATGTCAGAAAAATGATAATTAGTGGTTCCAATTGAAACACATAGTATCTAAACTAAATGGAGCAGTAATACTTCAAATATATAACATGAAGTTTAGCCATGCGATTCCTTTTTCTTGCACAAAATGAATTAAAGGTGGTCACACAAAATGGCCGCCAATGGATTTTATATGAATCTTCATACTTTGTCCTCTGACTATGGATGCTTGGTTTGTGTAATGAGATTTTTGACACTATCAAAGTTATACATTTAGCATTTACTTACAATTATCAGTGAAAAATTGAAAATATGAAATTGTCAAAAAACGTGCTACTGCCCCTTAAAAACATACTCCTGAATCACTGGCTGGTCTTCACTGATAATTGCGACGTTATCCCTATAGAACCGTATTAAAATTATACTTTTCAAAAATGTATTTCCTCTTCATGACAGCATTCAAAACGTAAATGTAACTCCAATTCTTTGCTCAGTGGTTCTGTAATGGCTTGGATAAAAGTACCTTAAGTATATTAAATTGTTAAAATTCATTTGGCTTCATTTAATGTTTCCCCTGATCATGTATCATACTACTGTCGTTGATAGAGCATGTTGAAGTACAAAGTGCCATTCACTCCCATTACCATCCTCCATTTAGACATAATTCGTATTCATAAAAGGGCTGTTGAACATTCATTTACCTTCATAGTGAATGCTACTCCGAAAAAAACAAATTCTAATATAAATAAAAATTCAAAGGAGTTGAAAAAAACAAAATCTACATATAGTAACTAATCTGGAAGTGAAATGAATACTGACGTACAGACACACGGACGGACTGACAGTGTGGTGAATACACCCCATGCTATAACATAACGCTGGGATATTAACCATATCATGTTTTTTGGTAAGTTTGATTAGGACCAAAACAGGTACAAATCACTAGTGAAATTCAAGTTGATATTAATTATATTTAATTAAAATCTTATCGGATAATAAGAAAACATTCTTAACCTTCGAATTCACATATATGTCATCCATGATCAACAACATTTGATTGATTGCATGTTTTGCACAATTCGAATATATGAACTCATAGAGGCAATTACTCTTCTTTTTTTGGTATTTTGCCATAACTGATTGTTGCATGACAATTAACTTACAAATGATTTGTAATTTATGTTCTGCAACTTAAGGATGTAATGATAATTGCTCATAATGGTAAATGGATCTCTTAAATCAACTCTGATTTATGTTTTGGTAATAGTTGTGGTAATATCATATTTATGAGCAATCGCGTTGCAAGTTGACAGGGGTAATTAGTTGCTGTTTTGTTTCAGTTCACTTTTCAGGGAAGAAACCTCTTTCGGTTGGTTGCCCTTAGTAATGAATTTTATAAAAAAACATATTTAATTATTTGCTTATTTGCATTGGTAGCGAGACTCAAGTGCACTGACACATGGAGGTTTGTCTTTGATAAATGCCCTTTACAGACTTATGAGTTTATCTTAACAGCATCTCAATTGTCAGAATTTCATCATCATGAAGATCAATGTAGAGTAGATAGTGGAATGATGGATCATTCTTTGATTAAGGTATTATAGTATTTCATATAAACTTGACAAGGATATTTTCATCACCTACCATGCAACCTACTTGAAATGGACATCAATTGTTTCGTTTGTAGACATAAGTAGCACTACAACGACGAGGTATTACATACATCTATGCATTATGCAAATAAAATTTTTCTTAAATGGAAAGACCATCATTTCCTGCCGAGGTCAAGATGCATTTTCACCCTTAACACTATTGTACCTAAAACAGACATTTATGCTTTTCAAATTTAAAATGATTAGCCACTTTGAAATTGTTTTTTCTTTAGGTTATCGATGTCTGTACAATAATCTTTGAAAAAGATGATAAGGTTAGCAGCATTTGGAATGTTGGGAATCTTTTCCGACAGCAGAAAGTAATTAAAATAATGTTGAAGTATGTTTAAAGTATCTTTCACATGACAAATTTCACATAAGAAACTGCAATCATTATATCCAGAAAATACAGACAACATTATTGAACATTTGTCAGTACATTATTTGCATTAAAACTATCACATATTATAACTTCAGTTATCAAAATGTGGAGAAAATTCTGTTCTATTGCCTGGATTATACTGGATCAGAAAATCCAATCCATTATTCAGTCAGTATAATTGTCTAATCTTGTTTTTAAAATTAGCTTTTTAAAAAAAACTTATTGTCATCTGATAAGATCGTTAATATTTTATGATGTCCATTACATTTTAATCAAAACTCTTTTTGTCATCTCTGAGATACTTGTCATTTATGTTCTTTTTATTTCAGTGCAAATAGTTACGCACAACGCTATATTCGTGCATAAACTGAAGACGATCAATTGGTCAAGAAACAACATGCCAATAAACATCATTTCTTTTTTAATGTGTTTTGGAGGGGTATCTTTCACATGAAATTAAAAATAATTGATATTGAAATGGATATACGATACATTTTTGGCTATAATTCGACATGTCATCTGCTGTTACTTATTTCAAATTATCTTAAAGCTTTCCAACCAATTGTATGTTGAAATATATTCTCTTAAATACTTACTCTTGCCAAAAACCTCGATCATTTATCTTTTCATCATGAGCACATGATCAGTATCATCTGCCAGACAGAAACCTAAAATTTCATTCTTAATATGGAAGTTGATTGTTTAAATATACAAGGTTTTGAAATCCTTCGAAATCCCTTTGACCAATCAGAGTCACTTCCGTCTAAGATCTGGCGAGATATTTGACAACGTAGTTCTTGCCTGTCCTTAAGGCTATCGTAGAAAAGAGGGGGTATTGTTATCTTTATGCGTCTAAATACTGGTTATTTTTAAATTGTATGGTATCCTTATGTTGTAAATGCATTTGGAAAGTTTTAAAATCTTTTGACCTATAATGTACATCTTGAACAGACTGTTTATCTTCATCAATAAGCATATAGTTTGTGTCATGCTCTTGTTAAAACTATGCATCCTAATTACCATCATGTACTGTGAATAGTAAGGTTGTCAATGACATTTTAATAAGTATGATTTTACGGTAAAATGATAAAAATACCGGAGGATTTGTGTTTTTCGTCCACAATGAATAATTAACACGAAACAGGAAAGTACATCACATTCTTGTACACATGATATAATCTTGTTTAATAGTTTCGAGACCTTTGTTAGCAAATGAAATTTTCTAAAATGAATCAAAACCGTATGAACTTATTATTTCATGTAGGCATAATTAATGGAAAAAAGGTAAACCTTATATGGTATGGTGGAGATGAGATGTGATGATATTGTTGTTGATCAAAGATAATATTTGGTCTTGTCTCACTATTGATTTTGACATTTAAACACTCCCATCTGTAACATTAAGATGTTACCTACCCGTTAACAAGCTTAGTTCAATGACATAGAATTGTGATGTCCTTCTCTGCTTGTTGGAAAACCATTAATTCACAAATCTTATTCCTAAATGGGTATATTAACACTTAAGGCAGCTTGAATCTCGAATGAATAATCGTGCACGTGTATTGTAAGATTATCCAAGATTTGTCACAACACCAAAACATCTGCATACTGATATATGTTTTCTACTAACACGGACATAACGCATAATCAAACTTTGGTAACAACCCTCGGGCCATTTTAATGGACATAAAATCAACTCGTAAATCATATGCCTCATAGATTCAATGAATACAGAAAGGTCAGGAGAGTAAGGTTTATAATTAACATGAAAACTTGGAGGAAAACTTCAAGGTTACCTTGAACCAGTCTTTAATCTTAAGCATTACTTTTGGTGATGTATATCGTCATTGTTACCCTACCATTTTACTCAGACACCTTTTTTGATTGCTAGTTTCGCTTTGCCTTTTCAGTTGGTGAATAATTTTGTCACATCAATGATGAGAAGTAATTCTCATCCAAATAATAACATTTAAACCCCTTTTGATCCAAATGCTAATCCTCAAATCCCCCATAAGGCATCAGTTCGATTTATGCTTTTTGCACTTAATGTTGCATTTGCAAAGAGGAAATTGAACGGCTTAGAGCGACAAGGTTAAGAGTTGCTCAAGAGATTAAAGTTGTGACTGTAAGTGTCTTGAGACCTGTAACGATTTAACGATAGTTTTGCTTTGGATTTTTATCTGCTAATGCACGCAACACTCTGATTTTTCTCTTTCTTCTTCTGTATTAATTTATTGTTTCCCTTTTTAAATTATTCTGTCATAAAAGTAGTTAACAATTCTAATAATTGCAACTGCTGCTTTTAGAAATGTACTATATTTGAAGTTTTGTTTATCATGAAGTCCACCAGAACCTCTGTTACTTCTGTGAACAACATGAGCAAGTTAGTGTCTCAACTTTGAAATGTTTCAGTGGAGGCACTTAAAAGTTAGTCTTCAGAACAACATGTCCACTATCCTTAGTTAATCTTTAGAAATCTGCAGGCAGCAGACCGAGCTTTAATTTCTAATTGAAATCTGACAAACATGTGTGACGAAGTGCAAAAGTTATAAGGAAAAGATTTTATGTTGTCAAGAAGTGAAGAATTTAACATATTGAGAAAACATATCAAAGAGAAAACAAGGTTTACGTTTTTCTTACTACTCGGTGACACTGGTGTCAAAACATAATAATCTGGTTATTGTTTTCATAACGTCAACCTGTTGAACTTTAAACTTTGAGTAGTGATACCGTGTTATTTAATGCTACACTACAGTGGACTGCTAGATATCGTTATCAACCGAAATAAATCTCAGAAATAGATTGTTTTTTAACAGATTTATCATTATTTTGCAAAACAATTCGGGGTGATTTGATTATTATACAGAGTCAGTTACTATATTCAATGTGCAGACATTCAATGTGAAGATATATTTATCGTAAAAGGTTATAATGTCACAGTAAGAAAGACAAGTAACAAACGATATAAGGCAAACCATTTAAGGAAAAAATTATGTTGGAAATTGTTTACAATTTATTACACATTCATTAAATGTCTTGAAAATTTGTAAATGTGGCAACAAGGAATTACAGTATTACATAACAAGAAAAACACATATACTTTCTTAAGAATTTACTTGTATCTGAAAAACAAACACCCCATTGAAAAGATAACATACAATGTACACTTGTAAAGAGAGGAAATAGTGATGAGCACAATAAGGTTATGGTTACAATGACAAGATCGTATTATATTCAAAGCAAGGATTGTGTATAGATCCTCCAAACCTTAATATCAATGTAGAGTCCATCAATCTTTAGTTAACAGGAAACCTGTTATCGTGATAAACACAAAATCAACATAGACTCGGTAATTGGTTTATCGACAACATGAGACACACTACTGAAACAATAATACATGGGAACGTCACAGCTTTATTTGACTGAAATTACGTGATGAAGCACACTCTTGGTCTCTTCGGGTTTCCCAGTAAAGATAACTTACCATATTGCGTTGAGTGTAGTTTGTTTGATACCTTGAAAATATTGTCTCCACAGCAGAAGCAATAACTCTCGTTATTTAGATTTGAACAATTCTTCTTGGAATGGAGCGCGGTGGTGTAGTGGTTAGCGTGCTGGCCTATCACGCCAAAGACCGGGTTCGAATCCAGGTGGAGACACCAAAGATTTGTGACCTGGGCTTTACACCGTGTTGTGTCCTTGGGCAAGGCACGTCATCCACATTGCACTCAGTCTACCCAGCTGTACAATTGGGCACCTGAATACGGGAAGTACGGACCTATGTGGTCGCGCGAAGCGCTTAGTAGCAGCTTTGAAAGTACAATTCCTTCAGGGTGATAATGTACAGCCAATGAGCAGTGCTTTCACTGGATATTAGGCTTAAAAATGTTCATTATTATTATTATTATTTTTTTTTATTATTTATTTCTTGACAGATGTGCTATATCATCGATGATTTGCATGATTTCGACGAACAAAAATGATATATATCGGACATTGCATGCAGTAGTCTCAAATATTATTGACGATTTCAAAATACTCCAAAAAAAGCTTATTCTATTATGTTTATGTTTCGATGTTTTTTTATAATTTTGTTCAAAACGTGACTTTGTTTTTCTGCAATATTGTAAATATACTTTGAAGAAAGTTAAATCTTTATCTTTAACGTTTTGGTGTGAAATGTTGTCCAATTAAGGTATTCAACACCGGCTAAAAAGTTTTAGTGCCATGTTAATGAATGTAAAACGTGCCAACCTGAGTCTTTTTGTTTTTGTAAAGTAAGTAATGTTAAGTAAAGTTTTCATGAAATTGGAATTATATTGGGACAGTACAGCCTATTTGCTTATTTCATAGATTGTTTGACACTCTAGATTTTGTTGCACTTTAAAGTAAACATTGCACTAAAAACAATTTTTTTTCATAGAAGTCAATAAGAATCGGTAAAATTATTAGTTTCATATCATTACATGATAATTTATCTTTTATTGTTTTGTGTTTTTAGAATAAATTTAAGTAATCATATTTTTTTTAATATCAAAAGTTACCAAGTATAACTTTGTGTTTCGTTTTTTTCCAGATCAGAAAAATAAGGTTTTAATCGAATGGAATTTAACCATTTATCAAAATGAATAACTTCTTAACAAGAAACGATGTGCTACAGATAATTGTTTTTTTCCAGATCTAAATATTCACTGGTAATACTTTCATACTCTGAACTATTTCAAGCCATCAAATGTCTATCTTAAAACGTAATATGAAAATGAAATAAACAATAATTCAGAAACATTTGAAAATATCTCTCCACATTAAAAAAAATCGTGATCTCTCTTAATCAAAAAAGCTCTGAGATGAGCTCAATTAAAATGTGTTTTGTAAAATGCGTTTTATGCAAGCTTTATCATATCTATGGTCATTCATGTATCGCCTTCAGTTTTGAATCCATATGCCCAGGGTTGAAATACCAGGGTCTCGACAACCTTGTCCTTGCAACCCCAAAACGCCTCACCTATTACTCATTACTCGCGTTGTATTATGCTATGCTATAGCAACTTAACTGTATACTATACAACTCAACAGAGATTCAGATTGTTAGAATAGTAAACCCTGCCCGATTTAATTTAAGAACTTACGCCGATCAAGAGAATAAATGAAGGATGCTATTTTTTTCCGGACTACTTTCAAACAAAATATATCTAGATATATTCGAAAATAATTGACAATGCTTATGATCTGGTTCTGCTTCAAATGATTTAGATTGATTTCTTTTTAAAGAATATGATAGAACAAACTGACTATGCCTAGTTTCAAAATGAATGACTCCATTTCCTTGACAGTTTGGCATGTAAAACAATATTGCAATAACAATAAAATCACATGAATAAATCAAAGGGTAAGGTCATTGATAAACTTCACTATAACAGGGTTTAATTCCTCTCAAATTATCAGACTGACAGAGCTCAACCACAACATTGTAAAGTATCTCTACTTGAATGGCATTACAGACAGAGAAGATTCTTCATTTAGTAATTGAAGTCAAATAAAGCTGTGACTTTCCCATCTGTTATTCTTTCAATAGCTTGTCTGGTATAGTCGATATACCCATTACCGAATCTATGTTGATCTTGTGTCTATCAAGATAATATGTTACCTGTTAACTAAAGATCGATAGGACTTTACATTGAAGTGAAGGTTTGGGGAATCTAAACACAATCCTTGCTTTGAATATAATACGATCTGGTCATTGTAACTTTTTCCTTGTTTAAATGTGGTTTATATTAAAATATAAGATAGCCACGGCATCAAAACAATGGCGGACAATGGGACCGACTCGTCTTCTATTTAGGTCTTCAAGACTACGTCTGAAGACCTATTGTTATTTATCCGTGTTTTTAGGTCTTCAAGACGAAAGTCTGAAGACCTATTGTTTTTATCCAGATTATTATTATTATTTTTATTATTTGTACCGATTTTGTGGAGGTTCTACAGCATTCCCATCTTAACCGAATCTCCTGAAATTTTCAGGGATTGTAGATTGTGTCCTAACTTAGTGCAAGACGAGGGCGATTTTTGAATTTCGATCTGGTTTTTGAGTAATCTCCCTTTTAAGGAAAAACCGCAAATATCAATATCTCGGTAACTATGGGAGATAATTGCAAAAATATTTCACCAAACTGTGGGCAACATCATTCTCCATCGATTGAGCCCTAAAAGGTTTCCGGCCGTATAATTAGATTTTTTGCTATTTTCGAAAAACTGACAATTTTGTGAAATTTCACAGTTTTGACGGTACGCGTCTTTGAAATTCTTCTCCTCACTAACTACGATACACACAGAAGCATACTATACCTCATTTTAAAGCTGAATGAATGCTGTTTAAAGGAACCCCCCAAACTTGACCTCTATTTTGAACGGTTTTTGAGCTACAGCGATTTCAAAAACGATCTTTCGAAAATAAGGATTTTGACGCGTCGCGTTCAAAGGGGCACTTCTCTGTAAGGAAATGTCAAAAATGAAATCTGCTTAATGCATTCTGTTCTACAAAGATTGTTGACCATGTTCACTTCAGGTCCTCATTATATAAAAGTTGATAATAAAGGAACTATGTGAACATAAACAATTTTCTTTAATTTTTTGGCGGTTTTAACATTTTTCGAGGGTTATTTTACTTTGAGAATTTTAGTTTCAAAACTGTTTCAGATAGAAATTTTATCATTGATGTTTTGTGAAGCAGATGTAATGAGTAGACGGAAACAAATATCAACAGGTCATGATAAACAAATTTATGTCCATGACCGGTCCTTGAATATTGCGATTTTTGGAAAATCCTCATTTTTAGCACATTTCAAGGTTCCACAGTTTCTTTATTAATAAAGATATCTTTTAATTGATTGTACTTTCACATACGCCATTCCAAGCACAACGTTTGCTATGTTGTACCTTATCATAAAAATGTTGATAGTTAAGGAGATAGAAGGACCAACATGGAGTAGGGGTAAACAAATCTTCAAATTTCAGTGTTTTCTTTACATTACAATGTTAAATCACATGTATCTCGAAAACGGTGACAGATATTTCAACCAACTTTTTTTCTGCTTCTAGGAATAAAATTCTCTGAAGAATGATGTCATAGCTGACATGGGCCACCATGATGAATTTTTCTAACAAGTCTTAAACACTGAATATCAAGTGGAATTTGGTCATTTTCATAATGTATTAGTTACTCTTTACCTCTTAGACAAAAAGTCATGTGAAGGTCAAACACTATGTTAGGGTCAAAGAGGAATCTTGAAGACCTAAGTATTGACGCGTCAATCCTAGTTCTTATTATTATTATTTGCACGTTTTTTGTGGCAAGTATTCTGAAGAAACGGTTCGAACGAATTTCATGAAATTGTCAGGGATTGTAGCCTGTACCATGAACTCGTTTTGTGTCGAGCCCGATTTTTGAATTTAGATTTTCTTTTCGAGTTATCTCCCCTTAAATTAAAAACTTCAAACCTCGATTTCTCGGTAACTATTGGAGATAATTTCATAAAACTTTCACCATAATGTGGGCAACATCATTCCCCATCGAATGAACCCATAGCAGTTTTCGCCCGTATAAATAGATTTTTTGTTATTTTCGAAAAACTAAAAATTTTCAGACATTTTGCGGTTCTGACGGTGCGTGTCTTTGAAAATCTTCTTCTCACAAACGACAATACCTACAGACTAGTGTGATAGCTCGTTCGAAAGCTTAATAAGTGTGTGAAAAATTGATCTAAGCGAATTTTTAATTTCGACCTGTGACTCGAGTTATCTGCCCTTGAAGTTCGACTTTTTTTTTAAGGGTCATTTTTCATGTTACGTTCAATGGGACATTTCTCTGTAAGGAAATATCAAATAAGAAATCGGTTAGTTGCATTCTGTTCTACAATGATAGTTGAACAAATTCACTACAGATCATTATCATATAAAATTTGATAATAAAGAAACTATGTGGACATAAAGAGATTTTTTACATTTTTCGACTATTTTAACATTTTTCGAGGGTTATTTTACTTTGAGAATTTTAGTTTCAAAACTGTTACAGATAGAAATTTAATCATTGATGTTTTGTGAAGCAGATGTAATAAGTAGACAGAAAAAAATATCAACAAGTCATGATACATGTTTTTCTATGCATGACCGGTCCTTGAATATAGCGATTTTTGGAAAATCCTCATTTTTGGCACATTTCAAAGTTCCACAGTTTCCTTATTAAGAAAAATATCTTTAAATTGATTGTATTTTCACATGCGCTATTCCAGGCACAACTTTTGCTATGGTGCACTTTATCATAAAAATGTTAATAGTTAAGGAGCTAGAGGGATCAACATGGAGTAGGGGTCTAAAAATCTTCACATTTCAGTGTTTTCAATAAAGTTCCAAAGTTCATTACTCCGTTACTATTCAAGTTATCAAAACAAAACAAACATCTCTGTATATGGATAAACAAGAGCAACATTGTTTCTGATATACCTTATCAGTACAATATCAATAGTAAAAGTGTTAGGTTTCATTACATTATACAGGGGTCTGAAACAGTCAACTTTACATTACAGCCTTTAATCACATGTAACTGGAAAACGGTGATAGATAATTCAACCAAATTTTTTTCTGCTTCTAAGAATGATATTCTCTGAAGAATGATGTCATAGCTGACATTGGTCACCATGGTGAATTTTTCTGAAAAGTCTTTAACACTGAATATCAAGGGAAATTTGGTCATTTTCATAATGTATTACTTACTTTTTACCTCTTAGACAAAAAGTCATGTGAAGGTCAAACACTGTGTGAAGGTCAAAGAGGAAGTCTTGAAGACCTAAGTATTGACGCGTCAATCCTAGTTCTTAATTGTGATTGTTATCAATTCAGAAGTGTGTTCACATTGAATAACAATGGTACAGTAACTGACTCTGTCTTTAATCGTATTAATCAACCAGAATCGTTTGGCAAGGGTTTTTTACAGTGGAAAACAATATCAAGTTGATTTCGAAAGGTTGACGTCATGAAAACAATAACCTGATAATGAATTTCTTTTGAAAACCAGTTTCACCAAGAGGTCTTTCAAGCAGTCACTCAACGTAGAAAAGTCTCTGTTTTTGACACAATTACAAGTGTTTCATCATTTAATTAAGATAATAACTGTCCATTCAATATAAATAACTTTTATATCAGTGAGGAGGACAATTATTATATTCACAATGTATATGTTGTTCCATCTTTATAACTAAGGAAAGCAAGAAGACAATAACTATGATAATTACACTTTTTTTATTATGATGCGGCCGAATATCATATAAATATTATATAAAAACCACATGTCAATTATGGAATCTGTTTTTACTGGTATAAGCAAAATCTAAATATGAAAACTAAAACTTTAATAGCTATGCAAAATAATAACAGTGTGATATCTTAATTATTCGCTTATTCATCCGGTATTGGATAATTTATTTGTATAGATATTTAGATACATCAAAATTATTTGGCCGAGGTACTGAGTCACCATTTAGAAAATGGTATTAAATATATAAATACATAACACATCTTTATTAAATTTTGCATTTGTTGTTACCAATTAAGTACTGTACTTTCCGAATAACCTGATCAGAATTGTTGTGTGTACAGATAAAAACCATTCGTATTAAAGGCGGTCTGCAACCCGAATTTTTAACCTCCAGAGTTTTATTAGCAGGGCCCCGAAAGAGGCGTTTATGCTCGGTAGGGACACAATCGTTTGGTTACGAACCGCTTACAGCTGACAACCAGTACCAAGTTTGTGTCACGTGACCCCCCTTATCCGTCTGGAGGCTCCCATTAACGATGGTCAATTAGGTTTCACAAGCTAGGTTGTTGGTTCCCTTTAACTACGTTCTGAGAAACTCATCATTGAAACAGGATACATTTGACCTTTCGCTTTAAGTGTTTACTTTGACAGACATCTAACATTGATTGACGACAAAATTAAGTCAACTGAATGAATAGAATTGTGTCATAGTATTTGAAAACAAAAAATGCACATTTTGACTGATTTTTGTTTTGTTGATGTTTCGATTGAGGGAAACTTGCAAAAAGGTTATAATCAGGTGACCTGAAAAAAAGCCTAAGGATCACGTGGCTAAAGAGTTTTATAACGGGCAATAGAGAATGTTGGTCACCTAAAAACTAGGGAACAGTATAGTACAAATATCGCACACCTCCTTTGATAAGAACAAAACAACCCATGTTACAAGAGTGGCCATTCTTCTTTCATCTCTATCGGAAACTCTGTGCGGAGATATATATGTCATGTGACCAAGTGGGCCAATCGGAAAGACAGATATAATCCATTCATATAATAATGCTCATTACTTCTATACTTATATAAAACGGAACACTTTATTTTTTTTTTAACATAACGTAAATTTTGATGACTTCACATTCAGAACAAACGGAACAAAGAGACATGCCAACCGTAAAAACGTTTATTCTTTATAAGGAATTAGTTTTTCTCTTTACTGAAAAAATGTTTGACAAGATAAGAAACAAGAGAATTTGTTCTTTACATCAGAATAATAAAAAACTTCCAAATCACTAAGTAAATGGACATTGACGTCTGTAACATGTGGGTGTTTACTTTTTATAATGTGTTAACATCTATTATTACATTTTGAGGGATGTAAGGACAATGGACATGTTTTCTAAATCACATTGAGAAGGTAATGTAATGTGTTTAATTGATACCATTATATGTATCTGTTAGAAATGCTATCTATTCACATATCAAATGTGATAGCAACACTGGTTTTACAAAGTTCAATTTTTACTTTAGGTTTTTAGGACATGATGTCTCAGTTAAGAACATTTATAAAGGAATACTTATTTGATTTGGTACAATTTTGCTTGGTCAACAATGACAATATAAGATAGCAAGTGAGGAATTTACTGATTTACTGATTTGCTATGTGCTTATTTTAATCAAATGTTCCTTAGAGGTATTTGGTTATAAAAAGATAATTAATTCCAGTATTTATTCCATGAAAAGGGGAATCAACGTTTGTTGAATTCAAGAATTCAAGATTTGATATAGTTTAATTATTTATCAATTTTCTTCATGATTATGAATAATATGTTTGTACATTTTGTACCTTATACATTATACATTGACTTGATATTTATCAGGTTTTGTCAAAAAGGCAAGTCATCTAGAAGTCACATGAAAGAATGGAAATTAAACAACAGTAGTCAAGTTTTTTAAACACATTTTAACAATATATGCCTCATAATCATACATATGACAATTGGTCGACACAAAAAGATCTTTAATGTAAAAATGATTTTAATTTCATCTTCTGCTTTGAAATATATATCTAAAGCCCAATTCTGTTCAAATTTACTAGCAAAATGAAATAGAAATAAAAGATATTGTTTTATTTAATCTATATATTGCATGGTCATGATTTTCATAAGATATATGTTTACCTTTATTCAAATTTGAAACGAAATACGTTTTCAGTTGAGAGATGAACTAAACAGTTAACAGAACTAACAGAAATATTAACCTTTTACCCCACTCGTTGGAGAAAAGACAGATATCAGGTTTACAGTAGCACGTTTTTAGGGGAAATGTAAGGTGATTTCAGGAAAGGGAAAATAAATGGTTCCAATCTAAAGACAATGTATTTTAACTAAATGAAGCAGTAATAAATCAAATATATAATGTAAAGTTAAGCCATGCAATTAATTTTCTTACACAAAATGAATTAAAGGTGTTCACACAAAAAAGGCTGCCAATGGATTTTATGTGCATCTTTATAATTGGTTCTCTCACTATGCATGATTGATTTGTGTAATGAGATTTTTGACACGATCAAAGTAATACATTTCGCATTAATGTACAATTATCAGTGAACAATTGAAAATATAAACTTGTAAAAAAACGTGCTACTGCCCCTTTAAATCCTCTCTTCTACAGTGATATTTTGCAATGAATTCAACATTACCATTCATACATAGTAGACCTACTGAGGGGGATTTCTTAATATTAATTCAACAATTCTTGCTAAACGTAAAACAAGTTTTCATGCACTTAACTAGTTAATGCTTTTGTCACTTTGCATGCATCTTGTTAAATTTAAGAAACACTGAAGCCAATCGCTGGGCCAACAATCTTACATAATAGACAATTTGCATACTTTATTATAGTAGAGGGTTAAACCTTTATTTTTCAAATGAGAAAGATTATTCATACTCACAACTTATGCTTGTTTATAAGATGAAATGAATTCTTTAACAATATTACAAATAATATTCGTGTATATGTACATCATTGCATATTGGTAAAACTTAAAAAAATGTTTTTGTGTTTTAAAGACGTTTATATCAACAGTTGTTTTCATGGTTTTATACCCCTACGACACACAAACTATTTCAAGTGTCTATATAAAAAGAAATGAAATGACTAATAAAACTTTCTTAAAACTAATGGAATAGTAATGTAAATAGACATTGCAGGCACTCAAGCATGATCACTGACAAAGGTGCTTGCTCATTGTTCAACACTATGAAACAAAGATTCCCTGTTTTAACTATGTTAATGACTACAAGCACCTGCAACATTCGTTTGATGTAACATCTGTCTTATGATAATAGATTGTTAAAGGAAGCCAAGTGAAACATTGTTTGAAGTTGTCAGTAACCATACAGTACATTTTACACTAAGGGGCAAAAAACGATACCATATATTAGCATGATAGGTTAATCTACGATTGATAGTTACGGTTAATTCATGTATTCAAGAGCTAACTGAACTAAGTTTTTAATTTCAAAGCTTTATCTATTAACACTTTTGAAAATGGCTCGTTTTCTTGATTTAAAAAAAATAAAGGCAAAATGCGTGAACAAATTAACTTCTACAAGGGTTATTTATATTGATAACATCTTAGTTTTTATAGATTTTTAAATTTCATAATTATTTTATTCCAATTCCAAAACTTATGACCAAAAATAACATCGAAAAAGCTGTTTTGACCCCTATTGTATTTGAACAGTCATACAATTATAAGTTTAGTACTTTGATGTTTGAAATTGTGAGTACTTCTTCACAACTGATGTGCCTATCACATGGGCTCGTAGTCGCATTTCATTTACAACAGGATTTTGTTTTGTACTTTTTTGAAAAGTTGGTATCGTTTCTTTTGCCCTTCAGAGCTTCCGAAGTTAGAGGAGTTGAATTGGTTACAGAATTGTGGAAACTTCATGAGCTTCAAATCATGCTCTTAGCAGGACACGAAGAAACATCAATCAAAGAAACTTTTGTTATTAAGTAAGGCTTACCTGAAGGCATATCAATGCTATCAATACTACATTGCATAACACATGCTGCCATACTGTCAAGAAGGAGAATGTCTTGTGAACTAATTTATTTTGCCCGTTGGGTGGAAATGTTGTACCGATGTTACTTTTAGTAACAACACTATTTTATTTGTAAATGTACAATTGTTTCCGAATGTTATAATCAAAGGTATTTATTGCAGGAAAAGGGATGATGTCAATTTAAGATTGTAACGATGCACGGTCAACGTTTTCAACACGAGGAACATCGTTTATTCAAATAGAGCAACATTTACATTTCTAATATTTAAAACCAGATCTGTTAAGAGAGATCTGTTGCAAGTTTAAATATGCTTGTTCAAACAAGGACCTAGATTTTCTAAGCTCGCTTAGTGCTTAACTTTTTGTAACTACCACACTTTAACGTGGACATACCTTTCCTAGTAATTGTCCTAACAATAGCACATTAAAACGAACCTTATTGCAGAAATCAACATGTTTTTATTAGGTTAATTGATTTATTAACTATCAAGGAAGTCATGATTCATGTTTTGTTATTATTGTTTGAAGATAAAATTTTCCACAACTGAGTAGTGTGTTGATAATTATGATAAATGCCAGGAAATGTTCCTTCAATTCACAAATGCCAAATGGGTAATTTGCATGCTATGAAATGAGAAAATGGAGACAACGCACGCTATTTTAAATGCTATCAGATAATAATTATCAGTCAACCAAAATTTTTCAAGACTTATGAACGAATGTCCAAATAACCTTCTCGGGTTAGAGAAATAAATATGACGGATTAGCGTATTGAGAAAGGATTTTCTTTTCTAGTCAAACATGGTTGACCAAAATCAATATGTATACCCTTTGTAGAAATGTAATGTTGCTTATTCGAGGCGACGTAATACAGTCTTCTCAAAATAGGTTTGGAAAAAAAATATTGGAAGACTCCTTTTTGTAGCATCTGTTTTCATTTCTGTCATTTAATCATTTAATCAATATAATATATTGTAAATGAATGTACATTTCTTTTTATCATTACATGGCTTAACTAAAACATTTTAAGAAGAGGTAACATGTTATCGTGATTTTGTTATTTATATCATATTTCAGCTATCTTCCAAGGTAAAAATACAAAGTGAAAAAATGAATGAATCATGAATTTTCTCTAAAGAGCGACACTACATGCACAATTATTAAACTAACACAACCGTAGATAGGATCTCACTTACGTACACACAATAATATGAGCAGTATAACTAAACTTCAAATATTGGAAAACAGAGGTACTGGCTTAATCTTTATGAAACAATTTTCGTCACACCATCTCATACGATCGCTAAACCTGTTATTTTTTAAACTCAATGAAAGGTCCACAGGGAATCAACTTTTTTCCTTTCTTGTTGTGAAACACGACTGAAGATAACGACTTAATGGAGGCTCGTTATTGTAGTAAGAGAAACTCGATAATTCAACATTTTGTCAGTTCTGCTATGAAATAATTATCACGTTTTACGTTTGTAATTAGGACAGCCATTTATAGAGGCACTTTAATTTTTATAATCAATTTAGTTAACAATACCTGAAACATAGAATCCCAGCAATCAAGTATGATCTAAGTCATAATTTCATATCTTCAAAGTCAACGTCAACCACTTTGGTACACATTTCAGAATTGAGTGAGTGAGTTATTGTTTAACGTGGCTTTAGCAATATTAGCAGCGTGAAAATTTCAAAAACCTTGATGCCACTATGTTTATGTGTACAGAAATCATTTCGGAATAAGGTGTTGGTCACTTTTTCGAAAGTGTTAGGAAATTGATGATCTCTCTTTTTTTACAGATTTTGAAGATAAATATTATATTATGTAATAATTCAAACATATAATTTGATATATTAAGCTATACAGAGTCAATCTTTTTATTTCCCGAATGCACATGTTGATATGAAATAGTATATCAGATAATACCAATAGGGACAAAAACGAAACCTTTCACACATGATTCATAATTGAATGATGCTTTGTACCGGCTAGATATGTTCTGATAATACAGTTATTTTCTTTTTTGCTTATTCATTATATCGAGTTGTGAGCATAAAACAATTATAACAGGGATAATGAAACAAATTTTCGTTATGCTTTAAGAATTATGAAAGGTAGTGACGCTATAAAAAACACTTGTCTTATGAAGATTCTCCTGTAATTAACTTTGAAGTATTTAGGTGCTCTTCACCCAAGTGTTATTTCGAAGTGATTGTGGATGTCACTAAAGAAGGGTTTTATAATGTTAATAAAATGACGTATTGATATTCTTCATATAAAGAAATGTGATGATATGTGCTTTGAGAAAGAATTAATTGCGTAATAATACGGGCATATATTTGCTTAACCTTCTGTAAATGAGGAATCGTAGAGAATGCTCAGAAGTCTACTATTTGCGAAACAGTTGCAATCAGATATAAACTATCACTCATGTCTTGTTGCCTATAGAGTAGCAGTTGTGTTCATATTCATATTTCCTCTTAAGACCTTTTATAAAAATATTTGAAAGTTTTTAATCAGTCATTGACCAGTCATTGACAGGTACAGTCATCGATTTCTTGAAATACGGATCTCTAATATTACAATTCTGAAGAAAGGATGTAACTCTCAAAGTTTCCTGAAAGATACAATTATAGAACTGAAAGGAATATATGAAGTAAAAAAGACATTAAAATTCATTTCCTCTCTTCCTCTTTCAGAAAAATGAAAAACTGACATCTCGTTTGTACTAATTATCATTCGAGGAAAGGTTTTGAATGACTTCACATTTAATATTGACTGAACAATAATAAATGTCAACCGTGAAATTGCTGATACTGAAAGGAAATTAGTTTTGTTTCTTACCTCAACATTATTTAAGATGGGTTTACATAAGGCGATTTCCAAGATTTATTCTAACATACACAAAAACAATGGTTATATATTCCATGTTACCAGACAATTGTTTTGAACAACTCTTGCAAGTTGTAACAAATGTGCCTTTTTTCTGGACAGTAACAAATGCAATTAATTATTATCTCTCACAAAACCTTAACAAATGTCACTTTAATGTGTACTTTCTGTACCCATCGTCTTATCAATTCTGATTTAGGTTGTAATGCTGCTACCATTGTTCATCAGACAAACGAATCATGTTACCCTTGACTACCCTTCGAACTATATGTCATCTTAAAAGGTATGTTTATTTCATGCTTAGCCATAATTAGATTGCTTATACGTACTTTAAGGTCAGGGTTATTTAAAATATCTTTGGTTGCTGAAAACATCTGAAAGGTCATCTTGAAAATTTATAGTTTTTGAAGAATTATTTTGTGGAAACTTGTGCAATGTTTAAGATGATAATTTATCATTTGAACATAAGGAATTTATATTGATTAATTCTAATCACGGTTTCAAAAACAACAATTTCAATCAAATATTGAATTTTGTAGGATCAATGTTTTTTCATAGATAACTAGCTTTATTGAAGTAAGAGTGATATACTATATGAATGTTTTTTTCGAAGTTTATGTTATATGATTGGGTTTGGTATAAACATATGTTATTGATTATGAAAAGGATTGGGAACAGGCCCTCAGACGTTATATGACTTCTCCTTAGGTTTTACAATATAATTCATTTCACTCATCTTAAGACTTGACCAGAGGATTTGGTTTCATTAAATGTCAAATGGAATAATCGAATAACAGCTACTAAGAAATAAATATAGCTGTCATTTCATTTTATGTAAGAAATATGTTTTCCATTGTGTAATAATAATCCTCCATTGATCTACTTATAATTAGAACACCATTAATGAGCTTTGTTTAAATAATCTGGAGAAAAGTGAATATCTGTGCACTAAAATATGTAAAATTGTTTTTTTCCAATTCATCCTAAAGGGGCAGTAGCACGATTTATTGAAAAATTAATTGTTAAATTCTTCATTTATAATTGCTAGTTAATGCTAATGTACATGTATTATTTTGATAGTGTCAAATATCTCAAGATTAAAATTAAATCCATTGGTGGCAATTTATATGTGAACAACTTTAGTTCATGTCGTGCAAGAAAAATATTTTTTATTTATCACTGCTTCATTTATTGTAAATGCATTGTCTTTCAACTGGAACCAAATATTTTCATTTTCCTGACATTAACTTATATTTCCCTTATAAACGTGCTAATACCCCTTTAGAATCTTTACAGTGAAATACGTGACATACTGTATCTCTCCTTACACTCACTTCAGGGATTTAACCTTTATTAAATTGGAACTTTAATTTCGTTTTGAATATGTTTCAAATAACACACAAATACATTTTCTTCTTGATTTCAACTTAATGTAATGATATAAGTTTTGACAGTTGATTAAGATATGACTTTCTGCCCTTTGACAACATGTAAGAGGCTAGACTGGACTATCATTACTTAAGCATCCAATATCGTTGTGAGGCAGATTTTAATATTAAATGAGTTTCAAACATAGAAACCATTAAAACTATGTGTATTCGTTGCAAATAACCCAAGCAGAAAGTTTTACTTGTAAATTTGTTGAATGACTCTGATACAAAGGAGTGATTCTATTTGTTTGTGCCTTTTATCAACTCCCACGTTAATAACATTATTTTTACGTTCTCTTTATATTTCTTTACATATGTTATTTTCTAAGTTGTTGATATGGGAAGAGGACATGGGAGTCTGTTAAAACAAATATAATATTGAATCAAATATATATTAATTTTCTCTTTTTAGCTTTTTTTTCCAAATCCAAACTTTTTCACAAAAATTTTTGAATTACTTGTCAAAATGAAGCAATAATTGCTGATGTGATTTGCCATGTCATAATGAATAAATTTCAACTATAATTTCATATGCGGAAGGAATTTTATATCAAAAGAAAATATTAAACAGCTAGATTTATTCTTGCTCTGATTTGGTGTTTGATAACTTATCAAGTGATGAATCTAAAATATGCCGTTCCGTGGATGAATTTGATTGCCATATATCATTCTGAAAAAACGTGCAATACATTTACCTCGAACATTAGCAATGAAATGATAGATTTGGTAGATAATTTCATTTGTAATACGCCCCAAAGCTTTGCGGCTGTTTCATATTAGCCTTATGATCTTACAGTGATCAAAGCTAATCTGGTATCAGAAATAATTTAAAGATGCTATTTACACTTCATGTGTGGTGCACATAACATATTTGCAACGAACCTTTTTGCAGTCATGCTAATAAAGAAGTAACGTGAACATGATTTATTAACCATTAAGGAAGTTTTATGTCATATTCTGCAATCATTTATTTGAAATTATCCGTTGTGATGATTTAAATTTTGACGATGATAATTATGATTAATGCCAGGATAGCGTTGATATCATTAATCAGTGTAAATTGGGTAATTTAGACGCTATTCAACAAGGACATAGGGGAACACATGCTATGTTAGATGATTTTTTATGATAATTTACAGTCAAGAGAAATATGTAGAAAACAAATGTAAACATTTTGTTAATACCCTTCCAATTAAAGAACGATAAATGGAAAATCAAGGTGTGTTTGTCGTAAGGCTTTCTATAAATACAAGGTTTATATATTGTCAAACTATGTTGACAAAGTAGCTTGTAGGTCAGTTATCTTCATGTAGGTTATGCAAAGGCAAAAACCTGGACAGTGTTCGGTACAAATCATATTACTCAATCAGTGAATCTAAGTTAACTAAGCTTAACATTTAGACATGTTACGTTAGTTGGTATCATAATGCTAATTATCATAAAAATAACATTTATCTGTCACTGTAAGATGTGGCATTCAGAGTAAATATCTTAGCATGCTAATAGATTTATGAAGCTTAACATACACTACAACCATTCCTACTAACTATTTTCTGCAGATAGAACTGACACATATAGCTGCGTACCTTATGTGTGTTCACTTACCGGAGTATTCTAGTAAAAATATCATGTAATGTTGAATGCTACTACAATAGTTAAGATTCCGTTTGCGTTTTAATATTTGTATGTCATGCCTAACAAATAACCGGAACAACATTTGATACAAGAAATGAGGGTAGCAAGGCGGCTACGAAACTATGAAGAATATAAGTTGTTCCTTCGGTTTATCTTTAATCATTAATCATATTTGATAATGATCAAGGACTACAGTTATAAGGAAATGACCATATAATTATTGACGCAAATTGAAAATAATCTGTTAACAACAATGAAAGATTTGTAAATTATTTCGTAATCATTTATATAACGGATGCGTTTCTATGACGATAATGTGAACGTTGGGGCATCAATGTGAGGTGAGGTTATCTATTAGTCATCGGCAATGATTTTGTCGTTTTTACGTTATGAAATAGGGAAGCATGTGTTATTTGACGACACTCAAAACATAATTGACAGTCAAGGCAATTTCTTGCAAAATAATGTACAAGCAGTGGTTACGGAAAAGAACAGTCTATGGAAACTTGACCATTAACATTTACAATAATTTTGCATCATCTTTTAAAACCAAATCATCATAATGTAAAGAAGGTTCTCGAATAGAATCAATACGATATTTAAACTAATAATTGTCACCATAATAATGTGACATTACTTATATCTGACTTTTCGACAGTGACAAGAGAAACCTAAAAAACGTTTGCGTAACTCAATGATAAATGAGTTTGTTCTTTTGTTTGATTGTGCTAACAAGATGATAATTTCATCTTGTGGTCATAATTGTATGTAATGTGATTATAATTAGGTTGATTTCATGATAAGGATTTGTAAAATTGCATTTGCATGGTATCATTGTGACCATTAAAATTGTTCATGGATGAAAACAAAATAATCCATATTTGAAATGGACGGTCGCCTATATAAAATCAAATAATGATCAAGATAAAATTATTGAAAATTCTCAAACCCAGTTTACCATTGCCAAAACTGAGGCCCTTTTTTTCGGTCCAAAATGTATGATAAAACACTATGCCATGAACGACCCCTAGATTTGCATTTAATTTAAAACAAGACACACATTGCTTGTTTCCAATAGTGCCACACTATTTGATTAAAAACATCTGTCTCTTTATATTTCATTAGCTATCTAATCGGATATAAGCAAGCTTTCCTTTGATGTTAGGATGACAGTTATGTAACCGTCCATCATATTATTTACTATGCTCTTGACTACTTTAATAAATGGCTCTTGGAAGTTTTTAGTGAAAGCGGATTTCACTTAATTAGGTTCTTGACAACAGCAATAAAGATCAATAACTTGAGAACATTGAACATAAATGTGTTTCGACCTATAGATCAGCAGGTAATTTCAACTCCCGATAAATCACTAAACACAAGTTGGTTATCAAAATCATGCAAAAGTCATGCATATGTCCTGACCTTTTAAATAAAGTAAGGCATTAACTTTTCAAAAGATGCTATATAGAGCAGAAAACTAATTTCCCGTCAGTATATTGAAATTGCATAATTGTATATGTACATTATTGGTATGCTATGTCAACCTTAAGCTTTAATTATCAAACTATAAAGATTAAGATAATTCTGTTTTGCAATCAAATCATACATGATGTTTTTGTGCAGCTAAGAATGCAAACAAGTTTTTTAAAAATATAAGGGGTAGCAAGGGTATGACAAGACATGACGGTAGTTGAAAGTATTTTATCTTTACCAAAATCGGTAGTTGCTGGTGAGACTCAAGACTCTTCATAATACTGTCATTTTAAGTTCATTAGTACAATGTTGTAATACAATCGTGCCCAACTACAAAGGATTTGTAAGCCATAGACTTCAAACGATCAGAGTCCTGATACCAATAATGAACAAGAGGCTTAAATGAATGGTTGTCACTGACAACTGGGCCCAGTTGTTATGTGATCCTTACTTATGTGTTACTACCGGGAGGTCACCTTTCTTGGAAATTCAACAGAGAAGATATGATGCAAATGATGTCCATGTATACTTGGATGATTGACCCTATGATCACTACTAACAGACACTACCTACCTACCAATTCTCTATTGTTAGTTCTACACATTGATCGGAAGCAGATATTCACGCTCAATGTATCTATCTCGGAACAAATGGCTGCCGACCTGATAGTTTCTTCTCAGAATACGGATAATGTTTTTATTTACGAGAAGTGATTCTCTATTTTAAATTTGACCAAAGTTAATATCCAAAGGCTTAACTTAAAGAAATTCATTTTCAAATAAACGTGCTATTGCCCAAGTAAATAACCTTAATGCAAAGTAAACTATTGTAGAGGTTGACCGATATAACTATGACTTATCTAACTGGATTTGGGTTGAACTTTACCTTGTGAAGTATCTGTTTCTTTCTGTAGATGATAACCAAACATGAAGGAAACATGTGTAAGCTTTACTGAGGTAATCAGTTTCATATGTTTTATTCAGCTTTTCTCTGAAGGCCTATTTCTCATTTATACGACCAATATAAGGCCTTATGTAAAGGAACATTGCAATTTCTGTAAACCATACTTGTGTCGAGAAACAGTGATGGACACTTATATAGATGGAAGAAGTTTAAACCATACTCCTGAATCACTGGCTGGTCTTCACTGATAATTGCGACGTTATCCCTATAGAACCGTATTAAAGGGGTAGTAGCACGTTTTTAGGGGGAATATAAGGTGATGTCAGAAAAATGATAATTAATGGTTCCAATTGAAAGACAATGTATCTAAACTATATGGAGCAGTAATACTTCAAATATATAACATTAAGTTTAGCCATGCGATTCCTTTTTCTTGCATAAAATGAATTAAAGGTGTTCACATAAAATGGCCGCCAATGGATTTTATATGAAACTTCATACTTTGTCCTCTGACTATGGATTATTGGTTTGTGTAATGAGATTTTTGACACTGTCAAAATAATACATTTACCATAAACTTACAATTAACGGTGAAATATTTAAAATATAAAATTATCAAAAAACGTGCTACTGCCCCTTTAAAATTATATAATTTTCAAAAATGTATTTCCTCTTCATGACAGCTTTCAAAACGTAAATGTAACTCCAATTCTTTGCTCAGTGGTTCTGTAATGGCTTGGATAAAAGTACCTTAAGTATATTAAATTGTTAAAATTCATTTGGCTTCATTTAATGTTTCCCCTGATCATGTATCATACTACTGTCGTTGATAGAGCATGTTGAAGTACAAAGTGTCATTCACTCCCATTACCATCCTCCATTTAGACATTTTGAGCTCGGCTTGCACATTATCCTGTCGAAAAAAAAAACACCTTTCACAATTCGTATTCATAAAAGGGCTGTTAAACATTCATTTACCTTCATAGTGAATGCTACTCCGAAAAAACAAATTCTAATATAAATAAAAATTCAAAGGAGTTGAAAAAAACAAAATCTACATAGGGTAACTAATCTGGAAGTGAAATGAATACTGACGTACAGACACACGGACGGACTGACAGTGTGGTGAATACACCCCATGCTATAACATGACGCTGGGATATTAACCATATCATGTTATTTGGTAAGTTTGATTAGGACCAAAAAAGGTACAAATTACTAGTGAAATTCAAGTTGATATTAATTATATTTAAATAAAATCTTAACCTTCGAATTCCCATATATGTCATCCATGATCAACAACATTTGATTGATTGCATGTTTTGCACAATTCGAATATATGAACTCATAGAGGCAATTACTCTTCTTTTTTTGGTATTTTGCCATAACTGATTGTTGCATGACAATTAACTTACAAATGATTTGTAATTGATATCATGCAACTTTACAATGTAATGATAATTGCTCATAATGGTAAATGTGTCTCTTAAATCAACGATGATTAATGTTTTAAACCATAGTTGTTATAATATCATATTTATGATCAATTGCGTTGCAAGTTGACAGGGGAGAATTATTTGCTGTTTTGTTTCAGTTTACTTTTCAGGGAAGAAACCTCTTTCGGTTGGTTGCCCTTAGTAATGAGTTTTACAAAAAAACACATATTTCATTCTTTGCTTATTTGCATTGGTAGCAAGACTCAAGTGCACTGACACATGGAGGTTTGTCTTTGACAAATGCCCTTTTTCAGATTAATGAAGTTATCTAAACAGCATCTCAATTGTCATAATGTCATCATTATGAAGATCAATTTAGAGTAGATAGTGGAATGATATTATTTCATGAAAAGGGGTCATTCTTTGAATAAGGTTTTATAATATTTCATATAAACTTGACAAGGATATTTTCATCACCTACCATGCAACCTACTTCAAATTGACGTCAATTGTTTCGTTTGTAGACATAAGTAACTCTACAACGACGAGGTACTACAAACATCTATGCATTATGGTCGAGGTCAAGATGCATTTTTATCCTAAAACAGAAACGTATGCTTTTCAAAGTCAAAATGATTAGTAAATTTGAAATTGTTTGTTCATCAGGTTTTCGATAAGGCAAGTGAATGCCACTTTTCATGTCTTTACAATGGCCTTTGCAAAAGCTGATTAGGTTTGCAGCATTGTGAAAGATGTTGGGAATCTTTTCTGACAGCAGAATGTATTTAAAGTAATGTTGAAGTATGTTTAAAGTATCTATCACATGACACATTTCACTAAAGAAACTGATATCATTTTATACAGAAAATACAGACAACATTATTGAACATTGGTAAGTACATTATGTGCATTAAATCTAATATTATAACTTAAGTTATCAAAATGTGGAGAACATTCGCTTCTATTGCCTGGATAATACTGGATCAGAAAATCCAATCCTTTATTCAATGGCAGTATAATTGTCTAATCTTATTTTTAAAATTAGCTTTTTTTAAAAACTAATTGTCATCTGATAAGATCGTCAATTTTTCATAATATCATTACATTTTTCGTCAAAACTCTTTTTGTCATCTCTGAGATATTTAGGTTCGTGTTATTTCAGTGCAAATAATTACGTACAACGCTGTACTCGTGCATAAACTTAGGACGATCAAAGGGTCAAGCAACATGCCAATAAACATCATTTCTTTCTCGTTATAATATTGATAAGTATAATGCTTTCTCAACATGCAGCTACTCAAAATTTATGAAAATTTGGTCAACCTGCCACTTGCTGTTTAACGACTAACAAAACTCTCTTCGCATATACCTTTGTTTTCATATACCTTTGTTTTCACTGAATTATGGAAAAAAAAGTTTGGAAGTTCATACCTTTTCCTATGTTACCAATGCTATCAAGTTGTCCATATCAAACTGTATACTGTATCCTTGTCCTTAAGGCTACTGTAGAAAGGAGGGGGTATTGTTATCTTTATGAGTCCAAATACTGGTTATTTTAAATTCGTATGGTATCCTTATACTATGAATGCATTGGGAAAGTTTTGTAAATCATTTGACCTATAATGTATATCTTGAGCATACTGATAATCTTCAACAATAAGCTTATAGTTTGTGTTATGCTCTTGTTAAAACCATGCATCCTAATTACCATATGTACTGTGAATAGTAAGGTTGTCAATGACATTTTAATAAGTAAGATTTTACGGTAAAATGATAAAAATACCGGAGGATTTGTGTTTTTCGTCCACAATGAATAATTAACACGAAACAGGAAAGTACATCACATTCTTGTACACATGACATAATCTTGTTTAATAGTTTCGAGACCTTTGTTAGCAAATGAAACTTTCTAAAATGAATCAAAACCGTATGAACTTATTATTTCATGTAGGCATAATTAATGGAAAAAAGGGTAAACCTTATATGGTATGGTGTAGATGAAATATAATGATATTGTTGTTGATCAAAGATAATATTTGGTTTTGTCTCACTATTGATTTTGACATTTAAACACTCCCATCTGTAACATTAAGATGTTACCTACCCGTTAACAAGCTTAGATCAATGACACAGAATTGTGAATTCCTTCTCTGCTTGTTGGAAAACCATTAATTCACAAATCTTATTCCTAAATGGGTATATTAACACTTAAGGCAGCTTGAATCTCAAATGAATAATCGTGCACGTGTATTATGTTTGTAAGATTATCCAAAATTTGTCACAACACCAAAACATCTGCATACTTGTTAGATATATGTTTTCTACTAACACGGACATAACGCATAATCAAACTTTTGTAACAACCCTCGGGCCATTTTAATGGACATAAAATCAACTCGTAAATCATATGCCTCATAGGTTCAATGAATACAGAAAGAAGAAAGGAGAGTAAGGTTTATAATTAACATAAAAACTTGGAGGAAAACTTCAAGGTCACCTTGAACCAGTCTTTAATCTTTAGCATTACTTTTGGTGATGTGTATCGTCATTGCTACCCTACCATTTTACTCAGACACCTTTTTTAATTGCTAGTTTCGCTTTGTCTTTTCAGTTGGTGAATAATTTTGTCACATCAATGATGAGAAGTAATTCTCATCCAAATAATAACATTTAAACCCCTTTTGATCCAAATGCTAATCCTCAAATCCCCCATAAGGCATCAGTTCGGTTTATGCTTTTTGCACTTAATGTTGCATTTGCAAAGAGGAAATTGAACGGCTTAGAGTGACAAGGTTAAGAGTTGCTCAAGAGATTAAAGTTGTGACTGTAAGTGTCTTGAGACCTGTAACGATTTAACGATAGTTTTGCTTTGGGCTTTTATCTGCTAATGCACGCAACGCTCTGATTTTTCTCTTTCTTCTTCTGTATTAATTTATTGTTTCCCTTTTTAAATTATTCTGTCCATAAAAGTAGTCAACAATTCTAATAATTGCAACTGCTGCTTTTAGAAATGTACTATATTTGAAGTTTTGTTTATCATGAAGTCCACCGGAACCTCTGTTACTTCTGTGAACAACATGAGCAAGTTAGTGTCTCAACTTTGAAATGTTTCAATGGAGGCACTTAAAAGTTAGTCTTCAGAACAACATGTCCACTATCCTTAGTTAACCTTTAGAAATCTGCAGGCAGCAGACCGAGCTTTAATTTCTAATTGAAATCTGAACTTTGGACATACAAATGACAAACCTGTGTGACGAAGTGCAAAAGTCATAAGGAAAAGATTTTATGTTGTCAAGAAGTGAAGAATATAACATATTGAGAAAACATATCAAAGAGAAAACCAGGTTTACGTTTTTCTTACTACTCGGTGACACTGGTGTCAAAACATAATATTCTGGTTATTATTTTCATAACGTCAACCTGTTGAACTTTAAACTTTGAGTAGTGATACTGTGTTATTTAATGCTACACTCAGTGAGAAAATGATCTTCCTACAGTGGACTGCTAGATATCGTTATCAACCGAAATAAATCTCAGAAATAGATTGTATTTTAACAGATTTATCATTATTTTGCAAAACAATTCGGGGTGATTTGATTATTAGACAGAGTAAGTTACTATATTCAATGTGCAGACATTCAGTGTGAGGATATATTTATCATAATAGGTTATAATGTCACAGTAAGAAAGACAAGTAACAAACGATATAAGGCAAACCATTTAATGTAAAAATTATGTTGGAAATTGTTTACAATTCATTACACATTCATGAAATGTCTTGAAAATTTGAAAATGTGGCAACAAGGAATTACAGTATGACATAACAAGAAAAACACATATACTTTCTTAAGAATTTACTTGTATCTGAAAAACAAACACCCCATTGAAAGATAACATACAATGTACACTTGTAAAGAGAGGAAATAGTGATGAGCACAATACGGTTATGGTTACAATGATAAGACCGTATTATATTCAAAGCAAGGATTGTGTATAGATCCTCCAAACCTTCATATCGATGTCCATCAATCTTTAGTTAACAGGAAACCTGTTATCTTGATAAACACAAAATCAACATAGACTCGGTAATTGGTTTATCGACAACATGAGACACACTACTGAAAAAATAATAGATGGGAACGTCACAGCTTTATTTGACTGAAATGACGTGATAAAGCACACTCATTGTCTCTTCGGGTTTTCCAGTAAAGATAACTAACCATATTGAGGTTTAGCTTAGTTTGTTTGATACCTTGAGAATATTCTGTCAATAGCAGATTTAGATGTGAATAATTCTCCTTTACGTTGACAGATGTGCTATATCATCGATGATTTGCATGATTCCGAGGAACAAAAATTATATATATCGGACATTTGATGCAGTAGTCTCAATTATTATTGACGATTTCATAATACCCCAAAGAAAGCTTATTTTATAATGTTTATTTTTTTATGTTTTTTTATATTTTTTCCAAAACGTGACATGTTAATGAATGTAAAACGGTTTTACAATATTAAGTTAAATTTTAATGAACTTGGAATTATATTGTGACAGTACAGCCTATTGGCTCATTTTTAATAGATTGTTTGACACTCTAGATTGTGTTGCACATTTAGTAAACAGTGCACTTTGGATTTTTCATAGAAGTCAATAAGAATAGGTAAACATGTTAGTTTCATATGATTACATGATAATATATCTTTTATTGTTTTGTGTTTTTAGAATGAATTTAAGTAATCGTAGTTTTTATATTTTTATATTAGTTTTTCAATATTAACCAAGTATAACTTTGTGTTTGTTTCGTTTTGTTCCAGATCAGACAATAAGGTTTTAGTTGTATGGAATTTAACCATTTTATCAAAATGAATAACTTCTTAACAAGAAACGATGTGCTACAGATAATTGTTTATTTCCAGATCCACTGGTAAAACTTTCCTACTTTGAATTATATCAAGTCATCAAATGCCTATCTTCAAACGTAAAATGCAAATGAAATATACAATAATTCAGGAACATTGCATTGCATATATTCGAAAATATCTCCCTGGTTAAAGCACAAATATTGTGATCTCTCTTCATCTTAATTGGAAATGCTCTCAGAATAGCTCAGTTAAAATGTGTTTAAATGAGTTTTGATGCAAGCTTTATAATTTATAATGTCATATATGTATCGCGTTGAGCTTTAAATCCAGATGCCCAGCGTTGATATAGCAGGGTCTCAACAACCTTGTCTGCAACCCCAAAACACTTAACCTATTTAACAAAAACTATAAGTCATTACTCGCGTTGTATTACATTATACAAATAGTTTATCAACTAAACTGAGATATGAACCTTCATTCAGATTGTTAGAATAGTAAACGCTGGTCTGATTTAATTCTTTTTAAAGTAAAGTCACGATACGAATCCCATACGTTCCAAATTTGTAAAGAACTTTCGCTGACCAAGATATTAAATGAAGGATGCAAAATGCAGTTTTTCAGGACTACTTTCAAACAAAATATATAATGATATATTCGAATTTAATTGACAATAAAAAGACAGTAACAGTATTCAACCATCTGCTTCTCCTTCAAAGGATTTAAAAAATAAGAAAGATTGGAAGGAACATAGTTCGTTTCCGTGGCAGTTTGGCATGTAAAACATTATTGCAATAACAAATAAAATCACATGAATAAATCAAATAATTACTTTCCATTTTTTACCCGTTCATGTAAAAATTAGTCAATCAAACGGTAAGGTCATTAACAAACTTCGCTATAACAGGTTTCAATTCTTCTCAAATGATCAAACTGACTAAGTTAAACCACAATATTAGGAAGTATCTTAACAGACAGAAAAGCTAGGTTCTTCATTAAGTAATTGAAGTCAAATAAAGCTGTGGCTTTCCCATCTGTTATTCTTTCATTAGCTTCTCTCGTATAGTCGATATCCCCATTACAGAGTCTATGTTGATCTTGTGTCTATGAAGGTAACATTGATAACAAAGATTGATAGAACTTTACATTGAAATGAAGGTTTGAGGGCTCTATACACAATCGATATCCTTGCTGTGAATATAATACGTTCTGGTCATTGTAACTATTACCTTGTATCAATGTGGTTTATAACTTATGATGATAATTATCATTTAAGAAATGTGTTCACATTGAATAACAATGGTAATATAACTGACTCTGTCTTTAAACGTATTCCACTTCAACCCGAATCGTTTGGCAAAAGAATGATAATAAATAATATAATAATAAATTTATCTCAAAAGTTCTTTTTTACAGTAGATAACAGCGGTAGTTGAGTCTTTTTTTCACTGAGGTTGACGTCATGAAAGCAATAACCGGATATAATACATTTCTTTTGACAACCAGGTTCACCAAGGGGTCTTCCAAGCAGTCACTCAACGTGTCTGACACATCATCTAATTAAGATAATAACTGGCCATTCAATATAAATAACTTTAATATCATCAAGTGAGGAAGACAATTATTATATTCACAATGTATATGTTGTTCCATATATATAACCAAGCAAAGCAAGAACACAATAACTATGATCTTTACACTCTTTTTCATATGATGCTGCCGGATATCATAAATGTATAAGTGTTATGTTAAAATCACATGTCAATTATGAAATCTGTTTGTACTGGTATTAGCAAAATTCTTGATATGAAAATTAAAACTTTAAAGACTATGCAAAGAGTAACAGTATTATATCAAAACAATATAAGAGTGTGATGTTATCATCATATCTAAATTATCGGCTTATTCATCCGGTATTGGATAATTTATGTGTATAGATATTTAGATATTTAGGTACTGACTAACCACTTAGGACATTGTATTAAATTTATTCCTAAATAACACCTTTTTATTACATTTTGCATTCGTTGTTATCAATTACGTAATGTACTTTTCAAATAACCTGATCAGAATGTTTTGTGTGTACAGCAAAGGACCATTAGTATTAAAGGGGCTCTGCAACCCGAATTTTTAACTTTCAGAGTTTTATTAGCAGGGCTCCGAAAGAGGCGTTTATGCTCGGTAGGGACACAATAGTTTGGTTACGAACCGCTTACAGCTGACAACCAGTACCACGTTTGTGTCACGTGACTCCCCTTATCCGTCTGGAGGCTCCCATTAACGATGGTCAATTAGGTTTCACAAGCTAGGTTGTTGGTTCCCTTTAACTTCGTTCTGAGAAACTCATCATTGAAACAGATTACATTTGACCTTTCCCTTTGAGTGTTTACTCTGACAGCCATCTAACATTGATTGAGGACAAAATTAAGTCACAGATTTGTTCCCTTGGTCGCTTCCATATATGATCATTAGTTTCAGAGATTTAATGTACATTTGAATGAATAGAATCGTGTCATAGTATTTGAAAACAAAAATGCACATTTTGACTGCTTTTTGTTTTGTTGGTGTTTCAATTGAGGGAAACTTGCAAAAAGGTTATAATCAGGTGACCTGAAAAAAAGCCTAAGGATCACGTGCCTAAAGAGTTTTGTAACGGGCAAAATAGAATGTTGGTCACCTAAAAACTAGGAAACAGTATAGTACAAATATCGTACACCTCCTTTGATAAGAACAAAACAACCCTTGTTACAAGAGTGGCCATTCTTCTTTCATCTCTATCGGAACCTAGGCGCGGCTATATATAGAGATAGGTTTTGATCATTTCTTACAACCCTGAAATGAGCTTGGACAGGATAAATAAATTAATTGATAAGAGATATTTTAGTTTTTACCGTTTTTCGTTCTTTAAACAGAATGATCACAAAATTGGGTAAATATTAAAAATTAATATTATGGGACGGCACCCTAGAATGTTTGCTAAAAGTAAAGAGCATTGAAAATGCATCAGGTGCGAGAAATGATGATATATCATCTCAAATATGACAATCCTTTTCTGTCTAGTATTATTCCTTGTCAGTTGACTCGAAATGCTACTTTATAAGATGCTTTTTGTATTCCTTTTTAACAGAATAGAAACAATTACAGTCTTGAATTAAAATTAAAACCTAGCTTTTCATTCAACAAAACAATGATTAAACCAAACTTAAGCTATACTTGGTGCTCTTCTAACACCGTCCAATTAGAGTGGGAGAGGGCGTGGTTAACGATTGCGAAGACAAAGTACCTTTAACATGAATTTTTTTTTATGGTTTTGAACCCTTAACAGTTGCTTTATTCAAGAATAAAATATCATTTACAGAATATTTCAAATGTCTGCAAAATGAATCTTCATGTAAGGTTATTGAGAAAATAATAAAACAGCTAAGGTAGTTTTAATATCTTTGATTTTTATCAAACCATATTTCAGGAATCATATTATATCTACAAAACTCAAAGATACTGAATATTTGTTTCTTTGGGAAGCACTGTGTTCTGATGAAGCTGAGTGTTATTGATGATAGTATTGTTTCATAAAAATGTTCCTAATTACCAAAACAAAACTGCCATATCAGATTGGACGTAGGTTTCGGAGCAGTAGAATCCTACTTAATGAGTTTAAGAGTTTACAATAACATGAAGATAATTGATGATTGATGTCATGAAATATGATTAATGTAGGCACAAAATAGTTTTGGAGGTATAGTTGCAGTAAAGCCGTTTAGTTGCAACATTCCAATTTCGTATCAAGACACCAAATGTTAATGCCTCTCTGAACATAATTATGTCTCACAATCCTAAATTTGTCATTTACTGAGTTTTCAAACAAAAATGTAAGTGATATCACGTATCATTATGTTTGTAATCGTTGCAAATGAACAATCAAATGGTAAACATATATATTTGTCTAGATTAAACATATGAAAAACATGTACACTCATGTAATTGCTTCAGTAAACCTGTCTTTATTTCATCACATTCAATACGTAATATTAATACAGTACAGTGTATTACTGTTTGTGTAGTCACAAAAGGTCATAAGGAATAACAACTAAAGTTATTGACTTGGATTATGTGTCATAACCTAAATAAAATATAACATCACAGATAAAAATACAACGCATACAACGCATAAAGTTACAAATAAATAGCAAATATATATTTAACAGACTGGCTCTCTATGGCGTGGGAACTTCTTTTCATTTCAAATATATTTTTTCGAGTTACGCAAGCATTAACATTGATAGGTATAGATAGGACAAGACAGACACAGATAATGGATTTAAAGTAACTAATGAAAATTAATCACCACTTAAAGGAAACATTTACATCTCTTGCTTCTTTATTGACATGTTCATTTCCAGATAACTGCCATTAGTCTGATGTGCTGACAGGAAAACTTTAAATGCATACAAAAACATGTAATTATTAAAATTGTTGAATTTGTGCAGCACAAGCTGTGATAAAAAAATTATCTTTGTCAGATTGTGTAAATTTTAATTGGCACTGAATTATTCGATATTTTTGTATCATATACAGTAGTGTGCATAAGTAAGTGGTCGAAAAACGCGTAACTCACGCGTTGCTCACGCGTTAGTTACGAGTGAGCAACGCGTGAGCAACGGCTAGCCACGCGTCAGCCACCCGTTGCTCACGCGTGGCTGACGGGTGGCCAACGCGTGTCATACATGGCTGGATAATCGAGGTTTCAAAAGTGCCAAAAGCGTTCATAAAATCATGTTTACCGATCTTTTACTTTATGTCATTTGACAACAGTTGAAAATGAATTTGAAACTTATATTTTTCTTTATGAATTATACTTATTCAGGATTACATATTTCACATTGTTGCAACTTAATACCGATTCTATTCATATTCTCAAGACAATCTAAAATTAAAAGGCTAGCATAAATTTGTTTGAAGTTAAGAATAACATGATTAAATGAATTTAATTCAAACCCAACACTTTAATCTCTTTCATTGGCCAACTATGTGTTCATTGATGAGTCGCCGCAATATAACTTGCATGAGTAGATATACAAAAGAGTGTTTGCAACAAATATCTGCTTCTTAAGCATTAGAGGTTTTACTTTCTGGTCTATTTGACAGTCATTTATATAACTATTGATGAAATGTAAAATCCATTATATTTGATGATGTTGTTATGAAATGACAAAATTTCTTTTGATTTACAAGTCAGATTGTTTATGAAAACAACCTCATATTTTCTTTCAGTGGTATATAAAAACAAAACCTCTGTGTTAGAGCAAGTTAGTTTTAATGAAATCACATAACTGCAGCAATTTCATTCATTCATCTTTTATGCATAACATTTGTTATGCATGACATGTACGTTAAAGGCACACTCTTTGAATTGTTTGGGGTCACATACACCAAAACATTATCAATAGTGTTACTCTATCGGGAGGTATCCACTAATGTATGAAATAATAATTTAGAGCTAAAGTATAGTAACAGTAAGAAGGTTCAAAGTTGTGACTTTGATCGAAAACCGGACAATGGTGCGCTTCAATCAGACAAACGTTATTTAGGTGACTTATCTAAAGCAGTCAGAATGACAGATATGAGTTTAAAATGTTGCTAGCCTAAAGTAATATTATCCGTGTCAATTTCACGTGTGTTACAAGAGTTTAATGACAACGAGATCATCATATATTCAGCATTTAAGTATGAGTAGGTGAGTTGTTTTGAATTCCTATAATTATTTATGCAATCATTTTCTTTTCAAATCAAGACAACATTTGCTGAAAATTATAAGGCTTTGTAAAGAGCCAATGTTTTTAAGATTAAGAATATAACATTATTGACACTTTGAGTTGAAGAGGAAACTTATGGTCAATCATTTTATTTCCTACGTTTCAAGTGACCAAGTGAGAAGGTTATTGAGTAGTGCATAATATGCACCATGTTTTCTTGTTCAACGTTTTAACCCTGGAGAAGAAACATAAAGTTCTTATTGCTTTAGAGTTTCATGGAGATAAAAAAAGTTATTCCTTTTTGCTATATAAAGAGGTAATATGTGCCGAGATTTATATGCGTTGCTTGAAAGCACCTCTTATTCAACAAAAGTCACATATATGCGTTGCGTCTATTTGTATTGCAATAAAGTCATTTGTAGACATAATTTGGCAACTATCAACAAGAATGTATATACTCTATGCAAGATATGTCATTTAGTGTTCATAACTGACAGTAATTAAAGTGCTTTGATAGAAATGAATGGTCGAATTTTAAGTATGATAGTCCGTTTGGAGAATAAACAAATCTTTAGATAATGGGTTGTTAGAAGTTTACACATGTATATTATAACATACACCTCGCTCATATTTAACAAGGTACTCATGTCACTTAACAGTAATGTCCTTGTAGTTTGGTGTAATTATCTCATCATCATTAAATGCATTCTGTGTCTTTTGACCAATCATAAGCCGAATCTAGATTTTACATTTTGGTTCTCCACGTAAACAAACATTCAATCAGACTCTAGAAATCACCATCAAATAGACTGGCCTTGAAATAACACTCTCTCGGGATGCACATGTACATACGCATTCGATTGAAGCATAGCAATTGTAGAACAGACGCGTGCATTTGCTTCCATTGGACAATATTCTTCATGTACAGAACAGAATTATATTCTCGTGAATCTTACAAAATGATAGAGAGAACATACAACATGAAGCCACATCCTTCATCGTCACCTATTGAAACACCGGCTATTCCAAGCCCCTCGCTTGCGTTTTTAATCATATTTGCATTTTTTGCACAATATCTCTGCATGTGTTCTTCATGTTATGTGAAGTTTAAATGCTAATAAAACTTTTGCACTCTAAAACTATTATTCAAAGTAGAGATTACGTAAGTACGTAAAACATTATAATAATGGTTAATGTTAAAGTTGCGTATGTAATAATGTTTACATAAATGACATATTCACTGTTTAGTTTTAAATAGGGTTGATTTACTTGTTAAAACAATGTTTGTATGTTCAGTCCCATAACTGGTCAAAGAGAATTACATTTGGTTTTCATGTTTTGTTTAATGCTTCATACCGTTTGGGAACTTACAGTGATAATACAAAATACATATTTTACATCATAATCAGAATTAATACAGATATAGATTTAACTACAATAAGTCAATCTGATTAAGTTGTGAAGTTACGGGACTTGCTCATCAGAAATGTAGACCACGCCCATCACGTGTACACATATTTAAGATCTATTTACTAGTGAATGTTTATTCAGACGTCAGTATACTATAGATGAACAAGTCACCTTCAATTAACAACATCAATGGTGCAAATTTACTCGATGATGTCTCTGTGCTCTGTTTAATATCCTTATTCACACCTGTCTGTTTCCCGACTGATCTCCAAGAAACAATAAAACAATCAGAACTTATGGCATAGACTAGACAGCTTCCTTTCATCCAATCTCGGGAGATGAGGGGTACTGTGAGCTAATTAGCGTCGCGACAGCGGGCAGTATTTTGACAAGGCGTTGAGCCGCGAAGCATGTCGAAGGGGTAATGAGTTGGCTACGTATGTGCACCATGCTAATAAGTTCAGAAGTCGCCTCTTGATTACTGTATGATCAATTGTATCATAGGCCGGTGGCCTAGATACACCTGAATAAAGTTAATGAGACTGAGATTGTACCAAAAATTGCTTTTTTAAGTTCGACCGTTTCTTGACATACCCTGATTAAATGTGTCCGCAAATTCATGATAAACGTAAATGATAACTTATACTGCCTTTATCCTACATTGATCCTGAGACATTTCGTCGATAAGACAACTGACACTGGATAGGGTGGGTATTACAACATGTGAAAAAAAATCAACGTTTATTGTTTATTTCATTCTTTAAAGAGCGACCTCACAATGCACTTAAGATAACCATAATAATTTTTACCTATAGTTATTAATCATAATACGACGTAAATTAATTTTAAAGTTGCTTTGACTTTTTCAACGTAACAACAACCATACCACCTTGCATATCAACGTCCAAGTTTATTGGGCGTTTATAAACTAGTGTCCAAAAGAAACGATACCAAGTTTTCAACGTCCTCCCAAACAAAATTCTATTACCTGACAGAGTCGAATTTAAGCGTGCCTAACAGGCATATGTCTTGTAAAGAAGTATGCACATTTTCATTCTTCAGAAAAGGTACTTTTGATTGTGTGTCTCTTCAAACGCACATGGGGTGCACAAATCGAAATTTCAAGTTGTTTTATGCACCGAACTTTTGTCATTTCACACATTTTCACATTTGACTTTAGGTAAGAATACAATCTTGTTGATACAAGGTTGACATAAATTCGTTGACGCGCCACTGCTCTAGAACGTTTTAAAACAAGCAAAAGTGTCCAATTTCTCTCTGCTATCTCGCCTAGTTAAGGAGATGTCGAATCGATGTTTATTTTAAATGGGTGGTTCTCGCAAACATGAAAAGATAATGTTTTGAAATTTTGCATAGAAGTGAGTTGACTACTGAAGAAATGATAAAACTATGTTTTAGTCGTATCAATCTGCAGTGGGTTGAGTTATCTTGCCATTTGTATGGTAAGGTTTTTTTTGGACATTAGTTAATTATTATTGTTACTAGGAAACCCTTTAAAAGGAAATGATCAATTCAGTTATAGGTTATACTTTAAAACTTCCATGTACCACGGTAAGTGGTTGTAATGAAATAAAGTAGATTGATTGATTGGATAACTGTCTTGCTATCTTCTTCCCCGATGTCATGTATACTGTTATGAAAATCCAATAGTTAAAGTAATCACTATAAACTTTGTAAGCAAACAATCAGCACAAATACATTGTGCTAGTGCAAAGGATTAAAAAGCTGTTGATGAGGTATGAAGGATTTTGTAGAGAAAAAAATTGTTTTCGAAATTTTGACCCCTTGTCACTTCAATGCCCTACTTAATTTGATACGGTTATCTGTTAGGTATTACATTCCTACCAGTATATGTTAACGCAACCTGCATATTTACTTATTTGCAACAATATCCGTTTCGTTTTTGCACTGCTAGGAGGCATCAAAGACTTTTAAAATTACAAGCCAGTCAATAGTATATTTCCGTGTCATTTATGCACATACTTATATCTATATTCAGAACTGTATAAACAATATAAATCACGTGAAATGTACACAATTAATCGCCAAGCGATTTATGAGAGATACAGGATACTTGCACTACAATACGAAGGTAAGTGGACAAAAGTAAGGAACGCAGCTGTATATATATCATATTTATATTCTTCTTCTTCTTCTTCTTCTTCTTCTTCTTCTATAATCATATACAAATCATGTCTTGAAGTAGGCTTAATGAGCGTCTACAATGTCGCATTCCCTACAAAAATCCAATCTTCCTAATCTATCTAGACAATTTCTGAATGCATCTTAAAGAAGTCAATCCAATCGGTTACGGATGTACATTCAGACTACACACCACATCTCTGTATGAGCGTAACCTTAAGTTAGACCTTTGATGTTTGGAGACAAAGGCGGCGGCTTTGATCAACTCGCCGCCACACTCGGGTGGATAATTGTCACTGAGCGGCCATGCAACCAATATACTCCCTTGTTCACTAATTTGGTAAAATAATGATGTAAGTAAGTATAATAGATAGATGCACAGACAAATCTTTATTCAAGTCTCGACTAAGCACGTTACATCACGTGACGTCACTCTCAAACTATACTTTGTTGAAGAATAAAGGGTTGGCGGCGCCTTTAATATTTACGGAAACAATATTAGTAATATAAATAATTGTGATCGTTTGTACCTGAATAACATACGAATTGATGTACACCTTCCTCTCCGCCAAAAAATGCAACATCACATATGATTATCGGTACACGTTCATTTGTATATTTGTTTCCACACTTGTTGATTCAATAGATACCAGTAACTGAGATCTAAGTCTTACCGTGATCTGGATTTATTGGGACGTTGATTGCTTAAAATGAAGACAGTTATATGCCATTAATAGGGTTCTTATCGATGATTATGTAAGATATTTTACGTATATATACGTTAAGTTGCTCGGAGAAAGGGTCAATAAAACGCAATAGTTATCAGAGTTTTTTTTTACCTATCGGCATTAATAATCCAATGAAAACACAACACGACGTATTCAGGGTCATATGGTTATTTGAGCGTTATTTATTTGCTCTAAAAAAGCGATAATTGCGCAAAACATAATTTGCATGGATGCACTCATGTATGCATGTAGTTTGCCTAAAAAAAACTTCACTATTTAGATTAACCTCATCCGATAGCCAGAAAAAAAGAAAAGTGTATATGTGAACAATCTTAACGATTGACCGAAGATGACATCCAGATACACGCATACTGTTTAATCATTGAATCAATCTTCATTTCGTAATAAACACTCAGCATCATCCGTGAAATATTACACATTACATTCTTGACGTAACGATGCAACGTGTACATTTGACAGTTCAGGTTTTGAAAGTATTACAAATGAATGAAATATTCTCAGTTTCAACTTATATGGAAAAATTACATATAGAGAATATGTTATCATAGAATATTTTATCATATAACAGACATTCATTTGGTTTATATTGGTGTGAAGGTTAGATCTGTATTTAATCATTGGAATTTTGATATTATTTGTAGAAATGTATGAAATCCCATGGGGAATGAAGGAAGGTGTGCCTTTGGGTAGTTTCAGAACTAATTTCATAAAAATCTTTGAATATTTTCTAACAAATTAATCAATATTAGCAACACCCAACACCTCATGTCTATCGATGGGAATGATATACTGTAGGAGTGTGGACATTTCCGGCACACGTTTGTCTTTGCCTGAATGAATGAATGAATGAATGAATGAATGAATGAATGAGGTCACATTTATCGCCATTATAGATATTCCGTGGTGTTTGTCAACTTGTTTATGACTCAACGACAGCCCTTATTTGTTCTAACATACACGTAACGAATACACACATAGACAAGTAGCTTACTCCATCAGCAGTGTTTCTGTCACTCAATGATTCAACTGATAATCACTCAAGCGTGGCGTTTGGATATTTCATCGGATTAGGCCGTAATCTGAACAATCAACATAATCTTGTGATCAGTTAATCAGCTACCTCATTAGTGTATTCTTAGCAATTAACAGACAGTCCGGTTGCCGTGCGATGATATCTTTATTGCGTTTGAATCCCCGGTCTCTTCGTTTTAACTGTATGAGATGATTTAGTTACAGTAGCAAAAATACAGAACCTTGAAATATAAGACTTATATTTAATATCTAAACGCATAGTTAGTGGTTAAATGGACATGTCACAGTTTCCAAGCAGAATAGCCAGTTTTCGATTTATGACATTTACTTGTCGATTACTTTATGAATGAAATATATCGAATTCAATTTTGCCTTGTATTTTACATTAGTTGTTAACGATTGCAGTATGTACATGTCTTTTGAAGTTGTGCTTTGGTTTCGATTTCACATATTTCAATAATAACTGATTTGTTTAAAACACACATGGTTTACATGAATAGCTATTATATATAATATTTTAACAACGTTTTCCGAGATGAAATACATGAAATTGTAAGTTATTGAACAAATAAAAGCCTTTAACGAACTATGGTAAACATAAAACACTGATCTAAGATATGATAATTATAATGTAGAGGGAGAATGCATATAATTAAAATGTTAACAACGTCCTACGTGTCGTGTTATTTGGAAAAGGGACAAAACGTATTTGGTAGGTTAGCTAAGCATGAACAATGGTTTCTAAATGATCAGAAGATTACCGTAGTAAACAGTTATAAATACCTAGGTATATTATTGTCTTCAACTCATAAAATGGGATGCTGTATTACTGATTTAGCCGCGAGAGGCAAACGTGCACTAATGGAGGTTATTGTTAATTTAAGCAAAGTCGGAATGGTAAATTGTAATGTTTTCTTTAGATTTTTGACACTCAAATACAACCAATATTATTGTATGGTGCAGAGATATGGGGTATGCACACATTTGAGCTAGAGAGAATTCATTTAATAGCATGTAAACGATTTTTAAATGTGAGTCCTCAAACCCCAAACGCCATAGTATATGGAGAATGTGGTCGATATCCTCTTTATATATATGCAATGTGTAAAATATTAAGATACTGGCTAAGAGTAATGAAAATGCATGAAAACCGAATCCCACTTAAAGTATACTAAATGCAATTATAGTATTCAAACTGTGGTTATACTACTTTTGCATCATATGTTCGTAATATTCTGTCATCACACGGCTTTGGTTATGTATGACTGTATCAATCTGTGGGAGATGTAACCTCTTTTATTCAAGCTTTTAAAAATGTTGCTATTAATATGTTCTTCCAATCTTGGACCTGTACTCTATCAAATAGTTCCAGATATTGCACATATCGTGAATACAAAAGTATTTTAGCTCCAGAAAAGTATTTAATTTGCAAAACTGATCGGAGATCAAGAAAATATTTGTTAAGTTTAGATGTGGATTATTAAGACTATAGTACAATGAAGGGAGATGGCTAAAAATAGATAAAAAACAACGTTTATGTCCATTTTGAAATTCAGGAATTGAAGACGAATATCAATTCTTGTTTGTATGCCATTTGTATACCGATTTACGGGTTAATTATTTACCAATTGTTTTTCACTATAATCCAAACATGTTCAAATTTAGATCCATAATGACAACGGACAATGAATTTGTTTTGCAAGGAATAAGTAATTTTTTATGGCATGTATATTAATTGAGAGAGAGAAAAATAAGTCTCAATAAGTCTACACCTATTCCTTAAAATATATGATACTTGTACAGCTTACAATTTATGGCACACCATTTGTGTAAATAATATTGTAGAAATAATGCATCAAATTATCATGAATGTACTGCACTGTATATGGGCCTGAAAAGACTTGACTTGACTATTTAGGGATTTACTATCTTGATTTAATCTTCAAAGATCACAAATTGCACTTCCGAAATTCCGATGCGGAGTGACCCCATGGGCCAATGAGAGTGAAGACGGGAAGATATGAGAACCTGCTATGTAAGGAAAGATATTGTGTTAACTGTAAGTGTTAGACGAAATCCATGTTCTATCTTATGGTCCCATTTACACAACCTTAACTAATCGCTTTTAAAGATATGTCAAAGCTTTCTGCCAAATTTAAAAGAATCTATCTTCTAAAGATAAGTCTTCTTATATTTTAGTACATATGATCCATTTTTTCGACGCCGCTAATGGCTAAAATATGGCGTGAAACAGTAACTCACCCACTCACTCTAGATGTTAGCGCCTCCACACCTGCCATGATATTCTTACAATACGATGTGATATTTTTTGTGGTTAACTTTTGCTATCGTACTAGGTTTCAGTGATATATGTTTTGCTGACTTTATATTCTGTGAATACACTTTTAGCATATAGTATGTACATTTTAAAAGTAATAGTCTCTCATAAGTCGCTGAGCGACTGGTCGTAGTTTTACCTAATCTGTATTTATTTCATATATTTACATTTGTATCTACGAGTGAGACATGAATACAATCTTCTGTTTGCTGTGTGTCTACACATGACTTATTTCACTAACGACGAGAGATGCACATATAACATGCACATATGCGAAAAATATAGGTAAACATCCTCACGAGAGCTGCATATAAGCGTAAGTCAATTTGCAGCTTCATACAGTTAGCCTCTCGCATGTTCGTCATTTGAAAAAAACTGAAAACGGATTGCTAGCAATTCACACAGAAATTAGCCCATGTAGGAACATACCCCTCGCTCTTATTAGCAATACTCATGTCTCTTAAAAGTAATATACTGTTAATTGGATGCAGTGATGTATTTCGATGTTAACTATCGTATTAACTCCAAATGAATTCAGTCTCTTTTGACACCACATCATTAAAAGCAGAATCTAGAATTAACTTAGGTATACAAATACAAATAAACATTCAATCCGACGCTATAAATGTCATCAATAAGCAATTGACCATGAAATACCATTCTCGCCATTATTCTCATATTCTTACCAATTGAAGCGTAGCATTTGTAGAACACACATGAAGCCGCGCCCCCTGTTTGTATTTTGTGTAGTTTGTGTTCGTAGCCGTGCTGGTATAAGTGCATGGGTGTATTTATGTAAGTAAGTATGTACATCATAACCACAATAAACAAATCCAGAATTGACAAAGGGAGAAGACATCATATCAATTGAATTTCAATAAATAAATCTACACCAGTAGTAATTGATATTTGATGTATGTAAAATTGAAAACGCATGTATTAATTATCGATACGATTATCAACAAGCTATGCATTTCTTCAGTAGTTTTTTCAGAAAGGAAATATTACTATCTAGCATTGTCAATGAAATATTTCAAATAACTATTATTATACTCTTCATTTTATTTAATATTTAAAATTGTGGAAACTCAAACAAATTTATAAATGCATCTCAGTAAATGATGCTTATGATTATGTCAATAAACAAGTGACATGCATGAAATCAAAACCAAACATTTTTATAATATGTACTACGGTATGGCTCCGGATTACCTAAACGAACTTGTACCAGATACAGTATTGGAACTAAATACTATAACCCAATTCAAAACGATGATCAGCCGAACTGTATCTCCAAGTAACTGTGATTTAAATTTAGGAACTCGCTTTTGTCAAATAATTCATTGCCGCCTCAAGCTCGGATGTAGTGATCTGAATGCAGATAAATATAACCGACACATATCTGAAATATCCAGGTGTTCTTGCGGCCATTTTAATGAAGACGCCCTTCACTACCTGTTTGTTTGTCGCAACTACCATAACATTAGATCAAATATGTATTTCTATACACAAGGACATAATTTGAAAACAGTATTGTACGGAAACAAATCTTTAGATAACAGAACAAACAACAATATCCTCAGATCCTTACATCAATTCATTTATCTGTTCACTAGTTATATCTGTAACATATATAATATCATCTTTACTGCAGCACATCATATCATAGACATCTCCAACAACATTTTTCTTTAACATAAACTGATTCGACTATAAAGATGGTTATATCAATTATATTTTTCTAATTGTATTGTATATTATGTCCAGCTTACTCTGTAGTATTTAGAAGCGGTGTTCAAATAAGCTTTGTGGCTTGTTCACCAATCAATATTTCATTTTGCGAAATAATTCAATTCTTTATTAACCGTTAGCATTACAGCTAATCGGCGGTTACAAAGATCCATTATGGGTTGGTGCAGGTGATCATTTTCAGAAAACATACTCACTTACAATTGATTAGCAACTGATTTCTTAATGTACATGCTTTGTAAAGATATTTCCCAAGATTACGTAACTGTTACATTATTGATACTTAATAACTGGACAAGTTTAAAAACAGATGGGTTATTAAAATAATATGGCTTTATTAATTTATTCCGAAGATCATTATAGATTGGACATTTCAAAATAAAATGAAATTCATCTTCAATTTCATTTTTACATAAAACACATTTTCTATCATTTCCTAAATAAAAATGTGTTTAAACCAAATCAAAAGCTCAATGATGCCTATTACCAGGCCGGTACACTATCCTCTGCACGCCTGCCTTCATGGAATAATTAAACGATCAGAACTTTATGTTAATCCTCAAGACTAGATAGCCCCCCTCCCCCATTCCGCTCACCCTCCCTCCAACACACACACCTTGGGGAGGTGAGCGGTGCATAGACATCCAGAACGAGGCTGGCGGTGATCGGACGTGAAATTTGAATGCTCTGAGTGAATGGTGATTATTTCTCTCTAGATAAGTTAACTAAGTACCGATCGGTCATCTATCGTCATATATTGCTTCTATACGAGGCAAAGTATACGATTTGTGTACAGAAGGTGAATTTCTAAGCTTTCACTAACGACTATGGCAAACAGCACAGACGAGGAGTTTGTCTCAGCGGTAATGGCGACTCAAGTACAGGCGACCAGTGTGATCATGGACAATGAAGATAGTGGCCGCAAACGACGTCTTCAAGAACATGAAGACAGCATGGACAATACAAATAAGAAAAGTAAAGGTGAGAGAACTGTGAATTGCACGGAAGAGAAATCTGAACTTTATCTCGATGGCGATGCACGACTTTGTGACGTCGTAAAAGCAATGAATCTTCTCACTAAAGTTTTAACCACACGTATGGATAGTTTCGAAGACTGTATGCTGAAAAAGATAGAACGTTCTTTTGATAGAAAGTTGAATGAGGTCAAAGAAACTATGACTGTGAAAGTTAAGGAGGTGCATGCTAGAATCGACCGTTTGGAGCAGACGACAGGTGAGACAGAGGACAGTGTGAGACACGAGCTCAGTAGCATACGGAAGAAGTTGGATGACACCCAAGACAGTTCAATCAAACTCAACATTGTACTGAAAAATGTTTCTGAATCAGAAAATGAGAATGTGATTAGGAAAGTGAATTCGATCATTAATGATGGACTGAAACTAAGAAGTACAACAGTGGAAAGAGCAGTGAGGAAAGTGTCCACAAACGCACGCTACCCAGGTGTAGTTGTCGCTACGTGCAGAACACTAGCAGACAAGATACAGATTCTGAAAGCAAAAATAATGCTGAAAGACACCCGAAACTTCAGAGACATTTTCATTAACTCAGATAAAACTCGAGAGCAGAGGTTGTACGAAGCTAATCTGAGATCGATCGCGGCAGCTGTAGGTGAGGATAGACTCACAGTGAAAGGTGCCCGTCTGGAGGTATCAAGGTCACGTGGTGACAACACACACGGTGGAGACAGGGACACAGCACGGAGCTACGATGTAGGTGAGCGTGACATCAACAACCACGGGAGACACGACTCAGCACGTGCAGATGATGAATGGCAGACTCAGACTCAGAGGAAGTATGTCAGGAGCGATCGACAACGCAGCGGTGCACGGGGACGACGAGCCGGTGGGAGCCAGTCTGACCAGGAGTCTTCGTCTGCCTGGGGTCGACCCGGGGGTAGGAGATAGGCCCTCTGCAGGTTTTGGAACGTCGCTGGCTGGTCTTGTGATTTACTTAGTAGTAACTACACGTTACGACGTGATCTTTTAATCGCTCGTGATCTTGACATAGTTGGGATAGCCGAAACACACTTGCGTAAGGATGAAGAGCTGTTTTTAGATGGCTATAAGTGGTTTGGCCATAACAGAAGTGATCTTCATAAGCGTGCGAAAACTGGATCCGGTGGTGTTGGCTTTTTCTTAAAAACATCTTTTATAAGTCATTTTAAAGATATATGTATTATTGATTGTACAACTGAAGGTATTATGTGACTTCAGTTAACAGACAATTTTAACTCCAAGTTTTACTTGGCTGTGTGTTATCTGCCCCCTGATAACTCAACGAGAAACATTTGTGCTTCTGATTTCTTAGACACTTTACTGTCCCAGATCTTAGAGTACCAGTCACGTGGTACTGTTCTGTACATATGTGGGGACCTGAACAGTAGAGTTTCAGACTTGTGTGACTATATTGAAGGCATAGATGTGATCCCTGAGAGACAGGTCATAGACTACGTGAGTAACTCTCATGGTAAACGACTCATAGATTTCCTCATTGACTCTAACTTTTGCATATTAAACGGAAGGAATATGTCTATGAATGATTTTACCTATGTATCTACAAGAGGAGCGTCTGTAGTAGACTACTGTCTTGTACCGTATGAGGCACTGTGTTACTTCAGTAGTTTCCAGGTCTGTAGACCCTCAGCTCTGATTGGAGATGTCGGGGCAGAGAACGTTGATTCTGATTTACTGAGTAAGCTTGACCACTCGCTGCTACAGTGGGTGATGAACTGTGACAGTGTGAACGGTGACATGCCTCTCTCAGAGAGCCACCAGGAGACTGTATTTGTGACACGATGTGACACTTCTAATATACCTACGAACTTTTTAGAATCAAATGAATGTAAAGATGAATTACATGCTATTATATTACAGCTGGAGCAGTCAGGTGGTGAACTTGATCACTGTGCAGAGAGACTGGCGAACTTGGTACAGAGAGAAATGCATAATAAGTTAGAATCACGGACTTTTGTTGTATATGGTGGTAAGAGTAATAAAAAGCGTCGAGTACGAAAGCCTTGGTGGAATGATGATTTGCGTATGTTATGGAATGAGATGTGTGAGGCAGAGAGAAAGTGGTGTAAGTTTAAGCGACGGGGAAATGAAAGAGTGTTTTTAAAGCATTGTTTTGTGAGTAAGCGTAAATTGTTTGATAAAGGTGTGCAAGCTGCCAAACGAGCGTATGTGCGAGAGGAAAGTAAACGTTTGGATGAGATGTGTGATAATAACGACAGAGAGTTCTGGAAGAAAATTGGTAAGATTGGTGTAGGGAGTGAAAGGAGAAAGCAGATCCCTATGAAAGTGTATATGGAAGATGGAATTGTGTCTGAGAAGTGTGAAGATGTTTTAAACAAGTGGAAGAATGCCTACTGTGAACTTTTGAATGGGAATGAGGAAGTGCGAAATGTACATACGAGGCGTGATAATGAGGATTCTGATGGTATGCATGTGTTGTTTGACGCTAAAATTACTCTGTATGAGGTTACGGCTGCTGTAGATAGAAGCCACAACAACAAAGCCCCTGGTGTTGATGGGATCCCTGTTGAATGTCTGAAGTCTCCAACTGTTATTGAGACATTACTTCATGTTTTTAATGTTTGTTTTGATACAGGGAGAATCCTACCACTTGGGCTAAAGGCATTATTAACCCCATACCCAAATGTTCTACTTTAGATCCTATGGATCCTATGTCATATCGGGGTTTAACACTTACCAATTCAATGTACAAATTATACTGCAATGTTTTGAATAATCGCTTACAGTCCTGGGCTGAAGCTACTGGTGTGTTGAATGATATGCAAAATGGATTCCGGAAGAAGAGATCCACCACCGATCATATCCACTCTGTTCCATTATTGAAAATAGAAAATGTAAAACTAAGGATACTTTTGCTGCTTTTATTGATTTTAAGAAAGCGTATGACTGTATTGATAGAGGTGTGTTGTGGGAGAAAGTAAGTGATATTGGTGTGAAAGGAAAAATGTTTTTAGCTCTCCAATCTATGTATGATAACGTTAAATGTAGTGTTCGTGTTAATGGTATGTTAACATCGTGGTTTGATGTAAATCAAGGTTTGAAGCAAGGCTGTTTACTTTCTCCTTTGTTATTCAATTTCTTTATTAATGATTTACTTAATCAATTAGAAGAAAGTGGTATCGGTATTTCTGTTAATGGGACCACTATAGCAGCCTTAGCATATGCTGATGACCTAATTCTGCTTGCAGAATCATCAGAGGATTTAAACAATTTGTTGTGTATTTTAAATAATTGGTGTGTTAATAATGGTATATGTATAAATAATGATAAATCTAAGATTGTACATTTCAGACATGTTAGCACACAGTTAACGAGTGCTGTTTTTACTGTTGGTAATTCTGTTTTAGATATTGTTGATAGTTACAACTATTTAGGCCTATTGCTCACAGAGCATCTTGATTATAATGCAATGGCTAAGGCGGCAGCTAAATCTGCTAATAGAGCTCTAGGCCTACTTATTTGTAAATATAAGGCACTTGGGGGAATGGAATCCACTACTTATGCGAAATTATATGATACGATGGTGTGGTCAGTTTTAAGCTATGGGGCATCTATCTGGGGTCATCGGGAGGTTTCGTTAGTAAATGCTGTCCACCACCGTGCTTTGAGATTTTTCCTGGGGGTGGGTAAATACGCTCCAAACGTTGCAGTGAATGGAGACATGGGTTGGATTCCTCCAATTGTTAGACAATGGGTGTGTATTTTTATACAATATTGTCGCTTTTTAGACATGCCTTTTAGATTAAATAAATGTGTTTTTATGTGGTCGGAGAGTTGTATGGGTGGACGTGCGAAAAACTGGAATTTCCGAGTGAAATCTTAGATGAAAGAATGGAATTTGAATGTAGAAGCTGATGTTAAGCTAAACGACTATGTGAGCGTGTGCGAGATCTATGTATGCAGAAGTATGTCAGCGGATGGAATGAATCACTACGTCAGCCAAGCGGTAGAACGGGAGGTAATAAGTTACGAACGTACCGAATGTTTAAGAATGAGTATGGGTGTGAAAGTTACGTGAGTATGAGTATGCCCCGTTCATACCGCTCTGCCTTCTCCAAATTTAGATCAGGTACTGCTCCTCTGCATTTGGAAACCGGCAGATACACAAATAAGAATGTGAATGAGAGAGTGTGTTTTCAATGTAGTGAGAGTGTTGAGGATGAAAGCCATGTACTTTTACATTGCCCTGTATACCATGATCTGCGTGAGATTTTATATGAAAATGTCTGTTTTAGCTATCCCAACTTCCTAGATTTTAGTGATATTGATAAATTAGTTTTTCTTTTTAAGCACCCTGTATATTTTACCGCCAAAACCTGCTTTTATATCTTACAAAGAAGAAAGCATATTTTATATGGATAGTTTTTCTTATACTATTGTATATTTGTATATTGTTTACATCATATTTTAGTTAATTTAATATATTATAATATAGTCTCTCGTAACCCTTATAGGGTGGCTCACTTTTACGTTCAACTTTATATGTATATACTTTTTAATGTATTTATGTGAGGTGAGACTTTAATAAAACATCTGTCTGTCTGTCTGTCTGTCTGTTATTAGTGCCGCCAGAGAGGCCGTTAAGCTGAGAAGTGGTCAAGGCGTCGAGCCGTTAAGCATGTCCAAGTTAATGAGATAACATTACACAATCGCCAGGCGCGCGATTCACTCACTTAGTCACAACATACATTTCACAGTCGATTTGATTAGTAAGTTGTTTTCACTGGGCGATTGATTACGAAGTCATTATCCTTTGGATACATATATTCCAAATTCCAACTTATTTGTTTACCACTTTAGAACTTTTGTTAACTTAACTTGGGTGTGTATGACCTATTCTAAATTTCGCGCCCCTCGTCTGGGACATCACCCAATGGTGAAAGAAGACGTTAAACTCGAACCCAACAACATTTGAATAATGTAAAGTAATAACATTGTCGTTTCTTAAGACGAACAAAAGATAGCAATTTTAATGGTTTTCAGAAAAGATTTAAATCCCGCCATATCTGTGTGTAAAGATTGTCCATCTGTGGAGCTATGGTCTTATCGATCTCTTCAAATCAAAATTCATATACCTTTCAAAGTCAACATTTAGGAAACTGATAACGTTAATATATCACAAAGTATCTGTCGAAGTAATCTTTTAAAAAAAAATATAACCTTCAAAGTGAATATTTCTCAAAAACTTATCCTACAAACTCAAGATTTCACCTAAAAATAAATCCTTTAAGATCAAAATAACCATTTAAGTCAATATTTTACCAAATAAAAAAAACCTTCAATGTCAATATTTCTAAAAAAATAAATATCTTTTGAAGTCAATATTTCACAGAATAAACATATTGTATGAAGTTTAAATCCTTTAATGAATTTTTTTCAAAGTCAATATATCACAAAATAAAGTTTTTTTTCTAAAAGTACATTTCTTAAATCTGAATATCTTTCAACGTTAATTTGTCCTAAAATAAAAAAATCTTTGAAAGCCAATATGTCACAAAACCAAATTTCCAAGATCAAAATACGTTTTCAAAATCAATATTTTACTAAATAAAAATATATTTCAAAGTCAATGTATTTCAAAAGATCTAATAAATTAAATATTTCACATAATTAAAATACTTTTTAAAACTATAATTTCTGAAATAAGTTATCTTTCAAATTCAATATGACACAAAATCAAAATACCTTTCAAAGTCAATATTTCTACATCATTCATAACCTATTTTTTCATAAGCATCTCAGTCCTTCTACTTGCAGACAAAAAATATTTTTCACTTAATTATGTTCACAATAATTTATTTTCCTCATTAAACATTCTCATGTTTAAACTACCGTAAACGCATTCGTTTCAGTAATTTTATAGCCAAGGGAGATAATCTTGATCTACTCGAAGATAGACTCGTTTATCCGTTAAGCTTGTACACGCGTTAACCACCAGTGAGCAACCCGTGAGCAACGCGTGCGTCACTAGTGGGCCACGGCTAGCCACGAGTGACCAACGCGTTGCTCACGCGTTAGCCACCCGTGAGGCAACGCGTTGCCCGACCACTTACTTTTGCACACTACTGTAATATGTTCGACATGTGTACTACTTCTTTAATTGGCACTGAATTATTCGATATTTTTGTATCATGTAATATGTACGACATGTGTACTACATGTACTTCTTTATAAACAATAGGATGGCTAACATGTAGGTTAACTGATTTTTACTCCAAGATGAAAGAACGATTTACTGTTTAGGCAATACAAAACTGTTTTCTATCTTTTTAGCCGAGAAAATGAATCATACAGAAACACGCATTTTTTTGGTAAAAAACATCACTCAATTTAACAAGCTTAAGCATTTCCTTATAGCTTTTTGACTTACTTTGAATAAAATCTCATTACATTGACTACAACTCATGTTGATCTATTGATACGAAATGAAGAGAGAAGAAATAATATACCCTTTCTTAATAAATTATCTAAAAAACTGGCTGCAACCCTTTCATATTTTGTAACTTAGCAATTGATTAAGTAGAAAAATGGAGCTTAACGTCATTAAAAGAGAAATAATAAAAATACATAATTTTTTTTTTGATTATTATGATTTCATATTCACTATTGATGTTATAATATACATTGTGATTTACAATATTCCTAGTCCATAAGCTCATTAGCTTTAAGAAATTTACAGTTTGATATAATTTGAGTTTTAAAAATCAATAGTAAGTATAAACAATTAAATAGGAATTTAATTCATTCAGTACCATATAATTTGATGAAGGAAGCATAAAACAACAAAGCTTATACTGAATACAAAATATTTAAAATAACTGTTTACCCTTTTTCAATGTTTAAAACGTTTTGCACTGAAAACTGTCAAATCAAACACGTTTCAAAAACTTACAGAACATGTGTGTTTTATGCAAGAATACATTTAACATTGCCTTTGCTATGTAAATGAAACAATGCCATTTTGTTAGAAGCAAATATTGAATGTCAACTTTAGAAAAACAAGTTAAATGGATAATGTTTTGTAACAGTCGTTAAAACTTGGCTAACACGAAAGTAAACTGTTTTGAAAGTACAACTAACAGATAAAGATTGACACATGAACAACCGACAATCGATCTATCTCTGTTGTAGGCAAACGTTCACTGTATAGATTAAGGAATTTCGATCTGTTTAAAGTGCATTATCATTCGTTGTTGTAGGTTTATCGACTTCAAGGTTTTGCATCTACAATTAATGGAACAGTAGGGAATCTTGAGCTGCAAAATTATATATATAGACTAGAAGAATTTTTATAAACGAGAAGATATCGCAAAAGCAAAGCCAAAACTAAAAGCGTTATGCAGCAGGTTGAACTGATCTATTAAATACAGATCTCACGCGAACTTTGAAATGTGTTAGAGGATGTCTTACAGAGATTTTACAGCATGAATTTATCAATCATTGACTTGTTCAGAAAAGGTAATTAAATGTATTTTTAAGATAAACAAATGATGATACAAAACGCACACATGATGGTTGTTGAGGACTACACAGTAATGATATTTTCACCTCAGGTCAAAGTAAGAGGGAAGTTGATTTGAGTAAAGCATGATAAACTATAGAGAATTTTCAACGCGGGGGACAAACATTTTTAATCTACTATTATTGAAAATACTCCTAATGACAATGACTAATAATTTTTAATTATTTTAACAATTCATTGAGCTAAGATCTAATTTTAATTGATGAAATGTTTTCGAGTTAGACACAAGACATTCATGATGAGGAATTTCACTTTAATATGAAAGGGTAAATTTTTTTTCTTAGAATAATAGGTACTAAAGAGCTGTTCAACTATTTCCATAACAGTAAATCACTTTTCGCATGTCCTATTGGTGTTACAAAGTAACAGGTTTTGTGTGAAAGGTATTTTTAAATTGAAACATTTGGTTCATTAATCAGATTTCAATTGTTGTACGCTAACAGGCTTCTGACATATCCAAAAATCTCACTGCTAAAAGTGGAGAGTTTATTTAATGCAATAACCATTCAGGTATGTGACTTGAGAAAGGATTTTCAGTGACATGCACCACTGCAATAGAAATATTCCTACTTTACCATTGAGTACGATATTACATTTTTTCTTTTCCATTTTAAGACCTAGATTATGGCAATAGATTAGGAATCCACTTTACATGTCCGGAGTATTGACATTTACAAAAATGTTTTACAAGATTTGAAGTTGGGAAATGAAACCATAAACCATATAGTGTATATCTTGGTCATGTTGTCTGCAAAAAAGAAACTGGCAGATGTAGGTTTGTTGTTGTTGTAAATGTCACTTTCTAATTCAACAATAATTAAATATAGCTGTTAAATAAATATTTCTCTTGAATTAACATCTTGTGACAAGATATATTTACGAACAGACCATCGAGAAAAATACTGTTAAGGATCAATGACTTTATCAATGAAATCTTCATTATTACAAAAACAACACAAACTGTTATCAACCTTTCATTTTGAGCAATGAACATGTTGGTATGATTTTAAAAGCAGTTAAGATTTGCTTTGATTTGCTTTGCTTTGCTTTGATTTGCTTGAAATAGGGTGGAGGGTCTGGGATTTACTTTATAAGGTCAACTATCTCTCAACTAATCAGCATCATCATTCTGTTTCTTTATTGCTTAAAATGTTAATTGAAATAACCGACCTCAATGAATTGAGACACTTAAAACAAAGACAATTAAAGACATTTCCTTATTTCTTTAAACAACATAATTCCAAATGAAATTGAAAAACATGCCTTGATGCAAAGATTTAAAGCATTTCTTCGAATTCCTGATTAATTGGAATCGTTGTTAAGAGTTCATTATTTTTAGTGGACCTAATCTCTTTATCCACCAATGTGCATGTCTTAGGTTGTACAGTCAAGTCTTTTCTTACTTATTGTCTGTTATCTATCCAATAAAACTGGTTATACAGTAAGAGCATGTACATGTGCTTCATGTCATCTAATGTTATCAACTAAGAGCTTGTATTATATTCAGAATGATTACATATCGACATATGAAATGTCACTCAATTCCTAGAGAATTTCCGCGCGGCTAAAACATAAAGAGGATCCAATCAGTGCGCCAATCATTATATTGTGTGACTGACATTTGCTACAACTAAAATTGTATAGAACTATAGATTGATATTAAGATCTGTAATCTTGATTCCTTTACATTTACAATTAAATTATGTCAATTCACCTCTTTCACCCTTTAGCCGACAATATTCTTCTTTACTCTTAAATAATAATTTAGGAAAACATTTTCATTATAAACTGATGTACAGAAAAAGCGCAACAACCTTTTCAACAGGGAAAAAGCTTTTCAAGATGTTTGGCTTTCACCTTAGATGTAGATATTTTGATAATACATGATATAAAACAACATAAACACGCCAATTCTGACATTTGTTTATAAACGGAATAAAACAACCCAAACGAGTCAACTCTTGCTCTCCTATCGCAGCTAGGAAGTAACTTCCAAAACGATCATTTCTCTTGAAGCACACGTATCAGCAAAATGATCATATATTATTTAGTAATTTAAAACTTAGTTGACCCTTGAGAATACACTGATGTAACTCCGTTTCAGACAAATTTATTACTTTTATTTGAAACATTTTGTATGGTGACGTTTCTCAGTGTAGTAGATATATCAGCTCATTTTGACACTCTAAAGGTATCAGCTACACAAGTCTGAAACAATGATACAGTGATTTCAATGTAACGTCTTGATGCAAGTAGCTTACGTGACCCTTTGTAGTTAGAATATGAACCTTCTGACAGATCTCAAGCCTTCATCTCCAATTCTTTTAACTTTTGAAAACATTAAAATCAATGGAGGAAATGAATACTCGATTATCGTACCAGTTATTAGATGTTTAATATGTATAAAAGTCATCATTAAAATGTGAATACGAATATGATACTCATCAGTTTATGCTTCCATCACTTGTGTATTCAAGGATACAGGGAAATAAGGCATCATAAATGAAATTCAAAACACTGCAAAAGAAATATGATAATCTTATATTTGTGTAAATATCAAAGAGCTATAGCAATTAAGTTAAAGTTGTATCAACACATGACACACAGGAAATTGAAACCTCGAGTTTCAATGTTTTAATCGTCAAGCCTTAAGTGATATAATACTTTGTCTTTTCGACCTATAGGCTATTTACTCCTGTTTTGGTAACAATTGAGTATCGCCGATTTTGATAGTGTACCTTAGTTTAATTGTATTCCTCTGATTTCAGACAATTTGGTATATGAGAAATGTGATAGTACTCTCTCATGTTATTATACTAATAAACATTATCAACTCACTAAACATTGATATTTCGAATAGTTATGATATCCATTTGTGACGCTAGTGTTTAAGAAATCGCTTTCTACTGTACGCAAGCTGTTTGATTCTTTGGGTTCTATAGAAAACGTCTGCGCATCTGTACTCTAAGGGTAAAAACTAATTGGGGTTAATTTATTGCGTTAAATACGCAGGTGCGCTGCTTATCTGTAGCACAGGTTATTTGGGTTTTTTGAAAAGATAAGAACACTTTCAGTTTTGAATTGAGATCGCAAAAAAAAAGTTGTTTATGCCCCCAAATCTGAGATTCTGGGGGTATATTTTCTTTACTCTGTCCGTCTGTTTGTCTGTTTGCGTTAACCTTGCTCATAACTTTTGATTGCTTGGGGGTAGACATATGCATCATGATAAGATCTTTCAGATGATGCCATAATGTTTGAGCTTGGCTTTGGCGTGGCAAGCTTTCATTTGCAAACTTTAACCTCTGCCATAAATGGTGGTTGAATAAACATAGATCTTTGATACTTCAAATTTGGATTTATCACAAAACCCTTACATTAACTTGTGACCTTAAACCTTTCCAATTTACTGAAATCCAGGGGCATCAGTGTTTAACAAACACATCTTGTTCAGTAAAACAAAGGTAAGATCAAACTTCAAGCTATACTTACAGTTTGAGTGGGAGAGGAAGTGATGAACTATTGCAAAGACAAAGTACCTTTATCCATAAACGAGAATTCAGATTTTGTACTTTCAACAGACGTTATACTTCATTCTTGAATAAAATGACATTTGCACAATGTTAGGTCTCCATAATTCATATACAGTTAAGATATACATTACCAATGCAAATAAAATATATTTCAATGAAAGTAAAACATATAAGCTACACCTATAAAGGAGCAGTAGACATTTTTTAGGGGAAATATAAGATGTCAGGAATGAAATGAAAATACATGGTTCCAACTGAATCACAATATATTTAAACTAAATGAAGTGAAAAATTCAAATATATAATATAAAGTTCAGTCATGCGATTCGGTTTCTTACACAAAACGAATTAAAAGTGTTCACACAAAAATGGCCAAAAATAGACTTTAAAATTCGCTGTTTGACTATGAATGATTGGTTTGTGTAATGAGATTTTTGACGACATCAAAATAATACAATAAGCATTTAAGAACAAGAGAACAAGAAGTAACAGATTAACGTGTAAGCGATATCACAGAGAATGATGTTGTTAATCTTTGCCAGTAAACAATGCCATAGTAAAATAGGTAGGTGTCAAAGATTATAAGAAATATGTATACTCATGTAAGTGCATCAGTAAATCGGTTTATTCATCACAATCAATGTTAATCATTTATACAGTAAAGTTTATATTGGTTTATAATTTGAGGCGTTTGGTTATCATTTTATGATTTTTAAATATATGTTTTATCTCGATACAATTCACAAAACATCATGATATACAGATCTACATTAACTAAACAGTGATTGTTACTGTAAATATGATTGCAGAATCTTCAGAAAATATCAAATAGGGATGACTGAACAGTTTTATTTGATGCAATTATATGTTTAATGTCTCCCATAATAAAACATTTGCTTATTAATACCTTCTTGGCATTGGCTAAATTTTAAATAACTCTGATAAAAAGGTTATCCATGTGAAAATTTTATTATCCAGGAAACTGCTATTAAGAGACATTAACATTTGGTTTTGCTATCTTGAAAAAGAAACGAAACATTGCTATACTTAAATCTGCAGTTTATGGTAACAGTTGTACGGTTTGATTTAACAGCTCTAGTGACAAAACACCAGCTTTCAATTCATTCATTTAAATCTTAAATTCTATACTCAGTGAGTGGGTGTCTTAATGATATATCAAACACCTTAGTCAGGTGCTTTTATAGTGCTTCGCCATTTTCTGACATACCAGATAGTTAAAAAGAAACCAAACAACTTCTCCAAATGAAATACAATATTCAATGGTCTGAATTAAGACAGTTCCAGAAACAGTGTAGAAATAAGAAAAAAATATGTATCCTTTTAAACTTATATTGCATTGAGAATACTCACTAACTTGATGTTACAGTCATTGCTTACATTTTTTTCTTTTGAGTTCAATCAAATGAAAAACAAATCATAGGAAAATGGTTTAAAGGGATTCACTAAGATTTGGTGTCCTAAACTTGAAAAAGTAACAAAAGTGACACATTAATGGCTATACCTAAAATTGTAATGTGTGGTAAAAATGTTTGGCTTCAATCAAAAGTTTTTCAAATGACAATATACAAGTTCTCCATTATCATCAATGTAATGTATTATTCTGTACTCATTCAGTGGATGTTAAACTGTTATATAGCTCGAACACCCAAATCAAGCACTATTATAGTGCTTGTTACAGTTTCAATACACATATAGTTCCATAAACACATAATAAGTTCGTTCTTTAATTGGAGTAGGATCTTCAAAATTCAAGAATTATTTTAGATATATACCATTTTTGTGTGTTTATGTATGTACTATAAAACATCTAAGTTATCGTAGCAGTGAACCTAAAAATAACATAGCATTTTGATTAAGATGTTTCTGTGATGTTCAAATATCTCTTACTGAACTTTTGAAGAACGGAACTTTCATTACGCTGTTACTTTATCCCTGATAAGGAAAAACCATGTGAACAGAGCACAACTTGTAAATTCTCTTACAGAAGAAAAGAGAAGAAAGATGCATGTTTAGCCTAAACTTAATCCTTTAATTTGTTATTTTCTTAGATTAACAGCTTCATCTGCTTTCAAGACCCATGTGTTAAACTTAGAATTTAATTAAAAAGAATAATTTACATCTCGAAATAAACATTTACTTTCTTTTAAGTTTGAATAAATCAAACACAATAAACATTAGTCATAAGATAGCATGATTTTTAATCGAACTGTTTTGGGGTATTTTTACCATGATGATGACAATAATTGTATCACTGAAACTAATGATAATAGGCGGTGGCGACTTATCTCTGAGATACATTAAAGATAGTCATCCATCTATGTTAGGAACTTGTCAGGACAAACGCTTGATGAGAAAGATCAAATGTATTTGGTTTCATTGATGGTTTTTCCCAGACGGAAGTTAAGACTAATGGCCATTATTTGCACACCAAAAACTGAAATTCATGAAGATAGATAAAGTGCATAGATTTTTGTAACACAAATGCTCATATATTGTAATTAGTAAATTCAGAAAGCATATTTGTCATTTCTCCAATCCAATCATACAAGCTTACCCACTAAACTATTTCCATGCCATGAAAAGAATAAAAATGCAATTTGTAGGATACAAACAATAATATTGTTGTTTTATAACATAAAGGAATTAATATAAATCGGGATTACAAAATAAGAAAAACAATTCATTGCTTATATTCATACTTATCATAACAACATTTTTCCGACTTTTTACTTTTCAAATGAATCTTCTAAAATAAGCTGATGATTCTGAGATGAATATCAATTTCATGAAGCAAGGGTGTCATATTGGAATGGTCCTGCATGAGGTTTTAAACAAACTAGTCATAATGATCTGTAACTATGAACTTAATAATTTGTTATATAGAGCAATAACAAATTTCCCAAAACAGTATATAAATAAAAAAGGCACTACAGCAATTCACCACAAGTGTACCTCTTTATGTTATTGTCTTGATTGCATTACAGAACAGTGGTATCTGAACATGGTTTCCCGGTTAGATACTTCACCCTGTGACAAGAAATAACGACTGTAACAGAGCACAACCAGAACATTTTCTTACAGTACAGAAAAAAAGAGAGAAGAGAGATGGATATTTTAGAATTTAACGAAAAAGAATATATAATAATAATAATAATAATAATAATGTGAATATTTATCATGCGCTACCTCCAGGTACTAATACCTGCTCATGGCGCTACAAAGGGTAAAATAATATATACACATATATACAATGAAGTTGAAAGTGGAGATAGTGAATTTAAGAATATGTAATCCGGAAAAGATAAGTTTTGAGTGCGGATTTGAAGGCGTTGAGAGAGTCAGCATTTTTAATGTCAGTGGGCAAGTTGTTCCATAGAGATGCAGCTGCGTATTGAAATGATCTTTTTCAATATTATGAAGTTCAAACTTTTGGAATTTCAAGTAGCTGTTGATTCTGGGATCTTAGGGTGCGGGATGGAATACATTGCGTCAGAAGATCAGAGAGGTATGCTGGCGTCTGTCCATGTAGAGCTTTGAATGTTATGCAGAGGAGTTTGAAGTCGATTCGTGATTTGACAGGCAACCAATGTAGAGACATAAGTGCAGGGGTGATATGATCTCTCTTTGACTTAAGACAAACGATGCGAGCTGCAGAGTTCTGTAATTTTTGAAGTTTCTGAACTGGAGAAGAACTGATACCAAAAAGCAGACTGTTGCAGTAATCGAGACGGGAGAATATAAGGGAAAGGACAAGAGAATGAGCACAGTCTGTTGTGATGAGATTTCTGATGGAGCTGATGGTTCTGAGATAAAAGCTGCATGTCTTGTAGAGATGGTGGATTTGAGATTCAAGAGACAGACTGGTATCAAGATACACTCCAAGATCCTTAGCCACGGGTGAAGGTTGCACATTAGCCGATGAGATCTTAACACTGCTGATAGCTGTTTTCTGCAACTGCCTAGGAGTTCCAAGGATGAGCAATTCAGTTTTTCCATCATTTAGTTGGAGTTTTCGGGCATTCATGCAGTCCTTCACCTCCGTAACACAGGCATCAATGGTTTTGAGGTCAGTGAGTGGCGAGTGGGGATTGAGTATTCTGGTAACCTGATTGTCATCAGCGTAAGCATAGTGTCCACAATCATGAGACTCAATAACCACGGGGAGGGAATTAACGTATAGCAAAAAGAATATATAACATTTCGGAATTAACAGTTCGACTTCATGTAACACTAGACACTTCTTCTATGTTGTGTACAGCAAGCATAATGGAATTGTATTCAAACGAAGCAAACATTAGTCATTTAGACAGCATGAGTTTAATCAAAACGTGTTAAGGTATTTTTACCATGATGATGACATACTCATATCCTTGAAACTAATGATAATAGGCGGTGACGACTTATCTCTGAGATACATTAAAGATAGCCATCCATCTATGTTAGGAACTTGTCAGGGCTAAAGGTTTGATGGGAAAGATCAAATGTATTTGGTTTCACTGATGGTTTTTCCCAGACAGAAGTTTAGACTAATGGCGATTATTTGCACACCAAAAACTGCAATCCATGAAGATAGATAAAGTGCATAGATATTTTTAATACAAAATCTGATCTATTGTAATGAGTAAATTTAGAAAGCATATTTGTCATTTCTCTAATCTCTAACTTCATACAAAATTATTCACTCAACTATTTTCATTTGATGAAAAAGGTAAAATATGCATTTTGTAAGAAGTCGAGTTTTTGATTGCAATATTTCTGATGTAGTACACTTTGAAAAGACGAAAATTTAAAATTAGGATTACAAATTAAAAAAGACAAATAATTGCATTATTAGTACAACATTTTTTAACTTTAACTTTTTAATGAATCCTCCGAAATAAACTGATTACTCTGAGACGAATATCAACATCACACTCAAGAAGCAAGGGTGTCATATTGAAAGGGTTCTGCATAAGGTTGTCAAAAAATTAGCTTATGAATACCTTAAGAAGGATTTGTAATTTAGTATTTAATAATTTGATAATACAGAGCAATAACAAATTTCAAAAAACAGTACTTTGATAAAATAAAAAGCACTACAACAGATTAAGGTTCACCACAAATGTACCTATACAAACCTTTATGTTATTGTATCGATTGCGTTACAGATCAGTGGTATCTGAATGTGGTTTCCCAGTGAGATAATATCTAAATGACATTAGGATGTTTCATAGTAAGAGATATTAAATTCACTTTCTTTTCTTCTTGAATATCCTTTTCGCAAATCTACTGTTTTTTGACCATTGCCATTGGTTCCCTTTTTATGTTCTGCAATCTGGTTATATAATGCAACTGATACTATCAGATGTCAAACCACTTATAAGATATTGAGAAAATTGTAAATGTTATTCCCAATTGCTGTAAAATATACTATTGATAAGGCTTTCTTGAGGCATTTGTACTGAAATAAATATTAAATTAAATATCTAAGGTAAAATAACGTTTATGCCCAAAACTTGTATGTATAATTTGTGTGTGTTTTACATATTTCTTTTGAATATAATAAAAGTTTTTCATCACCTTCCAAGCTTATTTGTGGACAACAAGAAATATAAAAATATCATGTTTTAGGAGAAAATTATAACTACATTATCTATTATGTTCATATATAGTTACTTGACAGGTGTCAAATTGTTATTGCAACAACACATTCTCATCACAGGCAACAGTAACACATAACGTTGCTTGTCAAAGATAGGTTTACACTTTGAAGCTATTATTACGTGTGACCATCGCGATCATCAACAGTGGATTGATATCAACACCTCTACTATGATAGATAGTGAAAAGAGCTTATGGAACCTTATTCTCGATATCAATCAGGACTTGTCGATCAAGGTCACAGGTGACGTTCATGTCTGCTCATTCTCTTGCATGTCACATCCTAAATGTTTGAGAGTGTTAAGAACCACAGAATCGAAACATTACCATTATATAAGCGTTGCATCTTGTTCTTGAAAGTTGGGTGCAATAGCCTCGGTCAAAGATCTTATGAGTGTTATGTATTTTTATCAAACCTGTATGTGGATAAAAAAAATTGACATCATTGAGTTGTTGTGAGTAAAATTCGACTTAAAATCTTGTTGCGAGTTAAATCCGACTCAAGTCACATATGATTCCAAGTAATAATAACATGCATGTTTAATAGTAATACCATGTTATATCATCTGTATCACCACCAAACCGTACGCGTAACATCAACATTTTTGTAGTGCACAGTTATTGTTTTCTTGTATACAATAAGTGTTATATATGTACTTATGAAAGCAACTATCATTTATAAGTAAAATCAAGCTTTTCTCTATAAAGTATCAGCATGATGTGTTTGTTATGTTAACATTATCATTTCAAGGAAGGGTTGAATATTATTGTTAATATGATAAAAGTATGGATACAGTAGCCAGGTCGTAGGAGTAGGAGTTTTAGACTTTAAACATTAAGATCAAAATCGACCATTATATTACAAACAAGCTGCTACCTTGATTCACACAGTATCATAGTTTCAGTTATTGTCTTAATATGATTGCAGAACCTTTAACCTTTGGTTAAGAAAATATTAAGTAGAGATAATTGGACAGTTTTATTTGATGCAATTATATGTTAAATGTTTCCTATGACAAAACATTTGCATTTCAAAACCTTCATGACATTGGCTCAGTTTTTTAAAAAACTCTAAAAAGTCTATCATCCCCGAAATTGCTATTAGGAGATATCAAGATTTGGTTTTGCAATCTTGAAAGAGAAACGAATGTGACACTAAAGTGGCTATACTTAAATCTGTAGTTAATGGTAACTGTTGTACGGCTTGATTCTATACTAAGTGAGTGGGTGTTTAGATGATATATTGATCAGAAACCTTAGTCAGGTACTGTTATAGAGCTTAACTATTTCCTGACACACCAGATAGTTAAAAAGAAACAAAACAACTTCTCCAAATGAAATAAAATCTTCAAAGGTCTAAACAAAGACAGTTCTAGAAACAGTGTAGAAAAGACGTCCATTGTAATGAAATCTAAAACTTTCATTGCATTAGGAATACTCACTTTCTTGATGTTATAGTCATCAACGAATTCTGTCATTCCTTTTATTTTCTTTTGAATTCATTCAATGAAAAAAAGAATCATAGGAAAATCGTATAGAGAGATTCACTAAGATTTGGTGTCTTTATCTTAAAAAATTACCTAAATGACACATAAATGGTTATACTTAAAAATTGTAATGTGTGGTTACAGTTGTGTGGCTTCATTTTAAAGCTTTCATGAACAAATGTAAGTCCTCCATTAACATTACTCCAAAAGAATATTCTGTATTCATTGAGTGGGTGTAAAACAGATATTTTTCTCGAACACTTCAATCAAGCACTCTGATACTGCTTGTTACCGTTTTCACAGATAATTCCATACAAAAATAACAACATCGTCAAAATGACAACCTCAAAATTTAATGAATCATTCTGAATTATGTTTTTTGTGTGATTTTTTATATTTCATACAACTTCAAAGTTATCTAAACAATTTCCCCGAAAAGTACATATCATTTTGATAGATCTTTCTGTGTTGTACAATTATCTCTTACTGAACTTACATTATGCTGCGACTTCTTCCATGACAAAGAAAACACTTTTAAAAGACACAACCAGAAAATAATCCTTAAAAGAATAGCGGAAGAGAGATGCACTTTTAGCCTAAAGTTTACCCTGAACTTGTTTTTTCTTAGATAAAAGCTTCATCTGCTTTCAACTCGATTGTGTCAAACCTTTTGATCAAACTTTCAAATTTAATGCATTTTTAATTCTGTTTGATAGAAGAACAAAACGAAAATAAAGCTTTAAGCCAACTGAAAAAGAAGTTTTACATCGCTGAAGTAACATATCAGTTTCTATGAGGTTTGAGTAAATCAAGCAATAGACACTTATTCTACATTGTGTAAAGCAAGAATAATGGAATTGTATTTAAATGAACCAAACATTAGTCATAAAGGCAGCATGAGTTTAATTGAAATGTGTTGAGATATTTTTACCATGATCATGTCAATATTGTATCACTGAAACTCATGATAATAGGCGGTGGTAACTTATCTCTGAGATACATTAAATATTGTCATCCATCTATGTTAGGAGCTTGTCAGGGCTAAAGGTTTGATGAGAAAGATCAAATGTATTTGGTTTTATTGATGTTTTTTCCCAGACGGAAGTTAAAACTAATGGCCATTATTTGCACACCAAAAACTGAAATCCATGAGGATAAATAAAGTGCATAGAGTTTCGTAACACAAATACTCATATATTGTAATTAGTAAATTCAGAAAGCAAATTTTTCATTTCTCCAATCTCTTACTTCAAACAAGCTTATCCACTAAACTATTTCCATGTCATGGAAAGGATATAGATGCAAATTATGGTATACAGACAATAATTGTTGTTTTATGACATAAAGAAAATTATATAAATCGGGTTAATAATTTGATTATATTTAAACAGTATTTGAATATGAAAAGCACTACAGCACATTAAGGCTCACCACAAATGTACCTCTTTATGGTATTGTATTGATTGCGTTACAGAACAGTGTAATCTGACATGGTTTCACGGTGAGATGATATCTAAATAACTTTCGAATGTTTTATAGTAAGAGATATTTAATTCAAGTTCTTTTCTTCTTCTTATTTGACCATTGACATAGTTTCCCTTTCCATGATTTGCAATCTAGTTATATAATGCAAATAATCAGATTACAAAGTTAGAATTAATTTATCTACTTTAAAGATATTTGGAAAATTGTATTTGTTTTTACCTATTGCTGTAAAATATGCTATATCATGTATAGAGGAGTTTCAAGTTTTAGTGCAAATTGGGCTTTCCGGAGGCATTTGTACGGAATAAAATATTGAATTAATATTTAAGTTTTAATAACCTTAATGCCCAAAAACTTTGTATGTACTGAATGTCATAAATGTTTTGCATCACCCTCAAAGCGTTTTCTTAAACAACAAGATAGATAAAAGATATGATGTACTAGGAGAAAGTAATAACTGCATTATCTATTATGTTAATGTATAGTTCCTTGACGGGTGTCAAATTGTTATAGCAACAACACATTCTCATCAAAGGCAACAGCGACGCAGAACTTTGCTTTTCAAGGATAGGTTCAAACATTTAAGTTTACAAATCAGTATCGAGTGTGACCACCACGAGCATCAAAACAGGATTGACATCAACCTCTCTTGGACGATAAAGGATAGCGAAAAAAGCTTATGGAATCTCATTATCAATATCAACCAGGACTTGTCGTTCAAGGTCACAAGCTGAGTTCATGTCTGCTCATTCTCCTTCAGGTCACATCGCAAACATATAATTCGTGGTAACAGTTGTTTGGCTTCATTTTAAAGCTTTCATGACCAAGTTCAAGTCCTCCGTTATCTTCACTCTTATGTATTATTGTGTACTCATTTAGTGGCCTAAACTGATATAAAGTATCGAGTATTACCACCGCGAGCATCAACACAGTATTGACAACAACATCTCTTGGACGATATTAGGACAGTGGAATAAAGGCTTGTGGAATCTCATTCTCAATATCAACAATGACTTGTCGTTCATGATCACAGGTCATTCTCCTCAAACACATCCCAAACATTTTTGAAAGGGTAAAGAACCACAAACATAAGACATTAGCATGTAAATGATTATCTTGAAATTAGCCTTGCATCTTGTCCTTGAAAAATGAGCTCGAAAAACAATGTGTTTCCTATAGCGCTTGATCAAAGATCTTATACACATGCATTTTGTACATGGATACATTTTTTGACATAAAAGTCACATTCCAAGTAAAAATCACATCCATTTTTAAATAATAGTCCTGTGTTATATCATCTGTATCACCATCAAATCGTACACGTAACATCAATATTTTTTAGTGAACAGTTATTGCTTTTTTGTATATACTAAGTTATGAAAACATTATGTACTTATGAAAGCAAATATCATTTATACTTCAAATCACGCGTCTCTTTTTAAAGTATCAGCATCATACGTTTGTTATGTCTACATTATCATGTGCAAGATAGAAGTTAAATAGTATTGATCAATATGATAAAACTATGGGGACAAATGCCAGGTCGTAAAAATAGGAGTTTAAGTCAATCCCCCAAACTTTTAGATCAAAATCCTATCGACCATTATCTTATAAAGAACCTGTTATCTTGATACGTACAGTATCATAGTCTGTGTAATGGGTACATTGATAACAGGATATAGGTTAATAGAAAAATAACAGATGTGAGAGTCACAGCTTTACTTGACGTCAATTGCTAGATAAAGTACCCTCTCTGTTTGTTTGAGTTTTCCAGTAGAGATAATTAACTATATTGAGGTTTAGTTTTGTTTGTTTAGTACTTCAGACTGTTTTAAGTATTTTGGAGATGAAATGAACATTCGTATATACTAAACTTCAGTTACCAAGGTCTGTGGTTGAAACATTTGTGAGAGTATGTCAGAAAAGCAAACTATTCATGTTTTAAGAAATAACAAAAACTCAATGTTTCCATTATTTCTATATCTCAGCAAATGTATTGATGTCCTAAAACACTCAAGCGTTCACACAATCTTCTCTGATCCAGAAGGATTTTGGCATACACTAGAAAACACTAGTTTAAAATGGAAGAAAGGTGGAATAAGATTTACAATGTTAGAATTTGTTTGCAAATTGCAAGGGCTTAATTTCTTTTACATCAAACTGAATTAATTTATACCAATTAATTGCCAGGGTATTAACGTTTTCTTTGGAAAACTAAACCTTTTATGTCAATCAAATTATGTGATTAAAGTTAAGAACAGTATAACGGTGATTTAGATTTGTTGTTTGTTTATAATATACCTACATATGTAGGCTTTACTACCTAAAAAGCAAACTTATCGTCTTTTTTCAGAAAACCGATTTTCCATCAGCAGATTTGGAACATATGTGTAGAGTTTGAAGGTTCACAATAAGGGAGGGAATTAACCTGCAACTGCACAAATAGTGAGATTGTAAGTATTGTGCCCCTATACTTTTCCGTACTGATTTACTTATTTACAAATGTGTGAAATAGAAACTTTCATTTATATATTTATTATACATTTTATCTGTTTGAATATATTTCAATATACCAAATGTCACGAAAATGATTTCAGTTCCTTTTGATAACAGGAATATGTCCTTTTAAACTTGTGTCCTGTTTCTGTGGCAGGAAACACATTCCATTTAGGAACTTTACCATTTTAGAATTGAAATATAGAAACAATCTAATATTGATATTGTTTGTTAATTTGGCTGAGACACAGTTGAAACTTAAAAACACATTCAAGTAAGAAACTAAAATCATTTTAGAATTGATGTATAGAAACAAGTTAATACTGATATTGTCTGTTAAATTGGCTGAGGCACAGTTAAAACTTAATTGTTTAGAACTTTTAATTGAGCCATATTCATACTTCTTTGCAAAATATGCAAAAAGGTCACAATCACGTGACCTCTCAGAAGGTGCTAAATCAAGCAACGCAAAAGTTCAATAAATTTTCATAATGAATGTTGATCACGCCGTTCGTAACAAAAATAGAATCGCAATTGCTCCTTCATTTCTGTAGGTTACTTGATCCGTCTATATACAGAGAGGTTGTGAGGATTTTTTGACAACCCTGAAACACAAAACAAACAGTTGCCTTTTCACTCCTTGAGAGCCCAGGTATGTAACGTTAGGCCACCGCTAATGTTATCTCTCAGTTACATTAAGGATAGCAAACATCAAAGGTCGGCATGTAGTTATCTTGTTGTTCACTTAAAAAACTTTGACACCTGTAATCAGCGGTTATCAGGAACTTGCTAAGAGAAATGATTGATTGATAAGAAGTACTTTGTTTTAAACTGAAAGACATTTAAAATAAAGACATAAAACCAAGGTGAAATCTTTTCGCCAGGGATTGTGTTGTCTTAATAAATCAAACACTTATGAAAACATGTGAAAACAATTAAACAATTAATCATTAGTTAAACGACAAACAAATAGTCTTTAATGTGATAAATCATATGGGAATCATAATATTGAAAGAGAAATCCGAGTAATAGAAAAAAAGTCTTAAAATCATGAACAATACATAAAGTTTCAAAATGTGACAGTTCAGAATTTGATTTTGATTTTGATTAAATCCATCCAAATATACATTGATCTAGATGAATATTTGGAAATATATAATCATGATTGATATTTGAAACACTGCCAAAGAAATTTCAAGAAATCTCAATTTCAAACCCTAATCTTAATACCAGTTTGCAATAACAATTAACTAAAAGTAGTTTAAACCAATGATATCAAAATATGAAATTGAAACGCTCGACTATAAATGTGTTTTGTTAATGACTGCTTGACATTCAACAGTCATCGAGGTCTCAGTGATAAGAGATAAATATATCTAATACAGTATTTAAAGTATGTATCACAAAATAAATATTGCATTACAAAATCTTTAACGATTCTCATCTAAGGCAATACTCATTATTAACAAAGATGAAGTTTAAAGTATCAAAATATTATTCGTGCTACAAGTTCAATTTAATAATGTGAGATTGCTATGACCATGAATATTAACTGGAAATATCTTGAACTTGAACCTAGTCATGTCTAATAATGATGGGATGAATGTTTGTGGAATTAAAATCTTATTTCGTTTTAAATAATCGAGGAATTTCCTACACAATGATAAATAATGAACATACATGTAAATGTAATTATAACTTTAAAGATTGGTGAAAGGTAGGAAGAACTGTAGTTTGACAAAGATAACGGCAACAGGTCACTGCAAATATACTTATTTCATTTGGAAAGCGCTAACATCTTTGTAAAAAAAATGTGTGAAAGGCAGAAAAGGTTAAAAAGTTTTAGTCAAATTGTCCTTGGAACTAGTTAATTCTCATTGATTGCAATTGATCAGGTTGCCATTTGAAGATTTTTCGGTAATGACCTATCTATCAATACAAAAGATCAACTTTGTTTCCCTGAAGGACTGTATCAAGACCAATTACAGTTCATTAGCAAACAATGTTGAGAATTTCAGATTAGGTTTTCCTTGATGATAAGCCGCAAAAAAAAAGCTTCATGACAAATGGTCATTAACTGCGCAAGACAAATTTGGTATCTTGTTTTAGCACTTATGGGTTTACTTTGAAATCATTACCTGAAGAGAATACATTACTTACGCCTATTTAGACAATATATATTTACAAATGAGTTAAGCCGTTAGAGAAATCCATATATTTGCTATCTATTATAAGATCTCTAAGTAATAATATGATCATTTTCACTTAATTCACAATCATAAAAGTTTGAACCCATACACCTTTCGTATTTTTTATTATTCTATTTATTCAACTACTTTAGTTTCATAGTTGAAGCCTTGTGAATATTGCTTGATATGCATATTTTTCTGTGCCATCAGAGCATGCGCAAGATGACACTTGTTTGAGTCAAAACGAAGTCAACCCTCTTGACCCTTGTAACTCTTTCCATGTTTGATGGCCATGGTTCGCTAGTTCCAGCCGTTGCTCGCAGCCTTCTCCCTGCAACACATAGCCACAATACTGTTGCGATTTCACCCCTGCAATGATGGTCCGGAAAGCAGCGATAATTTTACCTTTTATTAGCCATGCTTTATGGTAGTAAACATATATTTTGTTCGATTTTGAAGGTTCATGTGACAGTACAAAGTACTCTTCAGTTCGTTGATAACAAAAGGACAAATTGATCATGTCCATCCTCAAATTTTGTCATTTATTTTCAAATAAATCGGAAATAATTGAGAACAGAAAATTAATTAGAAAAAAAGTTTTGGACAAAAAAGGTTAATATAGATATGAAGTTAAATAAGGATAATGTATTGCCAGATATGTAATTACTTTGAAAATTGAAAAACTATGTGTATGTAATTACTTTGAAAATTCCATCTCCAAAATACTATTGTAACACGTACAATTAACTACGTTTATGTTTGTAATACTAGCCTTTGATACGTTTCAAGCATTATAACTGTTTGACCATATTAAATAACATCTATTATACCTTCAATAATGTCCCTAGCTCATATACAAATCGGATACGCTGGATGGACTTTGTTACATTTTAAAGAACAAAGCAATGTCAGTTTATCAATTTGTCCATGCAAGAGCTAAGCAATGTACATCATTACATTTAAAACGTATGTTTATACAAGAGACAACACTCTCAATTTCATCTTACTCTCATATCTTAAAATATTTGTTCCTGTTTAAAAGAATAAATTTGTTTTTAAAGGAAAATAAGATTGAACCAACGATTCACAGAACCTTTTGCTAATGTATTGCCTCTTCATAATAATGGACTTACTGACATTGAGTCAGGAAAGCCATTATGTGATTCCTTTCCAATGCTTGAATGTGACAATAAGTTCTTGTAAGCTCGACCAGAAATTGACAGCAACATCATACAATTTCCACCAGCTTCTAAAAGAGACGGACGGAATTCAATAATTCACAATAAGAAGAAGACGCATAAAAAAATCTACATTAAATTTATTGATCAGGTACATGTATAGGTAATATGGTTCGTACATAATCTATCAATGACAAAGGTAGATAGATTTTTTTTTTAAATATTACCTTTTAACCCTATTTTCTTTTAAGTAAGATATCACAATCGTTTCAGTAATTTAAAATCACTATTGACCACTAAGGGGCAGTAGCACGTTTTTTGATAATTTTATATTTTAAAATTTTCACTGATAATTGTAAGTTAATGTTAAATGTATTATTTTGACAGTGTAAAAAATCTCATCACACAAGTCAATCACCCATAGTCAGAGGACAAAGTATGAAGATTTACACAAAATGCATTGGCGGCCATTTTTGTGTGAACACCTTTAATTCATTTTGTGTAAGAAAAAGGAATCGCATGGCTGAACTTTACATTTTATATTTGAATTATTACTGCTCCATTAGTTTAAATACATTGTCTTTCATTTGGAACCATTTATTTTCATTTTCATGACATCACCTTATATTCCCCCTAAAAACGTGCTACTGCCCCTTTAAGGTGTGGCAAATGTTATGCTTACATTGGCACTAAAACAAAAACAGTTTTCAACTGTCACTATATTCATTCATTCTAGATGATTCAGTTGAACACTTTTTCACATCCACGAAGACTACTGATATTTTTGTCACACAACACTATATTAAATGGCCTCTTGAACTTTGTCACACAACAACATATTCAATGGCCTCTTGAAATGTCTTGTTTTTGTTCTGTTGTCAAGTGATTAGTCACAGTGAAGTCCACACACCCAACACCTTAACGCCCGTGGCAGCTGGTGCAAGAAAATAATGATACGCAACAACAATGTCCTCTTAAACTGTCATGCCTTTGTTGTTTTGTCAATTAATGGGTCTAAGGTAAGTGACATAAGTCGAATACTATTTTGTTTGTTGCAGCTGATGTAGGTAGTTTTTCAATGCGATGAGGACCTTAATTACTTGACTCTTTTAAATAAGATTTGGTGTAAATTCCTTGAAAATCGAAATAAGGTGAGAAAGGGAAATCGTGAGATGACGAAAGCGTTTGTTCTGATTACATTTAGAGAGTGAAGTTCACAGTCCTCCGATGCAATTGGAGATAATATTCCTTTGAGTTCATTTGCCGCAATGGATGTTATCTGGAAAATTGTAAATGCACGTGTGGAATTTCTTTTCAGCATCACGAGGCTGGTTTAAAATACCATAGTCATTTGAACGCCCCTCCAAATAAAAGGTCCCTTTCTGTGTATATCACAACACCAACACAGATAATGTCCTTTCGTGTTTGTCATTATCTGCATTAAAGATATCAAAATAGTATTAAATCTATAGCTGAAAAACCCGAAAAAAATTAAACAAATGTTGCGTCACTCTTGCACTCTGAATATGTATCTTTAAGCTCCAAATAATGTCTTAGCAAAACTTAGTGTTTTAATGTCATGCTCCAAACAGAGTCTATACAGCTCATTGTTAGTTGCATTAACTTGCTCTAGATATTACACTGAGAGGCGACAATTTCAAACGTTGGATCCAAAAAGGAAATGGACATAAAAGTAGGTGAAGACAATCAGTGGTGTGAATGGTTACCATTGCAAAGGTTCTGAACTCATTGTCATTGTAGTTTTATCTTTTATCCAAAAATAGTTAATGGTTCTCTTAATAAAATAAAATGTGTCGAGAGTTCATTTGATATTAAAGAATATCACTTGATAAAACCATCACCCCAAATGTATGTTTATGAACAACATCGGGTTGCTCGGCAATATCAGATTGACCCAATGGTGACAACAATGTGATCCTCGAGTGAGTATTGTAATCACTTCCTCATCTTTGTTCTTTTTATCGACTACTCTGATACCTTAGATATTGGAAATAGATATTTAAGAATGTGATTTCGTTTTCAAAGGCTTTCGACACAATTTGTTAGTAAAATAAAAGCTGAAGAACAAAACGTTTGTTTTAAGGTATTTTCAAGCTTTGAATAATCATTATTTGCCAATATATACTTATTGTAACATCAGCTTAGCTGGATAATGAAGAAATAAGAATACACAATTTGTGTTTTTGTGTGTTCCCATTAATGACCATTGATAATAAAGGCAACTGATAAATTATTATTTTCTCAATTACCATTATGAGTGTTTGTTTGTATAAGAAGAATGAAGATCAAAATCATTTGTCTGATAATAAGTTTATTCTGAAAAGATGTCTCAAACTTTAAACAATTCGGAAACCTGTCATGCAATTTATCATATTTTATGATATTTGTAACTTTTGATACATGAATAAGTTCTGTTAAGAACTTGGAAGAAATGTGATTTTAGTTGGCTTCAAGTCACAATCAGAAATGTCAAGCAGTTCTATTTTTCATCCTACAATTTCAATCCCAAGGAAAACAAAACTCTCTGAAATTAAACAGATTCTGGTATCCCTTTGCGTTTCACTACTAAGAACTGATTCATGGGACCGGTGGGGTTTAATTGTTATTTTTGGGCATCTTAAATACTTTTAAAATTGTGTAAATTCTTCTTGCAGAACTGTTTTTTTAATAATTTATAAACAATTACACATGAATTATGGGAAAATAATACAATAGCTCAAGTCTTTAACCTAAAAGAACACATGTACAAATCTGAATCTGTGAGGCAGTTTCATTTATGTGTCCATTCTATATTTAAAGTCTGACTTCTAAGTACAAGAATGATATGAATTGTAAATTGTTACGCTATTTAACCTTTCATGAACATGGAAGTTAAACAGATCGTTTGTTAATGATTTAAGTTTAGGAAGCATTCATTAGACAAAATGAAAGTCAATCTATGTTGTTATCGATTTTAGCATGAACAGCAGTGTATGAGGTTTAGGTAAACAAAAGAATCTTGCGAAAAACAATTACATAATCGACTAAGAAAATGTCCACACAAAAAGACCACCAACACCTTTTGCTTGCAATTGATAATTGATAATTGATATTGATTTTAGTTTCTTCTACGACAATAATTGATCAGATCTAGTTATGAGATGATGACGTCAACCGTGTGAAGATAATGCATAATGTATTGGCATAAACACATATTTTATGATTTTTTTTATAAAAAAACGTGAACTTCCTCTTTAATACAGGTCAATGAAAGTCAAGAAGAAGTAATCGATTATTTCCTTTCTTCCATTCTTAAATAAAAACGTCAATCTGATTTCTTTTTATATCCTTAAGTCAATTGGGATGACTTCACATTCAATACTGACAGAACAATGAGATTTGTCAACCGAAAAACAGTTTATACTGAAAGGAAATTACTTTTTCTCTTTTACTGAAAACATTTTTGACATAAGACGATTTGTTCTTTACATCAAAATTATGAACAATTTCAATACACATAGTACCGGATACGGGCTTCAGTAACATGGTTTAGAAGGACTAAACATAACTTTTGAGAAAATGTTTGTTTTTTAATTGATGTTTAAAAAGCATGTGCGGTCAAAGACCAAAGCCATCTTTATAAAGTAAAAAGGACTAAAAATTTCTAATACAGTCAGACATCGATAATCCGAACGCTTCCGTTTTTCATCAAAAACGTTCGGATAGTGAAGCGTTCGGACTACTGAAATGAACCAAACAAGTTGGAGTTACCTCACTTTGAATCTACTGAGAGACGTGAACGTATTAAGTATTTCAAACGAGTTTATTTCATATACATATATATATTTATAACTATTACATACTTTACTAAAAACATAAACTCCAGAAACACAAAGTGAGACATTTCAATTTATTACAATCACAAACTACCGTCACGCTCAACTCACATGTCAATCCACTGTCTTTGAAGATTACCGATCCAATCAATGTGTTGATCACTTACCCTAACGGATTTGATGAACGGCCGGATTAATGAAGCAGAAATAGTGATAATTAACTAATCCGTTACAGCTAATTGGCGTTCGGACTCGGAGACTGAATCAACGGATTAATGAATCATCATTTAATGAGTTTATATAGAGATAAGTTTGGTTACAACTGGCTACCGTTCGGATACCGCGGGATTCGGATTATCGGTGGACGGATTATCGAGGTCTAACTGTATAGTTTTGAATATGTTAAATAGATGGCTAAATTTTGAGATTTTAGAAAATTTAGTGCTCTTAATGATCGGATTGATTTCTCAATTATAAAAATTTCAAATGTAATACTTCTTTAATTTGATAAAGCTTTATTTTCTCAACAATGAAAATAAAAGGTATCAAGATAGCATAAGGTATAACATTATTTCAATAAATGGTATTTGAAGTTGTCTGTGCTTAAAAAAAACCCCGAGAAAAGTGTTTTGTCAATGAAAATGAAAATCAAAGTTTTTTACACTCACGAATATAAAATGATAAGCAGTTTGATGTACATATTTAATGAATTATGAATAAGAACCAACCATATTTTTATTTTATTGAAAGATCATTTTCAAAATATCATGTGCATCATTGAAAATTGTTGTTATTCCAAACGTTTCAAATATTATAATCAACATAGTAGAGTGGTATAACGACATTCGTAAAAATGATGCCCTTGGATACCTTGTATGTTAAATCCGACACTGAAATTGTATCAGGTTTTGTCATTTAAAGGTCATTAATCACAACATTTTGAATTAAGATTAAAGTCACAAGATAGCTATGAGCATAAAAATAAATCGTTAAGTTCCATAAAAACTTTTTTTAAATTGTTGTGAGTTTCATAATTAAAAGTCAATTTATTTATTAAAAAAATTAAAGATGTCACAATTACCACATAAAAAGTTTACAAATTCTACATACAAAGGGGAATGTTCACATCATTTCAGGTTATAAATAAAATACACAGCTAAATCTTAAACACATCAACATTACTGGTAAACCCTATTATCGAAAATAGTGTTTTGTACTTTAATCTAAAAAAGGAACCATTTGCTTTACTTTGGATTTCATTGCCGTTTTCATGAAGATATCTATTAATCCTTTATTGAAATCTGAACTGATAAACGTTTTAATAAAGACATGAACTAAATAGCAATATTTTTCCTAAATTTTTCGGAGTTTCCATTATTTTTCCTTTTATTTCGAAAACAATACTCACTTTGTATATAGACAATGGTGATTTAATGTATATTAGTAAAATATACCTGTAATGAATTGACAGCAGTGAAATGTTCTTTCTATCGACGAAGATTTCAAATATACATGTAGCAACATTTGATTTCGTGGTAGTTTAAGGTATCCAATTTTACTATTGTTTTCATAACTTCCATTCCATATTTTTGAAATAAGAAAGATTGTTTAGACACATAACATGTCCTGGTATTCTGGATTTATACTTTGAATGCCATTCTTATGAATAAACATACACAATGAATGTACGGTACACAACCCTGTGCACTTAAAAGAACCCACGAATCCGTTTGTAAATGACCAGATGGTGGCAACATGAAAACGTGCAGACACCTAGTTGCGGGTACAGCAACGTGCAGTATACATGGACAAAATACTGTGACTATGTGTCCCAGTCCACCCAGCTGCAAATGGGTACCTCGTAAGGATTGAAAGTGACATTAACGCTGTGTGCACATGACTGGAATTGTTGTATGCTCCCTCGGGTGTCGAGATGATAAAAAGAAGTGTCATGAAGATTGATATCCAATGATCGAGGGAAAGCCAAAGCGCCTTTGAGCAGCGCTCTTCTGAGCTGGATATTGGCGCTATACAAATGTCTAGTAATAAATAATAATAATAATAAACATCGTTCAGCATTGTGCAATGAAAACAAATTGCTTGTGTTTCCAAAAAGGCCAGACTTTCAAGATCAATATTTGTTTTGACTAATGTCTTTCGCCGTTATGAATACAACGACATCTCCAGGATCAATGTTAAAGGAAATAAATTTCTTGAAACACCATTCTTTACACTTACAAAACACAAACATTCGTATTGACAGACAGGTAGTACAAAAGGATTCCTGACAAAGATGACTGGTCATATTGAAACACTGTGAAAAAACTGATATCTTTTAAAGATGCTAAATATTATAAACACCTGCATCATCGGTTTGATATCTGTCTTTTGAAAACAATTCGGAGCTTCTGCATTTTGAAAAGTTAAATCGGATAAAGAATTGTGGAAACACCATCAGGAATACACAAAGAACCTCAATTATTTGTCTTTAACTTGAAAATAGTCTTACCCAAAGGCTTGTTAATTAAGGTTACTTACTTCAGTGTGTACATGATTATGATACGACTATTGGTGCATTAATGAGTTATTTTGAATTAGACCTCGTCGTCCATGACTGACAACCATTCATAAAAGTGTCTGGTTCATTATCGATATCAGGAAGTCTTAGGCCAAAGCGTCTTGACATCTTATGCATGGACACTTTTGATAATCTTTCCTTCACAGGGTTTAAAAATATATATCGACAAAAAAGACATGAAAGTGAACTGAAAGTATCAATAATCAAATAAAAAAACTAGAATACAATCCTAACACATACACGTTTTGCTTGAATCAATATATTTAAATCACCCAATAACATTGTAGACTTTAGTTTGCACTAGATATAACAAAACCAAAAAATAAACACTATATGATTAATGCTGCAACACAAATTGTTAGGAAAATAAAACGTGTTTTTTTCATTGATAAGCTATAAAATTTGTTATGGGAATAATAAAAGTATATTTTAATTGGAAATCCAAAGGAAACGTTTCTTAAGTAGAAACAACTGTCGAAACTCAACTGACTATCTGGACGCGTCTTAGACATTAAAAATCACAAACGAAAAGGACAACCTGTGAAACTTTGTCTTGAAGCAGGCTCATAATCATGAAGTACACGGATTTTGCAAGCCCAAAACATTTTCCTGGTGCCTTGCGCTTTGACACGCATGAAGCACGTGCCATAAGCTAAAACACACAAGAAGCACGTGCTCCTACACCATTTATAGCACTACACACTTCATTCATAAATCAGTGAAGAGGTCCTTTGAGGGTTGGAGAACATTTTTAATATATTCAAAACTATTTTGTGGGATTATACTGGGATCAGGTGAGATAAATAGATTTTAAACCTCTCTTTCTGCTCAAGTTCCATTTTTCGATATTGGTTAACTTTCCGACTTATTTTATCTTTATGATAACACATAAACAAGGAACATATTTGCAGTAAATGTGAACTCAGAATGTTCTTATCAGGTAAAGTGGTCATTTTACCCTTAAGTAAGTTTTCATATTATTAATTTTTTGTTAAATCTTATTACAGCTACTATGGCATACGTGGGTGCCTGTGATAATGCAGATGAAAGGATAACTTTGAGTTCATTTGCGGCAATGGGCGACATCTGGAAAATTGTAAATGCACTTGTGGAATTTCTTTTCAGCGTCACAAGGCTGGTTTATAATACCATAGTAATTCGAAAGTCCCTCCAAAAAGCAGGCCCATGTCTGCGTTTATCATAACACCGACACAGATAATGTCCTTTCGTTTTTGTCATTATCGTCATTAAAGATATAAAAAAAGTATTAAATCAGTAGCTACAAAAACCCCAAAAACTAGACATCAAAAACGTATTAAATCAGTAGCTAGAAAAACATAAAAAACTAAACAATGTTGCGTCACTCTTGCACTCTGAATATGTATCTTTAAGCTCCAAATAATGTCTTAGCAAAACTAAGTGTTTTAATGTCGTGCTTCAATAAGAGTCTATACAGCTCATTGTTAGTTGTATGAACTTTCTTTAGATAATACCCTGAAAGGAGACAATTTTGTACATTTCAAACGTTTGATTCAAAAAAGAAATTGACATAAAAGTAAGTGAAGAAAATCAGTGGTGTGAATGGTTGTGAACTCATTGTCATCGTAGTTTGATTTTTCATTCAAAAATAGTTGAGGTTTCCTTAAATAAAAAAATATGTGTCGACAGTTCATTTAATATTAAAGATTATTATGTGAACGTTGTTTTCCGGCAATCCGATTGGTTGAGGACCGGTCACGTGACAGTCGACAGAAAGTGATATTGACTTGACCCCCATGACCCCGAGTCCGACCAAAAGTGATATTGACTTGAGTTACTAAAAATAGAACCGAGAACGTCAAACCGTTGTTTCATGACGTCATGCTATTGTTATCATGACGTCATCGACCGGTCCTCGCAAACAATCGAGCCGAAATGCCGCTCATACCTGTAGTTTTCTATTTCTTTTTCGTGTTTTAACCGAGACATAATAAAATAATTATAGACTGGTGAATTCGATCAATACCTGTTTTTATAGACCCGATGAAAACAATATCGACCTCGGACTCCGTCCTCGGTCAATATTGTTTTCATCGGGTCTATAAAAACAGGTATTGACCTCATCACCAGTCTATAATTGTATAATATCACTTGATAAAACCTTCACCTCAAATGTATGTTTATGAACAACATCGGGTTGCTTGGCAATATCAGATAGACCCAATGGTCACAACAATGTGGACCTCGAGTGTGGATTGTAAACACTTCCTCATCTTTGTTCTTTTATCGACTACTCTGATACCATAGATATTTGAAATAAATATTTAAGTATCTGGTATCGTTTTCAAAGTCTTTCGAGACAATTTGTTAGTAAAATAAAAGCTGAAGAACAAATTGTTTGTTTTAAGGTATTTGCATGCTTTGAATGATTATTCGCCCATATATTCTTAGTGTAGCACCAGCTTAGCCGGATAATGAAGTAATTAGAATACAAGGTTTCCATCTGTTTTGCGTTTTTGTGTGTTCTCATTAATGACCAGTAATAGTAAAGGCAACTGATGAATTATTCTTTTCTCAATTACTAACCAGGTTAACTGTACTAGGTACACATATGTCAATTAGAACATTTTCTAACTTTATAATTTGAATATATGTTGTTTATTTTCTTTATCTCCTTATCTCTAACTAACTTCATCTTTTTTCTTATTGATGATACCAATCGATATTTGAGATTATTAATGCCAGAATATTTATTAACTATGAAATGTAAAATGATTTACACCGTTCCTTCGTGACCTAGATGACATGTATGAATGGAGTCGAAGACACTGGAAAAAATGTTAAGTTGGCTGAGTTTGGCCAGAACGAACTAAGTATTTATAAGAACAAAAATGTTAATCTGTGTGATTTGTTGTCACATGGACGTGGTAAGATTATGCTTCCCTGTAATTTTGGTTGAACAGATCTTTTGACAGCTTTGTTGAAAATAGTATTTACTGAAGTTTTGTTGCATATAAGCTAATGCAAAATATATGTTATTTAGATGTTAAACATTAACTCATCCGTAGTTGAAGGGTTTTACCTATATAGCAAAAACTGTCTAGCCATATTGTGTAAACGTACTTTATTAATTAATTAAGAGAAATGATAAACTAAACGAAAAATTGTATGTTCCTTAAATAATCTATTGTATTGTTTGAAAGGTTTTCTTGTATATTTTAACGATTTTATTTCTTCCCGTGAAATCCAAGTTTTTTTAACATGTTCCAGTTCCTTTTCTATAACAAGAATACATTTGCTAAGTATTATCTTTCATTATTATACATGTAGGCTCTTATCAATTTAACCCCTGAAACTACAGTAAATGCATTAATTCTTTAAAAATCATAACATACTGTTCATAAATAACAAAGACTCATACAAATGTATATTATATTTCCTGACTTTTAAGAAACTGAGTCTATCAAAACTGTGATAAACTGTAATATTATTGATGCAAAGATGTTTCACAAGTATCCATAAGATGCACAATTTATCATGTCAATTTCGGTTAGTTAAGTTTTAGTAAAAACACAAATTTACAATCATGATTATCTAAAAAGATGTTGAAATTAGTTATTTGTTATAGTACCTCACAAGCCATCAACGTTTGGACGATCTTGTCATACTGGTAGTTTCATTCAAACAGAGAAACTTAATCCTTTTTTATAAGGTGCCATATTTTATTACCTCAATTTGCGCTTTCCAGATTACTGTGTGTTGTCTATTAATTTGCTAGTTTACAAACCTTGTACATGTAAGATTCTTACACAAGAAGATCAAAGGGATACCATCGTGTTAAGCTCCTCAAAAATCAGTAATTTGTCTACTCTATACTCAGATTTGTATACATGTATGTTTCATAATTTCTTAGGTTACGGGATGAGGGTGGACTTAGATTGAGTGGAATTTATATAGCCAATGGGAATACATGTTGACTCAGTTATCTTTCTGACACAAAGACTAAGTGATAGGGTGCTGAACAAAAAGGGTTCTTATTACGCTATTCAAAAGAGTGTAGAAAAAAAACACATTTATAGAAAACGCTCGTATTACGTTAAACAGACATTTTGAATGAGGAAACATTTTAAAAGGTTGAAAAATAACCTGAACGCACAAGGGATATGAATCTTTATATTCAATTACAAGGTATTCCAATCAACTAATATGCTACCTGCAACAGATATGGTTGAATTGAGGTTGTCAGTCGTGGATGACAAAGGTGTTCCAGATCCTTTGAAGACGTTGTTGAAAAAAATGCTTCAATTTAAAGACATAATATTAAGCATCGCAAACATTAAAATCATGTTCAACAACTGACATGTTTGATGATTTGGCTGAACATCTGTTATTAAATGGAACACTGCTTGAAAGTCCCTAGGGATTCTTTTTTTCCATCTCTTGTGTAAGAGAATGTAATTTTATATCAACAGAAGATGACGTTTTAATGGAGATTCATTATTGAACTAAATGGATCTTGAGAATTGAACATTATGTCATTTCCACGAAGTAATACTGTAGGTGTTAACACCATATGACAGCCATTAAAGGAAGCCTTTGATACAATTTGGTCAAACATCATTTTCATTTACTTGACATAGCGGACAATTCCTTGAAAACAGGTTGATTGATCTTGGTTATAATAAGTACTTCGCTGCTGGTTTAGAAATCTAAATACTTAATAATTTAAGTACAATATTTCGTTTTATAAGTAATGGGCCTCCAATAATTGAGGGTTCGGGTTGAGGGTAAAGTTTCAGGTTTGGATAAATCAGGACGTACTTAATTAATATGCACACGAATAAGATACTGTTAATTATAGTGCACTATTTGGAAACATATTTCAGTTCAGCTGAAACCAGCATGTTCGTATTCATTTGTATTCATTACAGGAAAATGTGTCAGTTAATGTATCTTGAGAATTGAACATTATGACATTTCCATGGAGTAATACTATACGTGTTGACACCATTGTTAATTGTTAAGTAATTTGCCAGTTTTTAATAAATTGTTCTGCCACTTAACATTTTTTGTTTTAAGTTTGATATAACATATTATTATATGATGTTTTAATATGTGGTGGGATACAAATCATTGTTTCTTCTCAATGTACATATTGAATGTGTTTTACAGACATTTTTGACTAAAAAGGGCACAAGGAGATAACTTTATTTTCATTTTTGAAACATTTGTTATTTAAAGCAATTGATTTTGTACTGATCTCACATTTTTTGTTGAGATTAAAACCCAATTATGCCATTATGAGTGTTTGTTTGTGTAAGAAGAATGAAGATCAGGACAGATTTTTTCAAAATCATTTGTCTAATAATAAGTTTATTCTGAAAAGATGTCTGAAACTTGAAACAATTCGGAAATTGTTCATGCAATTTGTCATGTTTTATGATATTTGTAACGTTTGATACATGAATAAGTTCTGTTAAGAACTTTGAAGAAATGTGATTTTAGTTGGCTTCAAATCACAATCAGAAATGTCAAGCAGTTCTATGTTTCATCCTACAATTTCAATCCCAAGGAAAATAAAACTCTCTGAAATTAAACATATTCTGGTATCCCTTTGCGTTTCACTACTAAGAACTGATTCATGGGACCGGTGGGGTTTAATTGTTATTTAGGGGCATCTTAAATGCTTTTAAAGTTGTGTTAATTCTTCTTGCAGAACTGTTTTTTTATATTTTGTAAACAATTACACATGGATTATGGGAAATGAATACAATAGCTCAAGTCTTTGACCTACAAGAACACTAGCTACAAATTTGAATCTGTGAGGCAGTTTCATTTATGTGTCCATTCTATATTTAAAGTCTGACTTCTAAATACAAGAATGATATGAATTCAATATTCTTTAAATTCTGTTTGTAAATTGTTACGCAATTTAAAGTTTCATGAACATGGAAGTTAAACAGATCATTTGTTAATGATTTAAGTTTAGGTAGCATTCATTAGACAAAATGAAAGTCAATCTATGTTGTTATCGATTTTAGCAAGAGCAGCAGTGCATGAGGTTAAGGTAAACAAAAGAATCTTGCGATTAACAATTACATAATCGACTAAGAAGATTTTCACATAAAAAGACCACCAACAACTTTTGCTTTGATTTTCAAATTTGATATTGATTTAAGTTGTTTTTCACGACAATCAGATCTAGTTGATGTCGAGATGATGTCGTCAACCCTGAGAAGATAATGCATGGTGTATTTGCATAAACACATTTTTATATAATGCAAAGAAATACAATTTCTCCAAACGTGAACTGCCTCTTTTATACAGGTCATGAAAAGTCAAGAAGAAGTAATCGATTATTTCCTTCTTCCATTCTTAGACACAAAACGTTAATCTGTCTTCTTTCATAACCTAAAGTCAATTGGGATGACTTCACATTCAATATTGACAGAACAATGAGATCTGTCAACCGTAAAATAGTTTATACTGAAAGGAAATTACTTTTTCTCTTTTACTGAAATATATTTGATATGATAAGACATAAGACATAAATACGGTTTATTCATTATATCAGAATAATGAAGCACTTTGAATACTCTTAGTTACTGTACATGGACTTCCGTAACCTTGTTCAGAAGGACAAAATTTAACGTTTAATAAAATGTTTGTTCTTTTAATTGATGTTTAGAAAGCATGTGCGGTCAAGGACAAATATTATCTTTATAATGTAAAGAATGACTCAGATGTATAAATATCAACATAGTATTATCATTATGATTGGTTTGATTTCTCAGTTATGAAGATTTCAAATGTAAAACTCAAAAATGAAAACATAAGATATAGAGCAAGGACTCTGATAGCGTAAGGTATATGATTATTTCAATAAAAGGTATTTAAAGTTGTCTGTGCTTATTAAATAAACCAGAACTTGTCCATTCCTATCTGACCTCCGTTTCCTCGGGGGTGAGGTTGGAGCTATGATTTGTGAATGAATGGATTACTTTCATATCGTGTTTTCAACCAAATTCAACCAGGGACATTCCAATTGGAGGCAAGTTTCGAAAATATGTCTATCGTCCCAAACCTTTCCTTCCTTAATCCCGTTGAATGTTCTTCACTGCTGCCAACAAACAACTTAAACCCTAAAATAACCATTAAATCTTATCTAATGTACCAAAAATAGTAGAATCAAAGTTTTCTACATTCACGAATGTAACATGATAAGCATAGTTTGATATATTTAACACTTTACTTAGAATTATGAATAGAACCGAACATAAGTTTATGTGAAAACGCGTGTGAAATGATGTGTTTGGATATGAATGAAATAATAATCAATCAAAGTTGTTTGTATCAAATTGGGAAATACATATCAAAATAGATAAGTTTGAAAAAATATGCCAAAACCAAGAAATAAACATTATATGATTAATGTTGCACCACAATTTGTATTGTTAGGAAAATATGTTTAGAAATATCCAAAATAATTTAATAATGATACGTAATTATTATTTTCATTGATGAGATATAAAATTGGGATTATACTTGTTATGGGAATGATTAAAGTAAAATTTTATTGGAAATCCAAAGGAAACGATTCGTTAGTAGAAACCACTGTCGACACTCAACTGTCTATGTGGACGCAAATAATGCGTCTTAGACATTAAAAATCAATAAGGAAATGGACAACCTGTGAAACTTTGTCTTGCAGCAGGCTCATAATCATGTAATGCACTTTATAGTACTACACACTTCATTCAGAAATCAGTGAAGGCGTCGTTTGAGGGTTGTTGAAATTTTAAATTATATCTAAAACTATTAATTTTGTTGGATTCTCCTCGGATCAAGTGAGATGAAAGTCAGTTACTAGCATGGTTAATGGCATGCATCAGATAACGGCAGGGACACTTTGTCCTCGAGCCCCGGTAAACATCACAGTTGTCATGTCATACATTGGTGCCTGTGATTATCAAATCTTATTTCATAAATTAGTATAAAATGGGTTATCTGAATTTTATGATGTAATGAAAAAAGGACAAGAGATACCACTCAGGCAATATGAAATGATTGAAGACAATAACTTCTTACTATACACAACAAAACAACAAAACATGAAAAATAAGGTAAACCAGGCACTCAGATTGACAGAATACCACTTTGACAGGAGATAAAAAGTGAAACTTTTAGTTCATTTCTGATGGCATTCTAACTGACAAACTATTCATAAAAAGAAACTACAGAAAAAATTCACTTTAGCTGGCTTATATAATATGGAGAATAACTTGAACTCATATAGGTACAAAATTGTAGCAATAAGAGATAGAACGCGATTGTCATTTAAACCTTTTTAGAATAAATGACTTAATTAGCTTCTTTATACATCTCTGTCTACAGATAATGACCATTAGGTTGGACTTCTGTCTGGGAAAATCATCAATGAAACAAAATACATTTGATCTAACTCATCAAGCACTTGCCCTGTCAGACCGCTAACAAAGATTGATGACAAACCCTAGTTGATCTAGAAATCGTCAATTTCAGCAGCATGTCTCTGTACAATATACAAGAGCAAGGGATTGAAACTTACCATCAATATAAAATAGGTGAAAAACAAATAAGGCTACACTCTTGAACATATTCATGCTGTGTATCCCTTATGTTTGCTTCTATGATTCATTGTACAAACATTTTCTTTTTGCAAGATAAAAACGAAGTACATTTTAAGATTAGAACATTTGAAAATAACTTACGGTTTATACTATACAACTAAGACTACAGCAAGATTTGGTTACGAAAGCCTTTTAACCATCACTGTAAAAAAATAAATAAATATTACTTATTTTAATTTACTTTTATTACCGAGTGTTGTTGTAGCTGATATCAGAAGACACGAGGGTGAGATTATATTCATTATTCAAAATCATTTTTCATTAACTTTCAATTAAAAATGTACATCTTGGAAAAACTGCACTTATTATCATTGTAGTAATCAATTTCATCCATATCATTGTGACCTTTTACGTATATGTCAACCTAGCATATTGTATACACATCAACATGCTAGAAGTGAAGCAAACCGTCTACATTCATTTGTACTACATTTGACTAAAACTTTGACAGCTGAATGCCATGATCTTGAAAGTAATAGTTTTGGTCTTATCTTCAAATAGTTTTTTATGTCTGGAATTTAAATTGCAAGAAAATACATTCAATATATTCAACATAGATAAACTTAACTTAATCAAGTTAAACCTTACAGACGATTTCTTCTTGGCAATAAGTTCACGTTAGTACTTTGCAGTTAACAAAGCTTTAACAATTGGCTTGGATTGATGGGATAAAACGACAAAGATTTGTTACAGATTAGAATGTATTAGCTTTTGTTGAGAAACAGAGTATTTTTTTTTTTTAAGATTGTCTGTCGTTGTTTGTCTGCAGGTAATGGTCATTAGTGTACTTTACTGACAGGGAAACCATCAGTGAAACTAAATACACGTATTTCCTGTACTCTGCTGCAGTGACCTAGCACGTATTGTTCGCTTAGACTTTTGTTTGCACAACTGCTCTCAAATCCGTGTAAACACTTATTTTGCTTTTCGATGAAATTGACATTCAAGTGCGAAGGGCATTTAGAAAAGATGAATATCAGTGCTTTCTTATAATGCACTCACTTTAATGATGTTAACTAAGTTATAGAGAAAATTGTGTGCTATCGCAACGCAACGGGATTCTTGAAAATGCTTTGGCTTAAAATTCTTTATATGAGTTAATTTTGATGTCGTTGTTTGGTTCACTTCATGTTTTACCAGATATACATAATTTAGCAAAGAAATAACATAGCTTCACTCTGCAAAGAAATGTACTTTTGGGATGGTTTTACTGTTTTACTGGAAATTGGACATAGTGATTTGATAAACTTGATAACATTTTCAATTTTTTTTAATGTGCGCAACTGGATCCACTGTTTGAAATTTAACCACTGTGTAAATCAAACGTTTTCTGGTTTATTAAAACAAACATTAAATGTCAATTGTATAAACATAGATAATGTTTTTGAACAGATCTTTAAACATTGCTAACACAAGTCAAACATTTTGTAAAACTTAAATTGTTGACCGACTTGTGTTGAAGTGAAATCAAAATCACAAAGGTAAAGGCTTTTGTAACCAAAGCTCACAGACCAAGATCGAAACTTGAACAAATGAGTCTTAATGTCTCAGCAGGCAGGTCTCGGAAGATATTGACCCGATTAATGTGGTATGTACTCTTTTGTTGTATGTATTGATTTTGACATTTTTTGTCTCAAATTGAATGAAACAAAAAGATGAATTTTCATTTAAAAGGATGCGAGTCATTCTTCATGGCTCTGTACACTGTGGAGAATGAAGATCAGTTTATTCTCATTCCAAAAGAATACCATGAATAAAAGCGTTGTAGAACCAAGATTAGTGCCCCCGTATAGTAGGTATGCTGACCATTTGTATTATTTTTGTAAGGTTATAACTTTATATTATAATATAATATATAATATTCTTTGATTTAAAAGCGTTTAAATTCTAATTGCAATAAACATTTAGAACTTCTCTTCATGTCTTTTGGGATTGTATACTAAGGTATTAATTTGTGGTTTTACCAAACAAACTTGGCCAGCTGTGTTGGTAAAATAACTAATTAAAAAAATCTATAATAGATTAACGTACAATCACATTGATTGGTTTTGAACATGCACTTGTGTTTGATTATACATATTTTTGTGATCTGTTCGCCTTTATTTAACCATTTTGTTATTCTTTTGTGGCAACTGTAATTAAGTTTCAATTTAACCATTCAATACATTTAAATGGAAAATATTTTTTTGAATTCTGAGCTATATCTCATCTTGAAAAGGAAATGTTAAACCAAAAGTATTCTTTCTCATAAATCAATTGGATATGCTCATCTATGTAAAATCGTAAATGTAACTAATGTTTTAAGCCTGAATAAAAAAGAAACCCTACATTTCAATAGGAGGTACAATTATCCCCCAATCGATATTATTATTGCATTCAGTTTAATAACTCAGAGTATAAATACTGTTGTTCGTATGAATGTGACAGGTCCAACTAGAATTGGTTTGAAGGGAATCTGAAACATTATTCGTTTGCATTATAAGACCCAAATGCCATGTTTCTGAATCAGTCACATATCTCCCGAACGCAACTCGCTGCACGAGAAATTCGGACACGTGCATCTCGGCAGTGATAGATTTCAGGCTACTTATGGCATTCTGACTTGAGCGTCTCTGTTGGAAGGACGTGTCAGATTCACGTTTTGCTTTGATTACTTTGTTGGCAAATTGATACAAACTTTCAGTATAATTTGTTATAAAACAATTGTAGATAGTGTTATGTACTCTGATATTATTTCAGATAGTACCTCTTGGATTTCCAGCATATATTTTGTTGTGGACAGTTGACAAATATGTTAATTATATCACTTGGCTTTGCACATTAGGTTTCATTTCTCATTCCCATCAGTTTTTCGTAAGTTAATAACTGTTATCACGCTCAGTTGTTTGGTAATACAATTATGACACTTGTACGAAAATAAAAGTAATCGCATTTAGTTCCTTGTCACTTTTCAGTTTCTTTTATACATTCATTTCTCTCACAATGCTTTTCTTTTGAGTGGACAGATCAGGAAGAAAGGGATCGAAAGGATGAGGGGAAAGAAAGGCATAGTAAGGATTTTGGGTGGCAACATCCACGTGTTAAATAACTGAAATATTGTTCAAAACACGTTAAACACCATCTCACTCACTGACTCACTCTTTCGATTCTTTTCCGTCTGATCTGTCTACATTCTTTGGAGTATGTTAAATGGCAGAAAATGTTGCTGACAACACGTTTTAAACCCAAACTCACTCACTCACTTAAATCTTTTTCGTCTCTTTCGTATCACGCTTTCACTTTCACTTATCATCCAGAACAAGAATGTTAGCTTTGGAATGGGATAGGTAAGCACTTGCCACTTATTTACAAAACCCAATTGAATTGTGCCCATAACAGATAAAAGTGTGCGGGTCTTTTTTGCGCAAATTAAATCAAATAAGCTTATCACTGTGTCCAAATATTAGATAACATCAAATCAATTTTCTAAATTCTGAATCTTCTTATGTTCATATCTGGTACATCTGTATATCTATGCTGTTTAAAACAGAAGGTTACATTATTTCAGAACAGATCAATCACAATCTCCTTCCATGTACGCCGCTAATGGCTGCAATATTGCCCAAGCGGCGCTAAACAATAACTCACTCACTCCTTCCATGTACATGTATGATAATGACAAACGCTCGTATACAGGAGAGTGACAATTTCATGATATGAAGAATAATACCAATGTTTAGATTATATTATACAATTATTGTATTATATAATCTTAAAATTGGTATTATTCTTCATATGCTGTTCAGTACAAGTCTGGACTGGTACGGGGAGTCCCAAATTTACGCGCTTTCCCAAAAAATTATTGCGATCAAATTACATATTCACAACAAATAAAGTATAAAGATGAACATTTGCCAAAAAACGTGCTACTGCCCATTTAAAGGGAAAATTCTGTCGGGTTATTTTGTGTTATTTTAGTTTTGTAAATATGTAGTTAATCTGTCAATACACTAAGTTTATTTTGACTATATTGTAATATTTCTGACAGTTTGGTGCTTTCTTTGTGTCATTCTCACACAAAAAAGGAAGATGGCGGCTGGAACGCTGTTAGATCAGACACTCTTACGGATCCATATTGAGAACATTTTGTGGCTAAAATTACTGGCAAGATATCATTCATATAAAAAAAAATTCCCGCCTTTTTTTTTAACATGCCTTGCATGTATCTTTTTTGTTGTGTGGTCTTCAAAGTTCACCACTAGGTAGTCTAAAAAAAACCAAAGTAACTAAGTTGATAAGTATTACAAGAATTGACATCTTTCATAGCATAGCAAGGGTCAGTAGCACCGTTTATGAAAATATTAAATTATTAATGAATTAAATTAAAGTGTTCATTGTACGTTAATGCCAAATGTAGCATGTTGATAGTGTGGACACCTTTAATTCATAAGAATTGTATGAACAAGGAATTGCATGGCTGAACTTTACATGGAAGGATTTATTTTCATTTTCCTGACATCGCCTTCTATTCCCCTCAATAAAACTAATATGACAAGATTAGGTTGCAAAAGACTTTAATCAGTAATAGTGAAATCCTGTTAACTCTTACCTCCAGCCAGTTGTTTCACCAAAGCAGGATAGAAAATTGTTCTGTTTGCCATCCACTTTGACAAAACCTTCTCCCCAACCTTGAACTGTTTAAAAACATTAAGTTAAGACATAGTGAAATGATAGGCTATTGTGCATTGTGTACACTGGAAATAACTGTACTGTCACCCTGTGATTGAATTGACAATAAAATGATATAATGTTAAATATTCAGTTCAATCAGCTGTTGTATCCATACCTTGAAACTCTCAACCTTTGCACGTACGCACGATGTTGACACCCATTCGTCAAACTGGGTACCCCAGTCCCTGTAATGCACCTTCAGTGTACCTTCCTTCACAGCAAGCACTTTGCCTTGGTACCTATTATGAAAAAATATGAATTCATACATTTACTGACATACATTTTGTGTCATCCAATTTAGAAAGTTGCTCTACCTGTCACTTGGTGTTTGGTCAATGTTTATGTTACAGAATTGTTACATCCATTACTTGCATTCACAGAATCACTTTCATATATTCTGTGATTTACAAAATCAATTAAACTATGATGGCATGACATGATGACGCAACTAAATCTAGAATTTAAGAAATACATTGCTCAATACTAGGTTATATCTTTAACATTCATACCATCTCTCTTCAAACTTGACTTCAACAATGCTTCCGACTTGATGAGTTGGGGATACCCTGGGGGGTCTAAAACAAGGAATAACCTGTGATGCTAATATGACAACAGCAACATTTATAATATTTTTACTTCCACCATACCATTACTGGACTCGTTACCTTATCCTGGTGTGGTGGTTTGTGTGCTTCTGCGACCCCGAGAGCTATGCCAGCTGGAGCTTCCATGCTCCTTGTAGGGTCGTCCAATCTGGACAGGTCGACTGGTAGAAGCCAGACCAAGTGCGAGTCCTTCTAAAATCTGCTTTCTATCTCTCACTATGCCTTTCTTTCCGTCTTTTCCCTCATCCTTTCGATCCCTTTCTCCCTGATCTATCTACTCTCTTTTGGATGGCAACATCGACGTGTTTAATAACTGAAATATTGTTCAAAACACGTTAAAACACAAGTCACTCACTCACTTCCATCATAACCAAAAGAAGAATACTAAAACGTTAAGTAATACATGAATACAAAAACAACAAGTTTATGAAAACTTAAATTAAGTATTTACAGTTATTATTTATTTGGTTCATTTGGATGATACCTGCATAAAACAATCAAAAATAATTTCAATTTGATATCTTTACATACGGAAATGTGGGTCACAGGTGCTGCATCACTCACAGCTGTATCAGCTGCTAATTGATATTTAAATGATTCCTTATTAACAAAAACCAATGAGGAAGTGTGACAACATAAACCACTTTTACCTGCAGTTGGAACCTCAGATTTTTGGAATCTTGCATGAGATAATAATGTTTCTTTCTCAACCTTATCAGATCTTCCTTCTATTTCTTGTTCTCGTCCTTCAGGCCAACATTTTCCTCTTTGAGTCTGACGTATTATAAATGAAAGTATTACAACGATTGGAATCTTCGAGAAATATTTGGCTCATCAAATAGTCAGTTATCTAAACTCTGATATTGTATCTTCAAAGCACAATGCTTTTGATTTTATAGGTCTTTTAATTGAAAAAATTGCCTTATGTAGATGTTCTGGTCATACAGATCGTGTAGATAGTTTCTATCTTTTAGGTAAATACAATAAATTCGGAAGCTAACACAGATCAAATTATCGCACGTAGTAAAAGAACTTACAACTAGCAAAATATATCATTTGTAGAGATAACAGATTACAGGCATTTGTTTTTGTTGAATATTATTGAAACAGAGTATTATTTCCACATTGACTCACGCATTTACTTCTAAAACATGACAGAATGAAAATTGATAACACAGGGCAGTCTTTCACCAATTAATGTAAATGCTCGGTAGAGTCAAGAGCTCTTTACTATTTAGGGATCAATACTCCTTTAAGAAAGATTCCTTAAGATCACATAATTAAGAAAAAAGAGACACTTCATACTGTCACTTTATCATTTCACGATATTCAATTTGCCTGAACGATGTAATTTTACTTTAGGAAAAATCAATAACTGTAATGAGGCAAGAAAGGAATCGTTTCTATCAATTGGGAAACTCTGAACGATAGTCTCCTCATATTAGGATGTGTCTGGTAACAAACTTGTGTTGCTTTCATGAAATGGAAAATAAACATACCTTGTGCTGGCAACATGCATTTTCTGAGTAGATTAAAAAAAAAATAGAGCAATTGGCTCTGTAGCTCATCAGGCTTCATCATCAATTATGTTGTAGAGTGTGGCCAATGTGATTCCCTTTTTGTAGAGGCCACAGGGGCACCAATCATAAAATTAAGTATATAGGCGATAAGTTTCAGTTTTCTAGGCCTTAAACTTCAGGAGAAGAAGATGAAAATAGATTTGAAGGACGTTCCTGTTGCCTCTATTAGGGGCAACAGGGTCACCAAATTCATACTTAGCACTAGTCAAGGAGTCTGTACACAAAGTTTCAGCTTTCTAGGCCTTATGGTTCTGGAGAAGAAGATGAAAATATGTTTTAGGGCATGGCATCTGTGGCCCTTATTAGGGGTCACAGGGCCACCAAAGCTACAATTTATAATCCTCACTAGCCAAGGAGTCTGTACACAAAGTTTCAGCTTTCTAGGCCTTATAGTTCGGGAGAAGAAGATGAAAATAGGTTTTTAGGGTGTGGCCCCTGTGGCCCTTATTAGGGGTCACAGGGTCACCAAAGCTACAATTTATAATCCTCACTAGCCAAGGAGTCTGTACACAAAGTTTCAGCTTTCTAGGCCTTATGGTTCTGGAGAAGAAGATGAAAATAGGTTTTTAGGGCGTGGCCCCTGTGGCCCTTATTAGGGGTCACAGGGCCACTAAAGCTACAATTTATAATCCTCACTAGCCAAGGAGTCTGTACACAAAGTTTCAGCTTTCTAGGCTTATGGTTCTGGAGAAGAAGTCGAAATTCCACAAAGTTTACGGACGGATGGATGGACGGATGGACGGACGGACGGACGGACGGACGCCGGACACCATGCCATGCCATAAGCCCATCGGGCCTTACAGGCCAGATGAGCTAAAAATGTTTTTAATTGTTATGATACAAATCTATATCATCAAACAGATTTTAATCCTTTTTCTTTCAGGATAATGAATTGATATGTATTGGAGCTTATCCTTAAAAAGAAAACATGCAAGGAAATAAATGAGAAGGGACATTTCATACGATATTAAGATCTCACTTTGATATTTACAATGGTTCCCGAATGTTGATAGTATACGTTTTGCCAATAGGGTTATGTTTATGGTTGATATCGTTTGAATCTACAAACTTTGTGAGAACTTTGTTTACCGTTCACTTTGATGTGAAAAAATGTTATATTAAGTTCATTCCAACATCAATATCAAAATGTAAGAAAACAACTTGCTTTCACTTTTATGCATATCCAGGTAGTTATTTTTAAGTAGTTAATCAAGTTATTGCTCAAATGGGTTGATGTTTTGTTGTCAACAAATGTAATGCTTTTGATCAAATCTATGTGTCTTACTCGTTAGGGGAGCACAAGGCCGCATCTTTCTAAATTAGTTTTGAATGTTTTGAAATGCGAAATATTGTGTTTGGTACAACCAAAAATTCATAACCCAGGAACGACATGAAGAGAAGTTCGAAATGTTCATTGCCATTAACATGTTCATTAAACGCGTTTGGTTCAAAGGAGCTGTTATAACAATTACCAAATAATATATTGGTCAACATATCCAATATACAGGGGCCAGTTGATAATACAACGCTATTTCTCAAAGTTATTTTTGATCGGATCGCAATTTAAGTAATACAATCATTTTGAATAGGAATTAACTGATGGTAAATGCTATTACAGGGTATAGAGTCATGAAGAATTACTCACATCCTTTCAAATGACAATTAATCTTCTGTTTCATTCACTTACAGTGAAAAATGTTTAAATCAATAAACGCAAAAAAGGAGTATATACCACTTTAATGGAATCAGTATCTTTTGACATGTGTCCGCTGATACATTAAGACTCATTTGTTCAAGTTTCGATCTTGGTCTGTAAGCTTTGGTTACACAAACCTTTACATTTTGCTTCGGTCAACAATTAAAGTTGTACAATCTGTTTGACTTGTGTTAGCAATGTTTAAAGATCTGTTCATAAACATTATCCATGTTTTATGACATTGACATCCAATGTTAGCTTTAAGAAAGCAGAAAATATTTGATTTACACAGTTGTTAAATTTCAACACTTTTAAAAACTAACAGTGGATCCAGTTGCGCACATTAAAGATAAATTGAAAATGTTATCAAGTTTATCAAATCACTATGGCCAAATTCTAGTGACACGGTAAATTATTCTAATAGTACATTTCTTTACAGAGTGAAACTATGATGGTTATTTTCGAAATTATGTAGAACTATGTAAAAATCAAGTGCATATTCAAAATGAATTTAACCAAATGATGTACATCAAAATGAACTTATCTACAAGATCTTAAGTCAAACATATTTCGAAATGCCGTTGTTTTGCGATAGCACAAGATTTTCTCGGCTAAGGGATTCTAATCTTTCACGAAAAAGACTTCACGGAATTGGGAGTTGTTATGCAAGCAAGTGCCAAGTCGCTGCAGCAGAGAACAGAAAAGACGTTTATTTACTTTCACTGATGGTTTTGCTGTCAGTAAAGTACACGAATGACCATCACATCACTTCAGGAAATACAATCTCTGTTTCTTAACTTAAGATCATACATTCTCATCAGTTACTTATATTTGTCTTTTTATCCTATCAATACAAGTAAATTGTTACAGGGACAGTACCACTTTTAAGGGGAATATAAGGTGATATCAGGAAAATAAAATTAAAGGTTCCAATTGAAGGACAATGTATTTAAACTAAACGGATCAGTAATAATTCAACTATATAATGTAAAGTTTAGCGATGCGATTCCTTTTTCTTACACAAAATGAATAAAAGGTGTTCACACATTATGGTTGTCAATGGATTTTATGTGAATCGTTATACTTTGTCCTCTAACTATGGATGATTGGTATGTGTTATGAGATGTTTGATGCTATCAAAACAAAACATTGAGCATTAACGCACAATCATCAGTGAAAACATAAACTTTTTAAAAACGTGATACTGCCCCTTTAAAGATTTGTTAACTGCAAAGGACATACATGAACGTATTGCTAATTGCTAATGTGTTTTCCTGCAATTCTGTAGTTTTTAAACAAATAGATTCACAAGATATTGAAAACTAGAGGACCATAAGACCGCAAATATTACTTTCAAAATCATGGCATTCAGCTGTCAAAGTTTCAGTTGGTTTTAATAAGTACAAAATAATGTAGACGGTTTGTATACAATTTATTTGTATTTCTTAGTCAATATTGAAATAATTTTAAATTATCATTGTATTTTATAGTTATTCATATCATGTTGCATGAATATTGATCATGAGAATATCGCTAGCTTTACCTAGAATGTTATTAGCTTTATGTAGAATAGATACGAAACTAACGAACTATTCATTGTCATTATCAAATGTTAAATATATATATCGAAGGTTTTGTAGTATTTCATATCATGTTGCATGAATTTTCAATTTCTGTATGTATCATTAAATTTCTGATATTGGAGACGAAGAAGCATCGGAAATAAAAACAGACACGAGTAATTCAATTCTTAATGATATAGTATATCATTCATATATTGATATATTTTCATTTTCTCAGTATTCAAAACTCAGGTCAAGCACTCCGTACAAGTCAGGGGGGCCCTTTCAGGACATAGCAGTACTTGTACTACACAGGTGGGCAGTTGATTCTTGATATCTCCCGCAGAAGCTGCTGGCCGTGATTCTCTCCTCCTGATAGCTGTCCCACAACTCGAAGAACTTGTTTGCCTTGGCCTTCTGTGCTGGTGTTTGGCGTCGTTCCACCTGGCCATAGGTAACCAGCCTCATCTGCAGCGGCAGCATGTCGGCCTCCTTGAATAAGGTTGGTATGAGGCGGTAGAATGGTGGGTTCCTCCTTCCGGACATCTGGTTGAGCCGCTTGTGCCAGGATTCAAGGTCGTTGTTTGTCCGGATGGAGGAATTAAAAAAAGTATCACACCAGTTGGAGACGGTCTAGACATTGTGCTGTATCCAGGTCTTCTTGAGGTAGTTGCAGAGCGCCTCCAACTGGGGCGTCGACGCCTGGTCCTTCAGCTTCTCGAAAACGGGGACGATGTGATTCTCATCAAGAAACTGTAGCGCCATGACCTTCTTGACAAATCTGGAAAATACAACAATAATAATAATGAGTATTTATTTAGCGCCTGACTTCATAAATTGAACACTAAGCGTTTGACAAATCCTTCTTGAAAAGTACACAAAACATGGATACATAGACATACACAAAAAAAATATATATATATAAATAACTTAAATTATGTATAAAAACAATGTGTGTTTAATAAATGTTTAATGTCAATAACTGTTGTTTTATATAACAATTAAAACTATATGACATATAATTATTAAAATGTTACTATAACAATTAGAAATATATATTGTTTACTATAAGGAATTGAAGATGAGACAACCTGAGCACACAAATCCTTAACTTCTGGTTTGACCTACAATATTATTTTCGTATTTTGACCTCTGCGTGAAATAAGAACATTACAAAACTGTCAAAGACTTCTAGTTCCAATATAAGACATACAAATATTCCTTGAGGCTGCAGAAACGCTGTTGATACGCATTCATAATTCTGCATCGTTTCTGTCTGAAGGGAAGATGGCCACCATTTGTTTCCAAATCAAAAGTTTATTTGAAGATCTTCAAGAAGCGATGGTGTATTGAAAGGTACAGCAGTGTCACTAAAAGTAGCTTTGGTACAATATTTCAAAATAAATCCGTATATGTAAATTCTTAATAGCACCAAAACTCGTATCATAAATCATAAACACCGTGAAGTAAGTTACCTTAATTATCAAGCCTTTAAATTAGACTTAGTTTTACATTAAATTCAAACAGCTGCGTTTTGTGTGTATTCCTGAGATTATTGAATATGATTTATTGCACAATTCTTAAAACAATTCAACTGCTCTTACAACAGAAGCTCTGATTGTAAATAGTACTGTATGGTTATTGGCAACTTTTTTCACTTGAATTATCTAAATAATCTATTGTCATAAGACAGATGTTAGATCAAATGGATGTTGCAGAAGCTTGAAATAATTTACATAAGTTTTAAACAGTGAATATTTGTGTCATAGTTGGTATCCGTGCGTGTGTGCGTCCGTCCGAAATCGTTTCCGGAGCATTCCTCTAAAACTATACCACTTACAAACTTCAAATTTGGTATGGCAGTAGCCTATATGATGTTGTTATGCCTTTTAGGGGTTTCATCTCAATGGTTCAAATAGTTTTGAAATTTTGACCAAAAACCGTCCGATTTCTGGACTTTGTTTCGTTTCCGGAGCATAATTAAAATACTATACCACTTGGAAACTTCAAATTTGGTATGGCAGTAGCCTACATAAAGCTGTTGTGCCTTTAAGGGGTTTCACTTCCAACGTTCAAATAATTTTTGAAATGTTGACCAAAAACCGTCCGATTTCTGGACTTTGTCTCGTTTCCGGAGCATATTTAAAAAACTGTACCACTTGGAAACTTCAAATTTGGTATTGCAGTAGCCTATATGATGATGTTGTGCCTTTTAGGGGTTTTACCTCCAACCTTCAAATAATTTTTGAAATTTTGACCAAAAACCGTCAGATATTCGTACTTTGTGTCGTTTCCGGATCATAATTTAACAACTATACCACTTGGAATATTCAAACTTGGTATGGCAGTAACCTATATGATGCTGTTTTGAACCCAAAAAAAGTCCGAAAACAGTAGGTTGAGGATCAAGCTTGTAAATATATTTCCTAATGACAAACACATACCGATTTAACATTGTAAATGTGACTGTTTTGCCTTCAAGTTATCTTTTGGGAAGTAACCAAAAGAAAGGGATTGTGACCTTTTGTGATACTCATATGAACACTGTATGAACATAGAACATGACTGATGTTGTTACCACTGCAAAGAATACATATATTGGAATATTGATACCACTGCAAAGAATACATATATTGGAATATAAATTGACCTACATGGAACTGAATGGAAGGTGAGAGTTTGTTGAAAAACATTTGTTGTGATACCAGTTCACACCCATTCAGACAAATTAAATTTTAATGTTATTTTCTATATCATCTGATGGGAAAATACGGTAACAATCCTAGGACTTATCAGAACATATTACACTATTTTCGTCAAAGAAAGGCGGTCAAACTACAGGCGGGGGTATGTGAGCTGCGCTCACTTTTGCCTTGTCCTATATATTTAAAAAGAAAAAATGCCAAAAATATGAAACAAACTGACAAAATTAAAGTGTTCGATGTTTAGACAGGACAAATGTGGTTCTTGATCTTCTGATACTTCTTGATCAAGGAAATTATGTGCAATAATAAGAACGCTGAAAGACTTCAATGACAATGACAAATGCAAATCTTGTTAAAGGTTATTGGTGTATTTTTATCCAAAATGAATTCTTTATCCGAAGTCATTCTACAATGAATGTTAATGTGGAATTGTTAGCAAATTGTCAGTAAAGGTGAGAGGATTTATAGTGATTGATATATTTGGCCGGATGTTTTTAAATGTTTTTATACAACAAAAATTAATTATCATTAAACAGTAAAACAGTATGGCACAAACTACATTGTATGAGTAAAAGAACTGAATAATTAATTGTTTCCTGAATAGTTACTAGACAACACAAACTATTTTCATAACAATTGTTTTAAATCAAAGTAAAATATGTTCTAAACGCATATTGATTACCAAAGCAAAAGAAATTAGAAGATATCTGTTTACTCTGGACTCTATGAGCGAAGTCAAAAGCAAATATCATCACGATTGGCTCTAACTCTTGAGAAAATCAATTGATTTTTTATACATTTTTCTTTCTCACTAGAGATAATCGTTTTCAGCTTTAACCTTTGAATTTTGACAACACGTTATTTTCACTCAAAGAAAGAACATTTCACTGCTATCAATTCATAACAGGTTTTAATCGCTAATATACATTATGTCACCATTTGATATATACAAGGTGAGCATTTTTTTCGAAAAAGAAAATAATAGAAATTCAGAAAAAAATTGAGGAAAAATATTACTATTTAGTTCCTGTCTTTATTAAAAACGTTAATCAGTTCGGTTTTGAACTAAAGGTGAACAGATATCTTCAAGAAAACGGCAATGAAATCCAAAGTAAATCTCATTGTTCCTGTTTTGGATAAAAGCAAAAAAACACTATTTTGAAACTGAAACTTTATATCTGAGAAATCAAACCAATCATAAAGAGCATTTCTAAAAACTAAAAATGTTGCCAGCTAATAAACATATTTAAAAAATATATCTAATCATTTTAGTCCTTCTATATTATTGTCCTTGACTACACGTGCTTTCTAAACATCAATTAAAAGAACACATAATTTTCTCAAAAGATATGTTAAGTCCTTCTAAACCATGTTATTGAATTCCATATCCGGTACTAAGTGTATTGAAATTACTTCAATATTCTAATGGAAAGAACAAATCGTCTTATGTCTTATCATATCAAATATTTATTAAGTTAAAGAGAAAAACTGATTTCCTTACAGAATAAACTATTTTACGGTTGACATATCTCATTGTTCTGTCAATAATGAATGTGAAGTCATCCAATTGACTTTAGGATATGAACAGAAGACAGATTGACATTTTGTATCTAAGAATGGAAGAAAGGAAATGATTGGATACTCTACTTTACATGACCTGTATAAAATAGGCAGTTTTAATAAAATGTATTTATTTGAATTAATAGGAATAAGTTTATGCCAATACATTATGCATTATCTTCACATGGTTGACGTCATCATCTCATAACTAGATCTGATAACTTATTGTCGTAGAAGAAACTAAAATCAATATCAATTATGAATATCAAGCAAAAGTTGTGATTTTTTTGTGTGAACATCTTCTTAGTCAATTATGTATTATTTTTTCGCAAGATACCCTTTACAACCTAAATCTCATGTACTTCTGATCTTATAATGCATCTTGCTGCAAAACCTGATAAAACTTTCATTTTCAATTTCATTCGGTCTACTGAATGCCACCTACACAATGATAAAAATCGAAGGGTATTGAATTCATATCATTCTTGTATTGAGAAGTCAGACTTTAAATATAGAATGGACACGTTAATGAAACTACCGCACAGCTTAATATTTTTAGCTAGTGTTCTTGTAGGTTAAAGACTTGAGCTATTGTATTCATACTTAATTTGTAATTGTTTACATTTAAGATGCTCAATAATAACAATGAAACCCCAACAGCCCAATGAATCAGTACTTAGTAGTGTCACGCAAAGGGATACAAGAATCAATTTTAGCGAGTTTTATTCTCCTTGGGATGGACATTGTAGGATGAAACATAAAACTGCTTGGCATTCCTGATTGTGACCTGAAGCTTTGCTTTAAATAACAAATGTTGCAAAAAGGAAAATAACATTATCTCATACTATATCATGTGTAGATGTTCCCTTATGCCTTATTTAATCAAATGTAAAACTTGCCAAACGTAGGATACAAATGAATATGTACATAAAGAAGAAACACAATGATTCGTATCCCACCACATATTAAAATATCATATAATGGTATGTTATATTAAACTGAGAAGAACTAATTTTAACCTAATAGTAGCAGAACAATTTATTAAAAACTGGAAAACACTGATGTTATATTACCATGCCATGAACATTATCATGTGACAACAGTTTTCAAATTACATCAGGTCGTTCAAGGTATAAAGTTTTCATTTCCTGTCCCATTGTATATTGTTTTATATATGTTGTCACAATGCAGGACAACCTTCCCATATTACTTAACAATTCCTCATACCTTTCCTCCTGTAATGAAGATGAATTATTCAACACATTTTGCACTCTATCAATTGAACATGCTGGATTCAGCTAAACCGAAATATGTTTCCAAATTTTATCTTATTTCCTTAAGAAACTCCCGGTTCATTATTGATAAAGAACGTCATAATCAATCCAACCCTCACCCCTTATTGGAGGTCCCTGGTTAGAAGACAAATTTTGTACTTTACTGTAATTATTACCCATATGGTTGAAAATAAGTGGTGACATATTTTCAATATGAGCACTAGTGCACATATCACTTTTGCCTAGCAACGATTGTTGTAGCGCGAGTTCCTGTATATTTTCGCCTGTGACGTCATAACATCATTGTTCGTGACGTCACTGTAGCCCGCCGTCGCAAGGGAAGCTGCAAATTTTTTTTATATTTCTAAGCTGGTAAAATGGAATAGAATCGGTAATAAAGAAATTATTACTCTCGGAAGTGTGTCATATGACTTTAACGAAACTCGTGCAAATTTGTGTATAACCCTCGCTCTCGCTCGGGTAATACAAAAATTCACACTCGTTTCGTAAAAGTCATATGACACACTTCCTCGTGTAATAATCTCTATATACATATCTAAATCAGCAGCAAACTACTTGAACTAAGATATATCAACATGTTTTCAAAGAATTGAGCGTTATGCCAAGTAAATGGAAATGATGTCTGACCAAATTGTACCAATGGCTTCCTTTAATGCATGTCATTATATAGTGTCAACACCTACAGTAATACTCAATGAAAATGACATTATGTTCAATTCTCAAGATCTATTAACTTCAATAATGAATTTCCATTTAAACGTCATCTTTGGTTGACATAAACTTGCATTCTATTACATAAGAGATAAAAAATACAATCCCTAGGGACAGTCAAGCAGTGTTGCAAATAGAAAACCAGTCATGTGATATAAGCTAATTGTCAGAGATTTGTTTGAGGGAGATCATCACAGATGTTTCTCAAATTGGGAGAGGAAAGGCTAAAATTGCTTCAAGAAATGTCCTTTGGTTTCTAACATTTGATGTGTAATGCATGGCGTTGCCTTGTGAATGTATGCTTTGAAGCTTTACTGTTTTGCGGTTACAAATACTCTTTACGTAGTTAAAGGCATTTCTATATCAGTGTCATTAATTTCAAATTCAAGTTAATACTCTTAAGATGAAATTCAATGATTCATTCAGTCTTTCATTTTCTTTTCCTTTCCTCTACGTTTATGTGGTTTCATTTTCTATTTGCTGAAATACATTAAGATTGCGATTGGGTGTGCCTTTTGGGATGTTAACGAGCCAATGAAAGTTAAATGCACTTTTCTATTTCTTATTTGGCATACCTGACAAAACTCTTTGATTGTTATCACATTTAATTATATGTAATTATAATCCTTCTAAGCATAAATATTCATTGGTATTTGTTAACTTGGAGTTGATGTACATGTAAGTGGTGAATTTATGAAAAAAATTATAAAAATATTTTCCAGATTCAGATTGAAAGGTTTTCATGAAAGAAATTGTTTTTCTGTTATCTTAATGTAAAGGCTCTCTATTTTGATTTTTATGAAAGTTTTCATCCAAATATTTGTGTTCTTCACTATGTTATCAATGTACATACATGATTAATTTGAACCTCCATATACATTACTTATTTACGATTCGAGCAAAGAAACCTGGTTATAACCTTTTTTCATGCCTTTCAGATTGAGTCATATTTTGTTTATCAAAAGATTTATTTTAAAACAAGAGATAATACACATTTAAAGGGGCAGTAGCACGTTTTTTGACAATTTTATATTTTCAATTTTGCACTGATAATTGTAAGTTAATGCTAAATGTATTCCTTTGATAGTGTCAAAAATCTTATTAAACAAACCAATCATCCATAGTCAGAGATCAAATTTTAAAGATTCACATAAAATCCATTGGCAGCCATTTTTGTGTGAACACCTTTAATTCATTTTGTGTAGAAAAAGGAATCTCGTGGCTTAATGTTACATTATATAGTTGATTTATTGATGATTCATTTAATTTAAATAAGTTGTCTTCAGATTGGAACCCTTTATTTTCATTTTCCTGACATCACCTTATATTCCCCGTAAAAACGTGCTACTGCCCCTTTAATGAGATGCTTACTGTAAATAATAAAAACAAATATTTTTCAAAAACTTTGTTTTGGTTAAGGACTTTTTTCATCAGTCCCGACCTTACTAGTGTGTCAATCCTCCAACATTTACATGTAAACTCCTACCTGTCTTTATTTAACCAGCAACCTGTTATCTTGATAGACACAAATTCAACAAAGATTCGGTAATGGGTATATCGACGACTCGTAATGGGCATATCGACAACTCGTAACAACAGAATGAAAGAATAACAGATGGGAAAGTCACAGCTTTATTTGACTTAAATTACTTAAAGAATTACCCTTCATGTCTGTTTGGACTTTCAAGTAAAGCTACCTTACGATATTAATGATTATTCTTTTAAGTACTATGTAGGTTTGCATTAATAGGTTTTGAAGTGTTTTGATGATGTTACCAACTGTAATATTCTAAAAAAGTTCAAATTATAACTTTTTGTTTGTAACACATGGTATGTGTGAGATTTGACTTTTAAAGGGACAGTAGCACGTTTTTAGGGCGAATATAAGGTGAGGTCAGGAAAATGAAAATTAATGGTTCCAATTGAAAGAAAATGTATTTAAACTAAATGGAGCAGTAATTATTCAAATATATAGCATAAAGTTTAGCCATGCAATTCCTTTTTCTTACACAAAATGAACTAAAGGTGTTCACACAAAATGGCCGCCAATGGATTTTATGTGAATCTTCATACTTTGTCCTCTGACTATGGATGATTGACTTGTGTAATGAGTTTTTTGACACTGTCAAAATAATACATTTAGCATTAACTTACAATAATTATCAGTGAAACTTTTACAATATAAAATCATCAAAAAACGTGCTACTGCCCTTTAAAGATCACCTCACCTTATCGTTAACCAAGTGAGGGTTCTTCTTTATAGAAATGTTAAATATTAAGCAACCACATTTTTACTTTTGGTAACATAGTTTATATTATTTAAACTCGGTTGTGTCTAAAACATGTTTAGATATCATAATATGTATTAACTAGACACTGTCTTTAAAGTTGCCAAATATGCGTAATGCGGTATAATTTCAAAGTATTTATAACTTACAGATAAATGCCATTGGCAGCTGTGAACAAATATAACAATGTTTTATTTAGGTTCACACTATCTTGAAAAGTACAGATTATTGTACTTTCTCGAGCCAAGTCCCATGCGGGATTCGAACCCACACTCTTAGATTAAGGCGACATCGCCAGCAATGACCATAATAGCAGCTAACCAACCCAACCTCTTTGTCATCCACATCGTTCGAATGTATGAGGTGCACAGGCCCTTGTCAGTTGATGTGTTCAATGACCCATTTATTAGAAAGGATGTAGAATTGTTATAAAAGTTTGCATTGCATTGCATTTTCTGTTTCATAATAGCATTTCTATCATCAGTGTAAACCGACAGGCGAAAGAAAGTACAGACTTAAGTTGAAGTTATATGTAAGATTTTAAGTTTCTTATGTCGGATTCCCAAGATGATAAAAGCAAGAATATTATTCAGCATCGTATTACATAGTCTTTGTATCGGAAAGATAATGGGTTCAAAATGTACTCCGATTGACTAGATAAATTCCTGTCAATCTTAGTCCACCCTCGTCTCTTGGCCTTTCGTCTAAGACATTATGAAACTCTTAAAATACATTTATAAAAATCTGAGTACAGAGTAGACAAAATAATGATTGTGGAGGAGCTTACCACGATGGTACCCTTTGATCTTCTTGTGTAAACATCTTACAATATTTGTAAATAAACATATTAATACACAACACACCGGTACGACGATGTAAACAATAGTCGGAAAAGCGCATATTAAGGTAGTAAATTATGGCACCTTTTAAAAGAAGATTTAGTTTTTCAGTTTGGATGAAATTAAAGGTATGACATGATCGCCCAAACGTTTATGGCATGTGAGGAATTATAACAAATAACTAATTTCAACAACTTTTTCAAATAATCATGAATGAACATTTTTGCTAAACCTTAATTCACCGAAATTTACATGATAAAATGTGCATCTTATACATACATGTACTTGTGAAATGTCTTTGCATCAATAAGATCAACAGTTTATCAAAGTTTTGACAGTTTATTTCTTTGAAAGTCAGGGAATATACATTCTCTTTGTAATTTATGAGCAGCATGTTAGGATTTATAAAGAATTAATGCATTTACATGTAGTTTCAGGGGTTGAATTGACAAGAGCCTATATTAATAAAGAAATATGATACTCAGCTAAAATATTCTTGTTATAGAAAAGAAACTGTCAAAATTGGATTTCGCGGGAAGAAGAAAATCGTTAAAATATGAAAGAAAACCTTTCAAACAATACAATACATTATTTAAGGAACATACAATGTTTCCTTTAGTTCATCATTTCTCTTAACTGAACAATTAAAGTATGTTTACACAAAATGGCTATACAGTTTTACTTAAACCTAAAAAACTACGAATGATTGGTTTTCAATGTCTTAACTTCTTAAGAACAAATATATTGCATTAAATTATATGCTTACGTTCAGTAAATACAATTTTCAACAAAGCTGTCAAAAGATCTGTTGCAACCCGAATTACAGGGTAGCATATTCTTACCACGTCCATGTGACAACAAATCACACAAATTCAAATTTTTGTTCTTGTTAACACTTAGTTCGTTCTGCCAAAGAGTTTCTTTTACTCAATTAATACATGTCATCTAGGTCACGAAGGAAGGGTGTAAAACATTTTGTATTTCATAGTTAATACAATTCTTGGTCTTAATAAGCTCACATATTGATTGGTATTATCAATAAAAACAAAAATGAAATTAGTCAGTATGAGATAGAGAGAATAAAAAACATATATTCCAATTATCAACGTTGCGTAAATTGACATACATGTATGTGTACCTAGTATAGTTAACCCGGTTAGTAAAAGAGAAAAAAATAATTTATTACTTACCTTTATTATCAACGGTTGTTCCCGGGAACAGAAAAAAACACAAAACAAATGGAAACTTTGTATTCTTATTTCTTTATTATCCCGTTAAGCTTGTGCTACAATAAGTATATACATGTAGGACAAATACTTATTCAAAGCTTAAAAATACCCTAAAAACAAAAACTTTGTTCTTCAGCTTTTATTTTACTAATGGATTTTGTCGGAAGACTTTGAAAACGAAGAACTAATTTTGCTTAGTCAGATATTTAAATATTCATTTCCAATATCTATGTTGTCAGAGTAGTCGATAAACAGAACCAAGATAAGGAAGTGTTTACAATCCACACTCGAGGATCACATTGTACAGAACAAAGATGAGGAAGTGTTTACAATACACACTCGAGGATCACATTGTTGTGACCATTGGGTCTATCTAATATTGCCAAGCAGCTCGATGTTGTTCATAACCATATATTTGAGGTGAAGGTTTTATCAAGTGAATGTTCTTTGATATCATTTACGATGAAATGAATTGTCGACAGATATTTTTTTATTAAGAGAAACCTCAACTATTTTTGGATAAAAGATCAAACTACGTTAACAATGAGTTCACAGCTCTCACATAGGTTACCATTCACACCACTGATTGTTTTCACTTACTTGTATGTCCATTTCCTTTTCCGTTTCTTTTTTGTATTAAACGTTTGAAATGATCAGAATTGTCTCCTTTTAAGGTTATATCTTAAGCAAGTTCATGCAATTGACAATGGTCTGTATAGACTCTGTTTGAAGTATGAAATTTAAACTTTAAGTTATGTCAAGACACCATTCGCATCTTACATATGCATATATTCAGTTTAAAGCTTTAACAACATTTCTATATTTTCTTCCCTCTTTTAACTACAGAATTTTGATATTATTAATGAAGAAAATTACAAAACAAAAGGAGATTGTCCGTATCAGTTTAATAATAAAAATAGAAAGGGGCCTGTTATTAAAAGGTCGTGCAAAGGACTTCGGTATTGTAAACCTAGCAATAAAATTTGGACGCTGAAAGGACATTCTACACGTGTCTAACAAATTGTCCAGTTTGTAGGCCATCGGCCCGTGTACAAAATACAACAATGATGATATAGTATACAATACAATGGCAATATGAACTGTCAATGTACAGTAGATCGACATTGGAGGGCTGACCTAATAAACTTAGCGCAATTCAGTAGAAGTACCATATCATTAGAAGTCAAAAGCTTTATCAATTTACAATTATCTGGTAATGTATTCCATGAAGGTAAATATTTCTCCCGGAGTATATATTTATTACATTCAAAAAGGAAGTGTACCTCGTTTTCAGTACTTCCGCTAATACACATCTTACAAATAATATCAGAGCCAACAGTTTCTTTCCATATAGTGTTACATCTGTATGGTAATGCATTAAATCTTAGTAAACATAGATATCTCCTTAAGAACGTCACTAAACAAACGCGTCCGTTATCTTACAATTTCCCTTTATTCCTATGAATGTTTTCTCTGCCTAAGATCTATAAACAAATACAGAGGCACGAGTGACAAAATAATCTATGTATTACACCGTATATGGTTAAATAATTCTTATCACGCTCAAAGGGTCAATGTCATGTTGAGCGGCCGCTTGGAAGAGCCCATCACCGAGGTAACCGTGTGATGTCATGAGATTTGGTTACGTCTGACCATTGTTTCATGACATCAAACTATTGAGTCACTCGAGTGGGGAACCTTTATTGCCACTCAGCTGAGTATCTCACCCTTAATCATATGATAAAACTATTCCCTACAATACTCAAAACATTCATCAGATACCAGCGTGATAAATAAATAAGTTAGACAAAATTCAAATATATACGATGATGTCAGTGCCAAGTTGAAGAGGATTGTGTCTTTTAACATTGAACAACATTGTTCTTCATTTAAGTGATATTGATTTTGTTATGGTCACGTAAAACCATTCCGATGTGATATTGCAAATATACTAATATCACTTATACATAGTTAGTTAATATAAATGTATTAAACAACATGTCAGCTATGGCTTTATGTATCAATCATAGAAAATGTTTAGTCAGGTGAACTTTTACAAATCATGCAAGTAGTCATGGAAATAACATGATATGAAATTAAATGAAGATATTAATAATTGCTCTTAATCTGGAATATAGGTTTCATGTCATTTGTTATAAGATTTGTTTTTCGTGAATTGATATTGTATAGTGCGTTAAAGGTAGCTACTCAAATATGTTTAGTTTGGTAATGAAAGTCGCTTTTGAAAGCCACTTTTGATGGGTCGCTTTGGTGTAAAAGAAATATCCATATCAATAGTAATTACATGTAACACTTATTTAAGCAGTATTTCAGTTGAAATAATGATGCGTTACTCTGTATAGTCTGTATATTATGTCACACCCGCGCGATTTTATGGCCCCTAACCCAGGTGGGTTTTTCAAAGAAAATAATTACCCTGTCTAAATGAAAGGTCAATTAAAGGTGTTTATTGGACAAATTAAAAATAAATTAAGTCCAGCTTTTATTTTTTTGAAAAATCTTTGAATCAAAATCGAGAAGTGGTAAGGTCGAGGTTAGTTGATGATCCAGTCCAAACCATCCGATGTTAACTCTTTCTTATATACAACCTTTCCTCACTTAAGAGATCAACTCTCTTTTTATATATAGATTTATATATTTTATATAATTATCTAAATCTTAAATGCAATGTTTAATCACTAGTTTCGCTCCTGCATGAGAAAGATCATTATCTATTTCAATAAGTCAAATGTTAAATGACCTTTATCATCAGTTAATGGAAATGATTTTCTATCAATTTCTCGAGTTTTTGTAAAGCATTTAGAAGTTGTATACATACGAACAGCACTATGTCCTTGATTCAAGCTTATGTAATGTAAAATAACAAAGTTTCAGTGTATATACTTGGCTATTCACCAGGTGGGTGACAGGGAATATCAAAATGAGATACACATTAACCTATATGGCTGAATATATAACAAAGAAAACTTTAAAAGAAAGATGACAAAACTAAATTTGAAACATTAAAGAGATGAGGTTGTTCTGCACTTAAGATTTGAATTACTGGCGTGATGGGATAAAATAATTGCGTAGCAAAATATACATACACGTACCTTTATGCTTTACTTGAGTGATAGGTATATCATGATTATAATTAAACTTTACTTAGGATGTACCATGTTGGTGAGTGAGGTTTATGTTTTCTGTTGATGTAGCAAAACGTGAACTATCAACACAGCAGCTAGGAAAAACATTACATATTTTTCATTCTTTAATGTTTCAACTTCTATAATGTCAATTAAAAAGTCAAGCAGCAAGCACGTTTTATCAAAGATACTGTTTATACTTAGTATAAGCAGGTGGTTGAGAAGAAAATGCTCAGAGCTTTGTAGATTGTTTAAGGCAGGGTATATTCTAAAGACATGTTCCGACCTTGTTCTTTGATTGCACTTGATTGTCACGAATGGTAGTTTTGTTTACATGAAGCACATTACATGTAGTATTCTAATGTTTATTTTTCGAATTAAAACAATAATTTGACAGGCAAAAAATTTACATACTTCAGTTGAATTAATCCAATGTGAGATTTTCAATAACAAATATTTCGTGTTTTAATGTCGTATTCTCAAATTGATCAGATCAAGAGTTTAATCATCACTCAAACATTATTTTGTTATAATTATATTCTATGTTGATTAATTTTTCAAATTAAACTTTGATATAAGTCAAATATTCATCAACAAGGGAGACGTATTCTACACTAAAATCATTAGATGTCTTTTACAAATTTATCAAATTTTAAACACGGTATGGGTCATGATAGTGTAAATTCTATTCCTTATTCCGTCTCCAATTTGTTTATTATCGTACTGCAGTAGGTATTCAAAATGTACACCGTCCGTCTGTCTGTCTATTACAATCTATGTCCGGCTCTTAGCTTTGTAACTAATCTACCATTTCAATTCAAATTCGTATTCGGAATGAACAAAAATGTAATATGTTGTCATGAGTATAAATTTTAAGAAAATCTACATAAGACCTGTTTTTGGAGAAAAAGTGGTAAATATGTAAGAATTCTGTTACAAGTCCTGTCTGGTTCACAACTACAAACTGTAATTCATCTTAACTAGTCATCACATTTTGATCAATTTGATATGGAGATACACAATCATATTAAGGTGTGTCAAGAAAAACAATTCTGAAAATATATTTGTAAAATTTTGCCTTTTGGCAAAAAATGAGGACTCTGTTAGAAAACTGCTACAAGTCCTGTCCAGCTCACAAATTCTAAACAAATCATAAAATTTTGATCAAATGTGATATAGATATTTATAATCATATGAAGGTGGGTAATGACTAACAATTTTGAAAGTATTTTTATAAAACTTTATGTTAATTGACAAAAAAGGAAGATTGCTGTGGAAAACTGGTATGAGTCCTGTCTGGTCAAAAACTTTTAACTGTGTCTCAAAGGTTGATCAAACCTTGTTGTATTGAGATTCAAATTGAAATGAGGGTATGAATGTTAAAAATTACTTTTTTAATTTAGCATTTTTTTTGTGAAAATGGATGACTCTGTTAGAACATTTGTCTGTCTAGAAACTCCTTTTTTTATCTTTTAATTGTAAGCATCATTAGATTGGATATGTCCTTTTTAACAAGTTGAAATTTTGTTTGTACAACTTGACTCTAATTTATAAAGTGTTGAATTTGAACAAATATATTAGTGAGTCATATTTTGATCATTTGTTCTCCTTTGGTTTATATATGATCAAATTGATCAAGGAGATCCTAAATACATATTACATATATTCTTTTGATTTTAATTTTGTCTATTTTGAACTTATGACAATTCATGTTGCATTGTCATACTTCCCAACAGTTTGCCACTTTTACACATGATCCATGAAGGTCAAATATAAATATAATGCACATGTTTTCATTTATATCATTCTTGGGTAATAGAAACGTATGATAGGTGATTTAGTGGATTTTTCAAAATGCATGGCTATAAATATTGATTTTTAAAAATCGAGCCTTGTTTAAACATTTTCGTTGTCATGTGGCCATCTTAAAACATGATACTTATTCCAGAATCAAATATTTGTCTTTTCGAACCAACTAATTTTAAAAGAATATAAAACAAATTTCATCAATAAGGAAATTCGGTATTGTGAAAAAGATATTGCAAACAGAGGGTGTTGAGTTTTTTAACGTTTTTATTTAAATTATAATACTCAACATGCATAATTCCTTTAGAATACTAATAAAATCTCTTTGGATTGTAATAACTCAAAACAAAGCATGGTCTATTTTCTTATTGTGTTTCCTTTAATCATCAATAGTTGTTCGTTTTATTTAGTGTTGAGAATTTCTTAAGAAGCGACTTTGATGATTTTTCATGATTTAACTGAGGGCGTTTATTTTCAAAGAAAGGTATTATTGTTTCTTGAATGGGGTCTTTTCTCACCGACATGATAAGAAGTTGTAATTATCTGTGGATACAAACTTACTTACCTTAGTAATGAGGAGCATACAGAGTCATCTTAAATGTGCGCTGTTATTCTTTATGGTATCATTATAAATATCATTAAAAAGTGTCAAATACCCTTAGATTGCCGGTCATGTTCTTTATTTTTTGCATAAGTTGAATATAAGTATATCAATAACAATCAAACTTTAAGAATCCTTACATGGTTACAATTATGCGTTGACATTTTCATTGAACCAATTTGCATCCAACTTATTTAAAAAAGTAAATTTATTGAAGTCCGCATCGCAAAGAAAAACTTCTTGCATCAGCTGCAACAAGCAAAATAATATTCAACTTGTGTGATTTCACTTAAACCAATCACTTGAAAACGCAACAAAGGCAAGACAGTTTAAGAGGACATTGTATATATTGTTACCTGACAAAATCATACAGTAAGTCTTCAGGGATGTGAAAAGGTGCACACCAGAAGCATCTGGAATGAATGACTACAACGAAATGGTGTCTACAGTCTTTGTTAAAGTGCCAAAGTAGACATAACTTTTGTCACACTTAAAGGAGAGTCAGGTGTTGTGATAGTGACTTTGAATTACTCTCACGATTTACTTCTACCATAGTTAAAGATAAATATCTTATTGAATCACATGTAGTCTATGAAGAATATTGCATAAACTACATTAAAACAAAAGGACTGTATGTTGTGTTGCCTAAGTGTCTCATTCGAAGTTTCGTCATTCTGTATTGCACACTTAACATATAACTTTCAATTTCATATTTATGATTAAAACACAAAGTGTCAGTAACACTTAGTTTTACGTGTCATATACTTTCGTTTATGCTTAAGTTGAATGTCAGTATGGCAATACTTCAAATTCCAAGTTTTTCAATTATGCTTTCAGAATTCCATCAAATGGTTAATATTTTTATGGAGTCATCTGCATCCTATCTTTAAACGAAAGTCAGATTATTGTTGTCCTCGCATAGAATTTTTGTTCTTGCACCAGCTGCCATAGGCGTCAAGGTGTTGGATGTGTGGACTTCACTTTGGCCAATCACTTGGCACCACAACAAAGGCAAGACAGTTTGAGAGGATATCGTATATATTGTTGTGTGACAAAGATATACAGTTAGTCTTTGTGGATGTTAAAAGTGCACACCTGAATCATCTTGAATGAATGACTCAAGCGACAGTTAAATACAGTCTTTGTTTAGGTGCCAAAGTAGACATGACATTTGCCACACTTATCGAAGGGTCAGGTGTTTTAATGGTAACCTTACGTTACTAATAAGATTTAGATATCGAAGTAAAAAAACAATAAGTGAAAGTACATCTTCCCATAGGATGTAGTCTCATAACAAGAGCATGTAGTGTAAGGACAAAGAGCTGAGGGAAAATATAAGAATAAACCTTATACTAAAGCTAGTTGATGTTCTTAATGAGCAATTATGGCCTTAAATATGACCGTGACACTATAATGGCTTATGCTTTATAAAATCTATCAAAACAATTGTTTCGGCTTCACATATTGTTTTTTTATATCCGTCAATTATCTTCATACCAATATTTACTCTACATGTATTTGAGAATTTAAATCTGATATCATGTTAAGAGTGCAAAGCTTAAGAAATGGCAACTTCAATAAAAAAAACTCCCAATACGATATCAGAATATGCCTCTTTCATTGTTCTGATAACTACAACATGACTGTTTATGCAAGGGATGTTAGCTTGTAAACATGGTTTGGAAATATTTTATCTTTAATTCGAACGTCAGAGTTTATTTAGCTGACGTTTCCTGATCGCTTTCAAAGGTTGAACTTTTATTCAATAGAAGACATAAGATGTTCAAATATCATTAAGTCATTAGATTATCAACGTTGGTTTTCAAACACTTTAGCAGTTTGTGAATATATTTTATTCCATAATTTCATCTTCATATTGGTGGATATACGGGTAACCCTTTCTTTGATAATGTAATTTCAAATATAAAATGACCAATGATTTCCTGTCAGTAGAAATGTTAAATTTTCTTAAACAAGTGTAATCAATCTTTTTTAATTTATAAGAATACATTATGTGCATTCAATACATCATGTTAACTAACACTTTAATTGCACACTTAATATAGTCTGAATACCTTGAGGCGAATATTCAAACTGGCTGAATGGATCAGATATGGAAGACTAATGGAGGCACACATCATTGTTGCTGTGTACCTAGAAACTGTTTGAGATTTCCAGCATCGTCTTAGCCATAACACTCGTGAATACCTATTCTTGGAATAAAAAGGTACATTTTCAACTCTAACTGAATAGCAATAAATCAGCAGTATTTCTGTGACATATTATACTTCTGTCCAGGATGTTGTTTTTGATAAAACACTTCATATTTTGAAGCAAATGTTTTTTTAATAAAAATACCCCTATGGTTTTCAATTCCTTGTTGATCTTACTTGAATATGACAAGAACTTATTGTCGCATTCAAGCATTTGAAAGGAATCATCTAATGGCTTTCCTGACTCAATGTCAGTTAGTCCATTATGATGAAGTGGCGATACATTAGTGAAAGGTTCTGTGAATCGTTGGTGTAGTTTGTTTTTTCTTTAAAACCAAATCTTTTCTGCTTAATAGGATATAAATGATTCAAACTATCATAGTAAAATGAAATATAAAGTGTTGCCTCATGTATACACAGACGTTTCAATGTGATGCTGTACATTGCTTTGTTCTTGCATTGACCAATTGATAAACTTGCATTGCTTTGTTCTGTAAAATTGAAACAAAGTCTATTCAGCGTAACCGATTGTATATGAGCAAGGGACAATACGGATGGTATGAGAGTGTTATCTCATATGGTCAACCATTTATAATACTTAGAACGTTTTATACAAACATAATCACTGAAATTTATTTATTAAATTATACATTATATCATATCATATCATATCATATCATAAGGAGATTGAATTTCAAAGTAATTACATACACAATATCTGACAATACATTACCCTTATTCATTTTCACGTTCATATCAACCCGTTTTGGCCAAATTAATCGATTTTTCATTTAATTTGGTTTCTGTTCTCAATCATTTTGAATTTATATGAAGATAAATGCCCTAATGTGAGGATGGCCGTGATTGATTTTGGTCCTTTTGTTGTCAAAGAAATAAGAATATTACTTTGTTGTCAGGGATACGTAGCTCTGTCACGTGGACATTCAGTATAGAACAATAACATATGTTTACCACCATCATAAAGCATGGCTGAGGTGAGGTGGGGTGGGGTTGATTGGGTCTTTTGGCAATTATCATTGCAGGGAGAAACCTGCGAGCAAAGGCTGGAACTAGCAAACCGTGGCCATAAAACATGGAAAGGTTACAGGGTCAAGGGTGTTGACTACGTTTGACTCACACAAGTGTAATCTTGCGCATGCTCGGATGCCACAGAAAATGCATGACTTATTTGCTCAAATGAGTGTCTCACTTGTTTGTCTGAGTGAAAACAATATGACCGACACCAGACACATACAATTGATGAATGAAATTGTAACTTCATATTGATTTGAAAAATCTCAAAACTTGCTACACATTTGCAATGTGTCTGTTTAAGGTCTGGGTATGGAAACCATTTTTCTTTAAACACTTAACAAAGGAAAACTAGACAAAGAAGAATTGTTACAGGATTTGAAGAAGGGTTCTTTATATTTGAATAATTCTTGAAAGGAGTTATGTACGTGTCTAATGTCATCATTATGCCTATCAAGCATCATTCACAAGGTCTCAACTATGAAGCAATCTGAAGGTACTCAGATTAGAAATAAAAAAAACACGAAAAGAGACCTATCAATACAATTATGATGGTTAATAAATATTTCATATTTGTTTAATATATATCATTTTTGATAGCCATTGTTAGACACAGGCATTTATAATGGGCATAAAATGCATAAAATATGTCTTTCGTAATGTTCTTATTATAGTTAATATAGCAAATATGGATATGGACATATGGATTCCCCTTATGTTGTAACTCATTGGTAATTATATTTTGTCAAAATATACGTTATCAATGTATTCTCCTAAGGTAATGATTTCACATTGAACCCATTAGTGCTAAAACAAGATACAAGTTTGTCTTGTAAGTTGATTATAGGGTTCCAGCAGAGTAAGTGACCATTCGTCATGAAGTTTTTTTCTGAGAAATGTCAAGGAAAAACTAATCTGAAATTCTCAACACTATTTGCTAATGAAGTGTACATCGATCTTGATTCTGTGCTTCAGTGTAACAAGGTTTATGTCTTGCAATGATAGATCAGTCATTCCCGAGTTGACTGTAAAAACAATCAATGAAAATTAAGATTTGTTTCAAGGACAAATTAACTTACACATTTTTACCTTATCTGCTGTTCACACAAAAATTATGTTTAAATGATGTAGCAATTTCAAATTTTGTTGATATTATTTTGAATAAGTATATGTGCAGTAACGTGTTTTCTTAATCGTTATTACATCACCGTACTTCCTGCCTTTCACAGATTTTTCTAAGTTAAAATTACCCATATGTTCATTATGAAAAGAAAATTCCTCGACTCGGAATATTGAGCTTTTCAAACATACCGGTAGTGATAATAATAAATAATCTATTAAAACGAAATAAGATTTTTATTATCACACACATTCATCTAAGCAATATTAGACATAGATAAGTTGAAGGTCAAGATATTTTCAGATTGATATTCATGGTCATTATATATCACATTATTTAATTGAACTTGTAGCACGAATAATGTTTGATACTTTAAATTTCAACCTTGTTATTAATGAGTATCGCTTAAGATGAATAAGAATCATTAAACATTTTGTAATGCAATATTTGTTTTGTGATACAAACTCTACGTCTTATACATTTATTTTTATCTCTTATCACTGAGACCTCGATGAGGTTTGAATGTCAAACAACCATTAAGAAAACACATTTATATTCCAGCGTTTCAATTTCATATTTGAAATATCATTGCTTTAAACTACTTTTAGTTCAATTGTAATTGCAGGTATGTATGTTGTCAATACAATAGTATTCATATTACGGTTTGAGATTGAGATTTCTTGAAATTTCTTCAGCAGTGTTTCAAAGATCAATCATGATTATAAATTTCCAAATATCCATCTATGTCGATGTATAGTTGAATTAATTTAACTTAATTTCTAAACTGTCCCATTTTGAAGCTTTATGTATTGTTTATGTTTTTAAGACTATTTCTCGGGTTTCTCTTCCAATATATTTCAATATTTTGATTCCGATATGAGTTGTCACGATTAACACTATTTTTTTTTGCTTATCCTAAATACATTTTTTGCTATCGGAATTTAACTAATGAAACAATTGTTTAATTTTTTTTGTGAATGAAAACGTCAAAGTGATATCATATTTCACAGGTTTCCTTGAATGTTTGATTTATTAACACAACACAATCCCTGGTGAAAAGATTCGACCTTCTATATCTTTCAGTTCAAAAAAAGTATTTCTTATCAATCACTCATATCTTAAATTTAACAACTCACCAATAAACAGTAAAGGGAATAATTTGTTTTAGGCTTTTAAAGTGTGCAGGGGTCAAAATTGAGGTTGTTCAGACGTTTTTTCGCATCAATTTAAGTAATAAAAGGTACTACTTTTGTACCAGCTATGAGTCAACCCAAGTGTCATCACTTTCCTATCTGTCATGTGTTACGAAATAAATAAAATATTAAATTACGTCACCTGTCAACTGTTTCAACCTTCACTTACTCTTTGCATCAATTGTCAATTATAATGAATGTATGGAAAAAGTTTAACCTGTAATATCGACACATCTTTGAGTCACTCAAATGGTAACCAGCCTTGAGAGCTCAACAATCGCAGTTACGTCTTGTTATTGCATGCCAATCCTGACCTTATAATTGCGAAAGAAATTGTCACAAATCAAATTTTAGTGACCAACGACTATCATTTGGGCAGTCGATTACCTCTGAGTACACATGTTTTTAAAATGCACAAGAACATAACTACATGTCGACATTTGAGCTGTGCTATCCTTGACATAACAAAGAGACAATATTAGTGGTGGTTTAACTTTATATACATGAGCCCTCGAGCAGTGAACTGTTTTTTCTCTCGTGTTTTTCAGATTTGTCAGAAATGCCCACAACATCTCTGTATAGACGAATCGAGTAACCTTAAGAATTGAAGGAGCAATGGCGATTCTATTTTTTTCTCATTTTTGCAAATTTCAGAATAAGTGATTTTTGTACTATGTCGTTTAATGTTTTTTAAGTTGTTTCACGAACGGGCCGATCATTATTTATTACGAACATTTATTGAACTTTTTCTTTGCTTGACTAAGCACCAGCTGAAAGGTCACGTGATTGGAACATGGCTCAATTAAAAGATCTAAACATAAAACTTAAGTTCAACTGTGCCTCAGCCAATTTAACAAACAATATCATTTTTAATTGTTTCTATATTTCAATTCTAAAATGGATGAGTTTCTAAATGGAAATCAATGTCACAAAAAACAGGAAACACGTTTAACAGAACAAACAGACGTATTCTTATTATCAAAAAGAACAAAACCCACACATTTGCTGAGATATAGAAATAATGGTATCATTGATTTTTTATGATTTGTTGTAACATGAATAGTTTGCTTTGCTAGCAATCTCTCACAAGTGTTTCATCCACATACCTTTTATATACGAATATTCATTTCATCTCCAACATATTGAAAACAACCTTAAGTACGAAGCAAACAAAACTAAACCTCAAAATTGTAAATTATCTCTACAGGAAAACACAAACAAACAGAGAGGGTACTTTATCAAGCAATTGACGTCAAGTAAAGCTGTGACTCTCCCATCTGTTATGCGTTCATTAACCTATATCCTGTCGTCAATATACTCATTACACAGACTATGATACTGTGTGTATGTATCAAGATAACAGGTTCTTTGTAAGATAATGGTCGATAGGATTTTTATCTAAAGGTTTAGTGATTACACTCAATACTGATTTATAAACTTAAATGTGTAAACCTATCGTGGACAAAATAAAGTTATGCGTTACTGTTGCCTTTAATGAGAATTTATTGTTGCAATGACAATTTGACACCGGTCAAGGAACTATATATTCACATTATAGATAATGTAGTTATTATTTTCTCATAGTACATCATATTTTGAAAAAGCTTGGACGTTGATGGAAAACTTTTATTATATTCAAAAGAAATGTGTTAAGCTACAAAGACATTATGCATACAACGTTTTGGGCATTAAGGTTATTTTACCTTAATTATTTAATTCAATATTTTATTCAGTACACATATCTCAAGAAAGACTTATTGACGTAAAAACTGTATTACTCTTCTGTATATGATGACTTGATGTTCAGTTATAGCATATTTTACAGCAATTGGGTATAACATTTAAAATTTGCTCAATATGTTAAGTGGTTAATTAAATTCTAAGTTTGTAATCTGATAGTATCAGCTCCATTATATAACCAGATTGCAAAATATAAACAGGGAAACAGTGTCAATGGTTAAAAAACAGTAGTTTTGCGAAAAGGATATTCAAGCTAATTTGTTGAAAACCTTATGCAGAACCCTTTCAATATGGCACCCTTGCTTCTTGAGTGTGATGTTGATATTCATCTCAGCGTCAGCAGTTTATTACGGAGGATTCATTAAAAAGTTAAAGTTATAGAATGTTGTACTGATAATGCAATTATTTGTCTTTTTTAATTTGTAATCCTAATTATCAATTTTCGTCATTTCAAAGTGTACTACATCAGAAATATTGCAATCGAAAACTCGACTTCTTACAAAATGCATATTTTACCTTTTTCATCAAATGTAAATAGTAGAGTGAATAATTTTGTATGAAGTTATACATTAGAGAAATGACAAATATGCTTTCCAAATATACTAATTTCAATATATGAGCCTTTGTATTACAAACAATCTATGCACTTTATTTATATTCAGGGATTGCAGTTTTTGGCGTGCAAATAATGGCCATTAGTGTAAACTTCTGTCTGGGAAAAACCATCAATGAAACCAAATACATTTGATCTTTCCGATCAAACCTTTAGCCCTGACAAGTTCCTAACATAGATGGATGACTATCTTTAATGTATCTCAGAGATAAGTTGCCACCACCTATTAACATAAGTTAACATCAGAGATACGAGTGATAAAAATACCTCAACACATTTAAATTAAACCCATGCTGTCTATATGAGTAATGTTTGGTTCGTTTGAATACAATTCCATGATGCTTGCTTTACACAACATAGAATAAACGTCTAGTGCTTGACTTATATAAACTTCATAACAAACGAATGTTTTTTTGTTTGTGCTTCTATTAAACATAATAAAAAATGCATTAAATTCTAGAGTTTGATTTAAAAAATTGACTCAGAGATTTGAAAGTAGTAACCATGTCGAAAGAAAACTTTAGGCTAAATGTCCAGCTCTCTTCCGCTCTTCTCTGTCAGAGAATGTTTTACCTGCGCTCTGTTAAAGTGGTCATTCATTGTCACTGATAAAGAAGAAGCAAGATGAAAGTTCAGGTATACAAAAGTTCAGGAAGAGATAATTGTACATCACCGATACATCTTTATCACAGTGCTATGTCATTTTCAGGTAAACTGTTAAGATGATGTTATATAAAAAAACATAAATATCTAAAATGATTCAGTGGATTTTTAAGATGTTACTCCAATTGTAGAAGTAAGTTGTTATGTTTCTTTGGAATTATGGGGAGTGTGGAAACTGCAACAAGCACTTTAACATTGCTTGACTGAGATGTTCGAGCATTATATCAGTTTAACGCCCACACAATGAGAACAGAATACTACATTAAAGTGATGATAACAGGGACTTGAGTTTAGTCATAAAAGCTTTTAAATGAAGCAACACAACTGTTACCACGAATTAAGATTTTAGTTATAGCCATTTATGTGTCATTTATGTTACTTTTTCAAGCGTAGTGACTCTCTCGTTACTGTTTTACTTTGATTAAATTAAACAGAACAAAATGTAAGAAATGACAGAGTTTTCTCAATGCAATGAAAGAACGCCGATTTTATAATCATGTACGTTTTTCTACCTTGTTTCTAGAACTGATTTTATTTTTATTAGAAGTTGTTTGGTTTCTTTTTAACTATCTGGTGTGTCAGGAAATAGTGAAGCACTAAAACAGTACCTCGCTAAGGTGTTGAGCAATATATCATCTAAACACCCCCTCACAGATGTAGTATTTAAGATTAAATGAATAAATGGAAAGCTGGTGTTTTGTCTGTTCAATCAAGCCGTACAACTGTTACCATTAACTACAGGTTTGAGTATAGCCATGTTAGTGTCACATTCGTTTCTATTTTAAGATTGCAAAACCAAATCTTAATGTCTTATAATAGCAATTTCCTGGATATTACATTTTTCACACGGATAACCCTACTGTCATAGTTTTCTTAAAACTTAACCAATGCGAGGAAGGTTTTAAAAAGCAAATGTTTTGTCAAAGGAAATATTAATCCCTTATCCATAATAGATATTTTCTTACTATGTTAAATGTTAAATGAATTGTATGCAAGATAAGATATATATAAAATCATAAAATGATAACCAAACGCCTCAAAATAAAAACCTATAGATGCGTGACTGTATGAATATCTCATATTGATTGTGATTTACACAGATTTACTGATGCAATTTCATGAATTTTAAATGTTTCTTATAATCTAGACATCTACCTGTTTTACCATGGGATTGTTCACTGTCAAAGATTAGCAACATTATGCCCTGTGATATCACTTACACGTTTGTCTTGAAAACTCATTACTCAATAAGGGACATATTATAGGTCATACTTGTAAGAGTAACTGCTGTAAAGAGAGACGTCAAGGGATGGTGTCTTGATACGATACGAAATGGGCATGTTATAACTAAAACGCTATACTTAAACTTTGAGATAAATGCAATTTAGAAAGTGAACAAATTTGACATTGTTGTCTTTGGGATCACACTATCTTCAATAGCACAGATGTTTGTACTTTGTTGGGCAGAGTCCCATGCGGGATTCGAAACAATACCTTCAGAGTCTGGCAGCACCGCCAGCAATGACCACACCAGCAGCCAAAAACTTGTCCGTTTTGCGATCCACATGTGGAGGTCCAACAAGCGGTAGTTAACCGTTGTTACATTCATTACCCCTCTGATAGATGTTGATTTGCACAGCTCCCTACGCTGAATGTATTAGAGATAAATGCCATTTAGATAGTGAACATATCCATCATCATAATGTTTGGGATCACATTATCTTCAATAGTACAGATTCGTGTATATTTCTGGCCAATATAATTTAGATCATATAAAATAATAGAATAATTGAAGAACACAACAGTTCGAATCCTCGTTAAATATTTGCCGTATCGAATAGTAAGTTATCGAAAACCTTTGATAGTGTACCTAAAAAAGCGCAATACTCTTGATTTTGAGGTTGTTATTACAGGTCTGATAACATTGGTTTAAAGAAATGTTCTGATCAAACTAGATCGTGAAGATAATTTCTATCTTTCAGCCAAATGTATACAAACAAATCCGCTAACACAGATGAAATTATCGCACGTAGTAAAAGAAACTTACAACTAGAAAAATATATCATTTGTATAAATTGTAGATTACAAGCATTTTATTGTTGGATATTATTTAAACAGAGTATCTATTCTCCCATACACTCCCGCCTATACTCTAAAACACGAAAGAAAAATTGACAACACAGGACAGTCTTTCATCAATTAATGTAAATGCTCTGTAGAGTTAAGAGCTCTTTACAATTTAGAGACCAATTCTCGTTTAAGAAAGATTCCTTAAGATCACATAATTAAGAAAAAAGAGACACTTCATGCTGTCACTTTATCATTTCACGATATTCAATTTGCCCAAACGATGTTATTTTACTTTGTGAAAAATCAATAACTGTAAAGAGGCAAGAACATAATCGTTTCTATTAATTGGGGCATTCTGAACGAACGTCTCTTCACATAATTTTATGTCTGGCAACACTGTGAATTTGTGTTACGTTTATGAAATAGAAATAATTCAGGCCTTGTGTTTGCAACATGCATCTTCTGAGTATATTACAGTCAAAATACACATTGTAAGCCTTTTTCTTAAAGGATTTTGATTTGATATGTTTGGAGCTTATTCTAAATAGGAATAAATGCAATGAAATTGACATTATGTTTTGATTTTGACCGTTACACATGTTCCCGAATGTCGATAGCTTTGACAACACGGAAACGTTTATGGTTGTTATCGATTGCATCGACAAAAAATTTCAGAACAATGTTAACCGTTCATTTTGGCGTTAAAATTTGTTTAATCAACGAGTTCTTGCCAACACCAATTTCAAAATGTAAGAAAACACCGAATAATGGAATATCCGTTGAGCTATTGGTTGATATATTGCCCTAATGTTTGTGAGTGGATGAAGTTTTGTTGTCAACAGATGCAAGGCACGTGATCGAATAGAAAATTCCTGTTTGGATATCTAATAAAGAGCCTTCCAAAAACAATATTTTCTGTTAGTGATAGTCCTTTGGGGAGCATATTCTACATCATTCTACATTTGTTCGATCATTTCATCTACAGAATGTTTCGGGATTGCCAAGTAACAGTTACTTATTAAACATAAGCTCCTTATTAATTTTGCAAATATTGTAAATGTTCAAATTCGTACTTGTGAAAAACAGATTTCAATGAGAGACGGATGGAAGGGACTTGTACAAATGCAAAAAGTCTTGATTTCTCTTAAAATGGAATCGTTGTAAGAGGATGATTAGTAACGAATCCAGGAAGTGAATTTATTCTCATCGATGAACAATGTAGACTCTCATTATCCTGTTGAATAGGTTAAAAGGATCCATCGTAAAATCACATATCATAAAAATAAATGATTGTTTCACTAATAAGAAATAATTCAAGAAATATTTTAAAAAGTGATGTATTAGTCATTGATTGTACTGGAATCAAGCATCTTTTAAATTTCACTGTTTAGCTGATTTATGCTAATATTCATACCCGTTGTATAACGAATAATAACGACATAACGACATGTTTGGGATAGATTGGGTCTAATTGATAGATTTTTCTTACATAAGTCAAATTTTATGGGAATTTTTTTATCAAAAACTTTCAACATAACAAATGTATCCCAGAAAATGTGTTTGAATGTATTGATCAACAGTGATTCCTATAATAAATACTTATACTGCCTTACATTGATATCAGTAAAATGATAGTTATAAACTTCTATTTAAAAGCCGGGAGATGAATGAGAATAAAGTTCCATAATGATTTTTTTTGTCTGACAAAATCAGGCAAAGGCCATTATTGTATGAGGACACTATCATTACATGACGAATAACATCGTTTTTCGAACCCTTTTTCAAAACAATGATAACTTCTACTCTAAATTAATTAGCAAGACAGACATTTGACTTCAGATTTTATTGTTGAGCCACTGAAGTTGTGACTGGCTTTGCTAATGCCAATGTGAATGATTTAAATACTGTAGATAAATGGATGTAACATAATTGTTTCAGTACATAAATAGTATCTACTTTATCCAAACATAAGAACACAAAGGACAGTAAATATCTTTATTATGCTAACAATCAATAAATAACACAACAATTATTTGGTGGATATAAATGGGCGCAGTTTATTCATATTGACACTCGGTAGTTGTCTGGGGACCATAAACACAGGGTGCCTACCAAACGGTAACTGGACAACCCGAGCAGCAAAATACACAAGCAGTGTATCACAACACATTAACAGTTTAGCCAGTAGGAGCTACACCTGACTGACCAACCATTAACGGGACAGCAGGTAGGGGGTCACATATCCTGATACAAACCAACAAACCAAGTACACAAGCAGTGTATCTCAACTCATTAACAGTTAAGCCAGTAGGAGTTACACACTAAATGACCAACCATTAACGGGACAGCAGGTAGGGATTCACATATCCATACAAACCAACAAAGCAAGTACACAAGCAGTGTACATTAAACATTTTACTTAAATGCCGGTAGGAGTTTCACACTGACCAACATTATAGAGTGAAATAGGTAGGGGTTCACATAGCCTATTACTACTCAGCTAAGCAATATGAAGGAAGAAAAGCATTTGGACCCCAGACTTACCGCCAATACACACAATAAACTGCACCAAGTATGATGCACAAAGCTGAAATAAAATACTTACCAATCTGGGACTAACAAAGTCCTATTATGTTTGATAATGTAAAAAAAAAAGACACACGTTTGTCAATGGCTCAAGCATTACTGAATGTCATCATGACCACATGTCACTGGCTCACAAGCATTAGAATGTCATTATGATTGACCACATGTCACTGGCTCATAAGCATTTCTGACTGTCATTATGACCGTATGTCACTGGCTTACAAGCATTACTGAATGTTATTATGATCATAATTCGAATTGGTTCAAGTTCAGAGGATGGTACACGATTTATTCAATGTCATTAATTTTTATTTTTAAAGAGCAAAATTTAGGAACTAGGACCCCATCCTGCCTGCACAATTCTTGATCATTCTTTAGCAGCAGCCACAGTTTTCACCAGCCCTGACAGCATTAACCGCATAATAAGGCCCGGATCTGCAATCACCTTGTCCATGTGACGCCCAGCAGGAGGAAAGTCACACTAGCAGGTCAGCGGTGTATGCCTTGTCCAGTTCAGTATCTTTTAAGCAACACCTCCATCCGTACGAACCTTAGAAGTATTCACCCACATACCTGCATCTTCAATCTTATTTCCCTGATGATAGCTCAGCAGGATAAAAGTCACACTAGCAGGTCACAGTGTATTCCCAGCCCAGTTCAGGATAATTTAAGCAACAGCCCCATCTTTACGAACCTTAGAAGTATTCAGCCTCCTACCAAGGCCTGCATCTTCAATCTCATTTCCCCGATAATAGCTCAGCAAGAGGAAAGACACTAGTAGGTCAGCGGTGTATACCCTGGCCAGTTCAGGATCATTTCAGCAGCAGCACCGTTTTGACCAACACCAAAAGCATTCACCTGCATCTTCAATCTTATTTCCCCGATGATAGCTCAGCAGGAGGATAGTTACACTAGCAGGTCAGCGGTGTATACCCTGCAAAAAGAAAACCAACAGCAGAAACATGTCTCAACACATAAATGGGATGGGTGGGTGGGTGATTAATGCTGATTGTTTGAAGAGTGGCAAGAAAGAGCGCAAAAAATGCATGCCAATGCTTATATAGCATAGAATAAAGGGAAACAACTCCCAAGCAAAACGTTATTGCTTGCCGCTAATAAAATAATTTATCCATTAGATTGTGTGATAAATTTAATTATTATGCTAACAATCAATAAATAACACAACAATTATTTGGTGGATATAAATGGGCGCAGTTTATTCATATTGACACTCGGTAGTTGTCTGGGGACCATAAACACAGGGTGCCTACCAAACGGTAACTGGACAACCCGAGCAGCAAAATACACAAGCAGTGTATCACAACACATTAACAGTTTAGCCAGTAGGAACTACACCTGACTGACCAACCATTAACGGGACAGCAGGTAGGGGGTCACATATCCTGATACAAACCAACAAACCAAGTACACAAGCAGTGTATCTCAACTCATTAACAGTTAAGCCATTAGGAGTTACACACTGACTGACCAACCATTAACGGGACAGCAGGTAGGGATTCATGCCGGTAGGAGTTTCACACTGACCAACATTATAGAGTGAAATAGGTAGGGGTTCACATAGCCTATTACTACTCAGCTAAGCAATATGAAGGAAGAAAAGCATTTGGACCTCAGACGTACCGCCACAACTTCTTGTCTATACAAGAAGACCCCACCAAATGCATGAGGAGAATACAAGAACTTATTACTTACAACAATGGCAACTGCTGCATGATGAAAATCCTGAGTGATTAAGTGAAAGGCAATCAATTGTCGAAGCGTCCACTTTTCTTCATCTTCTCTTGATTGAATCCTGTCTGTTAAGTTGTACTTTTTCCATTCAAAAGTTTGAGTTGATATCTATTTATCCAGGAAGTTGAAATAGGTATCTGTTGACCAGAATCAATATCTTGAAAGCACATCTTGAACCAGTAGATATTCATGTAAATGATTTGAGTAAATGGAGTAAATTTATCATTTACTTTCCTCCACAGTTTTAAGTACTCCACACTTGCAACGCATGACTATCCTGTATTCCATCTCGAATTCTTTCATGGAGAGTATCTAAAACTTAGACTTCACTGCTCACACTTGCTCGATTTTCCATCAGTAGGTGAAACAGATCAAGATTAGGAAATAAATCAGGTTAAAGTTAAATGATAATCGCTGTAAAATGTTTTACATTGACAGTTCATCAAAACAGTATGACTTGGTACAGTGTTCTGTCAATACCGGTAATCACATTGAAGAATGATTATCTTTTGTCATTGAAACATATCTGTTGTACGACATCAAAGTCTTTGACATCCAAAGGGTCAAAAGTTATACAGGATGGGTTAATAGTGTCAAGTCACAAATAATGCACAAGATATTCGATTCTATGACATACCATGGGTTGACCTTCAACAAGTTGTAAAAAGGTTGTTTCACATCAGTCTATGCAATAACAAAACTTCTTAAGTCCTAACCAAGTTTCAACAGCCGAACATCAGTCTCTGTTAGTCCAAGGGTTAACATGAATCAATATATGAAGCGTCTTTGGCAGCGCTAGGGTTTTGTTTCACATTAAAGTCCCTGGCAGTCCATGTGTTAAAGTTTATCACGTCTTAACAGTTGTTTCACATTGAGTGTATGGCAGCTCAAGGGTTAAAGCGTTTCAAGTTGTATACAATACATGTTGATGAGATCACAGCCCTAGATTTAAATAATTGTAAGTCATTTATACATTGCATGACATCTTAGTCCTTGGCAGTCAACCTTGATGAAGTAATTAAACGTTGTTTCAAATCTGAGACTTGAGCAGTTCAAGGATTAATACTTATCATGAGGCATGACATAATCAGTTGCATCACATCACAGTCCATGGCAGTCCAAGGGTAAATATCTTACAAGGCATCCACAAGTTGCTGGAGAGTCTGTTATGGCAATCCAAATGATATAAATTATCAATTAAATATTAAGTTACACAACCTCACAGTCCATGGCATTTCAGGAGTTAATCCTTAAGGACACAAACTTGACATCCCACTGCATGAGAAAGAGCTCATATCAAAGAAGACTTAATCAGACAAAATTGTAAAACTTGTAGCCTTAAGCAAGTTGGTTTTTACCCTAGTAAATGTCAGACAGTTTAAATGCCCCTTTTCATTATTTTCAAGTTGTATCACATGTGACTGTCAGTCAAAGGGTTGAAACATTATCAATGCATAGATTCATATTTGCAGTCAACAAGTTACTTTGCAGTATTAGAACATCAATATTCAACACAAATGCAGTCCAAGGGTGCAACACACTCAATCGGGACAGAAAGTTGACAAAATTTCAGTCATCTTTAGTTGAAGGGTAAATACTCAAAGTAAATTGGCTTACTTCCTTGCTTTTAGACTGAAGCAATAAAACTTGACAACACATTTGACTCAATGTCAAAGGGTTAATTCAAATCATGATATGAACAGTCCGACACATTGCCTATATCCTAGCACAGAGATGTCCAAGGTGAATCAGGCCAGGAACCAATTGTATCACATTTGACCGGGTTAAAGTCAAAAAGTTAAAGTCAAAAGGGATCGAGTCAAGAAAGTCAATCACATCTGACTGAATGTAAAAAGGGTTGAAACTTTATCAATAAAATTGAAGTCCCAAGATACCATTTAGTATCAAAATGCTTCTTGGCAGATATTCCTTTATTGTAGAGAAACATTGTCAAAACATATCAAAAATTCCATAATAACCCATTTTGAAGGTTAAACATTGTATCAAATCTTGAAAATGACAAGGAAAGGATTTTAGTAGTCAAGCGCTTGATAATTGTGCACATGATTCGCGCACATGACAAAATAGGAGTAAATTATAGTTGAATTTCTTAGCCATAATAAAATGTTGTTGCTCATGTTGGCCATTACATACCAAGGGTTAACACTTTGGTTGAATTCAGACATGTAATCTTACTGATTACTCCAATTAAAAACACTTGAATTTCAGCGCTTCAACGAAATAACGGTCAATTCATGAAGCTAAACATTGTTGACCAAGTTGCGTCAGCGGCACACCAAGGGTTAACACTTTGGCTAGCTGTAATATGTTGTAGCACATGAGTCTCTTTGAAGTGTTGTTAATGCGAGCCCGTAGATTGAAGAAGATTAACACAAGTCAAATATGGATGAATGTAGCCGAATACACGTGTGTTAGATTTCCAATTCAAAAGTTAGTGATTCCGCCCGATGTCCAACACGCCACATTGTGGGGGTAATGAAAATCTGAATGGAGCCGTCGGAATAAAAGATTGAGGGTCACAATATGATAGAGGCAGGGGAAAATTTTCTTACAATTGTAGAATGAAATATCGGTATCAATGGATTATCAATTGATACAGCTCACTTGGTTTTTGTACTTTCTTGCACTGATGCCGCCTTCGCTTGACCACTGTCGAGTGACAACCCTGCGTTCCTCTCATCTGTCACGGCCTCCGTTTGCTAACCGCTCTCATCTCGCAAATACTTGTCCGTAACCAACTCGACCCTCTTCATTTAATACACATCTTGCCAGGTGGCAAGGCCAAAGTCCGACCATTACAGTAATGATTAATGCTGATTGTTTGAAGAGCGGCAAGAAAGAGCGCAAAAAATGCATGCCAATGCTTATATAGCATAGAATAAAGGGAAACAACTCCCAAGCAAAACGTTATTGCTTGCCGCTAATAAAATAATTTATCCATTAGATTGTGTGATAAATCTAATTATTCGTCAAGTTGTCCCTTTCCGTCGTTGGTTGGCAACTATTCTATGATCAACAGCCTTGATGATATATCCTGTTAATAAACAACGGCATACAACGTTTTTCTCTTCTTCTTCTATGATTCATTTCACTTGACATCGTCTTCTATGTCATTATGACGTTATTTCATATTCATAATTTTACATTACAATAGCAATAAAGACATTTATGATACAATATTCGTTTTAATGGGAACATCAGTTGATTGCCATAATTTGGAGAGTAAGGCAAAATGCTTCGCTTTGCAAAGATATAAGATATTGCAAATACTAAGAAAATATGTAATGTTTTAGATTGTGATCTAACGTCATTCATAATTCTTACTTCAAAGTCTTGTCTATTGCATCAATACTTAATTCACATTTCATCGAATTACGCCTTTCATATGTTCATATTTAATACGCTTTATAATAAAGAATTTCATTAAAACCATTGCATAAAATCCTTGCACTAAATAGTCTTGAACATAAAGAGGGCATTTAAGTTACTATTTAGCTTTCATACTCTCTACAAAGATAGGATTTCTCTCATTTATATACTATTTTATAATTATGTATTTGCAATCATGCAATATAGTCAACCCTGAAAGCAGCTGATAACTGTTCTTTACCTACTGTTATTGATGACATAAGTTAATGATATTTCAGAAGCAACAAATGGGGTTAATTTAAAATATTTTCATTGGTATTGCTGAAATGAAGACTTTTTAAATTATGTTCTTCACAAAAACTATTAAAAGACAAAAGATAAAAGAAGCAACGTATTCAATTAATTGATGCAAATGCGTTAGCTTACATGTCCTATTACGAATTTTCATATACTACTCAGGTAAACTTCTCCACTGAGGGAGAGTGGGGGAGGCGGAGGTAGGGGTACCAATGCGCATACACTCATACAGCTCCGTAGTACCTACGGGATCGTCTTCAAGTATACTATCCAAGCAGATCCCTTTCCAATTCGAAAGTTCTTTTCGTTGAACAAAAAGAGAAACTGTCCAGCTTAGGAAAGAAAACATCCTCGTATGCTGCATCTCAAATGATCTTTTAATACCTCTTCTGACAATCGAAGGGTCCTTTAAGCATAATATGTAAGTATGGAGAAAGCGGAATACAAATCAGCTAATTGAGTGGCATTCTATGAGTTGATGGTATAAGGAAGACAAGAGTAACAGTAGCGACTATAAATTGCTGTACTCCTCATTTTTCATTATATGCTTGAAAACGGTTTACTAATCTTTACAGAAACGTCGCTACTTAAGAAATAAAGTTCGCTCTACCCCAATTTGTTGTGTAATTAAGTATAGTTTTCCCCTGAACTATTATAGTTAAATCACGAGGACGGTAGTCTATACTCTATTACAAAACACATTGGGGTAGAGCGAACTTTATTTCTTTTCTAAGATACCAAACTTATTTGCAGGGAAGTATAAACATTCTTATAATTTCAAATTAAAATATTGTTAAAATAACTCAGATTATATATCCATGAACAGGGCTAACTGCTGGCTAGTCCATGTTTAGAACTCACCCCCTATTTCAAAATTATTGTTTATCAGTGAAACAGTTAATTATGTAAATGTAGCAGTTTAATTTTATCATTTATTAAGTTTAAAATTGTATTCTCTTGTTATTTATCATTGTTCAAATAAAACAAAAATATCAGAAAACTCATGTTTAATAAAACGTTACTTTTGAACAGTCAAGTTGTGCGATCATGCAGTGCGGACCACACTGCCCATATAAGGCTTATCACGTGATTGACATTCCACAAAGAATTATGGGTATTGTTTGTCAGGAGGCGTGGTAGATCGAGATCTATCGTTCTTTTTTTGCTGTTGTCATAAAAGTTGAATTTGATGGTACCACCGCTTATATTAGCTGACTGTGTACACCATGAAAAGGAGTACAGACTGTATAGGTTGAGCTATATCGCACGTTGTATGTCAGAGACGGTTGACGTGTGTAAACGTCACAAATGCTACGGGGCGCCGTAATCTGACGTGGAATGTCAACGTGGTCACTCGACAAGCATGTCGGAGGCAGAGCATTGGTTGCAGCGTTATTCTCCTGTAAGATGGAGTTGGTATGTAGCTTTTCAACGACTGCTTTTTTCTGTGACCAGTGACGGACATGATACCAAGGGCCCCAACCCCAGCTTCGGAAAGTTTGGTGGATAGGGATGCGCCATGTTGATTGATAGAACCGGGCCAATGGTTACCATGGACACGCATGTTTACGAGGGGGCAGCTGGGAAGAGCGGATAGCGTCATTCAATTGTTACGTCATGAAAAAACTATACCTTTATTGTCTGATAAAGTACTTATTTTCGATTGTTCTAACCGGTAGGCATCTTAGAATGTCCAAAAAAGAAGTTGTTCATCCATAGAATTACTCCGGAATACAAATCCACTATCATTATTATGCAGTCAGGGGCGTCTGCCATCGTTCACATTTTCCCCCAGTGTATGACAATTACTTGACAGTTTCTTTTCTAGGGTCACTTTTAATTCCCATTATTTATCCTCAATGGGAATGGACAGTCGTCAAGGTTTGTTGATATTCCATAACTGATAAAGTGGCACATTAAGACCTTTTGACCCAAATAACTATTCCATAATACGATCTTATACCAGCTAGAAGTTGTTCGAGAACAATGTGAATAAAACTACCTTTTTGAAAAATGTTATTGTTCCGTATCTTAACAAAGATTGAACATTTGTTTACTGTTTTGTTTGTTATTTGTTGATCGCTTTATAAGTACAAACTTAAAGATTCATGCACAAGAATATAGATGTACACAAACCTTGAAAACAGCTGCAGAATTCATAGTTTTGAAATAAAGATCATGAAATAAGTCAGAACTATCGAGTTCCGTCTTATATTCTTTAAGTGATATCTACACTCAACGTCAAAAGAAAGGTCTCATTATGAAATGTAAGATGATTGTATGCACAAAGGATGTATAAACATAACATCAGTACTACATTGGTTCAGAAGTTACCAATCGCAATTTTTTAATTTTTAAACAGAAATTGGTGATGTTTTTCTAAACAAACCTATTTAGGAAATGGCTTTTTAAAATGCCCCTAACGAGACGAGATAGGATACTAAAATAATACTGACTTATTGATTAGCTCTCCAATTATTTTGATATATTGTAGTGAATAGAACTCTAGTGAAGAGGGTTCTGAAATGTTTATGAACACTTACTAACAAAATATTGTTTTATTCGGAAACCCTTAAGCCAAAAGTACAAGCTGATCTAATTTAAGTATATCTTATTGTGCAAATATAACATTTATCAGGAGGTAATATGTGAGAATTCCATAGATATAAAGAACAAAAAAGACACATAATCATCATGTATTTTTCAAATAATAAAATGATAAGAACGTTTTCAATTCCCATAGATTTCTTTACATCTGTCGTCACCCATACGAGCAGATATCTTAAATAATTGTATCTGCTTTTCAGAACCCTAAGCCTGGGGATAATACCAATTAATCAAATAAGCTGTCCTCTGTGTTCTCATAGAGCATAATTAAATAATCGTAATTGTACACACTTTTGCCATGCTTTCCACGTCGATAGTAATTTGAGATTAAAGCTTGATAGTATTTACATCACTATTAGATGCAATACAACCATTTCTTTTGGATTCATTTTGTCCAGTTGAATATGCTTATGTTGATACACAGACAAGATTTTGCTAAATGTCATCATATTTTGGATGCTAAGTGCTATGGCCTTTATTAACAGCAAGTTTGTTGTCCTGAGGTGGCAAACGCTGTTGGATTCAGACATCTCTATTTTATCTGTAGACAACAACATAAAGCCACTCTTTGTTTACAATCTGACAAATAATCAAAGTCAGGTTAACCATTATCCGGTTTCATTTAAATTCTCACTAACAATGGATATCTTTATGATATCAATAATGATCAAAGAGTTTTCTTACTGAGATCACCGCCGCCTATTCTCAGTTAAAATATTTATCACACCAATTAATTATCACCGTTATTGTATATAAAAGTAGAATATTTGTCAAGAAAGGCACTCATGTATTTTATCAAAATACAAATTTAGTTATAGTTTATCCTTTAAGGTGACATAAAGACACAAACTTTTTATATCAATCTTCGTAACGGTTTTATCATCAATACTTTTACTTATATAATTTTACTGTTGCATTTATATATTTTTTTAGGGCATTGCTTTTTACACTGTTAATTAAAGTAAAATTTCCTGGTATTTTAGAAACAAAATGTTATCCATTTCTTCTAAACAAAATAACAAATTTCATATAATTTACACGACTCTTCAAAAGAAATTTCATATAAACATGATTACAATTGCATTTCTGAAAATCTGTCTATTATTTAAAATCATTAGGTCCGGGGAAGACAGAATTGTTCTCTTTAGTAGTTTAAAATTTTTATTTGAAGTTAAGCATTGACCTATTGACTTGTAAAGAAAAGCACTTAACCTAATGATGAAGACCTAAATAATCTGAAACAGTAACAAGTTATTTTAACTTTTAAAGTGATTAAAAGTTTTTACTTCCATTTGTCTGGTAAACCAAGGATAACTTTGTTCGGAGCATATCTCCTCAACTATACACTATTTACCAAACTATATACGCTTATCAACATGATCGTTTAGTGTATTTTAAGGGTTAGATAAACAAATGAGTTTTTGTGGTTTCCATGAAAACGTGACTTAAACAGCGACTCTTTGACAAAGTACATTTGCCAGAACATATATCCTACAATGTACACTTTAGGTTCACAAAACTTAACACACATGATCCCTTTAAAACTTATAGCTTGATCTTTTTTTTCGGTAGTTTCCATGGAAAACATGATTTACACAGTGAGTGACTCAACAAAAGTATTTTCCTCAGTACATTATCCTGACAAACTGCTTTGGCTTCAACGTGTATACTGTTAAGTAGTTTCATATATCAAAATTATTTGTTTAACTTTTTTACTTTATTAAATATTCCTACCTTTTACCATTGAAGACGAGTACATTTTGACGCAGAACGTTCATGGTGGCGTCCATGGTTCATCTTTGCATTTCAGATCATGTACACCAAAGCAAATAATTCCAATTGGATAAACCCGCGAATATGCACTTCAAACATTTGATCACTTCTTCAACCATCATTGCAAGTCTCAAGGTGCTGACATGAATCTTATTCTTGTAATTTACCACTGAATAAATAAGGAATTGAGGTCACTGGATTATGTTGATTATTGAAGACGAGGCTTGGTTCTAACACATCTTCAGCTATGTTTTAATGAGTATATTTCTCCTCAAATTCCTTTTAGATCCGCCCTGAATATAGACAGCAAGACGTAGTTTGATTCTAAAAATCTCAAAAACTTAAGCTATGTTTTGGTGAGAATTTTTCTTCTCCAATTCTCTTTTGACCTTTTTTGACAGCTAAACAGTCCAAACCACGCCTTCACCCTTATTTTTTATAATCGTTTTGTTTTATTTGTGTCTCTTATTCATATTACCTATATTATTTATATTAAACACATAGTATAATACTTCTCCAAAGAAGTTAAGCGTCAAACCTATTCTGTCCGACATATTTCTATGCATAGAAAAGATATACATTTAAATTTCTAAGTATAAATCTATTGAAATTGGTTCACTACAGCCTGACGAAAGAAAGCAAGATAATGACACACAACCAACTAGAATGGTAGTCTACTGAAACTAATTCATCCTCAAAACAAGGTACAATGAAACTGTTTGCATTGGCCAAACACGACGTGGTCAGAACTTTGTGAGGTGGCTAGGTCTCTATACGCATTTTCCATGAATTATTTGAGCACAAAAATCACTACTATTATGATGACGCTTTTAACTGAAATTTCGTCACGGTCTGACGTAAAGAAAATGATATTGACTGGGGAGAAATAAGTATGTGGGTGGTTCAACAGAGAAGAATTTAACTGCAACCAAATACCTGTGCAACATTCCTCCGTTTGCAACCAACCCGTAGCCACGCAATGGTTTTTCCTCTATCAAGATGCCATGAACAGATTTTGACCCTGAACTTCTTTTGAGTAGTATATTAATTTTGTTCATTTCATAGTGTTGAGCTATATTATGAATATATAACTACAAAAAGATTATAAACAGGTATATGTATGGTTCGCATTTTTGCTTTCATTCAATCACTCATCGTTAATAAGAAGTAGAAAGGTACTTATTTATAATATAAACACTTATTTTCCTTCTTAATATGACTAGATTCAACATGACGCTATGACGATGCAATGTCTGTGCACCAGTTAACAGTTATATTCGAAAAACGTTATGTAAAAAGAGAAAAAAACATAACAACAGACTCCCTGAAAGGCATTAGCTAATAGTTCAATATTGGTCTTCTGTTTTAAATACTCTATTTTCGATATCCCAAAGGAAATGAACCAAAGTTAAGAGAGGAAAACAAATTGATTTACCCACCGTCTTTTACGAAATAATTAAAACTGGTCTCTTGGAAACATTAGTGCAATGTTGCATACAATCATTCTATTGAATAACCATGAACAATTTAATTACAGTTTGTTCAGAAATAAAAGAATTAAAGTTGGAAAAGGGGGCATAAGTAATACATCAGTCATACATTCTTCAAAACAAATATACCTTTATATATCTGAATTTAATATGTTCCGAATATACAAAATAACAATGAATACAATTCTAAAGGGATTACTTATAAACTAATCAAGTGTTAAAACACTTTTATATCTATGCAAATGGTTGACAGTTTGGATAAAGTATTGGTTCAAAGTTGTGATAAAGTAGATATATTTTGAAATATACAAGACATTTTAATAATAAAACTAAACGATAATTTTAAATGATATAATCATAATATATATACAAGACATAATCTTTTTTTCAAATATTTCTTCCTTTGTACGATTACCTCTTTAAAAAATAAAAATCACATAGGCCTATTATTAAAAAATACTTGATATACAAACTTCATCCTTCCTTTTTAAATATGAAGAGGATAAACATACTGGAATTTTCAAATATCCAACAATATACAGCCTGCTGTCAATAGAAGCATGTTGGTTTGTTCACCAATCTCGCTGATCAGAAATCAATAATACTATATTGTGTATCTCAAGTGCAGACTTTGTAACCTGACATCCAATCATAATTTAAACAAAACACAACGTTATCCAATGTTTTATTTCAGTGACCTCAAAAGAGCACATCCAAATATCAGCTTCCAATTTCTATAAAGCATTCTTAAATCTGTCTGAAATGCAACGTTTATTTTGTTGTTCAGTGTATAAGAATACGTTCCTCTCTGTAAATCATAATCAATAGAAAGGAACCAATTCTTTACTTTCATTTATGCCACAATGTAAGAATGACCTGGTATTGTAAATTGACAATCATTTATTGCTAGAGTGACAGAAATATTATCGGTATTGTCAGTGAGGAGATCTTCAGGGCGCTTTCTTCAATCTCATCGTTATAAAGGGCTCTTAAATCTTCAACATATAATCTAATTACTGACTGGCCTGTGTCAACAACCAATTTTGTTTTTGTTTACAAATTTACGATTTTATACTAAAGATATTCCATGAAAATTCGAATTTCTAAAAGAAATACTCGTTGAATAATAAGACAGCTTTATGTTCCTATACAGCATCTTCTGGTGTTTATGTAGGCATCCATTGCTATAGCGCCCAAGTTTCTTCTTACGTTATTCAAGAAGGGTAACGAAACTTTTTTTGAAATGGCATTGTCCAGATTCAACTCCAGCTTTCCAGACAATGAGTGTACTTGGCTACATATTCAATTCCATAATATGAAATACATAAGGCCATCAAAAGTATGTCAACATCTTCACACATAGTGCTTATAAAGCTTATGATGTTTACTTATGTTTCTATAAAAGGAAGTCATTGTTTCCAAGTTATTGTATCATTTGGCACATGACCTAATGCACATTGTGAATGAAACACTTTTAAGTATCTCTGTAATCTCGAACTCAATATTTTTATAAATAAATAGATTGATGTGAAATTTAAAACGAAAAACTGCAATGTAATGATTAATTACAGAAAAACAATGGAGCGAGTGAATGATAGACTATCGTTAAAGGTGTAATTTAACCTGGTCTAAGAGAAGCTGACATATACAGTGTATATGTCGCCCAGAAGGTCACCAACAACACATCTTTTTTACCATTTACCATTTCAAGCTTGGTAAGTATATTGCGATCGAGCTTTGCACAGAACCATATGCAATGTTCATATAAAGAAATCAGATAATGAAACGGATAGATTTAGATCCAATCACTGTTTGGTAAATCATGTTATTTGCTGTAAAGGCAGGTAAGGAATAAAGAAGTAATGTATTATTTCTTAAATCTGTGCTTGAAAGATAAAAGTAGTATAATACATATTAATGTACTACGTCGGGATAAGTTCATATTGAAAGTGAACACCAATTCCTAGAAGCCTAAAATGGCAACCATTAAAATGTTATTTCATGAAATAAATAAATTTCCTTGCCTATAATTGGTTTCACAAAGTGAACATTATTTGATTTTATGTTGCAACACAAAATGTTTACTTTTATTAGATTTGAAACCAACATATCATTAGATGGAGACTATAACACTAACCATCATTTCGATATTAAGTCATCCATTGACATTTAGCAAATTTTTATTTTTTTGATTTTTACAACGAACTTAAATTGCATAACATTATCAAAATAAGAATTTAATGAGAAATCAAATAATTTGGATCTTCAATTTAAATTGTTTATGTCTTATAGATATTTGATTTTCCTGACTACTTGAAAGTAATGTATATCAACTACAATTAAACAGTAAAAAAGAACACCATTGTAGTACTTAAATGTGTCTTTTTCATAACTAAGAAAACAAAGCAAAGGGTCAAAGCCATTGCTGCCTTTTTAATTTAATTCAATTTCTTTCAGCAATTTCGATTTATTGCCACCATCACTCTTTAAAGGGGCAGTATAATGTTTCAAATAATCCCTGATATTTGAAAGTATATGCTAAATGTATAAGTTTGATAGTGTCAAAAATCGGATTACACAAACCAATCCAAAAACCAATGATATCTGACTTATTTTGTCTTTTTATATATAATGTTCCGGTGCCTAATACTGCACATTAACCAATAAATGTAGGGTTAAGAATTGTAGCGTGACGTTCTTCTAATTTGCAGAAACATTTAGCCGTGAGGGAAAGGGGGCAGCTTTGTTTTACTTTTTAGACTTAAGGGGCCTTCTATTGGTACTAATAAAATCCTTATAACATATTGCAAAATTACATTCAATGAAATATTAATGGTTTATACCGTAGACTATGTTTGAGCTCCTTAAACAGTTGTGAGATCCTATTGGCAATACATATCCCACAACAATGTTAATCCTTGGATGGATGCATCTTACACTTCTTAAACATTTCAAAGAATAACTTAAATTCAGTGGTAACTCCAGTTTTACAGTGTATCATCTTTTAATATAGGATGTGATCAAGATATATCGAGCATTTCCAACCTGAGGTTATAACTCACTACCATATATTCCAATGAGTATTCTTTAATATGATAATGAAAATAAAGTATATATATCCTAATGTTAACCCGGAACATAGATCAGAAATTACATGAATTGAGGGAATTAATTGAAGAATTATTTTATTGTTCCTAAAGGATTCTTTGTCTGACGAATCCCCCGTCTGACGAATCAAAGGCTATGAATTGTATGAAGACATTTGAAACCAATGAAATATTTGATTCCCTCTATTCATATATGTATATCTTTGAATGAGAAATTGCTGGCTCTACAACTAGTACTTTGGGAAATAAAATATTCAGAACACACTTATCAAAACTGACAAAATGACAAAAGTTCTGCTGTTATTCAGCTTTTGATGTCACTACTATATTTGAGTAAAAAAATATTTCTTAAAGATAAAGTAAGCAATTTAAATTCCAAGAAATAAATGAGATTAAAAATATTTAATTCATATTATCCATTTTATATGATTTATATATCGAAACATACTGTTACTAGTTTCAATATTTCATAGTATTTTTTATTATGACGGCAAATTTAATCAATTATGTTCACAGTGTTTTAGTTTTGAGACAGACATTATCTTGACAGACAAATGCAAAAACACGGGCCAATATACAGTTATACATATTTCATATACAATAACAAAGTGTACAAAATCTCACAACTTACAATTAATTTGTACAATTTAGTCAAAAATCATGCTTGTTAACGTTTACATCGTTTATAAATACGGGCTTAATTTTTAACATATTATTTTTCGTTGGTAGCATTGTTGTAATAATGCAATTATCAATTTGAAATTAATAATTGATGAAAGATAATAGTTTTTAGGTTTACCTCTTGCCAATTTCCAATATATCAGTGTTATTTTGACTATTCGTTAAACTTCTCATTACATTACAGTTCAATTTTTGCCATTTTCACCCATGCAAGAAAACACGATTTCAAATCATTACACATTAATATTTTTGCGTTCATTAGAATAACCAGTTTTAACCTATTTTCATACCTTTAGAAGATGATAACTATTGTACTCTTTGGTTAAATTGAAATGATTTCCACCGTTACAGTAACTTCAACTACGTTAAAGGAATTTTAGTATCCAATATGAGACTTTTGCTGTAAGATAAGAGATGAAGTTTACATAAAAGATACATTCTGCTGAATCCACGTTCAAAACTAAAGAGTAGGGGTATTAGGTCCTGTTAAATGTTCTTATCTATATTGATCATTGTATTTCGATATACTCAGAACAATAAACATGCCTACGGCTTCGTATGTTCATGTTCCTGAGTATTCTAGTGCAAATATCATGTAATTTGGAATGTCTTTGAGTAATCCTGATTGCAAAAATGAAACGAGTGTAGAAATTTCACTGTTGTAAGTCAACATTAAATTTAAGCATTTTTGTATTTGTATGTCATACGTTAACCATAAAAACAATTGGTAGGTCAATAAAGTAACCAGGGTTAAAATTTTGAAAACCAATTCATTTTATCTGTCTACAAAAGTGATCACCAGCTTAAGACCTACGTCATATTTGTTCATTTGCACTAAGGCAAAGTTATAATGCTGGTTTCTTTTTGTAAGACTCTTTATGGACTATTTAAACCGAAAATAATGAAGAAAGTAATTTCAATAATGAGACCTGATTGGTCTAATTTTCCATGCCAAATTTTTCTGCAGCAGTGACCAGACAATGCTAAAATATTGTTTGGGAATGTAGATTTAACACAATGACATTATGGGATCCTTTGTTGGTGTTTCTGGAGTTGTTTTTTTTTGACGTACTAACAAAACGAAAATAACATGATATTTGCATTTAGGTTTACAGGATGTAGCATGTGAACAAGTACTATTATGGTACACCGTTGTGTGTCATACTACCACAAACATTACATGATGAAAGGGTATATATTTGTGTTTTCTCATTTTAATGTCATTTCACTGTTAATCATTGTTAATCTACACTTAGATAAAGGCTTCCTTTTCAGGAGTTGCAAATGGCATTGCGAGTTGCAATACTAGGTAATAAAATCGTCGAATGAAACCTTTGCATTCTTGTATAGAATAGAAGTTATACATTTCAGTCACTTTTATCAATTCATTTTCCGAAATTTTGGCTGCTGATCACAAGTATACAATAAAATATCTAAATCTTCTTCATATGAATCTCACGTTGTGTCTGACACCTTTCACATCTGTGTTGTCTGAGTATGATAATTAACTGGTATGTTATTTATTTATCCTCAATTGAGTATTAGAAATCGCCAAAATATGTTGATAAGAAAGAAATGATAAATGGACACTTAGAAGTAGAAGGATGAATTTAAGGACTATATAGTAAGTTGGCTCCTTCAGTTCGCTTTGTTAAGAGCTTTTGACCCAAATATGACTTCAATACCGTGATTAAATACCAACTCTATATTGTCCTTGGAGAGAAATGATTATAGAATTGATTTTATTTTGTTCATCCTGTTCCTGATCGGTTTTTTTCAACTTGTTTCTACTGTTAATATATTAACAGCTCTTTCACTTTATACAAACAGTTTTCAAGATCCAGCAACAAGCAATAAGATCAACAAAACCTTTTTAAAAAAACTGTTTACATTTTAATCTTGTCAAAATTAACTCATTTATTAAAGAAGATTGCATATATAAATTCTTGTTTAACGTTCAACTGCATCAATCATGCTGCAAAAACCACAGTGAAATTATATCAAGCAATAATTGAAATGTAACATAAAACAGATTCGTTTTGAATATCTTCGTTTTAACAATATATGATAATAAATAGAATGAAACACTGCATGTAATAACAAGAATCACTGAAATACATACCTAAAGAGGTATGTATTTATAACCAGGTTCTTTATACACATTCACCACCTTTAATGTCACAGGAACTCAAGTTTATCCATTCAAACTAGAAGCAGGTGGTAGAGTAGATATTTCAAAGGTCTTTGTCAATTATTTTTAAAGCCGTGAAAAGAATGCCGTACATTTTTGCTTAAGAATGTTTTTGCCTTTATCTTATCCCAATGTTAACACTATCAGCATCCGAATCCCTTGTGTTAAAGGGGCAGTAGCACGTTTTTTGATAATTTTATATTTTAAAATTTGTACGTTAATGCTTAATGTATTATTTTGACAGTGTCAAAAATCTTATTACACAAGCCATTTATCCATAGTCAAAGGACAAAGTTTGAAGATTCACATAACATCCATTGGCGGCCATTTTGTGTGAACACCTTTAATTTATTTTGTGCAAGAAAAAGGAGTCGTATGGTTAAACTTTACGTTATATATTTGAATTATTACTGCTCCATTTAGTTTAAATACATTGTCTTTCAATTGGAACCATTAATTTTAATTTTCCTGACATCACCTTATAATCCCCCTAAAACGTGCTACTGCCCCTTTAAGACGCTGATTAAATTGAGAGACTTCCTTTCCTTCACCTTTCTCTATTGAAACTTATCAATAACTCTTTTATAATACTTTTTAAATGAGCTGTTCTATGAGCTCTCGCAGAAAAAAGATCATGACGTCAGTCACATTGTAGCACCCTTCTTTTCCAATCGATATTTAGTGCTGAACCAAAGTAGCTGTGAAAACCAAGTGTTTTTCTAAGGTGAAATATGCAGTTTTTTGTTTCACTTTCTGTCGACTTAATATGCTTTAATAAATTCCCAAACGTGATCTTACTCAGATTATTTATACTACTAAGATGGTTACTCCTATGAATTTTGATATTATCATCATTGTTTCATGAGGGTGCCAACTTTCTGCAAATGTAATAAGCACGACAGCTTACACTTTAGAAACCCATTAAAGAAAAAGTTTTAAAGGTAATCAGACAAGTGTCATTCTAAGATGCTAGCAATTTATGGTAAGTTGAAATCTTACCCCTCGTTTATGGTTTCAAATTAAAAGTTAATTGCTATTGATCAAAGTTGACATGCCGTTCATCATACACAACTCTTCATTACTGAATTTTTGCTTTGATTGTGGTTATGTGTACATGTAGTTATTTATTTTTATTGAATGATATCTATTCTTTAGTTATGATATTGAGAATGTTACTGAAAAAAACACATACAACCTCATAAAAGTAGAACAAGCGAACTGATATATGCAGAATATCAGCAAATTTATGAACAACTTTTGGGTAAATAACTGAATGGTATATTACAGGCACCTTTCAGTTGTGCATACAGGAAATAATAACATTTCCAAAAATCTGTAAGCAACAATATTACGACGTTGATTATTTATGAAATATCTGTATATTCCATTCTTAAGCAAAAGCTTAATTTATTAGTCTGTGTTTAGTAATATGATATTAAAAAAGTAATTAGTAGTAGTTTCAGTCTTAAATATTCCATTCACATTTCTTTTTTCACTTCCTTATTTGGTTTGCTTACTCGACTGCCCATTTTCTCGCTCTTATAGTTTCAAAAGGCATCTCATATATTGAGTATTCTCCTCTCACAACGAAAATATCCTGCATGAGATGTCACACGAGAAAATAAATGTGACTTGTGGACTTCGATCGAGGAACGGATTGACAACACAACAAAGGCAAGAAAGTTTAAGGGGACATTGTATTTAGTCTTACGTGATTAAGGTGCTCTGTATGTCTTCGTAGATTTGAGAAGGATAGCTTCTCTGGCTTCTTGTGTGAATGACTGCAGGACTTCTCAAATGCTCTGCATGGTTTCAAATGTAACATTTTGGTCAACCATTGTTAAAGAGGTGAATATGACAAATATAAAGACTCTGTTAACTATATCCCCAATACCCTATTAAGAGTACCAGATGTGTTGCTGCCTGATTTGTTGATCATGAATTTACAGAATAAATTTTAAAATCATTTAGTAATGAATAGGATACTTTATTGAAATGTATCTCACGAACATGAATGTACGTATTTTTCTTAAAAAGATACAATGGTTTTATGAACTTTAACAATGAAAGCATTTTACAATCATGACATCCTGACATTAATTAACATCATAATAAGAAACTCAATGCATGCTTTTTTTAAAATATGTAACTATTCTCATGAAATACTACTGTTCCGTCTTTAAAAAATTAAGTTAACTAGGTAAAATGCGAGCAGCTAGACTCATTTATCTGCAGGTGTTTGTATATTTACATTTAAGAGGGATGATGTGTATATTTGCGGAAAATCTGGAAAGAATAATAAAAGTTCACATAGATTTCAAATCAGCACTTCTAGATATTTTCAAATGATTGTACAATCATACTGAGACTATAACTATTCTTCAACATTTTTATGACAAAATCGTGAGTGTAAAGATATGAACCTAATCAAAACTTTTGCTATAAGAATATATGATAAACAAAACCAATTGATATTGTATAATAAAGAATAGTGTCCCTTATATAAAAATTGTACTATAAATTCAAACTTATTTTGATCCCAATCGCGTGCTAAAACAAAACTACTTATGTAAAGACTAATGTCATTCCTTTTGAAGTAATCAAGCAATTTATCTATCAATGATTGTGCTGTTATGGCTATCTGTCAAATCTAATTCAATTTACTTCCAAACCAGGTTTCCAATTGTACTGCTGGATGAATACGTTGCGAACTAATTCTCTCAACCAATGTCTCAGTGTGGAGTAGGGAATCCACCCTTCAAATTCTTAGATTATCCAGAAATGAGCGGGTCACAAACCCGTCCAGTGAGCTTCGTCCGTTGCTGTTAGTAGTTAACAGATCATTATACAGGAGATCGTGTCATAAACATTTAGCAGATCGATTATGGGACAGTGACACCATAATGGATATAGCTACAACATAACACTTACTGAAGCATTTGTTCGGCTTCATTTCATGCATTTACTGACAAATACCAGACACCTGTTCATTATCTTCACATTAAGGATTTACTCTCTGAGTGGATGCGTAACTGATATTTGACTACTAAGGATCAGTAAGTCCAATATGAACGTCCATATATACATCAGGAGAGGTGAGGTGGGGTGATTTCGGGTATTACGCTGTTTCGATGAGTAGTTCACTCATATCAAGGCTCTGGTACACACGTCCTGATATTTGTCTTATTGTGTCTTTTTTAATACAATGTGCTGATACCAAATGCTCCACATTTACTAATAAAAGTAGGGAAGTGAAGTTCCCCTTATTGGCAGTAAAATCAGGGACAGCTTCGTGTTGTTAAAATGTTTGAGACTTGAAGAGACCTTATACTTGTACTAGCAAAATCATTCAATCAACATTTTATATTATTATGCGAGCGTAATTTTCCGGCAATCCGATTGGTCGAGAAACGGTCACGTGACGGTCGACAGAAAGTGATATTGACTTGACCCCCGTGACCACGAGTCCTACCAAAAGTGATATTGACTTGAGTTACTAAAAATAGAGCCGATGACGTCAAACTGTTGTTTCATGACGTCATGCTATTATTATCATGACGTCATTGACCCGTCCTCGCCAACAATCGAGCCCAAATGCCGTTCATTGCTGTAATTTTCTATTCTCTTTTGTTTCTTTGACCGAGACATAATAAAACAATTATGGACTGGTGATTTCGGTCAATACCTGTTTTTATAGACCCGACAAAAACAATATCGACCTCCGACTTCGTTCTCGGTCGATATTGTTTACCTCGGGTCTATAGCTGTTTCTGTTTTTATAGACCCGACGAAAACAATATCGACCTCGGACTTCGTCCTCGGTCAATATTGTTTACCTCGGGTCTATAAAAACAGGTATTGACCTCATCACCAGTCTATAATTGTATAAGGTAGATTCTGTTTGAGCTCCTGACAAAGTCGTGATATCCTATCAAAAATATATATGAAAAATAACAATGTTAGTAATAGACTGATACATCGTCAATAATTCAAAGGATAACCAAATTGTACCTCATAAGTAAATCAAGTTGGCAGGGTATTATCTTTAGGTATATAATGTGATCAAGATATTTCGAGTATTTTCAACCTCAGGCTATAACTCACTACCATATATTCCAATCAGGACTATTTAATATGATACCAAACAGTATATTGGAATGTAAATTATTTATTAGTTCCTTAATGACTATTCAACAAATCGTCTCATCAAAGGCAATGAATTATTTTATTCCTTCTATTCATCTTTGAAATGAGAAATGGCTTGCTCTACAACTAGTACTTTGGGAAATGAATATTTCAGAAAACACTTTTACAAACTTACAAGATGACAGAAGTTTTCCTGTTATTCAGCTATTGATGTCCCTACTATGTTTGTAAAGAAAAGATAAAGTTTTTCAATTTGATTCCCGGAAAGAAATTAGATGAAATATAAATAATTCATATTATCCATTGTATATGATTTATATATCGGCACATACCGTTTTACGTACTAATTTAAACATTTCATTGCATTTTCAATGTTACGGCAAATTTTATCAATTATTGTCTCAGTGTATTAGTTTCAGGAAAGACATTATTTTACAATAAATTTTGGTCTAAATTTGTACATCACTAGAATAAAGGCTAATCAACAATAAATCAAGAACACGTTGCACAGTTTTAAATATTCCATAGACTATAACAAAATGTACAAAATCTCACAACTTAAAATTAATTAACTTAATCAAATACATGTATAACTTTAAAATCATTTTTCATCTGCATTACATAGATACGAGTTTTATTTTTAAAATTGATAGCACCGTTTAAATTATGTGGGTTTCAATTTTTAAAAACTATTGATAGAAGATGATTTTAATAATGTTCAGTTTGTACCTCTTGCCAATTTAACGTCTCAATTTTATCTCATTAATATTTTGACTATTTTTCGTTTTCTCATTTTATTTCTCTTTTTTAAATTTAATGCAAGGAAACACAATTTCATATCATTGCACTTTAATACTTTTGCGTTCATTAAAATGACCAGTTGTCTTGATACCCTATTTTAATACCCTAAGAAAATGAAAACACGATTTCATATCATGACTGATACATCCTATACTCTTTGGATAAATTGAAATGATTAAGACCATTACAGTAGCAAGCAATGGTACCAGAGTGATCCTTAAAGGGGCAGTAGCACGTTTTTTTGATAATTTTATATTTTAAATATTTCACTCATAATTGTAAGCTAATGGTAAATACATTATATTGACAGTGTTAACAATCTCATTACACAAACCAATCACCCATAGTCAGAGGACAAAGTTTAGGGATTCACATAAAATCCATTGGCGGCCATTTTTATGTGAACACCTTTAATTCATTTTGTGTTAGAAAAAGGAATAGCACGGCTAAACTTTATGTTATATATTTGAAATATCACTGCTTCATTTAGTTGAAATATATTGTCTTTCAATTGGAACCATTTATGTTCATTTTCCTGACATCACCTCTATTTCCCCTAAAAACGTGCTACTGCCCCTTTAAGGATGTCTGGTATAACTAACAAAGATGCATTTACGTTTCACATGGTGCTCTACCATATGTATCTTCTCAAAAAGTAAATGAAACACTTTTCACAAATCAATATAGATTTCTATGCTGTAGCTTATGAACAGACATGGTTCAGTTGCTTCAATTACGTTAGAATAATTTAAGTATCCAATATATGACTTTTGTTGTAAGATAAGAGATAATGTATACATAAAATACACATTCTACTTAATTCAAAATGTTTTCAACTAAAGAAAAAAGGTTATATTTGTCTGTTAAAGTATTTAGTTCTCTGTTAAGCCACATTGAGATTGTTTTTCGGTATACATACCAAGAACACTGAACTTACATATACAGCTGCGTTTGTTCATGTTCCTGAGTATTCTAGTGCAAATATCATGTAATTGGAAATATCCTTGACAATTCTGATTGCAAAAATGAAACGAATCATGTTGAAATTTTATTACATAAGTCAACAATCATTTTGCATTTTTGCATTCGTTTGTCATACATGTACCTTACAGTTTACCAAATAATTTAGGTGGGTTAGTGATTCGACCAGGGGTCCAGATTTTCGAAAACACAATTTATATAGTTTTCCCTACAAAATTCCTCATAAGTGATCAACAGCTTCAGACTTTGTCATATTTGTTCCTTTGCACTGAGACAATGTTCTGGTGCTGGTTTCTTTATTTGATATTTGAATCGAAAATTATGAAGATCGTAATTTAAAAAAATTACTTGATTAGTTTATTTTTCTATGCTAAATTTACTAGTTCTGCAGCAGTGCCCAGACAACGCCAAAATATGACTTGAGAGCGTAAATTTAACACATGGCCAATTTGGGATCCTCTGTAAGTGTTTCTGGAGTTTTGTGATTGACCTAGAAACGAAACCAACATTACATGATATTTGCACTAAGATGTTCTAGCAAATGAAAAATGTTGTGATACGCAGGTGTATATTATACTACAACGAACAATACATAGAGATTATTAACCGAGTGTGTTTCCGTATCATTAATATCATATAATAGGAATAAAATTTGTATTATGTGAGCCTTTGGTTAATAATTTCTTTATCATATAATGTCATTTTGAAATAAACAGGTTTAAACGAAAATATGATTCCTTCCAAAAATATGTTTGACCTTGATTTCGCGGAGTAATTGCTTTCACAATAAACCAAGGTGAAGGTCATATTGTCGGCGATGTATAGTTGTGAACAGTCTAGAAATATTCCTTCATAAAATGATTTTTTCACAGTGTTAGAAACGTCTTCTACAATCTATCGTCATTTTCAGTCTGATTCCCAGTGCACGAGTAAACATTGTATCTTTTTATGACACAAAAATGTGTAAGAACCACTTTTCAAACGTTGCTACAACAGGGGAAGTAACTCTAACAGCATTTTGCAAAGCTGCATTGTCATTGTTGTTACGCCAGTTCAGTTACGGTATCCTTAAGTTAGACCAAACACCGATTTTTTGTGAAGGTGAGGTTGTTGCGTTTGTTACTCCGCTACTAGATAATCTGTACTATCACTAGAATATGATTTGTTTTTGCTGATAAGTTGGTAACCGACATGGTCAAGACAAAGCGATCTAGGCCTATGTTATTCACGAAAATTGAAGCACATATTTTTTCGATAGTCGATATTGTTAGCTGCATATCGTTATATTTTTTAAACGAACGATGAAAACAACTTGAAATGCTTCTATAACCAAGCTATACTTTCTAGAATACGAATGCGTGATAAGTTTACCCTGACGGCTTTTGGAGGATATTTATTCGATAAAAAAACACAAAACCGGAAAACTCCCGACGACGTTATCAATGGTTAGTCACCGGTTTAGGAGTTTAGGAGTTTAGGACTCGCATGAAATGCATGGAGTTTTGAGAAAATAGTTCGGGTTTTGACCTAATTTGCATCTTCATCAGATTTTGAGCAAATCGGATACCAAGTTTATCCTATAGCTTTATTGCATCGATAACACCCTCCATTATATGATAAATAGTAGAATGGGGGTATATGTGTTTATTTTTTGCCATTTTATTGTAATTTCAGTGTTAATCTACACTTAGATAAAAGCTTTATGTTCAGGAGTTGCAAATGCATTGTTAGTTGCAATAATGGGTAACCTTTGCATTCTTGTATAGAAGAGTAGTTGTACATTTCAGTCATTTTTATCATGTCATTTTCCGGACTTTTGGCTACTGATTTTAAGTAAACAATACAATATCTATATCGATTTCATATGAATAACAATTTGTGTCTGACACCTTTTCCATCTGTGTTGTCTGAGTCTGATAATCATCAGGAATGTTCGTTCCTTAAGGTCGCCTATGTATTGTCATTTACTTATCCTCAATGGAGGAAAAAAAATCGTCAAAATATGTTGAAAATACAGAAATGATAAAGTAACACTTCACCGTATCTTATTTCTCATGAGATGGATTTAAGGACCATGTCGTCAGTTGGCTCTTTCAGTTCCTTTTAAAAAGAGCTTTTGACCCAAATATGTCTCCAATCTCGTGATTAAATACCAGCTTTAGATTGTCCTTAGAATGAAATGATTATAGAATTGATGATAGTTTTTCCATCTTGGTCCCGATTAAAAAAAATGTTCAACAAAAAATAAAATATGAGTATATTTATATTGCTCTATTTCCAGTTACTAGTGCCTACTCAAAGCGCTCCTAGGATCCTACATCATTACCCTGAAGGAATTGTACGCTCAAAGCGCGACCATGTAGTTCCGTACATCCTATTTTCAGTTACCCATATAACAGTTTGGTAGACTGAGTGTAATGTGGATTAAGTCCCTTGCCCACGGGCACAACAGAGACTGAGACTTAGGTCACAAATTATTGGTGTCTCCACCGGGATTTGAAACCGGGCCTTTGCCTCGAGAGGCAAGAATGCTAATCACTACACCACTGTGCTCCAAACAACAAAAATGTGTTTACGTTGATCTGTGAATAGTTATTGCACAAGATCCAGCAACAATTATTGCACTGATCATATTAGAAACGATTGTATTTTATATGTTGTTTAACGTCGCCACTGCATTTTAATAATGCTGCAAAAACCAAAGTGAACTTATGTCAACCAATAACCAAAATGTTAAATAAAACAGAATCTTTTTTCATTAAATCGTTTAAACAAAACATGCTAAGAAATAATATGAAACGTTGAATACAATAACTAGAAATGCTGAAATATAAACCTAAATAAGCAAGTATTTAGAACCAGGTTCTTTAAACACGTTCACCACCTTTAATGTCACAGGAACTAAAGCTAATGCTTTCAAACTAGGAGCAGGTGGTTAGTAGAACTTTCCCAGATCTTTATCAATGATTTTTAAATCAGCATGTTTTTGTTAAAGAAGAATGTATGCCTTTTTCTTATCCCATGTTAACACTATCAGCATCCGAATCCCTTGTGTTAAGACGCAGATTAAATTGAGAGACTCTATTTTCGTCATCTTTCTTGAAACTTGTGTTATCTTAACATGCTATCTTATTTATAATCCTTTGTATCATGAACATTCAAATAAGCTGTTCATTAAAGTCCTTCAGAAACTCGTCGTTCACATTGTAGCACTGTTCTTTTACAATCGATATTTAATGCTGAACAAAATAGCTATGTAAGCCAAATTTCTTTTTAAAATTTCACTCACAAACTTACTCACTTACTTATTCATACCACTAAGGTGGCTACTCCTATGCCACTTGCCATTATCATTACTGTTTCCTGAAGGTAAATGTTTTGTGCAAATGTAAAAAGCAAGACAGTTTATGCCATTGAAACTCTTTTAAGGAATGGTTTTAAAACTAATCAGATGTTTCTCATGCTAATTGATAGTAAATAATCAGGTGAAAGCTTACACTTCGTTTATGGTTTCAAATTAAAAGTTAATTGCAATCAATCAAAAATGACATGCCTTTCATCGTCCATCACTCTTCATATTAAATTTTCGCTAAGTTTGCAGATATGTGCAGTTATTCATTTCTTTCCTTTTTGAAAGATATTTATTCTTTAGTTTATAAATAATAATATCTTATAATCTGGAGAATGTTTCATAGATAGATCATAGTTTACTAATGAGATAAATCAATCCACATAAGAGAATTTTGGGTGAGCTTTTGGTCACATTTGTTGCATGGCTATGTCTTTGCGTCATTTTCCATAACCCAATTAATAAACATCGAAATTATAAAGAGCATGACAGATTTATTTTTTAGAATAATATTGAAAACATAAACTAAAATTCATATCGACACCTTACCCATCTTTGCTTTTTCAGTTGAGTTACTGCCATTTTTTCCCGATAACACTTTCTCCATATTATTACAATTGATAAAGTGAGCAATTTGAAAATCATAAAATTAAACAAGCGCACCGATACATGTAGAATATCCGCAAATTTTAAACCATATTTAGGGTTATAAAATAACACACACACGGAAAATAGAAATAAATATATGGTATATCACACCCACCTTTCAGTTGTGCACAACGAAATTTTAGCAACTATGTTTTGAACTTAATAATTTATGAAATATCTCTATACACCATTCTTAAGCAGAAGCTTAATTCATTAGTCTGTGTCTAGTGATATGTAACCATTTGAAATGAAGTAGTTTCAGTCTTTAATAATCCGTTGACATTTCTTTTTCACATCTTTATTGGGTTTGTTTACTCAACTGCCCATTTTTACTCCCATTAAAGTTTCAAAAGGCGTCTCATATATATAGAATTCTTCTCTCACAAAGAAAATATCCGCCATCAGATGACACAAGAGAAAATATATGTGACTTGTGGACTTCGATCGGGGAACGAATTGACAACACAACAAAGGCAAGACAGTTTAAGGGGACATTGTATTTAGTCTTACGTGATTAAGGTGCACACTATGTCTTCGTAAATGTGAAAAGGAGAGCTTCTGTGGCTTCTTGTGTGAATGACTGCAGGACTTCTCAAATGCTCTGACTTGTTTCAAATGTCAAATATTGGTCAACCATTGTTGAAAAAGTGAATATGACATATGTTAAAGGATCTGTTGACTGAATCCAAATCTGTAATAACTCACTCCCCCCCCCCCCCCCTGCCTAAACAAAACCAGATGTTTTGATACTGAAACATGATGATTTTATAGGATAAATATTAAACTCATTTACTAATGAAAGGGACAATTCAGTTAATGTTATATAACTAACATGAATTGTTTTCAAAATTTGTAACCATTGTCATTAAATACTAATAAACATCTATTTTGCGTTAAAAGTGGAATCACACCACATGATCTTCAACATAAAATAGTATAGCAACCGAGACTAGAAATTTTCTTCAACATTTTTATTACAGAATCGGGAGTGTAAAGATATGGAGCAGATAGAAACAACGTTTGAAGCTATTTATTTATGACAAACAAAACCATAAGATATAGTCTAATAAAGACAAGTGTCCCTTATGTAATGAAAATGATAAACAAAATTTTGATAAAAACGAAACTACCCAGGTGTAAGGACTAATGATTTTTTTTTCAATTAATGAATTAATTTAGCTACCGGTTATATCGCTGTGATGGGTATCTGTCACCATCCCGTCCAGCGAGCTTCGCCCGTTGCTGCTGAACTTCTCTTTAAGTAGTCAAAGGAGCATTACACAGGATCGCGAGCCAAAAAAACCTCACCGATAGATTATGTGACATTGATACCATAATGGATATACAAAATAGCTACAAAATAACACTTACTGAAGCATTTGTTTGGCTTCATTTAATTTATTTAGTCACAAATACCATACACCTGTCCATTATCTTCACATTAAGGATTTACTCTAGGAGTAGATGCGTAACTGATATTTGAGTGCCAAGGATCAGTAAGTCAAATATGAATGTCCATTTAGACATTAGGAAAGATCAGGTGAGGTGATTTGGGGTTAGGTGGGGTGATTTCAAGGGTAGTTCACTTATATCACCGTTGCTAGTATTATTGCTGGGAGAAAGCCAGAAACACTATTCTGGTTATGCACTGAAATCTGCAAGCATCGGTTGAAGCTTGCAAACCGTGGATGGTACTCAGTTGGATGGAAATTCGGATAACATTGCATCCAAACCTGCACGCAGAAAGGTTCTCTACTGCATACAAAGTTACCTGGCCGCCAACAACCATTCGAGATTACCAAATCGGTCAACAATGTGTGAATGTCGCTGCGAAGAAATCATGCAGGGGCATGATGACACAGCACGCCCAAATCAATGCGAAAGAATATAGTTCGATTTTAAATCGTTATTATGGTAGAATGGAGATACAGACACTGTGTTTGGAAATCAGCAGAATATAACGGAATATTAGAGCTCTAAATTATACATTTAAAGCTACACGAATGAAATTTAAAGCTATAATAATTCTGTTATATGCCGCTGATTTCCAAACACAGTATGTTTATCTCCAAATTGTATAACGTCATTTTACTCTAAACTCTGATTAACTTTCCTCAATAGTTTTTACATTGGTTATGGTATATATTATACCACTTTGTTCCATCCTTCCCTCCCAGACGATAAAGGAGAAAGAAATCAATCAGCATCATCATGATTTCAATTTTCACAATAAGGGAGTTTTTATTCATACAAGATTGCGCTTATTATTTTTATTGCAACTTAAAGAGATTAATATAAATTCACTTAAACGACTTCACAAAGGTGTAATTGACAAGTGTATGTTATCGTGTACTTTCTTTGAATGTCACTTACATATTTTATTTTTGTCATTGTTCTTAATGTTGTTCATGATATTTTGATAGATGTTTAATATGATGTCTTTATATATTAGCACAATTTATTAGAGGGGTTTTCTGTCATCAAATATAATTGGTAGGTTCATAAAGCAAATGTCAGTTAGTTTGTCATATGTTTTACAATTCATAAAAATGGTCATGATTCAATGTGGCACACATTTGTAAGGAAAGAGCATATTCTGTGATGAAGATATTTAACTACTCAATGACTTTTAACTCGAATATGTAAATACACCGAATAAAAAGTTAAGCTCTTCTTACATTTTAAACTGTTTGTCTAACAAAGAAATAATAACTGTATGTCATAGAACAATTATCAAACAGTTTAACATAGGGAAATTCAAATAAATAACAATGTGTATTCTTGGATATCTGCATTTATAAAATAATATTCTTAAAAAATGAATTTCAACAAAATGCAATGATTACAGCCAAATGAACCTTTGACATCTCTGCTTTCTAAAAAGACAGCTGACTAATGGCAAAATCTCACCCCTGTTCACAGTGATTTTACTCTATCAAAAGAGAACTGTATGATAAACGGATAAAACGAAAAAGGACACAATCAATTGCATGACCATAAGCTTTATGTCAATAATTATTGAACAAAAAGAAATTGAACTACATGTTGGTTCCTTGATAGACAGGGCAAAAACATGTTTAATCTGTGAACTTTAACCTTGATGTTTTGCCTCTGAGATCAACTGTTCGATGCAAAACAAACAGTACCATTAAAAAGTCAGTCGTATTTTATTCTCATTTAACATGACACTTTCTCTTTTGATGAAATAGCCACAGATTCGAATTCAATGTTGCACATGTTTAGAATTATTGATTTACTCATATTATCCATACTTTTCCGCAGTATTGCAATGTGTGTATTTCTTTTCCATCCAATAGCATGCTCAAGACCTCTCAAAACTAATTGCCCTGAAGGAATGGTTGTTTCGTAGAAACTACTAAGCACTAAGCGCAACCACGTAGGCCCGTAAAACCTTTATAAGCAACCCATTTTACTTTGGAATAGCGCTTAACCTTTGACTTGATGTACATTTCTTATTAATCTATATTTTATGAACATATCTCGATCAATACCAAACTGCGAATCTACTTTTAAGTATCAATTGAACTTTTATTTGCATCAAATATGTATATTAAAGAGCTCATTTCCTCGTGTGATTGATATCGCTTACTTTACATGCTAAGAAAAATTTACGTTCATTTTGAGTCTAGTTTAGATATGTATGGATATAAAAGAATACGTTGGTGCTTTTTGTAAGGTTACCATGCTTAATTCATGATCCCATTAATATTGCAAAAATTCTATTAAAAATTTTTCCATGTAATATATGAAGTTATAATTTCTAAAATATAATATTTGTTCACACTTTGATGACTATTCGACATTTACCGTTTAAAGTGGCTGTTGTGTCACAAGATAAGTAGTAACAATGCCTAATCTATTGTATCAGGAAGAAATCATAATTATTTTATGAGACAGGGTGAAGTATTCTAGTATTTTAGTGTATATTTCAATGGTGAACAAGATTCAAGCTAATCTCTTTTAAAAGCCTTAAAACAATAATAGTTTTTCCTTTCATGAATAAATGAAACACGAAATGACACATCTTTGTTGTGTTTATCCATTCAGAATAATTATCTATTTTTCTATTTTCATATCCTTATTTAACGAAATTTGTTATATTTGATAGTATTTCTTTCTATATGTATTGGTCATTTAAAATGCCCGGTTCATCAAAATATGAATGAGAGTGAGATACTCTTTTCCATAAAAAGTTAAAGCTTCTATCTGACTACAGCGGCGATGACCTTTGTAGTCACTCTCTTGAGCAGCCATAAAGTTAAACGCCGCCAACGTTATGTTCAAAACTTTGACGCCTTGAAAAATGGTCTGACGTAACGAATTTCGTACGAGGAGTCCCATCTTACCAAGCAGCCTTATGAAATAGATTATATCTCAATTCCTTCTTATCTCATATCGTGAGGTTGAAACCTTCCGCCAATTGTAAAACATTTTCATTTTCAAACCCACGAGATGAAACATCGAATTAGATATCCCGCATGTACCAAAAGGTGTCGTCGAGGGTATGATGTTGACCAGTTTGGTCGGAATTTATTATTTCAATATCAAACCCAACTGTAAAACACTTCTGACATCGGTATGCTCAGTCAGTCATCAAAGCATGTTGAATGCTACTTAAAATTTCTACATTTATCACTTCAAGTATCAGAGGGATATGTTTTCATGCATTTTGTGAAACAGAGAAATTCGCATTGGAGCAGAACAGGTGCATATGGCGGATGTGGAAGCTCTTTTAATCCTGGCTATTGTACAAAACACCTTGTAAATCTGGAGGAGTTCGACCGAATTGAAATGCGGTTCTTTCGTAATACATTAAAAAGACTGACCACTCCAGAAAAAAACTGTATCATTTCTTTACGTATCTATTGAAACAAATATCTCTTATTTGTTAAATTAATTAAATTATATATTATGAGGGAAAGCTTAAAGAAACATAATTTTCATCCAACTTAACGTTCGTCCTTTTCGAGACCCTATCTAGGCTAGAAAGAGATTGAACTTCAGTCTTCTTTTCAACAATTGTTGACAAAGGTCTAAAATGTATAAATGATTGAAAAAAAAAGATTTTTTAGAATCAAATGATTATAAAATATTTCTTCGTGATTTACGTAACAGATTACGCCATATTTTTTTTGCTTTACATAATGCATTATGAAATATGTATTCGTGCTTTCTATAATAAAGTACCTTTGTATTGATGGTGTGTATATATACAAATCATATATTCAAGCTGGTTTAGACACGTTCGTAAAACGTGCATAAACTTAAATCAAACGCAATGTTTTTTCTGGCTGTCACAGACTCTTTTGGCCCTTAATATTAAGCAAAATTGCAATCTACCTCACAGGTTAAGGTATGAATCATCATAAAGAGCATGTAACTTTTGTTTACAGCATATAGTTACGACAGTATCGTAAAAAGAATCGAATTTACGCTATTATCAATAAATGCAATTCTTGACCCATTATTTCTACATCTAATGTGAATAATGTTTATACAAATGCATTGTATTGTAGAAAACTAATTTGTTATTATCACAAAATATTTTTTAATTAGGACAACTGAGGATGAATATGATATACATGATAATCACCTGTGCACGTTGAAACGTGTAAAGTTTCTAAATAAGTAATAGTATAAACACCTACAATTTACTGCTCAAATACATAAAAAGACATCGGTTTAACATTCAATTGGATAAAGAACGTGAGGGAAATTCAATGGAACAAGCGTTAGGTGACTCATTATTGAAATTGAATGACGATGAAAGAAGTTGGGTAGATTTATTGGGTGAACGTTATCTTGTATATTTATGCTGTGGTTTAGGTGCAGTTGGATTTACTAAATTGACTCAAACGTATATGATATATGATAGATTGTTACCATATAAAAACAATCGTTGTAATGAAAGCGGTGTTATCTTTAGTGTGTGTTGTCTATTCCGGACCCATGAAGAATTCTATTAAACAATAATGTATCGGTGACCTTTTCATACGTGGGAATACGTGGGAGTGAATGGACAGAATGCCGTTTTAATATTAAATTTAGAAATCGTATTGTAATGTTATTTCCCTTTAGGTCAAATTACTCAGGATAAACTATGAACATTTCATGGGGCATATTAGAAATTTCAACACCATTAATATTTTGTCATTTACAAGATGTTATGAGAGCGAGAGGCTTGTTACGGAAATGCAAGACAATAAGTACATGTACACAAAGTGTATCAACATATATGTTGGAGCATGTGTAGAGTACGTGTATGACTTTTAGGAAGTTCGTGATGACTGGTCTTTCCCCTTTGGGCAATATAAATTATTTTGTTTAAATGTTTATTTATCAGACCTCCATCCAGTCAAAAAAAAACAATAGACTTGAAAGAAACTAGATTAGTGTTTGCGGGACACCGCAAAAACAGAGCAGCCCCGAAACTTGGGGTTTCGCCTTACCCTGTTCCGCCTTCTAGAAGCCTCAGCATATTGGGCATTTTCTTGTGACCTTGACGTTTGACACTCAAGATCACGACATCAATGAACACATTTCATTGAAAATAACATAAATGTATCGAATTAAAGTGTTTAAAGTTAAAATAATCCATTTTCTCAATATTTGTTGACCTTGCTGTGACCTTGACCTTTGACAGTTCGTACCCAAAACCTTTCCAAAATTTTGTACTTCTCAAGAGATAATATATACAAAATTTCAACTTCATAGCACAAAAACTTTTCAAGTTAACACGTTTACAAGGAAATTTTGAGTGATTTTATATTTCGTGACCTTGACCTTTGACCTTGAAAGTGAACATGTCATTCTAAGTCCCCAGAGGTGTGAACACTTATACATGTTTATGAGTTCTGAAAAGCTTAATGGGATAAAGTTATATCCAAATTAGTTGCACATTTAAATAACACAAATCTCATGACCTTGACCTTTGACCTTCAAGGTTACACAATCTATGAACACTTTTCATTGAGTATAACAATCATCTATTGATTAAAAGTGTTCATAGTTAAAATAAAGCATTTTCGCAAAACCATGCTAAAGTCGTGACCTTGCTGTGACCTTGACCTTGAACAGATTGTAGCGAAAACCTTTTCAAAATTGTTTACTCTTCCAAGGATGAAATATACCAAGTGAGAGCTTCATAGCACAAAAACTTTTCAAGTTATCGCGTTTACAAGGAATTGTTTAGTGATTTTATAGCTCGTGACCTTGACATTTCACCTTGAAAGTGAACATGTCAAAATCGTTCCCCCGAGGTATAAGCAGTAAGTTATGAAAACAAATTCTTGAAAGCTTAGTAGAAAAAAGTTATAGCCATAAGTATGTGCGCGGCTGACGCGGCGGCGGCGGCGGCGGCGGCGGCGGAAACTGCACAAAACCTGATAGCATATACTAGAATTCGTTCTATTACACTTTAAAGAATCTTATCGTTTGTTTCCTGCTTATAGATGAAATGTTGATATAAAATATTAGATTATATCAATTGAAATATTATGTATTATTTAAAAAAAAGCAACATTGACGAAACAGGTTTGCATTTTGGAAATTATTGATTCTAAATTGACGGTCAATACGTACATCGTAAAAGGTTATCATTTATATGTCTAAACACTATTTTATCGGATGTTTCGATCTATTCAAAGTACATGTTCACTTCATTTTCGGTTAAACGATACTTGCTCGTCGTTGAAGATATGAGGTATCTAAAGGATCTAAAGGAAAAGGACTTTCTGTGTTTTTAATTCATTCAGAAAATTGATTTCATACAGGGTAGAAATTTTTATTTTGAGAAATGAAAGTTTTCCAAACAGATATTTGAGTGTTAATCACCATAATTACACAAGACAAGTTTTCTGTCTATCGATGAAATAAAAACCCTTCATAGGAGCAAACTTCTGAATAGATACATATGAAACATAGAAGGCAAAATATTGCTTGCTGGTTGCAACTGTAGGTATTTATATAAAACGTTACATAAGCCAGGAAAAATAATGATTGTAGTTAAAACGTTTTGCAAAGTGATCAAGAAACAAAACGATTATAAGATAATAGTTACATAAAGGTTATAAGAAAATAACAATAGTGTTACACAATATACGTGCATGAATTACTAAATAAAAATACGCTTTTGACTAAATTTATAATTTTTTGTAATATTTTTTCCAATCGATGGCTTTTTACTCTCTGAGATATTAATTGTGTGAAATTTGTCGATCTGATCTTCATTCATCACATCATCATTAATTCATATCTATTGTCGAAACATTTTCTATCTATTTCCTACTTATAATTGCGAATAATTGCTGAATGAAAGTTTTCCTAAATGCTGCTAAATTTTTCCAACGATACAATTTATTTTGACGAAACAGCTCAACTAGTTGCTGTATAATGTGTTCAGAACGCTTTAGTAGAAATTGTTGATTTGAAATTATAAGTTTCTAGACACTGACACACATAGAATTTCATACTATCATTTGGAAAGCTGTAATCATTGTAATCGCTTTAATTACTTTCAAAATGTAACTTATAGGACTGAATAAAACAAACACGTGGTATTCAAGACACGAGTCCCTTATATCTCATAACTTTTGCCACTTTGACATGGATTTTTATGCGTAAACATTGTTCACGTTATCATGACGGTTGCAATACCTCATTGTGGGTAGAATATTATGTTAGAAAAGCAAAAAAGGGTCGAATTAGTGTTAAACAGCTATATACAAGAATCTAAAAGACGCAAGTACCTTATTTGACTCATGAAGCACATGTGTTTAGGACATTTATAAGAGAGGATTTATCCAGGCTTTAACAAAAATATGTTATCACATTTTAGATTTTCACAAGTATATAAATGCATACATATATGTTCAAAATTAATCAGCATTTATAAGTTTTCTGCATGCAACCAAATGTATTAAAATAATGTCGGTTACTATATTTGTAACTTACATGTAGCTTCCTATGTTTTTGAAGAAATGGAGAGTTGATATATGTTCTCAATTTAACTGCCTATGATTAAAAAGGGGTCGTGAGTTAAACACGATTTTAGACGACGCTAAAACGGAGAGTACTTAATACTTATAGGACAAAGCCTAAACTCCTGCTACGATTCATGACCAGAGCTCAGTACACGTATTCTTCTGATTTACCGTTTGCTGTCTGTAGGTTTCCAATCTTATATCCTTGTTTGGACCAATAAAGTTCTTCATGTTATATATTTGCTTTTCTCTCGTCTTCCTGATGTGGGTTAGCTTATAAAGTTGGTTTTGTCACGAATTGAACACAAACATGGCATTTTGTAAGTGTGTTTTCTTCGTGGCCCCTGCTTGGTTTCGCCCAATAAACATTATTTGGATACGGTAAGTGGGGGCTTCAACTGTTTGAACACTCTCATTATCGTCCGCGAACCATTAGTGTTTGCAATGTCAATATTCTCTTACTTGAAATCGTCAAATTTCCTAATAAGATTGATGTTGATTTGTTGCCAAGCAAAAGGTGTCAATAATAAATAAATTAGAAGGTAAAGTTTGAAGACCTTAAATGAATAACGGATGTTTGATGTAGCCTTTGTTTTGAGTCTTTTTTAAGCATTTATCCTCATTTGACAATTTAAATCTCAAATAATTAAGAGTCAATATTATTAGTCAACTCTATTAAGATAACTTTTAAAACTCTTCTTCTTGCTTCCACTTTGTTCACATTCTTTGATAATTGACGTTGGAAGTTGTTATTATTCTTCATTTATTAATGAAACATTTATGCAACTTGACTCCTCTCAAGTTGTCAATTCGTCTCAAGTATGTCGTTAACACATGCTAGTGGCATGATAAAAACATTTTCTATTCATATTTATTTGTGACATTTAAAGTTTCTGAAGAATAATGATTCATTCTCTTAAATTATAAATATTATATTAATCTCCATTGTCATTAAGGAAGTTAGATGATTAATTATTTGTGTTTGTCCTTTTGTCTCAAAACGAGTTATCATTGATATATGCATGTTTCTTAGCATGAAACATGAAACCTCTCACAGTCATGACACAGTGACATTATAGATTCACTGAGACCTATTTTACGTAACCAATTCATAAATTGATAATGCATGTTCATATCAAATCAATGTCATGTTGCGTTGAATAAAGACGAGACAATGAATTGTTTTCTTTATCGAATCATCAAGAGGTATGTCAGCCTATTTTGATATGAATGTCGATGGAGATACAAGTTTTTATGATATGATCACCGATGAAATATTGGGTTTTATCAGTGAAATAAACTGTCTATCAGGCAACAGTGACATGATATTTCATGACATATGATATTTCACTGTGATCAGTGACGATATCTTATATCGTCACTGGTCAGGTGCCGGAACTACTTTCAGCCATGTGAAGAAAAGAGGGTAACTTTCCAGTTTCCAAGTAATTTTTAATTGCATATTTCATTAAAAAATCATATAATAAATAAAATACTTAATGTAGTTTTCCAAATATCAGGTTTATTTCATCTCGTGACACGGGTAAAGATAATATTTCACTCTTGGCTGCGCCACTCGTGAAATATCAACTTTGCCCATGATACTCGATGATATAAACCTGGTATTTGGAAAACAACATTAAGTATCCTCTATTTATTATACGTTTGAGGGTGAGATACTCTGATCTATCAGTGAAATAAACTCTCTATCTGGCTACAGTGGCGATAACCTTTATCGTCACTCTACTGAGTGCAACTTTATCACCACTCTAGTGACGTCAAGTTCAAGAGTTTGACGTCATGCAACAATGGTCTGACGTCATGAACTCTCATATGACGCCATACTGTTACCCCGGTGACGGGCTCAACATGAAATTGGCCTTTTTTGACGTAATTAGAAGGATTTCATTTCATTTCATACCCAGACGCTCGAAAGCATATGTACAAACAATCATAACGGCAAATTGTCGTGTTTCCTTGTTCATAGCATTCAATTTATGCTTGTTATCCCACCGGTATTTAATACCGTGGGATATAGTCATCGCTCTGTCCGTCTGTATGTCCGTCCGTCCGTCCGTAATCATTTCGTTTCCCGAGCAGAACTCAAAAACCGGTCCACATATCTTTCTTAAACTTTACATGTGTATTGCCCACCTACTGAAGTGGTGCCTTTTGATATTTTCACATTTCTGAAAATTTTATTTTTTATTATTTCCATGGAAACGGCTCTTATTTGGACTAGGAAAGGTTTTCGTTTCATATATATTAGCTTATACTATTATGAACCTTGCTTGAAAAATTTACAATTATCTTTCTTTTACATCTTACGATCATGTGGAACCGGTGGGATATGTCATCTTCTGATGACTCTTGTTTTCTGACATCATCATCTCCCTTTTATAACCAACACATCAATTTATTGCAACATGCCTATACCTAAAGAAAACCTATTTGCAGCTCTGTGCACGTGGACGTATAATCGGAGTATATTTTCGACTATAATCCATATTGCTGGACCACTAGCTAGGTGTCTGTCTTTTTTTTATCAATTACTAAACTATCCTGTGGGTTCGTTTAGGTTGAGTTCGTTATTGGTCGGTTCCATCCGGTAAAATGTCCATTTGTAAGCTTATATGTGTCACCATTAACATATATTTAAACTGAAGAAATAACGTTATTGTGAAAAAAGGATATTCACATATGAACACTTTTCTTGATTTCTTTTCATTAGTTTTTACGTACAATTTTTGAAACGATTTAAAAAAGCAATTTCTAAAACTCCTTCGTTGACAATTGTGCAAAATACAACTTTGAATTAAAATTATATAAATGTAAGTGCATGTTATGTATTCAAGTTCAAGGTTTAGAGTCCTTTTCAGTTTTGTAGAAAGTAAAAAGGACACATTTTAACTGGGACGTTACGATATAACTTTTAAATATTTTTGTCAAATATGGTAAACGTTCATGTTGTACATCTATTTGACAGAATTGTTATCATATCATGTTTTGATAATTCACTATGTATGCAAATTGTCGTTTAAGCGTGTGTAATAAAGTGCCTACTGTTACGCATATCTAGCTACTCTATTCATAATGTCTGAGCAAACCTTATGTAACATAGATACTGTGGCGCAAATATCCCATCAATAATTCATAATTTTACATAGTTTTTATTTGTATACTCAGAAAAGTATACAAGATAATTTTTGTAAACGTGTTGATTACACCAAAAGATGGTATACTTGCAATTACCAAAACTTAGAATAAATACTTGCATTTCTTGTCTGAACCAAAATCACTTCTACAGTATTAGTCAAACAAATTGAATTATCCTAAAACATGATATTTTAAAACTAATTGATCTTTTCAGCAAAGCAGTTTCTAAACGTCCTCACAATCAAAGAGTGTTCTTTTGTTTTATGCATTTTTTAATCAGTCTATAAACAGTAAAGATATTTGGGATTTTCGTGCATTCATTTCAAAGAGAACTGCTTGAAAAGAACACTGTATCTATTATGATTAAAAAAATATTAGCTTCAACAAATTTATTGAGTGACCTAAACATATTTCATTAAAAGGTCAAATTTAAAATTCACAAAATAACATCTAGAAGAGCTTGTTCATAGAGGTACTTGAAATTATTCTTTTGTTTCAATGAGGAACAGATTTACGTTCTTGTTTAAGTTATATGGCATCTACGTCAATAAGAATTGAAAAGGAATTGAAACCCCCACATGTATAATTTATTCATATAAATGTCGTCATTGGTATTTATCACAAAGGATTTAATTGCCCCAATGGCTTGTCAGTCTTTTACTCCGATATGCTTAACAAAAATATTCCAGTAACATGCGTGTTTGGGATAGAATAAGAGTTTAGATTAGCAATATACGTACATATAACTTGTTGAATATGTTCGCGCAAAAATATATCCGATTATAAAATGAAAACCCAGAACTGTCACGCCCATGATTATTTGGTTTTCGATAAACAAATTCTTCTTATCAAAGGAATCTTTACTTGATGGATTTGTAAATCCCTAAAACTTTTATATTGCTTGTTTGTCAAATATCATTTTACTAATCAAACATCCTCAAAGCAACAGCGTAAAGTGGAATTAAAAACATAGATGCATATGAATTAACGACATATTATTTAAGTTACTGTGGCAATGTCATGTTGGTTCAGATTTTCAAAGATGTATTGTCAATAATTACATAACATAACACCCATTTAGATTATCTCACAGTCATTTTATTTTCTACAAATGCTTAATGATAACACAAGAAACATTATTATACAATATCACAGTTTTTATCATTTTGAAATTGCCGATTCCTATAACCGAAATATAAAGTAGTTTGTTTCTGCTGAGATGAGATCGCAATCTTTTGTTGTGTGTCCTTCTAAACTTCATTTAATGGTTCCCTATTGCTGGAAAATGAACACAATTTACCGTTAAATTTACAACAGCGCCAGAAAAGCTTCACGATGTTTATAGCTGTCACACATGAATATTAAATACTTACATATCGTGCTTATTATTTCAACTTCATATCTAAATTTTCACGTTTCCTGTATCATTTCGACACTGTCCAAACAGTCCCTGAGCGTACCTCTTATTTCGTTATGTAACAATGTGAACATAAGTTGTGCGTTATCTCATTTCCAGGTTGTATATTAGGTTCGAAAACAAAAAGTTTAGAATCGCCGAATATTACTTGATTTCGTTAGAAGCTGCCTATTCTATGTACAATACTAACACAAAATTGAAAACATACACAAAACATCGTTACCGCTCTTAGGTTTATTATACACACGGGAACCCTTGCAACAAACACACTTGGCAAATGGCAACTTTAAGGAGAACAATACCTAGGATGAAGAAGTACGGTAGTCAAGGACGAATGGAGACAAGACATTGAATTCGTCAGGAAAACATGATTCTTTACTTATTTACCATGTTAAGTGTCTCTTGTCGCAGAATGGAACCCCTCACCAGAAAACCCCGTCTTTCTTGCAGATGCTAACCAAAGGAATCATTTTGTTCAAAAATAAACTTTAAAGTTCTTTGATCGTCTTGAAGGATGTTCTGAGAACAGCTTACGCATGAAAATAGTCAAAAATAACAATTATTGATGAGATACGTATAGATGGACGTCATGATAGCAGATCTTTGCAGCACAATCGAAAAGGAACCGTATACTTCCAACAATGCGATTAAGCTCCATGCTTAAGGGCTTTCGCCGTTGGCCTTGCTTTTGCCCAGGGCGTAGAACATGAAGGGGTTCATTCTGGCTTTTTCGGCAAGGTATTCCTCGGCTCCTTCGGTGTCGTAGGGGGCGGTGTTGTCCCAGTCGCCGTTCTCCAGTAGGCTTGCGTCCTCGAGGTCCATGTCCCGTTTGCCGACGAACATTCTGTGGGCGTAGGGCCGCTTTCCGACGAACCAACGGCCGACTTTAGGGCTCAGGCGAGTTTGAAAGGCAGCGGGCATGCGTTTGCCAACAAAGTAGTAGCCATACTTGGGGCTTCTAGATTCAAGTCCGATTGGCATCCGTTTGCCCACAAACATGTGTGTAAGCCCTGCACTTCTTCGTTTTTCTGCAGCGCCGGTTTCGTCACTACTTCCTTCGTTGCCTGCAATAAAGGGAAGGTTTAAGATTATATGAACCAAAACATCGTCTAGTGAGGACATTAGAATAGATGAAATATAATTTTCCTATCATGCCACAAACCTTTTTCGGCTATTTCAATATCAAATTTCAATCTATCATACATGTATATGAACAAAAAAATTAAAAACATTGATCCTGCAAATTCTAAGAATTTGTTAACATTCTTGTCCAATGATTTGATGTCATAAAATAAGGATTTCGACGAAGGAGTAAACTAGATAGATGGTAAATGAAAATATGTTTACCATTTTCGAATTTAAAGACTTTCTCATCTATAATTATTGCATTCGAAAATGTAGACGCTAGATTATCTACTAACGGTGGTAATATTAAAATTCAAACTCATCCACACTGTAAATGTATAACAGTATGTTGTATTTATAATAGGAGCGCGTATATTTGCTAGCAAAATTATGAAATATTCATATAAATGCTGCCACTAAGTTCTAACTTAAATGAGTGAAACGAAACAGCCACAGTACTGCATTAATTTCAAATCGAGATAACGCCTATACAAACGGAAAATTTTCGCTGGTCACGAACATTACATGAACTTGATAACTACAGTGCATAAACATATAATGTATGCATGTATATTCATTGTGTTTGACTCAACCTGGGAATGATTAATTTGTTTGACAATGCGTACAATCATGTACATAATACATTAGCAACAATAATAACAAGCAAGACAATTCATGAACTTTCAACGGACATATGCGTGAAAATTTAACTTTTCATAGGAACTTAATTTAGAACATGTATTTTCAAAACAGATAAATTACAATTCCTACAAATTATCTGCCGATAACAGACATGGTCATGCTATATACATGAAAGTGCTGACGACGTATCAATGCGAATGTTTACCTATCATTTACAATTGCTACCAATACTTATTTTGGTATGTCACACAGTGCTGTAACCTATGGAAATGCTTACACAACTATGGTAATGTCAACATACCAATTACAGTATATTATTGAAGCTGATCGTTGGTATTAAACTAATCAACGACAATGTATACATAACCTTTACAATTGCTATCAAAACTTATATTGTTATGTCAGACAGTGCTGTGATTTCAGTTTAAATGCTGCACCATGAATTATATCAAAGATATCATATTTCATTCTTAATGATTAACTGTCTTCGAAATAACAAGAGAGAAAAGAAACTACTGTTAAAAACTTGACGCTTATTTACTCTGTATCAAGACGAGTAACCCTTCAAAATATCTTATGATTTACAATAAGTAAAATGATGTCCGGTAATGGTAACTTCTTGAGTGAAAGAAGAGCTGTCATCTCTGAAATGAACTGAACTCTAAACGGCTTACTATTTTGATTAAGTCAAGAACTGGCTTTTGATAATAGTATCGAATGCACATGACACCAACGTGAAGTATCATCCAAGTAAACAATTATAATGAAACTCGAATAAGTCGAGGGTCGATTACCACAATACCTATTATGGTGTCGTTTCATCACCTGGGGATATTGTATGCTCAATTAACGTTTCACTTTACTAATACATGAACACGATTTGTTCCTCTGTGTCCTTTCACGTTAATGATTTACGTTCATCGTATATGTTGAGACAATATCGATGACCAGCAAACCTAAACCTAAAATATGTTTTATATCATTTATCATATCTTATCACATCCAAATTTCCTTCAATTACAGAGAAACCTTAAAAAATTGATCGTGTTATAACAAAATCGATGTTATCGAGAAACAGATTGATGTTGGTACTATGCAATTCTTACTGTCTTTACGACGTTCTTTTCATTTTCATACGTTATCACTAGATTGGTAGAAACAAGTTTCTGCTAAACTAATCGTTGATTGTGGTGTGTACCGCTAGAACACTTTCGTGAATGATCGCCATATAGACCCAGTACACGGGTTGATGTTTCTCTCAAAGAACGCCATCATTAATTGCATGTGTTCATGAGGCTTCTCGTCTCAGCGAATTCTCAAAGTAGTCCATTTTTATCCAAATAGCATGATAGACTTTATCCACAACCACTTTCACTGACCACGCCAGTGACTTATCACATTACCTCTAGACTCCATTAGAGGCAGAATATAATGAATCTTGCTAGGCTTCTGTTGGGAGCACTATGATTACCACAGCCGAGTATGGGTCTCCCTCGGCTGGTTACAAGATGCTAAGGATACAGCCCCTGCCAGATTGAATTTGCACGTGGATGTAAAGTGCGATGGTCTACCATCAAGTATCAAATCCGTGTGTCCTTCGACACTTTCATGAACTTAAGCTACAAATGAGGTCGACGTTGCAGACAAGTTCCTATTTGTAGACACAGGAAGCACTTATGATGCTGTTGTCCAAATTTGGGCCTCAATGGCGAGAAAGTGTGTATCCCAGATGCCAAGAGCTGCGTTATTGATTCAAATGTAGCATCTGAGTGTGTGTTTAACGTGTTTTGAACAATATTTCAGTTATTAAACACGTGAATGTTTCCATTTCAAAAGAGAGAGTAGATAGATCAGGGAGAAAGGGGTCGAAAGGACGAGGGAAAAACGGGGAAAAAGGCATAGAAAGACATAGAAAGCAGGTTTTGGAACGATTCAAATTTGGTCTGGCTTCTATCCGTCGACCTGTCCAGCTTGGACGACCCTAACAGGAGCATCTAATCTCCAGCTGGTATAGCTCTCAGGGTCGCCGAATCAGTCAAACCACCACACCACGATAAACTAAAGAGTCAAGTGGTGCTGTAGTATCAGTAGTCCTGAAGTCCTGTCAAGGATTGTATACATATCATACACGAGGACGACATGGGAAAGAGAAACTTATTAACAAGCTTTATCAATAAAGACAGAAGCATTCTCTGTTGCTAAAGTGAGAACTTACGTAGCCATCTTGTCCAAAGCAAAGTTATTTCCCCGTCAAATCGTAATGTCATTGATAAATCCGGGCATTTATTACTGGAGAGTCCAACGTCTCCTAGACCAATTAGTTTCAGGTAAATGGTTCGAACGTAGAGTGGTCAAGAGATGTGACTGGTCACTGTTATGTCCGAATGTCCAAAGACACATTTACCGTGAGGGATATTAGAACTTTAGGAAATTGGACCGCAAGCTACAATTAATTAGGTGCAGGATTTATCACAATAGTACTTTGTAACTGTGTCTTCCGCGGTAACTAGAATAAGAAATCTTGCAGACACGAGTATCTCGTTTAGTAAAACGTCATCTAAAGGCCATATATAAAGCTGCGCTAATATAACACGTTACACAAGTCGGTATTTGTATATGAGTAGCATAAAATGGCATGACAAGGAAGAACATATGATTATATTACATACATTTATAATGACTTCCTTAAATAACATTTAAGAAGCAATAAGTAATCATAAGTATTTCTTTTGATCAACAACTTCTTTATTCTTATGTAGGCAACGTTTTGACATAGATACTATTCACAACAAAGACATTAGTATCTATGTCGAAACGTCGCCTGCATAAGAATAAAGAACATGTACATCCATAGAAATGCTTTTAGTTTCTTAATGCACACTTAGTTAAACAAAATTTCGTTTTGGCCCGTATTCATGTTGCATGTTAACTAATAATAAATCTTGTTATTTCATGATAAAAATAATATGCAAATGTCCAAATATCATTACTATTTGGCATTACGACTAATATGTGCATTTCCGATTTTGGGGTACAAAATAAAACAGAAAGGAGACAGATTGTCTATGAAACGATATAAAAGGATTTATCTGCAGGATGCAAAATCAGAAAGAATTGACTCTGTTTAGAATATTCATTACTTGTCCCATAAAACACGTTTCGGAAAGTTCAAGGATTTTGTTTTTAAAGTTTTATAATGCCATTAAGTTTTGTAATGGAAAAATTACCATTTCGAAGTACATAATTTGTATTTTAATAGAATAAAATATTCAAGAATTTGATTTTTAAGTTGGTTGATGAATAAATATGGATATACTGAACATAAAGACATCGATTATTACTGTCTTAATACATTCAATGTCTTATAAATTATTTTGAATATAATATATTCATTTGTAAATTACAAAATTGCAGTTTGTGGTTTGTATACAAATTTCTTTGAACTAAGTTTGATTATCAAATATAATACTTATTCTTTTTTTTAATGATAACTTCTCTAAAATTCTTGAAAACAAAAGACCTTGAAGTATGTTTTGTTCCATCAAACAAATACAAGTTCTATTATTGATAAAAATTCGGAAATATGGGATCATCGTTCAGTAAACCAAAATTTATAACTCTAAATGACAAATTAAAGCTGAGTATCATCCTTTTTATGGATACGTCAACCACTACTTTAAAACATTTCAACAGCAAACTTAATCCATTCACAAGACACAAGACACAAATTTAGAAGTTAAAGCTATGATAAGCATGACACCGGAAAATATCTCTTGAGTGGCCGCTATCGGGAAATCGATGGTCCTGACATTGCTTTAAACATGTAGAAGCTCTCCATCGATCATCGTTCATCTTTGCTATGGCGACGTCAAAAGAATCTCAAATATCCTTCTGTCAAAAAACTTAAATGTCGTGAATGTATTCCTCGTTATCCTTGAAAAAATCTTATTTCATGGAAGTGATGCGTTTTAACCTAGCTGTATCTTTCCGTTCTTTTATTAACATTGACAGGCATATGTCAAAAGCTTTGGCTTACCGTTGATTATAGACATCTCTATCTGACCACACTGCATGGTTTTCCTGGAGGCAATTACGAACGGAAAAGAAAGGGACACGGTTGTTGTTGATCAATTTGTGTTTGCCTGTCTATCTTGATAAGGCTACCGTTAGGGCCTGCAATAAACTGAGGTTAAGTGCTTCGCTGGATTCACTTACACTCCTGTGAGTTATAGTGCCCTGTAATAGATAGTCTAGGACACTGCATAGTTTTAAACCTTTCAGATTGTCAAGCTGCAGATATTGGTGATTAGTGATGTCTACGAAAAGGTGAACTGTCAGACAAGTGGTTAATTTTTAACAGATTTGTTTTCCAAATCTTTTTGAGTTGGGATAAACATCTTTCGAAACCTGTTTGTAATTGAATTAATATGAAAACAATATACCAAAAAACTAGAAAGTCGACAATTTCTCGATAGTCCAACGATATATTGCACTCAAAGAGATAGAAAACGGTACCTTTATATGAAAACCCTGTCAAGCTACATATATATTTGTCATTACTAAAGTCTACCAAAAGGTGAACCGTTAGGCGAGTGGTTAATTTTTAACAGATTTTTTTCCAAAAACTTTAATAATTAATATGAAAGTTTAGAATATACAAATAGAAAGTAGACATTTTCTCGATAGCCCAACGAAATTTTGCACTCAAAGAGAGAGAAAACAGTCCCTGATATGCTAATACTATCAAGCTACAAATGTATTGGTGATTAATGATGTTAACTATGAACTGTCAGACTAGTGGTTAAGTTTTAACAGATTGTTTTCCAAATTTATTTTGAGTTAAGATAAATATTTTCCAAAAGACATTTCTTGATATTCCAACGAATGTTGCCCTCTAAGAGATAGAAAACGGTTCCTCGATATGGAAATCCTGTCAAGCTACAAATGTATTAGTGATTACTAAAGTCTACCAAAAGATGAACTTTCTCAGTGGTGGTAACATTTTACCAGATTTTTTGCCCAAATTATTTTTAGTTGAGATAAATATTTTTCGAAACCCTTTTTTTTTTAAAAATTGAGAAAGTGTGTATAAGAAAACAAATGGAAGATCGACAATTTCTCGATAGTCCCACGAAATCTTGCACTCAAAGAAATAGAAATCGGTTCCTTGATATGAAATCTTGTCATGCTACATATATTGTTGATTACTGATGTTCACCAAAAGATATATATTTTAAACTGATGTGAAATCCAATTTGTTCATTAGTCCACGATATTTCGGAACGGGGAAGAGAATACACCGGTTCTTTTATGAAAAACTCCGGAGAAGACTTCTCATGAATTATATTTATATTATATATTAAATATATTTGATGTTTTTGGTAATTAAATGAATTATTATCTATACTATCCCCTTCAAACATTGTCGTGTTTACGTTAAATGTTATCAAAAATAGCAGAAATTAAACAAATAAAATTTATTTCCTACGATCATGGTCTTTTTTTTATAATAATCGATCAGAACATTGTATTAAAAACATTGATGTTCTTTTTATACAGTATACTTTCAGAATTATCTTATTTGGTTGTTTTCATCAGTTGTTAGCGCAGGTAGTTTAATACATATACTAAATACAAATAAAAAAGTTAGAAAATCCGTTTCCGTTTGATGTACTGATATTGAAAAATTATCAATGTAAAATGTTCATGACATATATATATATACACAGAAAAAAGTTTTACTAACTGACATTACAAATGACGCTGCAGAATCGCTGATTATTCCTTTGAATTCTGTGTACAAAGTCGTCGCTATTAAGTCATTATTAAAGAAATATTTATTCTTTACAAAAGTCATTCACATTGTTTTTATTATAACATAATCCGCCTCTCCTGAATAAGACATGATCATTGAAAAGGGACCCCATAGAAGGTGTTGCCTATGTTTCAGTACTGTTTCTTAAATGATGGATGCTCTTATGGAATTCTCTTCACTTTAAACAAAACTCGTGTGAAACACGAATTCCCAATAGACTTCTTTGTCAATACTCAATACAGCCAGGTGAACAAAAATATAACATTATCAAGGTGTTGTAGGTGTTAAGAAAGTAATACTCCCATGGGGGTTCGCATTACGACAGCAGCGTTCTGCTCCAGTGATAAAAACAAACATGTTGTTTACAGCAATCTGACGGTCGTGAATATTTAATACCAGTTGCCACGTCTACAGCGTATCTAAGCGATGATTACCACAAGACTGATATGAACATATGTCAGAGGAACAAATTCTCTTTCAACTTTTACACGTATATGCATTGCTACTTTCATTATCACATCGGTGCAAATGTATGTTTTATGTCTATTCTTTTTGTCCATATTGATAACAGATTTTGACCAGGTTTCACGTGGGAATCGTTAAACTGTCGCCTTCAATCCCGTTGGGATATCTCCTCAAATTTAACCTCCATTTGCTTGATGTGTAATGCTGATGTTCATTGACGGTTCCAAAACACTTGTCTTAAATCTCGTAAACCATTTCAAAATAATCCCAAGAGTAACTCATCTCGTCAAGAATACAAACGATTCGGTAAAGTAGGCCCAGGGTGTTACGAGCAGTTATACGCTTTGTATAAATGATTCATGTATATATTCGTTATTTTTATTTCAACCCAATTCCAACGTCCCCACGAACGCAAGACATTTGTATTCATTAAAGCCATGCCAGCATGAAGGGGATAAGCATCCTTAAAGTACTAGTAAATCCTTCTCCCATAATCCCCCACGTCTATTTGAATCAACGGAGCCCTTTGTACCCCAGCGTAAAGATTTCACATCGAACAATAATATTTCAAAACGTTGGCAAGGATCTCTCAAGCTTTGGCAGTGTATCCTTTCTGCCAGAATGGACCATTTCGGTTCCCTTTATTACTTCCGTGATTGCCAATCTGCAATTGTATGAAGACTGATGCCGCTTCCTCAAAGCCTCGAATAAGCAATCCGACAGGTTCCCTCTGCTCGTGATACAAGTATCTGCTACCATGATTAAATGTTCTTGAGGGAGTCATTTCTCAAAGCTCAAAAATCCCGTCTTAAAGTCGACGCTAAATTATAAACGCCAAGGACCATTGAATAGACCTTCTTCAAAAATGTTATGAAAGGCGTTTGGCGCCTAGCCAATCACACATTGCCAGTTGCCTTGATAGCAAGGAATCTACTACAATTACTTCACATGAAATATGTCTTCTTAAGCTGAATTATGATACCTTAACCTTATAGGACTCAGAGTGATTAATATTTGTCCATATTTATGAAAGCTAATACTTCTTGCACTCTGTTACGATATAAAATATCCGATGTATATCTTAATGTGTAGTTTAACATTGGTATCATTTGTCGATATGAAGGATTTTCGAAAGTTAGAATAAAAATGACGTTGGATTTTGATATCAAATTTTGAAAATTAATATGTTAACAAGCTTTTTATCATATCTTATGTGAATTATTGGAATATTATTCCGTATGCTTTCAAACACTTCACGTTCATATCAATTATAAAGATTCAATAACTGTGCCTCAAGAACAACACATTTATGAGAGATTAATGTATTATTCAAAGGAAATTAATTAAACGACCTTTTTCGTTTGGATTTGTCGAGACCTAATATTAACCATCAATATTGAATTTGAAATTCGGAACAGGAACTTCATTTTAGCTCAAGGAGCGAAGTATTTCGCTGTTAACACCAGTTTTCAATTAGCAAAGATAAGAAATAAACTCTTAAACAAAAACTGTGAATACAATCATTTCGAAGACTCGGCAAATCTAATAAATGTTATTGGCTTTGACATGCTACAGAAATATTTCCCGTTTCTCAATCTCACATTAAAAAACTTAATGTCACTTATATTAGCAGAGCTAAGAATATAAAATTAATTCTGACAGTACCAGATTTTCCGTTGAAATTGTCACGACGAACATTTCTCAAATAGATTAAAATCAATTTTAAATATTGAATACATGCTCTTACGAATAGTTTCGAGATGCGTTGTACAGGATACAACTTAGTTTTATAGTATCAATTGAGTGGTAATGTAGACGTAACAAATACGCATCGACCGGTTCCAAATATGATCATATTCGAAAAGAAACCCTACATGTATGTATGAAAGGGTCGACTTAAGAAACTCAGCAAAAACATTCTATCTTACTGCAATTTTGTCCTTAACGAAGATCACGTTGCATGAAGACGTGATGGTATGCAAATCCCCTACAGAATGTGTATCCATTCAAACGTTCCTCAAACGTGGAACAAAACAAAGCAGAATGTAAACCTTTTACAACAACGAGGATCGATATATTTGTGTTCTTTCTCTATATCCTACAGAACCAAAATTGAGTTCCCAAGGTCTTAGGCCAATACAACGTCGGATTTTGAATCTCTTGATCCAGCGCTTCTAACAAAGAGACTTACAGAAAATAAATCTCAATCTTATTGTCTGAACAGTGTCACTATCCAGGCGATGTCATTATCTGGTCTAACCCTCTGGATTATCTTCATCACGTGACAACAGGACATTAAAGTCCCTGGGGAGGGAATCGCGTCTGATAGTTGTCATGGGCTACCGGAATTCCTGCAGCATTTCGACATTTTCGGATAGCATGCTCAAGGTTTTATGGAAAATATGATAACCATAATAAAAAGATATAATGGCCAACATTACATTCTTTCAAGAATACATTGTAATGTAAACGTTTATTGATGGCTGTGACGGGTCGACAATATTTCAGCAACAAATTTTAAAAACTTCGTATACCCTTTTAAACTATTGTTTGCGTTAGTATTGTAACTATATATGCGCGACTATATGACCTGAAGGAAAGATTCGCAACAGTGAACAAACTTTAGCCGTCTACTGTAAATAGCAAGAAAATCGAAACACTTCATCACGTTTTGGGACGTTAAGGGATCCTATCTTAGAAACGATTTAAAGAAGCTTTTAGGTTGCTATGTAAAGTTAAATTTTGATGGTGTCTTCAGATTCGAAGGTTAACTTCACAATCTGAAAGTAAGTCAATTTCCCTAAGAGATAGATAACGATACTAAAATCATAATTCCACAATTCATCATTGGTGCGCATGGCCTTTCTAGCTTTTTATCAAGTTTGAATAAGCAGGCCATGATAATCTTACAACTAATCTCCGTCTTAAATACTATCATACCATCAACAGGACGTAAACAGCTCACCATGTAGGACACCCGCGGGCTTGTACCTACAATGTCAAGATACAACTATCGATGCAGGCACTCTGTCAAAGCCCTTTATCAGTTGAACATATCCTGGATATCCTCGCTTGTCCGGCACGTCAACGTCAACAAACGTCGACTACTTTAACGAACGGGACGTTGCTAGAAGGTAAGATTAGGCGTAAGCCTGGATGAAATTGAGATCGACTTCAGAGTTGAAGAGGATTCGGGCCTTATTACCGAGCTTGATGTTACCTATTAACGACGTAATTGACATTAAGGCGCTTTGGTTGATCATGTTAGATTATCTATTGTCAAACTGCATCTGCTAAAATTTCACTCAAAAATAATTTCATTTCAATGAAATAGCCTAAATGGATATTCTTATCCCGTTGTGAAATGAAACGGGAAATGACAAGACCGTTCTTAGGACTAATTCTTTAAGAAAAATATTTTTTGTAAAATGATTGATTTTGAATACATAATTAATTCGATAAACATCAATAGGGATTTACTTTCGTCGACTTAGAATGCATCACCTACTATTATTCAATTAAAATCATTCAGGGTACGAAAATGGCATACGTGATAAGGTTAGTTTAATTTGCAAACTATATTACACCTTGTACTTTATTTAAAGAAATTCAGTTTTGAATAAGTAAGCACAACGCCAACAACACATATCTCAATCATTTCAGCTTCTTCTGCTTTTAAAGAAAACTGATACATGTATTGCAAACATGAATTGAGTATTTTGCCGAAAAAGCAAAAATAAATGTTTGAAAGAATAAGTCTCAAGGGACCCTTCTTATTATTCTTAAGGAAAACATTCCTGTGCATGGATAATGTAATTATACTGAAAGGATAAATTGTATAACGTTATTTTTGCATTTTGTCAAAGCTAGAATAATAAATACGTCATTCAATGTTTTTGGGGAAGAAAGAAAAATTGATTTTCAACTGTAGTTTGAAAGTATTAATCAGTCGCCTTAAGGTTCCTAGTTATATATTCTATAATGGTTATTCCGAGCGCCGATATCAGAATTGATATGTCAGTATCACAACGTTTCTTCCTGATAATGTATCTGGAAATATGTACATGAATAAAGGATGTTGACCTTAAACTAACGTAGTTACATGTCGTTGCCATGGTAACAAATGGGTGAAGATATTGAGTAATCATACTATTATCCCTACGGAGTTGTCTCAATAGTGACTTCGCTTTGGTCTTTCCTTCACGTCCATATTCCTCTTACATGTCCTAAAGTACTAAAACGTCTCATATGTTCCGTCAATATATTCTGAGGACCTAAATTGTGGCTCTTTTATTTAATTAGAATTGGGAGGCCAAGATGATCTCTATATGAAAGAGTAAGCTCAATTGCTGATGTCTTTCGTGTGGTTCACGTATTATGCATCTTCCGAGGCGTAATCTTCTGACATTATTACCAATACGCTACGATAATGGCCTTATGTCATGTGTCCATCCTCTCGTCATTATGGAGGTAACCTGACATTTCATGACTTTACTATACATAGAGTAATCAATAACAGTATTCATAAAGGGTTCATCAGTAAGCATACTCCAGGGGTTTACACCTTCCATGCATGATACACACCTTCACGCTCAGAATAAGAGAATCCCAACGGGAATGGGTATATTGTCTTATTAAATAGCATCAGGATTCTGATCTTTACCATAAATTCTGAATTTCGAATGTATATGTAAACGAAATGAAGAGTTAATTCATTCTTTGGGGCTTACTTTTATATGATACAAAATCTAAACCAAGTGTGATTGAAATTGTTAGAAGTTCGTAATATTCTAAACGGTATGTGCTCTGCAGTTCATGCCTACAATAATTGTATGATGACTTAATTATACAAATACTTCCCGGCAATAACTGTAAGCGATCACAGAATTACCTCATGCATAGTCTTACTGTTGAAAACCTTTATTTCTAATGTTTCGGAATTACATCCATCGTCTGTCTGTCTGTCTGTCCGTTATCGTTTCGTTTCCGGAGCAGACCTACTAACTTTAACTCAATGAATATTATTATGTGTATCGGGTTAGCATGTGAAGATGTGTATTTTAGGATTTTCAACTTCAGGGTGTTTAGTTTATGGAACCCTAACTTGGAATTACGTGTCAAGTGCTCTAAAACTGTTAGACCTATCAACATGAAACATTGCAAGTTGGTTAGTCAGCATATCAAGATGTCAATTTTGGAATTTTCAACTTCATGGAGGTTTAATTTTTGTCAATCAAATTGAGTTTCAGATTTTATTCGATGTCGGTGGGATGTGTCATCTTTCCACTATTTCTCACAATCAAAAGTTTATAATGTATGCTAGGTCTGATAATTTCACTCAGTTTCAAATGGTATTAAACACTGAAACGGTGCACTAAATCTTATCTCTAGAAATATTATCTCATTACAAGCGCACGTTTTCAATACTATTTTTTCCTGCGGCAAATATCGCTCATTGACCGAACTCTGTCCATTAAATTACGAACTCCTGAAAGCAGAAGACGATTCTATGTTCACAACAATGCAACACAGTGCTTTGAGCAACCTCTGAAAGCAGCCTAGATAATTGCATCAACCATTAAGATTGTGACTCACACCATTTATATCACAACTCAATATACTAGCGCTTGCTAATCCATATATTAAAAGGAAAATTGTGACCCTGATGCAAATCCTGAATAATTGGTCTGGCATGATATCAAAGGGATTTACAACCATTATCATTTGTAAAATTAATCTTTTCGTTAAACACCAACCGACTGATCTGTTTATTGAGGTAAATATCCCCCCTCTCGTTACCTCTAATGAAAATGTTTTACATCACAAATCTCATTAATGACCAAATACCCTTGTGGATGTTACGAAATCACGATCCTTAATGGATGTTTAGCCCCAAATTCTAAATCAGATAATGCGCGTATAATGATTCTCACCTCCGGGAATCAAAGAGTCTTAGAATCGTAAAGCTTGAATCTTGTTTATTCTATTTACTCTATTGGCATGAAGCATAATTATTCAACCACGTAACGCTAGGGTTAAAACGTTTTGCTTTACCAAAATTCTGCTTTGTGTAATGAAATGTTTTTTAATTACCAAAATATTTTCAATAAATTAGAAATCGACTTTTAAGTGTTAACGATGAATAAATCAACAGCATTTATAACCCAAAAAAAATTTCCTTTATACATGTTTTTATGGAACTATATATTGTTGAAGTATGTTTAAATCCATTTGGATGATTTGTCTTATAAAGAACCTTTACACGTCAGTATTGTAGTTGACAGTGTTTAACAGAAGGACTTTTTTTTAAAGACAACACACACAACAAAAGCTTTCAAATAATATTGTTCTCATAATCTGAAAAAACAGTTAACTTCATATTCAAGTATATATTCAACAATAATTGCTGCATGTTTTGCCAGTCATCAAACCAATTTAAATATCATATTACGGAAATATGAACACCTTTGGAAATGTTTCAACGAAACAAAATCCAAATTTATTAATCAGCGACAGCACACGATATTTTTTTTCATTTGAACAATCTATTTGAGAAAACAAACCCTTGATTTCAACATTATGCTTGGGTCGTTTCGTTTTGTCTGAAGCCAGAGTAATCGTAATTTGGCACGACTTTTCTTCACATCGGTGCGTTTATTCGCCCCCGCTGGGAATAGCAATCACTTTTTGTACAATAATTAGTTTCCAAAGACAGGGATTTCTTCTACTTCAGTAGTCTCTGTGGGATATTTAAGAGAATGTCGAAGATCGTCGCTTACTTATTTACTTATATCGTTTAATTTGAAGCTATTTCAAGTCCACCGAGGGATAGACATCCGAATAAACTCTTTACTAAAAGATGGGTAATAAAAGCCCTTTGTGAGAGAATGAACTTTTAAGCTTGTTTTGTAATTGTTCTTAAAAAGTTTGCAGCTAACGACAGATCAAGGAGAGGATAATATAACTTATCAAAGCTACGGTTTAAATAAACACTCGTTCCCTATATATTTTTAAACCCATAAATGATCTGTTTGAGTGGCATTCTAGAAGTTGATGGTATAAGGAAGACAAGAGTAATTCTATGGATGAACAACTTCTTTATTGGATGGTGGCGACGTTTCGGTATAGATTCTTATACCGTTATCAAGTTATATGCTTGATAACGGTATAAGAATCTATACCGAAACGTCGCCACCATCCAATTAAGAAGTTGTTCATCCATAGAATTACTCTTGTCTTCCATAAATGATGAACTTGTTTAATACGTTAATACAGATGTAATGTATCCCCTGCTGACAAATTGTCCAATTGGCGCTGAACTAAAATTCTTTCGCTTAAGCATTTAACAAAAAGTACATTTTGTTAGTTTCACTTATTAACAGATTTGAACTTTAAATTCTATATGCCGGATGAACAATACAACCTATTGACATATTACTCATGTTTAACACTCCATTATTCAGAGTCTAGTGTAAGTCATCATTAATATTCATTAATACTTTTCAAAAGATAAGCACGGAATACCTCCCACAGAACACCCACATTGCCACTGACGTCTTCAACGTTTATAAAATACATAAAATCCATAAGGGGCGTGTTCAGTTGCATTAGTAACCTGCTTGTATGGCTAATATTACCCTAGCTTTAAAGGTGTGGGTTCGAATCCTACAAGGGACACTACCCCGACAAGAGGATGTGTTAGATTTGCTGATAATATGACTCAAAATGTTACAATTTAAATTTTTTCGACAATGACAAAAAAGCAACATTTATATAAAAAATAACCTTACACGTATTGATATTTTCATACGATCAAATGGTTAAATTAAAAATTAGCTTCCAAATGCTTTTGGTCTTAAGGTGTTTTTGGTGAGTAATTGACTCTCTATCTAATCTCTTGCCAATAATGAATACACTTAAGAAAACAGGTATTTGACAATAGGGTTTTTCAATCATATTGGAGCCAACTTCAATATGTCATAATTTATCATATCATCGTAATGCAGCAATAACCTGTAAATTGTTAGCTGAGCTTAAAAGGGTGTGGCGTGAATATTGCAAAAACGATGTTTCCAATATAACAGTCATCGAATTTTAAGATCGAAGCAGATTTTTAATATTCAATAATATTACCCTATTGATTTTTTAAATTATTTTCTACAGATAAGATATAAGCCGGCACACTGCAGTGTAACAATTTAAAGACTCACAAATTTACAAAATAAATTAAATCATTTTCTTTTAAAATTTTTATGATGCAGGATAGAACATTTCACTTTAATTGATTTCAATATTTTAATATCCAAATTGCAATCTGACGTTAACTCGTTTGGGAAAGAAGTTAGGAACGACGGTTAAAACATTTAGTGCCTATGAATATGATATAAACACATAAACGTAACTATGTGTCTGTCTGCCATATCATAACTTCAATTTTTTCCAACCTTATGTTTGTTCAATATAAGCAATATTTTATCCATCTCCAAAATATCTTAAGGTTGCCTTATATGCAGCTACAGTGTTGGGTGTGATAAATGTTTGATCAAGTTTGTGTTTAAGATCCAACTAGCTGCTCGTAGAATGTTTCTGCCTGTGAACGACTTTTTACATTTTACATTAAAGGATAAGAGAACACTCATATTTGTGTAATATATATTATGATGAACTGAAGTAAATTTAAATCAAACGAAACCTTAAATGTCTCATACCTGTTTCTCAATTGAAATGCGGTTTTTCATAGAGTGTAAAACGGGTAAATGTATATTTAATAAGATTGTTTTAAGTGCTTAAAATCTCACTCGTATATAAAAATCAACTCACATGTGGTAATTTGAGCTTTCATATAATGCAAGACATTATTCTTATCATTTTCATATATATCTAAAAGATTTCTAAAAAGTAGAAGTTGAAAAGCAAAGGTGTAAGACCGTTTCCTATTTTACACCAATCAAATTGTGAGACAAAGTACGTACAGCAAGACATGTCTAATAAAATATGTGGACGCCATTATCAACGTGCCAATACATCTTCATACAAGTAAAAGTGTGTAAGGAATATTTGAGGAAAACATATTTTCTTTTCCATTCACATCAAATGACAAACTGTCAATCCATGATAAAAACATTTCCAAAGGTTTTTTAATGTATGTACCTTTCCAATAATGCAACGGTGTCTTATTTCAATTATCGATTATCCATTAAAGTCACCTATCGCCCCTGCATTAGTTGAGAAAGTTATCAACAAGATCTATTTTCAACATCCTCATCATTTCAAGTAAATGTTCACACGGTTTAAAGTTTAAGATAATTGAGTCTGCCTACTCATTTCTAGATTATATCTTAATTATATCTCATCATGTATCTCAAGGACTTTCAGTTTAAAATCCACCAAAAAGCTTCCATTACATTTTTAATAATGAATCATTTTTAATAATTTATTCATTATTTCGCAAAAGTGGTGATTACCATTTCAAATAGTTTATCGATCCTCATCAGCCGCCATATTTGAAGAAAATGTACATCCCTGATGAGAAAGGGACTAACGTGAGAGAGGAGGCACATTTCGCTTAAATACATGTAGTAATATTAAAGTCTTACCTGTTACTAGAACGGTGTGTATAAATAAAACAGCTAGGCCAGCCTTCCAGAGATATTCCACAATGGGCGACATCGTGTGTTTGTCTGTCGTTCGTCGGGCTGCAAGGAAGTGAATTAAATATTAATAATTGAAATTCAAGAAGGGTTATGATCTAAGAACTAAAAGCATATATCAATGTATGCTCTGACCTTTATATAAGAGCGTTAAATGAACTAAAACTCATTGTGTCTTGAAATTATACTCTTTTACTTGCTTCAGTGAACATTGTAAAATTCAATTGGCCTCTGTAAATACATTATGCTAAATTATGTATAATTTAACTGCCTACGTAGACATTGAGATCATCGTGAACGAGGCGACATACAAACTAAGTAAATTAAAATGATACCATAGATCAATTAGTAAGAAGTAAAATTGATAATTAATAGTCAAGACTGCGTTTTTCCTTTTAAAGAAATATTCCAAAGTAATACCGATTCAGCATTTTCCTATAAAAATATAATGTTCGTGTCTGTTTCATTTCACTCTGTGAGATATTTGTACAGACAATGCTCATTCAGATGATTGACGTAGTCTGATCATGATTCAATATTATTCAGAAATCTGCCAAAAAGCGAGAAATCAGTGGCCAAATTGAAAAATAACCACTGACTAATGCAACTGCGCTTTCTGCCGCCTGGAATACTGAGCTGTATAATTGGTAATCGCATTTAATACCAGAGAGGCCTCTACTGAATGCTAGCCTCTTGAGACGATGTGACACTTTGCGTTGGGCGTAACAAAGTTACAATAGTTGTGGCTCATGCGTGCCTTAAATCAGTTGCCGTTCTGGGGATAAATAAACCCTTCTCTGCTTGTGAGATGTTTTATTTGAACCGTAGAACATCGGAATCAATAGCCCTTTCTGTTTTATACTATTGTCAATGTTTTTACATTGTATGCATTTGCTTGTTTTGCAAACTTCTAATGCATTTCCACTTCAATGGGTTATCTGGTCGTACTGTTTGATCAATTTATAACATAGAGTAGTGTAGCACAAACAGGGCATGATTGCGTTTACTCCGAGGACTGTGTTATATCCGAACCGCGCGATTTCCTGAGTTTTGTCCATTTCTAATGAAACAAAGACGTTTTATCCGCTTCATTAAGAACAGCACCCATTAGAACCGTCAATGGTTCATTGGGCAGTCAATGCTTTGGAAAACCTTTCTTGAGCTTTTAAAGCATTGTGAATCGTTATAGATAAAATCATAACTAAGGGCAGTTCATTATTGTTTCATGGATCTTCAGTATTGAACAATAACACGCATCAAGTGCTTTCCGACACATGGTTGAACAATGTGTCTTAGTACACTGCAATGTACCGAGTAACTATTTGTTAACAATACTCACCTTTCTTACCATGATTGACCTAAAGATCACCATTGTTTTTACATACGTAAATGAGTGTAAGATAAATCATTAAATATATATGTATTTGAGTGTCGTAGGAATGAAAAAATACATTGTGTCACTATCATTATTGTGATCTCAACAACGTAAACTTACATTCTAAGGATCATTGAAATATATTGATGAGTGGTAAACACTCCTAGTTACACTATGGACAATCAAACAGTAAAGGTTAAATTATGAACTCCTTGCATGTAAACTTTTCTTTCATAAGCGACTATAAGCACGAATCTATAACTGCGGGTGGCGTGGGTGAGTTGTGGGTGGAGGGCTATAAAATATGTTTGATACATTACCTCTTAAAGAATATGAGACATTAACAATAAATACGGAATAAACCATGATAATTTATAGCTTGGTCAATACGGGTGAACTGTACGAGTCAAGATAAATCTCGGAGGATACGAGACAAACTGCCCCAATATGACTCTGAGCATGCACAGGCAGACAGATGGCGAATGCCAAATTCCATCTCTTCAAGCTTTCAACAGTCTATAAGTTTTGTTTGATGATGCAAGTAAAACATGAAGAGGTTAATTGATAAGATAGTCATTAATTTCCATATAGACAATTACAGTCAATTACACCAAACCTCTGACCTTTAGATGTCCCAACACGTAAAAGACGTACATGAAGACGATATTTAAGAATGTAGCGGTATGCATCATGTTGCAACAAAACGATATTTTCGTTTGAGTGTCATATTACGTGTTGCACAAGATATATATGGATGAAAGGGGGATACATGTACGTAATTTACGTAAGGACAAGGTTTTGGATGAAGAGACCTACATCATGTTAAATGCGTATATTTCAGGCTGGTCGTTTTTAGCATGTTAATGAAGACGATATTTCAGGGCGGATGGTGTATAGATATATTCGCATGATATGTGTGTTTATGTGGATGCAGGGGACACAGAGGTTACATAGAGATGGAATATGATGGTGGAGAGGACATATATCACGTTTGTTGAAGACGATATGCATATAAGAAGGTCGAAATCAAATATGATATCAAGTCTTTCTTGAAACAGTCCAGGGGGACATATAACATACTAGTTGAAGACGAAAAGTGTGGGGCAATGTCATGTTAGGCAAAGGCGTTTTGTGGTTGGAGGGGACCCATATAATGTTAGGTAAAGACGATATGTGTGGGTGCAGGGGGCATGTGTTATGTTAGGCGAAGACGATATGTGTGGGTGTAGGGGGCACATGTCATGTTAGGCGAAGACGATATGTGTGGGTGTAGGGGGCATATCATGTTAGGCGAAGACGATATGTGTGGGTGCAGGGGGCATGTGTTATGTTAGGCGAAGACGATATGTGTGGGTGTAGGGGGCATGTGTTATGTTAGGCGAAGACGATATGTGTGGGTGTAGGGGGCATGTGTTATGTTAGGCGAAGACGATATGTGTGGGTGTAGTGGACATATATCATGATAGGCGAAGGCGTTATGTGGTTGAAAGGGGGCAAACATCATGTTAGGCGAAGACTATATGTGCGGGTACAGGGGGCACATATCATGTTAGGCGAAGACGATATGTGCGGGTACAGGGGGCACATATCATGTTAGGCGAAGACTATATGTGCGGGTACAGGGGGCACATATCATGTTAGGCGAAGACGATATGTGCGGGTGTAGGGGACATATATCATGATAGGCGAAGACGGTATGTGTTTTTGGAGGAGACATGTGTCATGCTAGGTGAAGACGAAATGTGTGGGTGTAGGGGACAGTTATTTATTTTACTCACAATGAATGAAATATCACTTAATCGAAAGCATACTTGACGTTTTTGGAACCCTTCTTACATTCACATGAGAACTATATATGAAAATACCATTTTGTCATTGTCATTTTGATCGTTAAGAATATTGAAAGGACAGTCTCTTATGTCCTAACTGCAAAATGTTAAATCTAATCTGATTCAGTTGAATAGCAGCTTGGGCGATCTAAGCTTTTCTCAAAGGTTTAGATTTGTATTCCAAATGTATTGCGTTCCCAAACCATTTCCTAATCACATGCTTCTAAATGCTGTTGTAGATGCAGATCGATTGCCAACAAAAAGTTGTAGCAAATGATTAATTCAATGGTCATCATGGTTTGACAATATTACAATATTTCGATTAAAGATATAATCTCACAAAAAGAATATTTAAATCATAGGAAAGTTAAGCAGTTTAAACGCTTAAACATAATTCAATGTAGTCCGTCATTCATTCACAAATATCAATTTATCATAGGAAGATGTAAAAAATCAATGCTGAGTACAAAATATTTTTAAGAAGGTTTAACCATACAAATCGATTCATTTTGATCAAAATTGAATTAACAGAAGAAATAATCGCAACCCCATTCCATAACCGTAAATTACATTTCTTTGAAAGTGCAGAACGAAGCTATTTCCGTTTTAACCGGAACTTGTTAAAAATCCCCTTGAATCTAAAACGAACACAGCACAATACGGTGCCGTTATTAATCAGTCATTCCTTCAGTATCAAATCAGCGCTTACTGGCTTCAAGTCCTCATATCCCGTCCACACATGGAATCAAGTTGAGTGCTCTACTCAGCACGCCAAATCGCGTGAGTTTTCTTATGAGGGCCGTCTTATCAAGGAAAGGGATTTTCCTTAACAACATTCCGAAATGTTCAAATCGTGAACGACAAATTCGGAGTAAATTCCTACTTAGAGGTTTTCGTGTTGCCCCAAACTTTCCAACCCCGTTTGACGCCCTTGTTCCGAATGACTGTCATGCATTTCCGGTCATGTAATTACAAATCCATTCATCCTCAGGATCACAAACTCGTCCTTTGGGGTCGGTGGTGCAAAATCCGAGTTTACCCACTGTGACAACTTAAACGAAAGACGAGCATGATAATGGCCTATCGCTGCGCTGGATTAGGCATTACAAATTAATATTACCCACGTGACTACTCGGTCTATGCCAAGAGACTTCAGAGTGGATGCCCGCGGTAGTAAACTGTCTATCAAAATATATTATTACGGTAATCAAAGCATGTTTAATGGCTCTACATGTATATCACTGAATAAGCTATATCAAATAACCCATTCTACAACATTATCGTACCCATTATCCCTATAGTATAAATGTGTCCTTCGCTACTAACTCGCTAAAAGTATGGGGTCTTGACTAAAGGATGTTTGAACGGCCATACAAGGTTTTAATTGAAATGTGTTATTTTTTCATTTCAACATTTAACTCATGAAACCGATTGATGTGTGATTTACATCATATTTGTCACATAACAAACCAATCCATGATTCTCTATTTCCAGATTGGTTATCACAACTTACATGGCTGGCCTTCTTTCGAAATGAACGGGGAAAGGTGTTGAGCAAGTTTTCACTGCAATGTAAGGTGAAGCACATTTACATAGACGTTTGCATTCTTTCTGCATAAGAACAGACCCAAATAATTAGAGAAAGTTTTTCATATGAGGAATTTTCGTTATATGCTAGTTATCGTTACCTCCAACCTAGAAAGACTTTGTTCATGTGGAACTTCGAATCTGAACTGTCGCCATAAAACATAGTTTTACCGAACTGAAGTGTACACTTTTCCGTATTTGGCGGCATGATATGACACATTACTTTTTATTGTAACGTCTACGGAATCATATGTACATTGGTGATAACTATATTCCAAAGCTTGTATCTCAAATACTGTCACTAAGAAGTCTTTTTCAACACTCTCTTAAGAGAAATGTTCATACTTTTTGCTAATTAGCGGGATTTCAAATAGTTATAGTGTCATCTGTGTTACAAATGTCACATGCATAATGACATTATTATAAATGAAGTCACATGTATCTGACTACGTGAATGTGTTTATTTAATAATGACGTCATTGCAGTCAACATCGAGAAAACGACAAGATACCATTTTGTCCATGTCAGTCACTTCCATGACAGACATGCGATTTAACCTTGAAATCGACCATCTTCCTTTTATGAAATCTTCATCAAATATTCATATTCATTTTTGCGTAATCAATACATCACACTTAACATTTAACGCTAATGCAATAGCACATTCCGCGCTGATGATATTTTGAAAATGTTCCTTACATTAATTTTAAATGATAACAAGTATAATGATCAGACACGAAATTACATGCAACAGAATGTATCCCATGAAAGATAACATTTGTCTGTCTCAAATTTCAAGTTTAAAGCCTATTCAGTTAAATATTTACTAAAGCCATTCCAGTAATTTGAAAAAATGTATTTCTAATTGTCAAAATGCATTAGTGTATTTAAGATATGTTCAAGCAAGTATTTTTACATAAAGATCAATTGTTTGAGTCGTTGGGATGATAATTCACCGGTATAAGCATTCTGCGATCAGCTCAACTCTCCCCATTCACGGTCCTTACAACGTTGAAAATGAATAGATCAGATGCGATCCCAAAGGGTGACGCTTAATTACGAGTCCATTTCTAAACCGACAAACAAGCTGTCGGATAACGAGGGTAGCACCCATAGTGATCTACCTAATCGCGATTTCATGGCCCCGGGTCGATTCGATTAATGCTCCACTGATTGATTCCGGGGAATCTGTAATCAAAGACTAACAGTAGAGAGTAGTGGATGTCATTATTGTCTTTCAATGCTTTGGTTTAGCTCGATTGTGGTGAGAAACACTTGGGAGTGGGGTGTTATGTTGCTAGTGCCAGTGTATTGAAAATTGTTTTGTATTTGGAATTGTTGTTGTTCTCATTGTTAATTTTTTAGAATAATGCTTCATATTTTGGTTCTTGTGTTGGTACTGCTTTGGAATGTGCTGTGTTTTTGTTGTACTTGGACTAATCCTGCAAATGTTGATGTGTGTTGTGGTAGAATGAGTTATAGTTTATCGCCGCATAAGCGACTGGTAGATGGTGGAATAACGCTATAATTTGAACGGTTTCTTATTTGTAGTGCATTACTGATCTAGTACTCACATGGTTCTCTCGGCTTAGACTAGAACATGTTTTCGTGTTTCTCTTGTAATTAGCTGTCTTTTTAAAGAATGTCATATAAAACTTTTCTATCCATTATTATTAAATGCTGGTCTTGATTTGTGAACTAAACGCTCTTTTTGGTTTCTGTATTACACAAAACTGGCTGGATACACATTCTTACGTTGTTTATATATCCGCGCCACTGCAAAGTAGTTTTATTTCATATTTCTTCTGGTCTGTGAATGTTTCATCTTACCGCTTATCAATATGATATATGTGCTTTCATTCTCGTGTTGCCTATGGCATCACATATCCTTCTTATAGCGTAATATTTTTTTGTTTCATTTGAAACTTATCAAGGCGTTTCTGCTGTCATTGAACTTTGTTTTCAATTGAATCCACTTCGAATTGTGTTTGAAAGTGAGCACACAAAAGTTTCATCTATCAGAACTTTTGCGACTATTTCGGGCTATTCAGCCGTTTAAAATCATTTTGGAACACTAGTCACTTCTTCTTTCTTCCGATGAATTTTGGAACAATTACCGCCATACAAAATGTTGTCAGTATTGTTGTGTAGAATTTATGTAAAGCGCGTTTGAACACGACCGCATCAATAAAATTCTTAACAGCTCTGGTTTAACGCAATATGATGTTTTTTAGAAAGCGATTACTTTTCTTGTTGATTATTCGATTCAGTGATTTTAGTCTATTGCTTCGGAAAAGTAATCAAGGCTTCAATAAAAGGAATTGGTTAGACCTTGCTATTTGCCATAGCATATAACTCGCTTTCTGTTATTTTACAATGGGAACGTCCTGTGGCGGGAATAACTACGCTCGTCAAGTGGACTGTTAATAATAACTGATTTATTCTGTTTGTTAAACATCAAAATGTGTAAAAGCGGCCCCACTTCCCCTTCGTTTAAATGACTATGCTATCATGGAGAGTTTGAATACGGACACATTAACGTTCTCGTTGGCATTAATTCAATCAATGACAAAAAGGTTTTGTTTGTCCGAGAAAAGCGGTCATTCAGATACCTGATAGTATGGTCATTGACTTAATGTCAGGTTGCAATAGTACACGTCTATGGTCATGATAAGGTTACATATGTAAAAGTGTATTACTTCTCATCAAATAAGTCACTTTGACAACAGTAAATGACCGACAAATTAGATATATACATAAGTAACATAAATTCATACTAACAATGCGAAGCCAAATTGTTGAAGTATATCGATAAGCTATCCAAACCATATATTTGATATGTCTTTAAATATAATAAGTCTACCCCTAAATAAAAATGCTAGGGACAGTCCTATCGGAGTCATATCTTTTGTAGAAAAAACATTCAAGAGAATGCAGTGGTACATTCTGTTCTTTGTCTAATTGTTAACAACCTTAATGTTTACCAAAGTAACATATTTGGAAGAAAGTGTGAAACAATTATGTTATAATCCTATAGAAGTATAAACAGGGAATAATCTTGCATTTAGTTTCCACAAAATACACCCAATATGACTGTCCCTTTTATAACCTAGGTTCTACAAGAAAAAAGACCATATAGTTACCTTATACAAAATACGTGTTCATAATGTATTGTTTATGATTGGTCTAGCCACAAACGGATTTATTTTAATTAATCCCTTGGCATACAAACCAATCTGATTTGAGATTATGACAACATTAATTAAATTTACTGACGAAGCCATGAATTAACAAAGATTTACAGAATAACTGTGGAAAGTAAACGCTCAAATCAAGCCTCTTATACAACCATCTGAACTCATGATTCATGACCATGGCCAAAAAGTAAAAAAATTATCTAGTGTATTGTTATCAGGTATAAGGAATACATGACCATATGCCATTTTTGTAAACACCGAAACGTCAAAGCAACAACTGATATTATTAAAATGTCATTCATATTTTCCACCTAACTTTAGTAAATATCAGTCTTAGGAATACACCAATTACTTTATATTAAACCAAAAGCAGTATATACATCCTGAAACCCTAGATATGCTTCCATCAAATTCTGATACATGTTCTTGATAACCCCTCCTATCCTTTTAATCGGACTCAAAAGAACCATTTGTCAATCTAGGATATCAGTGCTGAAAAACCTATTCCGCTGACAGTAGAACCCCTTGTGATTCTGAGGTATAGTCCATGTGATATCGTGCTGAAAACCATTCAATTAATCCATACAACCCTATGTGACTCGCCTATTCATATGGTGTGAAACCCAATTGGTTTTCTATTGACGAACAATTTTGTGATGTGAAGGCTCCTGATTATGACTGATGACAACCCGAGCATTATAATACATCATTTGATTCCAGCTTGTTGACCTGTGATAGCAACGAGGCCTCGTTATTCCAACCATTTGTTGGTGGCTATGGTACCATTAACACATCATTAACCATTCCTGGCACTTCCATTGTTATGTTACCGCTAATAACCTTTGTTCGTAACAGCATAGCGTCATACTTACGTGCTTGCAACATTCCTTATTGTCGAAAATGCAATATAATATCGCGTAATAGTTCAATCCGGGTAAACTATTGTACAACGACATTCTACTTCGTCACAGAGTGTTGTAAATTCATGGATACATTCTTTCAATAAATCAGTAATATACTTGTGTAATAGGTATTGTGATTTAGAACTTAGGATGAACCTCGAGTTTTTTTTCATGATAATTCGGCTATTTGATTTTCATATTAGCGTCTCTCTTTTGTATTTTTGATTTATTTCTAGTGCTTCATATTTCTCATTATAAGCGAAAAGAGAAAAGTTATTGTAGCAAATGGATTAGGTTTTGGCAGTCATTCCTTAGATAATGGACTTCCAATTCAAAAGCTTTGTACATCTACCTAATTGTGCAAAAAAAATTCTCAAAGTTGAAGACAACGAGGAAGAAGACATACATTTTCATATCCCAAAAATGGTAAATCTTCATGGGATTTTTGTTACAAAACTTTAGATGAACAGTTTATAAATAACGTAACATTCAATCCTAATGGACATTACAAAAAAAACTTCTTGGAAGACGCAGTTTGATTTATACAACGACAATTAATGCACCGGGGAGCAACACTTTCACCAAAAGTCTTTCTCTAAAGTCCAATGAGTACTGATATTTATCAAGCTATAGAAATTACATGCACTATCTTATCTAACTTATATCGATTTTCTTTGAAAGTTTCATAAAAGTTTAGTTTTAACCAGAAAAAAGTGACTCAAGCATCGCAATGTCGTTACAATAGCAATTTGATAAGATTTAATAACGCTTATCAAATATATACCGAATAAGCCACAATCTACATATCACGTTACAGAATAGACATTTTAGTAAACCATTATAACTATCACTATAAAACAAAAAAGGGACAAGGTTGTTAATTTCGTGGGATTCCAATCCACAGTCATAACTGTACTATTTTACATTATGTTCCTTCCTTGGTTTCGGCCGTACATCAAATATTTAATTAATTTTCCCTTTAAATCATTCGATTAACTTTCCCTGGGAAGCATAACTGCTCGCAGTGTTAATCAAGTTTATTTATGATTATCATTAACTGTTATAGGAAGTATTACTTCACAGTATTACGGCAATCGCTAAATGCCAATATATGATATGATGACACTTCCAGCGTGCTATTTCAGTTTCTATTTTCTCTTTAAGATGACATGATATTTTAGTCGACAACATATTTGATAGATAACATTACAGATTTCTCATAAACTTCTAGCTATATCTGTTTACTCTCATGCACTCAACAAACTTAAAAATAAAGCTTAACAAAGAACAACATTTTCAAGCATACTTTACGAGTTACTTCCTGAAAACTTCGATGCAAGACATGTTAACATCAAGATATTTCTTCTTCCTTCTTAAACCAAAAACATGAGCTATGTAGAAAGGAAGATTTAACTTAACTGTTTTGTACCGACTTGATCAAAAGTAAAGTAACATTAGCAGATATTGGGTTTCTCAATTGTGGAATAAAATACATGTTTAACTTTCCCTTCGTGTAAAACTATTTCGTTGGCTGGTTGGCTCTTACAGAATGTTTACAGACCGATCATTTGCCAATAAAGAATCCACTTCCTTTAATAGACCCTGAAATGTTTGAGGAAGCCAATAACATGTTTTTGGAGGTTTTCCCTAATAAGAATCTAGACTCATCTTAAGTAAAACCTCCATTAAGCCCACCTTGATAATGTCGCTGCTTCATCCCTTAGACTTAATTTTCATCAGAGTGGAGCTAAGCCCGCTCTTGTCTTCGGGAAGACTCTATTAAGTGGAATAGTGTTAATTGATCTGCCATCACATTGGTCACTAAATCCCTGTTGGTCAGGCCTGTTTGGCGACTACCGCGTGCTCTGAGCCTCTTGACCAACTAATGTTGACCTCTGGTCAACAGTCACTTAGATCGTAAATACATATTAGTAGTTATAATCCATCTGGCTAGTGGAATGGTGACATTAGTTCCCCTGTACTCACTAAAAGACACTTCGACCCTGCTGTAACATAAATATCCCGTTTTAATAAGATAGCGCCTTAAAGAAGGCGTTTTAAAGGTCTGATATGAATTAATGATAAGTTTAAAGTTATAAAATATTTTTTCATTCGCAGTTTTTGATAAAACTCCTTTCAAATAGCTTGTACGTGGCGACATTATCGGGAAGGATTAGTCATCGTCTAGTTTCTATTGTATAGGCCAAATAATTTCAGAAATCGTAGTTTTGAGATAATTGCTCTACAACTCATGAGCTTATTCGAATCTCTTCAACATCTTACAAACCAATATTTAATGGTAAGAGTTTTATTGACAAATTATACATCGTGACAGGACATTTACAGATATCGCAAGGATACAATACTTATGACTCAATTACTTGTTGTTCCTATTCCGTCGATATAAACATAATATTGCGCAATGTGTTTGTTCTCCCTAAAATTGCCGAAACTTCCATTAACAGGTGGAAAGTTCAGAGCTTGTGTCTACAGATAAATTAATAAAATGCCTATAGGCACTGTTGCCCTTTTTTATTATATGCCAAGCGGTGGGAGACTGAGTTTTATCAATTCTAGAAAAGTGTTCTCGCCACTGAGTGTGATATAATAAGTTGTTTGCTTCTCACGAGGGTAATACGGTCTGATGTACCATTTTTGTAGAAATGTTGCCCGAGCCGCTAGGCGAGGGCTGACATTTGTACAAAGATAGTACATCAGACCGTATTACCCGAGGGAGAAGCATACAACGAATTTATCTTACCGTCGAGTCAGAAGAAAACATTATCATTTCTTTTTGACTGGCGTTAACGGATGAGCAATCACCGCTTGAACGGCCTTGACCCCTAATGTAAACAAAATGGCGTCATCCAACCCGACTGAAATGTTATGAATCGTGTTACGTAAAACTACTAGCCGGAACATGCTTAAAAACTATTTGACTTTAATTCTATAGCATGTGCAAGTAATGCAATGCGGAATTTGTTTCCAAATAAAACATATTATGTTGGGAAACACAATTTTAATTATTAATCACGAAAACAACTAATCGCGTGCGTCATTTGGTAACGTCATGTTATTCTATGCGACACCTCTTCTCGGAGAGGAACTGTTGCCATGGCAGCGGGGTACATAGGATTTGTACACCGTGAGAGGAGAGTGTCCCGGGGTACATAAGATAAAATGAATCGATCGTCAGCCAATCAAAAACGAGTATTTTACTATAAGGTAAGATAACACGTTTTAAAGTCAGTGAAAATATCACAAAGACGATGACGTCATGTGTACAATGCTTTGCCGTCAATTCTACAATCAACGCGACGTCATCGCCGTCGCTAAGTAACGATCAATAATGGTATGACGTCGCCAGAAAACTCTCGAGTCAAAACCTTTTGGACATAAATTACCACATTTTCGACCACAGAGGCATACAATAAACAGAATATATTTTGTTTTGACTGTGATTTCACTTATCTCTCATCCCGTGACGGGGTAAAGCCTATATTTTCACTCGTGGCTGCGTCACTCGATGAGAGATAAGTAATATCACACTCAAAACAAAAGATATCCTCTATTTCTCTTTTCTTATTACGTTCAACATAGAAACGTCTTTTCACTTCATTACGAAATAACGAGGAAACGTTGTCTTTGGCATGAGATAATAACCTGAACACAAGGTCAAATTGAACAAATACTTTCAATGCGATAACATTTCTTTAAACATCATCGACAATGAGTTAACGAATAAAGCGCGGTATTAGGGAATGAAAGCAGAATATCTATAACAGAGACCAAGACACAAATGTAATTATTACCCCAAAGGGAACAGTAAAGTGCTGTTATATTTTTACAATAATGCAAATGTCAACTTTCACAGCGACAACTATTTTAACACTTCTTTTCATCGTTTGTGTCAAATCGGTTTACCGCGTCTCTAAGGCATAACGGTTTTACACTGAAAACAGTGTTAATGAACGCAAACTTGAAAGTTATCCTTTTGAGCTCGAGGATTGGCGTTAAACCGTAAACCTTCAACCTTCGACATCTATCGTTTCATCTGTGTGGCTTAAAGGGGCAGTAGTTTTTTGATAATTTTGTATTTTAAGATTTTCACTGATAATTGTTAACTAATGCTAAATGTATTATTTTGACAGTGTCAAAAATCTTATTACACAAGCCAACCCATAGTCAGGGGACAAATTATGAAGATTCACCTAAAATCTATTTATGTGAACACCTTTAATTCATTTTCTGTCAGAAAAAAGAACACATGGCTAAACTTTATGATATATATGAATTATTACTGCTCAGTTTAAATACATTGTCTTTCATTTGGAACCATTAATTTTCATTTACCTGACATCACCTAATATTCCCCCTAAAAACGTGCTACTGTCCCTTTAAAGTCAAGAAGCAAGACCCATGTCACATTGACGATCTGGTGAACTACATGGGCAGAATGGGTATACCAAAAACTCCAGTGCAAATGTTGTTACAATTGAGATGGACTATCTAATGGCCCACTCGAAGGCAAACCAGTCTCATTGATCATATGAGCAAATGTTCTATAATCTTATTGAATTAGCCTGTAACTGTTGCTACAGTTCTGTAAACTGATTATCTCATTACTATCACATAGACGGAAGTGTAAGCTCAAATATAACTGTTCCACAGCTACAGCCATTTAGTAATACTTTTCTACCATGGATCCTGTCAAAAGACTCAAGTCTGAAGTTTCTCGTTATTTGCTGCCATGGTACACATAGCCAATGATCCAGGATTGTAAGCAAAATGTCTTTTAAAAAATCACATCATACTGAGTATCCGAGGGTTTGAAAAAGAACCATTTGAAGTGTATCACAGTGGAATCAAACACGAAAATCCTGAATTAATAAACTACTTTTAAATAGTCATTTGCAACAGAAGATATTCTTTTTTGTGGATTCTTTAAAAAATAAATAAATGAAGATATTTAATAACATTAGATTATTAGTGATTCTAAAGTTAAAAATGTGGTCTATCTTTTTGATAATTTACTAGCGAATGTAATGTATTCCAGTTCTATTCAATTCATTTCATACTTGAACATAAAAAAATCACACAAGCTTTCTAACATTGACTGAAAAGAAGTAGAAACTGCGAAGTGAATCCTTAAAATAGCGAGCATTGGTGAATCCTTACAACTACAAATTATCCGGACTCACACATTTAGCAAAACTGGGTTAAAACTCAAATGATGCGAGCTGGATAAAACACCTGAGTTTGGTTTCAGTAGATGACGCATCTTATCAGGTCAAGCTATTGAAAGGATTCATAAAAACATAAAGCTCAATATATTACCCTATTGCAAGAACCATTGACGCAGGAGGTTTCTTACTGACCGAAAGGCTATATTGGTGTTTCCAAATAAAGAATTGTATTAAACGTGACGCTTTAGAGTACAAGTTGTCAAAAATATACTTATTAGAACTTTGTGAGATCTCACGAGTGCATATTACATCGCCTTTTAAGCCATGCAATTAATAGCTGGTCTAATTATTGAGTAAAGTAGAACCCTTGTAGAAAGACGTCGTCTTCTTGCGACCTATATCCCTAATGAGGTCCACAGTAACAAGTTTTGTGGTTGGAACTATTTCTCTGAAGTGCTTTAACAATGTTAAGCAGCTGTTTTTGGAAGTCTGAAAATAATGAATCTATTTCGAGTTTCTTTTAATAAGGAAAGTTTAACATAAAGGGATTTCTGCACTCATACCTTTTACTGTTCAGATTTGAGGCTCGACGTGATGAATTTGACATTTTATATTCATCAGTACTTATACGACCTGATCGTAAAAGTACTAAATACACTCTATTTTAAAGATCAAGGACTGGCAAAATTACGTTGGATAATACCCATTTTACTGCTTGTTGGCTTTGGAATCATACACATACCTTTGATTGCATCATATAATTTCGTACATGGGAGTTGAAATGAAATGACCGTTTACATAAGAAAATGGTAACTAACCATGTTGAAAAGACGTCTATAGCTCAACAAAACTATACAAGGATTACTTTTTGGTTGAAAAGAAGGATATTTTTTGCTTTCAAAGTCAGTTTTACATGTAATGGTTAACTCTAACAAAGTAATTTCTTATCAAACCTACAAAATACGTGTATGCTTCAACAGATTTGAATTCATGGTCCTAAGCATTAAGTCACCCAAGAAAATACATTTTGCCCTTTTCAAATGTGCAATATGTACATATGAGCCTTATTACGACCGGTAACTGAACTAAACCAGCATGGACAATCCAATCCAATTGATAAGACAAGCATTTACACCCGTGGTCATCAATTCCTGTAATACATTCGATGGCAGCTGAACGCTACTAGGATGTAGCGTTTTCCGGCAGTAACAAGATGCTATATTCCGCATGACTTCTTCCACCATCTTCTATCAGCATGACAACACGAATGTATCTTCATTGCTGTGGATAATGTTTCATCAAGCCACTTAAAGACATGGCCAGTGACTCAAAGACCACACTCTGGACACTGTAAAGCAGGAAGGCCATCATTCAGGGACATAACCGCCTTCGATTGAACCCAACTTCTGTTGTAAAACGTGTTGCTCACCGCAAGAGGCGATTCAGCATACAATCGTTAACAATACATTAAGAAAGACCAACACCTATTTCAGCACAAGATTCGTTATGTTCTGGACACGTTTCCTGCTTTTATCGACAAATTGGAAACGTTGGATCCACACGTAATGAATCCCTTCAAACGTCAAACGGGATTGACCATGAAGCTAAAGAAATGTTCTGTGCCAACATCCCCTTGTCAATTCCCTAGAAGAATGACGTTTTGTCTGATATGAGGATGTTTTTGAGAAGTTATTTTTTCAAAGAAAAGTGTGTAGACTGTTATGATGTTGACGTTAAATACAAAACCAAATTCGATTATGTTTATTCATGTATTTCGACTTGGATTGACAAGTTAGAACAACTGAAATGAAAAAATATGGCCTATACCGAATTATTAGAGAAGTTAACAACGGATTTGTTTTCAGAACAAATAGCGAAGTGTGGGAGGGGTTGACGGAATGTTAATCCTTGATTTTTTATTTTGATGATTAAACCCAATTTAGCCAATATCCAATTGACCTACTACACATCATCTCTAGAGCATTGTTCATCAATTGGGACAAATAACGAGAGTCCAAAAACGAAATTACTCATAAAACATTCATGTAATTAAGGCTAAGATAAGAAAGACACAGAATTACTTTTTCACTAAAAGAAATTTTATTTTCCCTACTTTGTCTTCGATATGCAACTTTTCGTCTACATCTGCCATGAATTACAAAATAGATGGTCATTATTGTCAGAGTAAAAAAAAAACATTCCCAAGACAAGGAGGCAAAAAACGGTATGGTAATAAGTACTGGGAGGTTAGTAATGGGTCTGCAGCAGCTTGGGAACGTCGAGACGCGCACGACTGTGAAAGTGAATGGTCTGATTAACGGCAGGTGGCGATAATAGTTTCCGGAATAAACCGGAGTGCTCCAATATCCTACAAGGAAAAGGTTGCTGCGCCAGGAAACATAGTTCCCTACGCATTTCCCGATCTGTGAGGATGAAACCATGCGTGTATGATTTACACGTGCTCTGTGTATTCTAACTCACGTATCACACTTAATGCAAGCCAAGTAGATTTCCAAAGAACGATCTGGCTCGTTTGTAGCGAATAATTGGGATATATTGATGTATGTTTAAGGTGGGCAAAATCACGAAACTCTTTGTGACATGGGAAATTAGGTACACTAACTTTGCATGGTCCTTGGAACAACCGGCGATAATTTCGAGGGAAAAATTGGAACTTTAATTTGAGTCTTCCAGATCGAACATATACTTGTTAAATGTACCTATGGATTCTTATTTTCAACTTTTAATGTAATCATAACTTTGAGGAAATTTTAATCAAATTCATTCGTTTAATGTATAAAGACAGAAAGGATAAACTATCCACATTAAGGTCGATAGAAATTTTGTGAGTAGAAGGATGAAAAAATAGATTGGTATCGATAGACGGCTAGTCAAGATACCGATGAAGAGATATATCTATGAATGAAGGTGAGGTGGCTTGATGGAAAGATGTTAAAAAGTAGACGGTTAGACGGCTAATCGAGATACCAATGAAGAGATAGATCTATGAATGAAGGAGGGGTAGATCGAAAGATGGTAAAACGGGGTGGTTTCGATAGACGGCTAGTCGAGATACTGATAAAGGAAAAGATTTATGATTGGAGGAGAGGTTGATAGAAGGAAATATGGTAAATAGTAGATAGAGAGATAATAGAGAGCTAGTCGTGATACTGATGAAGAGATAGATCTATGAATGAAGGAGAGGTAGATGGATGGATAGATGGGATAGATTCACAAATGGATGGAGTCTTATGTAAGTGATAAATAACGGAGAACTAGATAGATGGATATACTTTTTCAAACGGGCTCATATCCGTCGTCTACGTACATGAATGAAATATGCATCATAGATTATGACAGCAATGTACATGTTGTGTCTATTATACGGTCATCTCAAGCATATCAATAAGCGATGATTACATATTTCTATCTCACAATACTGTCTGGATAAATCCTCACTTTCGTTATCAAACTGGATTGATATTTTTCCTGATCGTGTCGTAGTAATCATAGTATTTACTGTTTGCACTAATGGTCCCCCAAATCACCGGCAATTGCTATTAAGTACTCGTTTCATTATTCATCGTCATTTGGCGGTTTGAATTCCCAGATGTTACAGCTTACCATTCAGTCAAACCGCAGTGCAATATGCTTAAGGCGTTAATAACTTAATATCACACTATCAACACAGTTATATAGCGGTGAATCGTCCGTCAATACTATTATTAGGATGATAGACGAAATGTCAATATATAAAAACAATTACCGTTGAGCCCTCAGCTAAAAATCAGAGTTTCTCGACGGCTGTGTTTGTATTTAGATTAGACCTAAGGGTCAAACTCTTCTTGCCTCTCCCTGTTGCCATGTTACCTTATTCCACAGATGTGCCAATGCATTCAATAGAAGCTTGGTAATAATGACAGGCCGAGATACAGAATGGTACCTCCAATGATGATTAATAATTGATAACTTCTGAAAGGGTACCACTGACACTCGTGTACGGACCGCGTAGCCTAGGATGGTCTCTAGTGTAAAGTCTTTGTCACGAAGAAGCCTGATTTGACACTGACAACATAACATAGCTCTAATTAAGATAGATGGGCCAAATCAAGGGCGAGCAATGCCGCACTTTCAACCCTTGAGACTTAGTTTCTTGCAAACGTTTGTTACACCAAATCAAAATAGTGTGCTTTCTTTTATTTCAATGTTACGACTACAAGGTTTTTGAAGAGGAACAACGGAATCTTCAGCTTCAATTAGTCAGTTAATGATGGATCTTTAATGGAATACGCTGTATGAAATGTGTTTGATGTCCATCCGAACCTGTAAGAAGTGATTTGAATGGTTTTTAAAAATATTTGATGATCGGTTTTGAAATATGTTTCAATTTAAAAAATTGAAATTCTAAGGTTCGGATTTGGTTAAATTACGTCTAAGTGCACGTGTTAAAGTAACAACGCCACAAGGCAGTTTTCTCCCTTTGATATACATTTTACTTTGCTTGTATTATCTCTTATAAGTAATGCATACTTGCACAAAACAGTGTCTAAGATTAAACACAACTACACGGCTCCTATTTTTCCTTTCGACTTTCGGAAAGAAATATTTCGTAAAAGGTGAACTACCATAATCATACCATTTCCCAGAGAATTTTAGTAATAAGTCAACTGCGGTTGTACATGGTGACACTATGATCGTATTCATACCGATCCTTTCGTGTTCTAAAAGAAAGAGAGAGAAAGAGAGGATTCTACAAGTGTATATATAAACATCCATCAGCTAATGGTGTCAACCTGAATAATATATACATTTTGCTGTGTCATTAGGTGACAACCAAAAAACCTATTCTAGCATTACATTGTTGAAAAGCAAAATCTGCAAATATTATCTATTGTAAACATAACAATAACGCACCATGACTCTCGTGCTTGCTTGTCACACGGGCTAACATTAGAAGATTAGGCCAATCATGTATATGTCACCCTACGGCGATACACATCAAGGATGTCAATACCAAAACAAACATAAACAATAGTATGCTTCTCATTCATGCATTTTTCATAGTTTGTTTATTTTTGGTGACCATGCCTACACGTGCAGATAAATGATAGATACAACATTCTATCACCTATATTGCTTTTTTCAATGGAATTCACATGGGGACACACCTGTGTAAAGGAAGTATACAATGAATTAGCAATTAATAATAAATGATTTTGCAACAAGCATCACGGGCGAAATGCGTTCTTACTGACTTGGCAAATGCAGTGAATACTCATATAAATACTTAATGATGAATGCAATTATACCATAGTTTACAAGGAATTGTCAACTGAATACCTGACGAAACATACGTTAAACGTATAAATAATGAACACGCTAAAAAGGGTAGTTCCATTTCGATAAGCTTTTGAAACGTAATGGAATTGATTTGCAGCACACATAGGAACTTCGATTAACCTTTTTCACGTCAAAGATATATGATCAGCTTAACTATTATGATTTGCTCTATACAAATAAATGATTTTAGAATATACAAAAAGCCGTATCGTAAAAAAATACATAAATAATTAAACTCTGCATTTCGTTAAGCAACGAATGTATGGTTTATTTAACTAGCATGAGCATGGGTTTAAGTGGTTCTACACTCTGACGATATGTGATTATGAATGACGTCATACAACGTCGCATAGCGACAACATTGTAAATGTTATATTTATTTCTGAAACATAAAAAATTCTTTAAAACGTACATCATGTCATGGAATACGCATTTAACATTTCTAAATAAAATATTAAAGATGGTAACCTACTCTTGAGTGTATGTAAAGTAAAATAACTTACTAACATAACAGTAGGTCAGAGCATCCGAATACAAATTAATCATTATCTTCTGAAATGTCAAATACACGTTCCATAAGTTATTTTGTAGAAACTGATGGCATTTATGATAACTCTCAAATAAATCAATCATAGTAATAACCCGAATATGTTAGAAATGGTTTATGTACACATAGATAATTTTGATATCATATTTTATTTCTATAATGATCCTCTATTATTCTAAACTGAAAACCCAAATTGATGATAATGATAATGTAGATTTCATTAAATTTTAGTATGAGACACTGCTCGTGGGCTTTAGAATATAACACAGAAGGATTGGATTTGAAAAGACTGATACACCGCCCTATGTACGCCTGTATACATGTACGTCCTACACCACGTAACCAGGTACCCATTTTCATAGCTGGGTGGACTTGTCCAAGGACACCTTACAATATTCCACATACTTTATCTATATATAATATCTCAAAACCAACTTCAATGTTTTCTGAAAAGGATATTTTACTGTATGCCCGAAACACATATTAATATGTTAGTCAGTGCATGTATGATATCGATAAACTTTGCACAAAAACATATTGCAACTGATTTATTCTGGTCATGAGAGCCAGACGGATAGTTGATAGATTAAATGCATTGGGCAAAGTAAAACATGAAGAAGAACTTCACATAATAATTATAATCAAAAATATATCTTGTAAAACGTTTTATTACAGTTGCGATTTCCGTATAATATCTTTTTAAACAGACCTTAATATGATAATGAAACTCTAGCACCTTAGATGAGGAAATTTATCAATACATCCTTTCTATATTTATGTGTGGTTACTATCTATACAAACTGTTAAAGACATAACCTATCTGTCTTTTCTATCAGGAACAAATCACCTTCCAGCCTCAATATAAGTTTCCTCTGGCACGATGCTACTGATACTAGATTTAAAAGTAATGTTCTCGGTAAGAATGTGAGAATAGAGGTGGAAAACGATAATTTAAATATTTCGAACCGACAAATCATGTTTGCCTTTTGTCGGTATCATGGTTTCGCGTGTGATAGCATTTTATGTATAACGAGATATAGTTTCATCTTTACCTTTAACTTTAATGCAACTCTTAGAAATGCTTTTTTCGACGATTACGCAGAAGGGTATAAACGTAATCTGAGCCGTTTCGAATTATCAGGTATGGTCGTTTACTTTAATCGTTTATATAACAATGTCTGAGAAAGTCCTCATATTTACAGATATCATTTACCATTATCAATTACAAATGAACCATCTACCTACAGTTTCTCTGTATAAAAAGGGTAAACATATCATATGTCACCGTATGTATATTTAATATATGCCTTATATATTCAGCGCTGTCTTGTAAAAGGGCACATGTTTAAACTTTGCTCAATTGCTGGTATTGTGGTTTGACATATGACTTTCTAATACAGAAACGCTTTTGACATTCTATATTAGTTCCCAGGAAATTAATACCATCCATGTTTATCTCCTGACAAGTTATTGTTGGTGTAAGAATGAAGCATGTTAACTTTCTTGGCTTATCAAGTTATAAACGTGTCTAATATTCATGAAATCGTACAAAACTGATGTTTATCTCTTACGTCCTTGGCGGTAGGTATTTTAATGGAGTTTTGCCTGCACACTGACATGAATACATATCGATGACGCATGATTTTCAATATATAAAAAAACAATTTTAAATATTCATATGTGATATTCATTGTTTTCCCTTTGTTAGGAAAAGGGATATTGCTTTCACTTCTAATGTTTGCCACTTCTTATTTTATGAAAAAAGGTTTTTAAAGTGAAATTAAAGATTTGGATGTTAAATGTCATTTTTGAATATATAATTTAACTTGTTTTCTCTGTTAGTAGTCTGTACATTGTAAGTTCATTTCGACTTGTGGCCATTTCACAGAACAAAATGTCCGCCAACTGAATCGTTTTTGGCAATCCTTGACAATTATGTATTCAAAATGATAGTTTCGAGTTGATAATGTTTGTTGAGTTACATTTTCATGTTTCGGTTTCCGAGAATACAAGGCTCTGTTTTTAGATTTTCATTAAAAACAGTTATTTATCATTTATTTTCAATATGGGGAGAATTTGAATTTATACTGTCAATAAGCATGTTCGTATGAAATCTAGTGTGTGTACCTTTAATGGATCGTTTCATTGGTCTTTTCCAATAAGTAAAGGGATGACAAGAAGTTGTTATCAAGGTTGTCAAATAATTCCAAGTCTTGTCTTCAATAAATTAGCGTTCTTGCTTCTAGACAGGCCCACCTCAATAGTCACTAGCTAATTGGGTTAAGACGTAGACGAAGCCATTTCGCAAATGACACACACCAGACCTAAATATGACATACAAACTTACTTTTACCAAGGCAACATGCTTTAAATTTCCGAAGGCAAAAGTTTAGTACACACACCGCCATGCCTCATTATCCAAATAAGAGTATATCATAAAAGCTACGATTTATTAGAACAACGTATTCGTCAAAAATAACTTTGTTATGTAACACTTTATTGCAGTACGTTTCATTCTTCTGCATCTACATACCACAAGTATCAAAATGAGTTTTAACAAAATTGACTGACATAACTCCTTTCTAATAATACTCATTAACAAAGGACATTCAAACATATTTATCTTCCTTTGCTCTTTGTGTATTTTATGGAAAGAATCATTTCATAACTTTTCGTTTGAAAATCTGCCATATGTCTATGCTTATTCTACTGAGTTTACTGTGAAAGAAGAGCTTTTAAGGAGGGTTCTCAATCAGGCTCTCTGACGAATTGGTAGTGAGAGTTGATTTCCATTGAAAGCCGCCAAGTATGCTCCAGAGACAAAACGCTTGATTGGCATCTTAGATATCAATAAACTGCAGGCTATTTTAGCTCGGCCTCAATATGTAGAGTAACATCAGTCCAGAGCAAGATTAGAATGTCCTACCTTTAACAAAGAAGATGGACTGAAATTTGGTTGAAAAACGGACTGAAAGATTAGTCCTATATTTAGAAATATAGAGTCTGATTTCCAGTTTCCGGTTGATGTTGGGAATGTCACGTGTCGTTAAGATAAAAACCTCTTAGTGAGTAATCTGCACTGACTTTTTTTCTCGTATATATTCCGTTTCAGGATCAAATAGCATCAAATTAGAATTTTCTTATAGATATTTGTCTGGAGATTTGATTCTATCACAAATTAATTACATTTAAGTTGAGCTAGATATTTTTGGCATCCATCTTATTTGAAATATCTTATAAGAATATGTTGGTTGGTTATGGTAAGATAGTAAGATTGTACAAGAGAAGCATATATGGAATGAACTTGTGGTGAACTGAAAGCATGCTAGATGAAAAGATCGGTAAAATGATCATATCCATCTCTTCTGTCATAAACAAGCCCAAGGGAGAATTCCTAAATATGATCAATACCTCAGTTCAAAACGCCTTAATATTGTATGGCCTTGCTCGTGATCTTTCCAAAACTGTCTCTTTGCTATCTATTATTTATTGTGACTTTTAGGTTCTGTTTGAATACAAGGATTTATATTTCATTGAAATTCGATTTTCTAAATATCAGGTGATAAGTTGTGGTAAAATCAATGAGACTCTACGAACAGGTTTGAGTTTTTATATACCTTTAACTAATATTTAAAGAGATGCATGTAAAGAGTGGCCCAATATAAAAATCTATTTTCACATGAAAGTCCTCACAATATCACCATGGTTGAAAGTAGTGTTAGAGTTTCCCTTGTGATTGATAACAAAAGGGTTTATAAGGAGAGTTATTACATTACTCAAGATCTCAGATGAATCAACATGACGATGAATACAATATCATCAAAAGCAACTTTGAAATAGGATCCATTTATATCCATAGTTATGCCTTATACAGTTTACGTCTTTGGATTCTATCAAGATAATATTCCCATTTGGCCTAGCCTATGATTTATCAATATAACAGGCGATAATGCTTTTTACCAAAATGGGCAAAATAAGAATGATTGGTTTAGCTTACATTCCATTATTCAATTTAGAGCAAAAGAAATTTTTTTCTGCTTACTGGCCTAAATCGGCTTTTAATCTGAAAATAGTTTTTCGTTTTGAACGATTGCTCTAATGTTTTTCACTTCAATGAAGATATTATGAGCTATTAACGCATCTATCATCTAAGAAAAATAAGTCGTTGGAGTCTGTTAAGACGCGTTGAATTTACGCTTTTATGATAAGGGGACATTGGTCTTAGTAGGATAAGGAGGAATAGGGCACATGTTTGGGCTGTAGGACAAAGATCATCTAAGCATAGCATAGCATTTTGGCTATCATTTAGTTAGGTAATATCAAGCTACCATACGATAAGACAGTCTATTTGGCTACCATTTGATAAGGCGGTGTAGTAGCTATGATTGGGCGTTTTGCAGAATTGGTTATCTTGAGATAATGAAATGGAGTCATTTGAGAAAGGAGGTACAAAGGTTAGCACAGGGAAAGAGGTGTAATGAATATCATAAGAAAGAGGTGTACTGGACGCAACTGGATACTCTCGGGTGATGTGAGTATTATAATACAGAAAATGATGCATATTGAGTACTACATGATATGAAGGAGGAGTATTTCTTGGATGCGACATAGATTTACCATCTCTCTGTGTACGTGGTATTGGGAAGCACTGTATAGAACTGTTATGCACAAAACGTTACTAATGGATTAGGAAGGCACATGGGATATATACTATTCTAACTCCTTTATTAATAATCATCGCATTCCCTACAAAATATAAGAAACATTTACTCTGTAACTTAAAGCAGGGGATTAAGGAATTAAGTGTTAATATTTTGTTTCTAATCGAGTTTTTCTTTTCCTCTGAATATGACATTCTTAAAGAAAACGTTTTCGTTAAATGATTACTCTGCAAAAACCTGTTTTGTCAAACGTGTTCTCACTTATTGAAATAGAAGCAAAAAGCCCTATGATAACCTTCTGCTACCTTGATGAAAGGGTATTTTACAAAAAGCGTTTGTGGTGAAGAGAATGAAAAAACGATCGTTCACGACTAAAATAAAACGGATCGTCAGTTTGATTTTTAAAATATTCCTCTTTCTTATAATGCGATTCATCTTAGAGGCAGTTATCCTTTCACTTTTGAATTGGATAGCAATCGTTTTTGAAATAACCATTTAGTAACAGCAATGGCTGTTATCAATCAAAAAGGTTTGACATGTTTCAATAACTGATGATGTAATCAACTTTTCCTATCATAATGTCTGGTAGTCTAAATTTGGCTAAATGGCAAAAGAAACCGATTATCTTGATTTGATGTTCTGAGGGAAAAAGGCGTTTACTTTTCTAAGTTTGGAATACTATCATTGCTGACTGCGAAAGAAACTGATTGAAACGCAGTCTAATGCTGTCACCGTTAGAGACATGTGTTTATTCATTAGGACTTCATGGCAAGTTCTGTCTACCTCCAATCTTTGACACTGTCAATCTTGTTAACTACCAACCACGGCAATGATTACTCAATTCCCTGCTTTCAACCGTCCAAGAAGGTTTTTTCAACATTATAAGTATCTAAAGGTAACTGCTACAAAACAGATTGGGACTGAAAAGTCATTAGAGGGTTCCTGTACTCTAGGTTACATGTGTCTTTATCTGTCTTCACCCTAATCGATATTTAATGGGCTGCTGTTTAGAGAGCGATCGCTTCCTGACTACTGGCTGGAGAAAACCGATCAGTTCTGACGAGACACGTCTACTGTTACGCGCATTTAATTCTAATAGCTGTGTACTAGAGCCCGTCCCCTTCCTTAAAACTTATAGTAAGATTGCTATCATTTACAGAGTGTATTCCTCCGAGCCTAAGGAATTTGGGGTCGACTTTCAATTATCGTAAACTTATAAAAATCGGTATCTAAGAGTAGGACGGTTATCATTTATATATTGTATTCTTCCAAGCCTAAGGAATTTGGTGTCAAGTTAACATTATCGTATACTTGAGATTCTTTTAAAGAGATAACGTATTTCTTATAATCGGAATCAGATAAAGAGATGTTACTCATCATAGATTTCCTGAGGGTAAGAAAGACCTCGTTAGAGATCGAAGATTAGTTCTACATGGAATAATATAGAACAAGTTTAATCGTTGTAAAATGCGGCAACATTCTAAATATAAGGTATATTCGTACTCAGAATAAGCAAGGTAAAAACTTACAATAAGGGATATTTTACTAGGCATTCTAAAGATGGGTCTACCTTGTCTCAAAACTTTTCCAATAAAACTTCTAAAATGTTAAAGATAATTCGATACTTATAGATATGGTGTCCTTGGATCAATCATTGAAGAAAAACGTTCATTATCTCGAATACCATTCTGTTCACAATATCACGAATCGCTCATAATAAAATTAGATAGATGTTTGGTAATATGATGAGTCGCCATGTTGAAAATCGATTTATCTCACTTAACCGTTTATAGATATACAGAAATCTTATCGTAGACGACTTCAAATTATTCAATCATGGTAAATGTATATGTCATGACAGATAATTGTACAGTGGCGATATAGGATGGAATATACAAGCAAAAATGATAATGTATATAATTGATATAAATATATCTAAAAAGGAAATTGATAAATGGTACAGACGAGATAAATGATAGATGTGAGATAATAAAAGTACGAAATTTTGTGTAAGAGGCTTTATGTATATATTCGCGTACAACAGAGTGTGTACAAGTATTAATATGTGAAAGGAAAATACATCATTCCTGCCCGACATTGTACATTATAACTTGGTCATTAAACTGACCCTGGGCGTATTTCGTTAGAACTGACTTAAATAAACTGTTATTTAGGGACCTTACTTTCGTATCCCTTTTATATATATCTAATCTTTAGGTATCTAACCTTTTTCACATGTTACATCTAATGTGATAGATGTAACAGTAAAAACATCTAACACATTCATCAGTGTAGGTCTCTAATTTAATGAATTTAACTCTATAACAGATTTAACCTTATATTTCCTTATTTAACACATTCATCATTGTACGTCTCCAATCTGATGGATTTAACTCTATAACAGATTTAACCTTATATCTTCCTTATTTAAAGGATTTAGTTGTAACACCAGCTACATGACGTTCTAACACAGTGTGCTGATAGCGATAATTAAATCCTAACAAACAGTATTGATACAGGGAAGCAGAGGCTCTGGCAGTTTGGGTCGTTTATCTGCGATAATTGGATAACAATAAATCCTGACAGTGGTACCTTGTACTAATTTACTGTCAGAAATCCCAAGTAATTACTCGACAATCTCGTTTATAACTTTTACAGCCACATGGGGCGCCCAACTTCCTAATCCAGGAGAATAAACATTTGTCTTGAAAAATTAATAAAAACTTAGGAAAAGTTTAAATTTACGAGATATTGAGAGTTTAATACTCGCGTTTATATACAGCTATTCATTGGATACATTATTTTACTTTCAAATGAGAAGATGGTTTCAAAGTTGAAATTTGATAATTCTTTTCGTAGTGTAATAACCATTTTTTCAAGTAACAGAAAACATTTTGAACTTCGTATTACATAGTAGGTGAAACAATGAAATTAAAGAAATATTTTATGATATTACAATAAAGTATCAACTTAAGATCCTAATCAAAATGTCAAACTATTAAATTCATGATACACATTATATGTTTAAGAAGTAACTCTCACCATACTCCCATAAAGCATTACAGGTAACGCGGTATATACATAACCGATATACATTTCCGCGATGATAAACTACGTTGTATCATGCGAAAAACATTAAACGAATACTAAACCGCGATAAAATCGTGTTGTGCTGTATATAAGATGCATTGAAATAACTCATGATCGTGTTACTCTAACGACTTCATGTTGATGGTTCACCTGAAATACATTAACACTCTGCTGCCTATATCAAGGTTTAGTAGTCGAAGAGGAGCTTTTATTTTCTCCGGCATAAAGATTTAATTTCTTCGATTCCATTTTGTAATAACAATAGGTACAACTTACCTCCTTAGCAAACAATACACAGTATAAGAGAAATAATTCCACAAGTGTAATCCAGTTGAAAAAATCAATCGCGTATATATCTATCTAGGACCTTATATGATAAAAATGATCAAAACCTTTCTTTTTCAGCTTTAAAGAAATTAAATTTACTTGTAAGATTGTGAAGTATTGTCAGTTCATATATTAATCGCTTAATAAAACATAAAATCGCAAGAGGTGAGTTAAATCAATGAAATCCATTTCAAACTTTCACAAGGAAACGATTCAAATTACTCTATTTGAAAACCTCAGAAACGTCTTCAAACCGCTCATCAAAGTTATCAAGCAGGTAACACAACCTTTTCACTACAAGATGAAGCAACTAGCGCAGTATCCATGAGCAAAAGAACCCTACCTTATTGTGGATCGTATCAGGTTGTCAACGGAATGGCCGAGACTAAGGCTTTCACGTGCTTTATAAAACTTTCCTAGATCCTTGGAGGCGTAGGGATCGGAAACTGATAATAATGCCTTGGTCACGTGATCGCCGTCACAGCGCAAGCAGAGAGCACCGGCGTCCCGTGAATGCAGTTTCCGTCGACGAGACTGAATACAGCTACCGTGTAGGAGGGCCGTGATCAAACCACTGCGAGCTGGGCGCTTGAAAGGGAGGGAAGAGCTGGAGTAATATGAATTAATTTTGCAGGCACAATGCCATTCGTTTAGGTAGTTATGGAGAGCTGCACAGGTAGAGGTTGTGAAGGGTTATTTCTCAATCCTCATATTTCAAAAGGTTCAATTTAGAGGCTATTGTCAGAGCAGGAGGCGGGCGGATTGACGACATCAGAGAGTAAAGAGATGATAACTAAGCACTGTCATAGACACGTATCAAGGGACTTGATCATAGGTGGTTGCTATATGAGTTCACGGTATCATTCTATACCCTATTGAGTCCACAGTACCATTCTATACCTTATTGTTTTAAACGTCCTGTTCGTATTTGATTGATTCTAAATTGAATTGGTTCGCTTTCATTCCGGGTCCACTGATGTTTCTGATGAACAACGGGTATCACCCGTCGTGTTAATAATGAACAGCCTGTATTGATTTTGTAGGAATCGTGGTAGCAGACACAATGTTGCATGTATACATAAGGTTATTATGTTATTCTGGTACAGGATGTGTCAGGATTAATACTGTAGCTGTTTGTGTGGCTATGTTACAATGTAAAGCAACAATAACGTGTATCAGTGTTTCTATTTTAATGATTTTCAGTCTGTTTTTGTAACATTTAGGTTCATTAGAAATAACGTGTTTTATTATTACATTAGGAAAGATTGTTTTTCTATTGGTAAATTAAAGCAACTTAACAGAATCAATTGTTTGGTGAATCTATAGATTAATATTTGGTGTACAAGGATCACAAGTTAAAGAGACAGTAGGACATTTTTAGGAGGAATATAAGTTATTGTCAGAAAAATGAAAATAATTAATTCCAATTGAAAGACCATGTATTTAAACTAAATGAAGCAGTAATTCAAATACATTATGTAAAGTTCAGCCATGCGATTCCTTTTCCTTACACAAAGGAATTAAAGGTGTTCACACAAAAATGGCCCCCAGTGCTCTTGTGAATCCTTAAAATTTGTTCTCTGACCATGGAAGATCGGTTTGTGTAATGAGACTTTGACATTATCCAAATAATACGTTTAGCATTAAAGGGGCAGTAGCACGTTTTTAGGGGGAATATAAGGTGATGTCAGGAAAATGAAAATTAATGGTTCCAATTGAATGACAATGTATTTAAACTAAATGGAACAGTATTAATTGAAATATATAACGTAACGTTTAGCCATGCGATTGCTTTTTCTTACAAAAAATGAATTAAAGGTGTTCACACAAAAATGGCAGCCAATGGATTTTGTATGAATCTTCATACTTTGTCCTCTGACTACGGATGATTGGCTTGTGTAATGAGATTATTGACACTGTTAAACTAATACATTTTACATTAACTTACAATTATCAGTTAAAAATTTAAAATGTAAAATTATTAAAAAACGTGCTACTGCCCCTTTAACGTGCAATTATCAGTTAAAATTTGAAAATATAGAATTTTCAAAAAAAACTTGCCACTTCACCTTTAAATTATTAATTTGTTAACCTTGATGAATGTATCATATATAGTAATTCGTAACATTATACAAAGCATTGTCAAATCGAGAAAGTCTTTCACTATAAATTTCGGCTGCTGCCGTATGTGCAGAATATGCTCATCATGTTTGCAAATTCAAGGCGTCATAATTGTTTTCAGATATTCTTTCTCATCCATATTGAATTTTCCTTTTTTGTGAAATCTGTTGCACTCGACTACGGGCAACTCTTAGGCGTTGGCGTAATTAATTCAATAAAACTGATGTCAAGTATTTAGATTGGATTTAGTTTAACAATTTCATTCAACAGCATCTTATTTTACACCATTAAGTCTTCATTTGGTCACATTTAATAACCCTCTTTATTTCAAATATGATATTTAACAAAGTAAATGGTTTGATATTCCGAGCCGAATTAGTTTTATTTTCACCACTTAAATTTTGAAATAATATAAAGTAACCTCATGGAGGATGAGTCGAAAACATTTTACTTATATTTCGTTCAAATTTAAGTATGATATTTGACTTTCACTAACAAAATCCTCGATTTTTATTGTCGATCGTCCTTCACCAAGTAATTCAACAATCCACAGTAACCTTTTTTTACATATACATGTACATGTATGTCATTGTGGAAGTATTGTCAGCATTGTACCTAGTAATACTAATTTAGTTAATCACTAATATCAAAACGCCGATTGAAACAAAATATTCAACATATATATAGGTTTCATCAATATTCACTTATTTCCAAATTTCCAAGTATATTAATTGACATGATATGCTACAATACGAAACTGCCGTTACATATGAATCCTTAATTAAAAAAATTTTGCCTTTAAGATTGCTTTGTTAGATCCACGTTCATCATTTGATTAGAATAAAGGACCTTACATAAAAAGGGTGTTTAGATTTCTCATTTTAAACAATTACCTATTCAGTAAGTTTAGAGATTCGATTCCCGACCCTCTTGATCCGCTGTTTAGTATGCCCAATATAATTGAGTTTATCTATGTGTTGTTAATGGTTATTTCTAATTGTATTACGAATGACGGTAAGTGCCTTTCAAAGTAAGAATCTTAAATGAGTGGGAAATAATAAGCATGAGTCTGTTTAACGCTTCAAAGGTGAGATGCAATCTCTTTTCAAATCAGAATCTTGCCAGAGATTAGGCGACATTTGACATATGAATTAGAAATATATTTCATAACTTTGAGGTAATATTCATCCACCATTATATTTTCTGAGGCCAAAATTAAATTGTATTTGACAAATTTCAATTGGCTTATATCTTCCCTTGTTAACCTTTAAGAGTCAATTTTCATTTCAGTTAAAGGAGTTAGTTGTATGTACATGTATATACATGTATTAGGTATGACGTTATCATGTCATTTCATGAGATGACCTTTTACGAAGATGAAAATACTCCTCCTTTTAAGATTACTCTATGTTTATCAAGCCACAAGTATGTATCCGTATCGAAAAGGAGAAGATTATTTTTATAATATACATCCCCGATGGTCACACATGTCTCGCCTCTGTGCTAATTGCTTCTAGGCTGGCTTATTTTTAATAAACTGGATATTTGGAGAGAGTAAGTTGGCGAGGCGTCTAAAAAGAGGTGCTAAGAGCCACTGTAGACTTATATCATGTGATGTTGAGCATTACTTGATGTCAGGGCGAGACGGCGTGTTTGCTTAGTCTAAGTTAACTCCAACATGCGTAGTTTCCTGTATCAACAAAGCAAACTTTTAACATAGACAAATGTAAGATAGAAAACACACATTTTGTTTACAAAATATTGATTAATTTCAATACCATACATAGTCAAGTACCTGATGAACGCACAGAAATGTACCTTTACTGCGGATGTTTTAAGGAACGTCGATTATTATATACGTAGATTTATTGAGAGAAAAAACATAACATTAGATGAATATCAATATGTCATAATCGATCTGCTGTTTTGACTTAAGCAAAATATAGTTATGTACATGTACATGTAACGCCACTACATTTAGTAAGCTTTCAAACAGATTATTGATTTGATATGACTTTCAGAGTGCAGATTGTGTTAAATATATATTGTCTGAATGTCTGAACTATAGTCTGAAATGTTAAAAGATGGATTGAAAGGATGCTTCGACATTTTCTTTTTTTCTTGAAACTGTTGTTCATTTGAAGTGTACATATATTATCAATGTGTTTTCATCCTACTTCAGAGACTTACTCCGGAATATTAGGCATTGTAAATCCGCCTTGACAGTTCAAAGGTTTTTCATACATTACCGGGAGAAGCGAAAACAAAATTATAAGAACCCCTATCTTCCATAATCTTACTTCTTCTACAAAAACTGGATAGGATATTTCATAAATGTCAACCCCAATTCAAAAGTCGTCACCATTTCTTACATTTCGTTATTTTATTTGTGAGAGTTTTAAAAACAGAGCAATTTGGATTTTTACCAAAGATGTATCATTAAAGAAATGTATCTACATTTGACATCAGCGTTGTGGACGTAAATATAACATCAGCTAGTTCACCAGGATAAAGTGATAACTACCCAAGAGAATTAGATAATGAAATGGTAAAATGTCACTGTATAATCAAATGTCACTGTGTCATGGTTCATCCGACTGTTTATCATCCACATGTATATCCATACCATCTAAAACTACAACAAACTCGTGTGCCAGTAATAAATCGTCCCATTATACCCTTGTGTTTTCACTTATGCCAGAGGAAAGAAGCTTGGACAGGCTAGACACGGGTCTGTCAATTATTAACAAGAAGTGCATTCCAAAAATATTAAAGCATTAGTAAACCAAAACACATAACATATCTCACTTTTGCTTCTACGTGCACGTTTTCCATACGTCGTTAATGTTTTAAGCCATCAATGTTTTGTTACACGCCAGTCATAATAATGTTTCATTTACCTTATATCTAGTTTTTATAGTTGTCTAGCAAAATGTAATATACGCACGGTCGCCATTAGGTGAACTTGATATATTTTATCCCATGCCAACACTCCCTTATCAAAGACAAGTTGATCAATTCATATATGAAATCAACTCGTTGAATATCTCTATGTCGCATATCATTGAGTAATGTTTCTACTATACTTGGTTTCGGTTCTTTCAACAGCTTTCATTACTAAGATCTATTAATATTGAAAACAAAACGTACCAAAAGCCCAAAGCAATGACCTTGGGCAATCTTGATACATAGGATTGTCAATTTCTAGCAAATAGTGATTGTAGTGAAGCATTCGTTAACCTCACAAAAATAATGTTCTTTTTATGCTTCTACGTGTATGTTAATATTACGTCCTTAATGTTTTCTATCATCAATATTAATGTTTTGTTACACGCAAGTCATAATATATATTGATGATACTAATGTTAATCTCTCACTTTACGATACAACATACGGACAGTTATTTATACGTGAACTGGATTGTTGGATAAGCGTGTGTTTTCTGATGATATCGACGGCCAATTCTCTATTTTTTTAAATGAATCTTAGATGAGTGTGTCGATATCTAGCAATAGAATGTTTGTAATACACGGTAACTTAGTAGCTATATGCATACATGCTGGAACGTTAACATCCTTGATGGTTTGTATTTTGATTTTTTTACATTTCCATCTATTTGTACAGAATAATGACGCCTATTGCACAAATCATTGTTAACAGGAGCCTCCTTTTCATTAAACACTTTAATAACTTTGATTTGAATTGTTTTAAAGACATTTTGAATTATGCACAATTTTTATACAACTAATCATTAGGATCTCTTATGTTTTTCGTTGATTTGAAAAGTAAGACAGTTCTAATTGCATATGTCATATAGCATCATGTAATGTGATAATGTGCCAAATTTGAATTCTAAATTAAACAAAGTTTCCCAAGGAAGACCAAAAAACAGATCCTACATGAGCGCGTGTTTAAGACTTTGGATTAGGATAAATGCAAACCCTCACTGTGAGCAAAACTTGTATCGACACTAAAGAGAAGTCACAAGCTTGATCAAATACAACAACTAATAGAATTTCATGGTCTAAGTCTTTCCAAAACATAGTAAATAATTGAATAATGCTTTGTCTCCAGTTTGGGGTTTAAGGTAAAATGGTCAGAGATATTTCACTAAAGTTTTAAAAGATAAATGGCGTTTATTTATTCATCATCATATATATAATGCTAAAAGATGTTGGAATAACTCTAAGTTTTTCCAAACTAGGCCTTATGCCTGCATTGTAAAATTACGTCACTTTTAAGCAATGCGTGTGGCGATATACCTGCAATGCTCTTTTCACTGGAATGTGCAGTTGCACGGGCGTTGTTACCTCAACAGTGCAAATGACATCACAAGCCATGAATGAACTCCTAAAAATAGAAGTTTGTAACACGTTTTTCGATCTAAAAACCATACACAATGTAAACCATGTAAGATCATTTACTTTTTCAATCATTTTATGTATTTTGATATCATATAGGGTGTGAATAGTAAATAAAATAAGACATATAGACAATATTGTACATTAAACAATGAATTTTATCGATTTGAGACTACAACTCATTAACATACTATTATTTGCATTTCGACTTTGAAAAAATTAAGACGCGTTAAATGGCACCTTTTACTCTCCGTAAAATAAAGAAATTTGGTAATAGACAATTCAAATTAAATGGATTTCTGTTCAAATGTAAAAATAATCGACAAAATAACAAATTTATAATAATTCCGAAATACTAAAACTGTGGTTTACATTTTGGATGTTCAGATAACCCCTTTTGTCATTTTAAAGGGGCAGTAGCACGTTTTAAGGGGTTATTTAAGATGATGTCAGGAAATTGAAAATAAATGGTTCCAATTGAAAGACAATGTATCTAAACTAAATATAAGGTGTTAACAAAAATAGGACCGCCAATGGACTTTATGTGAATCTTTATAATTTGTTCCCTGACTTTGGATGACTGGTTTGTGTAATGAGATTTTTGACACAATCAAAATAATAAAGCATTAATAATCAATGAAAATTTATATTGTAAAATGATCGAAAAAATGTTGTGTCTTCGGACAATGCCATGTTAGGTTTTGTATGTCTGTGTTTTGGGTGTAAGTTCAAAGACTATAATGCTGCTAATTTACCTGAATATGGTAGAAATAATATTTCTGTTGATATATGGTTGTGTCAGACTTAACGGGGTATATACGTATATGTTATACCAAGAAAATAACGTAGTGTCTCTTTAAAATGCCATTGATAACTTCCTTATTGCTTTCAATAAATAAAAATAGCAACTACAAAATAATGAATACAGTTTATTATTGAACAAAATTATAACATTGAAAAAGAATGTATCTGTTAAAACACGATTTAGATATAAAGATCAAATTCTTATTGGTCACGGAAATTTATTATTCTTTTGTATGTGGAACATAACACAACATACTCTGGCAGCTGCATAAACATTGTAACCATCATGCTCTAGTTCTCAAGTTCATTCATGTCATTCACAATTAAATCCTTTTACTTTATGTTTTTCAATTTTATATTGAAATTAATGCGTGCAACAACAAGGGATATGAGCTTTTAAATAAAGAAGTTGTATGTTACTGATAACATATGGCAGAACAAATTACAGAAGCTTGTTCAATGTGTCAAAATTATATGATAAATCTGACTAAAGCAATTCCAACATTTGTTAAATAATATGTTTCAATGGATTTATTGGTGATGCTAACGATTTGTTATTTAAATCAATCTCTCATATTGTAGTAAAGAAGAACCTGATCAACGTCATAAATTAAATAGAAATAGATTGATATATGAATATTAAGATAAAGCATACTAAATTAGTGTCCAAAAGAAACGATACCATACAAATCGCACAATAACTCAATCCATTGCAGATTGATAAGACTAAAACATAGTTTTATCATTTCTTCAGTAGTTAACTAACTTCTATGCAAAATTTTGAAACATTATCTTTTCATATTTGCGAGGAACATGTATTTTAAAAAATCATCGATCTGGGATCTCCTTAACAAGGCGAGATAGCAGGGAGAAATTGGACACTTTCGCTTGTTTTAAAACGTTCTAGTGCAATGACGCGTCAACGAATTTATGTAAAATAAAATGCATTGTATCAACAAGATTGTATTCTTACCTAAATTCAATACTTTATCAATTTTATAGTGAAATGACAAAAGTTCTGTTCGTAAAACAATTTGAAATTTTGATTTATGCACTCCATGTACATTTGAAAAGACACAAAATCAAAAGTATCTTTTCCTGAAGAATGAAAATTTGCATACTTTTTTACAAGATATATGCCTGTTAGACACACTTAAGTTCGACTCTGTCAGGTTATAGAATTTTGTTTCGGACGACTTTGAAAACTTGGTATCGTTTCTTTTGGACATGAGTTTATATTAACAGAAGAATTTCCTTTCTGGTCTACACCACGAATACTATTAGTTACATGGTGTGTTTAAAGGGTGTGCGGGACAGTCAGACCCCTGTAGAGTTTGTATTTCTAGAGATTTAGATTTAGATTGTACTCTCTGGTGTCACTGTTTGTTTCGATTTGAGTATTATAATTACACGAATTTGGATTTAAAGTGGTGATGAACTTTCGGTCATGCTTTTGGATAGGAAGCGACTTTTAACATATATTTTAATCAAAAATATAAACAAAAATTAATGTTAATCAAGACTCTGATGTATCCATGATTTGAAAACTGCATGTTAAAGTCTTTGATTTTTAACCTTTGAGTGCACTTGATTTCTGAAACTTACCATGCATCCTCTAATACACCTTTTTCATATATACTTACAGTATATGGTATTGTATATGTTTGGAAACTGTTCATTCATATAAGAATGATCTAGAACAAGATTTAAAAAATTGAATTGTCTAATGTTGTCCTAATGTATATTCGTAAAAGTAATTGTCCTTAAATGTTCTAATGTTCTTGTCACGCATATTTGACCATTTAACAAAGCACTACACATATCATGCTACCTATTCCAGACTTGTCAATTCGTTAAAAACACGAACATCACGCCTTTTTTCCAAACTTAGGAGTAAGTTTATTACTGCCTCCCTGTTTATATTTGAGGTGACTTGGATTTAACGAGCGTTTTGCTACGCAATAAGTACGAGGGATATATCTTCCACAGTGTGGCTACCATGGCTGAGAAACAGCAAACGACTGGAGGTGGTGATTCATGGCTGAGAATCCTTGTACCAATATTGTCACTGGGTTCGTAATTCGGAAATTGACTTGAGAAAAAAAACTATAAAACTTCTACGTTAGGACTTATTTCTTTTAATCACGTATATGTTGATATTTTGTGTGTTTGAAAATCAGAGACATGTTATATTGTATTTAAAGCGGGTAAATAGTAAGTTGTAATTTTTAGTCAGTCCGTCTGTAACATGTCGATCCATGACAGACTACGAGAGGAGTTCGTTTTTACTGAGTTCTGATTTTGTACATTTAAATAAAGGAGATTTACATTAAGTTATTATGATTCATATCAAACATCAACTTATCAAGTTCTTTCAAATAATTTGTATTTAGATATTCTATTATGTTGACTTTCATTCAAGATTAAACATCTCAGAATAAGTATGGAAGTGTAAGCAACAAAGTAAACATTACATAAACTTATAATATGGAAAATAGTTTTAACATATTAACTTATTTCCTTAATTAATACTTTAACATATTAAATTATTTCCTGAATTAATACTTAAAGTAAATATTTGTTCATTATGTCCTTAAGTAACTCTAACAAATTGACAAGAAAGTCAAATTCTTTGCAATCGTTATTGCAAAACGTTCGATACTTTTTGAAAATCTAATCAACACATGTTTGTCTTTCTGGCTACTGGAGATCACGATTAGTTTTTGAAGAAAAATAAATATATTGATAAATGTGCTTTTTTAAGTTTGGAAATTGCTTATTCTTCTCGGAATGACAAATTTATGAAAAATCTTGTTAAAGTTGCTAAGCCTGAACCTCTTATTCTGTTTTAAAGCATGTCAATTGCAAGTTACTGTACAAAATAAAGTGATGTGTATGCTTGGTTTCGATTGCAATTGAATTAAATTAATTACAATACCTATCTTATTCAAAAACATATCGTACTTTGAGCTTTCATAATAATTCAAATACAAATTGTTTATTCAGTAATATTTTGGCCATAAGACCTATAATACAGTTGACAGATACAGTATTGATTTAAACGTGATCATTTGCATTCATTGCATTTAGATCTTAATGTAAAAAGTTGGCGTAGGAAAATTGCTGTTAAATTCTGTACATTGCTGCTGTGCGACGTGAAGATTGTTTGGATGGTGAGTGGGCCTTTGTAGAATGATTATAGTCTCTGTGTGTATAAGGACCTGGCTCCATTATATTTATCACAAACGAAGAATACGTGGTGTTCATCTTCAGGCAGTTTCAAGTTACAGTTATCGCAGGTAGGGTTAATTGAGGGAGTACTTTTCTTCCTTCTAGTTGCATTATTTTAAAGTTAGTTAAAGATGCTTTCATAATAATGGAAGCAATTAAAAATTGATATACTTGGCCTTTCTAACTTACAATCGCGTTAAAGATTGCTCCATTATTTACGTTTACATTTAGAACTTTATCTCATCAACTTTCACCCTACTTTTATCAATATCTTACCAAATCGATCATCAAATTTAATTAACCCTTTTTTTCGCCTTCTAAAGTTAATTGCATTTCGTTAATAATACTGCAAAGTCCGTCTGAACATTTAAGCATACCTTTTATATTCAATTTCTATGAGTTAAAATGGGATCATATGTATAACAGAAGCTTTTATTCATGTAATTTTATTAGATCCACAAACAACTCAGATAATCATTTCTCTCCTGTGTGCTAATTGCTCCGGGGCTTTAATTGATACACTAATACATATTTGGGGAGAGGTGTCTAAAGCCACTGTAGACTTATTATTTGACGTAGAACAGTACTAGATGTCAATGCTAAACAACGTGTTTGTCTATGTAAACTCTATATACATTGCAGTTTTTTAACACAAGTTTAAAGATATATTTTATAAAGAAAACCAAGGTTTTTATGTTTCAAATGTACATTTGTATGCGAGATATTGATTTATTTAAATCATAAACATGGTTGCATATTCAGGTGTCCGTTGGGCGCAAAACTTGTAGGAAAAAACAAAGTGTTGTGTGATTATTAAGATGTTGTAAAGGTTCAAAGGAATTATTGACTTGGTATGAATAATTTACCTTTAAATAACAGACTTTATAACACGTATCGAGCCTAAATCTTATAAATACAGTGTTTTGCATATACGCTAAAACGACTCTACTAACTTTGTATTGTATTTAGGACAATAACAAAAAGTGCCTCTTGATAACGTATAAATGATGAGTATGAATGCAGAATCCAGTCAATCGAAAGTATCACTGAAGCTACTTTTTTTATAACATTAGATTCATTATTTAACAAAAAATGTATATACACTACGGATTATGAATACAGTGTAAGTTAGTCAGTAGAGTCTGAAGATTTTCAAAGAATCTGTCTCTACAATATTTTAACCCCTGCTACACAAACGGTCCTTTAAATAAGACATTTCATGGGTGTAAACATCAATTCAAGGTTCATAAACCATGTTATCTCACAAGTAAGAAGTTCTTTTAAGCAGAATTCGTCAGGGGAACATTTTGTAAGATTATTCCCAAAAAATGTTACTCTGAAGACATTGATCACCATATCGTCATCAACGTTGTTAGCGTTATTATCACTACGTTTTATCGGTTAGTTCACCACGACGACCAGATACTCACCCTGGGGAATCAAGTAATAGAAATGGTAAAATGGCACTGTATAATTAAATGTCACTGTGTCAAGGTCCTCCTGATCGTTTATCATTGATATCGCTATCTATAAGTATATCTTTAGTATTGATACACCATAGATATGAAAATATGACAAAACACTTTATTAATTATACCTTCCATATTGAAGACACGATAATTTATGCTGATTTGAAGCAATCCGTAAAGTTTCAGGTGAACTAAGTCCTCGAACGATTATTTTAAACTATTTGAATTTTAATTGTTTTGTCATGTTTTAAATTGAATATTGTTTATCATCGAGACAATATAGGAATTATCAATCATATTATTGTATCGACACCTTTACGTAACACCCTTAGCTATTATAAATACTCATATCTCGACGACTTCAAAGTAAATCTCATGAAGTCAAATATCATATATTTTATCAAATGTGACTTCAACTCAAATATCATATAATCACGTTTATAAGATATGATTTCTACTCAACGAGATGACACATACACTTACGAAACTATGTTTTTTCATTTATTTGTTAAGGGGAAAATGTTCGTTTTATGAAATTGATCTGCAGTCTGATAATACAAAGATATTAAAATTATTTTTGGACAAACATGAAACCTGATTAGAAAGTTCCATTAACTTAAAAGGGATAGTAGCACGCTTTTTGAAAATTTTATATGTTCAAATTTTCACTGATTATTGTACGTTAATGCTAAATGTTGACATCAAAACTCAAATGATATGCCACACGAAATCGACTTAATGTCGTATATTATTGACAACAAAATCAAAATCTCATGTAGAATGATCTTCGGGATGCCATACAGAATGGCTTGCAATATTCTGTCATACCCACAACACGGCAGTAAGATCTCGCACATAACTGTCTACACATGATTGTCAAATGGAAAATGAGACAATATGAAATTAATTTTTGAATCTGTATATTGAATAGTTTAACCAAATAATTCTTTGAATTATGAAATCTACTCGCCATATACATGGTAGGTGTTGATTTTTCTAGATATGACATATTGAATTGACACAGGTTATTGTGCATATTCAGTCTACTTTAATAACTTGATCTCATAAACAATATTTCCTGTTGTAAGCAATACGGGAGGGGAAAGTGATTGATTATATTCTTAAACATCTCATCTTGATAGGTTCTTGTTCAAAAACATCTTCTTGAAATTGTCAGATTTGTCAGATGTGTCAGATTTCATAATGTCATTTTTTCTTTTCAAATTTGTTTTGTATTTCTTCCATTAATGTTTAAACCATACCAAGCTCGTTTATCGGTAGTATATTGTTACATTATTCCCTTTAATTTGCCATGAACCCAGAGCACTGATGATAGCGTAGGCCAAACAAACAGGTCTGTCAATTATTAACAAATAGCGTATTGCTAAATATTCAATCGTTTGATATTCCCACTATAGGATATGGTTTACTTTTTGTGCATGTTATCATTTGATGGTTAATGTATTCTATCATCAGTACAATGTTTTTACACGCAAGTTACAATAATGTTTGATGTAAACCCAAATGCACAGTGGCCATTGGGTGAATTGGATATTTGTTATTGACGCGTGTTTTCACTCGCATTGATGTCAAGGATGTTATGATGCAGTATGAGGTAAAAACATTTTAACAAAAACGAGTACAACCATTGTTGTAGAAATCAAGAACTTGTTAACGATGGTTAGAAATCATTCATTAAAGTGCGACTTGAATTGTTTTCCAATTTCTGTGTCGTTGTCATTGTGAATTTGAGATACAAATCATTCAATATCGTCTCCTATGCCATTTTTGAAGAGGAGAGAATACTGCAGCTTCAGTGTGAATGAGATGTATCGTTTCGTTTTTAGATAATAACTGTTAATAATATTTAATTTCCAAAATCAGGAAAATTTTACTCTGAGAAGGCATCATGTTAAAGAACATGGATTACACTGTCTTTTGTTTGCAAACCCTGATAACCCTGAAAGACCAAACCCGTTGTTACTAGGTTCTTAAATGTGAACCTTTCCAAATAATACATAAGGCATCAGCATAGACCTATCAGTGAAAAATCGAAAATATATAATTTTCAGAAAACGTGCTACTTTAAAACAATTAAACTACACTTGCGACGTCAGCCTATTGTTCTCTTGCTCCATTATGTTTCTGTAATAGAGCATATTTATTACTTGATAAAAGCACTGAATATTTGTTTCCTTAGCATTACAAAGGTTCATTTCATGAAACATTTAAATTAAATAATGAATAAAAATAATATTACGAGTTGAGAAAAATACGTTTTCGAGAAGGAAGTTGACAGAAAATATAAGGATACTTCGCGCTCTTCAGATTTGAATAATCAATAGGTTCGTGACTTGTGCTTTGCAACAGTTTTACTAACAAATGCCCCTGGTTGCAAGAAATATATCTCCTGAGGGAGAAACAATGTTTTCAGCAATAAAATGATAATACTTTAAGCTGACATTGATTCAAGTACCAAATCATAATAATTTGGGATTATTACAGAGGTGGGAACAGTTTTATTTATATTTACACCTGTTGGGTGGTTATATCGCTTCCTTTTGCAAAAGGGTTACCTTGTTTCCATTAGGTTTACAATTGGGAAGTGATTGCCTTTGTTTGAATGGATTGTTTTGCCTTAAAGGGGCAGTAGCACGTTTTTTGATAATTTTATAATTTGAATTTCTCACTGATAATTGTAAGTGAATGCTAAATGTATTATTTTGACAGTGTCAAAAATCTCATTACACAAGCCAATCATCCATTGTCAGAGGACAAAGAATGAAGATTCACATAAAATCCATTGGCTGCCATTTTTTTGTGAACACCTTTATTTCACCTAATGTTCTTGTCACGCATATTTGACCATTTAACAAAGCACTACACATATCATGCTACCTATTCCAGACTTGTCAATTCGTTAAAAACACGAACATCACGCCTTTTTTCCAAACTTAGGAGTAAGTTTATTACTGCCTCCCTGTTTATATTTGAGGTGACTTGGATTTAACGAGCGTTTTGCTACGCAATAAGTACGAGGGATATATCTTCCACAGTGTGGCTACCATGGCTGAGAAACAGCAAACGACTGGAGGTGGTGATTCATGGCTGAGAATCCTTGTACCAATATTGTCACTGGGTTCGTAATTCGGAAATTGACTTGAGAAAAAAAACTATAAAACTTCTACGTTAGGACTTATTTCTTTTAATCACGTATATGTTGATATTTTGTGTGTTTGAAAATCAGAGACATGTTATATTGTATTTAAAGCGGGTAAATAGTAAGTTGTAATTTTTAGTCAGTCCGTCTGTAACATGTCGATCCATGACAGACTACGAGAGGAGTTCGTTTTTACTGAGTTCTGATTTTGTACATTTAAATAAAGGAGATTTACATTAAGTTATTATGATTCATATCAAACATCAACTTATCAAGTTCTTTCAAATAATTTGTATTTAGATATTCTATTATGTTGACTTTCATTCAAGATTAAACATCTCAGAATAAGTATGGAAGTGTAAGCAACAAAGTAAACATTACATAAACTTATAATATGGAAAATAGTTTTAACATATTAACTTATTTCCTTAATTAATACTTTAACATATTAAATTATTTCCTGAATTAATACTTAAAGTAAATATTTGTTCATTATGTCCTTAAGTAACTCTAACAAATTGACAAGAAAGTCAAATTCTTTGCAATCGTTATTGCAAAACGTTCGATACTTTTTGAAAATCTAATCAACACATGTTTGTCTTTCTGGCTACTGGAGATCACGATTAGTTTTTGAAGAAAAATAAATATATTGATAAATGTGCTTTTTTAAGTTTGGAAATTGCTTATTCTTCTCGGAATGACAAATTTATGAAAAATCTTGTTAAAGTTGCTAAGCCTGAACCTCTTATTCTGTTTTAAAGCATGTCAATTGCAAGTTACTGTACAAAATAAAGTGATGTGTATGCTTGGTTTCGATTGCAATTGAATTAAATTAATTACAATACCTATCTTATTCAAAAACATATCGTACTTTGAGCTTTCATAATAATTCAAATACAAATTGTTTATTCAGTAATATTTTGGCCATAAGACCTATAATACAGTTGACAGATACAGTATTGATTTAAACGTGATCATTTGCATTCATTGCATTTAGATCTTAATGTAAAAAGTTGGCGTAGGAAAATTGCTGTTAAATTCTGTACATTGCTGCTGTGCGACGTGAAGATTGTTTGGATGGTGAGTGGGCCTTTGTAGAATGATTATAGTCTCTGTGTGTATAAGGACCTGGCTCCATTATATTTATCACAAACGAAGAATACGTGGTGTTCATCTTCAGGCAGTTTCAAGTTACAGTTATCGCAGGTAGGGTTAATTGAGGGAGTACTTTTCTTCCTTCTAGTTGCATTATTTTAAAGTTAGTTAAAGATGCTTTCATAATAATGGAAGCAATTAAAAATTGATATACTTGGCCTTTCTAACTTACAATCGCGTTAAAGATTGCTCCATTATTTACGTTTACATTTAGAACTTTATCTCATCAACTTTCACCCTACTTTTATCAATATCTTACCAAATCGATCATCAAATTTAATTAACCCTTTTTTTCGCCTTCTAAAGTTAATTGCATTTCGTTAATAATACTGCAAAGTCCGTCTGAACATTTAAGCATACCTTTTATATTCAATTTCTATGAGTTAAAATGGGATCATATGTATAACAGAAGCTTTTATTCATGTAATTTTATTAGATCCACAAACAACTCAGATAATCATTTCTCTCCTGTGTGCTAATTGCTCCGGGGCTTTAATTGATACACTAATACATATTTGGGGAGAGGTGTCTAAAGCCACTGTAGACTTATTATTTGACGTAGAACAGTACTAGATGTCAATGCTAAACAACGTGTTTGTCTATGTAAACTCTATATACATTGCAGTTTTTTAACACAAGTTTAAAGATATATTGTATAAAGAAAACCAAGGTTTTTATGTTTCAAATGTACATTTGTATGCGAGATATTGATTTATTTAAATCATAAACATGGTTGCATATTCAGGTGTCCGTTGGGCGCAAAACTTGTAGGAAAAAACAAAGTGTTGTGTGATTATTAAGATGTTGTAAAGGTTCAAAGGAATTATTGACTTGGTATGAATAATTTACCTTTAAATAACAGACTTTATAACACGTATCGAGCCTAAATCTTATAAATACAGTGTTTTGCATATACGCTAAAACGACTCTACTAACTTTGTATTGTATTTAGGACAATAACAAAAAGTGCCTCTTGATAACGTATAAATGATGAGTATGAATGCAGAATCCAGTCAATCGAAAGTATCACTGAAGCTACTTTTTTTATAACATTAGATTCATTATTTAACAAAAAATGTATATACACTACGGATTATGAATACAGTGTAAGTTAGTCAGTAGAGTCTGAAGATTTTCAAAGAATCTGTCTCTACAATATTTTAACCCCTGCTACACAAACGGTCCTTTAAATAAGACATTTCATGGGTGTAAACATCAATTCAAGGTTCATAAACCATGTTATCTCACAAGTAAGAAGTTCTTTTAAGCAGAATTCGTCAGGGGAACATTTTGTAAGATTATTCCCAAAAAATGTTACTCTGAAGACATTGATCACCATATCGTCATCAACGTTGTTAGCGTTATTATCACTACGTTTTATCGGTTAGTTCACCACGACGACCAGATACTCACCCTGGGGAATCAAGTAATAGAAATGGTAAAATGGCACTGTATAATTAAATGTCACTGTGTCAAGGTCCTCCTGATCGTTTATCATTGATATCGCTATCTATAAGTATATCTTTAGTATTGATACACCATAGATATGAAAATATGACAAAAAACTTTATTAATTATACCTTCCATATTGAAGACACGATAATTTATGCTGATTTGAAGCAATCCGTAAAGTTTCAGGTGAACTAAGTCCTCGAACGATTATTTTAAACTATTTGAATTTTAATTGTTTTGTCATGTTTTAAATTGAATATTGTTTATCATCGAGACAATATAGGAATTATCAATCATATTATTGTATCGACACCTTTACGTAACACCCTTAGCTATTATAAATACTCATATCTCGACGACTTCAAAGTAAATCTCATGAAGTCAAATATCATATATTTTATCAAATGTGACTTCAACTCAAATATCATATAATCACGTTTATAAGATATGATTTCTACTCAACGAGATGACACATACACTTACGAAACTATGTTTTTTCATTTATTTGTTAAGGGGAAAATGTTCGTTTTATGAAATTGATCTGCAGTCTGATAATACAAAGATATTAAAATTATTTTTGGACAAACATGAAACCTGATTAGAAAGTTCCATTAACTTAAAAGGGATAGTAGCACGCTTTTTGAAAATTTTATATGTTCAAATTTTCACTGATTATTGTACGTTAATGCTAAATGTTGACATCAAAACTCAAATGATATGCCACACGAAATCGACTTAATGTCGTATATTATTGACAACAAAATCAAAATCTCATGTAGAATGATCTTCGGGATGCCATACAGAATGGCTTGCAATATTCTGTCATACCCACAACACGGCAGTAAGATCTCGCACATAACTGTCTACACATGATTGTCAAATGGAAAATGAGACAATATGAAATTAATTTTTGAATCTGTATATTGAATAGTTTAACCAAATAATTCTTTGAATTATGAAATCTACTCGCCATATACATGGTAGGTGTTGATTTTTCTAGATATGACATATTGAATTGACACAGGTTATTGTGCATATTCAGTCTACTTTAATAACTTGATCTCATAAACAATATTTCCTGTTGTAAGCAATACGGGAGGGGAAAGTGATTGATTATATTCTTAAACATCTCATCTTGATAGGTTCTTGTTCAAAAACATCTTCTTGAAATTGTCAGATTTGTCAGATGTGTCAGATTTCATAATGTCATTTTTTCTTTTCAAATTTGTTTTGTATTTCTTCCATTAATGTTTAAACCATACCAAGCTCGTTTATCGGTAGTATATTGTTACATTATTCCCTTTAATTTGCCATGAACCCAGAGCACTGATGATAGCGTAGGCCAAACAAACGGGTCTGTCAATTATTAACAAATAGCGTATTGCTAAATATTCAATCGTTTGATATTCCCACTATAGGATATGGTTTACTTTTTGTGCATGTTATCATTTGATGGTTAATGTATTCTATCATCAGTACAATGTTTTTACACGCAAGTTACAATAATGTTTGATGTAAACCCAAATGCACAGTGGTCATTGGGTGAATTGGATATTTGTTATTGACGCGTGTTTTCACTCGCATTGATGTCAAGGATGTTATGATGCAGTATGAGGTAAAAACATTTTAACAAAAACGAGTACAACCATTGTTGTAGAAATCAAGAACTTGTTAACGATGGTTAGAAATCATTCATTAAAGTGCGACTTGAATTGTTTTCCAATTTCTGTGTCGTTGTCATTGTGAATTTGAGATACAAATCATTCAATATCGTCTCCTATGCCATTTTTGAAGAGGAGAGAATACTGCAGCTTCAGTGTGAATGAGATGTATCGTTTCGTTTTTAGATAATAACTGTTAATAATATTTAATTTCCAAAATCAGGAAAATTTTACTCTGAGAAGGCATCATGTTAAAGAACATGGATTACACTGTCTTTTGTTTGCAAACCCTGATAACCCTGAAAGACCAAACCCGTTGTTACTAGGTTCTTAAATGTGAACCTTTCCAAATAATACATAAGGCATCAGCATAGACCTATCAGTGAAAAATCGAAAATATATAATTTTCAGAAAACGTGCTACTTTAAAACAATTAAACTACACTTGCGACGTCAGCCTATTGTTCTCTTGCTCCATTATGTTTCTGTAATAGAGCATATTTATTACTTGATAAAAGCACTGAATATTTGTTTCCTTAGCATTACAAAGGTTCATTTCATGAAACATTTAAATTAAATAATGAATAAAAATAATATTACGAGTTGAGAAAAATACGTTTTCGAGAAGGAAGTTGACAGAAAATATAAGGATACTTCGCGCTCGTCAGATTTGAATAATCAATAGGTTCGTGACTTGTGCTTTGCAACAGTTTTACTAACAAATGCCCCTGGTTGCAAGAAATATATCTCCTGAGGGAGAAACAATGTTTTCAGCAATAAAATGATAATACTTTAAGCTGACATTGATTCAAGTACCAAATCATAATAATTTGGGATTATTACAGAGGTGGGAACAGTTTTATTTATATTTACACCTGTTGGGTGGTTATATCGCTTCCTTTTGCAAAAGGGTTACCTTGTTTCCATTAGGTTTACAATTGGGAAGTGATTGCCTTTGTTTGAATGGATTGTTTTGCCTTAAAGGGGCAGTAGCACGTTTTTTGATAATTTTATAATTTGAATTTCTCACTGATAATTGTAAGTGAATGCTAAATGTATTATTTTGACAGTGTCAAAAATCTCATTACACAAGCCAATCATCCATTGTCAGAGGACAAAGAATGAAGATTCACATAAAATCCATTGGCTGCCATTTTTTTGTGAACACCTTTATTTCATTTTTTGTAAGAAAAGGAATCGCATGGCTAAATTTAACGTTATATATTGGAATTATTACTGCTCCATTTAGTTTAAATACATTGTCTTTCAATTGAAATCATTAATTTTCATTTTTCTGACATCACCCTATATTCCCCCTAAAAACGTGCTACTGCCCCTTTAAGCATCATTTGTTTAGGCTGGCTATCTGATGACCACCCTGGTGGGTGATGGAATGGTTAAAAATTACAAACAATTGGACTTGTGAAATATGTTTTTTATCAAAAACAAAAATCTCAAGATTAATGAACAACGAAAGTGGAATTCGAATCCGAGACCTTATTTTGTCAAGCAGCGCATTTACCAACTGAGCTATTGAGGAACGATGCCAACTGATGTATATTTTGTTGTTAGTTTTAAGTTTTTAAACCAGAAGCCAGAACGAATGTACGTATTCAGTATGTTCAGTTTGGCCAGAATACATTAAACCCACAAAGTGTACCAAAAGGAAGTTTATTTGCCATAACCCCTCGTTACTGGCGAAATATGTACACAGCAACCTTACAATAATCAGTTGTTATCTAAAAACATATTAAGTACTTCAAATATTTGAATTTTAACAAAACCTTTTTTTACATTAATTTTATTCTTATTTCTAAATTAACTTGACATAATTCACGAAGCAACGCATTCATACAATTCATAAGTCTTTCCTCCAATAGGGGAACTGTTCATGTTTTGAAATTGTCAAACTCTCGCCTTTCTAAACAAATTATGGAACTGGACATGAGTGGTTTTGAAATGAGGAGAATTATTCCTTATGAACAGTATCAAGTTTAAGTTTCAAGATGATTTATCTTAAGGTCTTTCAAGCTCTTTTTATTCGTGACTTTAGCTCTGTAAACAAGTTAAAACGAGTTATATCATATAAACATCTTACTAAATTTCAAACAAAACTCGTCACATAAAGGATTGATAGCTTTCCGTTGTCGATATTTATCAAAACATCAAAATATTTGTAGCTTCAGATACAACAAACAGATAGTTAGGAATTTGTTTGAACTATACTTGAAATAGCTGCAACAGCTTCCCTCTTGAGAAGGAAATTCTTAACTTCGTGATTGAACTACGTGAACTCAAAATCTTCAAACAAGCTGTCCATTTTACACTATTTCAGGTTGCATTTGATAATCACATTTATACTAATAATAACACTTCTTATTGTTGTTATGTTGCATGTAATGGTAAATTCAATATTGTTCTTTCTGGTTTCTCTATATTTGAAACTCAATGCCTAAATGCAGTTATCTTTTACATTAACTATTCTTTTCAAATTGTTTGTTTTAATAAAAACAATGAAGAAAATTTGACCCAATAGAATGAAAAGTAATGCCAATAAAACGATAATTTTGATTTTGCATGTTCCAATAAAACGGTACTAACAGTTTCATATAAAATGAAAAATGGACAAACGCATATTAAACATGCTGAAATAATTACCACATAAGTATCGATACTAAATATATTTACATACATGTAGCTTTACATTATTTGAGAGGTGGCGAAGAAACTAAGATTCGTGTACAGGTATTTTACAATTATGATTTACTGTCATTTTATCTAAGCAGGTTACTAGCAATGCTTGCAGGGATATTTGCAGTACTGTATCACTGTACTATATATACAATCTTGGAAGAAAGTCTAAATATTATATAATAGATTGCTCTTTACCATCTTGGAATATTTCAATATTCTAAGATCCATAAAAAATAAGATAAGTACGGCTCCAGCTACATGTCATAACATAATAAGCCCTGTAGGTACTGTTCACATATCATTGTGTAGGTGTGCATATAGTAGCGTTGCTGTCGGTACAATTACCTTGGTAAAGCTATGCATTGACACCTGTGGCATTGAAGTGGTACGTCCTCCGTTAATTACCTGAGTTTATCATTCGTGATTTGTAGGCGTTGTTGTATATATCGTTATATAATGCTCTATCATTTGAGATAATGATAAGCCGTCATGTCTGCACAAATTGTTATAGCGTGATATGTCTGCAGTGTATTTTCGGCGCGATCGGACATCGACATAGACAGGGCCCGTTGCTAATAGGTTGAAAGATCAAGATGTTCAATGCAGTGTTCAAGTTATGGTGCGTATATGCGTATTTTATGCAATAAAATCATATAGAATTTTCTATTATTAATATGTAATTAGTTTAAAAACATGGAGTACAGATGCGTAGACGTTTTCTTCAAAACCAAAAAGATTCAAAACGTTTGCGTATTGTGTGGAACAATTTGTAAACATTAGCGTATTCTAACATGCATTTATGGTATTTCAAAGGGGCAGTAGCACGTTTTTTGAAAGTTCTATATTTTCAACTTTTCACTAATAATATAAATTGTACGTTAATGCTAAGTGTATTATTTTGATAGTGTAAAAAATCCCATTAAATAAATCCAATCATCCATAGTCAGAGAATATATTATAAATATTCACATAAAATTCATTAGCGGTCATTTTTGTGTGAACACCTTTACTTCATTCTGTGTTAAGGAAAGGAATCGCATGGCTTAACGTCACATTATATTTGATTAATTACTGCTTCATTTAGTTAAATGAAGGAAGGAAGAAAGTTAAACGTGGGAGTGAGGAGTAACTTAAACTGAACAGTAGTGTTTGTTTGTGAAAAGTAAAGTTTTTTCATTAATTTTAGTTTTAGTCAACTTTGATTATCTTCAGTTAATTTCCTATACATGCTGTATATATTCTTTCTGTCTGTTTGTCTGTCTGCTGTTACACACTTGGAATCAATCAAGTTTAGTGACTTACAAATTGTTCAAAAGTGTTTTAGTTGTTATACACAAATTAGAGAATACACAATGAGTTGAATAGGGTGTTATAACTGTTACGACATTCAAGCTCAACAGATAAAAACGTTATCTTTATTCAAAATTTATATTAGGAGAAAATTATTCTTAGCTTTTAATATGCTTGTTAGTATCATGACATTGTCAATATAATGTTCATATCTAGAGAAATATCTATTAATGTTAATACCCTGAAAGTACGAACTTTTTTACAACACAGAATATCCATTTGTTCAAAATTAGAGGAGTACAAAAAGTACACAACCAAAGACGACATCACTAAATTGTTCGCAAAGCAGATAATGAATACACAATAGGTCCAAACATTACCTGGTGCACTGCTAAGTGTATGCTTTTTATACTTTTAATTATGTTTAAAGTGTATCGCAAAGGTAGAAATGCACAAGAATGTTACTAATATAATCTTAATGTTCTGATTTGATCAGAAAAGGTTAGTCGTTCAGGCTATGCAATTATAATGATAAAGCTTAAATCTCCGATTTATCTATTAAATGAATATATTTGGTAAAACATCTTCTTGACTTTATTCAAAGTTTATGTCATTTTATATGTTTAAAGTTTTAATTTCTTTTAGATTTTGACGCTGCAGTAAAGAATTAATTAGGATTTTAAATGAAAACATAATTGAGTTTGATGCTAGTTCTAAAAACGCCTCCAACAAATCTGATAACATGCTTCTAACATAATAAACATATCAAACAACTAAATCGCATCCCTACTCATCTATCACAATTCAAAATCTCTCAAAATAGTGACAGCATAGTGAAGTTTTTTCAAGCGTTGAAATCGTGAAAAAAATTATTATTGAGTTTCAATGACAATAGTGTCCAATGTTTAAAACCTTTATACTATTTCATAATTAATAACAAGACACCCGTTATGAGGCAAACTCGAACTACGTCAGCCAGGATAACATTTGTAACATGTCGAATCATTACTAACAGATTTAGTTCAGCAAAATATGACAGAGCAAATGATGGAATGAAAGTAGAATCAAATAATTTGCCTTCAAAGCATAACAAATATGTGAATCTATAAAGTAAACTTATTCATATATGCAAAAATTTAAACTAACACTTTCTTTATGACATCTAATGAAGGGCTACTTGAGGCATAGATTTATCAATGTCACAATTTTCAAAAAAAGGTTTTGTTGCCGATCTCATTTTATATTGATATGGAGATTAACGATTGGAACATTATCAACTGTATCTTCTACATTCCTAATATGATTACCTTGTTAACATGAGGTAAGCTGGCAATTTGTCTGTGCCAACGCTGGGATATCAGTCGATCAGATCTAGGTGAAACGGACAAATTAATTTATCATGTAATCCTTTTGAGATTGAATACAGTTGACTGAATACCTAATACAATTATGTATTGCAAATGGTGAAACGAACAAAATATTTACTATGAATGGTATTTAGTTGGTTTCCATTGCTTACTCGACAATATTAATGGATTGATATCAAATGTAATGATTATTTTTGGATGTGGTCGCCATCTGTTTGGTGTCAATAAGGTCATTCAAACTATATATTTAGTAATATTGAGGCTAGGTTTACATAGACTGTGTTCTAATTTCTCTTTCAAGAAAATGTGAATGATAATTCTGTCCACGTTAGGAATATGTCTTGGATATCCAGATTGAGAATTGGTAGACTTGTGAATGTGTTTCTACTTACCATGAATTACCAGGGACGGACACTTATAAACGTATTTACCTAACGTCAGCAGATTGTCATACAACTGCAGTTAATATTCTGGTTATTCTAAATATATAAAACCAATAAATGCTGGCATTACATATTGAATTTCAATGTTTAGTTCAATGCAGGCGATTTAACCTAAAATTGTTCACCAAAAATGTATTAATTTTCAATGCTGATAGAAAAATACATTTTCCTATTATGATCCCAATAGATGTATGGTGTGTACAAGAAATGACTAATATAAACGGTGAAAGTATGACCTTTAAACTATGTTTGTGTCATATCGACCCAAAGGCAACCTTGAAATCAGATAGTTTCATTAATACTCAATTGAATTTTAATAAATATTTCATGAACAAATATTGATTAAAGACTACTGACTTCAAGAATTTGTATTCCTTTATTTATGTCTCTCTATCAACTAGCCTGTGTCGATCCTTTTTTCCTATTTCTGTTCGTCTCTTATTGTCCTATTGATCTCAATCAAGTAAGACTCATATGTCATGGTAATTTCCGGACTATTATTGTTCTGGTTTTAGACAAAAAAATCATGAACGTTTAAATGTTACACTTTGGCCCGATCAAACTAAAGATATAGATTACTTACAAAACCCTCCTGCTTGATATTAAAAAAAACGTCCTTCCTTACTTAAAAACTATTTGATTTCAATAAAGATAGTTATTATTCGCCCATGTAAGATACTGCAGTGTAATATGCATAATATTAGCAATATCAAACTAGTGTAATACCACAATGCAAGTATGGCTTCACAGTACTGTGTTATTGTGACGTTACACTGTAAGAGTTGTCACAATGGCTGCCAGCCGAATTGTGGAAATGTTAGTTACAGCACATTGTCAGCAAGTTTGCTTGATTTTGAGGACAGACTACTAAACTTCCTTTCATTTAATACTATTTAATAGGTTATTTAGCGTTCGCACGTTTTATACAAAATCATTCACTTGTTAAATAAAAATAGTTTTAAAATGGAAAGTCGTTTAGTACCCTGTATATATATTTTAGAGGTATACAAAAATACAGACATGGCACATCAAAATTTACATCGAGGTGTACGGTTACTTATGTACCATTACATAACCGACATGGGTGGTAATAAGATGTTTGTACAAACATAATTGAAAAGCAAAACCTTCTCTTACGAATTTTTAATCTGGATTTCCCAGACTGATTGCTAGCGTGGACAGAAGTTCCTTTCACATTTTCTTAAAGAGAGATTAGAACACAGTCCATGTAACCCTAGCCTCAAAATTACTAGCTATACTTCGATATTGAGTTTAGAGAGATTCAGGAAAAGGTGGCGTCAGCTGACCATCCGGCGACCTCTGACCCTCACATCAAACGTGAGGTGGCCCAATGCATTTATCCAATAAAGCTTCTTTGATTGGTATCATTTGTTTGAGATTTGAAATTTGAACGTTATGTGCGAATGCAGACTATTGCGGCTTGAGTAGTAGTTAATATTCATTTCTTAAAACATTTAGCATTTAGTTTTTTTAATAGATTAATAAATTCTTGCCATTAGCACTTATTTTTTCACAAACCGGTATGTCAATATTTATCAAATACTCCATGTATAGTACAGAAGACGGCATAATATATTCAAATCATAACATAGTCAAATCTCCTTGCGACATAAAATGCATAATTTTAGAAAACAAGTTTTGAAGTATTTCTATATCGTACCCATATTTTCTAACTAACTGAAATGAAATAATTTGTTAAAATGTCACATAACGCACATACATAGTTAAAATGACCTTATTGACTTTAACACCAATCAGATGGCATCATCATTCAAAAATAATTAGTACAGGTGATATCAATACATTAATATTGCCAACTATTTAAATACCATTCATCAAATGCAGTGAATATTCTGTTCGTTTCACCATTTTACAATACATAAAATATCAGGTATTAAGTCAACTGTATTCAATCTCAAAAGGATTACATGAGAAATTAATTTGTCCGTTTCACCTAGACCTGATCGACTGATATCACAGCGTTTGCACAGACAAATTGCCAGCTTACCTCATGTAAACAAGGTAATCATATTAGAAATGTAGAAGATAAAGTTGATAATGTTCCAATCGTTAATGTCCATATTATTATAAAATGAGATCGGCAAACAAAACCTTATTATAAAGGTTACTATCAAATTACTCACAGAAACGTTGATGTTATTGATTTACATTTTTTAGAAAATTGTGACAATGATAAATCTATGCCTCAAGTAGCCCTTCATTGGATGTCATAAAGAATGTGTTAGTTTAAATTGTGCATGTATGAATAAATATACTTTATAGATTCACATATTTGTTATGTTTTGAAGGCAAATTATTTGATTCTACTCTCATTCCATTGCTTGCTTTGTCATATTTGGTTGAACTAAATCTGTTAGTAATGATTTGACATGTTACAAATGTTATCATGGCTGACGTAGTACGAGTTTGTATTGGGTGTTTTGTTATTAATTATGAATAAGTATAAATGTTTTAAACATTGGACACAATTTTCTTTGAAACTGAATAACACATTTTTGGCGATTTCAACGTTTGTAAATATTTAACTATTCTGTCACTATTTTGACAGTTTTGAAATTGTAATAGATAAGTAAGGAAGAAGAAACATGTTATTACATCTGTTGGATGCGTTTCTAAAACAAACATCAATCTCCATTATGTTTTGCTTTAAAAATCCTAATTAATTCCTTACTGCAGCGTCAAAACCTGAAAGAAATTAAAACTTTAAACATATAAAATGACATAAACTTTGAATAAAGTCAAGAAGATGTTTTTCCAAATATATTCATTTAATAGATAAATCGGAGATTCAAGCTTTATCATTATAATTGCATAGTCTGAACGACTACCCTTTTCAGATCAAATGAGAACATTAAGATTATATTAGTAACATTATTGTGCATTTCTACCATTGAGGATACACCCAAACACAATTAAAAGTATAAGAAGCATACACTTAGCAGTGCACCAGGTAATTTTGGACCTATTAGTGAGATAATTATGAGGTCTTGAAACTACCACTGCCAAGTATGTAAATTGCTGTGACTCAATGACACTTCATTACAAATGGTACTTCTATGAACTATCATTTTCCCTATGAACTATCACATCATCTTGACAGTTTGTAATTGATCTCGAGATATCATCTACGTCATTTTGTATCCTTTGAATTCGTTCTACCAGTAAACATAATTATTTATTCTTCACTACATTCATAACATTCAAACTTTAATCTAAGCAAAATGTTGATTGATATCATAGAAATATGACAGTTATGATGAGCAATAATTCAGTCTATACAATTTGTTCATACCAATTATCAAACATCTGTTTTCGCATGAAGAAATTAGAAACACATATAATTAGAATGATTATTTATGACGTCACAGAGATTAAAGTTAAAGTTTTTAGTTAGGCCCACAATGAAATTGCAACGAATCAGATGACATATATAGCTACTCTATAATATGTCTTAAATCAACATGTTATTGGTCGAATATTTAGTTAATACGTATATTTTTTTCTCTAAGATGATTATGTTTAAAGTTTATTGCATTGATGAGGTATATAAGAATATTTTTAAATGAAAGGATTGATTTCACATGGTATCAATTTATTTGGCATTGTTTGTATTTATTGATGTATTGAGTAGTTATTGATCTTTTACTGCTGATAGGAAGATGTTACTTACATGGATTGTAGATATGAAAATAGTATAATATACTCAGGTAGCATCCTTATCAAAAGTGTTATTTTGTGTATCATTTATTATGATCTTTGATAATTACACTACCTTATCGTTTAATTAAGAAACACGTTATAGAAATGCATTCATACAATGTCATGTAACAAGATAACATGTTATGTCAAATTAACATTAATAATTATTTTCAAAAAGCAGAATTAGAGATACAGGTGTTTCTATTCTATAATTGAGATGCAACCTGGATGATCACAATCAATCCAAACTCACGGATATGAGAACCTTGAAGGGAGCGCAATATCCATTCCTTTTTTTCATAAGATAACTGTGTGTATCAAAAATTACATTGAAACTGTGGTCTAATATATTTCAAAGAACAGCATAACAAACCTGTTGATAATTATATAATGTTAATCCAGAAGTTCAATTTTTCAATGAAAAAAAAACACACTAACAACATTACATGCTTTTTAGCTTGTAGAAACGTTTTCAAAGTCTTTGGTGCCTTCTACATTGGGTCGTTTTGATTTGTTTTAATTATTTAAATAACGTGGTTTATTATTTATCTATATAATGTAAGTTCACAAAACAAATCTTACATAATTCATGTACATGCTTTTAAGTTACCTGATGTTGTCAAAACAATCCAGTTAAAATGCTATCTTCTGAAAGGTTTATAATACAAATACGACAGAGATGACCGATGTCAATAAAAAGTGATTATACAAGTTGACTCAAGATTATGAAAACAGTTTGACACAAAAGAACATGAACGTTTAGAAACATGATTGTGACTGGCGTCCTACAGAAATCTTTATATATTGGTGATAAAATACATGGTCAACATTTTGATAACATACATCTAGAAATATAGGTAAACATGGTTTTTTTTTCAAACATGTTTGACTGATGTTGGAATATCTATCACTGAAACATTTGTATTTTTATTTTATTTGTATTATTAATTATTGACAGTTCTGTGTGTTAAGCCTGCACTAACTCGTTGTTTCTTTTTTATGTAAAAATACAAGTGTAATATACACAAGTCACAATAAATCATGGTTTCGCGACTATAAATCGATGTCATTAAACATTTATAATAACAGGTTATATAAAGACATAATCTGTCCTTACCTTAGAAAACATTTTGCTATTGATATAAACATGACTTTTTATTATTTATTGAATGAAAACTGTATATTTGCTGGAGGCAAACTGCTACTCTATGTATGAAAATCTCGCTTCAATTTCAAACAGAATGTCAATGAATACTACATTTTCACTACATGTTATGCTTTCCACTTTGAGTACAATGTATTTATATTTACTTGTCCATCACATTTCCGGCGAGGTATGTTAAGCCATGTCAAACATCTAGTACCTTAGCAGTATCTATAATTTGATTACTGTATTGATTCGTGTGAGATAAGACGTATCGCAGAGAAGAAGGAAGTGCTGACAGGCATATTGTAGTCAAAGGTATCAAGAACATGGACCAGGAAAGAGAAAATAAGTGCAAATAATATTCGCGAATCAAGGGAACAATCCACAGTTAGCAAGATCTCTGAAGAAAAAATCTTATCAAGGTTTTCAATCTGTTTTGTTCTTTAATCAATGAAATTGAGGACACAAATTGTATCAACTTAAACAACAATCTATACATAGACGATGCATGCTCTAAATTGGAAGAACATATATAAAATGGGTCAAGGTTCAATATTGTTTTGGATGATAGAACAATAAGCGAAAATGACTCTAAGAAATAATTCAACTAGACAATGTAATCCCTTATTTACATACTCCCTTACTAACTGATAAGATAATATATGTTGACAATCAATGGAATTGTCAACAATAATAAAAACATCATGACCTCGTGAAGTTCATGACACATATTGTCATGCTGTAAAAACCTAAGGCCGTGACAATGTATGACGCCACAGATTTGATATTGTCAAAATGCAATTATGTCACTGAACTATTAGTCTTATGACAGAGGTGATTAAACGTATCAGTCAAAACTGCTGAAATTATATCTCTTGATACCAAAAACATCAATTCATAGCCTCTAATATCTTAATTTTCTTATTAACTTCTATTGATACATTTGGAATCCAAACAAGAAGAAGGGACTCTATAAGGCGACATTATGTATCAGTTCAGTCAAAACTGTTTCCTTACAATCAATGTGTTTCACATGTTGATGTTCTTCTTGTTAAAATGATAATAGGAACTCTGAAAACATTGATATGTAATGGAAAACATATTCCTCTGGAATAAAAAGAAACCTGATGTTAATATGTAAAAATGTTCGAAATCGCTTCTCCTCATAATGAAGGTTTGCAATCTTAATTGTAAATATTATTTCTGAGTAATTAACTTAGAATTAATTTCAAGTCGATCTTGGAATCAACAAGTCAACATCATTGGGCTGTTAAACAAAGTTCTATTTCAATTTCAATAAATAACATAATTAGAGATTATTGAAGTCATTTGTTTGATATGATCTGATGTAATTTACTACAAATTATTCATTTTCTAGTAAATGAACTAATTACATTATGTCTTTCAGAGGACAAATGTATACCTAAGTATACCTTCAATTGAACTCAATATTGTACGGTTTCTTAAAAACTGCAGTTGAATATTATGCAAACAATTTAATCAGGAATATATTCATGGTAATAAATCCAATTCAATCATTAATAGAACGTGCAAGATCAATGATCCAAACACAAATTAACTGCTCTAATCGTTTTATCACGATTGACGTGTCACTTGCGTGGGATCTTATACTGACAACCTATTGTATCACATCACAAGTATATAAATTATATAAACTGAAATAAATCCAACAATATTAAACCTATCGGCAAACACAGGTATCCTCAAGGCGATTACATGATGTATGTAAACAAAGAGGACTTAATAATGTGGCTTTACAATGTTTGCAAGTAAGCTTCTAGACAAATTGAGGCTTTAAGGTTATCGAGACGTCATGACCATATAAAGATTTATGTGCAGGTGTTTCATTTTGCAACTTGACATCTTTCCAAGTGTTCTCATTAGATCAAATGGCTTTGGTTATTTAGACGATGATCGATATGATGAATTAAAACTTTAAAGATTAGTATGATCGCAGTTTTCAGAATCAGCATGTGCTATACTTACAGGAGAGACAGATACAATCTATTGTGATTTCAATACTTTACATTACTGTAGTCTGTTATGTTGATAAACAATTTCAACTCCATTTTATAAGCAAGCTGAAATGATACTGCCTTAGTTAAACTAAGTTGTAAGATTTTGAAGCTACTTGCAGATATTGTATGTCCTCTTTAACGTACATCCAAACTACGATGAACTATTCAGTGTTTGTCTAGCCATGTTGCCAAGTGCCAACCCCTGAAATCTGTTCGAAAAAGTCTAAACCCAAACTCTGAAAATATTCATGGGTTCTTTCCTATGGGTATATTTCAAAGTAGCTGTCAATATATCAAATTGATAATGTTGATATACCAAATTTCCACATTAAGTTGAAATCAGTATGCTAAAAATGCACATGTATCATGTATATAAAAATGTTTGAAATAGTTTTTAAGTATGGAATTGAGTTCAAGAATAACCAACGAAATTTGTGCAAAGTAAAAACGTCTGTGAAAAATTGTCAGGTTGTCCAGTTTGCCATAGGGGAAACATGAGGGTCCTCTCGTGCGTTAACTTTGTCTAGCAAGTATATAAATTATATCTTTATCTCAACAAATTTAAAATTTACTTGAACAATTATGATGTTTATGTTTCATGTGGTCGATTTCCGAGGATCAATCCCTGTGACATTAACGCTACAAGGAAATCAGAACAGAATCAGAAGTTCAACTAGTATATTGAAGATATCTTCTGTGTACTTAATGCCATACAGATAACTCGTTAACCCCCAATCCCCTACAGTGTTAAACTAACTTCTATGTTCGTAACGATAAGGAGGTAATGACTCACATGTCGCAAATAGGTAAATATGTTAGGATTATGTCAGTAGTGGTTCACCATCTCCTTCTTTTAACTTACTTGACAGAGAGTTAAAATATATATATTGTAAAGAGAAAATTGCTCATCATAAATAATTTGTTCAGAAACCTTGATATACATGTTAGTAATGTGTAAGTAACATAGACAATGCTAACCCCTATCACCTCAACTACAGCAGTGTTAAACTAACTCCTACTGTTGGAACGTCAAGGAGGTGGCATTTGAAACGCCTTCACAAGTCGTGAATAGGTAAACAGGTACAGCATTATGTCAGTAGTTGCTTAGTTTCTCCTTGCTTCTTTCAACTGATCTGACAAAAGGATAATATATTTAGTAAAGAGACAAATACACATTCATAGAATTTTATAACAATTTGTTCAGAAACCATAAGAGGGCAGTAGCAGTTTTAGGGGAAACATAAGGTGATGTCAGGAAATGCTAATGCTGCCAATTGAAAGACAATGTATTTAAACTTAATGCCACAGTAATAAATCAAATGTATACTGTAAAGTTTAGCCGAGGGATACCTTTTCTTACATAAAATTAATTAAAAGTGTTCACACAAATATGGCCGCCAAAAAATTTCATATGAATCTTTATACTTTGTCCTCTGATTATGCATGATTGATTTGTGTTATGAGATTTTTGACACTATAAACATTATACATTTAGCATAAACTTAAAATATGTGAAATATTTAAAATATAAAATTATCAAAAAACGTGCTACTGCCCCTTTAATATAAGTAATATATAAGAAACATTTATAAAGCCAACTAAAAGCAGACTTTTAGGTGCATTGATGTCAAATGTCAGACTAGTCTTTGAAAAATTGATTAATAGTTATGACATTTTCTGTTTGAAATAAACAAAATAAAACATGAAACAATTTTTATGCTATTCCGATATTTAAATAGAGATAAGTTGAAAATATTGGATTGCTTTTCATCACGTTTAATAATGTTTAACTAACAAAAGATAAATTGTTAATCATGGACATTGCCATAAATAGAAAAATTATGACATATTGTTGTTTGAAATAAAGAAAACAAATGTGCTGTGCGATCATATAATACACCATTTTTAAAGTGAAACATGAAACAATGTTTATGCTCTTCCGATATTTAAATAGAGATTAGTTGATAAAAATTGCATTGCTTTTCATTACACTTAATAATGTTTAATAACAATAGATAATTTGTTAATCATAGACCGTGACATAAACAAAATATGTTAATCATTTTTTAGAAAAAAAAGACAAAATCACTTAGTTTAAAGTTAATTGTTCAGTGTTTTAAATATACTGACATAAATTGAGCTAGGTTGTTATTGAAAAAAGCATGCTACAAAAAGGGACCAACCAAGACTCTTCAAGACGTTTCGAGAGACGGCGAATTTTTTTCCAAGCTAACTATTGAAATATATTCACAATTTTAAAAGGAAATTTAAAAGAAAGAAGTACCTATATACAGCAGACGTATACATTTCAACACGCTAAAACTTCTCCATAGCCCCAAATCGACAATAACATGCTCACTTAAATAAAAGATGGCTTTCTTTACAATTTTAATGGCTGCTACGTCCATCCTGTTTATCTTTAAAATTGAAATTCATAACGTTTATGTTTATTTATGATTTATAAAGTCCTAACGTAAATTAAAAAACATGAAAGATATATATAGAGATTATTAACCGAGTGTGTTTCCGTATCATTAATATCATATAATAGGAATAAAATTTGTATTATGCGAGCCTTTGGCGAGCATAATACATATATTTTTATTCCTATTATATGATATTAATGATACGGAAACACACAAGGTTAATAATTTCTTTATCATATAATGTCATTTTGAAATAAAAGGATTTAAACGAAAATATGATACCTTCTAAAATATGTTTGATCTAGATTTCGCGGAGTAATTGCTTTCACAATAAACCAAGGTGAAGGTCATATTGTCGGCGATGTACAGTTGTGAACAGTCTAGAAATATTCCTTCATGAAATGATTTTTTTCACAGTGATAGAAACGTCTCCTTCAATCTATGAACATTTTCAGTCTGATTTCCAATGCACGAGTAAACATTGTATTTTTTAATAACACAAAATGTGTAAGAACCAGTTGTCAACGTCGCTACAACAGGGGAAGTAACTCTAACTGCATTTTGAAAAGCTGCATTGTCATTGATGTTACGCCTGTTCAGTTATGGTATCCTTAGACTAAACGTCGACTATTTGCGAAGGTGAGGTTGTTGCGTTTGTAACTACGCTACTAGATAATCTGTACTATCACTAGACTATGATTTGTTTATGCTGATTAGTTGGTAACCGACACGACCAAAGCGATCTAGGCCTATGTTATGCACGAAAATTGAAGCACCTATTTTTTCGATAGCCGATATTGTTAGCTGCATATCGTTTTATTTTTAAACGCACAATGAAAACAACTTGAAATGCTTCGATAACCAAGCTATTTCTAAAATACGAATGCGTGATAAGTTTTGACAGATTTTGTTTACGATATTTTATTCGATAAAAAAACCACCAAACCTGAAAACTCCCGACGACGTTATCAATGTTTAGAGACCGGTTTAGGACTCGCATGACATGCATGGAGTTTTGAGAAAATAGTTCGGGTTTTGACCTCATTTGCATTGTTATCAGGGATCTGATAACATGATTACAAGATGGGTTTATTGCACAGATAACACTGCCCATTATATGATAATATGAAATATGACCATAATGTACAGTTTGCTTTGATTAACCTGGAGTTGCGCTTTTACATTCCTCCTTCCTTCTTATTGACTTTGACTGAACTCTTGATGCCGCCATATGAATCTGACAGACCCACTTTCATTATATTCAACATTGTTCTAGGATAAGAGGAGGGTCAGTTTAGATTGCTTGAGGGGCCAATGAGAAAGTTTTGACTGTACCAAAGGCCGCTAAACTGTAAAAAGAAGAGATGCATAAACATTACGTCTTTATTAGTATTCTTATTTAGTGACTAAGTAAACGTTTTTTACAAGAATTAAAACTCTCCGTTTTTATGCAACAGGCTTTAAACAAATGTCAACTTGTGACAACAACTGATGCCAGATCCTTTTAAAAACGCAAAACAAAATTTGATCGATGTAAGTTAAAGGTCAACTGTTCTAAAACCTTTTAACAATATTGAATTTAAATGGCGAGAATCAAATTGAAATTACTAGCTACGATGGCAGAAATTTGATAGTAAAATTATTTAATCGGCTACCTGAGTAACTTGTATGTAAACCATATATTTTCCTGACCAATGAGCATTTGATATTATCTCAAAATGTTCATGTTCAACCAGATACGTTCTCCTTTAATTTGACTTCTTAAATAACATTTCTATTAAAAACTGTTTTCAATCTATAAAACCTGTGTTATTGATAATGTTATCATATGTAAGGAGAGAAAGTTTCAGATAACAGTTTGAAACTGGGGCACTTACTCACTTACTTCATGGCTTTTTATGTTTATATCACACAGATCCATCCAAAATAACATATACAACGTAGAAAATACAAGAAAGCAGAAATAAGTGAAAATGTTTCCCTTTTCATGAAAACTTGTTTCCATAGTTTAAACAATTCAAACTCACATTTGGACTTTTACCTGGTTTAAAAATCAAGTGTGTTATACCCAATAGAATGAGAAAAACATTGCGAGGGAAAGACATGGGTTGATTTTATTCCCTTGATTGTTGCTTATTTTCATAGCTGTTCACTTATGAGACGTTTAAATAATTCCATGGTTCTCAATACCATCATCCTCAATGTCATTAAATTTTGCCATAATTGTTCGTGACATAAAAAGTGTGTTTTGTGTTACTTACAATAACCATTTCTGTACATTTTTCTACATGGTAGTTATGAAGATGAAATATTAATGAGACTGGGATTATTGATGGAATAGATGTGCCTGAAGTCGCAGCAAAGTGAGGGTCTGCTCACAGAGTTTTAACCAAGTTCTTGAATATTAGTAGGTATATGATTTTTCATCATGCCTTATAATTGTTACTTTGTCCTATTTTGAAAGTCAAATGTAAAAGTTTATCATACAAAGGATAGTGTTCTAAAGCCACCGGATATTTTCGGTATCCGTTGGGATCATTTGCGGAGAAAAATGCAAATTTCAAAGGTCAAGGTCGGAATTACAGTAATTTTGGAAATTCCGATGACGTCACAAGAGTTAATATTTTGAACGCCTTTAGTAACGGGGAGAGACATAGGAATGTAAATGATACATTGCATAAGACATTAATTTGAGAAAAATCAAAACTGTATGGTTCTTTAGTCATGTGCATAAGTTAGCAATAGCAATGCAAAAACAGTGCCATCGTGAGTTGAATGTACCGACTGAAAAATTTTACTCACAGGTACCAAACGCAGTGCAAGTCTCATGTTTAGACACTTCATTTATCCATCTTCAGTGTTCTTTACTTTAGGCTTGTTTTGAAATGACATTTATGATAAAGAAGTTATCATGCTCCTGTGTTTTGGGATTGTAAATATCCCGAATTAGGAATAAACACAATGTATTTAGCTCTCCAAGGCTCGCAAACATATATAAGACCGTAACATATATAATATCAATATATCAAGGAACTAAGCGCTATTCCATGAACATGGCTACTGGGTTACCTCATACTGTAAACTAGTTGTTAGTACACTCATCTCAGATTTATAATACAAATGGAAAGCAATACAAATCGATGATATGTTGATAAAATAATGTTCCCTAATACAACAGTGCGCAAATTGCATGGTAATAAACTATGGTAAAAGCTACGTACACGGAACATCAACATCATTCTGACTTGCTTGTCAAAAATTTTTCATGTTGATGACTGAAATATTAATGTTAGAATGATAACAAAGAGGCGAAGTAAAACATGTCTTTGTTGTGTGGTTGACTTACGCTTGAATATTTATCAATGAACTGTTTGTTAATTATTGGTTGTCTCACTTAAAGGGGCAGTAGCACGTTTTTACGGCAAATAAAAGGTGATGTCAGGAAATGAAAATAAAGGGTTCCAATCTAAAGACAATGTATTTAAACTAATTGAATCATTAATAAATCAAAAATATAATGTAAAGTTAAGCCATGAGATTCCTTTTCTTACACAAAATGAATTAAAGGTGTTCACACAAAAATGGCTGCCAATGGATTTTATGTGAATCTTTATAATTTGATCTCTGACTATGGATGATTGGTTTGTGTAATTAGATTTTTGACATTATCAAAGGAATACATTTAGCATTAACTTACAATTATCAGTAAAAATTTGAAAATATAAAATTGTCAAAAAACGTGCTACTGCCCCTTTAAGATTTAGGGTTTGAGTTTCACATTAAGAAAAATATATAGAGGATATTATGTGAGTGTCCATGACATACTATGTTTACGACACAAGTGCCTAAATATTAGTATTAGTATTTCTCGAGCGAGAGCGGACCCAAAATTAAATATAATACTCAAAACCTACTTCTCAGCATAGGCGGACTAACCGCCGCCGACCCATATATATTGTGACGTCATAGGTGAAGTGAACCGTGACGTCAAAGCATTGTTTATAACGTGACGTCACAAGGAAAAAGTGATATTTTGCCCGAGGGCAACATATGATAAATATGAACCTCGATATAACTGCCCTCGTAGGTAATAAATATTATATATATTATATGATCTGATGTTATTAGTACCTTTTCTAGAAAAAGAATTTATCCATATTGTCTTAAAACAAGGTACAAATAATATGACAAGCGATAAGACTCATTGAGGTTCTCAAAATATTGATTTGAAATGAAAAGCAAATATCACGAAGATGATAGCATTCATTATTACAACGTGCACGATCATTTAGAAATACAGATATTGCTAATCGGTTTATAATAATTGACATGTCACTAAGTAGGACCTTATCGTGACAGCCAATTATCTCACATCACAGGAATTTAAATGACAGAGCAGAGGTTCATCCAACTGAAATAAATCCAACGATATTAAACCTGTTGGCAAACACAGGTATCCTAAATTTCATTAAAACTTTCAGCTAAGCTCAAGGCGGTTACACGAAAATGAGATTTCTTGCCTTCAGAACAAGGACGACTTAATCATATGGTTTTACAATGTTTGCAATTGAGGTTCCAGACGATTTGAGGCTTTCGAGTTTTCTAGACCCGTGACTGAAATAAACTGTATATGCTGTCTGTAGCGTGTAATTGTCGTCCTCTTCCTTCTGTTGAGTAGGTGAAAATTGATTATTTTTTTGTGTTATCAGAACAAAGACGAATCAAGGATTTGAAATGTTATAACTGAGTTTTATAAATTGGTGAATAAAATAAAACTGATGTGCGGGTCTGTAATTTTATAGCTTGACATTACCGTCTTAGCTAAAACCAAATATCTATATGAGCATTTATTGTTTTCTGTGTCTATAGCATAAGGTCATGATGCATTTTCCAGATCATATCATTCATTTAGGAAAAGACGGATATGATATACATATGTCTTATCGTAATTTCATGATTATCATAAAAATGCAATGTTCACACTATCTTCATGGATATCGTTTTTCACAAGACGATCAAATCCTTGTAAGTAGTGATTAATTGGAAACTTCCAAGCTTTATTATCAGCCAAAGACCAAAGGTCTGAGCTTGATAAACAAGATCTTTGTAAAGTTATGTAAGGAAAGAATCATCGAATTCTTAGGATAACATCAATATAACCACTCACGCCAGTTTCGATTACTTACTATTTTAGCCTTACCGCATTTTCCTTAATGTTTGATGCCAGTTCTCCAACAATATGTGGATAAGGAATCTTATGATTTTCTACTTATTGTTTAAGAGTATGTCGTTCATTTCTGTAATTCCATTTTGACAACATACAAAACTATGATGTATTCATATGGTCAGTTCATTCATTTTAACGACATGACACTACAGGTGGTATACTTCATGATGAATAGACAAGGTAATGATGACAATCTCCTATCAAAATGATATCTCCTTGTATTTAGACATTTTCGTTTATTGTTGAAAATAGTTAAGATCATATTTTCATCAGTCGACTATGCATATAATCATTCAAATGCAAATCAGAGTGAATTGCAGAACTATTTTAAATCTACTATTATTGACAGGTTTAAGGACAATTTTCAAACCCATTCCATTACTATTATGGATGTAGGTGTTAGATCTCCAATCAGCAATAATAGGTACTTATATAAGGACATGTTGAAAAATGATTAATGCATAAATCATATACATGCAATATGTATATATAGCTTTCAAACATTCATTTGGAAATATTGACTACATGTATTATCATGTCCTATAGTAAAGACTTTTTTGTCTACGAGGTGGGTGGGAGGTAGGAGTTCACAGAATTATCTTAATGACATCTTATTTGTCTAATGTCATAATCAATTTTAAATATGGAAACAGCGTTGGACTAAATTATACAGATAACGTTACCCTGGTGAAAGCTTCCACTATCATAAACTGACACTAACTTTTTAAAAGTCGATCACATTAATACCTCTATCATTTTAAAAGAATGTTGTGTCAATGTATTGATAAGTCGTTCAGACTTTTTTGTCGTAATATTTCTTGATTCGAAATGTTATTCAGTTCTCAAACATGTTTACTTTGGAATTTTCTCATTACATCTGAATACAATTTGCTCTGTTTAGGAAGCTATGTATAATCCGATTTGAAACCCCTGAAAATTGTCTTGTTCCAAGTTCTTGACACATGTTCCCTTTAATAAAATATGCATGTGAGCACTTCCTTTTATCCTATCATTTGTCTGATCCTATCTTAATCCACGCATTAATAAAATCAGGGAAACTGCCATGGCAATATATCATTTGACAAGGCTTACCATATGTTATGTCTCCGGAAGTTAGAGTGAAACATAGGAACATCTACATAGATACATTTACATCCAATATTGATTGATCGTTCCCTAGAAATGATGTTTTCATCAAACTTTTTAAACGAACTATGCACAGTCAAGAAATTGTACTTAATGTCGATAGTTGTTGGCATGGTTAAATAGATAGATGAGGTCATATTTTTGAAAATCGGATTTTCTAAAAAAATTGATTGAAATATTATATAAAGACGTTGCTACATGTAGATAAGAACAAGCACAATTACTCTCCCCTAGTGCAAAAGTACAAATATGACTTAGATCTAAAGTTGATAATCACTTATGAAGAATGTTATAAAGAAAAATCAAATACAGTGATTTCGAAGTTTTGACCCCTGGTCAGTTCAATGTCCTGTTAAACGTGTTGCGGTTATCTTTTAGGTATCACAAATGTGTTAACAAAAACTTTATTTTTATTTACGTTGTGAAATTTCAACATAATCCTTTTTGTTTTCACAAAGCTAGGATGACTCTAAGAGAAATGACATTATGTTTGCACTAGATTGAGTAGGTAAGTTAATAAACTTAAGATGTGCAACTGTACAGAGTTACCTGTTACATAGATACACATATTTCTATAACGGATGCACCTTATCAATAATCTTAGGTATTGGTAAGTTTATGTGTTTGAATTTCATCAGGCATAAATCAATACCTCACAAAAAAATCATACCTAAAATAGGTAAATTGGAAATTGGTAACGCGCACGACAATAATTATATCTTTTATCACACACATTATACCTTGTCATTGTTAGATGATTTTTCATAATAAGTATAATTTATGAGTTTGAAATGATCATCTGATGAACAAATTCTCACTTACGGGTGTTTTGATATCTAATACATCAACACTCGTTGATAGAGGTGCAATATTATTTATACAATATGAATATATTATGAATTTGTTACTTATATACTTACTATCAAGCTGTATATAATTCAGAAGACAGTTGGAGGAGATTCTGTATCTATGTTTACTACTTTATCTTCAATACTATAAACCCTTTAGATCGTACTATTGCAAAAGTCAGAGCTAAAACATTGTCGGCGTCCTTTTGATCGTTTAATATACATGAAGGTGCTGCCACCTCATCTCGTGCAGTTATATATATTGTATATATTGTGGATTGAAATTTTGTAATCAAATTCATATATCTGATATGACACTCTAAGCTACATGTATCAAAAGAATGTTCTGGAAAGTTGATGGCACATCAGTTAATGAAAACGAATCCGGTTTAAAGGACACAAACTAAAAGGGGTACAGATAGTTGTGTTATTAACCAAAACAAAAACAGTATGGCAAAGGGAAATTCTTAATTACAATAACACAGAGCAGTTGAATGTCTTACAATATTACACCAAGTAACGGTCTGTATTAAAGCTGTTTTAAACTAATCATAGCTACCTTGGAATTGTGTAGCAATATTATAACTCAAATTATGAAGGTTACATTTTAAATGATTTAAGTGTCATGTGACTCTACTCGATGTGGAAATTATTTTCATATTATTGTCCACAGAATTATCTAAAAGTGCATTTAATGCATCATTTCAAACACAATTTTAAACTTATACTCATTGGGACTGTTTTCATCTCGATCATAATTCCATAATACCTTTGACATAATATGGCTTGTATAAATGCGTATTTAAAATCAGCATTTTCAACAAAGTAATCTATTAATGTCATATCTTCCCAAAGGATAGCAAAGAATATTCAAGAAAGTGGAGTAAGAAATAAACTTTATCTTATGCTAGGTGGACTAAGGTTATAATATATACCATTTGCACATTTGTTGAAAGCACATGTTTCATTGAACAATAGTAGATATATATGTCGAATGTAATGTCGAATGTATTCTTATGCAAATTTGATTTCGCATATGCTTACTCTGTCTCTTAAAGAACAAGTTCAGATCTGGTATATATGGTTTGTCATTTGTCATCCATTATCTGGAATATTCCATCTTAATTAGATCAATTTCAACAGAATCTGGAACTAAAGCAATTAGGATCACTTTACCACAGTAATATGACAGGTAACAGACACAAAACGTCCAGAGAGACAATGAGATGTATTAATTGAATATGATATCCATCTTTGTAGGTAATTTTCCCTTCCAACATCAGGAAAATGTAATCATTGTAGGCATGAATCAAGGAATCTTAGGATAACCATCTACTAGGTGATCTCTACGAAAACCACATTGATCTGAAATATCTTTCTTATTTCATACAAAGTTTTAAGTATCTTTAAATTAATGGGACAGTGGTACGTTTTATGATGAATTTTATATTTTAAATATTTCACTGATAACTGCAAGTTATTGCTAAATAGATTATATTGACAGTGTCAACAATCTCATTACACAAGCCAATCATCCATAGTCAGAGGACTAGTACAGTATGAAGATTCACACGAAATCCATTGGCGGCCGTTTTTTGTGAACACCTTTATATTCATTTTGTGTAAGAAAAATGAATCGCATGGCTTAACTTTATGTTATGCATTTGAATTATTACTGTTCAATTTAGTTTAGATACACTGTCTTTCAATTAGAACTATCTATTTTCATTTTCCTGACATCACCTTATGTTCCCCCTAAAAACGTGCTACTGCCTCTTTAAAGTTTCTGCTTGAAATTAAGACACAATTCGAGTTGATACGATTTACTATTTTGTTATCTTTATTTTGCCGTCTTTTATTTGGTTGCCTATAGGGACATCAACCAAACTCGAAAATAACTCGATTTCATTGAAATTATACGTTCTGCAACCAAACTCAAGGTTTCAAGGAAATAGATGATTTATAGTAAAGTATTTCAGTTATCAGTTCAAGGTATAGGTTGCATTTTATTGATGTTTAAGATACCCCGTCATTCGGACCCTTCAATTAGTCTTAGGCCATCATATTGATGTAAGTTTAGAATAATGAATAAATCAATATGGTGATTTCAAACTTTACATTGATTCATGTCTGTAAATGGCTCTGACGTTAAATGAAACGTTTATCAAGATCATTTTGTGTCAACTTAGAGTTCTCTTTCTCTTGCAACTCAGATTGTTTCATGTTTTTTTTGTGGATTAAAATGTTCATCAGATATTCATATTTGTCAACAGACATCGGCATTTGTCAAAAAGGACCATCAATTGATAAAATATGAGTCTACTGTCCTAAAAAATTAGTACTTGAACAAGTTTTATTATTTTCTGCGGTAAACAATAATGATGCTATGTATGAAAATGTAATATTTTAAGTTTCAAAATGGATGCTTCCAATGGACGTCAGTGGACTTCACAGATTGATTTATTGAATGCACGCTGAATTAACTAGAAATTTCTCTCTGCAATAATACTAGCAGCCACGATATAAGTGAAATACTCTAACAGTGGCGATAAACCCCACATCAGCTCAACTCAACTCAGTGGCATTTTGATTAATTGAATGCACACTGAATGCCTTTCTATTTCCAAACCAGAAATATGAAGAGCATCATATTTACCAGAAATTATAATCTACATATGTTCTCAAAAGGTGGAGCATAGAAGCTGACACAAAGTACTTTGGGTTGCAACATGCACTTAACTCTAAGCTTCAAAGTACAAAGTTCATTAGCACTGTTTGTCAGAAACTTAGGGAGAAATCTTCGCATAATTATAGCCAGTCATTACTTCTTTAAAGGTCCATTGGAATTGCTTTTGTTGTAAGGGAGGTTGATAATAATGAAGCACGGTGTGTAGACATCATATTGATTAGTTTCATGTTGTACATGTATATAAAACTTATGTATGATATTGAATGTCATAACTTTAGAGAAATTATTTACCAAAAATAAATGTTTTAAATTGTTTGATCAATTTGTCACATTGCATTTGTAAGGAATAGATAAGAAACGGCCTGGGAACAATTCTAGTGATAACAGAAGACAAATTGGTCATTTTATGAATAATTGATTAATGATTTAACACATTTTTGCCATGGAATTTGCAATGAAATAATGGTAAATTGATTTATAAAAACACGTGTTGTTTCTTCCAATATTTTAACATTGTCAAAATTGTAATATGGTAGAAAATAAACTTTTAGTATTTTAGTTTACAATGTTACACAATTAAATGCATTCTTTTGAAAAATAAATTTAAATCAGCATGTGATAATAATATTATTCTATATATTTGACAGAATGACATGAGTCGAAATAACAAACAAGACATCACATCAAGTTTGAATTATGATTTAATTGAACAGTTTTGTTCAACAATGCTGCGATTTCATACTGCTGTAAAATATGCAACAAGCTAGTGTGGTAATTACAAACAAATCATCGAACTAGAAGGAATTTTTATAAGAATCAGATCATTGAAACACTAGCGATGAAGGCTGAGTAGTACTGAAAGCTGCGTGTCAAAATGAAGAATATTTATCACATAATGACAAAATTATCACAACCATCTGACAACTTATTTAATTATGTGACATGAAAGTACTGATCTAGTTTGATTACATTACTTTGATTTGTATTGATTCTGCGACCGTAGTTGTAAACACCACATTTCGCTTATAGGTTTGCATTCAGAAAACGGTTTATCATCAACTCCTCAATAAACTATTTAGTAATCGTTAGAGTTGATAATTCCCAAAACCTTGAAACAACTTGATCAGACAATTTAGAATGCAAACAAAATATGTTTGGAAGTAACAGAATAATTCTTATGAGAACAGTTGTATCATATTTACATTTAGATGACGGTAGGTGTTTTATTATATTTATGTAACAGTGTTTACACAGCAGCTTGACGTACATTCAAGTAATCAGTCACCGCATAATAAGATACTTTGTGAATTCATCAATAATCTAAAGGATTGATAAAACATTCTCCAGTATCTGATATATTTTCCAGTAACACAATCCCTCTACAATAGCAATAGTTAATATGAAGATTAAAAGTTAAGTACCTAATATCACATGATTCTTGTCGCTAATTAGTTCCAAATTTCATGAAAAGACATACACACAAAGACGATATTTCAGCTGTATTTGGTAAATATCTGATAATGAGAACCTTAATGATAGAAACAGGGAACATACTTTTTATGGTAATTTCGCGTTTAAAAAAAGAATGTGAGTTGAAATATTTCTTAGTTGAACAATAATGAAGATGAATATATAGATGACAAATTCTTCTTGCATGGTAAATATGCGACGTTTGGACGCAGGTTTTTGTGTCGTTCACAAGCAGAAGTAATGAGTAGTAAGGTAGTTCAGCAACATTATGTATAATCAATCACTAGATGGATGGCAGAAGTTCAGCAACATTGTGTATAGTCAATCACTAGATGGATGTCAGAAGTTCAGCAACATTATGTATATTCAATCAATAGCTGGATAGCAAAAGTTCAGCAACATTATGTTTAGTCAATCAATAGCTGTATGGCAGAAGTTCAGCAACATTATGTATAGTCAATCAATAGGTGGATGTCAGAAGTTCAGCAACATTGTGTATAGTCAATCACTAGATGGATGTCAGAAGTTCAGCAACATTATGTATATTCAATCAATAGGTGGATGTCAGAAGTTCAGCAACATTATGTATAGTCAATCACTAGATGGATGTCAGAAGTTCAGCAACATTTTGTATAGTAAATCAATAGATGTGCTCAGACGTTCAGTCACATTATGTATAGTCAATTATTAGCTGAATGACAAAAGTTTATTCAATCAATCTCTGCTTGTGAAAGTATCTTATGATCAAGTTTTTTTGTAAGAGCTATCAAACAATATGTAAAGATTTATAGCCGATAATGATAAAAATGCCAAAACTTTACAAACCAGCTTTTGGTTGAATTGATTGATCTATTGTCAAATACTTGATTTAAACATATTTTATTCACAAGAATAGGATTGGGAACAAGTTGTCCAACTTAGAACACCCTCTCCATGGTATTTACAATATATGATTACATTTTTACACAAAAAGATGACAGACACTAAACAGAAAAGAAAAGAAGAAAAATAAATAGCAAGAAAAGAAAGAAGTATTTACACACAAAATATTATTATTATTATACAAATACTTCCTACTATTAGAATGAATAAACTTAAACATTTTTTTATAGAGCAATCAGTTTTAATTAAATCGGTCAAAAGTGACATCTAAATATTTGATACTTTTTAACTGATCTTGGCATAATGATTCAATAAGCTTAACAAAGTAATTTGTCTAATATTTTCAAAAGAAAAATAAGTAGTCTGTACAATATGATTAAATTCACTTAGATAAGGTATGTGGTAAAAAAATTTATGATGGTTGTCAGTACATATCATTATAACTGTTCTATCACCATTAACATCATATTTAAGTAAACTAACGAATCTATTGTCAACAGCCGTATATCATGAAAAGACGAATATTGATTATTTTCTGATCTGGATCACAAAATATGATTTTGTTCTATCAAGCTATATGTCAATTAGCTGGTTTAAACAACACTATTCCATATTCGGCTTTGGAGTTTTCAAAAGTGATTCGAAGATAGAAACACTATCTAAACTCTTCAAAAAAAGAAACGCAACCTAGATTTGGGATTTTGATTTTTCAATAATTAGTGATCAACTTACTTTTTAGGGTTATTTTTGCTTAAGTATAATTACATATACCTTATAAAAGATGTTTGTGTCTCATTGCCATCAAACGATAACATATTGCCAAAACGCAACCAACTTTTTGACAATTGCATGAAATGATCGCACGATTAAATTCACACACGTTGCGCACGTGCAGTTAATGCTAGGTATCGCTAGATACACTGACTATAAAAGACACAATGTGTACTCATCATTTTATCCATCGTTTGACATGCAATTACGCTGTTCAAAATGCCACGAATGAATGCTGCGGATCGAAATATCGCCATTGGACGCCTTGAAGCTGGAGAAACACAGATTTCCGTGGCAAGACATTTCCAGGTTCACAAGAGCACAATTTCACGTTTATGGGATCGATACAGACAGTTTAACACAACACAAGATCGACCCAGAGGTGGACAACCTCGAATCACCACTCCGGGCCAGGATCGTTACATCCGGTTGCGCCACCTACGTGATAGACTTGCTACGGCCACATCAACCACAACACAAATACCCGGACTGCGAAGAATATCGGGCCAAACAGTACGGAATCGTCTTCGAGAGGCAGGAATTAGTGCACGAAGACCTGTTGTCGAACCAGTGCTACGACTACAACATCGACGTCAACGTGTCAGGTGGTGCCGTAATGTACAGGCATGGAATCTGAGGAACTGGCGGCGCATTTGGTTTAGCGATGAGTCGAGGTTTCTTCTTCAACGTCGAGATGGAAGGCAACGTGTTTACCGTCGTCAAAATGAACGTTTTGCTCGAAACTGCATCCGACAGATGGACAATTTCGGCGGAGGGAGTGTGATGGTGTGGGGGGCAATATCCTACAACCGAAAGTCCGAACTTGTAATCCTACAAGGGAATGTCAACGCAGATCGCTACATTAACCAAGTTCTCAGGCCTCACCTGCTGCCGATCATCAACCGCCAGAGGCATCTCTTTCAACACGATAATGCCAGACCTCATACTGCATGGCTACGGTGGCTTACCTAGCCCAGGAAAACATCAATGTCCTACCATGGCCTTCAAAATCCCCTGATCTTAATGCTATCGAACACCTGTGGGATATTCTTGATAGACGTGTACGTGGACGGCAACATCAACCTCAGACGTTACCAGAGTTGGCCAATGCATTGCGGGAGGAATGGGAAAGAATTCCACAAGCTGTCATTCAAAGACTTATTCAGTCTGTTCCATGCAGGTGCCGTGCAGTGCGAGCAGCACGAGATGGCCATACGAGGTACTGACTTCAACGCCACCTAAAGGACACAATTCTCAAATCACACGAAATGTTTTCACGTGTACGCTTTCATATGAACTGAGGTTATGTTCATTGAACATTTCATGCCATTACCTCTAACGTAACTTGATTTACATTGTCTTATATCCACCAATAACATTTTCAAAGTTTCCAGGTTGCGTTTCTTTTTTTGAGGAGTTTATATGAGCCTTTACTTATATGCATACTAAATATGGGAATATACTTACGGTAAACACTTTTTACTTTCTAAAGCCTGATTTAAAAGCTCTTTTCCAATTAGTAATTCGAACTTTTCGACAAAAGGTCAGCATTACGTTTTCTATTTTTCTTGCTTTTAAATTTCATTTTATATTGTGTCACATACTTTTTAAGCTATCTATAACAGCATTGAAACAGATGATTATGAATTGAACATGTACCCACTAATGAAACTACAATTGATGAGATGAAATATAAGGTCCAGAGAGAATGTGTAATAAAGCTTTGAACGCCTCTTACTGCTTTCATATTATAATTATCTATACAAGGTATTTATATAACTTAGATATTTTCAAAGAAAAACATGTCCAAGAAATTTCTTGTCATCGATTAAATGATTAAAAAGTTTGCACTTTTTAATGCTCCATATAGCTATCATTTTCTTAGTAAACGACCAAATATTGCTTTATATAGTTATGAATAGTGAAACACATGTGAACCTGAGGAAAATCAAATGCTTATATGCTATCAGTGACAGAGATAATGATGATGTATTGTTCTAGGTAAAACAACTTATCACCCAATTACTCATGTTTTCTTATCAACACTAGAGCTGGTTCATCCATTCGTATAGTGTAATTGTTCTATTAAGATATAAAATATAAAATATACGTTATCAGGAAAAATGGTTAACATAATTACTATTTTCTCCAGAATTTTCAAGACGCATTTCAGCCAAAACCGCTCGTTCAGATTCAACCAAGCTTGACATGCAGGTAGCCATTACCCTGGAATCGCAAAGTTCAGTTCGAATCAAAATTTTTTTTAAAGATGCGCAATAGAAAATGATACAAAAAAGTATATCATGACAAATTCGTATGTCACGGGGTTTGGTCGCCATCTTGCTTTTAGTGCATTTCGACGGTGTCCGACCCCACCAACCTTTGGTAATCTTCTCCTCTGAAGATACTTGGACAAGAGAAATACAAATTTTCTTTACACATTTAAGATCCGATGGAATCATATACATTGAGCAAACTGCTGTTGTTTTTCAATGGAAATTTATAGGTGTTGTTCATGTTTTGTTTGCATTATTTTATGTTGTGAGAATTTACTTGCGCTGTGAAGATTAAACGCCCTCACAAAATACGTATGCTTTAGCATTTAAAAAGAGGATTCGATTTCTTCTGATTTTAAATTAATCTCATCTATCAATGATTTATCTTTAATTTAACAATATCTTTACAATGTTTGTATATAATGGATGGGTCCATTTACTTTTACTTTCAAAAAATAAAACCCTCTCTCGTCATAACAAATAAACATGAATTGTTTATAAAATGAGTATGTATTTACTTATGATATAACTATATAAGATGTCAAGAGGTTGTCAATGTCGAATAAAGAGTTTTTATGAGAGTATACTGCATACTTCTTAATCAATGATTTAAGGTTAAGCTGATGATCAAAGCAATTAAAGATTCTCATTAAGTCAAATGTTAATCAACTTATTTCTTATCAATCTAATCAACCATATTTTAAAAGCGTATATATTTAAATCTATATCATCGGATCTTAAATGTGTAAAGAATATTTGAATTTCTCTGGTCCAAGTATCTTCAGAGGATAAGATTTCCAAAGGTTGGTGGGGTCGAAAACCGTCGAATTGAACTGAAAGCAAATGAATTTGTCATGATATACTTTTTTGTTTTTTTACATTTTTTATTGCTCATCTTTAAAAAAACTATTTTGGATTCGAACTGAACCTCGCGATTCCAGGGTAATGGCTACCTGCATGTCAAGCTTGGTTGAATTTGAACGAGCGTTTTTTTGCTGAAATTCGTCTTGACAATTCTGGGGAAAATAGTAATTACATTGTATGTGAAGTATTTTTCCTGATAACGTATCTTTTATCTTTTTATGCCACTGATACATATAGAATCACAATTAGACATCAGTGTCTTGATTTGAACAATCACACTATATGAATGGATCAACCAGCTCTAGCGATGAAAAGAAAACATGATTGATTGGGTGATAAGTTGTTTTACCTAGAACAATACATCATCATTATCTCTGTCACTGATAGCATATAAGCATATGATCTTCCTCAGGTTCACATGTGTTTCACTATTCATAATTATATGAAGCAATATTTGTTCGTTTACGTATACAATGATAGCTATATGAAGCATTTAAAAGTGCATACTTTTTAATCATTTAATCGATGACAAGAAATTTCTTGGACATGTTTTTCTTTGAAAAAATGTACTTTATAAATACCTATATATATATTTATTTATATTTATTTATATATATATATATTTATAATATGAAAGCAGAAAGAGGCGTTCAAACGTTCATAACACAATATCGCTTGACCTAATATTCCATCTCATAAATTGTAATATCATTAGTTGATGTTCAATCTTATTATTTGTTTCAATGATGTTATATATAGCTTAAAAAGAATATGACACAATGTAAAATGAAATTTAAAGGCAAGAAAAATAGAAAACGCAATGCTGTCCTTTTGTTCAAAAGATCGAACTACTAATTGGAAAAGATCTAGTTTGTAAATCAGGCTTTAAAAGGAAAAAGTATTTCCCTTTACGAAAATCCCATATTCAGTATGCATAAAAGTAAAGGCTTATATAGATAGTGTTTCTAGCTTCGAATCACTTTTGAAAACTCCAAAGCCGAATATGGAATAGTGTTGTTTAAACAAGCTAATTGACAAATAGCTTGATAGAAGAAAATCATATTTTGTGATCCAGATCTGATAATAATCAATATTCGTCTTTTCATCGTATACAGCTGTTGACAATGAATGCGTTAGTTTACTTTAATATGATGATAATGGTGATAGAACAGTTACAATGATTTGTACTGACAACCATCATCAGAGACTATAGGTCATACCTTTATCTTAGTGAATTTAATCATATTGTACAGGCTATTTATTTTTCTTTAGAAAATATAAGACAAATTACTTTGTAAAACTTATTGAATCATTTTGCCATGATCAGTTAAAACGTATCAAATATCTAGAGATCACTTTTGACCGATTTCCTTAAAATTGTGTGCTCTATAAAAAATGAAGTTAATCATTCTAATAATAGGAAGTATTTGAAAATAAATGAGAAGCGGGTACCACACATTCAATCAAAAGCTGATTTGTAAAGTATTGTAATTGTTATCATTATCAGCAATATGTACATCGTTTATAGCTCATACAAACAAAACTTCATCATTAGATACTTTCACAAGCAGGGATTTATTGCTAAACTTCTGTCATCCAGCTATTGATTGACTTAACATAATGTGACTGAACGTCTGCCCACATCTATTGATTAACTATACATAATGTTGCTGAACTTCTGCCATCCATCTAGTGATTGACTATACTTAATGTTGCTGAACTTCTGCCCTCCAACTATTGATTGACTATACACAATGTTGCTGAACTTTTGCCATCCATCTAGTTATTGACTATACATAATGTTGCTGAACTTCTGCCATCCATCTAGTTATTGACTATACAATAGTGATGAACTTATGCCATCAATCTATTGATTGACTAAATGTAATGTGACTGAACGTCTGACCGCATCTAGTGATTGACTATACATATTGTTGCTGAACTTCTGCCATCCATCTAGTGATTGACTGTACATAATGTTGCTGAACTTCTGCCCTTCGAACTAACTATAGATTGACTATACATAATGTTGCTGAACTTCTGCCATCCATCTAGTCATTGACTATACATAATGTTGCTGAACTTCTGCCCTCCAACTATTGATTGACTATACACAATGATGCTGAACTTCTGTTTGACTATACATAATGTTGATGAACTTCTGCCATCCATCTAGTGATTGACTATACACACTGGTGCTGAACTTCTGCCATCCATCTAGTTATTGACTATACACAATGGTGCTGAACCTCTGCCATCCATCTAGTGATTGACTATACATAATGTTGCTGACCTTATGTTACCCATCTATTGATTGACTATACTTAGTTTGCTGAACTTCTGCCATCCATCTATAGATTGATTATACAGTGAATTAAACAGGAGTGTACATCACTGGTCTCAAGTAATGAAATGTAAACATCCTACTGCTCTATACATCACTGGCTTCTTAGCACTAATAATCATGAAGTTGTTTCACTGTGTATTGTACCATGTATAATTTATGCTCAAACTCATTACTTCTGCTTCTGAACAACACAAAAACCTGCGTCGAAACGTCGCATATATACCATGCATGAAGAATGTGTCATCTATATATTCATCTTCATTATTGTTCAACTTTAGAAATATTTCAACTCACATTCTACATTTAAACACGAAATCACCATTAAAAGTATGTTCTTCTTTATTGTGTCAAATTCATTCCATGTTACCAAATACAGCTGACATATCGTCGTATGTGTATGTCCTTTTACACTAGTAACTAAAATTATTGATAAGAATCATGTGACGTTTGGTATTTAACTTCTAATCTTCATATTAACTGGTGATATTATAGAAGGATCGTGTTACTAAAAATATCTCTGATACTCGAGGATATGTTATATTAATCCTTTAGATCCTTGATGAATTCTGGGGCGACTGATCACTGGAATGGACGTAAAGCTGCAATGCAAACGCTGCTACACACCTATCTTCATCTAAATGTGCATCTGATGCATGTGTTCTCATAAGTATTATTCTGTAACTTCCAAACTAATATTAATTTTGTTGCATTCCAAATAATTGTCTGATCAAGCCCTTTAAGGTGTGGTACATAACCAACTCTACAATTAAATAATTATTGAGGAGTTGATGACAAACCTTTTTCTAAATGCTTTGTACTGCAAATCTACAAGGGTCGCAGAATCAATGCTAATCAAAGCTATGTAATAAACGTAGATCAATAACTTCATGTCACTGCGTTTGGTTAATCAAATAAGTTGTCAGATGGTTGAGATAATTTTGTCATTATGTGATAATTATTCTTCATTTTGACACGAAGCTTTCAGTACTCTTCAGCCTTCATCACTGTCGTTTCAGCGATCTGATTCTGATATGCATTCCGTCTAATTCGGTGGTTTGTTTGTAATTAACACATTTGCTTGTTACATATTTTACAGCAGTATAAAATCGCAGCCTTGTTCAACCAAACTGTTCAATTACTTTATATCATAAATCAAATTTGATGTAATGTCTTGTTTGTTATTTCGACTTATGTTATCATTATGTCAAATATATATAATAATATTCTTATCACATACTGATTTAAACTTATTTTTCAAAACAATGCATTTAATTGTGTAACACTGTAAACTAAAATACTAAAAGTTTATTTTCTACCATATTTCAATTTTGACAATGTTAAAATATTGGAAGAAACAGAACGAGTTTTATAAATCAATTCACCTTTATTTCATTGCAAAATCCATGGCATAATGTGTTTGATAATCAATTATTCAGAATATGACCAATTTGTATTCTGTTATCACTAGAATTGTTCTCAGGCCGCTTCTTATCTGTTCATTACAAATGTAATGTGACAGATTCATCCAAAAATATTAAAAATGCATTCACATGTATGTAAAACATTTCTCTAAGGTTATCATGACATTCTGTATCGTAGATAAGTTTTATATACATGTACAATATGAAACGAATCAATATGATGTCTACACACTTTTATTCATTATTATCAACCTCCCTTATAACAAAAGCAATTCCAACGGACCTTTTAAGAAGTAATGACTGGCTAAAAGTATGAGAAGATTTCTCCTTAAGTTTCTGACAAACAGTGCTAATGAACTTTGTGCTTTGAAGCTTAGAGTTAAGTGCATGTTGCAACCCAAAGTACTCTGTGCCAGCTTCTATGCTCCATCTTTTGAGAACATATGTAGATTATAATTTCTGGTAAATTTGATACTTTTCATATTTCTAATTTGGAAATAAAAAGACATTCAGTGTGCATTCAATTAATTAACTTTTGTGAATTCCATTGACGTCTATTGGAGACATCCAATTTGAAACCTTGAAAACATTTTTAGATATGGCATCATTATTGTTTAGAGCAGGAAATGATAATACTTATTCAAGTACTAATTTTCTAGGACAGTAGACACATATCTTTTCCATTGGTGGTCCTTCTTGACAAATGTTGATGTCTGTTGACAAATATGAATGTCTAATATTTGAAGTTGACACAAAATGATCTTGAATCCATGTACAGTTTGAAATCGCCATATTAACTTATTCATTATTCTAAACTTACATCAATATGAGTAAGAGTACATGTAATTGAAGGGTCTAAATGACGGGGTATCTAAACATCAATTAAATGCAACCTAAACCTTTAAATGATTGAAATGAAAAAATCTGACAGCTGTAATAATTTACTATAAATCATCTATTTCCTTGAAACCTTGAGTTTGGTTGCAGAACGTATAATTACAATGAAATCGAGTTATTTCCGAGTTTGGTTGATGTCCCTATAGGCAACCAAATAAAAGACGGCAAAATAAATATAACAAAATAGAAAATCGTCTCAACTTGAAATGTGTCTTAATTTCAAGCAGAAACTTTAAAGGAGCAGTAGCACGTTTTTAGGAGGAACATAAGGTGACTAATTTGAACAGTAATAATTCAAATATAAAATGAAAAGTTTAGCCGTGCGATTCATTTTTCTTACACAAAATGAATATAAAGGTGTTTAAGAAAAATGGCCGCCAATGGATTTCATGTGAATCTTCATACTTTGTCCTTTGATTATGGATGATTGGCTTGTGTAATGAGATGTTTTGCACTGTCAATACAATACATTTAGCAATAACTTACAATTATCCGTGAAATATTTAAAAAAACAAAATATAAAAAAAACGTGCTACTGCCCCTTTGATTGAAAGATACTTAAAACTTTGTATGAATATAATAAGATATTTCAGATCAATGTGGTTTTCGTAGAGATCACCTAGTTGATGGTAATGCTAAGATTCCTTGATTCATGCTACAATGATTACAATTTCCTGATGTTGGAAGAGAAAATTGCCTACAAAGATGGATATCATATTCAATTAATATATCTCATTGTCTCTCTGGACGTTTTGTGTCTGTTACCTGTCATATTACTGTGGTAAAGTCATCCTAATTGCTTTAGTTCCAGATTCTGTTGAAATTTATTCAATTAAGATGGAACATTCCAGATAATGTTTGAAAAATGACAAACCATACATGTATTTACCAGATCTGAATTTCTTCTCTTAGAGATAGAGTAAGCATATGTGACATCAAATTTGCAAACGACTACATTTGACATTATATCCTTTAATGCATCTTTTATTGTTCATTGAAACATGTGCTTTCAACAAATATTCAAATAGTATATATAACCTTGGTCCACCTAGCATAACATTAAGTTCTTACTCCATGTTTTGCTATCCTGTGGCAAGGGATGTCCTTTATAGATTACCTTTGTTGAAAATGTTGATTTCAAATACGCATTTTTACAGTCAATATTATTAAAAGCTAATGGAGTTATGATTGAGATTAAAACAGTCCCTAGAGTATTTTTGTAGGAGTAATAGTTTTTTAAATGATGTATTAAATGCAATTTTAGATGTCTTTGTGGACAATGAATATGAAAAAATGTTCAATATTGAGTAGAGTCACTTAAATCATTTAAAATGTAACCTTTTTTATTTGAGTTATAATATTGCTACACAATTCCAAAGTAATCTATGATTAGTTTAAAACAGCTTTGATACAGACCGTTACTAAATATTATATTGTAAGGCATTCAACTGTCATTATATTTCAGAATTTCTCTTTGTCACTAATTAATTTCAAACACCACATTCGAATGTTTTCTATTGTGGACCTTCTGTTAAGATGTTCGTTGTACATATGATTACATATCCAAGTTACATATTTCACCTTTAGAAGGCAATCTGCTGAATATACTTCAATATTATTAGTTGAAATTTCATCCTTTTGCAAATTAAAAAATAAAATGAAAATTTATTATAGAAATTGGTAAAAAATAGTTTTAACAAAACATATAAGTCTATTTTGTTGTTCATGCCCAAACTTTTATCTATGATAAGCATAATATCAAAGCTTTTAATTCAAAAACAGTAAACCAATTATTCCTAAGAAAATAGATATTGTAGATTCAAATTGTTTGGTCAAATATTGATTGCATGAATATACATATTGTGTAAGTTTATTTACATAATGTGCAACAATTGTTGTTTTCAAATATGTTTTTTTAAACTTCAATTTTCGTTTGTACTACATAAGGAAATAAATATTAGTTCGAATAATGTTGAACAATTGAGCATCCTGATTTAGCCCTGAATGTACATGCTGCAGAAAATAACATATTTAACTCATTAACAACGTAATGAGTCAGACAGAAGGGTATCAAGATTTCTAATCATTGTCATAATGCACCATTTTTTTATGTCTAGTTTTCAGATACAATATTGTATATAAACAGGTGACTTGTGACAAAAGTAAACTAAACGCGTTACCTCATACATTTGTTTCAATACATAAATAAATATAAACAAAACTAAACATAAACTAAATTGATACAATGTGAAACCAATCCTTTCTCTTTAAAATATTGTTATTGTATGTACCTCATCAATGCAGTTGATCCTTTGACACAATCATTTAAGAGAAAATAAAAATCTCGGTTTTGATTAAAACATCGACCTATACTATGACATAATATAGGGTAGGTCATCTAAATCGTTGCAATGTCATTGATAGTTTAACTTATCACTGCAACTTTAATCAAGCTTTGTGATATCATAAGTAAATTATGCTAATTATATGTGCTTCTAATCTCTTCACAGATGTTTGACAATTCTTATGAAAAATTTAATAGACTGAATTATTGCCTCAACTTAACTGTTTTATTTCACGTCTATGATACCAATAAAAATTCTGCTCAGATTAACATTGGAATGTAATGAATGTAGTGAAGAATCAATAATTATGTTTAGCTGATAGTACGGTTACAACGCATACAATATTACCTAGATGACATCTCGAGATCAGGGACAAAATGTCAAAATGATCGGATAGGTCATAGGAAAAATTAAATGTCATAGAAATTCCATTTTAATAGACATGTCACACCAATATGCATACATGACAGTAAAGTAGTTTCAAAGCCTCATAAATGAGATAATTGGTACCCAAAACGAAAGACCAGAAACTTTTATTGTACCATTCAGTGTTTTAGCCTCGAAATTTGCAATTTTCAGTTATTTATTTTTGATTAACAGGTTCGCCTCCACCTTAGCTGATTTTACACTTGATAAACCACGTAGCAGTGATTGTCACACGTGTTTACATCATTACCTAATTACTTTATTGATTAGGATGATATATACATGTATGAGAGAGTAGGAGTAAGTGTAAGTACTTACATAATTATTGCACTCAGAATCCCAAGGACACAGATAATGCTGTTCTCCAGACAATATCATTACCTTTAGCTATTTTTCAGTAAATCGTGATAAGGATTAACATTGAAGGAACAATTTAGATGAGTAAATGTGCACGTATTCAAATGATTATTATCTTAAAACTCAATGTTCTATGTTGATTTGATTATTCTTAACATTTACGGGAAAGTGGTTCCAATTTAGCGTTGTTATCATAAACCATAAAACGACATTTATATAGCAATAGACATATCCAGTGTGGAATGTTAGTGAAAGTTTAATAACACAACGTTAACTGTCTGTAACCTTTTAGTTTGTGTACTTTTGCACAAGGTTCGATTTAATTAATCAATGGGACGTCAACATTCCGACAACATGTAGCAGAGATTGTCATACTAGTTTCATTAGCTCTAGTACAATAACAATTCACAAACATAAAAAGAAATGAGATTAGGTGGAAGAACCTGCATGCATATTAAATTATCAAAAGGACATCGACAGTGTTTTAGCTCTGCCTTTTGCAATATTACTATTTCAGGGTTTATATTATTGAAGATAAAGTAGGAGAGATAGATACAGAATCTCACCCAACTGTCTTCTGATATGAAATATATCAAGGTTGATAGAAGTAACAAATTCTCATTATATACATATTGTATAAATAGTATTGTACCTCTATCAATGAGTGTTGATATATTTTATATCAAAAGACACGTAATTGGGAATTTATTAATCAGCTGACATGATTTCAAACTCATAAATTATACTTATTATGAAACATCATTTATCAATGACAAGGTATAATGTCTGCAATAATAGTTAAGGTTATTGTCACGCACGTTTACAATTTGTCTATATTAGGTATGAGATTTTCTTGTGGCAGTATTGATTTATGCCTGATGAAACTTAAAACAAATAAACTTACCTATGCCTAAGATTATTGCAACGATTGGGTCCAACCATGATAGAAATTGTTTATCTATGTAACAGGTAACTCTGTACAGCTGCGCACCTTAAGTTTATTCACGTACCTACTTATTCTAGTGTAAATATAATGTCATTTTTAATGTCTTTATGTCATCCTAGTTTTACGAAAAAAAAACCGGTTAATGTTGAAATCTCTCAACGTAAATAAACATTCAGTTGCCGTTAACACATTCGTATGTGATACCTGACAGATAACTGTAACAAGTTAAGCGGGACATTGAACTGACAAGGGGTCTAAATTTCAAAAACACTGTATTTTTTTTTTCTCTATAAAAATCTGTATCAACTTTAAATCCAGGTCTTATTTATTCTTTTGCACTAGGGGAAGTAATTGTGCTTATTTTTATCTTGCAACATCTACATGTATATGAAATATTTCAATCGAAATTTTAAGACAATCCTATTTTCAAAAATATGACCCATCTATCTATTTAACCATGCCAACTATCGACATTAGGGACAATTACTTGACTGTGCATGGTTCGTATAAATGTTTGATGAAAACATCATTTCTAAGGAATGATCAAGCAATATTGGATATAAATGTATCTTTGTAGATGTTCCTATGTTTCACTCTAATTTTCGGAGACATATGGTACTGTAAGCCTTGTCAAATGATAAATTGCCATGGCAGTTTCCCTGATTTGATTAATATGTGGATTAAGATGAGATCAGACATACATGTATGATAGGATAAAAGGAAGTGCTCACATGCATATTTCATTAAAGGGTATCAAGAACATGGACCCAGACAATTTGCAGGTGTTCCAAATCGGATTATACATACATGTAGCTTCCTGATAAGTACAGTTGTATTCAGATGTAATGTGAACATTCCAAAGTAAACATGGTTGAGAACTTAATAACATGATTGAATCAAGAAATATAACGACCAAAAACTTTGAACGAATCTATACATCGACAAAACATGTTATCAAATAGATAGAGGTATGAACTGTGCTCACTTTTTAAATATTTAGTGTCAGTTTATTTTAGTGGAAGATTTCATCAGGGATAACAGTATCTATATAATTTGGTCTAACGCTGTTTCCATATTTAGAATTGGTAGTGATATTAGACATTAATATAATTAGATTTCATTAAATAATTCTATGAAAGAAACATTTCTCTACTTTAAAGCTTTAATGATGAAACAAGACGATGTGAACTCCTATCTTCCACCCACCTCGTAGACCTAACCACGTTTTTACTATTGGAAATGATAATACATATGTAGTCAATATTTAATATAAGTGTTTGAAACCTATATACCTATGATGTGATATGGGCATTTTTTATTTTTCATCATTTCTTCATAAGTATTTATTTTTGCTAAAGGGATATCTAAAACTTATATCCATAATCGTACTGAAAAGGGTGTTTTAAAATTGTTTCTAAACTTGTCAATAATAGTAGATTTAAAATATATGGCACTGGCAATTTCTCCCATAAAACGCAAGTGACTTTAGCATTTCAGCCTATATTGCATTTGAATGGTTGTATGCTCTATCAACTGATGAAAATATAATCATAATTACTATTTTCCACAATAAACGAAAATTTTAATTACAAGGAGATATCCTTTTGATAGTAGATTGGCATCCTTATCCTGTCTTTCCATCATGAAGTGTAGTCCTTATACTGTCATATCATTAGAATGAATGAACTGACCATATTAAGACGTCATAGATTTGAATCTTGTCAAAATTGAATAACAGAAATGAACTAGTCGTAATTTGAGTACAGCAGACTCTTCAACAAAACCTGTTTCCTTAACCACAGAATACTGGAGAACTTCCATTGAAAATTAAGTGGAAATGCATTGAGGCTAAAATATTAGGTAATTGAAACTAGCTTGAGTGGTTAAATTGTTAATATCCTAAGAATTCGATGATTGTTTCCTTACATAATTTTACATAAATATTTATATCAAGCTCAGACCTCTGGTCTTTTGCTGATAATAAAGCTTGGAAGTTTTCAATTAATCACTACTTACAAGGATTTGATCGTCTTGTTAAAAACGATTTTCATGAAGAATGCAATTAAAATAGAGTGAACATTACATTCTTATGATCAATTATGAAATTACGATATGATATATGTACATGTATATCATATCCGTCTTTTCCTAAACGAATGATATGATCTGGAAAATGCATGTAGACACAGAAAACAATGAATGCTCATATAGATATTTGGTTTTAGCTAAGACGGTAATGTCAAGCTACGAAATGACAGACCCGCACGACAATTTTATTTTATTCACAAATTCACAAAACTCAGTTGTACAATGTAACATATCAAAATCCTTAAGTCGTCTTTATTCTGTGGACACAAAAAAAATCAACTTTCCCCTTATCAACTGAAGGAAGAGGACGACAATTACATGCTATAGACTGTATATAAATTGTATTTCAGTCACGGGTCCAGAAAACCTGAAAGCCTCAAATCGTCTGGAACCTCAATTGCAAACATTGTAAAGCCATATGATTAAGTCGTCCTTGTTCTGAAGGCAAGAAATCTAAATTTCGTGTAACCGCCTTGAGCTTAGCTGAAGGTTTTTATGAACTTTAGGATACCTGTGTTTGCCAACAGGTTTAATATCGTTGGATTTAGTTCAGTTGGATGAACCTCTGCTCTGTCATTTAAATTCCTATGATGTTAGATAATTAGTTTTCATTATATGGTCCTACTTAAGTGATATGTCAATAATTATAACTGATTAGCGCTGTTTGTTTGTTTATGTTTCTTAATAATTGTGTACATTCTTATAATGATTGCTAACAGTTGGAATTATTACAATCAATATCATCTTCGTGATAACTTATTTTCTTTACATTTGAAGTATGATGTTGAGGTCACTTCGAGATTTCTAATAGCATATCATATATATATACCCTTTGTAAGACATTATGTGATAAATCATTTTTTAAAAGGCACTGATAACATCAGATAATATCAAGCTAAAATATAATTTTCTTAACAAAAAGCCTAAAATTTAAATGATCAATGTATTGGCCAAAGACAAGGGTATTCTTTTAGGGGTTTTTAAATCTTAAGGGACAGTAACAAGTTTGAGGGGGTATGTACATGTATGGTTATGTGAGAAAAATGAAAATAAATGGTTCCAATTAAAAGACAATGTATTATACTAAATGAAGCAGTAATACAGAAATGTATGCGATTCCTTCTCTTACAGAAAATGAATTAAAGCTGTTCACACAAACATGGCCGCCAAGGGACTTTATGTAAATCTCTATAATTTTTCTTTGACTATGGTGATTGGTTTGTGTAATGGGGTTTTTACCCTATCACAATAATACAGATAACGTACAGTTATCAGTAGAAAAACGAAAATATAAAATTTTCAAAACGTGCTTCTGCCCCTTTAAAACAATTTTATTATTTTCATGTTGTAACTGATTTAATGGAACACATTTAAACATTGCTCAAAATACAATTCAAACCACAATGTTAAGATAGTAAAATAACAGTAAATGGTTCATTGATAAATATTCAAGCGTTAGTCAACCACACAACAAAGAAATGTTCTACTTTGCTTCTATGTTATTGTTGCGTCGTTATGGTGTTCTATCATCTACATAAGTATTGCGTGACAAGCAAGTCATAATGATGTTGATGGTCCTTGTATTTAGCTTTTACCATAGTCTACCACAATGCACATTGAGCACATTTGTTTTTTAATGTTATCCGTTTGTTTTGCTTTCAATTTGTATCATAAATCTTAGATGATTGTACTTACAACTAGTTTTACAATATGAGGTAACCCAGTAGCCATGTTCATGCATTAGCGCTTAGTTCCTTGATGTACTGATAATCAATCATTTCAATATCATACACTCAGGGGCAAAAGAAACGATACCAACTTTCCAAAAGAGTACAGAACAAAATTCTGTTGTAAATGAAAGGGACTACGAACCCTTGTGATAGACAAATTAGTTGTGAAGAAGTACTAAGAATTTCCAACATATAAGTATGATATTTATAACTCTGTGACTGTTCAAATACACGAGGGGTCAGAAAACAGCTTTTTCAATGTAATTTCTGGTCATAATCTTTTAAATTGGAATACAAAAATTATGAAATGTAACAATCTTATAAATATAAGATGTTATCAATATAAAAAACCCGGGTAGAAGTTAATTTGTTCACGCATTTTGCCTGTATGATGGTTTAAAAACAAGAAAAAGGGTCATTTTCTTATTCCTATCTCGTCTAGTTAAGGAGATTTTAAAACGGTGTTTTTTGAAAGGCCTGTATTTCAACAATATTTCAAAAGCGTTAGCAGATATAGCTTTGAAATTAAAAACTTAGTTCAGTTAGCTCTTGAAGAAACAAATAAACCCAGTTTCAGCCGTAACTATCACTCGTAGCTTGACCTATCATGTATTTTATATGGTATCGTTTCTTTTGCCCCTGAGTGTATATAACAAAATCGATGATGATGGCTTTGATGAAACACATTTAATGATTCAAAGAGAGTAACCTCCTGGCAAGAACTTAAGTTACATTTCAACCCATGGTACAGAACGATGAAGCAAGTCACAAAAAAATCATTGTAAAAATATAACAAATCTGACAAATTAACAATATCTAAAAAAAAAATGCTAATGTTGATTAAAAACTTTAATGTATATGGTGCTATACATAGTGCATGAGGCATAGCTTAGCCGTGGTCGTGATGACATGATTATATCAAACTGTAATACAAAAAGAGGAAACTAAGTATATGAACAATCATATAATCAATACAAAACTAGCCCAATGACAAGTGAACGAACTAGGTACAGATATTAATGGTGTGAATTGTTATTTCGCCAACTTCTTGACTGTGCAAAGTTCATTGAAACTGTTAGATGAAAATGTCATTTGTTAGGCATGATCAAATCTATGTAGATGTTCCTCTGTTTCACTCTAATTTCCGGAGTCATATGGTCAGGTTTGTCAAATGAATTATTGCAATGGCAGTTTCCCTAATTTGATTGATATGTGGATTCAGATGAGATCAGACAATGATAAAATGAAGTGCTCATATGCATATTGTATTAAAGGGTATTAAGAACATGGACCCAGGCAATTTTCAGGTGTTCCAAATTGGAATATACGTATAGCTGCCTGATAAGAGCAAATTGCAATCAGATGAAATGAGAACATTCAAGTAAACATGGTTGGAAATTTAATAACTTGCTGCAATCAAGAAATATTACCACAAAAAAGTTTGAACGAATTTGTACATCGATATGCATGATATCCAAAAGATAAAGATATAACTATTTGCTGATAATACATGTAGTCAATATATATATAAATTACCTACTTCAAAGCTTCAATAATTTATTAAGACTATGTGAACCCTTCTACCACCTACCTCTTAGACCTAAACAAATATTTACTTAAGGACATCATAATACATGTAGTCAAAGTAGAAACTATCATATGGTACCTTAACCACACAATGCTTGAGAACTGGCATTGCAAATAGGGAAATTGCTGCGAGACTTAAATAGTACATTTAAGTAATCGAAATTGGAGTGAGTGGTTAAATTGAAGTTATCCTAAGAATTCAATGATTGATTCCTTACATAAACTAACATAAATCTTAAATATCAAGGTCAAAAGCAATTATCAGACCACCTTGGGCCTTTGGCTGATAATTTAGCTTGGACGTTTAGAGTAAATAACAATTACATGGATTTGATTATCTTGTAAAAAACGATATTCATAAATAATGCAATTAAAATAGAGTGAACATTGAATTCTTATCATCATTTATTAAGCTGCGACAACACATGGACTTGATCGACTTGTAAAAGAATAAAGTATTCGTGAAGAATGCAATTAGAATAGAAAGACCATTGCATTCTTATTATTAATAATCAAACTACGATATCACATATGTTTTTCATATCCGTCTTCTACTTAAAGAATGATATGATCTAGAATCAATCAATATTTGGTTCCAAAACAGCAATTTTATTTACAGATTTAGAAAACTCAATTGTAACATTTCCAAACCGTTGAGTCGCTTTTGTTTTATTGTCACAAAGAAATGAATTGTGGACTAATCGACAGAAGGAAGAAGGTGACAATTACCAGCTACAGACAGTATATAAATTTTATTTCAGTCACGGGTCTAGAAAACCCGAAAGCCTCAAATCGTCTGGAATCTTAATTGCAAACATTATAAAGCCATATGATTAAGTCGTCCTTGTTCCGAAGGCAAGAAATCTAATTTCCATGAAACCGCCTTGAGCTTAGCTGATGGTTTTAATGAAATTTAGGATACCTGTGTTTGCCAACAGGTTTAATATCGTTGGGTTTATTTCAGTTGGATGAACCTCTGCTCTGTCATTTCAATTCCTGTGATGTGAGATAATTGGTTGTCATTATAAAGTCCTACTTTAGTGGCATGTCAAGCATTATAACCAATTAGTGCTGTTTTTTTGTATTTCTAAATTATCATGCACGTTCTTATAATGAATGCTAACAAATGTAACTGTGATAAGTTATTTGCTTTACATTTCACATCAAGTTTTCTGAGAAACCCAATGATATTAAGTTCAATTCGAAATGTGAAGTCGCATTCCATTTTTTTAACCATATTTAAGACAGTTTATGATAACTTCCCTTTGTAGAAAGGCACAAATAACATTTGATCATATAAAAAAAAATTTTTTTTCTTAACGTGAAACTCAAACCCTAAATGCTTAGTTATCATTTGATTTGTAAAGAGAAAAATATATTAATTTTTGTTTAAAATTTGATATTTATGTCTAAATACAAATTCATATTTTCTTATGGTACACATTCAATTATTGCTCAAAACATAATCAGCATAAACAAATTTCAAACAACAATGTTTGATAGTTGAATAAGTGTAAATTATAATTTCAAAACAATATGGACCTACAAACTATTTCTGTCACATTAATTTTACAATTTTCAAAATACAATGAGAAGAGTTATTATTTGTTACTTTAAAGTGTTGAAAATATATATTTCCTTTCATTTCTAGCTAACGTAATACGTATATTTTCCATGTGAAAAAATAAACTAAAATTTATTCTATAATTGAAACCAAATTGAAGTTGAATTCAGATTTTATCCTGTTTGTCCCTGATTGTCATAAAATCTGTCAATACGTGTGCAAGAGTATCAACCAGTTAAGGGAAGCGAAGATAACAAATGCAAACAACATAGTAAATTATATTTCGGATCAAAGAGTTAACTATACGACTTCTAGGTGTTGATAATGTTACAATGATAAGGCGTCATGAAAATCAGCTAGCCCTCATGCTAATGACCTTTGTGTGCAGAACCTAACTTTGCTGTCTCGTCGCTAACTACAAGTACAACCTTGTTCAAGCACAACTATTGCGTCAATTATTCCACTCCTATCAATAATAATAATAATAATAATATGTACACTTGTAATGCGCTGACATCGGGTAGCAAGTGCCCACTCAAAGCGCTACATGAAAATGAAATGTCACAGTTTGTGATGGAGTCTGAACAGATAGGTTTTTAGGTCTCTTTTAAAAGTGGTGATAGAGTCTTTGACTTTTAGGGTTTTTTTGTAGCTCGTTCGACAGTTTGGCGGCACTATAAGAGAATGACCGTTTCCCAGAGACAGTTTTGGCTCGTGGCACCTCAAAAAACATGAGGTCAGCAGATCTCAATGATCTGGACGGAGCGTATGGTTTGAGGAGATCACACAGGTACTTTGGTGCCAGTCCGTGGAAGCACTGGTAGGCAAGCACAATCACTTTAAAATCTATCCTGGCCTTTACAGGAAGCCAGTGCAACTGAATCAGTGATGGTGTAATTGATGCTGATACTCGTGTCTTGGTTACCAATCTGGCACAGTGTTTTTGGATTCTCTGCAAACGCTGCAGACCTCCTTTGGTGATGTTACAAAACAGACTGTTGGCGTAGTCCAACCTTGAGAGTACCAAAGATCTCACCAAGTCGTGTGCGGTATCCTTGTCAATGAGGTGTCGTATTGCACGGATGTTTCTGAGATGGTACCCACAAGTTTTGGCAATGTGTGAGATATGGGTATCCATCGAAAGTTCTGGGTCAAACTGCACACCAAGGTTTCGCATTGCACCGACAAACACTATATGCGAGTCGACGATTCTGATGTCAGATATCCCTATATTTGACCTTGCTCTGGAAGAACCAAACAGCATAGCTTCGGTTTTGTTCTCGTTCAGCTTAAGGAAATTCTCTGTCATCCATACCTTTACAGCATCAGCACACTGTTCCAATCGAATGAGTGACGATGAAGGTGATTTCCCTGGACAACTATCCTGTAACTGAGTGTCATCTGCATAAAGATGGTATCTGACGTTCAGAGATGAAATTATCTTGCCGAGGGGCTTTGTGTAAAGGGTGAACAGCGTTGGACCGAGCACTGATCCTTGTGGTACCCCGTACTTGATGTTAATAGGGTTAGAGGTGTCCTGGTTTATGCACACAGACATCGTTCTGTTTTGTAGATATGATGTGAACCATTGCAAAGCTGTTCCAGAAACCCCGATGCCATTCTTCAGGTAGCGAAGGAGTTGGCCGTGGTCTATGGTATCAAATGCTGCGGATAAATCCAGCAGCACTAAAATACCAACTTCACCCTTATCCATGGCCGTCAACAAGTTATTGGTGACATGAAGGAGAGCTGTCTCCGTGCTGTGCTGACTTCTATAAGCGGATTGATACTGATCCATTAGACCATTTCTGCTTAGATGAGCCTCCAGTCGAATCTTCACAGCACGCTCCACGATCTTGGAAATGAAGGTCTATAGTTGTTCAGTTTGCTGGGGTCTAAGTGTTGCTTCTTGATGTGGGACTCAATAGTTTTATCTTCATAACTACCAAGTCCATATGTAAACAGAAATGGTTATCGTTAGTGGCAAAAGAACACCCTTTTTATGTCACAAATAATAATGACAAAATTTCATGACATTGAAGATGGTTGTATTGAGGACCCATTCTATTGGGTATAACACTTTATTTTTAAACCAGGTAATAGACCAAATGTGAGTTTGAATTGTTTAAACTATGGAAAACAAGTTTTCATGAAAGGGGAAACATTTTCATTTAATTCTGCTAATGTATAGACATATGTGTGTTGAAAATTTGGATTTAAAAAATAGATCTCGTATTTTCTACGTTGCAAATTGTTATTTTGGATGAATCTGTATTACCTTAAGGTGCCTCAGTTTCCAACTGTCATCTGAAACTTTCTCTCCGTACATATGCTAACATTATCATGAACATAGGCTTTTATAGATTGAAAACAGTTTATGATAGAATTTTAACTTAAGAAGTCAAATTTAAGTAGAAAGTATCTGGTTGAACACGAATATTTTGAGATAATATCAAATGCTCATTGGTCAGGACAATATATAATTTACATACAAGTAATAATATGAGTTACTCAGGTAGCTGATTAAGTAATGTATCTATCAAGTTTCTGCCATTGTAGCTAGCAATTACAATTTGATTCTCAACATTTATATTCACCACTGTTCATGTTCTTCTATCAAATGATTGACATTTATAATAGAAAAGCCTTGAACAGTAGACCTTTAACTCATATCTATCAACTTTTGTTTTGCGTTTTTAAAAGGACCTTGCATCAGTTGTTATTTGTCACTGGTTGACATTTGCTGAAAGCCTGTTGCATAAAAACGGAGAGTTTTAATTCTTGTAAAAAATAGTTTACTTAGTCACTTAACAAGGATACTAATAAAGAATGCAATGTTCATGCATCTCTTCTTTTTACAAGTAAGCAGTCTTTACTACAGTCAAGACTTTCTCATTTGGTCCCTCAAGCAATCTAAATTAACCCTCCTGTTATTTAGCCAGAGCAATGTTGAGTAAATGGGTGAGTCAGATTCATATGAAAGCATCAAGAGTTCAGCCAAAGGCCATATCAATATGAAGGAAGGAGGAAATTAAAAGCGCAACTCCAGGATAATTTAGACTTAACCAAGGCAAATTGTACATTTATAGTCATTTTTCATAACATATATTTCATAATTTGAATTTACATTAGGTCTTTATATAATTTTACTATCCTAATCATTATGAATTGCAATTTTAAAGATAACCTAGACCGTTTTGTGTCGTAAGTTTAACCTGATGTGAGGTCAAGTTTGGCACACAAGTTTGGACGTAGCCGCCATTAAAATTGTAAAGAAAGCCATGTTTTATTTTAGTTATCATCTTATTGTCAATATGGGGCTATCGAGGTGTTTTAGGGTGTTGAAATTGATATGTCTGCTGTCTGCAGGTACTTTTTTTCAATTTCCTTTTAAAATGGTGATTTTAGTTCAATATTTAGCTTGGAAAAAATCTGCCGTCTCTCGAAACGTGGCTATCTGCATTTGAAGAGTTTTGGTTGGTCCCTTTAACGCATGCTTTTTCAATAATTCATGTCAGAATATGAGATAGTATGAATAGGAAAGTTCTATTTTAAATGTTAAGCTAGTATCCGATTTCAAAATCATGAATTGGCCCCCCCACTTAAATATTATCTTTAAACTAAGTGATTTTGTCACTTTTTTTTCTAACAAATTATTTACATATTTTATTTATGTCAATGTCTATGATTAACACTTATAACGATTATAATTAGTTAAACATTAGTAAATGTAATAAAACGCAATGCAATTTGTTTTCAACTAATCTCTATCTCAATATTGGAATAGCGTAAAATTTAACAAAAACAATTAACAAAAATATATCATAACTATTGATAATTATTCAAAGATTAGTCTTACAGTTGACATTAATGCACCTAAACGTCTTCTATCAGTTGGCATTATAAATGTTTCTTATATATTACTCATACAAAGGTTTCTGAACAAATTGTTATAAAATTATATGCATGAGCATTTGTCTCTTTACAAAATATATTATTATCTATTTGTCAGATCAGTTGAAAGAAGCAAAGAGAAAATAAGCAACTACTGACATAATGCTTTACCTGTTTACCTGTTTACGACTTGTAAAGGCGTTTGAAATGCCACCTCCTTGCCGTCTCCAAAAATAGAAGTTAGTTTAACATTGCTTCAGTTGAGGTGATAGGGGTTAGCATTTTCTATGTTACTTAAACATTTCTTACATGTATATAAAGGTTTCTGAACAAATTGTTTATGAATGAGCCTTTTTCTATTTATATTATTTTATTTTTAACCATCTGTCAGGTAAGTTATAAGAAGCAAGGAGATGCTAAACCAATACTGACATAATGCTAACCTATTTACCTATTTACGACTTGTGAATCATTATCTCCTTACCGTTACGAAAATAGAAGTTAGTTTAACAGTGTAGGTGATTGGGGGTTAACGAGTTGTCTGTATGGCATTAAGTACACAGAATATATCTTTAATATACTAGTGGAACTTCTGATTCTGTTCTGATTTCCTCATAGCGTTAATGTCACAGGGATTGATACTCGGAAATCGACCAAATGAAACATAAAATCATAAGTTTTCAAGTAAATTTTAAATTTGTTGAGATAAAGATATAATTTATATACTTGCTAGACAAAGTAAACGCAAGGGAGGACCCTCATGTTGCTAACATCTGATGGCAAACTTGACAACCTGACATTTTTCACAGACATTTTTACTTTGCATAAATTTCGTTGGTTATTCTTGAACTCAATTCCATACTTGAAAACTATTTCCAACATTTTTATATATCATAGTTTTATGAATAAAAAAAATACATGTGCATTTTGAGCATACTGATTTCAACTGTAGTTGAGGTGATAGTGGTTAGCATTGTCTATGTAACTTGTACATTACTTACATGTATATAAAGGTTTCTGAACAAATTATGAATATATTAATATATGAATGAGCAATTTTCTCTTTACAAAATATATCTTTTACTCTCTGTCAAGTAAGTTAAAAGAAACAAGGAGATGCTGAACCACTACTGACATAATGCTAACCTATTTATCTATTTACGACTTGTGAATCATGATCTCCTTACCGTTACGAAAATAGAAGTTAGTTTAACACTGTAGGGGGTTGGGGGTTAACGAGTTGTCTGTATGGCATTAGGTACACAGAATATATCTTCATATTACTAGTGGCTTTTTTAATCTGTTCTGAATTTCCTTGTAGCGTTAACGTCACAGGGATTGGAATATCGAATTCGACTAAATGAGACATAAAAATCATAATTTCAAATAATCATTATCATTATCATTTTGATTAATTCTTATAAATGTCTACCATCTAGACAAAGTAAATGCAAGGTAAGATCCTTCAGTTGCAGCTGATAACAAACTGGTCATCCATATTTTACTATATTGCCATTAAAAGAATACCTACACATATTGAGCGTAGTCATTTGAACTTTTTGTGCATATCTGATATTTTAGGTTTGTCTTAGACACATTTATTGTTTACATTAAATATGATCAGTTTTGCTCAAATGCTCTGTGTAAGACTGCTTTGAAATATACAACATTATTGATGAATGTTTTCGAAGCTTTGCAACTCGCCTGCACAAAAACTGATTAGGTCATCTTACTTTGGATGTAAGTTTAAAAGGGCATAAAATATCCACAATAAGCTCCAATATCTTCAAACCTGGTTTTCCTTAGGCAGTATTATTTTAGCTAGTTGAAAAATAGAGTGGATGTAGATATCTTATCAACATAACAGCTATAATAATTGAAATCACAATAGATTTATCTTTCCTTTCTGTAAGTATGACACAGGCTTATTCTGAAAACTGCGATCATACATATCTTTAACATCTATCATATCATATCATATAAAACACGATGTTTAGAAAAACTTAAAGTCTCAATTTGTCTTGAACCCCACTTGCAAACATTGTAAAGCCAGATGATTAGGTCGCCTTTTTTCTGCATAAAAAATATTAGTGTCATGTAATCGCCCTGAGCTTCACTGAAAGTTTTAATGAAATTCAGGAAACCAGTGTTTGCCAATAGGTTTAATATCGTTGGATTTATTTCAGTTGAGTGAACTTCTGCTCTGCAATTTATATGCTTTTGGTGTGATACAATAGGTTTTGTCAGTTTAATATCCCACGCTAGTGACACGTCAATCGTTATAAAACGAAAACAGCAATTTGTTTTTATTTGGAGAATTGATCTTACACGTTCTATTAATGATTGATAAAAGTTGGATTTATTACCATTAATAATTTACTGATTAAATGTTTGCATAATTTCCAACGGAAGTTTTTTTAAGAAACTGTACAATATTGAGTTAAATTGAAGATTTTTTTATATAGTATATTTGTCCTCTGCAAGACATAATGTAATGAGTTCGGTTTCAGATCATATCAAAGTAATAAATCCATTAATCTCTAAACGCACGTCCTTTTAATGAAATATGATCATTTTTTATGTATAAAGATGAATATTAACTATAATTATGTTATTTGCATTAAAAAAAAAGAACTTTTAAAAGCCCAATGATGTTGACTTGTTGATTCAATTTGATACATTTAATCGAATTGGACATAATTTTAAGTTAAATCCCTTTTACTTTTTAAAGACATTTACAATTCAGATAATTGCAAACCCTCATTTTGAGGAGTATGTGATTTTGAACATATTAACATCAGGTTATTGTCATTTTTAGAGGAATATGTTTTCATATATCAAATTTCTCAGAGTTTCTATTATCATTTCAACAAAAAAAAAAACTACATGTGAAACGCATTATTTGTAAGGAGACAGGTTCGACTGAACTCATACATAATATTGCCTTTCCTTTCCTCTTGTTTTTGATTTTTAAATGTATCACAAGAAGTTGATTAAACAATGAAAATATTAGAGGCTTGGGATTGTTGTACTTGATTTCAAGACATATAATTTCAGCAATTTTTAATGATGTATGAAGTATATATACGACCTTCATTTTGACAATATCAAATATATGGCCTCGTACGTTGTCGTGGCATTAACTGCATGGCGTTGTGTGCCATGAACTTCATAAGGTAATGATGTTTTGATTATTGTTTAAACATATATTATGCACTGTCTATGTCTGGGAGTTTGTTTTTTTAAATTGCCCTTAAATTCATTGATTAAAGTACAAAAACAGATTGAAAAGCTTGATAACATTTTTTTCTTCAGAACTTTTGATTGTTCTCTTAATTTCCGAATATTACTTGCACTGATTCTCTCTTGCCCTGGTCCATGTTCTTGACGCCTTTGACTAATATATGCCTGTCAGCACTTCCTTCTTCTCTCTGATACGTCTTATCTCACACAAATCAATACAGTAATCAAATTAGGGATACTGCTATGGTATTAGATATTTGACATGGCTTAACATACCTCGCCGGAAATGTGATGGACATGTATCTTGGATACACTGTACTCAAAGTGAAAATCATAACAAGTAATGAAAACGGGGCTGTCAACAATTTACATATATTTCAGAGATAGATATTCAAACATCAGTCAAACAAAAAAAACATATGTTGTTGTTTGTATATATGTTTGCCATTGTTTCTAGATGTATGTTATCAAAATGTTCACAATGCAATGTATCATCAATATAAAGATTTCTGTCACAATAGTGTTTCAATGTTTCATGCTCCTTTGTCTCAAACTGTTAAAATAATATTGCACCATCTTGTATAATACTTCCTTATTGACATTGGCCATCTGCACATACCTTTTATTTGTATTATAAACCTTTCAGATGATAGCATTTTTGTTTTTATAATATCAGGTAACTTAAAAGCATCATGTCCATGAAATCTGGAACGTTTGTTTTGTGAACTTACATTACAAACACATAAATAATGAACCACGTTATTCAAATAATTGCAAACGAACCAAATCGATATAATGTAAAAGGTACCAAGGACTTTGATAACATTTCTAAAAACTAAAAAGCGTGCAATTTGTGAATGTGTTTTAGAAACTGTCAATATCACTGACAATTGGAACTTCTGAATTTAGATTATATCATGATCAACAGATTCTTATGTTGTAATTTGGTGGTAAATGAAACCACAGTTTCAATGTCATATGTAATACACACTGAGGTCTCAACAGAACTACAATAATGTCCAGGCACAACAACTGACATTGTAGTTGATAATGTTCCTCCTTTCAATATGTTCATCTTCTAACTACCATGTAAGAAGAGTTGCAATGTTCGTATTAAAAATCAACCACTAAATTCTAGGCTAATGAATAGAAACATCGGTGTATCTTTATCTTGTTGCAAAACTAACAAAATAACAGCAGGTGTTCACGACATGGCAACAATTTGAAAGCCACCATAACACTTTCTTAAATGTAATGTTAAGTAAAGAAAGAAGTGGATATTCCCTTCAAGGTGACATGACGGTAACACTGTTGTTTACTGGATTACAGGTCAGCCACGATTGAGGTGGACATGCTGAAGACAATCCTGTTTACCTGTTTGATCTGTATCGAGGAGTATTCGCTGTTGCTGGAAAGTACCATGTTAATGTTTATGTTTATGATGATGCATAATTCTGATTGAAACCTGGCAAAAGACATGATGACGATTGTAATTCTCAAGTTCTCCGACCCTTGCCATTTACAGATAGTCATCTACATTATGTTCTATGTAATAAATTACATAATGACATTAAAATGAATTCTATCATTCGAAAGCTACTCTATTTGTGATAGGTTTTTGCTTAGTTGGTTAAAAGTTTGATTATTAAAGTTATTCTTCAGTATAAACTAGGTATAACAAATTTCTGACAATTTAGCCAAATTCTATCAAACAATGTTATACGTATTTGTTTTGAGTTTTCTGAAATGATCTTGAATCCGATTTTCAAAGATGAGTTAAATGATATTGATTTGCTTATGGTCGATCAAAATCATTTTAACCAAAAAAGGAAAGATATAACACAGATATCAAATCTCAAATAATGCACAAATCTTGCACCAATACTGTTTATAACAGTTTTTCTCACAGTCCTCACTTTGTCATCAATCTTAATTTACAATCCTGTCATTAAGCCAGAAATCGCTGGGTATACTGAAACTAGGTCAGTCAGATTCACATCTAGGCCCATAAGAGGAGCAGTGTAATTACATATAGAGGAGAACTGATTGGAGGATAGGACATTTAGGTCGTGCCTTTGGATAATATTGCAACGTTTAACATATATTTACCAGAAAAGAAACACAGAGAGAATCTAGAATCCCAAAAACGCTTATCTTATACAGCTTATACCTGAACACTCCAACTGGAAGGGGCATTTCTCTAGTGTTGTTTTTGGTCTCGCGAAACTGTTAGCGAAAATGCAAACTAAAAGAAAAATATGTTATCTAATAATCTAATAAGTTTGTTTTATAACTAGAGATAACCTTGACAAGAGTGCAATATCGACTATCAATCTTGTCTTGTTTCTATTTCATGAATACTTGCTGTACTTTTGCTGAATTAACATATAAATGTGCATGGATAGTTTATCCTAACTTTTATTTTTGCAAACTTAACTACGAACAACACACATAGCTGACAGTTATGGAAAAAGCATTACAGAATGCATGAACATAACTACCGTACAGAGTTATAGTTATGCAGTCGTAAATACACTCATCTAAAAAAGTTATGATAAGAACTTAAGGCCAAATACATCGATGGATGATCAAACACATTTTTTTTAAATGTCCAATTTACTTACAGGCAAACGCGTATACAGAACTGTGATAGACTATTGTAAAAACACAACACCAAAAACATCATTATTATTGTAACTAGCGGGTAACAAAAGTAGTTGTCTTTATGACGGAAATGATTCATAACGTTATAATCATTCATTACGCAAGTAGAACCCACAGAAAACGATGTGTTGTTGACTTATGCTCGAACTATAGTACAAATAGTTTTCTCATCATACACGATATTATATAGTTAAAATCAAATATAGATTTTATCTTTCTTTACATAATACATTCTGAAAATTGCAATTGGACATTTCTTACACGTTTCATTTATTTAAGAAAAAGAAGACGAGTTGGTGTGTATCTATCGTTAGCACAGCAGGGAGCATAAAACAACAAGGGCACAGCTCTTAAATTGTTTAAGCTCACTGCTACGTTTTAATCAAGGATAGATGCATACCAAGTAGTTTTCTTTTTCTTATATGATATACCCTAACACTTATTCGCTTTTTTCTATAAAAACAGTTGAAAATTACGATATTTTTGACAAATACATTTTGAAAATAGGGATGCCCACAGTCGTAGAACATATTCAATGGACGAGTCCATTATTATGTATATAGGCGGTCTAATAATACCAAATCAAATGAATTGAACAATCAATGTGAATTTTATTTATTGAGGATGTACAATAAAATATGCACAAATATCTATTCTCAATGTCATTGACATGCGATTTGGTTTCAAATCGACAGACGCCGAGTCAGCAATGAATGACAAAAGATGCCTCCTCAAGTTTGATCAATGGTCTTGACCAATATGATGTCATTTGATAAGTTACAATCTAATTACTGAAATGACGTCATTAATCTCGTGCATGGTTGTATCGTCAAATAGGGCACATTGTCGGTCCCATTGTCAGCCACTGAGTTTATGCTGTGGGTAACTTATATTTTTGGATCAATGTCAAAATCATCCAGACCTGACATCATCTAATGAGAGTACTTGAGGAGAAAACAGAACAACGTGAAGCTGCAAAATGAAACACCTGCACATCAACATTTATAAGATCAAGACGTCTAGTAATTCTTAAAGTCTCTATTTGTCTAGAAACTCACTTTCAAACATTGTAAATCCACATTATTAAGTCGTCTTTGTTCTGCTCGAAAATACTGTTGTCATTTCATCGCCTTGAGCTTGACAGAAAGTTTAAATGAAATTCAGGATACCTGTGTTTGCCAATACGTTCAACATATAGAGGATACTAAACGACCTTCCATTTAATTCTATTTTTATTAAACGAGTTAATGATTTTGCATGAAACGAGCGAAAGCAAGTTTGATACCAAATCATTCAAGAGTTTAATTAAAATAGTTTTAACTAGAAGGAAGTTTAGTATTCTGTTTATTACTTGCCCTAAAATCACGTAAACTTGCCGAAAATGTGCTGAAACTAACAGTTCCGCGACTCAGCATCCATTGTGACAAAGCGCTTACATTGTGACGTCACAACAGCTCACTTCTATGACGTCATACTTGCATTGTGATATTACACTAGTTTAATATTGCCGTATAAATATTACACTGCGGTATCTTACACGGGCGTGTAATAAAGTTGGATATATTTCAGTTTAATGACCTTCTACTCTGCAATTTATATTTTGAGATGTGTTATACAATAGGTTGTCAGTTTAAGATCCCACGCCAGCGACACGTAAATCATTATAATACGATTTAAGCAGTTTGTTTGTATTTCGAGTATTATTGCATGTTCTATTAACGAATGATGAAAGTTGGATTTATTTTTATTTTAGATAAATAAGCCTTTTCTGTTTAGTTAATTAACCAACATTTTAATTAAGTCAGTGTCGGCTATGAGTTTTCTGAAAATGACCTGAATCTGATTTTTAAAGTTGAGTTAAGTGACATTTTTGAATTGCCTATGAGCGTTCATTTAACAGAATCATCTCAACAAAAGAAAAAAGAAATATTGTACATATATCAGATCTCAGACAATGCAAAAACCTTGAACCCCTACTGTTTATTACATTGGAGTTTTTCTCAGTCTAGAATTTCTCATTTAGCACATCACTTAATTGACGGTCTTGTCATTAAGCCAGAGAATCGTTTGGAATACTGAAACTAGGTCAGTCAGATTCACATCTTGGACCACACATCCAGGAGCAGTGTAATCAAATATAGAGGACAACTGATTTGAGGATAGGACATTTAGGTCGTGCCTTTGGATAATATAGCAACTTTCAACATATATTTGCCAGAAGATAAAAAAAATTGCCCGAGAATCTAGTTATTATTCCTTTTGTTTAATGGTTTATTTTTCAGATGTTATGTAACCTGGACTATCTCAAAACAGCTTTCTCAATCATTCCACTCTCGCGATTTTTACTGCAGATAACCTTGACAAGAGTGCGATATTGCCTTGTTTCTATTTCATGAAAACTTGCTTCAATTTATAACAAACTTCTGATGAAGCAAACTCAACTACGAACACCACTTAGCTGACGGTACAAGGCTACTAAGGTACTGAAGAGTATTATAATTATGCAGTCGTAAATACACTCATCTGAAAGATTTATGATACAAAAATAGGGCAAATACATAGATGGCCTGAGAAAACACATTTCAATAAATAATATCCAATTCACTTACTGGCAAACACGTATAATGTACGGTAGTAGACTATTGTAAAAACAAAACACCAAAAACATCATTACTATTGTAACTAGCGGGTAACAAAAGTAGTTCTCTTGATGACAGAAGTCATTAAAAACGTTATGATAACATCCAAGAGAATATATATAATTGGCCATGGTCTTGCGTCGTGAGTATGACAAACACACATGTAAATGTCCATGATACGTTACAAGATTTTGGATCATAAATCGATAAACTAGAGATTATGCCATCTTGTCATTTCATGTGAAACTAATCACCTTTTTACTGTTATGGTAGAATAACATTTTATCAATATCGGCGACAAAGATAATCGGTAAACACACTCCATTAACTTATCTGCTACTCTTTTACGGACTTTTATTATTAAGTTTATATCTATGGTTCTATAAAGATAAAGTTCTAAACCTTAAGGGCGAATCATTGTTGTTAATGAGAATATGCCTTTCTCTGCCAACATCATTGACAACATATCAACATTTGTCAAAATCGAATTTCACAAAGAGCTAACGTACCTTAACCTTTGAAGTGCCCAATGGTGACTTAACTCAAACTGCCTCAAATACACACTTTCAATAAATATGCTATGAGTATATTGAAAAGCATTTATACTTAGTGAGTGAGTGCGTTATTGTTTTACGCCGCTTGGGCAATCTTTCAGCCATTAGCGACGTGATATTTATACTTACCCAATGCATGTTAACCAATAGTTCATTTTAACGTATAGTTTAGTTGATAGGAAAGAAGTTCTATAGGAGTACTCAAAATGAGTAATGTTGTTCTCCAAGGTTAAGCATATTTATCATCCAAAACTGGGTTCCACAGGAGATAGGAGATAGGAGATATCGCTTTGACAGTTGTTTGTTAACAATGCCTTGTAATCAGAAAATACATAACATCCGAACGTTTTACATCATCAGTAATGACGTCACAATGCTATGACGTCATAAACACGATGGCATCACAATGCTATGACGTCATTAACACGATGACGTCACAATGCTATGACATCACTGGTTTAGCAGTTTTAGTGCTATGCAGTGTTCAAAGATGTACATTTTTCATGCATATGTGATGAAAAATTATTTTGGATGATAAATAGAATCTCACCCTTGTGTCTTCTGATATCAAATATATCAACACTCGTTGATAAAAGTAAGCAAGCCTCGGATATTAGTTACTTTTATCAACTTGTGTTGATATATTTGATATCAGAAGACACTTGGGCGAGATTCTCTATTTATTCAATAAAGGCAAACACTTTTAACGCTATCAAAGAAAAGATACATAAAAATGAAATATGAGAGATAGAATAATTGTTCACTCTATTCTCGATTTTTTTATTATTTGCAAGACATAAGAACTCCTACCTATTGCCTATTTCCGTAAGCAAATTTTGATTAATTAATTATATAAAGGAAAACATAACCATCAAATGTATCAAATGGAAATGCCAATATCAGTAGTTTTAAGATATAATCTGCTAGAAATACTACTATAAATACTTGAATTGACATGTCTTGAAATTGAATCTGAAACTGACTACCTATTGTATCACGTTACAGAAATATGAATTGCAGAGGATAGGTACATTCAGCTGAGATAAATCCAACGATGTTAAACCTGTTGGCAAACACAGGTATCCTAAATATCATTAAAACTTTCAGCCAAGCTCAAGGCGATGAAATGACAACAGTATTTTCGAGCAGAACAAAGACGACTTAATAATGTGGCTTTACAATGTTTGAAAGTGAGTTTCTTGACAAATAGAGACTTTAAGAATTACAGACGTCTTTATCTTATAAATTTTGTTGTGCAGGTGTTTCATTTTGCAGCTTCACGTTGTTCTGTTTTCTCCTCAAGTACTCTCATTAGATGAAGTCAGGTCTGGTTGATTTTGACATTGATCCAAATAAGTTACCAACAGCATTAAATCAATGGCTGACAATGGGACCGACAATGTGCCCTATTTCACTAATATTAGATGTTTATACCCAACAACAAAGAAGAGATAATCATATGGCTTTACAATGTTTGCAATTGAGGTTCAAGACAAATTGAAGCTTTCAGGTTTCTAGACCCGCGACTGAGATGAAAATTTATTTGCACTTTGTAGCTTGACATTCTCTACGTCCTTATATTATCCTTATGTCAGTTACACACAATTAGATTTTTGTTCCATTTGAACAAATATGACTCATTGATTTTAAAAGAATAAAAAATGAGCTTTCTAGACCCATGAATAAGATAATATTGATATGCAAGTGTGTCATTTTTGTAGCTTGATTCCACCATCTTCCTTAGCAAGAAAACAAGGGCACGCGATGTAAGGTACTCATATTAAGTACATGAACTTTTTTTTCATCTGTAAATTTTCGAGATCACTTTTTACTATCAGTAAAGACAGTTGTCATGTTTATGTGATATATGCGTATGTGTTATCGATTCGAAGGCTTGACTCTGGATAATCTTGGTGCTGAATCAGGCGTTAATTGTATACTTAACATTGTATACCTCCTGAAGATTGTTTGTAAACTTCACAGACCTGAACATGAACTGAAAGAAAATGGAATCTATAAAGCATTTAGCGAAAATATGTACTGACACAATGAAAAGGTCGGTCCAAAGTGAAGATTAGTGAAAAGACTAAAAAGGAAATAATAATCAAATTTAATAGGTAAAACTTTAATTTATCCCTCCTGTCAATGTCCACCGCTTACTATATATAACAATGCCATATTTCCCTATAACTTTTCAATGCCAGATCTGTAGTGTACCATGTGATGGTTTCATCTTATTGTGTTAAGGTCAACTATACCCCTCTGCGGACATCTCTGCTTTTAGAGTAGTATTTCATTAATCCATGTTGACGACACTCAAATCTACGATGTCTTAACATAGTCAGTTCATTTCATTTTAACGTCATGGCATTATGAGTCATGTACTTCATGATGTAAAGATTATATATTGATGCAAATCAACTGTCCAAATGACATCTTGTATTGTGACATTTACGTTTATTGTGGGAAACAATAATTTAACATTTAATTTTCATCAGTCGCTTGTTTTATATAATCATTCAAATTGCAAATAGGCCAAAATGCTAACTCCTACGTTTTTTTAAAAGTATTTAAAATCTAATAAAATGACAGGTCTAGAGATATGTTCAAACCCTTTCCATTACGATTATGGACATAAGTGTTTGATATCCCATTAGCAGTAATACGTACCTATTTACATTTATGAAAAATGATAAAGGTCATTTCATATCAATATATATATATTGATTACATATATCATCATTTCTCTTTAATCAAGATTATTTTTACATCTAAGAGGTAGGTGGGAGGTAGGAGTTAAATTATCAATGATTTGAAGTGGAACCCATCTTTACCATCATCATCATCATCATTGTCATAGTCAGATGATTTCATGTTAACGTCATGGCAGTATGAGTCATGTACTACATGATGTCAAGATAAGATAATGCTGGGAATCAACTGTCAAAATGATATTGTGACATTTTAGTTTATCATTAGGAAACAGTGACTAAACTTTATTTCAGTTGATTGTTTTATATAATCATTCAAAATGCAAATATGCCACAGTGCTAAACTTTATGGGGTTTTTTAATTAGTAGAAGTATTTCAAATCTAATAAAATACAGGTCTAGAGACATTTTCTAGAGTTCCATATCCCATTACCGATAATAATGACCCATCTACAAAGATGATAACTGATAAAAAGTCATTCCATATCAATATGAATATTGATTACATATATCACCATTTCTCTTTAATCGACATATTGTTTGAGTCTAAGAGGTAAGTGGGAGGTAGGAGATAAATGATCGATGATTTGAATAATAGATAGAAAGAATCTATCATAACCATCATCATCTTTTATATATCAAGCTACTGTATCTTGTCCTTGAATCATACGAATAATATTATCCCTCGTGAGACCAAATGCTTTAAAAAATCAAACTTTTATCAAATCATATAATATGTAATTTGTCAAATATCAGAACCAATAAATATGGACTCAGTGATATATGATATAGATAATTTAAACTAAACAAAGCATTCCACTGTATAAAACACCATCTTGAAAATATATCATAATATATCAATAATCATATAGATATCGATAAATTCAATCATTGAAAAACTGATCTCTGTTAATTGATCTCTATTTTATAGCACGCATTGTCGATCTATAGATTCGTTTTGAAATTGACTAATATTTTTGTCGTAACATTATTCAAGCATGTTAACCAATTATCTACCTTGTTTACTTTGGACTGTTTTTTTAAGTAATAGTAATACAATTAAGAAAACTGCTATTTCAATTTATATGGCTTATCAAATGTCTCCGGAAATTAAACTGAAATAAATGTAATTCTACATAGATATTTCAAATATTGATCATGCCTTACAAGTGACAGTTTCAACTAGTTTTGTACAGTCAAGACATATGGGAAATTACAATTAACGCCATGATATTTATACCTAGTTCGCAAAGTCTTCATGTTGCTAGTTGTATATTGATCTTATAATAATTCATTCATTTAGTTTCATGTTTGTATATCAAATTTCATCATGACCACGACTAAGCTGTCCCTTATGACGGAGAGACTACAACAGTCATGTACCATATTATTGCATCTTGAACATTGCAAAGAAAGCAATACTTTCAAGTATATTTCCCTTTCGTTTAATACTCTTTTGAATGTTATGATCTTGTGTCAATACAGAGTAACTGATTAATAATCAATGTCCTGAAGTCTTTAAGCTTTTCTGCATGTTGTTCCAAATTTCATAGTTTTGATTGGTTGAACACAAGGTGCATAATGTAATATCAACCTTAATGTGTGCATTTATAATTTTTTAAAAACATATGACGAGTCATAAGATCATAAAAAAGGATAAGACACTACCTTAGAACCCAAAAGAGAAAACATTGTGCATATATGTAAGGCTCCGAGTGTTGCTTTTAAGAATCATCTTAAAGGGGCAGTAGCACGTTTTTTGATAAATTTACATTTTAAATATTTCACTTATAATTGTAAGTAAATGCTAAATGTATCATATTGACAGTGTCAACAATCTCATGACACAAGCCAATAATTCATAGTCAGAGGACAAAGAATGACGCTTCACATAAAATCCATTGGCTGCCATTTTTTTGTGAACACCTTTAATTCATTTTTGTAAGAGAACTGAATCGCATGGCTGAACTTTACGTTATATATTTGAATTATTACTGCTTCATTTAGTTTGAATACATTGTCTTTCAATTGGAATCATTTATTTTCATTTTCCTGACATCACCTTATATTCCCCCTAAAAACGTGCTACTGCCCCTTTAAGTCTGTACCTGTTTGTGATATTTTTGCGATAGAACTTCAACTTTATCAGCTCTTCATAATTCATTATTTTCTAGTCACGGCGATGGATCTTTAAATTCTAGTGCAATGGCCATATCTAAGCAATATCTAAGTCAATATGTTTATTGCATCAGGTATATATCAATCACCTCCCCCCCTCCCCCCTGAAAATATGTTCATACCTTATGTAGACATTGTGATAACACGCATGGCAATAACTATATCTTTTATCACGGTCATTATACTTTGTCACTGAAACATGGTGTTTAATAATAAGTCTTATTTATGAATTTGAAATGGTTTTGGATGATAATTAAATTCTCACTCTCGTGTCTGTTGATATTAACTATATCAACACTTGTTGAAAACAGTATTTATTAATAATAATATATTATTAATTTGTTATTTTTTTCATCGACATTGATATATTTGATATCTGAAGACACTTTGGTGGGGTATTGGTGTCCTTTTGATCGTGAATTATGAATGAAAGTCCTTCCGCCTACTCTCTCATATAGTTTTTTATCTTCAAAAACTGACCTCACCTCAGGAGATATTGCTTGTACAAGATCAAGTGATATCTCCTTGTATTTGTTATTAGTCGCTAATGTCATATTGGCTTCTGGAATACTGGAACCTTAAAAAATTTAATGATATTACGATAAAAGTTTTCAACGTTAAAAAATTAAAGTTGAGGTGATAAGTTAAGGTAACAATAATATTATGACCAATAAGATAATCGTATCCATTGTAGGTTTTTTTTAAAGTAATGATGCAGTTATTTCACAATATCCCTGATTATCAATCAATAAGATAAACAGATTATTAAAGAAGATTTATTTGAAAATCATCACATGTTTTTTATCATGTTAACATTTACCATTTTCATGATACAGCTTAGTATGATGCTTATCAATATAAATACGACTAAACGGGACTTTTTTGAAATCATCATGACTTAAAAAGTTTAAATCATTCAATAAAACTCTAAATAGCTTTTGTTGTTGAAACTCTCTGGATAATAGGAATACTAAAAAAACAAGGAAATTTCTTAAGGATGTCTGTCTCATGTGACTAAACTTATGTGGAACATTTTACAAAGCTATTGTCCTCGGAGATATTTAAACGTTCATTTAACAATTATTTTAAAAACATTTATCAGCTCACACTCTTAAAGAATCATTTTATTTGAGTAGTGATTCCCTTTAGTTTTGAAATAATACAGTTTGTATAAGGCCTTTTTTTAAAAAGAACACCTTCAACAAAAACGATCTACTGATGGCATCCCTTACCAAAGCAAAGAATTTTCAATAATATGATGTTAATCTTTTGTTTTGTTGTCGAAGTTGTCAAAGGCAAAACCAGTGTTTTATGATATGATATCATATTTGCACATTTGTTGTTTCCACATGTTTCATCGAACAATTTTAGATACAAAAATAAGGATATAATGTCAAAATAAGTGTTTTACAAATTTGGTTATCAAATCTGGTTCTACAAGAAAAAATTCAGTTCTTGTATATGATTGTCGTTTTACAATGTCTGGAATAATCCATCTTAATTAAATCAATTTCAACAGAATCTGGAACTAAAGCAATGAGGATCACTTTGCCGCAGTAATATGACAGGTAACAGACACAAAACGTCCAAAGAGACACTGATATGTATTAATTGAATATGATATCCAACTTTCCTTCCCTACATCAGGAAACTGTAATCATTGCAGGCATGAATCAGGGAATCTAAGGTGTACCAGTAACGAGGTAATCTCAGCGAAAGCCACATTGATCTCACATATATATCTTATTTCATTTAAAGTGTTAAGTATTCTTAAATTAAAGTTTCTAAACGAAATTTTGACAGAATTCTATTAAATATCTGTCACATATCTTTATTTATATCTGGCATGAATTGTTTGTGAATGCATGGAGTCAAACATGGTTGGACTGCAGCTGTGTATGTTATTATGTTATATGTGCAACAGGGAAATATGTTAATTACAAACAGAGCATCTAACTAGAAAGAATGCATAGGGTATTAGATCGCTGAAACTATAGTTAAGATGACTGATTGGTACTGAAAGCCCCCGAGTGTCAAAATGAAGACGATGTGTCACATAATGACAAAATTATCACAATTACCTGAGAGTGTATTTAGTTATGCCAACGCAGTGACATAAAATTATTGATCTTGTTGGATGTTATTGCTATGATACTAAATGGTCCCGAGCGGTCCCAGCACCAGATGTTGCTTGTAGTTTTGCAATTGAATTTCATTCTTTAGAGATTGTTGTCACTTAAATGGTCTTTCGCCAATGCCTCAATATATATTGTAATCGTTTGAGTAATGCAACGCACCGTAAACAGGTAAATCAGACAGATTAGATCACAAACATAATATAAGTTAGTTTGGTGGTTAAAGATTTATAACAAATGCATTGCATTTCCAATTTAAAACTTTTTGATTAAAACAAGAGTGGTTTCACTGGTCCTTTTCTGTGCCCACTAATCACCTATTAATATGCCTAGAGAATTCATCAAGGACTGAGATAACTCCTTTTTTTTCAGAGAGATCATTCTTGTAATATGAACTACTAACAAAGTCATAAGCAAATTTGATGATTAACTTTAAATGTCAAATATGCAGTATCATAATATTTAATGATTAGTTCTCAGTTTCACGAACAGGGGGCTTCACGCATTAACATCTGATTAAGGAGGAGATGAGTGTAACAGGGGGAAGAATATGACACACTATGAAAAGATGGAAACATTTTTCGGGTGGTTGAGAGTTTTATCAAGTATTTCAATAGAGTGTAAGCGTGGAATGTGTTTAAAAATCATCGATATTCATACTGTAAAATGTTAAATAATATGGAACATCAAAACCATCGCTTGCTTAATAACGGCATTAGTATTTATGTCAACACGTCACAAACTTGAATAAAGAAGTTGTATATCCATAATATTCCCTTCATCTTCTCAAAACCATAGTTTGTTTACGAGCTTCATTGAAATAGTACAGTTTTATTATAAATGATCTTGGTTGTATATTCTTATAAAATTCAATGGTGTGTTCATATGAAACATTGTGAATGTTCTTATATTTTTAGTCATAACATTGTTTTATAGAACCAAGCACACTACAGATGATGTTTTTCAATATATATTGTAATAATCCACTTTTATATCCTTCATTTCACAATGTCAATTTGACATTGCTTGATGAGTTTTCAAACATCAGATTTTTCTCATGTGTAATACATTTACACATTGAGATGTGAGGATTCTGTAAATTTCACGCCTTGTTCAAAACTATTTTAGGGAACTTCACATCTACCATATCACATTGATGTTGTACGGATATGATTTTTACTTTTTACCCCAACACAACTATAACTAACAACTTACTATTTTGGCAACAAAAAAGTAATGTTGTCTTTGTAACGGGGGAAGAATATGACACACTATGAAAAGATGGAAACATTTTTCGGGTGGTTGAGAGTTTTATCAAGTATTTCAATAGAGTGCAAGTGTGGAATGTGTTTAAAAATCATCGATTTCATACTGTAAAATGTTAAATAATATGGAACTCTCAAAACCATCACTTGCTCGATAACGGCATTAGTATTTATGTCAACACGTCACAAACTTGAATAAAGAAGTTGTATATCCATAATATTCCCTTCATCTTCTCAAAACCATAGTTTGTTTACGAGCTTCATTGAAATAGTACAGTTTTATTATAAATGATCTTGGTTGTATATTCTTATAAAATTCAATGGTGTGTTCATATGAAACATTGTGAATGTTCTTATATTTTTAGTCATAACATTGTTTTTTAGAACCAAGCACACTACAGATGATGTGTTTTTCAATATATATTGTAATAATCCACTTTTATATCCTTCATTTCACAATGTCAATTTGACATTGCTTGATGAGTTTTCAAACATCAGATTTTTCTCATGTGTAATACATTTACACATTGAGATGTGAGGATTCTGTAAATTTCACGCCTTGTTCAAAACTATTTTAGGGAACTTCACATCTACCATATCACATTGATGTTGTACGGATATGATTTTTACTTTTTACCCCAAAACAACTATAACTAACAACTTACTATTTTGGCAACAAAAAAGTAATGTTGTCTTTGTAAAATAACCGTTAAGACTAACATTATTGACTCAGATGAAAAACCTACCCTGTTAACAAAACAATCACGTTCCTCTTCTTCAGTAATATACGAGAGTTAGAAGTGGGTCAAGGTTGGTAAATTTTAGATCATTTTCGGTTTATTCATAACTTATGATTTAGGTGAGAGTGGCTTAACTATTCTTAACCAGTTCATAAGTGTGACGATCAAGTAAGGTTTTTTAATAGGACATCCACTTCCTTCTTACCTTTTCTTTTCCATGTGTCATGGGAATTATTAAATCAATATATTATTCCATTGAATCAATTTAATTCAAATGTCTTTACTTCGATTTTGTAAGGGTTATAAAAACTGAAAAAGGGTTCATGCACAAATATTCAACATCTACATTTCACTCAGCAATAATTAGGTGTACCAAGAGAACACTTAATTAATGATATACACTTTGGACGCCTTTTTTCTAATAATGTGATGGTAATTTGTTCAACCCTTTTTTTCCATTTTATTCAATCAGTCCCTGGTACTAACAGGTCAAAAGAGCAGAATTTGTTTAGCAGTAAAATATATAAACAGATGAGTGAATCAATCGCTTTTAAATATAATTACCAAACATGTACGTTATGCAGATGAGAACAAACAGTATCATAAAATAACATAAGATAACAGTTAATTTAATTTTTTCCGCGTTAAATCATTTTGGCATTTTAGGATCATAAAACCTTTTACAATATAGTTGGTTAAAAGACATATATCTAAAATAGATTAGTAAGAATAAAGTTAACTCAGAATTTAATTTAAAGAAGAAACCATGAAAAATACCTTCATTTAAAGTTAGCAACAAAATAGTTTCCTTTGCATTAACTTTTTTAAGTTTCATCTTGATTACATCAAATGACCTCATTCATAATATTATATATATATAATATTATACATCACATATTGTCATTGAAAGATGGATGACTGAAGTTTAGCAACATCACATATTGTCATTGAAAGATTGATGACTGAAGTTTAGCAACATCACATGTTGTCAATTGAAAGATGGATGACTGAAGTTCAGCAACATCACATATTGTCAATTGATAGATTGATGACTGAAGTTCAGCAACATCACATATTGTCAATTGAAAGATGGATGACTGAAGTTCAGCAACATCACATATTGTCAATTGATAGATGGATGACTGAAGTTCAGCAACATCACATATTGTCAATTGATAGATGGATGACTGAAGTTCAGCAACATCACATATTGTCAATTGAAAGATGGATTACTGAAGTTCAGCAACATTTAATATAGTCAATTGAACGATGTATGACTGAAATTCAGCAATATTACATATATATATATATATATATATATATATATATATAAGCAAAAAACAAAAACCACTAGGGTTTTGTGTGATTTGGCTTTGTAATAAAATGGGACAGTGCTCAACATTGGTGAAATGGAGCGAGATAATATGTAGGGAGCAAAAATCAGTTAGCCTACAATATCATGTCTTTTGGTCACTACAATATTGTTTCATGCCTGAGGCAATTATCAAGTGACAGCTTTCTTAGCTTTCTGACCACTTTTGTTGTTAGTGCGCTTGGGCTTGTTGGCTGATTGGGGGCTTATGTTGTTTATTCACTCGCTTTTGTTCTTTAATAAATAAAACACATTTGAAAATATGTCGTTAAAATATTTCAATATTCAATAATCACTCGTTATGTAATCTTTACTTATTGTATGATTGAGAATGAGATTTTCTGTCTACAGTGGCGGCAACTTTATATCTAAGTAATTATAACTATATTAGATTCAATAACATGATGAAAAGAATAGTTTTTAATTGTGTACTAACACCATGCTTATTTCATCTAGTATGTTAGAAAAGTCACATATTTTTACTTCTCAATGTGTCGTAGTTTGAAGTTGTGAAGAAGTGACAATAATTGATCTCTGCCTAGAAATAAGACACCAGACGCGGAAAATACTAAATAAAATATCAATCAGTTACTGAATATCTATTTAGGACATCCTGATAGATATTCATATATGGAACGGAATTATTCATAAAGAAATGGAAATGGAATAATATTCGGGTAAACAGACAAAAACTGTCTCTCTTAACGATAAGTGTATCCTTCTTGTCATAGTATCTAATAAGTAAGTTTTATTTGCAAGACTTATCGAAAAAATATATGTAAAGATTTTATAGCTGATAGTCGAAGCAAGATTCAATACTTTCAAATCATTGAGTAGAAGCTATGTCTGGTACAATGTCCTATAATTGACAATAATGTTGTACCAGCAGATAGAATGAGCTGACCTCTCCTTAGAATTACAACAAGTAACAAAAGAAATGTGTATTTGATGGCACCTAAATACTCTGGAAAAATAATTTGAAAAATCAATAACAAGTAAAAGGTAAAAAAAATACTATCAATAGCCTGTAGTTTGCACTTATTAATGCATCATTTTGCTATCATTTTATAAGAAATTGACTTACAATTTATATAAATATTCGTTATTATTGGCACGTTTTCCTGTGCTTTGCTCAGTTGACCGCCATCATTATAGTTCAGCAACAAAGGGCGCGGCTCGCCTGATGAGTGGGTAATTTGAGAATAATTTGAGAGTTGGAAGTTTTTTCCCCTGCCCCACACTGAGACACATAGTGTTGAGACACTTGTGTATCACCTTGGGCAAGAGACTTTATTGTTAGGTTTCCTCTGTTCCCCCACCAGGAAATGGGTACCTGGCAAAAGGGATGTGTTTGTGGTTACCAAGCGATCAGCTTCGGTTAGACCAGGGTAGTAATACTCCTGTAGCGCCTTGAGCAACCACTGAGTGTATGGATAAGTGCGGTTTATAAATGGACATATGACCATTAGTATCATTGAGAACATCAGGAACATGTCATATGCTTCTTGCACCTCACATGTATCTGGGACGGATGTAGCACAATCAGCACACTTCCTAGATTCATAAAACGCGAGGTCTGGTCGGGTTTATTGGTGTACATCTAAGTATGACTGTTGCCTCAATGTCTTCCTCCCCTGGGCTATCTCCCGACTTCAATCGTCTCCTTCACATATCTGATAGTGGCCAGCTGTAGGTGGAACTCGAGGGATAGGTCGATCTGCCCTCTTCTGCGATGTCCTGGCCTTAGGTAACCCGACAGACCTAGTTGCCAACAACGTGTATCTTGACAACACCTTAAGGATTATTACTTACGCTTCTGTGGTAAATGGAATTTGCACCCATAACATGACATGAAAGTGATAATGAATTATTTTATTGGTCAAACAATTTGAATTATAAGATTTGCAGTGACTCCGGTTGATAGAGTTTAATTTCTGATTGACATTATATTACGAAGTTGAAATTAAATTTGCTTTATTGTTAAGCCATATGGACATAATTTAGAAACTGATTTTCCATCTGACCTGTGGCCTCCTGTCATAAAGATATATTATCCTCATGTAACAAGATTGAAACTTTCATGGACCATGTTCGCCGTAGCATGTTTTCAATGTCATCTATATAAGCTGTCTATTCTGTCAATACTAATTTTTGTTTAATTTCGAAGATATTCATGTCATGGATCAAATTATTAAAACGTTTTCACTTTGATTCTTCATATACCTATCATTTTCAAAGGAATGATAGGTGAACTATTTCAACTTAAGAAACATCAAATGTGGTTATATGTTATAAGTTATAAGTGAGAGAGATAATGATGATAAATGCTATTGGTCAAACAATGTATCACCTCATTAATCAAGTTTTCTTATCATCACTAAAGCTGGTTAATCCATTAGTATAGTGTGATTGGTTTAATCAAGTCATTGATGTTTAATTTGTAATCCGATCTTTGGCATGAAAAGATGCAAGATAAGTTATCAGTCAAAATGTTAACAATAATTTACTTTCCAATAGATATATATCACTATATATTTAAACAGACGATTCGTGAAGTTGTTTATTAATTCAATTTTATCATTAAATCAATTGTTTATATTATATCAATTTTAACTCTTTTTTTTATTCATGATTTCTTTGTAGTATATAATACTTGCAGGCTTTCTTTTTATAGGCTTCCTTTTATCCTTTTTCTGTTGACAATAAGGACAATTGTCTCAACATCAACGATCTTGCCAACTGACAGGTTAACTTAGACAGGCGTTATAAGAAGAGATAATCGGAATATATAATCATTTGAAACATGTAAATGAGAAATGAGTGAAATGACTGAAAACGATCACATTATTTCAATGTTACCAATGCCTAAGCTTTGCGGGAAAGTATCTATAAATATATCGTCCGTTTTAAAAAAAAAAAATTAACTCACATAGTTGGATTATGGTCAATATTTAACTGATGGATGACCAAGCTTTTATATTTCAACAACAGATGAATCTGGTTCTATTTAACAATTTTGTGGTCAAATCAATCATAAATTTGAATAAGTAAAATGTTTTTATTTGTTTCCAACCTTGTTCATGCAGACATGGCCCTTCATTTTTTTCTCCCGTTTGCACAGAAAATGAAAATGTTTGCAAAATCACCTTCTCTGAAATACTACCAATGCGTATACATAATGAATAATTCAAGTTAAATTATCCAAAAAGCTAAATAATTCAAACAAAATATTTGATATAGAAAACAATGAAATGTTAGTAAAAATTCGTGTATAATATTCAATAATTTATTTTGTTGTGATAAATGAAAACCATGCCATTACAAATCAATACACCTCATTGGATATTCATGAGCATGAAACTGAAACTAAATATGTCGATGGCAAATGTTCTCCTTAATACTGGAACTAAATATCAAGGCCAGTCATCAATTAATCAAGTCAATGTTCATCTTAAAACAGCGCGAGTCATGCATATACTAAAACAAACAATTTAGCTTTAATCAATCCGGCTTTGCCCTTTTTCTTCATTAAGATTTTTTCATATAAATGTGACTTTCACAATGCAGCAAAACCTTACTTCAACACATATTGTTTCAATCAATCCCATGACATACAACACATATTTAACATTATGAATTTCAATGTTTTCCAAATGCATCTTTAGTAAACTACTTTCCATAAGCTACATCTCTTGAATGTTATGTGACATTGTTTTTTTTTGGGGGGGGGGGGGGGGGGGGGGACAGAAAAATAATATTCTGAAAATTTCAACCATACATTAGTCTTACTTAGATGGAGATAAAAAAGACAATCAGAGATTAAAAAATATGAAAGACTGGCACAGACTGCTTAGAAGAGAAACATAAATAGATAAAAAATCCTTGAAGAGAGTAAGCTGTAATCGATAAATTTTGCTGGAAATATTTCTGAAAATTCAATTGAATATTAATGAGACAATTGTCTGAGACGTAAGTCTTCTGATTTCAAGGTTGCCCTTAGGTCGTTATGACACAAACATAATGGAAAGGTCATAATAACCATCTACTATATTAGTCATAGTGTTATTACACGATACAGTTTGTTACATTTTTATCATAATTGTTATAGGAGGTGGTATTTCAGTACAAGTATTCAAAATCAATAGTTTTGGTTGAAACAGGTTTTCGAAAAAAATTAAAACTTAGCTACTGCCCCAGATATTGAGAATCCAAATTTGATTCTGTTATATCCTTAATATAAAAAGGATGGCAGCATTTATCAGTTTGTTAAAATCCAATATATTACAAACAGCCAGAATATTAACGGCAGTATGAACATTAAGTCTTATGACAATCTAAGGTTAAGTCAAAACATTTAAGCATTCAGTCTATCGCCGTTGTTAGAAGCATTAGCTTACTTATGTTTTCTCATGATATCCCAGACAAATTGCTAGTTTGAACCAATGTTCTCTTTATGTTTTGATTATGACAGCTTAGAATTAAAAATTATGCGCAAGTAGTTTATTTTAAGGCACTCCCCTGAAGCGTTTCATCCTTTATAAATGGTAGTTATTTGATAGCTTGGGATATTGTTAGATTTGTTGGGTTTTTTAAATTCCCAATATAATGGTTTTATTTCACTACTAGAAATCCTTCGGATTAATTCTAATACTTTCGATTATGTCAAGCGTTCTAAAACCTCTGTTTTTGTATAAGTATTATATATTTTGAAAAGATTGCAAATCACATTCACTGTAAAGTCAAAGCTTCTTCCAACATAAATATTTTAAGATCAGATAGATTTTCTCACTGATTAAAATCTTCCAAGTATTTTCTGATTAGATACAAATCAACTAACTGAACTGAACGTAGTTGTTTAAATGTCACATAATGCACATGAGGCTACAGATACAAATATAGTTAATATGCCCTATTTGACATTAACAATAAGCACATATTGAATACATTGGATAATAATCATTTCAGGGGATATCAAAACATTGATATTGAAAGTAAGCAATGGAACCCAACAGTTTGAATGCAATTAATGAAGTGCAGTAAATAGACTGTTCGTTTCTTGCTTTACATAATTGTATCAGGTTTTCAATCAACTGTGTTCAATCTCAAGACGAGTACATGAGAAATTTGTCCATTTCACAAGACCTGTTCGACTTCTCTCACATTGTTTGCACAGACAAATTGGCAGCTTACTCCATATTAACAAGGGAATCTTATTAGGGAACTAAGGAGATTAAGTTGATAATGTTCCAATGGTTAATGTCAATATCATTATAAAATGAGATCGGCAAACAAAACCTTATCCTAGATTTTCATGTTAACTTACTTTGGGAAACGTTTATGTAACCTACATGTACAACCCACATACTACATGAACTATTTTGTTTAAAGTCGTGATATTGATATAACTAATCTGTATGCCCTAGATATCTGTTTAGAAGATGCCACTAAAAGAATGTGTTTGGTTACGATATTGATTGTTAACTTAAAAGATTAACTGTTTTACTGCAAAATTACTTCTTTGATTGGCATCCTAGAAGTTGGTGTGAGATGATCAATAAGGAAGATTATTTTATGGATAATCAACTTCTTTATCTTTTTTATGCGACCATCTATGTCGAAACGTCGCTTACAAAGAATAAAGAAGTTGATTATCCATAAAATAATCTTCCTTATTGATAAAGGCAAAATATTATATTCTACTTTCATTCCATCATTTGCTCTGTCCTGTTTTGTTGAACTAAATCTATTAGACATGATTCAACATGTTACAAATGTTTGCTGTCCCAGAGGTTGATTTATACCGGATTTAATGTTATCAATTATGAAATAGTAAAAAAGATTTAATCATTGGACACTGTTTGAAACTCCACAATAAGGTTGATACTTCTTTACGATTTCAACGTTTGCAAATACTTCACATTCTCTTGTGTAAGAGTTTTTTTTTAAATCAAATAAGGAGAGTTTTATTGATTTAAATTATAATTGTTTAATATGTTAGAAGCACATAATCAAGCAAATCATTTTCTTCATTTCGATGATACGAAGACACAGTTCACTAAGTATAGAAAACGTCAATCATCTAATGTAATTAAACTATGATTGTTATTTAATAATATGCCAGCAACGTTTTCCATGACCTTGTATTTGTTAAGAAGGCGTCACCTAGGCTACTGTCAGACACAATAATGTTTCTTACTTTTGAAAATCCTTACTTCTCTTATATACAGCGCAAACTTCTGTTATCTATATATTAGCTGAAAATTTTGTATTTCAACTGTAATACATGTTTACAGTGGTGATTCACTGCTTTGGATATCCCTGCAAGCATAGCTGGGCACCCTGTTAGATACCATATGCAGAAACGATTATAATAAACTTGGCCATGTGACTATTCAATATAATGATTGGAAATACCTGTAACCGACGACGAAATCTTGGTCACATATCAATATTTTTAAGCTGTTATTCGATATATATTCCAGCACTTTTATTCTTATTTTCAATCCCTTTCATGCCTGCTGGATATGTTTATTTTTGTTGTTTCATTTGTGAAATGAAATTGTGTGTCCCGTTTTTATTCCTTGAAAACAAAGTTTAATGAAAATATCCCTTTTTATTCAATTCTTATGAGATCAGACATTTTATTAAAAATGGAAACAGAAAATTTGATTAAAATAGTTCTTGCAAAACTCACTGCTTTGGTACATTCAAAGACGGAAAACTATTAAAAAATATTAATTAAAGTCATATAATGTAACATTACAACAATCGTCTTGCTATTATTAGCATAAAAGACATCTGTAACACGTGCTTATCAAATGCAACCTGAAACAATGCAAGAAATGAACAACTTGTTTGAAAATATCGATGTAAAGTAGTTCAATACGTGTCAACCTCAAAGAACATCCGCTCCTTCTCACGAGAGCAGTTTCTTAGTATCCTGTTGCACAGGTTGCAAGTATCATTCAAATCACGAGCTATCTGTTATATCTAGAAAGAAAAATATTTTGATGTTTTTGCTTACATTCACACAACAATTATAAAAACAAGAAAAAAGAAAAATTTATATGAAGAGATTTGTTTGATATTCATTTGATATTTTCAACGAGTACATTCTTTTACCTGTCTCAAGGGTTAAGGTCACCAATACAAAGAGTTCGAAAGGCCTTAGGGTTAATCAGAGAGGAAATGCGAACTTGACTTTGTTCACTAAGATTATTATTCACCTCATTTTAAAAATGATTCATAATAATTTCAATGTAATATTCTTGAAAAACTGAATCGAAAAGGGTTATACTTGATATTTACTCAATTGCAAACTAAAGTGTGTTCCTTTTTTGTTAAAATAATACAATATAACATAACATTTCTGCTTTTGTATCTAACTATCAGCAACAGTACCAATTTTTTTACAGCTGCAGAATCAAGTAACATTGCGTGTACTCGCATTAAACAATAATATTTTATATAATAACAACAACGTTATTGCCATGATAACCTTGTTTCATAAATAATGCCAAAGAGCATTTTTAATTTGCGGATGAGATTCCCTTTAAAGAGACACAGAGTATGTTGATAGGATCACATTTGTCAAATTTTGAAATCGATGTTATTACTTCGGGAACCACTAACTGTTACTGAAAATAACAAGTTAAATCAGTCAATCAGTACATTAGAGCGAAAATACGGCCATTCAAAGTCGGGATTTTGATCGAAAACCGGACAATGTGGCTCGAGTGGTGCACGCAAATTCGCCAAACGTAATTTTGAAACCTTGTCATAAGCTGACAGGAAGATATATTCGATTGTCTTGGAGACATCGAATAAGTTTGTCTTTTTGTCTTGCCATTACTAATCATAATATCAAGTCATGAGTAGTATCAGGAATTCAATATTGATAAAACATAATTGTAAAACTTATTAAGGACATATCATGTCTTATTTTGTCCTATTAAAATCCTGAATAAAGGAATCTAATGCAACCAATGAAGAAATGAAAATGTTTGTTTTGAAAAAAACTGTGGTAATAGAATATCTATATGCTAATTTGGTTCATTAGGCTTTATTAATACTACAAAAAATAACAAATGAGAAAACCGTGTGACATTAGAAACACGATATGTTTATTTTACCTATAATTTCCTCAGAATTATCCAAATCTTAAGATAGTTCTTCTGGTTCATGACAAGTAATAGCTTGTTATGAAATATGTATATTACTTGAGATTTTTTAAGATTATACATAATTAATTTAAGGTTATGTATATGAACCTCTTCTGAACTCTTAGATAAAAACCCGTTATTTCAGATTGACACATTGAAGACACGTCACTTATCGTATTCACATTTCATTTCTTGAAACATTTTCCTTCCCACCAGGAGATATTTTGTTGTTTCCAAGGACATTTGTAAGTAGCACTGTTGCAATCCACAAGTCACGAACCTATTGATTATTCGAATCTGAAGAGACTTGAAGTATCCTTGTGTTTCCTGCTTAACAAATAATACACCTTTTTGGTTTAATTGCCTATATGAATGATTGAATGATTTGTTTGTTTTTGATAATATTGTAAGAACATTTCAATTAAAGTTTTGGTATTTAAATATACATATTGTTTTTTTACTTTCACGTCGAACCAAGTGCCTGGTATTATTTCTTTTGAATACTGCTTATGCAAAACGAATGTGGAAATGTACTTACACCATATTAACGCAGAAAAATCACATTGTAGCAACGTGTTTGGGAGTCTATAAAATGACGTGGTGACAACATTTTAAATTTACGTAAGGAAAACGTAAAATATTACGTTTATGTGACGTCTCAAGAATGTCGCATTTAGGTAGAAAAACCACGTTGTAGCAACCTGTTTGGGAGTCTACAAAATGACGTCGTGGCAACGTTAGAAATCTACCTAATAAAAACGTAAAACATGACTTTGTTTCAACGTCCCTACAACGTCGTATTCAGGTAGAAAGACCACGTTGTAGCAATCTGTTTGGGAGTCTACACAACTACGTTGTCACAACGTCAGAAAGTACGTAATGACAACGAAAAGTGGACGTTGTGACAACGTTAATACAACGTAGATTTGTTAGCTGGGATCACATATTGTCAATTGATAGATGGATGACTGAAGTTCAGCAACATCACATATTGTCTATTGAAAGATGGATGACTGAAGTTCAGCCACATTTAATATGTTTAATTGAAAGATGGATGACTGAAGTTCAGCAATATTACACATACTCAAACAATAGATGGGTGACAGAAGTAGAGTAACATTACATATAGCCAATCTTAACAGATGGGCGAAGATGAACAGCAAAATTGCGTGCAGTCACCATATAAATGATCACATACGTGTTCTGAAAATCTTCATGAGAATACTTTGACCATTTGAAACAGGTTTTATATAACCAGTTGAGAGTTATTCATTGAGTGCTGCATAACCATGATAACGTTTTTTGACGATAATGATGTCATAATGCCGTACAACTTTATTATCAGCTGATCGAGTGCAACCGAACCGCCTGTTTTTTTAAATTTGCAATCCATCATATCTCCATCATTTTCAACAATGTTGTTTATTCACTCGCTTTTGTTCTTTAATAAATAAAACACATTTGAAAATATGTCGTTAAAATATTTCAATATTCAATAATCACTCGTTATGTAATCTTTACTTATTGTATGATTGAGAATGAGATTCTCTGTCTACAGTGGCGACAACTTTATATCTAAGTAATTATAACTATATTAGATTCAATAACATGATGAAAAGAATAGTTTTTAATTGTGTACTAACACCATGCTTATTTCATCTAGTATGTTAGAAAAGACACATTTTACTTCTCAATGTGTCGTAGTTTGAAGTTGTGAAGAAGTGACAATAATTGATCACTGCATAGAAATAAGACACCAGACGCTGAAAATACTTAATAAAATATCAATCAGTTTACTGAATATCTATTTAGGACATCCTGATAGATATTCATATACGGAACTGAATTATTCATTAAGAAAGAAGATTTACATTCCAAATGGAATAATATTCGGGTTAACAGACAAAAACTGTCTCTCTAAACGATAAGTGTATCCTGCTTGTCAAAGTATCTAATAAGTAAGTTTTATTCGCAAGACTAATCGAAACAATATATGTAAAGATTTTATAGCTGATAGTCGAAGCAAGATTCAATACTTTCAAATCATTGAGTAGAAGCAATGTCTGGTACAATGTCCTATAATTGACAATAATGTTGTACCAGCAGATAGAATGAGCTGACCTCTCCTTAGAATTACCACAAGTAACAAAAGAAATGTGTATTTGATGGCACTTTGGAAAAATAATTTGATAAATCAATAACAAGTAAAAGGTTAAAAAATACTATCAATAGCCTGTAGTTTGCACTTATTAACCCATCATTTTGCTATCATTTTATAAGAAATTGACTTACAATTTATATAAATATTCGTTATTATTGGCACGTTTTCCTGTGCTTTGCTCAGTTGACCGCTATCACTATAGTTCAGCAACAACGGGCGCGGCTCGCCTGATGAGTGGGTAATTTGAGAATAATTTGAGAGTTGGAAGTTTTTTCCCCTGCCCCACACTGAGACACGAGTTGAGACGCTTGTGTATCACATTGGGCAAGAGACTTTATTGTTAGGTTTCCTCTGTTCCCCCACCAAGAAATGGGTACCTGGCAAAAGGGATGTGTTGTGGTTACCAAGCGATCAGCTTCGATTAGACCAGGGTAGTAATACTCCTGTAGCGCCTTGAGCAACCACTGAGTGTATGGATAAGGGCGGTTTATAAATGGACATATCATCATTCGTATCATTGAGAACATCAGGAACATGACATATGCTTCTTGCAGCTCACATGTATCTGGGACGGATGTAGTACAACCAGCACTCTTCCTAGATTCATAAAACTCGAGGTCTGGTCGGTTTTATTAGTGTACATCTAAGTATGACTGTTGCCTCAATGTCCTCCTCCCCTGGGCTATCTCCCGACTTCAATCGCCTCCTTCACATATCTGATAGTTGACAGCTGTAGGTGGAACTCGAGGGATAGGTCAATCTGCCCTCTTCTGTGATGTCCTGGCCTTAGGTAACCCGACAGACCTAGTTGACAACAACGTGTATCTTGACAACACCTTTAGGATTATTACTTACGCTGCTGTGGTAAATGGAATTTGCAGCTATAACATGACATGAAAGTGATAATGAAATATTTTATTGGTCAAACAAAGCTGGTTAATCCATTAGTATAGTGTGATTGGTTTAATCAAGTCATTGATGTTTAATTTGTAATCCGATCTATGGCATGAAAAGATGAAAGATAAGTTATCAGTCAAAATGTAAACATTAATTGACTTTCCAATAGATATATATCACTATATATTCAAACAGACGATTCGTGAAGTTGTTTATTAATTAAATGTTATCATTACATCAATTGGTTTATATTATATCAATTTTAACTTTTCTTTTTTATTCATGATTCCTTTGTAGTTTATAATTCTTGCAGGCTTTCTTTCTATAGGCTTCCTTTTATCCTTTTTCTGTTGACAATTTTCTCAACATCAACGATCTTGCCAACTGACAGGTTAACTATGACAGGCGTTATAAGAAGAGATAATCGGAATATATAATCATTTGAAACATGTAAATGAGAAATGAATGAAAACGATCACATTATTTCAATGTTACCAATGCCTAAGCTTTGCGGGAAAGATATTTATAAATATATCGTCCGTTTAAAAAAAAAAATAATAATATTCTGAAAATTTCAACCATACATTAGTCTTACTTGGGTGGAGATAAAAAAAGACAATCAGAGATTTAAAAATATGAAGGGCTGACACAGACTGCTTAGTAGAGAAACATAAATAGATGAGAAATCCTTGAAGAGAGTAAGCTGTAATCGATAAATTTGCTGGAAATATTTCTGAAAATTCAATTGAATATTAATGAGACAAGTGTCTGAGACGTAAGTCTTCTGATTTCAAGGTTGCCCTTAGGTCGTTATGACACAAACATTATGGAAAGGTCATAATAACCATCTATTATATTAGTCATAGTGTTATTATACGATACAGTTTGTTACATTTGTATCTTAATTGTTATAGGAGGTGGTATTTTAGTACAAGCTTAAGTATTCAAAATCAATAGTTTTGGTTGAAACAGGTTTTCGAAAAATATTATGACTTAGCTACTGCCCTAGATATTAAGAATCCAAATTTGATTCTGTTATATCCTTAATATAAAAAGGATGGCAGCATTTATTAGTTTGTTAAAATCCTATAAATTACAAACAGCCAGAATATTAAAGGCAGTATGAACATTAAAGGGTAGCACGTTTTTTTATAATTTTATATTTCAAAATTTTCGCTGATTAATGTACGTTAATGCTAAATGTATTATTTTGATAGTGACAAAAATCTCATTACACAAACCATAGTCTGAGGACAAAGTATATAGATTTACATAAAATCCATTGACGGCCATTTTTTGTGAACACCTTTAATTCATTTTGTGTAAGCAAAAGGAATCGCATGGCTAAACTTTACATTACATATTTGAATTATTACTGCTCCATTTAGTTTAAATACATTGTCTGTCAATCGGAACCATTAATTTTCATTTTCCTAGTATCACCCTATATTCCCCCAAAAAACGTGCTACTGCCTCTTTAAGTCATATGACAATCTAAGGTTAAGGTTAACATTTAAACATTCAGTCTATCGCCGTTCATAGAAGCAGTAGCTTACTTATGTTTTCTCGTGATATACCAGACAAATTGCACCAATGTTCTCTTTATGTTTTGATTATGACAGCTTAGAATTAAAATTTATGCGCGAGTAGTTTATTTTAAGGCACTCCCCTGAAGCGTTTCATCCTTTATAAATGGTAGTTATTTGATAGCTTGGGATATTATAAGATTTGGTTTTTTTTGTTTTAAATTCCCAATATAATGCTTTTATTTCACTACTAGAAATCCTTCGGATTAATTCTAATACTTTCGATTATGTCAAGCGTTCTAAAACCTCTGTTTTTATAAGTATTACATATTTGGAAAAAGATTGCAAATCACATTCACTGTAAAGTCAAAGCTTCTTCCAACATAAATATTTTAAGATCAGATAGATTTTCTCACTGATTAAAATCTTCCAAGTATTTTCTGATTAGATACAAATCAACTAACTGAACTGAACGTAGTTGTTAAAATGTCACATAATGCACATGAGGCTACAGATAAAAATATAGTTAATATGCCCTATTTGACATTAACAATAAGCACATATTGAATACATTGGATAATTATCATTTCAGGGGATATCAAAACATTGATATTGAAAGTAAGCAATAGAACCCAACAGTTTGAATGTCATTAATGAAGTGCAGTAAATATACTGTTTGTTTCTTGCTATACATAATTGTATCAGGTTTTCAATCAACTGTGTTCAATCTCAAGACGATTACATGAGAAATTTGTCCATTTCACAAGACCTGTTCGACTTCTCTCACATTGTTTGCACAGACAAATTGCCAGCTTACTCCATATTAACAAGGGAATCTTATTAGGGAACTAAGGAGATTAAGTCGATAATGTTCCAATGGTTGATGTCAATATCATTATAAAATGAGATCGGCAAACAAAACCTTATCCTAGATTTTCATGTTAACTTGCTTTGGGAAACTTTTATGTGACCTACATGTACAACCCACATACTGCATGAAATATTTTGTTTAAAGTCGTAATATTGATATAACTAATCTGTATGCCCTAGATATCTGTTTAGAAGATGCCATAAAGAATGTGTTTCTTTTTCGATATTGATTGTTAACTTAAAAGATTAACTGTTTTACTGCAAAATAACTTCTTTGATTGTCATTCTAGAAGTTGGTGTGAGATGATCAATAAGGAAGATTATTTTATGGATAATCAACTTCTTTATTCTTTGTAAGCGACGGTCTGTCGAAACGTCGCTTACAAAGAATAAAGAAGTTGATTATCCATAAAATAATCTTCCTTATTGATAAAGGCAAAATATTATATTCTACTTTCATTCCATCATTTGCTCTGTCCTGTTTTGTTGAACTAAATCTATTAGACATGATTCAACATGTTACAAATGTTTGCTGTCCCAGAGGTTGCTTTATACCGGATTTAATGTTATCAATTATGAAATAGTAAAAAAGATTTAATCATTGGACACTGTTTGAAACTCCACAATAAGGTTGATACTTCTTTACGATTTCAACGTTTGCAAATACTTCACATTCTCTTGTGTAAGAGTTTTTTTAAAAAATCAAATAAGGAGAGTTTTATTGATTTACATTGTAATTGTTTAATATGTTAGAAGCACATTATCAAGCAAATCATTTTCTTCATTACGATGATACGAAGACACAGTTCACTAAGTATAGAAAACGTCAATCATCAGAAGTCTTCTAATGTTATTAAACTATGATAGTTATTTAATAATATGCCAGCAACATTTTCGATGACCTTTATTTGTTAAGAAGGCGTCACCTAGGCTACTGTCAGACTTAATAATGATTCTTACTTTTGAAAATCCTTACTTCTCTTTTATACGGCGCAAACTTCTGTTATCTATATATTAGCTGGAAATTTTGTATTTCAACATGTTTACAGTGGTGATTCACTGCTTTGGATATCCCTGCAAGCATAGCTGGGCACCCTGTTAGATACCATATGCAGAAACGATTATAATAAACTTGGCCATGTGACTATTCAATATAATGATTGGAAATACCTGTAACCGACAACGAAATCTTGGTCACATATCAATATTTTTAAGCTGTTATTCGATATATATTGCAGCACTTTTATTCTTATTTGCAATCCCTTTCATGCCTGCTGGATATGTTTATTTTCGTTGTTTCATTTGTGAAATGAAATTGTGTGTCCCGTTTTTATTCCTTGAAAACAAAGTTTAATGAAAATATCCCTTTTTATTCAATTCTTTTGAGATCAGACATTTTATTAAAAATGGAAACAGAAAATTTGATTAAAATAGTTCTTGCAAAACTCACTGCTTTGGTACATTCAAAGACGGAAAACTATGAAAAAATATTAATTAAAGTCATAGAATGTAACATTACAACAATAGTCTTGCTATTATTAGCATAAATGACATCTGTAACACGTGCTTATCAAATGCAACCTGAAACAATGCAAGAAATGAACAACTTGTTTGAAGATATCAATGTAAAGTAGTTCAATACGTGTCCTCAACCTCAAAGAACATCCGCTCCTTCTCACGAGAGCAGTTTCTTAGTTTCCTGTTGCACAGGTTGCAAGTATCATTCAAATAACGAGCTATCTGTTATATCTAGAAAGAAAAATATTTTGATGTTTTTGCTTACATTCACACAAAAATAATAAAAAAAAATAAAAAATAAAAATTTATATGATGAGATTTGTTTGATATTCATTTGATATTTTCAACGAGTACATTCTTTTACCTGTCTCAAGGGTTAAGGTCACCAATACACAGAGTTTGAAAGGCCTTAGGGTTGATCAGAGAGGAAATGCGAACTTGACTTTGTTCACTAAGATTATTATTCACCTCATTTTAAAAATGATTCATAATTTCAATGTAATATTCTTGAACAACTGAATCGAAAAGGGTTATCCTTGATATTTACTCAATCGCAAACTAAAGGGATAATTGTGTTCCTTTTTTGTTAAAATAATACAATATTACACAACATTTCTGCTTTTGTATCTAACAATCGGCAACAGTACCAATTTTTTTACAGCTGCAGAATCAAGTAACATTGTGTGTACTCGCATTAAACAATAATATTTTATATAATAACAACAATGTAATTGCCATGATAACCTTGTTTCATAAATAATGCCAAAGAGCCTTTTTAATTTGCGGATGAGATTCCCTTTAAGTTGTCTTGGAGACATCGAATAAGTTTGTCTTTTTGTCTTGCCATAACTAATCATAATATCAAGTCATGAGTAATATCAGGAATTCAATATTGATAAAACATAATTGTAAAATCTTATTAAGGACAGTAATAGTCATTTCTCATTTTGTCCTATTAAAATCCAGAATACAGGTATCGAACGACTTAAAATGCAACCAATGAAGAACTGAACATGTTTTTTTTAAATAACTGTGGTAATAGGATATCTATATGATAATTTGGTTATTAATACTACAAAAAATAACAAATGAGAAAACCGTGTGACATTAGAAACATATTATGTTTCTTTTACCTATAATTTCCTCAGAATTATGCCAAATCTTACGATAGTTCTTCTGGTTCATGACCAGTAATAGCTTATTATGAAATATTTATATTACTTGAGATTTTGTTTATGATTATCCATAAATAATTTAAGGTTATGTATATGAACCTCTTCTGAACTCTTGAATAAAAACCCGTTATTTCAGATTGACACATTGAAGAGAAGTCACTTATCGTATTCACATTTCATTGCTTGAAACATTTTCCTTTCCCTCAGGAGATATTTTGTTGTTTCCAAGGACATTTGTAAGTAGCACTGTTGCAATCCACAAGTCACGAACCTATTGATTATTCGAATCTGAAGAGATTGAAGTATCCTCATGTTTCCTGCTTCTTGCTTATAATAATGATAATAATTTGCAACTCTTAAAAATTATGATTGCATTTGTAATTAAAAATCTCAAACGTATTACACTGGGCGACAAAAGCTAATATGAATCAGACGACCTAGTCAGAAATGTCCAACATGTTGTACTTTTTGGCTCATTAAGAATCATGGATGAACAATGAGTGTGTTTAGTTTAAGTTGTGATAAAGAAAAATACAGCTCAGTGTATGCTGTCCTTAAACTTATGCAATCATATTTTGGGCAGTGGAATCAATGCTTGAAACTTTGACAATCCGCATCATAATATACGCAACATTATTTTTTTTATCAAAGCCATACATTTACATTAAATTCCTTACCTTTACTGAACATATCACTCACCTACATTCATGGATGCATTGTTTTAAAACGTAATCACTATCATACCGGATAATGACATCATCTTTATATTACAACAAACATTATGAATAAACAAAGAAAACACAGGTATTATCGAACAAAGTATACATGGCGCATCAGGATATAACTCTTGCGTGTTGGACTTACCGAAGGAAATGCATGGATTTTGGGAGATTCAATCCAAATTCGAATGTAAGCATTGGCAGCCCCATGGAGGGATGAATCGGTTAATAGATGTGTCTATTTTCTTGATATTGTTGTAGATGCTTACCATGGTATAGAACAAGTTAATGTAAGCTGTTAGATTGGAATTCTAGAGGTTGATTGAATGAAGACAAATGTTTACTTAGCTTTTTTGCAATTTATCTTTTGATATAAGTGTTACCTTATCCTGTTGTTACAGTTTTTGTTTTCTAATTATCATAAAAAACATGTATAAAATGCTGTACTCCTTATTGTTTCACCATGTGCTTGAAAAACAGTATCAGGAGACCTATACAATAACGTCGCTATTGTCAAATAAAGATGTTGTTCATCCATAGAATAACTCTTGTCTTCCTCAAGTGTATGTTAGCAGCTACATTTAAACATTTTACGTTTCAACACAAGAGGTATATATTAATTTAATTCTTAAATAAATATAAAACTTAGAAAACCATATACGGCCTAATACATCTGAACATCTTTGTATTTTGAGACTATGGCACAAACAGAATAAATATCTGAAATATCTAACTTTTATTTGGCAATAGGTTTAAACTTTTGGATAGTTGATATTGTTACAAAAAAATTAAAGCGAATCTTTTAAACACTCAAGTCTCCAAACGGATGGATTTCATCAAATGGGAAGAAAGAAAATTATGAATTTGGAAACGGCAATTGATATCTCTGGCACCTTCATTTATCTGGAGTTTTCCAAAAAGATACTTCAATGAATTATATTGTTTAAAATTACATTTAGTTCCAAAATATATTGGATAAAACAAACGGTAAAAGAATAGTTTTGACAACACATAATCATCACATCATATGAAATACAATAGTTGGATATTAAATGCATGTTAATCAATTAAAGGTTATTATCTCATCTCAAGAGTTTCTTGTGGGAAGAAGGCATGTGGTCTTCTTATCATCTCACTTATGAAGCAGCTTCTATTTTTACAATACATTATCAAAATAACAGACACAATACAATCAATATATTGCTACTTAATATGCTGAAACGTTTATTGGACTTCTTAAAAATAGCTACACACGCTAAACAGATTTCAACTTGTGATCTACATCGAATTTTCTGTTGGCTCATTTAACCAACTCGGGTACAAATAAATGCAAAAACATGTCGAGAATACATGTAGAAACATCTGAAAGACGAGTTTCCTCATTGCACATATTTTACCGTTTATTTCGTAATCCACTCTTGCAAAAAACAGAAAGAATGTGAAAAATGCATATGCAACGTCTCGTGAAGCTCATGGAAATGGCTGGTGGTTTCAGAACAATTCCACAAGTTTGTTTCAACCTCATCAAACTTCTCCCTTTCTAGCCAGATAAATACTCTGATTGTAAGAGATAGGAGTGTATGACTTGAGCTGTTTTGAGAGAATACAACCTTCTAACAGGCTGGCGCAACATCTTTGAGGATAGGAGTTAAGATGGTCATTCATATAAATTGAAGTGAAACCAAATACTGTCTCTTACTTACTATTAATTTACTCTTAAGAAGAATCGACTGCATGTCACATTAGACTTTTTTTTAAATTTCCTACGTTTCAGCCTTGCTTTCATATTAAACCAACATGCTGCTTAATAAGGACCTTTTCAATGAACGAAGCCTCAATCTTTATAATCTAAATCATAAAGTAAGCAAATATCAACATTTTGTTTTCTCTGGATGCGCAATGATATATCCACCTCAAATATAAACCAACATAGATAGTAGTCATAAGTAGTCATAATGGAAATTTCATGTCAGGGCGCACTTTGGGCTACATACATTCATCATTAGATATATATGTAACTTGACAACGAACAAATGCAATATCGATGTATATACAACTATGATATCTGTAATAGTACAAACTCTTGTACCTTTCCTTTATGAGTCCCTCAGTGCTCCCAGAGTCCATAATAGTGAAACAACGACATTAAAACAGTTTTCAAACTTGCCATCGAAACTGATATTATTACATCAATCATCTCAAAGATGCTCTCATATTCATATGATAAAGTGAAAAAGCTGCCCATGAGACCCATTATGTCTTAAGCACCTCGATAGATTTACCCTAAGATGTTTACCACACTTGATAGAAAAAATAAAGCGGTATTTATGGATCCGGAATCTATGACTCAATAGAAGAAAAGGGTTGAACAAAAGTGTATATAGTAACACATATATTAACTAAACAATTTATGACCCATAGTTGGACTTGAATAACTATGTAAACACAATATGTAATTATCGAAATGTATTACTTAGATCGGTAGATCTAATTGTACATTCTTTTGTAACTTTTAGTTTTATGAACCATTACAGTGAATGAATATTTGCATTCAGACCTGGTATTGTTTTTGCAACCTGTGTTTATCTAATACAACTAGAAATACTGAATTGGGTTGATCATTTACTTCAATACTAAGCATTTAAAGGTAAAATTCACTGCTTTCAAACCATTTCTCAACTTTTTCAAGAAATACCAGTTTAACCTCTTCGAGAGGCATTTAGAAGCTGTTTGATGAAGAGGAACAAGTTCTTATGGATTGTCAACTTCTTTCTTGCATGAAATGCAACGTTTCGGAATTGATACTAACACCATTATCAAGCAAGTGATGCTCGACATGGTTGTGGATCAACATATTCCTTTTTATAAACCTAGCAATTCCTGTCTTAGTACATAAAACTACACAATTGTATAAACTATTCTCAATTTATGTATATATTCTCTCAAACATGTTCAGCATCACTTAATGGATAACGGTGTTAGTTGTGCTGTATAGTCATGAAAATGTGCACCAAACTTTTTCGAGTTCATACGGTCAGTCGCTATCCAGATAGCTGTGACAGGTTTTGACATTGCAAAAACTATATTTTTGTATGTATCGGCATCGTCAGGATATGATTATTAAAAAATCAGGTTTGTAGATTTAAAAATTCTGTACAAAATTTAATGGAAAATATAGTTCGCGCTGAATGAAAAAACATGTTCCAAAGATGTATTAGGAAGAGGAAGACGTGACAGATGTAATATAAGCTGAATATATATTATTGCCGCAATTGATATTTAAGAAATCTGGTTAAAATATTTGTGCATGTAAAAGAATAAGTAAATGTTATGTCGACTACCAGGTTTGAAGATGTCAGTTCAGTAGAGAAAATTGCATTTCTAGAAATCAAAACATCTTCTATCACAACAACAGATTTTCGCTGGAACCTGAGGCATCTATAAGTAGCACTGATTCAATCCACAAGTCACGAACCTAATGGTTTTCAAATCTGAAGAGACTTGACAATAGTCACGTTGCTGCCTACTTCCTTCTGGAAGATTCATATTTCATTTTCATTTTTTTGTTTTTAATGTCTTAAACAAATTTCAGTTTGTCTGTTTTTCGAAACAAAATATGAGTTAAATATGTTTTCAGTTTATGATATGTTAATTGATGATTTAGGATACTTGTAAAAAGACAAATGATATTGACTAACCAATTAGAAAAACATTAATCCAAACTGATTTCACTTTGCAATAATTAGCAAATTCAATCAAAATCACTAATAACGCATACATGTATGTTTGTAAAATGCATATTTGTAAGTTTATATGATTTTATGGGTTTCTGTAATACATTGTGTCCTTGAAAAATTACAATTTTTTAATTGTTCTGAAAAATGCATTTCACAAAATTTGAACGTGTTTTATCCCAAAAGAGATTTTTGTTGTATCTTTCAGGCATTTGTATATAGCACTGATTCAACCAACAAGTCACGAATCTGATGGTTTCGAAATGTTGTTGAGCAAATGTCATTTCTCTAATTGTCCTGAAATTTTACAATATCTAAACATGTTCTATTCCAAAAGATATTTTTTCGTAACCTGAGGTATCTGTAACTAGCACTGATTCAACCAACAAGTCGAGAACCTAATGGTTTCCAAATATTTTTAAGAATTCTCAAGTTTCTGCAATAAATAAAGATAATTTTATATTTGTAGCTTATGTTGTTGTAGTATTTAATTACAAACTTACGATCATTATGTTCAGTAAAAACTACAATCATACCTCTCAAATTTTTTCACAAACACAATTTACTTTATAGTAAAAGTCAAACTTAACTTTCAATTGAGATGAAAACGTATTTGATAGTTTAAGTTGTCAATCTTATGTTTTAAGACTAACTTAATCAACTAAACGTTTATGCCTGACCTTTTCCCCCGGGGTGGGGCACAATCAACACATTTCTTACCAATGGAACCGTATTCAATGTTCCCCAGGGGCCAAGCCTTGTAAAACCTAATTTGATTTTCTTCTCAATGAGCAAAATGTACAAAGCTTAAACTTTATGCACAGACTCCTTAGCTGAGCCTATTTGTTTTATTTTTCATTTTCAATCCCATTATAAGTATACTTTAAAGGGGCAGTAGCACGTTTTTAGAGGGGATACAAGGTGATGTCAGAAAAATGAAAATGAATGGTTCCAATTGAAAGTCAATGTATTTAAACTAAATGGAGCAGTAATAATTCAAATATATAACGTAAAGTTTAGCTATGCGATTCCTTTTTCTTACATAAAATGAATTTTAGGTGTTCACAAAAAATGGCCACCAATGGATTTCATGTGAATCTTCATACTTTGTCTTCTGACTATGGATGATTGGTTTGTGTTATGAGATTTTTGACACTGTCAAAATAATACATTTAACATTAACTTACAATTGTCAGTGAAAATTTTAAAATATAACATTATCAAAAAACGTGCTACTGCCCCTTTAAGCGGTCATTTTTAAATAATAATTGGTTATGCTTGTATAGTACTCCAAACAGAGTACACTTTTGCAAAGACATAATTCGATTGAAGTAACCAAATGACAGCGCAAATCGAAAAGCTAATTGTCTTAAACATGAAATAATGATTTATTTTTTCATATTTTTATGCTTAGTACCTTTTGTTAATGAGGAAATTATCTTACTTATAATAAGCATAATCCAGCACTACATAAATCAGGATTGAATCTAAATAAACTGAATAAAATGAAACATTACAAAAAAACTAAATTGTCGTAGCCATGTGTTGGTTTTATATACATGTACATGTGAGCTGGAAGTATATAAATATTTTTTTTATCTAACTTTCATAAATGAAATTGAAGAACCAATACATGTAATGTCAGCATCTAATCTGGTATATAAAGGATTAATTCAACAAATCCTTTTGGGATAACATGCGGCAGATTAAAAGAATGAAAATATTCTGATTTCTTTATCAAAATATAACAAACCTTTAGATGTGTATATGTAACTTTTATTATTCAGCGAAATGAACGTAAAGATGCTCCATAAGAAGTTTAACATTGTAATGCGTACCAACATGTTATAAGCTTTTCTGAAGCTATAAAGCCTTCATCACAGCTAGAAATAACGCGTGGCAAGACAAGTTACATCAGTACAAAATATTCTACGAAAATTACTCTCCTGACACTTTATGTTTTGTTATCACCAATTAACTTATTTCCTCTCTGACAACATTGATCATATTGTCTCATTTATGTGAGAAGGTTCGCATGAAGTTGCCAGCACTGATTTTCGAGTGGTTATAATATTATCTTAAACAGAGAGGTCATTTCGCTAGTATTGTATTTGGCAATGTTCTTTCATCACAGCATGGATAAACCATCTCATTCATGTCGATCTATTTGTAAATGAAAAAAACGAATTACAAATTAGGTTCATAACTAGGAATGTAAACAATTATTATTTTTAAAAACGTTTAATAGGTCATTTGCCTACATTGTACATGTATGTGGCATAATTCATTTATCACAGCAATAATAAAGCGATATCCATCACATAAATCTCTTGCGTTTATGAACGAACTGAATTCCAAACAATGTTTATGAAAAGGGAATTGGAACTGTTCAAATGAAAACTTTATAGTAACACCAATCATATTGAGAAATGATGTCTATATACTTAATATACTTAGGTAATGACACTAACGAATAATTGTTGTAAATAGTTTGATGATGAAGAAGGACTTTTTATATTCCTTCCATGTCGTCTGGAGTAGATTTCAATGTTTCGTGATTCACCACAACATCTCAAGTACAATTACTTTATTACATATGTAAGGGACGGATTCTTTTGTCTTTACTAATCAATGTACACCGTATTGTCATGTTCGGCAATATGATTTGCTCTAAAAATGTATTTGTGTCATCTTAATTGCAAAAATCTCCCTTCTCATGGTAGTCTTCTAAGTAACTACCTGAAACTAGATATAGCTTAAAGATGGACTGAAATGCTATATGGCAATTTTCGGGATTCATGAAAAAGGGATAGCCATTTGACATTGACTCAACATAAAAAAAATTGAAATTGACCTAGTAACGGCTTAATTACGACTATATAAACACACCGGCTAATAAGAATAAAACGCACTGAAGCGTGACTGCCTCATAACGTGTTAGAAGGGACGGAATTCCCTCGATGTAAGGCCTCCTTATGTAAAACAACACAGATTATAGTTAAAGTAAAGTAAAAGTTTAACCGTCCATTTAATATACTAAACATCCTCCAAATATCTCAATCTTTCAACAAATCGGTAGTTAAGTTAATCATCTTGCAATTTTTATTCATGAATATGTAAGACAATAAATAAAACGATGATGTGAGCATAATCCTACACTGTAACAGCATGCAGCTTTTCTTGCCTCATAATACTGAACGCGAGAACCCGTATGTATTTTCGCCATAAACAATGCTCACATGTGAACTGTTACATCTGCGTGCACAGTTGTTAGTTGTTATTGGAAATTGACAGTAATTTTCAAACGACAGGGGCGATGCTTTGCCTTACATATACGAGCCAAAAGAAAGTTCAAGTGACATAGAAGCAGGAGACATAGATAACAGAATGAAGATTTATGAAATATATAAATAATTTTTTACCTTTATCAGATAGAGCAAAAGCAGTATTCTAAATTTCAACACGTTATGATTTACCAATGGGAGAAAAAAGGATGTTAGGGTATACAATTGCTATATGATGTTACCTAATTAGCTGAAGTAATAAAATAGCCAGGTGTTGATAATTGTGCATTATATAACCTACCTTCTACAATCATTGTTAAATAGCTTTTAATTAGGAAACAAACAAGAAATATGGTAGACAGTAAACTAATAGTGTAATAAGTGAATATCCGATCTAAAGAAAGTATTTTACACCTGAAGACCAATGTCATTGTTTATTCAACATTTTTACACAAACCTCAAATCTAAATGTGAGCATTGTTAAACTTTTGTCCTTTCTTTTATATTTACTTACCAGAAAATGATTTTCATTTTTTTTTTCATTCAGTGAAAATGCGAGCTCGAAACAAAAGATCGATGTAGAACACGTGAGTTCGATGTAGATTGTCTCACTGCTCTCTTTGACCTAATACAAGGGGTCAATTTGGCCTGGAACGATCAATGTGATGGCAATTTGTCGACGGAGACTTCATCAGGAGATATTCTGGGACAGTTGACAGTAACACAATGGTATGACATACTGTTTCAGTTATTGTTATTTAATATGAATCTCCACTTTGTATAAGAGTAAAATATTAACATTAACATTTTATGTTATATATATATTATGTATATTACAAATTATATAAATATTATCAATGCCCTATTGACATAAAAAACTTAAACAACACAGGAGTCATCATTCAATACATGCCTTTCATTGAGAATTGTAACTTATGTTGGTATTTTGTAAAAAGATGCAATTAAAGATATATTTCTAATTAACTATCAATCACACATGAAATACGTATATTTTATCCTGATGAAAATATAAAGATAAAATAATTTCTTTCAAATTGGTTGCTTGGAATTCCTTGCAATAATTTAGTTTTAACACAACTAATATCATGAAAATAAAACTGTTACAGAATTGCATCTTGAAAGTCGTACCCCTTGGTGTTGTTCAATCTCTCTCAATGTTCTTTGCCTGTAGACTCTTTTCTCGCTTCTATGTCACTTGAACTGTCGTTTGGATCGTTTGAATTGGTAAGGCAAAGCATCGCCCCCGTCTTTTGAAAGAAGGATTCTGAACAGGGTGATATACATTCCATGGAAAGTGAAATGTCACTCTGAATTGGACGTGTCCATACTGCTGTGATACTAAGTTGCTGTGTTGAAGTTTAACATCTGCTTCCACCTCTTGGTGATGTCGCAGACGTGGGCCTTTCATTTAATTGCCAATGAATAAGGACACAGAATTAACAACTGGCCATGGACACTGTACTAAAGTAATAATTCCAATAAGAACAAACAACTGTGCACGAAGATGTAACAGTTTACACGTGAGCATTGTTTTTAACGAAAATACATTCACGGGAACATGTTGAGTCTTATGACAACATTGCGCAGAAGCAAGACCAGATACCTGCTGTATTGAAGGTTGAGATGTAAAGGATATTAACCTGTCCCTAGGGTTTGATTGAAAATGTAAACATGAGGGGTGAGGGGAAAACCCGTGGGCCGTAGGCCCTAGGGCTTCCCGGACCCCGAATGTTTACATTTTTAATCAAACCCGAGGGACAGGATAATATCTGTCATATAAAGCGAAGGAAAAGACGAACAACTCGGTAAAAATATTGAAACATATAATAACACTGAAAGTATCATACAAACGCAGCCAATCCTTGCCAGTCTGTTTAACAGCAGCTCTTCGCGAAACACTTTAGATATACACTTTGCATACGATTTTAGAATCAAATTTAATATATATTTGCATTATGTATATAAAAATTACAGTGTCAGTAATGACACAAAAAAATGAACATTTGCTGACAAGAAGCTTTGGTAGCTCAGGCGGTAAGAGAACAACATAGAGGTTCCAGGTTCTATTCCCCCTTGAAACGTTAAATCAGAATTTGGTCAAAATTCATTTTTCACAAATCCATTTGTTTGTTTCGTAAATGTTTACAAGTTATGAGTCATTAAGTTAAAATGTAAAATATATAAAAAGGTCAAGTAAAAATAAAAATTATTCTAGAATGTCCCTGGGATATTCTAGAATGTCCCGGTGAGAAGTGATGTGACATTGAAAGCAGGTTTACCAAGAAAAAGTTACCTCTAAAATGACACGATTATGACACCTGACGTTTATATGTTTGGATCATGTTTAGTATGTTTAACCGACGGTTAAACGTTGGGCTTTACTCTCAGATGTTATATATAACGAGAGCATACAATGGGGCAATCACATCACAGGGGAACCACGTCACAAGGCAGTTTTATTGCGTTTTTTATGTTCACCAGGCTAATTCAGTGGTGTATTTATAAAGTCGTAATTAAGCCAATACCAGGTAGATTTCAGAAACTTAAAATTGAGTCAATGTTAAGTTGCTATCCCTTTTTCATAAATCCCAAAAGTTGCCAAATGGTGTATTTATAAAGTTGTAAATAAGCCGTTCCCAGGTCGATTTCAGAAATTTAAAGTTGAGTCAATGTCGAATCGCTTACTTTTTTTCATGAACCCTGAAAGTTGCCTTTTGGCATTTTGGTCCATCTTTAAACAAAATCTTTTGACTTAAATGTTAACCTAAATGGGTAGATTCCTAACATTAAACGATATTTCAAGGGAAACCTTTAGACTTTGATGATATTCAAACAAAGCCCTATTGATTTAAAATGTAATGAAGTGTGTTCTGTGCTTTTGTTGAAAAGATATTGTTGGTTTGTGAAGGATATTGCAAAAACACTTATTACAGTTTTCTTAACGTGGGAGTATGACATTTCGGTACTTTGTCATGTAATTCTGACCTATTTAGGATAACTAAATCCAATAAGATAGAGGAGAGTGGTTTCAATTCTATAAATCTGATAGATGGCAACACCTTCCCAATGTTACTATATCGCGTCGACTGGCTCTAAAATTAAATGACACCTTTTATAGAGTTTGGCATATGTGACTACCCCCCCCCCCCCCCCCCCCCCCCGCCCACAATCATCTCAAGATGATTTATTAAGTCCATTTGATATTAATTTGATATTTAAAAGCACTAGCATTAAAGAGCGCATTACAAACTGACTATTACTATTATCATTAGATATTCATCTCTACTATGATATGAACGTCATCCAAATAGGAAGAAAAGAAAGAATGATACAATGTATGAATCCTTGAAAGCGTGTATTAACATATTATCTACTAAAGGGTTAAAATCATATATGTTTCTATGTCTTTATCATTTGAACTGTGTTTTTTTAAATAAACGACTCTGGTGAAGAAAGTGGAAAAAGGATTCACTATTAATTTGTTGAAAAACAAAAAGGGTTTGTCTAAAGAGCGATATGTGGCTCACACCTTTTTATCTTCCCTCATTTAAAAGTTTCAGATAAGATTTTTTGTAAAATGATTTAATGCTTATCTGGTTTTAATACTGTTATTTACGAAATTCTAAAAAAAATACAAATGATGGCAGCTGCAGATGACTTTCTAATCACATTACTATCATGGCATAGGTGTAAACTAATTGATGGTATATCTAAAAAGACCTTCCATATTTTAAATAAACTAGACAATTTCTTAAAGTTTGAAAAGCATCTTAGAAATCGTATAGAAAATATCACATGATGATTTCATTAAGTTGTGTTCTAGTAATAAGTCAATTCCATTTGAAATTCAGAAGAACAAGATTCTCTATGCACACAATAAGAAAGAAATCAAAACGACATAAACTTGAAGCAATTGAACAACATTATAAAGGACTTTGTATGTACAGATAAATGGCAATAATGTCCTTTTCTGATATCTTAACCCTTGGACATTTCACAGAAATTACATAACGTTTGCACAAGGAATAACAGGTAAATGGAGTAACTGAAGCTATGCAGCTGTATAATTTCATCCCACTGAGGAGGGACAATCAGATTTCAAAATTATTTGTGGCATCAATACTTAGACTTTATTCAATCTGATAAGTGATATATAAGTTAATATATTTGTTAGGAGTCAAATAAGAGTTTTGCTATCTTTGACACTTTGATTAACTGATCATTGCAAAGTATGTCATGCAACATAGAGCTTTTCCAATGTAGACAAATGTGAGCACAACCATTTCCTTAATTCTATCTTCAACATGTAAAACATGAAAGAAGGACAATAGAAGAATACAAAACCAATTGAAATCAAGCTTCCAAGTTTATCATATAATAAGCCTTTGTGAAGATGAATGGCTTTGCTAACGAGAAGATTTAACATCAAATATCAAACAATTGATACAGTTTATGTAAGATCTTGAAGACATCAAATTTCTAATACAAAACTCACATGGACTTACATGCAACCTTTTGTGTTAACGTCGTGTCATCAATTCCTCAGTTCAATAACTGCAGAGATAAAATTGTAAATCAAATCAAGTATGATAACATTGACAATGTATGATCAGGGATCTTTAATTGGTAAGCTCAAATGTATCAAGATTAGATCTTCCTCTATACCTGATTGAAGTGAAAATAATATGACTCAGATATTACTTTTCCAGAGAACATCTAAAAATGTAGAAGTGGAAGAAGCAATTCAAACTAAGAGGTGTAAGAAATAAGAAGTAATTCAACAAAGGCATGATGTCTTAATCATAAGGCATTAAATAAGGTCAGTACAACTCATGACTTGAAGGATTTATGATGCATTATAATACATGTGATGTAATGTAAAGTGAAATGCACTTTTAAAAATACAATGTATATTGAATGCAGAGGAATTTATGGATGACAACTTCTTAGTTCATATGACACCCGATTCAAAGAGATCTTTTTTCATTTGTTGATCTCCGCGCATGCTCGTAACGGACCGAGTGGGTATGCGATTATATATAACGTAAGACTTATGGTACGTTAACATTACAGCTAGTTTTAAAAAGATTGGTTTTTAATTGTGCTATGTGTCAAAATACAGTGTCGTTTGGACAACTACCACATTCTTTCGTTAGGAATGTATACCTTATAAAAGAGTTACTTCCAAAGAAAGCAGAAAAGTATTCATTTTTTTCTGATCAATACATGTTTCGGAGTCCACTCAAAATGTAAGTTTAGAAGTACATTTTGGGTGGGTGGAGAATATGAAAACTAGTTACACTTTTCGTTATATAGAACCAAGGAGGGAGAAATTCAATTGTCTTGCTTGTTGAATGATTGTTTGCAAAGTTTTAATCCTCAATCTTAAAGACGTCTTGCACACGGATGCTTAACGTTCTGACAAAACATAAATCACTAATCACTAAGAGACTTGCAATGTGCTTGAGATTGTTAGACAACACCTGTGTCTCCTTGTGGATTAACAAAGTTGAGTTTTCTTCTTGCACTGCAGTCCATCACTTATCTGAATCATATGTTCATTCATTTTTAAAGATACAACCCTTTTCTAACAATTTTGGCATACAAATACACTCGATTCAGATGAGCTTTTTGAAGATACTTCTATTTCATTCAAGAAATCAGTTCAATTCAGAAATGATCAAAACAAAGAATGGTAGTATGAAATGTTTATGATGAATATCAATCAGTTTACTTTAAGTTTAATTTGAACATTTTCCTCTAAATGTTTTGTAATTATATACAGTCAAGCCTCGATAATCCGAACGCTTCCGTGTTTCATCAAAAACGTTCGGATAGTGAAGCGTTCGGATTACTGAAATGAACCAAACAAGTTGGAGTTACTCCACTTTGAATCTACTGACAGACGAAAACGTTTTAGTATATCAAGCGAGTTTATTTCATAGACATTTATATATTTATAACTATTACACAATTTACTAAAATCATAAACTCCAGAAACACAAAGTGAGACATTTCAATTTATTACAATCACAAACTACCGTCACGCTCAACTCACATGTCAATCCACTGTCACTGAAGTTTACCGATCCAATCAGTGTGTTGATCACTTACCCGAACGGATTTGATGAACGATCGGATTAATGAAGCAGAAATATGGATAATTAACTAATCCGTTACAGCTAATTGGCGTTCGGATTCGGAGACTGAATCAACGGATTATTGAATCAACATTTAATGAGTTTTTATAGAGATGAGTTTGGTTACAGCTGGCTACCGTTCGGATACCGCGGGATTCTGATTATCGGTGGACGGATTATCGAGGTCTGACTGTAATATAATCAAATGAAAATCCCTTTCTTACATGTTCCAACATTCATATACCAATTACAAATAAACCATCTGTTATCACCATACTGTTTAACGTATCTATGCTAAACATCGAAATTATGTTAGACTTGACTATGGAAGCACATCACACCTTTTAATTACTTTGGATACATCCTATCTTTCTATTTCCAGTTCGTACCCTCTCTGTGATGTAGCAAAGACTTTTGCATGTTGTGTTGACTTAAGCCCAGTGTTGACTTTAAGCCAGCTATACACGACCTTAAGTCAACACCAGGGGCACAAGTGTCATTACTTCTTCAAAGGAATCTGAATATCATTTTCAAATAATTTCTTTCATGACATCTGATGTTATCAAAGAAGGTTTTTGAACCACTCTCTCGTTGATGGATTTTGTTTTCAGATTATGAAACTTTGATACTGATGAGAATATACCTTAATACTGATAAGAATATTAATATAATGCGCAGAAACTGAAATGACTTTAAAGATTGGCTGTCAGTAGCTTTTACTGGAGAACATTAACGTTTCACTTATGAATATGTATCACGTTTTATATTCCAATAATTCAAACAGTTTTGGCACCGAGTGTTGATATATTTGATATCAGAAGACACGGAGTGAGATTCTATTTATCATCAAAAATCATGTTTGATCACGTTTGCATGAAAAATTATCATAATTGAACACTGCACTGCACTAAAACTCCTTACGTAGTGACATCGCTGGATCTTCCGCAAGTGATGACCTCTGTGAAACACAGATTTTGATGATGATTTTCTTTGTGGACTAAGTATTGGTTGATACTTTACATTGGGAACGAGGCCTTTGACTATCTATCATGTAACAATATTTTCTTCAAAAAAATATTCTCAATTACACCTCTTGTCTTTTGCAATCAATACTACACTTATACTAATCTATACTTTACTTAACATGTTTGAATAAGTTCTGAATTATGAATCCTGCTATTCAGGCTTCTCAAAATTAGTAATGATTATAATGAAATACGATTTCATGTTTCACAAGTTGGCATTTTAATAATTGTTTAAAATATGCATCGATGATGAAAAGACAATTTTACAATTTCATAACACAACATTTAAACAAGTTTTAATGTTTATGATGCAAATACTATCACCATGTTAACGATAACCTCTACATGTTTCGGACGATATTAAGACCTTTCTGTGCATTTTAAACAAACTGAAATATGAATCTAGGTCAAATAATCCTAAGAAGGAATTACACTTGCGTTTAAACGCTTTTGTTTGACAAATAATAAATAAAGATAAAGAAGTGATCAACCTCGTGTGTTTCTGTATCTTAAATATCATATATTAGAAAAAGAATTTTATATTCGCAGGCTCGCATTGTAAAAATGTTATTCCTAATATATGATAATAATGATACGGAAACACTACGGTTAATAATCTCTTTTACACTGATAGCTATGTATACTGTTTTACACCTATAAGGCATTGGTTTTCACATTCTCATTATTGAAGAGTTGGAGAAAAAAGGGTCCTTTGAACATGACTTAGGTGGTCAAATAATTTTTTATCTGGGTACTGAATCATAAAAATCAACGAATTGGGGTCTTTCAGAAAACTTTGATTGTTCAGGACGGTTAATGTTAGAACTGGAAAAAAGGCAAAAGATATCCGTTTTCTATGTTGTCAATTGTCCTCGTAAGCACACCATTGCGGAGTCATAAGTCAGATTACATGTATGTCATTGCAAACACTATTATCGTGTCCTGTATTGAAAATCAATCAGGATTTTATTATAAAAATAAAAATATCAGGTAGAACAAATACTTTCTTCTAAAAATATATTAGATAATGCATAAATTTGACATCGTATGATTAAACATTTTCCACAAGAATGAATGAGGAAAACGTTTACATCTTTTGAAATGTAATATCTCAACTAAAAGATAAGAAAGCTTACAACGGCGCATTTGACAATTGAAAATTAATTAAGTTATGATATTTTCGCATGTTCAAAACAAATACATTTTACATAAATCAAATGATAAGGTCCATGAAAAGATGTCAATTCAGTAGAGACATTTGCAAATCTAAAACTTAAAACGTGTTCTAATAGATAGATTTTTCGTTAAATCCTGAGGCATTTGTAAGTAGCACTGATTGAATCCACAAGTCACGAACCTAATGGTTTTCAAATCTGAAGAGACTTGACAATAGTCACGTTTCTGCCTACTTCCTTCTGGAAGCTTTATTTTGTATTCGTATTTTAGTTTTTAATGTCAGTAAATTTCAGTTTTTCTGTTTTTCGAAACAAAATATTAGTTAAATATGTTAAACTCAAATTTTCAGTTTATGAAATGTTTATTTGATGATTATGGATAATCCAAAGCTGATTCCACTTTGCAAAATTAGCAAATTTAATCAAAGTCACTAATGACACATAGTTTGGTAAAATGATTAATGCATACTTTGTACGTTTACATATTTTATGTTTTTAATGCAATATAGCAAATAAACGTTTCCAAAAATAACAAATTCGGTCCTTAGAAAATGCCAATTCTCTAATTGTCCTGAAATATCACAATCTAAACGTGTTCTATCCCAAAAGAGATTTTTTGTTTTATCCTGAGGCATCTGTAACTAGCACTGATTCAACCAACCAGTAACGAACCTAATGGTTTCCAAATATTGTTGAGAATTCTCCCGTTTCTGCAGTGAATAAAGATGATTTTATATATGTAGCTTATGTTGTTGTAGAATCTAATTAGAAACGCACGATCCTTATGTTTAGTAAAAACAAAAATTATACCTTTCAAATTATTTCCAAAACACATTTTATCCTTATTAGTTTCAAAAGATTTATCAAGTTGTCAATCTTATGTATTAACTAAATCGACCAAACAAATATGCCTGACTTTTTCCCTGGGTGGGCCACAATTAACACATTTCTTACCGAATGAACCGTCTTCAAAATGATTCCCTTTATGATCCCTTAACATGTTCCCCAAGGTCCAAGCCTTTTAAACCTGATTTCATTTTCTACTCAATATGCAAATTCCTAGCAAGCTTAGATTTTATGCACAGACTCCTTGGCTGAGCCTATTTGTTTTCTTTTTTCTTTTTCGATCCCATAATAAGTTTATTTTAAGCGGTCATTGTTAAATAATATTGGGTTAAGATTGTATAATTTTGTCCAACCAGAGTACATTAATATATAGACATAATTTGATTGAAGTAAACCAATGACAGCACAAATCTAAAAGCTAAATGTCTAAAACGTGAAATAATGGTTTATTTTTTCATATTTTGGCTTCTACATGTAGTACCTTTTGTTAATGAGGAAATTCTCAAACTTTGATAAGCATTATCCAGCACTACTTAAATCAGGACTGAATCACAACATACTGAATAACATGAAACATTACCAAAACATATTGTGGAGCCTTCGCAATGTGTTGATTTTATTTATATGTGAGCTGGGAGTCTGCAACTGCAAGAAATTCAAAATTGTTTCAAGTAGTTTTTATAAGATGTTAAATACTGATGTATTTAACACACTGTATTACAATATTTATTCTACTGATGTAAATATTGGATGTTTAATTAAATACACATATTACCATAATAAGCCCTTATAAGCACTTGAAAGCATAGCCCTGACCTGACAAATATTTCAAAACTTTAAGAACTCTTGAAACATTATGTTGAAACAGGAAGGTCAGCAACTAATTTCTTATACAATAAAGAGGACAAATGGTTGATGTACGTCATCTATGTAACTTGTTTTACAAGGTGCCACTATTTCATTAACCAAATTACCTTTGAAGTATCCTTTTTCCTTGACCTATAATATGCATAAATCATTTCCTCTTTCTTTCTTTTTTCTTGGACTTGAAAATACTTTTTTCTCAATTGCATTTGCTGAATGTTTTTATTTTAGAGAAATTTATTTTGAATACAAAAAATATGTTTCTTTTGTCAGTATTAACTGTCTGCCTTGTTGAACATGTCTATGAGTATATGATGATTTGTCTACCAAAATCTTAATGTTTACATTTAAATGTACAATACAGTGTTCTTGGAAAATTTTCTTTCATTGCTCTAACCTTATTAATAAATAACTAATAAGCTTTAAATATGTTATATTATTTGAATACACTAGGAAATATTAGAGCTATATTTATCTTCATTTTATTGACATTTTGGGTACTTTTACTTCTATACAAATCGTGAAAATGACATAAAGTGCATGTATAATGTTTCGATGAATGAAATGAATCATACAAATCAAGAATGTTATTTATCGTTATGATCTTATTGTTAGATACAATAATGTCCCAAGCTGCAATTGACAAAACACTCGGTAAGGTCTTATTCACATGAGTAGAAAGAAAATAACTCCTGTTACAAAAGAACATTTGCTTTTATTCAATCTAAATTTCTTAAGATTCATCAATAAAATGGTAGAAACAATACTTGTAATGTCTTACATGTATGTTGTATATAAAAGATTCAACGAATCCTATTTGGATAGCATGCGGAAGATTAAAAGAATGAAAACAAAATATCACAAACCTCTGGATGTCTATATGTAACTTTGATGATTCAGCAGACAATATCTGTTCAAGGGGAAAACTTATTTTCTAAAGTTGCGAAATGAAACTAAAAGGCTTGGTTTGAAAGAAATTAACGATCCAGATTAAGACAAATCATTTGTTACATTTAATCAGTTGTCAGGCAAAAGAATTATTGTTTTGTCATCTCATGTGCATTAACTATTTATTCATTTAAAACAGTCTTGTGCACAAATCTATTCGCACATAATGCTGGATGCGTATGGTACAAGTACATGCACAAGTTTTCAAACTCAGAATAATCATTTGTCTCAAATGTCATCAAAATAAAGAATTAAGAAAAATTAAAGTATTTTAACTTCGATGACAAAATTAAATTCGTTGTTAATGACCATATACGTTTACTATTTTGTGGGTTTTCTCACACATTGAAACAACTAGCTGTGTAACAACAATATAAAATTGATTTATTCTTCTATTCAGTCACGATTTAGCAGCATACAGGATTATGTACTCCAAAAGACGGTAAAAAGAGGTAAAGATTTCAATTCTGCTAGAACCTGTGTCAAGACAAGTCAAATCAGTTTTGTTATTACTTATCTGGTTAGCATTAAGTTGTCAGCACAGATTTGCAAGTTGTTACCATGTTATTTAAAAACGGAGAAAAGGTGATGAGGGCTAAATCCTATGTGGCATTGTCCTTTTAGCACAGCATGGATTAAATGTCTCATATGTATGACACATTTGTTTATCAAAAACTCATTTGCAAACGATGTTTATATAAATGTGAATGACAGGCTATGTACTTGCTCTAATTGAGATTTACCATCCAGTACGTCATGTACGTCCAGTAGGGAAACTAATTGTCCTCTTTTTGCTGTTACAATAAAATTTAAATTTTTTTAAGAAGTATGTATAATGACTAACGAAATGGGTCTATGAAGGACTAATAGCTTCACGCAAAGTGATGACATTAACGAACTGTTTGTTGTAAACAACATAAGTCTGAAGTAGGATTTGATTTCCTTTTAAACCATTTTCACAGTTTCTTTGTTTACGTTGCCGATTTTCGAATACAACTCAAGTACTCTTGATACAATCAATATGTCACGAACATGTTGTTTCAGCAATCTTGCCAGCCATGGACATGAACTGTCTTTTTCTTCGAATATATTTTGCTCTAGAGAATTATTTTGTCTACCTTGTTTGAATAGATATCCAACTTCATACTTAACCTATGAACCATTCACTGCCAAAAAGAACAATCTAAAAATGATGTATTAGATTTTATTTATATAGAGTTATATTGTCATGGTCATTTGAACAGTGTAATGTAAAGGTTCGTTTTTGGAGGGAACTATCAGGAAGAGACTAACTTATAACTAATAGAAAAAACGTGTTCTTATTCGAAAATGGTATTTTCCATCAAAATTTTAAACACTAGTCCTTCGGTTATTTGTGCTAGGAAATTGTTTCATTGTCATTTGAGGATGTACGCGAATGACACATTTCAACTTTCCAGAACATACATTGTATTTGATTTTGTATCAGAGACCAAAAGTTCCATTGGCAACCAAAACTACGAAGGAATTATATGCTTATAACACAAAAGGCATAACATTGGTTTTTATCATTTCCTATAGGACACCATTTTACAGCATACAATACTATATACTCCCAAAGACGTTGAGAATGAAATAGATATTCATTCTGACCAGGATGTTAAAATCTGTACTTATGTAGTAAATTCGTCATTACAACTAGAAGGAGTGCTAGTCAAGATGAATTAATTCAGTACTGAATGTTAGAGTAACTATCATAAAAATTTATAAACTTAGGTTTATCATTTCCTATTGGTCACCTTTTACATGTACTCCATATAAAATATTTTAAAAATGAAAAGATTTCTATCCATACCATTATTTTCAGCGTACAAAACTTTAAAATGAAGTTAAGAATGAACAGAGTATTTCCTCACCAACACATTAGAAGCATTTCCGAAGCGATAAAGCCTTAATCACTATAGTAGCTATAAGTAATACATGTCAAGACAATTTAATACATATATTTCTGCAAAGACTACTCTTCTGACACTATATGTTTTGTTATCCCCAATTAACTTATTTCCTCTCTGACAACATTGATCATATTGTCTCATTTATGTGAGAAGGTTTGCATTATGTTGTCAGCACTGATTACCAAGTGGTTATAATGTTATCTTAAAAAGAGAGGTCTTTCCGCCAGTGTTATATTTTCACATCACATCACATGTATTCTTTCAAATCATAGTTACACGATTGCATTCTTTTTGTAAATGGAAGTAATGAATTGCAAAATTATGCTCATGATTACGAATGTAAACATTATTTTTTTTAAAGCGTATATTGTACATGCATGTGTCATAGTTATTTTATTTTTTATTTTTTATTTCTAACTTGATTTGCTTATGAACAAAGAATGTTAATGAAAAGGGAATGGAAACTGTATCAAGTCAAAATGAAAACTGAAAAGTAATACTAATTGTATAGAGGAAGGATGTCTGTATACTAATATGGTTATGGCACTTATAAATGATTTGTTGTAAATAACTTGATGCTGCAGAAGGAAATGATTTCCTTCCCAACCTTTTCAGTTCCTTCCATGTCGTCTGGAGTAGGTTTCAAAGTTTCCTTTGGTGATTTTCTAAAACAGCTCAAGTACCATTGCTTCAATACATATGTCACAAACTGATTTAGATATCTTTACTAAACCATATACATTGCATTGTCATGTTCAGCTCTAAAAACGTGTTTGGCGTCATCAAAAACGTAAAATCTCCCTTCTCACGGTAGTGTTATAACTCACTAGCTGATACTAGATATAGCTTTTAATTATCTTAGTTCGCTGTTTGCAAAAGAGAAATAAGAAAAAAAGCGTTTCTCGAAAGTGCATAGCGTTTCACCTGTTTGTAGTTTATCAAGCAATATTATTATTAGTTATATACCTTTTTCTCCTAATGGTCTATTGTGAATGACATTTTCAGTTAATATTTCAATATGACGAACGATTTCAGCTGCCAAATATGTAAATGCAGTACTATGATATCAATTGTAGATTACAAGAAATGAATACAATTATCAATACCGATCTCTCATAAGGTATAATTATTCAAACCTATTTTCTTCTCGAATGTTACATTGGTTATATTATGTTGTGTAGTGACTGTAGGAATATTTATTTTTATTCAAAAGTGTTACAGGTCAAATATTTCAATCTCAATACACACAACAGGTTTCTGCGTTCCGAAATGATTGTGTGCTTTTCTTTTAAAATCTTTAAACTTAAATTTTAACCTCTATGGGTAGATTCCTTTCAATAAACAACATTTTAAGGGAAGACTAGATTTGAGGATATTTAAAAAAAGCTTAAGAGTCCTTTAGAGATTTTCAAAATGTAGTGAAGTGAGTTTAGCAATTTTGTTGAAAAGTTAGTGTTTGTTTGTGAAGTAAATTGCATATACTTTTATGACAATTTCCTAAACGTGTCTGTATGACATTTCGTCACGTTGTCATGTTATTCTGACCTATTTAGTAGTACAAATCCAATTAGATACGGGAAAACATGATCAATTCAATAAGTTTTGTATGGATAAGAGATTATTCAAAATCAGCAGTTTAGCATGACACATGCACTATTATCATGACATATATGATACAATGCATAAACATATCCTCGAAAGTGTGTATTAACTTATTATCTCTAAAACGCTTGAAATGATATGTGTTGCTGTGTATTAATCATTTGAATTGTGTTTTTCATAATAGTTGACTCTGATGAAGAAAGTAGAAAAAGGGTTCACTATTAATTTGGTGAAAAAATGAAAGGATTTGTCTAAAGATTAGTATGTGGCTCCATCTTTTTATCTTCCCTCACTTAAAAGTTCCAGATAAGATTTTTTGTAAAATGATTTAATGCTAATCTGGTTTTAATAGTGCTTTTTATGATTGTCTAAAGGATATACAAATGATGGCAGCTGCAGATGACTTTTTAATCACATTACTATCATGGCATAAGTGTAAACTAATTGATGGTATATCTAAAAAAACGTTCTATTTCTTTAATCACCATGACAGCTTTAAAGCATAAATAAGATATTTGAAACCTTAAGAAATCATATAAGATATAAGATATCACTTTATGATTCCATTAAGTTGTTTTCGGGCGATAAGTCAGTTTCATTAGATTCCACAAGATTGTTTTGAAATACTGAATTGTATAAATGTTGGAAAGCTTCAAATATAAAATGATGATCTGGATGTAACTTTTTGTCTAAAGAAAAATAATGAAATGATGACAGAGAGCTACCAAGACTGAATATTCTATACATATTTGAATGAAGCAATGAAAAGGACTCTTTTCGATAATTAATTACATGAAGATTTCATAAAGTTGAGTTCTTGTTATAAGTCTGTTTCATTAGAAATTCAAGAAAACAAGATTGGTTGAATTGCTGAATTGTATAAATGTAGGACAACCTCAGGTATAGGATGATCTGGATGTAAGTTTTTCTCTCAAGGATAATAATAATAAAGACAGAAAGCTACAAAGACTTAATATTCTATATACCTTTGAATTAAATAATGGAAAGGACAACTTTTTAAAAATTTATTTTATATTATTATCATGGTAATTTTTTTCTCCTCATGAGGTTGGTACACTTCGTAGTAAGTTCAATATCATATTGGAGTTATGATATGTGCTGCATGGAATGTATCTCAAAAAGGAAAAGTAATTGCAGTTGATTGAAAGTTATCTACCTTTATGTTAATCACGATCAATTGAAATCTTAAGCAAGACATTATATATATGATAATTATGTTATTTTGACTGCATTCTGATAATGAAATTGGATGTCAATCACCCCCTTAAAACCTTTACTATAGCTACCTATTGTGAGTTGTTCACCTGTCTGTAAAATATCAGCAGAAAATATCACCTTTTGTCATTGTGTAAAAAATATTCTTGAACTTACTGATGGGATCGTCTTGGAAATAAACTTGGGAAGAATGAAACAGACATAAAGGGGACATTGGGTTTTTAAATCAAAATTTTCTTAACTGTTCTAAATATTTTATATGAACACTATACGAAAAAAATAACTTAGGATTAATTCAAACAGATAAGTGTTATATAAGTAAATATATTGGAACGGTGACAAATAAGAGTTTTGCTATCTCTGACACTTTGATTAACTGATCATTGCAAAGGATGTGATGCAAACAGAGATCTTCTAAAGTAGACAAATGTGAGCACAACCATTTGCTTAATTCTATCTTCAACATGTAAAACATGAAAGAAGAATGATAGAAGAATGCAAAACCAATTTCAAATCAAGCTTCAAGTTTATGACATTATATGCCTTTGTGAAGATAATTTGCTTTGCTAACAAAATATTTAGCATCAAATGTCAAACACAATACAGTTTATGTAAGTTCTGGGAGACGTCAAATTTCTAATACAAAACCACATGAATTGAAACGCAACCTTCCTTGTTAATATCGTGTCATCAATTCATTGTTAACAGGGTTCAAATAATTGAAATAAAATGTTGAAATAAAATTGAAAATCAAATCAAGTATGATAAAATTGACAATGTATGATCAGGGATCTTAAGACATCAAAACTTGACAAAAAGCTAGATATAACATGTATCATAACATATCATCCAAAACTTGAAAAACATGTGTAACACTAATGTTATTACACATGTTTATTTCTCATTTGAAATCTCATGTATCTCCTTCATTGCATTGTTATATACTAATTTTGAACAACTGACAGAACTCTATCGATTTAATCGGTAAGCTCAAATGTATCCAGATTTTATCTTCTTTTATGCCTGATTGACGTGAAAATAATATGACTCAAATATTACTTTCCAGAGACCATCTAATAATGTAGAAGTGGAAGACATCATTAGATCCAGAGGCAGTTCAAACTATTCAGGTGTAAGAAATAAGAAGTAATAAAAGAAAGGCATGATGTCTCAACCATAAGGCATCAAATAAGGTCACTACAAATCACGACTTGAGGGATTTATGATGCAATATAATACATGTTATGTAATGTACCAATACATGCTGGAGGTCATATTGAAGATATAAATTGAAATGCATTTTTGGAAATACAATGTATGTTTTTTAACCAAAGTTATTTGATGTGAATAAAACATGCATAAATTATGCAATTCCAAGTTTCATTGGTCATACACTTTTTTGAAGTTCTGAAACTTTCATATTTCGATAATTATTTTGTCATTCTGTTGAACGTGACTCAATATCAGCTAAGACAACTGTGTTAAAACTTCATACGTCCTTGTACTTATTCAACTTGACAAACTTAAACAAGATAATTGCATTCGTTTGGGTTTGTTGCCGTTTTCACTCACTCGGTGATCACTGATAAAATCCACAAGTCACGATGTTATTTATTTGAGGATATCAAAATCGAAAAACTATGTTGTGATTGTCACTTTCTGCATATATACACTCTCTTAAAAGTTAACTTGAATCAAAACATTTAAATGTAGCTATTGTTTGAATAATATTCTTTATGCAGTTGATCATGCATATTTTATTTTATTTTTTTTAAAGGTATAGTTAACTGACTAGTTAATACATTACGTTTCACTGCCAATCCTTAATAAGTGTACAGAAAAATAAATCATTTTATATTTTCCAATAGACTTGTAACTGTAACATAACGCAGGCTTGGCTAGAAAAACTGCAATCTAGTTAAAACAAGCTGTAATGTTTACGTTCCATAAGCTTGAAAATCTGGTGATCATTGTGCCATATGTCGAGCTTAACAATGCAGCGTCGTTTTGACAACTATCACATTCTTTAGTTTGAGAATTTTAATTAATAAAAGAGTAGCTTAGAGCGCAGAAAGGTGTTCCCTTTTTCTGATCAATACATGTTTTGGAGTCCACTCAAATATAAGTTTAGAAGTACATTTTGAGTGGGTGGAGAATATGAAAGCTATAACTAAGGAGGGAGAAATTCAATTTTATTGCTTGTTGAATGATTGTTCTCAAAGTTCAAATCCTCAGTCTTAAAGTCGTGTTGCACACGGACTGAAAAAACATATATCCTCTAATCACGAAGAGACTTGCAATGTGCTTGAGATTGTTAGACAACACCTGTGTCTCCTTGTGGATTAACGAAGTTGAGTTTTCTTCTGGCACTGCAGTCAATCACTTATCTGAATCATATTTTCGTGAATTTTTAAAGATACAATCCTTTTCAAATACTTTTCACACATAAATATACTCAGTTAAGATGAGCTCTATGAAATTAGTTCTATTTCGTTCATGATATCAGTTCAATTGTGAAATGGTCAAAACAAAGAATGGTAATATGAAATGTTTATCATGAATATCAATCAGTTTACCTTAAGTTTAATTTTAACATATATATACGGAGATATTTAGAGATTTTTAAAAATATTTTCATACATTTTAGAAACAATATAATATAATCAAATGAAAAACCACTTTCTTACATGTTCCAACATTAATATATCAATGACGAATAAAACATCTGTTATCACCACACTGTTTAACTTATCTATGCTAAACATCGAAATTATGTTAGACTTGACTAAGGAAGCACATCACACCTTTTATGTTCCGATCGTTTAAGCTATTAAGTATATGTGTCAAAAGTGTCATTTCTTCTTCAAACAATTTATCATTGGACATTAAATGTTATCTAAGAAGGTTGTTGAACCACTGTCTCTCGTTGATGGATTTAGGTTTCAGATTATGATACCTTAATACTGATGAGAATAGTGATATAATGCACAGAAGCTGAAATGGTCATTGATATCAGCAGGCGATAACTGTTACTGGAGTACATTATCATTTATGAGTATGTATCAAGTTTAACATGCCAATAATTCGTATTAAAGCATGAAGATATTCAACTTCAAACAGTCAACTTTACTTATTTAGATTACATAAATAATACATTATGGATCGTATTGCACTGTTTTTTTATGTCAAATATAAAACACGAGTTGATAAAATTAACAAATCGAGGTTAGCCGATGATATTTTGCTTTTAGCCATGAGTGTTGATATATTTGATATCAGAAGACACGAGGGCGAGATTCTCTTTATCATCCAAAATCATGTTTCAATCATATTGTGAAAATCAAAATATTTCAAATTTGTAGTCATATTTCAAACTAAATTACCTGTTTCTCTTGTATATCGTTCTGTCCATCACTTGTTGTACATTGTTGCAAGATGAAAGCTATAAATATTTGCTTCTTGGATGGGTGAATAAAATATTTTTCCATAATAATTAAATTTCATGAAACGACCATATGATAAGGAATGACAACCATATGTTGCAATCTAAAAGTGAGAAGATAGGCCAAGGTGAAAGGGGCTAAAAAAAGATGAGAGAAAAGACGGAGAGAAAAACATAGTGAGAGAATGAGAACGTTAAAAACATAGCTTCTACCTAGTGAGTGGTGTTGTTTGGTCGATAATGAATGATAGAATAGTTTGATTGGCAGCAGCGCGATACAGTAAACATGAAATGTTTACAGCCACTACAGGTATTGATCATTGTAATGTAAATATTGCTTCATTGATAAAGCTTCTACGAATTTTGTGTGAGCAGCTTTAATTGATTTCATTTTCCTGATATCACCTTACATTTCACATAAAAACGTGCTACTGCCCCTTTAATGTCTCATAGATATTCAGTTGGTCTGTTTTTGCGAAAGCAGATATGAGTTACTTATATATCAAAATTAAATTATTTTATCTTTTTATATGTATATTTGATAATTTACAGATAGTTTAAGAAAAATAAATGATAATGACAAACCAATTGGAAAACATAATTGCAACAGTAATTTCGGTTAGATTGAAGCATATTCAAAATGACTCTCTTTATGATCTCTTAAAATGTTCCCAAGGGGCCAAGGGTTTGAATACGGATTTAATTTTCATCTCAATAAGCAAAAGGCTTGGAAAGCTTAAACTGTATGCACAGATTCCTAAGCAGAGCCTATTTGGTTTTTTTCATGTTCATTGTTAAATAATACTTTGTTGAGCTTGAATAGTTTGTTGTCCATTCAGAGTACACTAATATATATATAAATTATTTGAATAAAGTAACTCAATGACAGCACAAACATAAAAGCTAATGATTGGTTTTTTTCATATTTTATGTTAATGAGGAAGTTCTCTTACTGATAATAGATGATTCAGGCTTAAAGCTAAATAGACTGTATAAAATAAAATATTACTAAAAACTTATTTATTGTAAAGTTTAAGCCATGTGTTGATTTCATATACTAGTGAGCTGAAAGTCTGCAACCGTAAGAAAATTAAAATCATTTAAAGTAGTTTTCTTAAGATGTTAAAAACTGTTGTATTCATGCGACATTTCAATGTATTGAAATATTTATATTATTGGCATTAATATTGGATAAACGCATAATTATTATAAGTCCTTTCTCTCAAAAACGCTTACCCTAAGGTAAAAAATATTTGATAACTTTTTTAACTCTTGAATTTTGTAATTATATTTTGTAACCCGAAGGTCAGCCACTGATTGGTTATACAGTATAGAGGACAAATGGTTGATGTCAATCATCTGTGTAGCTTTTTGAATAGATGGTGCCATAAATAAACTTACATTTGAAATATCGTTTTGCCTTGACTTACATATATTTTGTTCTTGGACATGAAAATAGTTTTTCAATTGCATTTGCTGAATGAATCATTATATATAATGTTTTTTGAATAAAAAATAGTATATGTCAAAGTTAAACGTTTTGATGATTTAAATGAATCATACAAACCAAGAATGTTATTTATCTTTATAATCTTATTATTAGAAACAATCCCAAGCTGCAATTTATAAATCACTTAGATATTTCTCATCCACGTGAGTAAGGAGACAATACATTTTTTTTTTAATATTTTTTAATCCAACTTTCTTTAATAAAATGGAAGAAACAATACTTGTAATGTCAGCATCTTATCTGGTAGATAAAATATTAATTCAACAAATCCTTTTGGGATAACATGCGGACGATTAAAAGAATGAAAAAATTCTTAAACAAATTATCACAAACCTTCAGATGTGTAGCCTAGATAATCAGCAGACACTATCTATTCAGGGTGAAAACTTACTCTCTATAGTCGCGAAATGAAACTAACGACACTTAGTTTGAAAGAAATCAATTATCCAGATTAAGACATATTTTTTTAATGAGTTACAGTTCATAACTTGCCAGCCAAGGGAATTATTATTGAATCTCATGTGCATTAACTGTTTTATTCATTTAAGACAGTCTTTGCTTGCTTTGAACAACTATTTACATATTATGCCTGATACTATTGTACATGTACATGCAATTCTTTTTAAACTCGGAATAATAATTTGTCCAAAATGTCATATTTATATGACACATACATGTAATTTGACACTGTAATAACACAGTTGGTCACAGTTTACAGCATACAAGACTGTGTACTCCAAAAGAAATTCGAAATGAAAAGGATTTTAATCCTTTCCAACATGTTTGAAACCTTTTCGTAGCAACATCGGAATTGACATAGCATGTTGAAGATTAAAATAATGAAAACATTTGGATTTCTTTAGCAAAATATCTCAAACCTTTAGATGATGTAACTTTGATAATTCAGCAGACAATATCTATTCAGGGTGTAAACTTACTTCTAAAATTCCGGAATGAAATTAAAGATACTAAAGAAAAGAGGTTCAAAATGCTTTCCAACATGTTAGAAGCTTTTCTGAATCTATAAAGCCTACATCACAGCTAGAAGTAACGCATGTCAAGACAAGTTAAATCAGTACAAAATATTCTACGAAGACTACTCTTCTGACATTTTATGTTTTGTTATCACCAATTAACTTATTTCCTCTCTGACAACATTGATCATATTGTCTCATTTATGTGAGAAAGTTCGCATTATGTTGTCAGCACTGATTTTCGAGTGGTTATAATATTATCTTAAACAGAGAGGTCATTTCGCTAGTATTGTATTTGGCAATGTTCTTTCATCACAGCATGGATAAACTATCTCATTCATGTGTCACTCTATTTGTAAATGAAAACATGAATTCAAAATAAGCTCATAATTAGGAATGTAAACACTAATTATCTATTAAATGTATAGAAAGGTCATTTGCGTATATTGTACATGTATGTGGTATAGTTGTCACATCAATAATAAATTGATCTCATTCACAACTCATGCAACTCTAATCTTATGAAAAAAGTTAATTCCAAATAATGTTATTGAAAAGGGATTGTAAACTGTGTAGATTCAAAATACAAAATGAATAGTAAAACGTATTGTATTGAGGAATGATGTCTTTATACTTTCAAGGTTATGAAACTTACGAAAGATTTGTTGTAAACAAGTTGAGGCTAAAGCAGGCTTTGATTTTCCTTCCCGACCTTTTTAATTCCTTCCATGTCTCTCGTCTGGAGTAGGTTTCAATGTTTCCTTTAGTGAATTTCGAAAACAGCTCGAGTACTATCCCAGCAAACATGACATAACTGGGCCAGTGCTGGCCCTTTACTGGCTGATACAGGCATCCATAACTGGCCCAATTCAGGCATCCAGTACTGGCCCTATACCAACTTGCACTCTGGCGCGGTACTGGCCCAATACTGGCTTACTGTACTGGCCCAGTACCGGCCCAGCATCAGGCCATTATTGAAACATTATAAATTCGTATACTGGCCCAATTTAGGTTAGCCATTAATGTCCCTTTAACGGACCAGTACTGGGCCAGTATCATTCCAGAACTAAAACGATACCATGCCAGTACTGGCTGATTTAAGTTCAACCATTACTATGCCGGTACCTTTAAATATGTACGCAATCTACATTATAGTTTCAAATTATTCATTTATGGTACACACTATGCAAAGCAGTTTAGCTTAAAGCCTTTTTAAATCATTCGGATTTTTGATTACTCATTCCTTTATTTAATTGCTAATATGTTATGTAAACACGTATCGATAGCATTAATTTCGGATCAACTTTATTTTTCCAAATCTGACATTACCATTTGATTGTCAAAAGAACTATCAAACCTATTGACATAAAATATAAAAAAAATGTCTTTTTATCAAGCAAACCTACTAAGAAAACATACACAACTTATGCCATTACAAAAATAAGAACTTGTGATGTGTCTTACAAATAGGGCCATTATTATCATGATATAAAAACATCAAACAACAAAACCTGTCATACAAAATGAAACTAAGGTTAGATAGACATTACAGGATGTATTACAGATTCATTAACATCAAGTAAAATCATCTGAATTTTAACTCACATGTAAAGGATACCTGAATGTTGTCTTCCCCTGTAAACTCTCAAATGCAGACAACAGTTTTAATAAATACCGAGAATTTCCTAACAGGAAATGGCATGCCAGAATTGGGCCAGTACTGAACCAGTACTGGGCCAGTATGGAACCACATACTGGGCCAGTTCTGGACCAGTACTGGCCCTATTAAGATATCCCATAATGCATATGGACAGGAAGTGAAATGCCTCTACGGGGCCAGTAGTGGGCCAGTACAGTTGTCCAGTACCGTATTGCCAGTACTGGGCCATTACAGTTCTGCCATAAGTGGCCCAATTCAGGAAAGCCGATACTGGACCAGTACTGGCTCTGTATAGTTAGCCTGTATGCCTTTACCAACTTTATCAGCCAGTATGAAACCTGTACTGGCCCAGTTACGTCATGTTTGCTGGGATTGCTTCAATACATATGTCACAAACAGATTCAGATATCTTAACTAACCCATGTACATCATATTGTCATGTTCAGCAATATGTTTTGCTTTAAAAAAAAGTATTTGTGTCATCAAAAACGTTTCAAGTTAATCTTTCAAAAGGACGAACAATTGCAGCTGCAAAATATGTAAGTGCAGTATTATGATATCAATGGCAGATTACAGGTATTATCGATACTTATCTCTTCTAATATTTTGTGAGGTATTCTCATTCAAAACATTTTCATTTGCCTTTCGAATGTCACATTGTTTCTACTATCTTGAGTTGGTACTGTAGGAATATTAGTTCATATTTAACAGTGTTCAGGTCAAATCTTTATTCTCAATTGGTTTCGGTTTTGTTACCAACGGATTCTGTGCTTTAGACCTGAATTTAAACCTCTATGAGTAGATTCCTAACATTAAACAACATTTCAATGGAACACTTTAGCCTTTGAGGATATTCAAACGAAACCCAGTAGTCTTTTTGATATTTCAAAATGTAGTGAAGTTAGTTCAGTAAGTTTGTTGAAAAGTTAGTGTTTGTGAAGTAAACTGCAAATACATTTATGACAGTTTCCTAAATGTGAGAGTATGACATTTTTGCACTTGCTATGTAATTCTGACCTATTAAGGAATAATAAATCTAATAAAATACGAGACAGCAGTATCTATTAATCTGACGAAAAAATTATCCAAAATCAGTGTTTTATATATATTTCTCTATTTAAGATCTATGAAAGCAGAATAGAATAATGTTGTTATATCTTGGGATATTCAGTAGAAACGTAATAGTAATAGTAATGCAGACCTATTGCATTAAAGAGCCAAATGAGCCTTTTTAAATGATTCACTTTTAATTTGGTGAAAAACAGAAAGTGTTTGTCTAAAGAGCGATATGTGGTTCACACCTTTTTATTCTCCCTCATTTAAAAGTTTCGGATTCGCTTTTTTGTAAAATGATTTAATGCTAATCTGCTTTTGATAGTGCTTTTTTACGATTTTCAAAAGAAAATGCAAATGATGGCAGCTGCAGATGTCTTTCTTATCACATTATTATCATGGCATAGGTGTAAACTAATTGATGGTATATCTAAAAAACGTTATATTTCTTTAAGTTGTTTTTGGGCGATAAGTCGGTTCCAATCAGAGATTCAGTAAAACAAGATTGTTTTGAAATGGAAATGGAAATCTAAAGCAAGAAATTATTTATGATAATTATGTTATTTTGACAGCATTCTGATGATGAAATTGGATGTCAATCATCTTCTTAAAACTTTTCTACAGCTGCGTATTGTAGATTTGTTTGTCTGTAAAAATATCAGCAGAACTTACAAAATATCATCTTTTGTCATTGTGTAAAAAGTATTCTTGAACTTACTGATTTGATCGTCTTTGAAATAAACTTGGGCAGGATGAACCAAACATAAAGGAACATAGTTGTTTTATCAAAATGTTCTTAACTGTTATAAATATTTTATATGAACACTATGAGAAAGAAATAACTTAGGGTTAATTCAAACAGATGAGTGTTATATAAGTGAATATATTGGAAAGGTGACAAATAAGAGTTTTGCTGTCTCTGACACTTTGATTAACTGATCATTGCAAAGGATGCCATGCAAACAGAGATCTTCCAATGTAGACAAATGTGAACACAACCATTTGCTTAATTCTATCTTCAACATGTAAAACATGAAAGAAGAACGATAGAAGAATACAAAACCAATTTGAATTCAAGCTTCAAGTTTATGACATTAAATGCCTTTGTGAAGATGATTTGCTTTGGTCACGAGAATATTTAGCATCAAGTATCAAACAGTTGTTGCAGTTTATGTCAGATCAAATTTCTAATTCAAAACTTACATGGACTTATTCACAATCTTTGGTGTTAACAGATGATCATCAAGAGTTTCATTAACTGCTGAGACAAAATTATAAATCAAATCAAGTATGATAAACTGACAGTGTATTGTCAGGAATCTTTAGACATCAAAACTTGACAAAAAACATGTAATTGCATGTATTATGATAAAATATCATCACAATTTGGAAAAATAAACCTTGTAACACATAAGTGATTACAAAATTTTATTTTGCCTTTGCAAGCTCCTTCATTGGATGATTATCTTCCGTTGCGCCTGATAAAGTGAAAATAATATGACTCAAATAGTACTTTTCCAGAGAACAAAATAATGTAAAAGTGGAAGATGTCATTCGATCCAGAAGCAATTCAAACTAATCAGGTGTAAGAAATAAGAAGTAATAAAACAAAAGCATGATATCTAAACCATGAGGCATAAGGTAGGTCAATACATATCACGACTTGAGGGATTTATGATGCAATATAATACATGTAACGATAGAAGAATACAAAACCAATTTGAAATCAAGCTTCCAAGTTTATCACATAATAAGCCTTTGTAATGATGAATGACTTTGCTAACGAGAAAATTAAGCATCAAATATCAAACAAAGCCATATCTGGGAGATATCAAAACGTACATGGATATACGAAACACCTTTTATGTTAACAGCCTATCAACAATTCATTGCTAAGAGAATTCATTAACTGCTGAGATAAAGTTATAAATCAAATCAAGCATGATATACTTGACCGGATCAGGGATCTTTAGACTTCAAAACTTGACAAACAGCAAGAAATAACATGTATCATTACAACAAATCATCACAAATTTGACAAAAATATGTAACACTAATGTTATTACACAAGTTTATTTCTCATTTGAAATCTCATGTATCTCCTTCATTGGATTGTTCTATGCTAATGAAGATTAAATCGATAGAACAGTGTTAATAAATAAAACTTATAAGAATAGTCAACTTCTGACAGAAATTTCTCTATTTAATTGGTAAGCTCAAATGTATCAAGATATTATCTTCCTATATGTCTGATTGAAGTGAAAGTAATATGACTCAAATATTACTTTGCCAGAGAAAATCTAATAATTTAGAAGTGGAAGACGTCATAAGATCCAGGAGCAATTCGAATTAATCAGGTGTAAGAAATAAGAAGTAATAAAACAAAGGCATGATGTCTAAACCATAAGGCATTAAATAGGGTCAATACAAATCACGATTTGAGGGATTTATGATGCAATACAATGCATGTAATGTAATGTACCAATGCACGCTGAAGGTGATATTGAGGATAAAATGTGAAATGCACTTCCAATGTATATTGCCGTATCACCTCAACCAAAACTAATAGATGGGAATGAAAACATTGTAAGAAAATGTGAATGCAAAACATTTTCCTTTCCAAGTTTTCAAATTGGTCATACAGTTTGTAAAATTCTGAAACTTCATATTTTCAAAACTTTTTTTCTTATTATGTTGATAGTGACTAAAGCGCAAGTAAACTGTGGTAAAACTTCATACGACCGTGAATATATATAAACTTGTTCAACTTACACAATATAATTGCATTCGTTTGAGTTTTGTTATCTTTGTTCACTTACTCGGTGATCACTGATATAATCCACAAGTCATGATTTTATTTATATGAGGATATCAAAACCGGAAAACGATGTTTTGATTGTCACCATCTTCATATAAACACTGTCTTAAAACTTAAATTGAACGTGAACATTTAAGCGTAGCTATTGTTTGAAAATATATTCTTAATGCAGTGGAATATGCATGTTCTATTTGATATTTTAAGGTATAGTTAACTGACTAGTAAACATTACGTTTCACTGACATTGCTTAATAAGTGTACAAATAAATAAACACATTTTCTAATAGATTTGTAACTGTAACATGACGAAGGCTTAGCTAGTTAAAAGAAGCTTTAATGTACATGCCCCATAAGCTTGGAAATCTGGTGTCATTATTTTAATCATTGTGCTATGTGTCGAGCTTTACAATGCAACGTCGTTTTGACAACTTTCACATTCTTTCGTTTGAGAATTTTACTTAATAAAAGAGTATCTTTCCGAGAGTGCAGAAAAGTATTAATTTTTTTTCTAATCAATACATGTTTTTGAGTCAACTCAAAATGTAAGTTTAGAAGTACATTTTGAGTGGGTGGAGAATATGAAAGCTATAACTAAGGAGGGAGAAATTCAATTTTATTGCTTGTTGAATGATTGTTCTCAAAGTTCAAATCCTCAGTCTTAAAGTCGTGTTGCACACGGACTGAAAAAACATATATCCTCTAATCACGAAGAGACTTGCAATGTGCTTGAGATTGTTAGACAACACCTGTGTCTCCTTGTGGTGGGTGGAGAATATGAAAACTAGTTACACTTTTTATGATATAAAACCAAGGAGGGAGAAATTCATTTTAAAAGGGGGCGGGATAGCGCAGTGGTTAGCGCGTCCGCCTTTGGATCAAGATGTTCGTGGTTCGAATCCCGCCAGGGGCTCGGCACCTTTGTCTGCAGGAGAGAACTGTTCTAAACGCAGTCAGGTTTGGGTGCAATGCTACACTGAATTTCAGCGCAGTACCACCATGGTTCGCTAGTTCGAGCCGATGCTCGCAGGTATAGCCACAATTGTGTTGCGAGCTTTATCCCTGCAATATTACCAGCAGCCGCGATATAAGTGAAATAATCTTGAAAGCGGCGTTAAAAGCCCATCTCACCTCACCTCACTCACTTGTTGAATGATTGTTTACAAAGTTTTAATCCTCTGTCTTAAAGTCGTGTTGCTCGCAGATGCTTAACGTACCTACAAAACATAAATCCTCTTATCACGAAGAGACTTGGCATGTGCTTGAGATTGTTAGACAACACCTGTGTCTCCTTGTGGATTAACAAAGTTAAGTTTTCTTCTGGCACTACAGTCCATCACTTATCTAAATCATATGTTCGTGCAACCCTTTTCTAATATTTTCAGATGAGCTCTATTTCTTTCAAGATATCAGTTCAATTCAGAAATGATCAAAACAAAGAATGGTACTGTGAATTGTTGATGAAGAATATGATTCAGTTTACCTTTTCTTTCATTTGAACACAATATAAAGGAGATTTTTTATAGATTTTTTAAACATATGTAATCTCAATGTTTAGAAACGATATAATATAAACCATTTGTTATCACCATACTGTTACATAAAGTATATATATATACATACATTTGTACTGTGTGAGTGACAAAAGTGTTCGTATTAGATTCATTCATCGATGCTAAACATCGAAATCATGATAGACTTGACTAGGGAAGCACAATCATCCCTTGTAGGTTCCGAACGTTTAAACTATTCAACATGTGTGTTCTGTTGTGTCAAAAGTGTTATTACTTCTTCAAAGGAGCCTGAATATCATGTTCAAATAATTTCTCATATGATATTTGATGTCATCAAAGACGCTTGTTGAACCACTGTCTTTCATTGATGTATTTTGGTTTCAGATTATGATACTTTAATACTGATGAAAATATTGATGTGAAATGATGGGAAATATCGGATGTTGACAGCTTTTATTGGAGAACCTTAACATCTCCGTTAATAGTATGTATCAAGTTTTATACTATAATAATTCTAATTACAGTATGAGGATATTCAAATTCCAACAGTCAAATTATTCAGATTACAAACATAATAAATCATAAATCTATTTACTCTGAGTAAAATGCAATTGCAAGGACGATATATTTTTCTCTTTATAGACTTAGTACTGGTTATTTCTTCAAAATCAGAGGCTCTGGCTATTTATCATGTTTCCAATAACTTCTAAACAAATTAACTTGCATTTTACATAGAAAAGAGTATTAAACTCTTATCTGTTGCAATCGTATACTTCACTTAAACGTGTTTGGTTATGTTTTAAATTATGAATCCTCCTATTCATATATTAAAAGGCATTGTTACACATGCACGTTTTTATCAAATAGGTAAATACATAATAAACGTTTATAAAACACGTAAGTTCTCAATTTTAACAATAACCTGTAGATAAAGGGGCAATATCAAGACCTTCCCATGAATTTCCAACAAATTGAAATATGGCTCTTCTAAAATATGTATAGCTTCATAACCAGCAATTTAGAGAAATTGCTTCCCTCAAAACGACCAACTATTTCTTATCTCAATATACATGTACATGTAAGAAGGTTCATCTTCGTGGTTTCTATCGATTATACATAATACGATTGTCCTAACATCTCTCTTTATGAACAAGAATAAGAATATAAATACTTTGAAGTTTACTCTGTGCTTAACAGTGTAAGCGCTTTAAGCTATATTTACTGACTGACACCTTTGGGTAATTAGTGATAATCTTTTAATAATAGCCAAGGTATTGTTGAACAGTTGGAGAAAATAGCGTCCTTTCAACCATGACTAAGATGGTCAACAGATTTATTACCTGGGCACTGAATCCTAAAAATCCCGAAATTGGGTTGTCTTTCGATACTTCGATCGGTGAGGACGTTATATGTCAGAACTCCAAGTAAAGCAAAATATATCCGTCTTGTCTGCCCTCGTTAACACATTTTGCTAGGGCATTTCTCAGCATGAGAACGTTAGTGGGCACTATGTCTATAAGTTTAAGATTAGTCAAACATTTAACCAGTAAAACATTAAATGTTGCCGTTTTCTGGTTTACTTGTCCAAATTTTATCGTGATTTAACATTTTAATGTTCTGCTTCTCTTTTCTTTTTAATATGTAATTGAGGAATAATGATTAATAATGACAAATTATGATATATTTTCCCGACATTTTTTTATTCATCACTTGACGAAATGGGCACACAAGTAGACAAGGTTTTTATGTGAAATATTATAAAAATCAGCAGCGTTGATTTCTAAAACTGAATTGCATATTTCAGTTTCAACTCGATCTGTTGGTAACCTTTAACATCGTAATCACAAGTATAATAAAGGGTCAAAGTTAATGGGTTTTTATTGAGTGCTTAGTACACGTACTTAGTGGCCATAACCGTCATTCAACTTGACATATGGAGACGCATAAAAATGAAATTGTTTATGCAATGGTTCCATGCCTTATTAAGCTTATTCTTAGTTCAGTGACATAAAGTGATAAAGTAAATAGTCGGCCCTGGTATTCTATCTTGATGCACTTGGAATCGAACTTTGACTTTAGTAATCTATAAACATAAGATTTGAATTTATTACCCTGACTTTTACAAGGAACTGTCTCGTTAGATATGGCATATGGTTCGCTATCATCTTTATAAAGTAAGTATTCATTATTAATGAAAATGTCAATATAACGTCAATGCTAAGTTTCTGCAACAAGACATTACGTTAGTAGTTGGTTACCAGTTCTGATTAATCTAACATTACTGGATATCGAGCATTAAGTGTCTGTTGCATGTCAAATAATTGATGATTTTATTTGTGCTCCGCTTTTTAAATGTACTTATTCTTGAGGTAAACAGTCTGCCAGGGGGCTTGTATAAATTGACATTGACAAGCGTCATCAGGAGATGACATATCCCATGTCCCCAATAAATCAAAATGAAATGAATGATCCGTAAAAATAAAGTACTTATGAAAAACTATCCAAGAACATGTGTCTCAATTTGTTCCCTCACCCGTCAAAATCTCCTGACAGTATGTTGTGATATACATTATCGGTTTGCCTTTTTTTAAACTTTTCTTTTTTTTTGGTATCACAGTAACAGAACATCTATCTATACCGTTAGAATCTCCATCAACACATGAGCCTGTACACAGAGATTCAGCTTTCTAGGACTTTTTGCTTCTGGAGAAGAAATCAAAATACCAAAAGTCTACTACTACGCTCCTAATCTCCTGCTATGACATGCATCAACCAAACGGATCCTTTAAGCAATAGTGTCATCTGATTAAAAAATATCGGCTGTTACAGGAAAGAATAATTTAAAAGATATCCGACGTCGTATAGTAACAACAAGAATGTTTGAAGACGCGATGACAATCGAAAACAGGACAATAACGCGCGTCAACAATTCAAACGTTGTTTTGGAAACAAATCTTAAGCAATTAGGACCCTGTTAATCATATTATGATAAGACGAAATAAACTTCTTATGGGATTCAAGAAGTTTATAATTTTCCATAGATGAATGGATAAAACAACAATGAGACAAATCAATTATCGACGTGAACGTAGCCTTTGAAGATATTCTATTATATTCTATTCATATTCTAAATGATACGCAGAAAGGAGGTTTTGTATCACAAATTAGGTAATTAGTGACTTCTTTATTGTCCACCTGCGTGGGTGATATATGATAACTGGATAAGCACAAGTGATAAGTTGTTTTCCTTAATAACGATATATCATTATTATCTCCAACACTGTTACGGTAAAGCCATATTCAGTGTTCCTTACATTAACCTTCCTTAACACATTAAACAGGAAAACCATTTCTAACTTATCTCAAAATCGATTTTTTAGACAATGATACGTATCTGACGTATTGACAAAGTGCAAGCTCGAAATCATATCATTGATTTGGATAACAACGCAATGATTTGCGATAATATTCGTTTTTGAATATATATTTAAATATTTGTACTGTGAATAATGAATAGTTGGTTATAGAGTGATCTGTTTGTTTCGTCTACTGCGCTAATAAGCTTGTTGGTAATATACATGTTCGTCTACTTGTGACAGCAAGAATACTGTAGATGCTTGAATTCTGAACATTTTGAAAATAAGGCAATCTTAAATGCATAAGAAATTGGATAAGCACCCCTTACATATGATGAAAAAAGTTATTATTTGTGTCATAAGCATTAACTAAAATGCTGAATAATTGTGAGACTTGCCATAATACATAATTAAGATCCTTTCTTGACATTTGGACATGTTAAATCCAAGATTCATGTCCGCGGAGGCCTCAGATCTTCAACTTCTGCCTTCTACGATTGCAGATACAGTAAATTCGCCGAGTGGTAGCAGCAATTCCACTCTGATGCTGCTTTCTCAATCCCACTCGTCGCTGACTTCCTGCTCTTTCTGAGGAAGGAGAGGAAGTTGAAAGCTAGGACTATCGATGGCTACAAGTCGGCTTTGACATCTGCCTTGGCCTTACAAGGAGTCGACTTGTCTAGGGACCAGACCATTCATCGTTTGTCAAGATCGTTCCACTTAGAGGATTTGAAGTCTCCAAAGTTTCAGCTCAAGTGGAATTTGTCGGTGGTGCTTTCAGCTCTACTTACAGACCTGTTCGAACCTCTTAAAGACATTTCCCTGCAGTTTTTGTCCTGGAAGACAGCCTTCCTGTTGGCACTGGCTTCTGCAAGCAGGGTCTCAGAATTGCATGCGTTAGACCATTCAACTCTGACGCATTCTAAGGACTGGCACTCTGTATCCATAGCTGGCCCGTTGGGAAGAAGATGCTTTTCTGTTCCTGATCTGTCCGCTGCTCTATCGGAGTGCATGGAAAAGGATCTTCTTCTCTGTCCAGTTCGTTCTCTAAGGGAGAACCTGACCAGGACAAAATCCTTTAGAAGGGTTAGGCATAGGCTTTTTCTGCCTTGTCTCCCTTCTTCCGACAAGGACATCACCAAGAACACCATTTCAGCTTGGCTGAAAAAGACTATTAAGGCAGAATACCATAAATCTGCGTCCTCTCCGACAATTTATGGTAAGGTGTCTGCTCATGAGATAAGAGCCTGGGCTACGTCAGCCCCCCTCTGGCACTCTGCCTCGGTCGAGGACGTCATATCTGCTGGATATTGAGCCTCTTCTACAACCTTCTCCACCTTCTACCTGAGGAATGTCCGGTCTGATCTCCAGGGCCTCCACCAACTGGGGCCGTGTGCTGCAGCCGGTGGGGTCCAGACCTCCAAGCAGTAATATAGGTACTTACAAGAAGAGTTGTAAGAACAGAGTTCTTCCTTCTCGCTGAGAAATCCTATGTTGGTCGCGGCAGTTAACGGTTGCAAATCCACGACTGTCCAGGCCAGCCTACCATTACTTGGTTTAGCAGGATCTTCGTTCTTGTGACCTCTGTTTTTTGGTTAAAGGCATTCTTTCTTTTTGTGTCTCCAGTATCGCTCGGTGATTTCCTACCCTCCACCGATTTGTGGGAATCTGCGTATAAGTTTAGAGGTAGTGAATGAAAGAAATTTAACAAAATTACAAGTATTTTGTATATTTTTGAATGATACCTTCCTTTAAACGTAATAGTTTAGAACCCACCCGGACCTCCCCACGGAACGGATATCAGCTCGTCGGGTAACCTTCTACAAGAAAAGTGAATACGATAGGGCTGATGGATTGTAGGTGGCGTGTCGCTCGCTTGGCACGTGCGGAGTCTGGAGACTCGAAAAGTTTGAAATGTCTAGATGATGTTAGATGTAAACAAACAAGGAATCTGTATATATAGATAGTTAGTTAGAAAGATATAGATATTGATATAGATCTATAAAAGACTAGTATCATTATCATTATGCTCTACAACTCTTTTCCTAGCATAAATCTTCATCCATCATAATCGTTACCAAGTATAATCAATAAACGGAGTCATTGAACTAAACAAATTGACATATTCCTAATTTAATAAGTGCACCTGCTCTGTCAGGCTATGTAAATATCCTGTAAGACAAGCAAATGAATTCATAATACAATAGTCGGTGAAATACCGCCATCTATAAATCTGTAAACGAAAATGAAGTCTGCAGCAATGAGAACTTTTTTTCAATGAGTAGAGTGAAAAAAAACATATCATCACTACTTTGACGTGACGCCTCGTTAGTCCAGCAGATAAGTGGGGAAATTGTGCTTTTTGTGATACAAGCATGAAACTTGGTATACTGATAGAGCATTATTTTATGAAGATTTTGAGATATAGGGACATTTGAATTTATTCCCAGAACAAAAATGGCGGCCATTTAAAAATGGCGGCTTTTTTGTAGTAAGATAACATTATCTAAATCAGAGTACTTGGAGAGGAACACCAAGGAATCTTGTGTTTATGATGATAATTAAATGAAAACTCTCAAAAAACAGTATTTGGTCTTTATTTTTCACTAAATATCAAGATTTTTTAAATTTCTGATTATCTCTCAACAAGATTACACAGATCAAAGAAGACGGGAGTTATCTGTCCCTGTGCTGGCTTTGGTCATGTAACCAAGCCTCAGAGAACGTTCACCAGAGCCAACCAACTCGCAGGAGGGGAGGCAAGGGTGGGAATGAAGGATTGGTCAGTTGTCAATGGAAATTTTAAATAATGACATTTACTAAAAAACGCACTATTATTGAACTTACTATTACCATCTCTGACTCACTGTAGCGCAGAATACAATAGCGATAAAGGGCTGTGGGACCCAAGAAGGAAGTAAGGTAGGGTGGTCTGGGCCCCGTTAAAAGGGTGTTACAAACCTCGAACCAGAAAGACAACCAACACAATGGAAAAAGAAATGCAAACTTTTTTTTAAAACAACAACATGTGAAAGCGATCTAACGGTGAGCTGCAATCCCTCTGGGGTAGCAAGACCTGAAGTGCGTTGTTAAGCGAATACCCGTATCACCATCCTTGCAATGTCCGTCTTCCATAGAAACGTCTCGAGGGTAGTGGTTGGCAAAGAGCATGTATGACTTCCAAAACAAGCCCAACGGATGTTCGCCACAGCAATATGGACTGCTATGTTGGCAGAGACTGCACGGATCTCGTAAAAGGTTGAAAGAGCTGGTCGCGGTCAACCCATGGCTTTGTAAGCCTTTAGGATAGCAGACCACTGATAGACACTGAAGGCACTGTCTGTCGTCTTTGTACTCAAAGCAAATGGGGAAGGCCTCCTTCTTCCTTGCCAGAAGGAACGCATGCGTTCCAAGTAGATGCGAAGAGCTAGAACAGGACATAGAAATGAACTCTTCGTCCATGGGGAATGCTGATCATGCAAGGGATTGAATGTGAAACACCCTGCCTCAATCATCAATAAACTGTCTTAACTTCAGGCATAGGATGATCATCTTTAATAAGGGCTTGCAGACATCCGAGCATAAGTGCTCAGGGACAAATTACCAGATCCCACTGAATCTTGAGACCAGACACCTACCGCTTCCCATCACCTTTAAGTGGTGGAGCAGGACACCTGTGAAGACGTTCGCCTCCTCCCTGAGGTCATGGCGAAGCAGGAACACATGTCTGGACATCTTTTCCCTGACGTGCACGTTTAGGAAGACCTGAAATGATGTCAACTGCAGCCAACCCCTTCTAGTTAGGTCCTGCACTTAGGTGAGCAACCCCATGATCTATTCGACCTAGTGGAGCAAGAAGTCTATTCGCTCCATGCGTTAGCAGGGGACTGAGCAGTGTCCAGTGTCCACAATAGCGCCCAGGAAGGCCAGTGAGGTGGTTGGCTTAAGGTCTGACTTGGACAGATTAATCAACAACTTCAACTCCAGAGTAATCAGCGTTGGGTATCAAGCCTGTCGTCCACGAATGGAATGAACTGGACATTGTGATTGAGAAGTAAGTTACTATTGTTGAGTCACTCTGGTGAAAATCCACGGAGAGAATGATATTCCAAATGTAAGCACATTCCACTGAGAATGGCGCTCTGCCAGAACGAAACTGAGGTACTTGCAGTGGTCTCGGAAATGGGAATATGCAAGTATGTGTTCTCCAATTCTAGGGCTCCAGCAACCGCATGACTAATGACAAAAACATGTGACAAAGATATGGCGGCAGTACGAGGAAGGAGTGGTTAACTTCAACATATGGTTAATCATCTACTATTTGCTCCTGTCTCTCTTGGGTGGAACGAACATAGGGGAGTAGAACCTCGACTTGAGGTTTGGGACCAGGATTTCCTCCACTGGCCCTTGGATATCAGAATATCCATCTGTTCAAACGTAACGTTGAGCCTGTCTACCGCCCGCTGTGCTCCGTTGAGTCGCAGGTGAGAGGCTAACCTACCGAATCTAAGGCATATCGCAGGTTCCTATCAATCAACACCAGGAGATCCGACTGTCCCCCCAAAAATGTCCCAACATAACCTACGCAAGGCCTATCGCCACGGATCAGAACGCATGGTAGAGAGCTGGAGCCAATTTTGTATCTCCGCCTATTCAGAACCTATTTTTTGCTTGACATCAGGGGGGAAAAACATAACCTCTTCTGTTTCTTCCTGAAAATAAAACGCACTTCTTCCAATCAGTTAGAGTGGACCAGTAGCATTCTAGCCTGTTGATTCAAGAGCTTGTTTATTAGCCATAGTCCGTCAAGCAATATACAGCACCACTAATGCAGTGTCAGATGGAAAATATTTTGAAACTAATAATTGTAAAGAGAATTTTTTGAACAAATGTTTTATCAACAAGCAAAGACTGAAGTCCTGAAGAGTCAGATATCTAACCGTCAGGCCGAACTCTGCAATAGCAATTGGGAATTTTTTTTTTACCCACTGCAGATGCTCTTTTTCAGCTCAGTATGAAATAATTGCAATGCATATCAGTCTGAGTAAACCTAGCTTCAATGATACTCGCTTCACTGCGATATTGAGTCTAGTAAGATGCAGTAGAAAGTCGCGTCAGCCAACCTTTCACCGACCTATGACCCTCCAACGTTATATGTGCGAATGCATACTATTGAGGCTTGGTAAGACGATCCCTTATTGGTCAATTCCAAAGATCGGCTGACGCAACCTTCTACTACATCTTGCTAGACTCAATAGTGGAGTGAAACAAGTATTATTGAGGCTAGGTTTACTAAGACTGATAGAATATGCACAACAATTAATTACATAATACCTAAATTGTGTTTTACACCAAACACACGTGATAAGGATTTGAACTGGTTGGTATAATTCATTAACTAATTTCATTCATTAATTTGAAGCCGCCATTTAAATCTTAGAGGAAATCTGGAATGTCCTTATATCCAAATTTCACTCTAAGGGTACCCCCTAACTGTGTACCAAATTTCATGCTTGTATCATTAAAGGCACAATTCTATGTAAATTCTTCACATATCTGCTGAACTACGTGTCAAATATTAGCAAATGACGTCAAATTGTTGCCGAAGCGACGGTCTCTTCCAAGCAACCGGTCTCTTCCAAGCAACCGCTCAACTTGAAAAACCCCTTTTTTGGCGAAGTTGTAGGACTTTCATCACATGATTGATATATCATCTGGCAATTCACGACAAATACCATGTTAATCTCATTAAGTGAGGGCTTTCATTTCATGAGAGATGTTCTCTGCATATTAAATTTACATATATCTAGTAAATAGTATTAATTCATTAAATACCAATTTCCTATGGTATTGTGTGTTATTATTGTTGTAGCATAAAGCAATTTCTCTCTTATAGGTTAAATTTCCTCCTGGGCAAATAACAGAGGTCTACCGGATGTTGGTTTAGTATTGGATATCAACTATCAAAAGAGAGGATAATTGAATTTTTATGAATGATAGCAATTCGTTGTGTTGATAAAAAGATATTCCGATATTAGTAGAGAATAAATCATAGAATATCCCTATCTTTTTTTGTCAAATATAGATTCATTGTATAAAGGCTAATAAAAGTATTTAGGCTATTTCATTGAATAATGATAAACAAATCTGTCAAAGACATATTTGGTAAATCAGCCAAATGTTATTGCTAAATATTGTTTTTCAACCACGCCTTTGTGTCATTGCAACAAAACCTTTTTGATGGATCTAAGCTCACAAACGAACATACAATTTATGATTTATGAACCATAACAACTTGACACAAGTTATCTTGACTGTTTAGTCTTTTTATTGGCATTCTGCCTCAGAGGCAGTTTTCAGTGTTTGTTAATTGCATTCGTAATTGACATTTTGAAATTATCGGACATTTCAAAAACTTAATATATACACTAGTTTGGCATTATGGGTAATTCTCGTTTATTATTTGCCTTGATCGAGCATCGGTCAAGCCCAAGTATGAAGCACAAAAACATAATATGGATGCCAAATTGGTTGAATGAATTGGTAGTACACAGCCAAGCATTGACTATACTACTAACAATAGTAACTTTTGTCTGAGTGCATACATAGGTTTAAACTGGATAGAAAATTCCAAATATATGAATAATTATTTCCAGGAAGGAATGTGAGTGAATACATTCAGCACGGTTAAAGTAAGTGAATTGCGGGTTTTGCCATTATAAATCTGTCTACGGTTTTATGCTTCTTTTTTTTTCACGTGAATCACATGTTGTTAATCATTCTCTCCCCACAGGGGCAGATCAAGTCAAGAAATGTTGATACAGCCTCTGTTATATTACGCCGAAATCAGTGGGTTCCGGCAGTTTCCCCTGGCGGAAAAATTGCACCACAATCAATTTGAATTTCTTTATCAAATGACAACACATCTCGCATGGAAAGGGTGGTTCATATCACAATGCTTTTGCCATGATTTACTAGTCAAAATGCTGATCTCCCATTCTATCCCACAAACTCGGCGTAATATAACAGAGGTTGTATCAACATTTCTTGACTTGATCTGCCTCTGCCTCTGTGGGGAGAGAATGGTTGTTAATGGAATACGAAGAAGTTTTTAATTTAAATTTGGCACTTCAATGCATTAATTGTGTTGTTATGGGATTCAATAACTTTTTTCTTAAACCCTGTTTATCTCTCGCTATGCATCTTTTTCGGTCAATTCTCTCATCCTCTCGACTCCCTTGTTTCCTGATCTGTCCTCTCCCCAACTTAATGATAACTGAATAACTTAAATTATTTTGAAAACATGTTAATCCCAAATCATTTACCTTCTTCGCCTTAGTATTTTCTTGTAAACGTACATGTATGTTAAAGCATTCAATATTTTTCGAACTTTGGTACTGATTAAATCAGCAAGAAATACCATATTGTTTTAACAAAACGTAAAGCGAGAAGGAAATTATTTAAAAAGGGGTCTCAGGGTTAACGCCGATATTTCTTGTCGGAATCTCGATGAAGTCTTGCTAAACCACCCAGGTTTATGATGGGATGCAGAAGATAAGATATTTGCACATTTCTGTTTTTCAATGAACACTTGAAACAGTCTTTGGGAACTTGGGGAAATCAAATTGAATGAACTTATGTGGTAATTGACAAAACTGGAAACCAAATTGGATTTAAACTTCCTATTTCCTACTTATGGAAAGACTATCCTACATTTTTTGAGAAGTAACAAAATTAGCAAAGAGATTAAATAGAGGTTGTCCCTTCATTTTCAACACTTATGGAGCCACAAACCCCGTAAATTAGTCGGGCAAAATATTACTTTTGAATACATATGACTGACGAATGATTCCCATTTTCATTATATATGTTTATAAATGTATATAACTAAAAGTATTTTTAGTATAGGCAAACGTCCAAGTTGTCGATGTATCTACATGGCGTTTTTCGCTTTCATTTATATTCAAGTAAAAATATCTCTTTTAAGACATTTGGAGAAGGGTAGATCTCACATTTCTTAAATAAATGGGAAAGATAACTATCCTGTACGATTTTGTTTGTACGATACAAGTTTGCGTTGGTATATTATAAATGTTAAGATATTGATATATAGAAACATGTATATCATCATTTTAATCTTATCCTTTTCTTGCTAATGTCCTCATATTCAAAATATGTCACTGCTTATTTTCGACCCTAATAACGACGAATATTTCAGTTGAATCGATGAGAAAGTTAATACGTTTTGTTATTTCAAGGATATATATCAAGGAATACATGTACGTATATATCTGTTTCTGAAAACTCCTTGCCTTCTCAATATATCAACAATTGTCATTACAAAAGTGTCAACAAAATTTGTTTGTTGAAAATTAACAAGATAAAAACTTGTCTTATAAAACAAACTAATCTATAAAATAATGCATTCATATGAGATGCTACAATATGTCAATTAGTAGGTACGTATAAAACGTATATGTTTACGTCCTTTAAAGTTGTCCTTTGTTACTGAACACTCATCTTCCTGATAAGGGTTTTTAATAAATAAAAAAAGGGATGTAATGTTATCATGATGTATATATACTAATTTTTTAATACAATCTTATCCATTGCGAAATACATGATGTGATATTTGATACGTATGTTTCAATAGCAATTATCAGTTTCACGGATTTTGTCGAATAATGATATTTTTGCTTTTTGAAACTTATATCTGGTGATATGGCACCAATGCGGAAGATCGTATGTCCTTATCATGTTGTGAATTTGATTTAATCTAATTCTTTATGATATGAGATATGTCACCAATGACATGATGAATTACTTATCTGATGAAATTAAGAACACAAATGAGATAATGTAGTCGAATTACCACCATATCGTTTTCTTTGAAAGTTTTGGAAAATTCTAGGCTCTCTTTTTCTCAGAACAAACATGAAGATATCTTTAGTTTTTAAAAGGAGTCAAAAATCACTTTGCTTCAATAATCTCACGGTTTTAACAGCAAAAAACGGATGTTGTAAATATCAGATATTTTGTTAGCGCTATATGTTGTAAGAAAACAAGACATTTTATAATTATAATTGTTGAATGTATTGAGAAATTATAAATCCTGCATATTTGGACTTTTGATAAAATGTGCTAGACACTTCTAAACATGTGTTCAGTGATGACAAATGATGATGAATCAATTCGAAACTCCTTAGGGGTGTTCTGGTTGGGCAAAGTGATTTAGTAAATTAGAAAAATGAGTGATGACATTGTAGTCATTGGATGCAAAACGTTCTGCTTGGTTAACCGACACGAGGAAGAAACCTATCAATTATTTTCACGATTTGCTACTGTGTCAAATATCAGATACATTTTAATCTGTAGAATGCTATGATTTATGACCGTATCGTATACCTTGTTTCACAAGTTATCTCATTATCTCATACAGCAATTGGTCACTCTGATAGGGCAATCATTATTTCGTTATGTTCTTTTGTGTTAATCTGCCATTATTGGTTACCTTATTGAATGCATATTGCAAAAATAGTAACTAACTTAACAAATGTTCAATAATGTTTTTAATTTTCATATATTTCATCGTTTTTATTGGTCAGAACAATATAAAATGTTCAGTTCATTCTTTTTCTCATCTATGATGTTATGGCAGTATAGCACTGCAAATTGGAAATTTGTCTTGTAGTTATTGATAAGAACAATGGAAAGTGTACGTTCGGTTTCTTATTCATGAAAGTTCAAGCTGTAGTCCTGATATGACTACTTAGATGTAAAATATAACTTACACAAATGTGGTTTTCTTTCATTGTGATGAAATGGTATGATGTATATTGTTTTACTGGTACAAACAGAATTTCATAAACGTTTATTGATGTGAGAAACAGACCATTACCGTCAATGATGATACTTAATAGCACTCACAAAATTCACTTGATATATTCTTAATGATTTAATGGGAAATACATAGGCATACATTGTGCAGAAAAGATTCGATAATAGTCTATCTATCGGATTTTCTGATGCAATGGCATTGTGTTGAATCACAGGTCTAATTGGAACATAGCGTAAACACTATTAATGTACTGCTCAAAGCATTCACCTTTGTTCTATTTTATATTGCTTTTAAAAAACGAGGTAAATAGGTAAATCGTTTTATTCAACCTGTTTATAAGAGTACTCGTTCACACGCGAAGGAAGGGTTTTTGCACTTTTTTCATCAACTACAACTAAATGCAATTTCGTAACTTAGAATTCTTTATACGAAAATTACTTAGACCGTTCCCAAGTCGCACAGCGCAACTTACCTCGGGAACCAGTACTTCTTTTCCGGAAATATATGTGTCTTTAACGGATATGATGTCACTTAATGACGTCATCTGAACGTGCTGTAAACGCGAAGTGTCTAATCCCTCTCTTCCCTTTAGGAGCTGGACTGTATAATTAATAAGTCATAGAAATTGGATTTGAAACCACCTCCTCCCCACACTATCATTGTACATGATAAGGCGCTATTATGGTCCCCGTCTAGTCTTTGGGGTTGTAATTGTTTCTCAAAATTCATTTGAGAATAAGACATTATAATTGCCGATAAGGCGGGATATCAATTTTATGTTAAAAACTATTCTGTTAAATGCTGGCATTAACAACAATGTCGTTCAAATAAAATGCTTTAATGATCGCTTGGTGACTTTCGAACACTTACATGTATTTCATTATTCACCTTTATGGTTTGGATAGCCTGTTCTTCGAAATTGAGTTTCGAAATAATTAATTTAAAATGCATTGTTTTTGTAAACACTTTGCTAATTCGATTATAAAATACTTAAATTTACATCTGAAAATATATATATATTAAATATATAAAAGAACGGTTGGAAATTCTTCGTAAGTAGGAATCGGTTGTTCAAACATTTTCTTTGAAACATTGCTGTAATTTTCGTTCATTCTTACCAAACCGTCTCTGGAACCTGATTTTCTATTCACTTTTTTATTATAAAATATAAGTTAACATAAGCAATTTCCAAAGATAACAAAAACTCCATATCATGTTACGCCTTATACATATTCGAAGTTATTTGACTTTTGTGCTTAGATTGCAGGATTTGAATCGATCTGTTTGAAGAAAAAATATGATGAGACGTTTGAAACACAAAGTAGACAGATACTGCATCTAAATCTTGAAATTATATTTAGTCTTTTTTTCAATCAAAGCAAGTTCGTTGTTCATGTGAAACAATACATTTAAAAGCTAACGTCATTATATAGTTAGAAATATTTTCCATTGTTAACTACATTTTGTCATGTATTGTATGTGCAATTGATATCCAGGTGTAACGGTACGTTACATTGTCATTAAAAAGAATCATATGTCTGAAATGGCATAACGAGACTCTATCATCGTTGTTAATGTTCATATGTCTTCTTAAAGTTTCAATGATGGCTGCGAAGGCAACTTAATGTAAGCTAATTACAGTAAGTTACAAGATGATTGACATGTACACCATTCAGAGAAAAAAACACATCTGCAATAAATATCTTCAATTGTCATCATTATGGTCATATTGATATGGCGTGTAAAGTTGTACAGTTTGAAAATTTAATAGAATCCATCGAGAGGGCTTTCAGTCAAAGAATGTCCGCTGCCTTAGAGCTCCGCAGCCGACAAGCTTTAGCGAAAGGACTCGCTCTGAAATATCGAAACATATCACTGGTTTTCATTTTAAGATCGCTAGCCCGGTAAAAAAAGGTGAAATAATCAACTATCCAAACTCGCTTTAATCATTCAAGTTGAAGGTTTAGGAGGGCCTACGAAATCATTTCTTTTCGTAAAGCCGTTTTGGCGCAGTTGTATAACTGTTGGGTTAAGCCTGTAGTAGTCAAAGTCAAAGGATGTTTATTGTATGTGAGGCCTCAGGCCCATATACATTGGGGTTACATGTTGTACAATTCCATCATTAAATTATAAAGTATTCAGGTTCATATTTGTTTTTAACAGTTCATTTCTTAGAGACATGGCATAGGTTACATATTGTGAAAGCTTAAAAATTATTGAACAATCATCAGTTGACAATATTTTTCTAAACCCTACGATAGAAGTCGTAGAAAGATAATAAACAGGAATAAACTGTTTACGCAAATCTTCAAGTTGTTGGCAAACAAATAAAAAGTGTAATTCGTTTTCGATACCATTTTTACATAATGGGCATATTCTATTGTTTCTATCAATCGACTTACGTCTACCTTCATTTATCATTAAGTTTGATAGTTCTAATCTAAATCGGATTAATGAACACCTCAGCTTCTTAGAAGTTAAGTGCAATAAATATTTTTCGGGTTGGAGAAGGGTTTTAAAAATCGGATTAAATCATATCGCGAGCTATTGTCTAATGTCGACTGCCAATCTTGGTTAAACATACCAATGATTGTCTCCTGAAAACGATAAAGGAAGAGGTTGACGTTCCCAACCGACTGGCTCAGCCACACAAAACCATAACCATGCGAAAATAATAGGTCGCGTACGTTGGAAGCCCATGTCGTTTTACCTAAGTCGTCTAAGTGTACAAGCATATTATAGGCTTTTTTGGGTAATCTATTTTCGTGCATACATATTATTTTCAACCAAAATTTCAAAACAGTAGTAGTACACAGGTTTCTATAGCAAGTCCGAGACGGCGACAATAAACAACATTTGCATATTGGTATTTGACTTTGGAGTTTTTCTCATAAGAGCTAGTTATTTCACGTACAATCTTTCATAAAGTTAACATATCAATACGGATATTTGAAAAATTACGTTATAGCATAGGGCTTTGTACATGTAATCCCAGATAATAATCGGCTTAGAGGTTTTTGTAGGATATTTTCTCATCCAAATCAGATAAAGACGTTTTGAAAGGGTGACATTTAATCAAAAGCCCGATTTTACGTTTCTTAGGCTTTTTTGTGTATTCATTAAAAGTAAGAAGTATGATATACTGTCCTCCAACATGCTGGAAAATATGTTATTTGACAATTGTATTTGTTGACGTTATTAGTATATTTAACCTATTCCAGCGCTTGAAAGTTTGGAATTTTTATAAATCAAACAGGCTGGATGATACATATGCTCACAGGCTTTTCAGCAAGCGGTGACTTTCATACAGTTTAATTGAAATCAATAATATAAAATATCTCAATACTCCATATTGAAGTTTGTAAGAGTAAGGAGCAAATATAAAAGATTTGCTGGCTAGAGAAAAAGTTATGAGCCTCAAGCCAGATATACAACTGGGAGAGATGGGCGAGGAAAACATGCCTGCAAAAGCGGTTCGCTATGCAATCTAGTGTGGTTAAGTAACGCCCTGAACACCAAGGGAAGTTACTCTACATGGTCTAGTGAATGCCTTAAATAAACTATGTGGTCTAAGGGAGACAACTTTACGTAAAGTTAACATCAGTTCTACTGTGAACTTAAACTGTTTATAAACATCTGCCTGTCTATTAACACATCTGTGAGCTGATAATGTAACACAAGACCCCCCCCCCCCTCTTTAGAATAGTTTAGATAAAGAACCGAACATTTATAGAAGATGAATACGAAATAAGAAATTGTAGCACCAGTATGGATTATTTTCTGAACGGTTCTGAACTTTATTTAGTCAATTGATAACATAACAGCATAACAAGGGCAAAAAAGTCGTGTGTTTAATTTGCAATGTTATGAAAAATTAATCCAATCTAACTGTCACTCGAGTCCTTGACTAGCAACATAACTATTTGCAATAAAAGATGAACGTGTACGTTTACACATCGTTATAATACTGTGGCATTGCAAAGTAAAAGCACGACTATCACAATTTTAAAGACACAGATAAAGTCTATTGATTAAGATAATATAGACAGTTAAGTCATATTTTCAGGGATGTACAGATTTACTTCAATTAAATGTTTTGGTTTCTCTCGCTAATTTCAAAACAAACCTCTATTGAAGTTCTATCATAAGCAAATCCGACTTCATTCAGAGGGAGCCCGATAATAGATTTCTTGTTACCGCATCAATTATCTCGTATTTCTGTATTCTGTCACATTTCGCTATTTTCTTACAAATACCACGAAAGAATAGTTTTCTTCTGAAGTGTCTTATTAAATGACATCTCTTTTTTATATTACTGATACGGTCTGAAAATCTTTTGACATGTGATAAAGGTAACTAAATATAGATAAGCGTTGGAAACTGTAAAGAATTACAGTAATTCATCCTGGCTGCTACAACCGGCAGGTCATATTTAATAAAGGGAGGGTCATCTTTGTTTCTTTGACTGTTGTTTCATACACGTCTGGTTCATTAAGTGATAATCTAAATAGGAAGATAGCGATCACATTATGTTTGATCAGAAATGCTTTGATACAGTGTTTCCAAAGTTTTAGCATCAGAAAGCAATGACTGTTTTAAGCAGTCAACGTTGTTAATATGCAGTAATCACCGTCGGTCACTCAAAACTTCAATGCGTCTAGAAAATTACCTTGCACCATGCATAATTATATATCAAGAGTTTCCTAAGTTTTAAAACTAAATGATTTGCTCATTTGAAACAAATGAAATAGAGAAATGTGTGCTTTAGTATCAAGATATAATTGAAGAAATGATAACATTCATGTATAAGTTTGATGAATTTTTGCTTCGTCCTCTTAAATTTGTCACTATATGTGAAGAAGGTTTGTTGAAATGTCTTGCATTTATCAAGCTGCATTTGTTGGTTCTCTTCAATTGTGTGTTCACGTTAGTATATTATTAAATTTAATCCCCACGTTCGCATACACAATAAGTATAGTGGGTGTTTCAAAAGCATTTCTTTCTCTTCAAATGGCATTTAACCTGTATCTTAATGACTGCCATTTGTTGAAAATAAGTAATTATTTTGGTTAGAAACTCTAAGAAATTTTTCAAATAGCAATTGATAATTAATGCATTATTCCCAATTTCTAATATCTATGTAATAAGGTTATACTACTCCAGTAATATTTCAGATGAAATAATGCACTGACATACTAAATATGCGATATACGATTAGCTTGAAATATTTATTTTGGCCTTCCTAAGTTCTTTAAATCATCTATGAAATCATCTGAATATAATCGTAGCCGAAGGCATGATGAAATTAAGAGACAGAGTATTTCAAATTGAGTTTTTGTCTGATTAAGCCAACTTAAATGCAGTTAGAGCTTCTTTTGCAAGAATAAAAAGCATATAAGAAAAGAAATTAGTATTGAATTATAAGCCAATTTTGGTTATTTGAAGAGCAGAGATGTGGTATATTTCATAAATGAGTGACGAGTCATGTTCTGCTTTGTTCATACACAGAAGGAAGGTAGTTCCAGCTGTTTCTTCAGGTATATATTATGCGACTAAAGTTTAGACTCAACATCAAATGATGTTATAAAATTGTAGTATTGACAGAAATTGTAAAATCGATTTATGCTTGCTCAAGCCGCAGCTTATTACCCAAGTGTCATTTTACATAAATGGACCTTGATTCACATGTGCATCATGAAACTTAACTGACAAATGCTTAGGAGAAGTCCACGAAGATCATTGAAATTGCAATTTTTTTACGCCATTAGGACCCCTTCTTATCGGGGACAGTGTTTCACAATTTGGGTCGAATGAAATTGTCAAGCTTATCTTACATCATGGTTACTGCGTATATTCTCAAACGTGAAAATCAAGACATTACATTCTTCACAGAGTCTAAACTTTTGTCATGTAGTATATAATATTCCCCGCTTTTAATCTGTTATTTTTTCTATTTTAGAGCTGCTATTCGGCTGATGAGCATAGTTATGTAATGTTTATATTTCTCCTTCATGGTGACAACAAACAGAAACATACAATATGTATTACGTAATGAAATTATACTATAACATTGTTATTTCATACCTTGTAAAGTATATAAATAGTATTCTTGGGTAACAGAACGAAATCAGAATATCATTATTATCATGATTTTGCGAAACATAACAACTTGCACCTGAATGCGATGGAAACAAATTTCAAGTGAAGATCTTTTAAATATGCTTTTAATCTGCCAAATCTTTTAAAAATGCTGACATTCACACGGAATATTTCTCGTATAGTCTATCTTGTATAAACGATGAAACTGGTAAAATGTCAATTCCTGAAATTGTTCTTGAAGAATTATCTCTTAAAAAGGTGAAGCCAAAACTTGAACGCCCCTCTTTTTAATAGCTCTGTATCCCCCATCTTACGAGTATATTGAGTATATGAATATATTTCAGTTTAGAGATTTCCTCAAACAATCATTAGATTTTACAGAAGGATGGTACTCTTGGACGGACGCCTTCTTTCAAGATATCTGAATTTTAACTTGAAAAATATTAAAACAAACGGACGCCTTCTTTCAAGATATCTGAATTTTAACTTGAAAAATATTAAAACAAACGGACGCCTTCTTTCAATGTATCTGAATTTTAACTTGAAAAATATTAAAACAAACGGACGCCTTCTTTCAATGTATCTGAATTTTAACTTGAAAAATATTAAAACAAACGGACGCCTTCTTTCAAGATATCTGAATTTTAACTTGAAAAATATTAAAACAAACGGACTTGAAAAATATTAAAACAAACGGACGCCTTCTTTCAATGTATCTGAATTATAACTTGAAACATATTAAAACAAACGGACGCCTTCTTTCAATGTATCTGAATTTTAACTTGAAAAATATTAAAACAAACGGACGCCTTCTTTCAATGTATCTGAATTTTAACTTGAAAAATATTAAAACAAACGGACGCCTTCTTTCAATGTATCTGAATTTTAACTTGAAAAATATTAAAACAAACGGACGCCTTCTTTCAATGTATCTGAATTTTAACTTGAAAAATATTAAAACAAACGGACGCCTTCTTTCAAGATATCTGAATTTTAACTTGAAAAATATTAAAACAAACGGACTTGAAAAATATTAAAACAAACGGACGCCTTCTTTCAATGTATCTGAATTATAACTTGAAACATATTAAAACAAACGGACGCCTTCTTTCAATGTATCTGAATTTTAACTTGAAAAATATTAAAACAAACGGACGCCTTCTTTCAATGTATCTGAATTTTAACTTGAAAAATATTAAAACAAACGGACGCCTTCTTTCAATGTATCTGAATTTTAACTTGAAAAATATTAAAACAAACGGACGCCTTCTTTCAAGATATCTGAATTTTAACTTGAAAAATATTAAAACAAACGGACTTGAAAAATATTAAAACAAACGGACGCCTTCTTTCAATGTATCTGAATTATAACTTGAAACATATTAAAACAAACGGACGCCTTCTTTCAAGATATCTGAATTTTAACTTGAAAAATATTAAAACAAACGGACTTGAAAAATATTAAAACAAACGGACGCCTTCTTTCAATGTATCTGAATTATAACTTGAAACATATTAAAACAAACGGACGCCTTCTTTCAATGTATCTGAATTTTAACTTGAAAAATATTAAAACAAACGGACGCCTTCTTTCAATGTATCTGAATTTTAACTTGAAAAATATTAAAACAAACGGACGCCTTCTTTCAATGTATCTGAATTTTAACTTGAAAAATATTAAAACAAACGGACGCCTTCTTTCAAGATATCTGAATTTTAACTTGAAAAATATTAAAACAAACGGACTTGAAAAATATTAAAACAAACGGACGCCTTCTTTCAATGTATCTGAATTATAACTTGAAACATATTAAAACAAACGGACGCCTTCTTTCAATGTATCTGAATTTTAACTTGAAAAATATTAAAACAAACGGACGCCTTCTTTCAATGTATCTGAATTTTAACTTGAAAAATATTAAAACAAACGGACGCCTTCTTTCAATGTATCTGAATTTTAACTTGAAAAATATTAAAACAAACGGACGCCTTCTTTCAATGTATCTGAATTTTAACTTGAAAAATATTAAAACAAACGGACGCCTTCTTTCAAGATATCTGAATTATAACTTGAAACATATTAAAACAAACGGACGCCTTCTCTCAAGGTATCTGAACTAAAAATTGAAAGTTATGAAACAAACGGACGCCTTCTTTCAAATCTCTGAATTGTAACTTGAAAGTTATGAAACAAACGTACGCCTTCTTTCAAATTATCCGAATCATAACTTTAAACTTATGAAACATACTTTTCTCAGCAGCTGAAGATAGATAACGATACATAATTTATTTTCCAATAAATGACTAACTGACTACATGTAACCAGTAACAATTATTGTTGGCATGATAAAAAGATTCCCAAAAGGTCTCAATTACCACCATTTCTCTGTCAATTTCATTGTATATAAAAATCAAGAATTTCTGACATAAATTGCATTTAACTTATATTCAATCTGATCATTTATGTTGTATTTCAAATGATATGACATTGAGTCACTAGAGTGATAATTAATAGGTCTGAAGTGTCACAAGGTGTCTGCTTCGTTATTCCGAAATGCTCTCAAATTTTCAATGACGAATCATCTGGTATCTTAGTTACAATACCAGGTGAATTAGTTAACTCTAAAGGGACAGTCCTATCGGGGTATTTTTTTGTGAAAACGAAATTCAAGAGGACGCGAGTTATGCATTCTATTCTTTGTCAAAATGTTAATTTAGAACAACTAAAATCTTCCCCTCACAAAAATCCAAGAAAAAGGTGTGAAATAATCATGTAATATAACAGGGAAGTACATGTACTCTTCAATTTGTTCCCACAACAAATACCCCGATAGGACTGTCCCTTTAAGAGGGAATAAATTTTATGATCTTAAACATACAGTGTATATCCGATTAAATAACCTTTTACCGGCTGAACTTGATTTGTCTAGAAAGGCTTTCTTATATGACAAATCGTGTGTCAATCAATAAAATATTTGATTTGATCATTTCTACATAATATCCGGTTAGATTATTAGATATTTGTAATTTTCACTTACTGTCGATGAGGATTCTTGTTTTAAAGGGTCGGCACGGTTTTAAAGTGATGTCAGGAACATTAAGTAAATGGTTCTAATTGAAAGATAATGTATTTGTAAAGCAGTAATATCAAATATACAAAGTAAAGTACAGCCATACGATTCCTTTTTCTAACACATAATGAATAAAAGGTAAAAATGGCCGCCAATGGAATCTTTATAATTTCTTCTCTCACTTTGGAAGATTGGTTTGTGTGACGAGATTATTGACACTATCAAAATAATACATTAAGCATTAACTTACAATTATCAGTGAAAATTTGAAAATATATAATTTACAAAAAAACAGCTACTGCCCCTGTAAGGCCAACCTAATACCGAAACTTCCTTGATTTGCAGTTATGTTTCAAAAGCTTTATTATGACCATTAACTAATAATTGATATGGAAAAGATAGACGAGGGAGACTTCTCTGTGTGATCTGTATGCTTGTTCCCGGGCAGTCAAACGTCAATATTCTTGCTATCATTTAATGTGACTCGAACTGCACAGATACATCAATGCGATGGCAAAGCGGCTTAAGAATTCAGATGAATAACATAACTGGAGGCTAAAAATATATAATAGATATTTATCAGATTTAAACTGTATGTTGAAGGTACATGTATATAACTTAAATTACCCTTAAGAAGTTGTATTATTAAAAGGTTGTTTCTTCTTTAGTTTATTTTTCATGGATAGTTTTAGATGTTCATATGATCCTTTAAAATAAAGGAAAATACATTGGTTCAAAGAAAAGATTTAAAGACAGATCTTCCTCATGACGATAGACATTGGACAAATAAAAACTTTAAAGAACAGTGTGTCATAACAAAGTGAGAATGATTTTGCTTCAAGCTTCAAACTTCATAGTGTCACCTGAGCAGCATGTTTTGTCAAATAGCAATTTCGATTACGAGACAATGTTTTAAACACATTCTCATTGATTCTCACATTCTCACAAGGGCAGCGGACACTTTATAATCCCACGAGAAACAACATAACGCTTAGAAGTCACCCGGACAAGACCATTCTTTCTTTCATTCTTTGCATCTCGGTAACTTATAAACTCATCGTGATGGTTTTAAGGGACAACGCTTCAAAAGAACAATTTGACGTCGGAGATGAAGTTTAATCTGAATATGTTTTTTTGCATACATGAAAGCAAAGACTATGAAGAACAAAATGATTTTATTTATAATTTTGTTCTTTTGTGAAAAAGGATATGGAATATTCAGCATATGAATAAGGTTCTAAAGGGATTTCAAGGCGTTTTATTGTTTTTGTCCTTCTTTATCAAAAGCTTTAAATGATTGATACCTTTTCATGCCGATCTCGATATCACAGTTATATCGCCTTTTTTGCGAAAATGTATTAAAAACCTGATTGGTTATTATCAAAAAGTTCAAAAGAAGGAAATCAAACCAAAAGGGCATTAATTGTCAATAGACGATAAAACATCTTAATGAAATATCTGATTGATTGAATTAAAAATAGATTACCATATAAAGGTGATTTCAATTTAAAAACTGGATGCAACAATCCATTTTTTCGAAACGAATGGGACAATTTGTCAGGAAGCACCACACATTTGTGTCAGTAACTCTACTTTTTTACTCCAAAGAATTTTACAATCTTAAATTTTGTGATTGTCAAGGGTATTTTCGAAACCCTTTTTTCAGAGACTTCAGCTTAGAAATAAATAAAAAATTTGATATAAAGAAAAACTAGTAAATGCCTCACTGATATGTCTTAAAGGGGCACGTTTTTTTTAATTTTATATTTTTAAGTTTTCACTCATAATTGTACGTTACTAGTAATTGTATTATTTTGATAGTGTCAAACATCTCATTACACAAACCAATCAACCATAGTCAGAGAACAAATTATTTAGATTCACATTAAGTCCATTTGCGGCCATTTTTGTGTGAACACTTTCAATTCATTTTGTGAATGAAAAGTGAATCGCATGGCTGAACTTTTCAGTAGATATTTGACTTATTGCTGCTTCAATTAGGACCATTTGTATTCATTTTCCTGATATCACATTATATTCCCCCTAAAAATGTTCTACTGTCCCTTTAAAAGAAGAACTATCAAAGCAAACTTAACACAAAAAACTAATTTTTCAGGTAATAATTTTGAAAATGAAATCTACATGTCATTCAAACGTTTTGCAAATAATAAAAGAAAACCTATTTTGTTTATCGTTTATTATTTTCCAATAAATGATAATGATATAAGAGTACTAACATGAACCAGTATTTGAAAAAATGATAAAAACAGCTTTTATTTAAGATTTTGTTCGTTAAATCGGTTTTTATGTTTCTTAATTCCTTTTTTTCCAATTTTTATAACAAACTGCATGTTTTTAAAATACTAAGAGCTATATAATTACCACTCATTACACTAAGATATGTAAATGAAGTACACACAATGATAAGATCCAAGTACGAATAGTATGAATATTAGCTAAGAGTACCTTTATGATAAGGACAAGCCAACATTTGAGTACAAAAGATGAAGTAACTGCTGTTTTTAAAAAGTTGTTAAATTTACTAAAATATATACTAAAATGGCATCTAGATTCCTGTTTCATGCAAGTGTTGATTAACAATGAATCGAACCTACAGTTGTATTTTAGTTTTTAAGATTGAGGTTAAAAAGATTGAAGCACCCTAAAACGTTAACCTATTATCAAAGATAGTCTAAGTATTATCTATGACAGGTTGGCGGAGATAATCTATTGAACAGTTTGATTTTCAACTTATGGATACATATGATTTTTATGCGATAAAAAGAATATACCAGTGTACAAAGTAGAACACTATTAAGCCGTTTGGTTAGTTTTGTTAAGCATTTCATCTTCTTATTCCAATGTTTATACATCTAGTCAATATTTGACTTAAACAATCTCTATTTATTATATATCGGATATCAATAATGTTCAATATCACTTTTCATTAACAATTTAGATTAGTTTTTATATTTTAGGAAACAGGATAATACAAATTCTAATGGTACCAGGTTTTTAATCCCTCTTATAAACCTACTTTGAAACTTCATTTGGAATAACGCTCATACAAATATTGTACATGGAGTTAGCTTTTACAAATAACAATTCAAATTATCCATGAAATCTGATGAGTTTTTGTATTTACCATTTCTTATCGGATAGTGTAATGTTTTCAAATACGTGACGACGTTTACATAACCTTTAATGATTTACTATGATTTCTTCAGAGAAAGGTTTAGGTTCTTTTGAGAAGGATGATTCATTTTTAAATGATTTAGTAGTGAAATCACACAGATTATAGTGCTGAATCTGACAATGTCAATTAAAAAACGCTCAAATTAGAATATACCAAGAAGTGTTTTTGCTAAACATTTTGTTATTAAAACATGTCCCCAGCATAACTAGTTTTCCAAGGTGTCAGGTGAGGAGTTTAACGCTCTTTTTTATATACATATTCTCCCAACGCAGTTTTGAACTTCGAATAAGTAACTCCAGCTACTTTGTTGTATGGTTTCTATCATCGCCTCGTGTTTCTACAGGGAGAACGTTTATGTCATTGCTATGTCAGTTCACACACCACACTATCTGTCGTACATGTTACTTTCAAAACAGGTCTTTAGGGGACGGGATGGCGCAGTGGTTAGCGCGTTCGGCTTCAGATCAAGAGGTCTGGGTTCGAATACCGCCAGAATTAAAGAACTGATCTGCACTCAGTAAGGTTTGTGTGCAATACTCAACTATACTTCCAACATTACTCAACTATACTTTACTTAGTACCACCCATGGTTCGCTAGCTCCAGCCGATGCTCGCAGATTTCACCGCAATGCTTAGCCACAATACTATTGCGGGCTTTCTCCCTGCAAAGATTACTATGAAGGAAATTGTTTCGCGGACAAAGACTTAAAATGAAAAGTCATGATCCAAAAATCATATTTGCAAACCTCGTGTGTACTGTGATAACAACTCATAATATTTCAGTGTGTCAACAGGTCTGATGGGATGTTTAAATGTTATTTATGAACAACGGTCAAGTAACCTTTCCTTGCGATAGAAACATGGATCAGAAAACAGCTTGATGAAGACGATTAGCTTAGGAAAGAACTTTAAAAACGGCTTTGAAAGGTTTTCTTGTATTTATAACTTCTTTATTTGCAGAGATTATGAAGGGAAGTTCCTTAGGCACTTGTTCGCTATTAGTTCTTTACTTCAATGCATAACATAGTCTCCTAAAGCCAGAATGAAGAAGCAGTAATAAATATTGCTCAAAATCGAAGTTGAATGTTCCAGCATTTTATGATGTAAATAACCTAAGGGAAGAACTATTATTGAAACTTATGAGACATTTGCTTGAGCATAAAATATTGCAAGTTTCATATTAATTTTAAACACTATTCCTTAACATAAGAAAGGTGATACGATAAAGAATCACTCTTTTTAACTACGTTTTACTACTTTCAGGACTAATTCATCAGTTTATTAGACCTTATATTACTTTTCAAATAATCTAACTGTTTATTCACAGCACAACATCATGAAATGAACCTGAAATGTGTTTATTGGAAATCTTATTTATTCAAACTTTCCCAACGAAATATTGAACCATGCAAAACGGCTTAAATTCAGAGAGTCAAACATATAATAGCTAGATCATTGTATCCACATTTGAAGAATACATTATCAGGTATCAAGCGAAAACTGCTTATCGCCATTTGATATGAACACATTTTTATAGTTTCTGTTGTTATTTAAGGATTGTTTTACATGTTTTGTGTCTCTATCGATGTATAGCAGCAACAAATTGTATAAAATCGTGTAGCGTTGCGATTTTATACAATTTATGTTGCTGTTATACATCGATAGAGGCACAAAACAAGTAAAACAATCCTTATAATTACAAACTCAACGTTTTAAGAAAGGTTTTTTTAATTATTTTCAAGAAATCAAACATCAATGTCGTGAGATTGTGGCTTTTAACACGAAACAATACAAAGTTGAATCAAAATTAAGAACTCCATAAACTGAAACGGCAGAAGATTTAATTTCGTTTTGTAACCATTGACACCAATGGAATCACAATTCGTCTTAACCGGAATCCGCATTTTCGGAATAACCCTTATTAGCATATCACACGACGTTCAAAATGTCCAGCGTTTGCGAGACGCTCGGAACGAATAAGCTTGATGACTCGTACTCGTAAATGCAGCATTTCCGGTGAAGGTAGGGATTTCGTTAGGGAGAGGAAAGTATTTCCTTGTTACAAACTCAGGTGGGAAGTGATGAGATATGTTATATTTACCTTTGCAACAGAACAGAGTTTGCAACTGTCAAAACCGTACTATTGCGTCAGTTGATTGTGACGTCACAAGGAATGAATGCACATGGTATGGTTGCAAATTTTTCTGCATTTATCGAGAAATGGCAGCAGGTTTTTGAGCGCTCTCTTCCAATCAAAATCGCGAAAATTAGTGTTGCAAAACCATGTTGTAATTATTATTGTTTACAGAACAATGTAGATTTTCTTACATTTAGTAATATTCTCTTTGAGTTTAGTTACATAAAAGAATTTGCTACTGCCCTTACAAATTGTGCAAGTGAAAATGTGTTTTTTTTTCAAATGAAACTTTATTTTGGCTCGTATACGTAAGGCAAAGCATCGCCCCTTTCATTTAAATGTAGCGAGTAACAACATTCCATGGAAAGTGAATTGCACGAGTCCATTCTGCTGCGCTACTTAACTAATAATTTCCAATAACAACAAACAACTGTGCACGCAAATACATCTGGGTTCTCACGTTCAGAATTATGAGGCGAGACAAGCTGCATTATGCGCATCATCGTTTTATTCATAAATAGAAATTGCAAGATGATTAACTTAACTACCGATTTGTTGAAAGTTTGAGATGTTTGGAGGATGATTAGTATGTTTAACCGACGGTTAAACTTTGAGCTACTCCTGTAAGCTTATGTTGTTTTACATACGAGGACAGACATCGAGGGAATCCCGTCCCTTCTAACACGTCTCGAGACAGTCACGCTTTAGCGCGTTTTATTCAGTTTGTCGGCCTAATTAGGCGGTGTATTTATAAAGTCGTAATTTACCGTTACAAGGTCGATTTGAGAAAGTTGAAGTTGAGTCAATGTCAAATGGTTATCCCTTGTCCATGAATCCCAAAATTTTGCCAAATAGCATTTCAGTCCTTTAGCCCTAAATTCCATGCAACTATCTTCCTTAGAGCTTAGATTCATTAAGTGATTTCTTAGCCGGTAGGGTTTGCGTTAGCATTAGGTTTAGGGTTAGGGATACTGTCGATTACTCTGTTAGGGTTCAAACACGAGAACGAGGAAAGAGGAAAGAAAGCTGAGCGGAAAGTAAAACCGAAAGCGAAGCTATCTTTCCGAAGGTTTTGAAAACCCAAGCATAACCGAGTTCAAGTGTTTTAACTAACTTAGAAACCGTCATTAAACATCTATTAACAACCCGCAATCATTTGTCCATATTGTAGTTTATGTCATCATATTTTTAGACTAATCATAAAAAATTGAGAAAAAACAACAAATATCAAGGATTTATGTTTGTCGGTTAGTTTAAACATTTGTTATTGGATTACGTTACTTTATACTGTTGCTTTAATTTTGAATTAAAAAAAAGATTAAAATAAGTTTCCGGTGTGTTCAAACGACTTTTTGACATTGACATAGCATAATATGCACACGCAAAGCATTTTTCGAGGTGTAAGGTTTTACAAATGATTATTAATTAACAATCAATGATATTGCACTTATACAATTTATACGGCCTTCACTATACGAATCCACAACTGGGCCAATACGAGCAGATTGGGCCAATACAAGTCTGAGCATGCGCATACACACAAATGGCTATCGCTTCACAACTTTCAACATATATGACAGTTCATCTATGTCATTGATAATTTTGATTTTGGTAAAAATGAACTCTCTAATGTTGTGCAAGTTGTACAAAGAAGATAACTAATAAAAACGTCATTAATCAAGCTTTTCGTATTGGCCCACTTACAGGTCCTCGGTCTTCTGTATTGGCCCTTGGCTTCGCCTCGGACCAATACGGAAAAACTTGATTAATAACATTATACAATCGACAAGTCACGTTGTTGATACCGTATTTGGATCCTTTAAATTTGTAACAAGTAAAAATGTGTTACACTGTTAATATGAAATATGTTTGTATGCATTTAAAATTGGAATTAAAGTGCAAAGGATATCATTATGCTTTAGGACCGACTTTTTTTACTGAAATCTGAACTTAAATCAATAGATTGTTTAACATAGCCTTCATCTGGCTCGTTAGAGTAGTGGTTAGAGTGCTTCTTTACAGTCCACATGGTTGGGGGTTCGAATTCCGCACTATGAAAGGATGCAACTTGTAGATTTTTTCAAGATAGTATGGACTTTAGGGTTAAGTTGTACATTGGAATATAAAACCCTTTGACTTTGAAATAAAAAAACCTTCCAACCTCCGAGTAGGTCTTACATATGAATATAATGCCCTGACTGCCGAATGTTAAACCTCCTTGGAGGTTATTACGAGAAAACAAGAGACCTCCAAAACAATAAGCGAAATCCCCGATAGGTTTCTAAGGGATTTTCATCTGATCTCTTCGTTGGCCCTAGGCGTTATGGATAGGATCTATGTGTTACATATTTCGTTGGACACACTTCTAAATGTACTTTGAATAAATGTTGCAAACCTTTTCACTCTCATATTTATTTGAAGGATTGGTTTTAAAGGGAATTTGGAGTTCAGTTTGAAGTACTTATTGACCAATTGTAGAGTTATAATACAGTTACATGTAGTAAAACACGAGTTAACGTTGTTAACACAACGCTACCCAGCTGAAAATCTCTCATCACAATCAATATGAAATCCGCTATAGATATTTATGGGCACGACAATTTTCCATAGATTACTAAAACACAGCGGATGTGAGGCCTTCAATGAATTCGAGTCTTACATATTTAATTCATGTTAACATTTATATTGAAACGAATGTTCGACAAGTGTATCTAGACGTTATCCTTTCTCAAAGTACATTTCTAAATATTTCATCATCCAACCCTTTACATACTGCCTTTGATTGACTACCACTACAAAACAACTGCACATAATCTAACAAAATCTGCTCTTAAATTATAAATGGCATTGGCTTTTAGTTTGTTTTAGCTTGTAAAATACCTGCTCACCCTATGCCTGTTAGGTGACTACAATGAGACGTATGTTCCTCATTTAATGTACATGTATGATTACCTTATTGAAATGATTTACATGAACAGAAAAAGCATAAATACTTATTAAATTTTCATTTGTACAATTGAATTTGCCTCACATGGCTGCAAGCAATGAAATATAAGAAGATTAACAATCATATGATGCTATCAAACTTCAAATCACTGTAAGAAAAATGCTTTTGGGCATTATAAGTCTTTTCAAACAAAATTAAGCCCACAGAACATTTGCACATAGATTAAGCTATTGAATAGATCAGCATAACATTCATGATAATTCCATCTCATTATGTGTTATTCTGTGCTATCAGGAAGTACTTTGTTTTCAGATATGCCCACAGATAAGATTATTGACTCCCTTTGTTAATGCACTTTCAAGGTTCCTAGTTCCACTTAAACAAAAGAACATCATTATTTCTATCGATTTACGCTGATTTACGTAAACATGAACTTATTATAGATAGGTTATTGTGCCTGATGCAACAATGAAGTTAATCTGACGTATAGAGACAGTAGATCTAAAATATAAAGTGAAAACTGTGAAATTAGTATAAGTCAATAACAAATTAAGAACGGTTCCACTCACTAAGTACAACCACTTTTGTTTAAAATGTATTCAAAATAAGATGTACATCGAATATCAGAATGTCAGTGACCACAACTGACCAGATTGTTTGTATAAGCCCATTGAGATTGAGCCACCTTGCGAAGAGGAGATTTGTTTACCTTTTTTAATCATTTAAAGGGGCAGTAGCACGTTTTAAGGAGGAATGTAAGGTGTTGTCAGGAAAAGGAAAATAAATGGATCCATTTGAAAGACAATTTATTCAAACTAAATGAAGAAGAAATTAAAAAATCAACTATATAATGTTAAGTTCAGCCATGCGATTTCCTTTTCTTACACAAAATTAATTAAGGGTGTTCACTCAAAAATGGCAGCCAATGGACTTTTTGTTAAACCTTATAATTTGTTCTCCGACTATGGGTGATTTGTTTGTGTAATGAGATTTTTAACACTATCAATATAATACATTTAGCATTAACGTACAATTATAAGTGAAGAATTGAAAAAATACTGCCCCTTTAACACTTGATAAAATAAAATGTCGGTAAGGCAATGTTCATTATATAAAACAAACTCACTCACAACTCTGATTGGTTTTCACTTCAGTTCATTCAATTTGAACAAAATGAACAATGTGAATCTCGACTTACAAATATGTCAACTTAAAATGTTGATCTTTTGAGTGATTATTTTTCTATAAACGTTTCTTGACATATAACGGTTTGTTGTTTTTTAATTATGACACTTAAACAGATAATAAAAATAGCAATAGCCTTTATCTAACAGTGCTTGAATCAACACAATGTATATCTCTTTATCTGCACCGAATGATTGAGGGGTTAGATATTATGTAATAATTCATGAAACATTGAAAACGTTATCATTATGACAATGATTAATGCTAAGTGTCATTTTTGTCGGAATGTTCCCAAAAGTCGTTTATAACAAGAGCTCTGATATCAGTCAGATTATATCTGATAAGATAGATAGCAGCAATAAAGAGCTCACAAAAGGACGACCATTAAAAAGGGTACATTTTCAAAGATGAAATACATTGACACCTGCAAAACTACAACCGCCGGGAATATGCCATCTACATTATTCCGTGAAAGTTACCACTTACATGTATCTTGATGTTTTTCTCATTGCTCTTTCATAATTGAAGTATTTGGTTCGGGTCGTCATTATATTGGTAATCTTATCTATTAAAGATAATGTTCTTGACAATAAGATCCAATACCATGTTTTGAATAACAAACGAATATGTCTTACGCACTGAACTTTATCGACTTTTTGAATGGTAATAAATACGTTGAAATCCGTTGTCACAAAACTTAAAGTAAACAAAAAAAACTTCAATGAAAATAATGTGGATTCATATGATACATTTTCAACGTATTAATACAAGCTCAAAGAATAATATCTTCATACAAAGATACTTTAATTGGACGCTGTCGCGGCTATCCTGCTCAGGCCGATAAATACTGCACGGAGATCGTAAAGTGAAAGTCGACGGGTCACCTTGCAAGGTGATGGATCTCCATTCTGTCCGACAGAAGCCGTCATGTGACACATAAATCATATTAAAAGGTAATTCCTTATTTTTTTATTCAGTTTATTTTCCCTAAAGTAGAATAATTATTCAAGAACCTTTTCATCAACCGCCATACAGTCTAACGTGGATATAGGACGTTCTTTCTTTTCAACTGTCTGTCCGTCCCAAACCTTTTACCCTGAATTATAACCTGAACTTCACATGCTAGCTTCACCAGACTTGATACACTTATACACAAGCATGATCTCTAGATGTGCCGACAAAGGAAATTTATTTTTGGTTGTTTTAATGAAAAAAAGTGAAATTTATCGTCAGGAGCATATATCTGGTATGAGGCACAGGAAGATGATTAGCAACGGAACGATATGAAAAACTTATTAAGGTGTTGTTTACATGTAGTTATATGCTGATGATTTACATGACTCATCTAAGCCAGTTAAATGTCAATATGTTCACTATCATTAACTTTCATTGATTTATGAAAACGAGAGAATATCGTCTTGGGGATTTCATACAAAAGCATGCCCGAAACCCAAAACTTCTTAAAAAAGCAAAGCTAAATAATGCTCAGAAACAAAGTTGGCGGTTCTGATGATTTTATTATTTAAAATAACCTGAGAGAACTTCCATTTAAACTAAAGGATGAAATATCATCACGTTTTATATTAATTGTTTGAACAAAATCCTTATAAATATTTAGAGAATTTCACATTACTTGTGTGATTTAACAACCAATAATTTTGGGCAGATTTCGTCTTGTTTCTCACTGGTAATATTACCCCTTTTGTGTTATCTATCATTAGCAGCCCCGTCTAAGGACGGGGCTGCTATCAGTTTTTGTGAAGTTTCCATCGCCGCCGCCCACTCGTACTACTAGCTATAACTTTTTTCCACTAAGCTTTCCAGAACTCTTATTCATACCTTACTACTCATACCTCGGGGGAACGATTTTGACACGTTCACTTTCAAGGTCAAAGGTCAAGGTCACGAGATATGTATTCACTCTAAGAATTCCTTGTAAACGCGATAACTTGAAAAGTTTTTGTGCTATGAAGCTCTAACTTGGTATATATCATCCTTGGAAAAGTAAAAAATTTTGAAAAGGTTTTGGCTACAATCCGTCAAAGGTCAAGGTCACAGCAAGGTCATGACGTAAGCATGTTTTAGCGAAAATGCTTTATTTTAACTATGAACACTTTTAATCAATACATGATTGTTATACTCAATAAAAAGTGTTCAATGGTTGTGTGACCTTGAAGGTCAAAGGTCAAGGTCATGAGATATGAGTAATTACAAAATGCACTAAATTTGGGTATAACTTTATCCCATTTAGCTTTTCAGAACACATTAACATGTCTAAATGTTAATACTTCCAGGGAATCATTATGACATGTTCACTTTCAAGGTCAAAGGTCAAGGTCACGAGTTATAAAATCACCGCAAAATTCTTTGTAAACACGTTAACTTTTTGTGCTATGAAGCTCTTACTTGGTATATATCATCCTTGGAAAAGTAAAAAAAATTGAAAAGGTTTTGGCTACAATCCGTCAAAGGTCAAGGTCGCAGCAAGGTCATGACGTAAGCATGTTTTAGCGAAAATGATTTATTTCAACTATGAACACTTTTAATCAATACATGATTGTTATACTCAATAAAAAGTGTTCAACTATTGTGTGACCTTGAAGGTCAAGGTCATGAGATATGAGTTATTGCAATTCCTTGTTAACACAATAACTTGAAAAGTTTTTGTGCTATGAAGTTTAGATTTTGTATATATTATCTCTTGAGAAGTACAAATTTTTCAAAAAGTTTTGGGTACGAACTGTCGAAGGTCAAGGTCACAGCAAGGTCAACATATATGGAGAAAATGGATTAATTTTATTTTTAACACTTTATTTCATTACAATAATGTTATACTCAATGAAATGTGTTCATTGATTGTGTGACCTTGAGTGTCAAAGGTCAAGGTCACGTGAAAATTCCCAATTTGGTGAGGCCTGTAAAAGGCGGAACAGGGTAAGGCGAAACCCCAAGTTCCGGGGCTGCTCTGCTTTAAACGCTAATCTAGTTTCATTATGTATTTCTATTTAATGTTCAGTATAGATATTAACCTTTGATATTAAGGTCTTGCAACAAGAACATGCCTCTTCCGATGGCATGTTTCATTTTGCATTCATATATGTATGTAATTAATATATACTCCATCAATATAAACTCAGTAAATTGCGTAGTGACATTTACAAAGAGCTACTAGATCCACTTTATGAGTATGAAATATAAGAAGATTAACAATTACCTGATGCTATCAACCTTAAAATCAATGTCCGAAACATGACACATAGATTTGAATGATAAGTACTTTGAATGGTCAACGTCACATGTCAAATCCATCTTATTTTTATACCCACGCTATAACCATGTCATTAGGTAACACCTGTTTTTCATTTTATGGAATTCACTGTTTTTCTCGGTTTCATTGAAACCTTACATTTTGGACTTAGTAATATGATATGCAAAGGGCACATATTTTCCAAGAAACTACTACATCTAGATGATTGAAGTTTTGGTAATAGGTACATCTAATGACACCCTTGATCGAAATTGAATACAATTTCTGAAATATCCCTTCTGATGTCACTTGATTCTGCATTGGACTTAAGCTATATACAGGTCCTATGCTCCGATGGGGACAGGTTTGCTCAGACACTATAACACCTAGGTGAAAGAAATTTTGGTTTGCATACATCTGATGATACTGGTGATTGAGATCCAAAGCAAATTTCTGAAAAATGATTCGTGACGGACTTTATTTTACCTCGATGGTGCAATTGAACTTTAAACGATTAGCATGTCTCATGCTTCAATAGGGACAGGTTTTCCCAGACATTATTACACATACAATAGTGATATTTTGGTTTTTGGATACATCTGATGATGCTCTTGATTGAATTCGAAAGCTATTTCTGAAATTATTGGCGGAGTTATAGCACTTGCTTCTCCAATTTAGATAAGAGCGATTACCAGGTATTAGGTAATAGTTATATGACGCGTATTGGTTGTCTAGTCCACGACATGGTTGGTTATACGACGAGCCGCGGAGTCGTATAACTTACTTATACCACGACCAACACCACGACATATATAAACAAAACATATCTTTTAAAATACCATACATAAATTGTTAAAATACGTTAAACTATGTTCTATATACAAAACAATGTGCCTCATCACGCTTTGAGAAGCTACCAAATATCCTCTAAAATATGCTCTATAGTTTCCTTAGCCTTTGTGCCCTTAAAAAACTATCTATGGAGCAGCACTTGAGTAGAAAACTACGGTAACAACAACAGCGCGTGGGTCATGCTTTGCACGTGCAATCATTCATGAAAACGACATGGGCTCTCGGAGAAGGCGACATTGTCACTGTGTACAATGGAAGTTGAGGGCGAGGGCAACATTTCTCTTTACACCCCTTGGGCGGTTATATCCCTTCTTTTTTCAATTGGTTTAAACTCAACTACCTTCTTATAAGTGTTAACCCTTAACACCCCTTGGGAAGTTATTGCCTTTATTTTAGTTGAATGTTATATGCCGTGAGCTAGGTCCATCCGCGTAGGTTGGTTATCTCATAACCAGCTTTGTCAGTTATAAGATTGTATACACTTTCAAACATTTGGACTTGTAAAATTTGGATTTTTAATCAAACAAGAAAGTTAAGATTATGAACAACGAAAGTGGGATTCGAACCAGGGACCTCTATGTTGTCACGCAACGCTCTTACCTGTTGAGCTACCGAGGATCCATGCCAGTTGATGTAATTTTGTGTGTGTCATGTTTGTGTTTTTATTTTGCCCTATACATATATATTCATATTCCAATAAATTAGTTTTTAATGTAAAGAATCACGTTTTTCGTTCTAAAACGCTAAGCAGGGGATATTGTAAGTAGTATAAAATAGTATTCTTATCAAGACATATCAAACCCAAAAAATGGATCACTAAAACGTTTTTCAATTATTTGTATGTAAACCAATTTAGTTGAAACACCGTAATAAAATAGTTTTTATTGTAAGAATTCAAGCGTTTATTTCTAAAACCCTAATCTGAGGGTATTTTAAATATTCTTATCAAGACATGATAAACCCGCGAATGATATCAGTAAAACGTTTATAAATGAATTGTAAATAAACAAATTAAGTTGAAATCATTGCAGGAGTCTTTCGCGGGAGTGTAAGTCAAATAATAACCCGTTTGCCTCGGGTTATGGAAATCACCTCTGCTCGGGCTACGCCCTCGCGGGGTTATTTTCCATAACCCCTCGGTACCGGGTTATTATTTACTACACAAACATGTGGTGTGCCCAAATGACAGGGGATTACTTTTCGCACGATGAATTCAACATACAAGTTTAGGATTTGTAAGGGTTTCTGCCGCAAAGAGTGAACTGTTGTTGCAAGTAAATAAGATATACGACATATTACATATTTAGTTTCCATACTTTTTACTCCATACTGCAGTACTCTATACTCCATACTGCAATTCATTTCTTTAACTTTATTAATAGAATGTTTATGGAAAGAATGCGTTTGAAGGTGGCTATTAGGCACATTTATCTTTTTCTGTTCTTTATCACCGCTGTATTGAATAGAGCATTAAATGATCTTTTGAAGGAAATACAATTTGTTTAGCAACTTTGTCTCTTCATTGCAAATATTTTCGTGTCAGATACACTGGACGATGAAGGCAGGAATTCATTTACTAAGATTTTTTATTAATTACCAATGAGGAAGTTATCTACTGTCGTAAGAAGAGTCTATATTGACTAGTCATAGATTCTTGATATTCAAAGAATGCATTAACTTGATGTTCAATTCCGTTTTGAAGAAGACAATTAACATCTATTCTTTTACCTTATTTTGGCATTCGAATTAACATGCGAGATGTTTTGAATGAATTACCATAATTATTCCGGACTATCTTTTCAACAGTACAGTTTTCTAATTGGTTTAATACAATTTTAAATTACCCTGGTCTGTCATGGCTAGATAATGAGGATTCTGTCACTGATCATTTAATTAAATGTAAATATAAATTTGCAGTGATTATTGTTATCCGAATTATGGAAAAATCTCTCAAAAAATCAAAATTAAGAATTTCCTCCGAAAAAAATAACAATGTTGTTTATTGATAGGGCTGTGGGTTAAGAATTGTACAATGAAGAAAATCTTAGTTCATTAAAATATTTTCCATGTCTATACTCTACATGATTCAGTTTAACATAACAATCTTAACTCTTTAATGGAACGACAAACATGACGCCTGTCCAGGAGAAAAGAATTATTCCCTGGAACGGAAAATATTTATATGGGTGATCGTTTGTGTGAAGAGAAGACAGACGTGTTGGTCTCAACTCACAGCCAAATCGAAGAAATGGTCAGCAGTATTTATCAGGTTAAAACGACATCCTCCGGCTGTAACGACTACCTAAGACAATGACAAAGCTCCCGACAGAACCCATACAATGAACAAAATATCAAAAATATTTTGAAACCCTAATAAAGGTTGTCCAATCGTTGTTTGTCGTTTTTGAAATTGCAGGTATTTGTCAAACTGTTGCAGTTACAAAGATCGTGATACCTTCTGTTTTTAGTCTGTCATAAGAAGGGTTAAAGGAAAGTAGTTCCGGCTGATTCTTGGGTGTAGTATAACTAACATTTTGGTTAGTTATACCACGGGTCCAAACAATAGAGTCGTGGTATAAATATACTCAACGGCAATAGAAACGCAATTTAAAATAAAATCATTGACTGACCTTCAAAACTGTCTGTGATTGTAAAGGACTTGAGTGGTGTGAATGAACATGCACTTTACGATCAATGCACATGGTTGTGTTTGCGCGTCATGCTCAATACACTGTTTTCATCACCATGTGTTTGTTTGCTGAAAATGGTCTTGGATCCGAACTCTAAATGCATCATTTTGACATTCTTCGAACCATAGGTCCTTATTCCTGTTTCTATAAATATCATCAAGTGACCATAATAAGTTCTGTGACATTAATTACTAATTGCGTGTTTAATGCCGTTCAGTATACTATTACACCTACATGTAGGTGAATTGAATTGTGGTCTTTCATTGACTTTCGACTTTTGGGGTATGTCAGATTGTTGGGGTAAGTTAGCTCTGTCTTGTTGCGGGATCATGCTCTTAGTATAACGTTCTACGTTTTCAAACATATATTAAAAATATGATTAACAAGATACTTTCAAAAAAATGCACTGAAAATGTTTCAAGATGGAAGATACCGCCCTGGGTAGTATGATGCACATATACCTAAATATTCTCAACTTTCAATAAAGTAATTGTATAATTGTGCTCTAACACGATAACAATAATGATGATAGTTATACTTTCAATCCAAGATTAACATTGATCAACATAGGCAAAGACGAAAGATCACATTTGAGAAAAGCAATATTAATTTATCAAAATCAGATTGCAAAACAAGCATTTATTGAAATTAAGTTTGGTGGATTCATCTCTAATATGTAATCAATAATGATGGCCATTTGAAGCTTCCTATTCACGTTGAACACCACAAACAAAGACTAAAGATTACATTAGAGAAAAGCAAGATTTCTTTATACATGTAGACATGAGATTGCAAAGAAAACAGCCAAATTAATCTAACGCTGAACAAGTTTGGTCTTATTCATAATGCTTGCGTCAAAAGCTTTTACTTTTGGTTAATCCTCAGACTTTAAATCACCAGACCCCTAGAGAAACGTTTACGGGACTTGCCATAGAGTAGTCATCAATCAGGAAATAAAGTGATCTAACTACATAACTATATCTAACTAACTATATCTGATTTTTTTCTCAACAAAGAAAGGTTAGCTTGCTTACATCTTCATAAATTTTGCTTACATCTTTTGGGTTGGAAATTATACCTTTCTTAAATCCTACATTGACGTTTTTTTCGCTTAAAGCAGTAAAATTTATATAACCGCAAAGAGCAAGACTGGTGACTTTACTAATAGTAATTGATCAGGCAGTTAATCGCTTGAGAAGATCAAACTACATTACAAACAAATAGAGCCATTGGCTCTGTAGCTCATGAGGCTTCATATCATTTTTTCCTTAGGGTGTGGTCAATGTGGTTCCCCTTATTACAATTTATAATCCTCACTAGTCAAGGAGTCTGTACACAAAGTTTCAGCTTTCTAGGCCTTTTGCTTCTGGAGAAGAAGATGAAAATAGGTTTAAGGATGTGGCCCCTGTGGCCCTTATAAGGGGCAACAGGGCCACCAAACCAACAATTTAATACTCACTAGCCAAGGAGTCTGCACACCTGTACAGCTTTCTAGGCCTTATGGTTCTGGAGAAGAAGTCGAAATTCCACAAAGTTTACGGACGGACGGACGGCGGACAGCATTTAATGCCATAAGCCCATCAGTCCTTACAGGCCAGATGAGCTAAAAGTGTGATGAGGTCAGCGATTTTCAAAACATTATCTAACAACTAACCCTTTATGTCTTAAAAGGGATATTAATGGAAATGCAAAATGCTATATTATGTTATCACATTGTTACTCTTTCGATAAAACTCCCCATTACAAAGTCTAAAACATATGGTTAGGGGAAATTATTTAAAGAACGTTAAGTTATTTACAGGCAAAATGTCATTATAATATTCTTTAGTTTAAATGCTAAAAGTATACATGTAAAAATAATAGAATGATTTGTGAAGTTTGATATCATTTATCATATTTAATTTGAAAGATCAACTCTTATTAAATCCTGAGTTATAATATATTCACATTCAATGCTGAAATTGTAAGATTATTACATGCTGTGACACTTTTAGGGAGATAACTTTTGAACAACCTGATATTTTACTTCGGGCGTACAAAATAACAAATTACAAATGATAACAAGTAAAACAATGGCAAAAAAGAGAGGTTATATATAGAACAATGGTAATTATGTACGTTCATGAGGTAAGCTAATATTCAAGATAAATGGTAAAAAAACTCACTCGTCGACATTATATGTTAATCCAGGTCGCATATAGATCATTTGTGGCCCAACGTCGCCCTTAAATCCATCTTCCTAACCACTTTTTCCGTTAAGCTGGTATTTGGCATTAACCACCTGCATACAACCCCGTGGACGACCCGTGAGCAACGATTGGCTAACGCGTTGCTAACATATGATTAACGTATTGGATCAAGTCCTTCTATTCCTGAAACCATTCGTTTAGAAATTAGCTCAGAAAACTCATGATAAACTTACTTTTAAAATTGTGATTGAATGCATTCAAATCGGTTCTCAGTTTGTCACAAGAACATTATCCAAGGTTGCTTTGACACAAAAGGAGCTTTAGTTAATAAGAAGAAAACAAAACATTAACCATTGAAATAATTTCAAACTACAAGTCACAATGACAAGAAAACAAGGTCTCAATATACATATATTCATCCTCGCGTATGAACGTCACCACGACAAATACTTACTATGTACATAAATAATTTCAGTGTAGCAAACGTTATTTATTGAATTCAGTTGTAGAACAAAACATGTACTGGTATAGAGAAACTGTCTCAATATACATATGTTCATCCTCGCGCAAGAACGTCACCACGACAAATACTTTCTTTATACATAAATAATTACATTGTAGCAAACGCTATCGATTGACTTATAGAAAAATTGCTGACAAATTAATTGTGAGATGTATTATCGCCCCTGTTTATGGCAAACACAGAAAAAACGACCTGTTTAATCTTTAGGTATCAAACGTAATGCGCTTTGAGTTAATGTTGCAATTGCTTCAATTTATTTATTGTCAATACAAAGTTCCCAACTTGAAAAAACTATTTAGAAAAGATATTGAATTATCATTATTAGATAAACGACCTTAAGCTATATGTTGCAAATAGACCTTATTCTTTCTACAACTGCCATAAAGTAATTTTTGAATGGGCTTTAACTCTAATATGATAACGATGATAATAATCATACTCTCAATCCAGTATGTACATCGAACAGCAAAGACAATGACCAAAAAAAATATTTATTTGAAAAAACATTGCTTCATGAACATCAGATTGCAAAGTAAGACTTTATTGTAAATAAATTTTGCAATTCTACTCTAATATGATAATAATGGTAATAATGATACTTTCAATCCAGTATGTACATCAAACAGCAAAGACAATAAGCAAAAAAGAATATTTATTTGAAAAATCATCGCTTCATGAACATCAGATGATACTTTCAAATCCTAAATATTCTAACGCTGAACAAGTTAGGTTTAATTTAAAATTTTGCGTCAAAGAACCATTTACTTTTGGTTAAACTCAGACAGTAAATCACAACATCCTAGAGGCAGGTTTACGTGGGTTGCCATAGTTCAGTCACAACTCAGGAAGTATATTGAACTTACGATATATTACATGTCCTCACAATAAAGAAAGGTTAACTTTCTTACATCTTCATCAATTTTAAACCTCAGACTGTAAATCACGATATCCAGACAGTTTTACGTAGGTTGAATTAATTCAGTCAAAAGACAGGAAATAATATCGAACTTACTTTATCTTCTCAACAAAGAAAGGTTACATTGCTTACATCTTCATTAGTTTTGTTTACATCTTCATAAATTGAAAAAATATACCTTTCTTAAATTATAACTGTCGTCTGTTTAAGCAACATGAAGAATCAAACTAATATCATTACTTCACAGAGTGTGGTGAGAGACTGACCTTATATAATTTGGCCAGGCCATACATTACTAGAAAAAGATCCACCTTCAAACAATTGTGTAGGTCGGCGATATTTAAAAAAAAACATCATAACACAACTGACCCCTTTTAACAAGGTTATTACTTATTCCAAATATAGTTTTATGATATCTCAGTGTTACTTTTGTTATACAAATCTGCATTACCAAAAAACCAAGAATACATGTAAAAATATACAACAATATGTAATGTGGGATATCAATTGTATTTATTTTGAAAAACCCTTACTTTCCCATGCCTCATAATATACTCACGTACAGTTCTGATTTTCCAAACAAACGTTTATTTCTTGCTGTGATAGTTTTAGAAAGACACTATTTACACAGTTGGTTTTTTACTTTGGTTTTGAATGAATTCAGTACATAATACATAACTAGCTGCACAAAATGGCGAAAAGGAGAAGATATATATATAACAAGGTTAATAATCATGATGGCATACTTATACTCCGCATATGTTCATGTGCTATATATGCTCAAAGCATTTGAATAAATGAGTCTTAAGCTAAGATTTGAGATAAGACAGTTCATTACAATCGCACAAATATTGTGGCGGTAGATTCCAAGCTGTTTATGGTGTTAAGAGAACGCTCTATTTCCTAATTTCTCATATTTCCAGTAGATGAATGAGCTTTTGGAGGCACAGGCAGGTTTTGGGATCGTGATTCGTGATGGATTATGAAAAGTTTGATAATCAGTGATATATGAAGGGGTAGATCCAGAGAGGCATCCGTAGGTGAAGCAGAAAAGCTGTAACGGTATCTTATCCAATGGGCGGCATATTTTCCTTTGATCTTTTCGCAGTTGTAAATCATGTACTAAGAAAACTCAAGCTGATATCTATTACGCCACGAAAATATCACCACAGTTATTTCTGACGTCCTGATTCGACAATCATGAAGGAGAGAGGCAGTTTTAGGGCGGAGCTAGCAATATCGGGCCGACGACCTTGAGAAAGTTCAACATTGTTGCATCCTCAAACACGTAGCCGAGCAAAGGAATGGAAACCGCTCAAGCGACCAAACTATTAACATTACCAGTCACTAAATGAGAAAAACAACAAGTTGACCATAATATGTAATGCAGTGAAAAAAATTCAGGTTGAAAAGTACCAACGATTACAGAAATTCATTGGCATCGCAGACAAATATAGATATATATGTCGAACTATCGAGCTGACATTTCTAATCCAAACTGTTCGGTAATTAAGGTCAACCCCCTCCCAAATAAGTAGTAAAAAGGTACATTTATATAAATAAGTTGGTGAAAAATAAACAATTCTTTTAATATTTATAAGACCACCAGTAATGAAATTTACATTTCACTATAAAATGAAATCCAGTCTGAAAACAAAGCAGTGCACGTGTTACCTTATTGCTTGGTGCCCCAAAGGGCACCAAGTATTATGATTTGATTCTCCTAAAACTTTTCTGAATTCTCTCTATATTACTCTTGATATTTTCAAAGGGGAGCCGCGCCAATCACATGTGTTGTATCCAAATCAAAAGACCAATGAACAGAGCTGTAGCAAAAAATGCATTACGTCACCATGTGGGTAATACAAAATATTTGGCACATTAAACTGTGGAATATGATTTCGCTTTAAATGTCATGTTAAAAGAGAAACACTATTTTCTATTAAAGACGCTGATAAATATTAACAGACTCAATCAAAAACATCTTCATTTGATGAAGAGTCTGCATTTGTTCCAGATAAGAACATTATTTCGCATTCAATAATCGCAGAATCCACTTTTTTATAACCCACGCGATTTTATTTCACGCTGGGCTCGCCTGGCGATTTAAAAGTAATGTTTGTGTAAGAACGATGGTGACATCGAAAAAAGACTTATGTTTACTAATAGGTAGATCACTTACGACCACGTGACAAGTCATACTTAACGATGTTACTAAATGTTTACGTTGAAAACATGTATTTATTATCAGAGCTACTGAAATTGACTCGTGCTATATTTAGAATATGACCTACATCGCTGGTTCCATACGGTTACTATAAGGCCGCGGCTTAGCTCAGCGGAGCTGGGTTTAAATCCCGTCAGATCATCGGAAAGTATTTTGTTTATTATCTGTAATACTACAGTTAATAATTAACCAGCATGACAAGGAGATATGGTTTTGGCAGTACGTTTTGCACAATTTCCTGCCATTGTTAACGCTACATGGCAACCCAAAGTGCTTTTACTTCAAGTAACAACATCACAATGCCATAACATCATAAACTGTCACTGTCACATCACTGTCTTGAAAATCTAGTGTTGTTGTGTTAAGAAATTTACATTTTTTCTCTGAGATCTCAAAAAAGAGTGAATTTGAATGATAAATAGAATATCACCCTCGTGTGTTTTGATTTGAAATATACCAACAATCGTTGATGAATGTAAAAATTATTCATAACTTTCAGCAATTCGTGTTGATAGAAATTAATTTTTTGAAATTAACTTTGAGTAATACTCGTGTTAATATTACTGCTATTATCCCTTGTTGTTTATATTATCACCCAAATTGTTCGACAAATCGCAATCTCCTTCATCTGCCTATGTGGCACCAAGCATGCCTTTTTAAAGGCTTTTCTTGTTTCAGTAAATATATGTTGCATATGCCTGCATGGATGAGGGAATGTCTGGTCATCCAAACCCATCAATATTATTCATCGTTACGACAAAAATAAGGAAATTGGGTCATTCGTCGCTGGACGATTCCTTCAGACTAATCTAAATGTTGGTCAAGGAATGTTGATTTGCAGCGTTTTGAGTACGCTGAAGTCTTGTCAATTTGGGCCTTGGTTGCATCAGTAAGCAGGCAGTTCCATGAGTCTAAACGGCTGTTGACTAAGCACTTAACAAGTGTTTTGGCAGAATCAGTTGTAAGTCAAAGATTCAGGTCGAGATTATTTGGCTGCAATAATCCCTGGTGTAACTGGCCAGGGTGTGACTGGACGATCTCTTGGTTTATTAAAAGTGGAGCAATTATCAAAGATTTCCCGAAAATCATAATTGTATTTATCGACCAATTTACTGGATTTTGTATTAGAATGGTGTTTGAAAGTTTGCCTCGAAAAGCAATGTGATCCATGTCCTTGAGGTTGCGAAACTGAATTGACTTTTAAGCTCATCTGGCCTGAAAGGCCCGATGGGCTTATGGCATGGCATGGCGTCCGTCCGTCCATCTGTCTGTCCGTAAACTTTGTGCATGTTCATCTTCTTCTCCAGAAGCATAAGACCTAGAAAGTTGAAACTTTTGTGTACAGACTCTTTGACTAGTGGGGATTATTTTTATAGCTTTTGTGGCCCTGAAACCTTGTGTACAGACTCCTTGACTAGTAGGGATTATATTTTATAGCTTTGGTGTCCCTGTGCCCCCCTTATAAGAGCCTGAGGGGCCACACCCATAAAACCTACTTCCATTTTCTTCTCTACGAGCATTATGCCTAGAAAGCTGCAACTTTGCGTGCAGACTCCTTGACAAGTGAGAATTATAATTGATGGCTTTGGTTGCCCTTTGGTCCCTAATAAGGGCCATACCATTATAACCTAATTTCATCTTTTCTCAAGAAGCATCAGGCCTAGAAAGCTGAACTTTGTGTGCAGACTCCTTAGTTATAAGAGGAGGATTCCAAATTGTACATTTGGTGACACTGTCGGGGTTGGGGGATCACATTTGCCGCACCGTAAAGCAAATTTGATATGAAGCCTGATAAGCTACAGAGCCACTGGTTCTATTTTTAGGAAGTAGTGGTTTGTCTGTGCCGGGTCAAACACTATCAGGAAGTGGTCAGATGATTGGGAGTCGCTCACAGAAGGATTTAGTACACAGCATAGATCTTTTTATAACAACTAGCCAATCAAGGCAGCCATCATGCTTGTGTAACTGTGTGCAGTTTATTGGGTAGGCTTTTATTCCAAATAAACTTCAGCATTTAAGATAATATGCACTACTTTATCGATCATGTTACATCGCGTTGTCATTATTTTTTCAATTTACGAAGTACATTAGGTTGACGGATATGCACTTTAGTTGTTCTTACTATAAACATCACATTATACAATCTCTTGAACAAGAAAATGGAAGTATGGACATGGGCTTTCATTCAATATGAATTGGTTTAGGTAGAATCTACCTCTATTCTTAACATATTATCAAATAGATGGATATTTGTCTAGTGTTATGTTTGTTGTAAACTTCCTGTACTATTCAACCTTTAACATTATTCTATTCCCGGTACTTACAACTACATAACAATCGATTTTTCAATGTAACCTCATTGCTTTTGAATGATTTAAGAATCTACATTAATGAACCTCTATATAATAATTGACAAAGTTATCATCAAGATCAATGTACTGGAAAATTGCAAATAGCGTTGTGATAAAATGCAAAGGTTAACCTATAAATTACATGTTAACGTTAAAATGAACTTTCCATTATCATGGTTCCATTGTCACAACAGAGCATAAATTGACGAGGTTAATGCTTTGTATTGGATGAAGATTAAACTAAACAATAATGTACAAATATAATCAATAACGCTTTTTTTTAACAAATACAGTATAAAAATGCCACCATATTGCATCATCGGTTGCTTTTGATGATTTATTACACACGTAGGTAACGTACAAGTGATGGCATACAAATCTCGTACGACACACGTGTGTCGTATTGCGTTGACCTGTGTCGTATCAACATGACCTCGCATTCCACAGATTTGATTGGTTAACCAATGACCTCTCATTTAGGGTCAACTTAAACGGAACTTTTTTCGAATTTATAACAAACATGTCATTTCTTCAAGTTTACGGCTTTATATACATAAAAAGAGTTGATACATAGACAGATACTTAGAAAACATACGATTTGATCAGTGTGCAAAATCGATTTCATGAACAATAGATCAGCGAATGCATTAATATTTTTACTTACATTACAACGTCAACCGTAAATTCAACACCCGGACATCGCATCATTTACGGTTTGTTAGTGATAACATGTGGGTAGACCAAGCCAAATTCTTTCAATGGTGACACACTCTGAGAAAAAACAACTTTAAAATGCAGTCACGGAGTCAGGAACACATCACAGGGAAATTGGGAATCCCGAAACACGCTGTAGCTACACAAGGCGATGACCTTGCCCTTCCCGTTGACATGTCGGGTCCCCGTCACTCTCCGAGCACATCGTTGTTTTCATTATCGTCCATATCGATTCTATCGTTTCATTTGAAGTTCCTAGAAAAGTTCGAAATGGTGTTTGTTTCAAATTAAAGATCTTCCATTACCCGTTGGTAAGTAATCCGTTTTCAACAGAGCCAATGTATCCGCAGCAGCTAGCCCAGCCACAACGACACACGTCAGCCTTGACGCTTGAACATGGCGAGCCGACCGAGAGAAGAGCGGACAAAGTCGACTCTGACTCTGAATGTTTACATTCTACGCTTTCTATATCAATCATTAATTAATCGCTAATTAAAACTCATCATCGATGAATTAGCCTTTTTTGACATTCTAATTTTGGTTGATTTTCAATCGAAACTCGAAACTATTTTCTTTCTTCGCAGGTTTAAATTAGCGACTGCGCAAATAGACTGGTCACATCACGAACGTCGATTATTACGCATTCGGTTATTGAAACCGGTTTCTGGTTTTCGGAATTTTTTCCTTGATGCCATACACGAAAATGAGGATTATTAACAAATGTGTCTATTCTAAACGTGTGTAATAAATAAAATAACACACTCGGTCTCATTAGATACGAGTTATACGAAACTCGTGACCTTCCTATGGTATCTGACCTCGCTTTCGCTCGGTCAGATACCGCCGGAAGGACACTCGTTTCGTATAATTCGTATCTAATGAGACCTCGTGTAGTATTCTCTATTTAGTTTGCCAGGCCTTCAATATTCGTGAACCCTACGTGTGAAAATAAGAGGATGTTTTATGCAAATATCATATTGGTTGAGTTGTAAACTTTATTTAAGCTCAAGTGAGACAGATAATACTAATTTTCACTGTTCTTCCCAACTAAAGGCAAGAAAAGATCTTTTTGTATTTACTACATTTGTATATGATAAATTTTCGTTGTCATTGAAATAGTTTTCAAAACCAGCCAGTAGGTTTATCAACAATCAAACATCCTGGGCGTCTACCCGAAGCATCCATCGTAAAATGATGTAAATATTGGTGTAATCAGTCACTAACGACGTATTATTTAAACACATATACATATTCTAAAATGTCAATATGATAATGTAGATAATTTGTAAATGTAATATCGATGGAAATTGTTTTCTGTATGTGTCACCATGAGACTTGATAAATCTATTGTCAATTTGCAGGAACTCGTATTAAGATTTTAAAGACACAACACTTTCTTGATAGCAATGACATTTTTAACTTTACTATATTGATGATGTTACTGTGTTACAATTCCATTAATCTCTTCTACCTGAATAGTATTTTTTTCTCATCAGAATTGCCACCATATTGCATCATCAGTTGCTTTTGATAATTTAGTTTGCCAGGCCTTCAATATTTGTGAACCGTACGTGTGAAAATAAGAGGATGTTTTATGCAAATATCATGTTGGCTGAGTTGAAAACTTTATTTAAGCGGAAGTGAGACAGTTAATACTAATTTTCACTGTTCTTCCCAACTTAAGACAAGAAAAGATCTTTTTTTTGTATTTACTACATTTGTATATGATATATTTTCGTTGTCATTGAAATAGTTTTCAAAACCAGCCATTATTTTTTTTCACAATCAAACATCCTGGGCGTCTACCCGAAGCATCCATCGTGCGATGATGTAAATATTGGTGTATCAGTCACTGATGACATATTATATGTGCACATATACATGTTCTAAAATGTCAGTATGATAATGTAGATAAGTCGTAAACGTAATGGAAATTGATGGAAATTGTTTTCTGTATTTATAACCATGAGAGTTAATAAATCTATTGTCAATTTACAGGAACTCGTATTAAGATTTTAAAGACATAGCACTTTCTTGATAGCAATGACATTTTTAACTTTACTACATTGATGATGTTACTGTGTTACAATTCCAAAAACTCTCTTCTACCTGCATCATATGTTTTTTCTGATCAAAATTGCCTCCTGAAGTGATAAGACTTAGACAACAATTGTAAACGTAATTGATGTGTAGGTTGTTTGAATATACAATATCAACAACTTAGCATTGATTTTGGAGCTATTGATGTTTATTTTGAATTATAATTGAATTTGAATTGATAAGCAATCAATGAAGCTGTTATTTACTCATTAATATCATTAAACATGCAAAAGCATAGTTTTAAGAAAAAACAATCAAAATGATTCTTTCTGGAAAGGGGTCAGGTTGATGTCAAACTTTAGTATTTGTAACATATAAACCTGCACTGTTGTATAGATTTGGAAATACTTATGAAACAAATTTGAGTGGCACCAGATCGTTGATTATATGCAAATAATGACATGAATTACCAAAGTATTTCAAATCAAGATCATTTTGATGGGACGCAGACCCTTGTGATTCCTTTAAGACTGACCGTCTGTCAATCAAACAAAACATAAGAGCCGAAACCTGATTGTAATAATCAACTTAACCAATATCGAATAAACACAGAATAGGTACCCAAGTACAAAGAGATCTTTGTATTTATGTAAATTCAACAATGAATTGGGTATCAATCATGTTAGATTTAATAGACTCTTGATTCCCCCTTATATCGGCTGTCGTTTCGGTAATTTTTCTAAATTATCTCCTATCCGATTTTCCGTAGGTTGATTGCAAAGTTTTGCAAAAAGTACAAGAAAAACAGTAAAATTACTTTTAAAGATATTGAACTCTGATTATGAATCTTTACGAAGGATTATAATGCTGAGGAATATATGGATGACAACTTCTTTGTTCATTGAATGCGACGTTTCGACACAGATTCTTGTGTCGTTCTCAAGCAGAGTGAGTTCAATGAACAAATAAGTTGTCATCCATATATTCCTCAGCATTATTGTCATTCCAACTTCTAAAATGCCTCTCAAAGAAATTTAAGAAGGATATTTTGCAAACACTTCGTAAAATATTTGTTCAAAGATGGCTAGTCTTAAGCAGATGTCTTCTTTAGATTGCTGCTATTTGGAGATAACATTTCATTCACTTGATTTAACCAATTACTTTTGTTGTCATATAAAAATGATATTTTACCTGTTTGCTTGAAATTGAAACTCTTTTAGCTTAAAACACTAAACTTTCTGTATTGCATTGCTCCAAAGTATCGAATCGCTGATGCTATTGCAATTTCTGTCTGTTCTTTATGTCTGTCTGTTATCTTAATGTTTCTCCTTTACGCGAGTTACCACTGAAATTACCGAAGCGGGATATCCCAGATATCCCAGCCAAGTTTATTTCTCTTCTCACCCTCCGTAAACCCAGATATAAACAACGAGGACACAATATGGCTTCCCCTGCGGCACTCGCCGAGACGTTTACTTGCCCTTAAAGGGGCAGTAGCACGTTTTTTGATAATTGTAAGTTAATGCTAAATGTATTATATTGACAGTGACAACAATCTCATTACACAAGCTAATCATCCACAGTCAGAAAAACAAAGTATGAAGATTCACATAAAATCCATTGGCGGCCATTTTTTGTTAACACCTTTAATTCATTTTGTGAAAGATAAATGAATCGCATGGCTAAATTTTATGTTATATTGTTGAATTATTACTTTATCATTGTCTTTCAACTGGAACCATTATTTTCATTTTCCTGACATCACCTCATATTCCCCCAAATAACGTGCTACTGTCCCTTTAAACTTACAATGTTACACCGGATACCCGGACGTCCAGAAAATAACTCGTCACAGTGACGTTCTTCCACCGCGCCTCGTGCAACCATGCTCACATCACGTCACTGAGGTAACATCTTCACAACGTCACGGGCGAAACGAAAAAGTTTCTAAACTTTCCCATTCCTCCCTTGACATCATTGGCCGTAATTTCTGTGCTAGCATTTCAACCCGCTGCACGGAAGTAGAATAGTCCAATCATAAGACAGCATGTTAAATGACCCGATTTGAAAAATACTTTTGTATGCGTTTTACAAGGGAGAGAAACACTTTTTTTTAGGGATACATTAATGTTTGTCTTCTCTGCATTCTCGGTGCTCATCCAAAATATGAAAACAACCCTGCGGACTAAAGTTTAAAATTAAATTTCACTCGGATAATTTTAAAAAGGATCGTCTGTTAGTATTTTGAATTTGTTTCGAATGTAAACGGCAATTTCATTGGCTATTGTTGAAAGAGCTGATAAGGGGCGTAACTCATGATCACGATAGGTGTCGCTGCTCCGGATCACCAGTTTTCTACCTTGTGATGGCAAGGTCTAAACGAGGAGTTACTCGATACGTTTTCACCTTGCCGTGGGAAGATGCTGAGGTAATTGCCTCAGCGGGAATGTGATGCATCATGCCTACTCTGCGTCCACAATGACGTATAACGAACAGCAGGACCCCTGCCATCCATCCAGGTATCTGGCCAAGTACTGGCACACCTTTATGAAACCACAGTCCACCCGGGACCCCCTTATCCTGCAACCTGGTTCCCTGGCCTCGTTCCGCGTGCGCTACAGTTAGGCCATGGTGCTGGCTGTGCGATGGCTGCGCGCATAGCAGTGTTTCAAAATGGCGGACACACTAAGAAATGTACATAGATATATCTCGTTCTCGCTTTACAGCCACGACATAGTGACGACGAACAGCTGTCAAGAATCCAAATTAAATTAGAAATCGAAATAGGGTTACAAATATTTTTTGTGGCAAAGGGGTTTTGCTAAACAGAATATTGTTTGAAGCGAAGCGATAGCCCTGCCCACTCAGGCCACTGATGGGTATAAACAAAGACAGTGGATAGAAACAAAACATTTTGAAACACTGCTATGCGCGCAGCCATCGCACAGCAAGCACCATGGCCTAACTGTAGCGCACGCGGAACGAGGCCAGGGAACCAGGTTGATTATCCTGCAGCAGGACTGTACCCCTGGCACACCTTTATACTTATGAACCACCGTCCAGCCGGGACCCCACAGATCATGCAGCAGGATAACCTGTCAAGATAAAATTGTAAAACAAATTACAAACTGTCGCGTTAGTATGACGCCACCGCAGAAAGATTGAAGACCCCGGGCTTCTGTATCTCTTATATACCCCTACTTAGCAGCGCCACCTACTTTAAATTATCTCCCTTTATTTCTGGTTTACCCAAAGAGAAAGGAATTTCCTTCTAATTATCCAACTTTAAACGAAGGAAATTTCATATATGTGGACAACGGATACCGTTTCAACAACTTCTGATAGTTTTATTGAATATGATGTAAATGCAACAGTGTTATTCTCCTTTGAATTGAACAGTTTATCAAGGCGCGTTATGTCTAGAAATCAATAATTATCTTGATAACATTATTCTAACATCAATCTCAAAAGATTTGAAAAACATCTTTAAAAAGCAATTTCCATCCCTTGTTTGAAGATGTATACAAATTAAACAGTCAATACCATGACGAGTAAACTTGTGTTATCGTGACATTCAAAATCAACAAATTTTGTTTCAGGCTCTGGAGAAATTTAAGTAGTGTTTCTTTAGCCGTTGAGTGTATGTACTATTATATATGGATATTTGTATGGCGCACATATCCATCCACTTGTGGTTGCACAAGGCGCTTACATTGTTTCCCCTGGTCAATGACATTCTTTCACCGTCCGTTCATTTTTCCAATTAACTCCCTGGGGAGTATTCAACCGGCATCCATATGTGGCGCTCAGGTTAGGAACCATTCTATGCCTCACAAGGTACCCATTTACAGCTGGGTGAACTGAGACACATAGTCACGGCAGTTTGTCCAACACTGCTGAACGCTGATAACCGACAGCTCTGCGTATGCACGTGTTCATGTATCCACCATTCAGCCACTGACATGAATTCGTGGGATCTTTTAAGTGCGCAGATTTTGTTGCACTACACACTAGAGCTCCAGGGTGACGCCTATAGAGTTCTAACACCTTTTTACACCTTGGCCTGGATGGGATTCGAACCCCGGACCTCAGCAACGTGAGACCGGCGCTCTTGCCGACTGAGCTATCCCGTTAACTATGGTTCAATTATGTATGGCAATGGAGATAAAAGCAAGGAAGCAGTCCGATGCAACATTGCCTGTTCCATACCCGAAACCATCATTTTGTTCATGAGCATATCACTCTGTAAGTCAAAAGAACATACAGACAGGAAAATACTCAGAGAAGTATTAATACAGTGATATGATGATGATGATTTTTAAAAGTTCTGTCAGTGTTTCAAAGTTAGATCTGATTTCATCTTACATTTCCTTTCCAATGTAATGCCCATCTCAGTTCCTCACTTCGTTGTGAAAACATCTGATTGGGAAGAACTTTACTATAAGAGACAGACGTGAAAGGCATCAACAGTTTTATTGGAATCGCTGTCTATCAATTGTGTACCGTTTCCCATTTATTTGAGTTCTTCTTGTTAAACAAAAGGTCAACATCCAACGTTTTTATAAGAAATACTGCACTTCCTTTTCAAATGATGTCTGTGTTACTAATGATTATTACATGAGCCGATGGACTTAAAAACAATTGAACATAATAGTATGTTTGTAGAAGTGCTAGTTACATTGAACCTTCGCAGTTTCTTTAAATTGACATAACATTTTGTTTTATCTTGATTGCAACATTATTACGTTAAACTGTAAAATTATCAATCAAAAAGGCGTTTAACTCAAGTCGAGACTTTATCTATCTTAGCTGAAAAATGACGATACAAATCTTATCTGTATCACTGTATAGTTTAACCATTTGATTGTTTCTCAGAACAGTTCATTTAATTGTTTATTCTAACATGACACGAAAACTAGTTTGAAAATACTGCGTTCTGATTGGTTGCTAATAAACATTTTGGAGTAATTATTTCGCCGATAATCACCTCTAAATATTTACGACCGCTTCACATTACTCCGCGCACGCTTAGACAATCTGCACTCAGCGACTTTCTGTTTACAATAGACATGTTGGCGACGACACTTTAAATTTCAATATCACAAACTGGTCGACATTGTGAAACATCAACAAATTTTAATCTAATAACGAGGTTTTTGGTTCCTGTTTGAAGTGCGTCTTACTGCTTAGCGATGTAAATTAATCACAGTCCACAGATCTATAAACAAAATCAACGATCGCACACCTCTCATACAGCGATTCGTCAAATGAACGGAAGCGACTTTATTTTTTAATTTCGCAGAATGCTGTCACTGCCCCTACCTCTTATTTACAAGTGACACCTTTTCCTGTCACAATGTCCCCAACCATGACACAAAATATAACTTTCTTGACAGCTTCCACTAAGTTTGAAACAGTTCACCGACACGTAGTGAACAACTATTTTCAGAGTAACGTCCCTTGATTTGGTCAGTCCTTGTCGCTCTTGTAGGGTTGGTGGGTCGACCCATGTATTTGGGTAAAAAATCATTTGAAATCTGTTTTCTATTAATAATATGCTCAATACATTATAGATGAGTCTATTTAAACATGTTTTTTCTGTATGCAATGACATTTTAATTGTTATGTGTTCTTTTTTAAAGTGGACTGTACCGTTGTTTTGCAAGTGTGTGGAACCGTTCTGCACCGCTTTGACCTAATCACATTGCTTTTGCGCAAGTCAAAATAGTTCCACCATTCTTTACAAATTAGTCATGTTGGAATGGTGATAAATCCATTCTGTTTTTTATTTTGGGGTTGTATGTCGTGCATTCTTTACCCCTAAATATAATTTCAAACCGAGCTTGTTTGAAATTATATTTAGGGGTAAAGAATGCACGACATACAACCCCAAAATAAAAAACAGAAATTATATTTAGGGGTAAAGAATGCACGACATACAACCCCAAAATAAAAAACAGAATGGATTTATTCCCTAATTCAGATGTTCACTAATCAAAAGAATATTCATAAATATGAAACGTGACTTATGTTTCATTACCTTTAAAAAATAAAACGTAATTGCTGGTGCATTGTTTGTATTACATGAACAATGCACTCTAATTATCATTGAACTTGAAACCAACCAAGCTCCAATGAGACATGATACCAATCAGAAGTAAACAATGTTCTATTCTCGTAACAGATTTGAACGAGTGTCAATTATTTTCAACAATGATTGATATCCTTTAGATCGTGCAAGCTACCACCAGTATTTGTCTCTCTGTCAGTTCATGATTTATCTTTGTAGATTTGGCATGGAAACAGGCATTAGCCAGATCAGAGCTTATCTTTTTTACAGCTTTTAACTTCATTCATATGTATTTAGGCTGTCTATTGGTAACCGATCTCAGTAAGCAAATACAGGTCTATAAAACATTCTAATTTTATTATAGATCCGTAAACTGTTCGTCAGCTGACAAAGCGAAATTCCAATAAGTAAAATATTTAGGATTTTTACCAGACATGTTAAAAAAAAAAAATACTTTATAAATATTTCAGCTGACAGATAATGAAATATAATAAAGTTGAACAGACTCAAATGACATAATTTATTAGTGTTGTTTGCTAATCAAAAACTGTAAGGACCCATTTGAGGATAATGTGAACATATTGGAGATACGTACGATTCCCTTGTTCAATATATACCATTATTTGCGAAACATAAAAATTCAAGTGTTATGTTTTGAAAATGAACTTAAATAAAGTTGAAATAGTTCATTTCATTATTGATTTTAAAACAAGTATGGTCATGACATGTAATAACCAGTGATATACACACTATCAGGTTATCACAAATTAATAAGATTGTGTTTCCTTTCATCATCAAAATTTGAGAAGAGGGCAATCAAAGTCAACAATATCCACACAAAAATACGGTATCACAGCAATGAAATAAACGTCATTATATTCTAAGTGACCCCATTACACTGATGTCCCATTTGCCAATTTGTAACATTATAAAACAGAAAAAAATATCATGCACAGACAAAAAATATATTCTGAACAATTGAATTCCTTTTGCTTTAAGACTGTCATACAATCGTTTCTCATCAATCAAAATAATGTTAGAATCTGATTTGAGATGGTGATTGAGTATCTAACTTCCCTTGATAATCGTTAGACATCAATCAAAGTATAAGTGACGTTGTAAGCTAATTTAAAATACAACTTTCATTAACATTCTTTTCTTAAAGATTGTCATTCAAATATGTATTAACGGATGAAACTTTTCTTTTTGATGATAAGGTTTTACTCACACCTAGTATCTTTACCACGATGTAATGTTTGAAAGGCACGTGTTTAACCTTTTTTGATACGCGATACGAGTACGTGATTTTATTTACATTGATTCTCGGTTTCAAAACAGTATAAGGGAAACTCGATTTTTAAATAAAGACTGATATCAATAATGCAAAAACCTTTTTGCGATAATATGCTCTAATAGATTGATAATAAAACAAGATGTGTTTGTGAAACACGAATGCCCCCGGATGCATCCTGCTCGCTGTGTCAAGGTCAAGGTCACAAGGTCAAATGTCATGGTGTCATCTGAAAGGTCTCATCACAAGGGATCCATATGTCAAGTATCAAAGAGCTAGCTCTGACCAATCAAAAGTTATGACCAAGGTTAAAGTTTTTGTGGACAAACGGACAGACGGACGGACGGACGGAAAAGGTCAAATATCATGGTGTCATGTGAAAGGTCTCATCACAAGGGATACACATGTCAAGTATCAAAGACCTAGCACTGACAGTATAGAAACTATAGCCAAGGTTAAAGTTTTCGGAAAAGGCTCGCTGTGTCAAGGTCAAGGTCACAAGGTCAAATGTCATGGTGTCATCTGAAAGGTCTCATCACAAGGGATCCATATGTCAAGTATCAAAGAGCTAGCTCTGACCAATCAAAAGTTATGACCAAGGTTAAAGTTTAAAATGCTCGCTGTGTCAAGGTCAAGGTCACACGGTCAAATGTCATGGTGTCATCTGAAAGGTCTCATCACAAGGGATCCATATGTCAAGTATCAAAGAGCTAGCTCTGACCAATCAAAAGTTATGACCAAGGTTAAAGTTTTTGTGGACAAACGGACAGACGGACGGACGGACGGAAAAGGTCAAATATCATGGTGTCATGTGAAAGGTCTCATCACAAGGGATACACATGTCAAGTATCAAAGACCTAGCACTGACAGTATAGAAACTATAGCCAAGGTTAAAGTTTTCGAAAAAGGCTCGCTGTGTCAAGGTCAAGGTCACAAGGTCAAATGTCATGGTGTCATCTGAAAGGTCTCATCACAAGGGATCCATATGTCAAGTATCAAAGACCTAGCTCTGACCAATCAAAAGTTATGACCAAGGTTAAAGTTTTTGTGGACAAACGGACAGACAGACAGACGGACGGACGGACAGACGGACAGGTGAAAAACAATATACCCCTGGAATCTCCGATTCGGGGGCATAAACAGAACTGTATTATGCCAACAGAGATTATGGAAATCATTCTATTCAATGTAACATTCTTAAACACATTCATAATCATTCTCATAACGGATTTGTAGTGCACTGTTTTTAAAAGTGCAGGAGCACGTTTTTGGTGGTAATATAGGGTTATGTCAGGAAAATTAAAATAAATGGTTCCAATTGAAAGACAATTTATTTAAACTAAATGAAGCATTAATGAATAAAACATTTAACGTACAGTTCAGCCATGCGTTTCCTTTTCGTTACACAAAATGAATTAAAGGTTATCACACCAACATCACCGATTATAATGATATAGATTTTGTTTGTGTAAGGAGATTTTTGACACTTTCAAAATAAGAAGTTTAGCATTAATCTATAATTAATTAACAAGGAAAAATGGAAAATCAAACATATTAAAAAAACATGGTAGTTCCCCTTTAAATTGGGCGATGTAAGAATACCATTAGTCACATTGGACATCATTTTACAAATTTGCTATGATTTGAAAATAGACAAGTCACAGCCTTTAATTTCAACAATAATTATCTTCTTATACGATGGATTTCAGTTCTTTTAGCAAGTGCGAACCGACACCAATCAGCAAGTTAATGTAACGTTTTCATCTCAAAGCATGCTTTTACCAAAATACTATTCCCCTGAGGTCTATTGTTGAGAATCTAGCAACACAAATGCTGAGTGTAATATTATCCTGTCAGACATTGTGAACATTCAGATTGCTTTTCATTTATCATAGGTGAGTTATTACATAGCTCAGACAGATATATTGGTTGTTAATGGAGTACTTGAAGCGTGATATTTTAACAGAAAAACAGACATAGTTAGATTGGCTTTCTATTGTCAAAAAGGACAAGAATTTTTCAAGTTCTTGCTAACTTTCCTGTTTGAGTGCATGGGTAAATCAATACAAACCATAATATGACATAGGTTGTACTAAAGTGACGATAAAATTAATGAATATAGTATCTAAATTCCATTTTTGTATTAAACGTATATTAAGTGAACGTGCAAATAGTATCAGAAAACAAATTATTTGATTTGATGATGGAATAAGCATTGAATCCAAAATGTGTGTGAAAAATATGAACCTGTTATCCTGATTTTTTTTTCTTTTAGACATTTGGCAAGGCAATGTTTTTCTAGATTTTTTAATGGTAATATCTAATCCTATTGATTTTTGATGACACCTAAAAGTTTATATAACACGATTTTCATATAGAAGCCGTTGAAATGGACCTAGTTTCGTGAATCCATAAGAAAATTAAACTCATAAAGCAATTTCTGCGTTAGAAATAGTCTAAATATTATCCCATAAATGATACCATTATGTTGGTATGTTGCAATTGAAATGAGACCCAAGTTGTCCTTACATGTTATACGGAAGTATACATTGAAACCATGTTTTAATCAAATTATGTCCAAACCATTACCAAATAATTATCCGAACCCGAATAATGAATACTGCAAAAAAGGACAGTGAATTATCTTTTTTATAGCTTGATGTACCTTTAAGATAAGCTATTGATAGTATATTTAATGTATAAAATAGCATTTGAGAACATTGCAACATTGTCATTTACCATTCTCTCCCCACAGAGGCAGATCAAGTCACGAAATGTTGACACAGCCTCTGTTACATCACGCCGAGTTTGTTGGATAGAATGGGAGACGCCTGATTGGAGGCAATCAAGTTAGTTGTGCAATAAGCAACGCTGTTCTTAAATCATCATTTTGGCTACTAAACGATGGCAAAGGCATTGTGATATAAACCACCCTTTCCATGCGAAAAGCGTTGTTATTTGCTTCAGAAATTCAAATGGATTGTGGTGCAAATTTTGTCCGCTAGGGGAAACTGCCAGAACCCACGGATTTCGGCGTAATATGACAGAGGCTGTATCAACATTTCTTGACTTGATCTTCATTTGTTGGAAGAGAATGTCAATTTCCATGCAATTGATCAGGGTATTAAACTTGTGTACACATGACAGAGACTAGGACAGCTGAAAAATACTAATACATATACGGGCGCTTCTCATGTGAGACAACAAGAAGCTTAAGGCCTCGTCACTGTGCAAACTGTGGAAAGTTAACTTCTCTTCATAACAATACAGACATTTGTTGATGTTACATAGTTGCACTGATACTCAAATGGCCTCATCTCAAGAAGCTATCGCGGTAATGACAGAGAACAGCTGTGGAAACGTTTAGCTTTGTGATCATCTCTTCAGCTCCAAAGATCGTTTCTTTTCCGAATGCTCTCAAGGTGGGCAAATCATAAGCATTTTGACACGTTCTCTCCCACAGAGGGTGATCAAGTCATGAAATGTTGACACAGCCTCTGTTACATTACGCCGAGTTTGTTGGATAGAATGGGAGACGCCTGATTGGAGGCAATCAAAGTTAGTTATGCAATCAGCGACGTTGTTCTTAAATCATCATTTTGACTACTGAATCATGGCAACGGCATTGTGATATGAACCACCTTTTCCATGCGAGAAGTAAGGAAGCCTTTTAGGGCCATGTAAAAAAATTAAATGTACCTCCACTTACAGGAAATTTCCACTTACTATCTGGAATTTACAAGTTAGCATCTGGAATTTACCAGTCAACATCTGGAAATAGCCAGTTAGTTTCTGGAAATTTCCAGTAAGTATCTGGAAATTTCAAGTTAGCAAATGGAAAAATTCCAATTAACATCTGGGAATTTCAACTTATTATCTTGAAATTTCCACTTAAAATCTTTAAGCAGAGCTTGTTACACCAATGATAACTTTGAAAGCCTTTTAGGGCCATGTAAAAAAATTAAATGTACCTCCACTAGCAGGAAATTTCCAGTTAGTTTTTGGAAATTTTCAGTTAGTTTCTGGAAATAGCCAGTTAGCATCAGGACATTTCAACTTAGTATCTGGAAATAACTAGTTAGCAAATTGAAAATTCCAAATGTTAAACGGATATTTTCTATTGATATCTAGAAATTTCCACTTAATATCTGGAAATATCCAGTTAGCAAATGAAAAATTCCATTTGATATCTGGAAATTTCCATATATCATCTCGAACCCTCCATTTGCTAACTGGATATTTCAAGATACTTACTGGAAATTTCCAGAAACCAACTGGTAATTTCCAGAAACTAACTGGAAATTTCCAGAAACCAACTGGAATTTTCCAGATGCTAAATGGTAAATTCCAGATACTAAGTGGAAATTTCCTGTTAGTGGAGATACAAGCAATTTGTTTACATGGCCCTAAAAGGCTTTTAAAGTTATCATTGGTGTAACAAGCTCTGCTTAAAGATTTTAAGAGGAAATTTCAAGATAATAAGTTGAAATTCCCAGATGTTAAGTGGAATTTTTCCATTTGCTAACTGGTTATTTCCAGAAACTAACATGAAATTTCCAGATACTTACTGGAAATTTCCAGAAACTAACTGGCTATTTCCAGATGTTGACTGGTAAATTCCAGATGTTAACTGGTAAATTCCAGATACTAAGTGGAAATTTCCTGTTAGTGGAGGTACATTTACTTTTTTTACATGGCCCTAAAAGGCTTCCGTAGAGAAGCGTTATCATTTGATACAGAAAATCAAATTGATTGTGGTGCAATGTGTTTCCGCCAGGGGAAACTGCCTGAACCCACGGATTTCAGCGTAATAGAACAACTTGACTTGATCAGCCTCTGTGGGGAGAGAATGATTTTGACAGTGGTGGATGAAGGTTATGAAGGTTTTCAAACGAATTGGGAGTTTGAACCCGCGGAAGCTTTTTTCACACTTCATTCGCCACTGGTATTAATTCATACCAAAAGTATTAACAACAAGAAACATGTATTTGATTGAAAGAATAATTCTGTCGCGTATCATGTTGACTGATTTTGCCCACCGCAAGCATTTTTGCAGACTTGAAATTATGTTTTACTCATATTTGAGTCTGGAATTTTTAATAATGAATTTCCATATTTTTAATGTTAATCAAATCGTGAAGTAAATAATCTGGTCGATGACAAATGATTCTTCTCAGAGTGTGACCAGCTGGTGACGTTAAAAGTGTTTTCTGTCGCTTTTTATTGATCGAGCACCTGTCCCTGTTATCTTGAAATGATCTATCAATTAACCGAAACAGAGAGGCGTTTATGGTTAAATGATATCCTATTTATTCTAGTCTTCAGACAAAACTATGTCTGAAAATACTGAAAAGATAAAGAAATAATTTAAATACATCGTCTTCTTTATGTTTAAATAATGATAAAATAAATAAATATCACTTAATGTAATGAATGTTTAAATCAGTATATTTGATGTATCCTTAATATTTATCCTGTGGTAATTCATAGTGCATTAGCCTTGAAATATTTGTTTTTATGTTCAAAATGTTTTTAACGATAACACATATTTCGAATCACATTAATGGTGTGTGTTAGTGTCAAAACAAGACAGTTTTTGAATTCATAGTTCTGAATTTTACTTTCAACTGCCCTTCACTGGCTCGATTTCAAAATAAAATGAACGCACTTATTTGAAACCATTTTTTAACTTATCATATCTCTATAAAGTGAAATTCAAAATATTCTCTTGTAAAATTATGTTTTATCATACAGGTATACTTTGGACGTTTATGCATTTTATTACTGCAAGCAAATTTTCACTATAGAAATTTGTATCAAACGTATTTCGATATGTAACTTTTCAATCTTACTTTTGTAAATAGAACTATCGACAAGGCCATACGGGAATAATTGTATATCTCTTGATAAACGAACATGATATAAAAGGATATTAAGCGACTTTCTGTTTTCTCGATCCTTTAAAGGAGCAGTAGCACGGTTTTTGGGGGGAATATAAGGTGATGTCAGGAAAATGAAAATTATTGGTTCCAATTGAAAGACAATGTATTTAAACTAAATGGAGCAGTAATAATTCAAATATATAATGTACAATTTAGCCATGCGATTCCGTTTTCTTGCAGAAAATGAATTAAAGGTGTTCACAAAAAATGGCCGCCAACTGATTTTATGTGAATCTTCATACTTTCCCCCCTGATTATGGCTGATTGGCTTGTGTAATGAGATTAATGACACTATCAAAATAATACATTTACCATTAACGTACAAATATCAGTAAAAAAATTTAATATAGAATTATCAAAAAACGTGCTACTGCCCCTTTAAAGGAGTTATAGATTTAAATGGAAGGATGTTATTCTTTCTACTACTTGCTGTCGTGTATTTAGAGTAAGTTACGAAAGTGTACTGAAGCCATGGTTATGGCGACCTGGTTGTGCATTGATGGCAAAAAAATACAGATACAGATCAAAAGTACATATACAAATAGACAGAAGACAATCAATATTGATAAATGTCAAATTTGTGTCACTTACCAAGTTCACTTTAGCAAATATATTGGCCTTGTTTATTTATTTATTTTTAAATCTATATTGATTGTTTTCAAAAATATTCTTGCAATCAATCAATCAAATAGGCTTTTCGTTGCAATTTATAACATTAGTTTACACCTAAAGGGATTTGTTCGGTAACGGCAGATGTTTTATACTATTACACAAATGTTATTTCCTCTTTATCCATAAATGATATATAAAAAAAAGTTTTATTTCGTTTAAAAAACATAAAACAACCTTAAGGTGAAAAACACCTTCGAGTCAAATGAGAAAGTTTTCCTATATTTTAATGAAAAAAAAAGAGACAACATTTTATAACATGTAAAAACAGTTTTGTGTTTTTAATCATTTTCCATAAAAGTTCGTAAAAGGTTTTTTTATATAACTATTCATTATAATACTGCTGATATTGTTTTCTCTTTCAAGTAAAAGTTGCTCGTTTGCTTATTTTTCGTATGGAATTAGGAAATTCAATGTTTTCCACACACACGAAGAGTAATCTTAATTATGATTTAATTAGAATAAATGTCAGAAATGATGCAAATTGCCATGTTAAACCATGTCAGTTTTCGAGGTGATAAGAGGATAACTTTAAGCAAGATTATTGACACGTATTTCCGTTAAAATCTTATTTTCATACTGATTATTAGCACAGTACAGCTTCTGTCCTAGATTTTTTAACCTTCAAAATATTAAATGGATCAACTCATCAAAATGTCATTTCCGGAGAGATTCACGCTTGACAGCTATTCATGAATGTGTTATTGTTGATTTGTTGCATTGGGGCACAGTCGCCCTAAATATATATTTTTTAAAGAAAAGAGAAAAGTGAAAATGATGTACATGATTTACAATAACATATTGGTCCTCTTTTATGTTTTGTGAAACAGAACGTTCATACTCAATGATCATTAAGCAAAAGTTCTTTAACCATTTTTTCCAGGATTGTTTTTCTACATGTACCTTGTTGTTCGATGAATTTCCCTTGGTATGATAAAGCCATTGTTTTTTCTTATAGTAACATATCTTTTCATATTTTATTTGGCGTATTTTCAAAGTTTTGGGGGAAATTAAAAAATTATATTAAAAGAAATATAAATTTTGATTATGAAAACAGCTCTTGATTTAGATATGTTTAAAATGAACATAACATTTAATTTGTAGAAAAATAGCATTCAGATGCTCAGTACACATCGATATCAATGTTTTAGGTTTACATTATTATTTGAACATATAAAGAGGAATTTTTTAAATAATAGTTTCACGTTGATAAACAAATCAAAACATTTCTAACAAGAAAACTAAATATAATCGTGTTGTAACTTTCTTTTACGAGCTGATGGGCCCAATAGTGTATTGTCATCTCTCTTCTGTAAGGTTTACAAGCCTGACAAATTTGGCAACTGAAGCTTCTGCCCTAATGGCCGATCTTATTAACGAGGATTTTTATTTTTATTCAGGCCTTACACACAATAAAAGATATTTCTAAAAGTTGGATAGATTTATTTTGAGAAATATGGGAAAAGTTTGCACTTCTAACTAGACTTCAATAATAGAACCTCATAGAGACTTTTTAACAACTATTACTATCATTTCACTCAATAATGGCCTTTTGTCATCAGAAGAAATCACTTTCAACTAACCAATGGTATAACTAACACATTTGGCACGCCAAGTGACAGCGAATGTTATACCATCTGAGGAATGACATTAAAAGGACGGTAAGGATGTCTGAACCATATCAAATTTCTCTTCTATCATTGTTCAGAAGTATGGTTTTATTGCCATTTATAGATTCCTGTCAGCTTAAGGCTCTAATTGCTAATGCTTGAGGACTTTCTCTTATCAAGTAAAATATGTTTTAAATGATCCCAGTCAAGCTATCAAATCTGTATTTCTAAGGTACATTTGACTTTTAAATTATTTAATGAATACACATACTATGGATGGCTTACCTGTAAAGTTATCTTTGTTTTTTTAAGAATATGTAAGATAAATTTCCGTAACGTCTTTTGTTAACAAACTTCAGGCAAAAAATAACGATCCTTTTTGGGCCATTTTAAATGGTTGAAATACAGACAAAATTATACTTAGATTGTTTTAGTTCAAAGTATGATTAAAGCTTGGTAAGCAATAGTGGTCTAATGAATCTAATATAATCGAAAAGCTATTGTAAAATAACTTATAAATTTTGGGACTATTCTTTGGAATGGTCCGTTTTGGCTCTGTCAATCTATATCCAACATACATTGTGCAAAGTAAAATTGATATTATTTAATTCGTCTGATTACAAACGAATAAACTACTCTTTGGTATTCTTTGATTGACATCTGATCGATTCAAAACAATCACAAAGGTCTGCATCTTGATTTGACTTCCTTCATATTTGCATGTATTCCGAAGTCTGATGCCATTTATGGATAGTTTTACATCATGTGTACCTTTATAGATTTATGACAGAAACATATTTTATAAATCAGCGCAGCGTAATGATTTTATACAAAATTACTTAGCAGTATTACTTACATCTTAATACTTGACACGGATCTATCTATGCTGAGCTTTAAACCAAAGTAAGAATAACTATCAAATATGGCCAAAAATGTTAAATCTCCCAAATGAAACTTTGTACTGTTTGTTGGCTCAAAATTAAAATCTCAGTTTCCTTTATGGTCACTTTCAACTTTTAAGAATAATAGTAATCCGTTGATGAATTTAAAATATTGTCTCAGGTTTTCATCAATCAATACTGCATCATCTGCACATAATAAGGCTAACCAGCCTTGGGTCCATTCTGTGTTGTCATATGGTTATTTAATCGCATTTTTAGACTTACTATAATTCTAAGTAATTATTAAAAAGACGTATTTTCTTACCAAAATTAACACAAATTGGATAAAACGCATACAATATTCAGCGGACCTGGAAAGCCCGTAAACACTGCAATTTCAACCAATAAGAATCGATTTTTATAGCAAATAAGTTCTAGAATTTTTTTAGCAATGTCTTTTATTCAAAATAATAAAGAAAACAACTTTTCAGCTTAAAAATTCTATTCCTCGGAAAAAAAGTTTAGTCATTGCATTGTACTATTCTTTTAATCAATCAATATATTTGGCAATGACTTTAAACGTTTTGAAGGACTACTTTACTAACATAAACTAATCATAGCATGATTTTGTACATACCTTCATTTCTTGATTGTGTACTGTTATATTTTCAAAACAATAGAGCGATTGATGCATTTTACTTGGAGTAGAAGATGTTTCTGTGACACTAATTTGTTCATTCTTGTAGACTTCTACTCATACCTTAGAATCATCTTCAGCTTCTAATTTACTTATTACCTATTCGTCAGTTGTTTTTTCATTCGTTATGATAAAATAACTGATAAGCTACAGAGTCAATGACTCGATTTCTCTGTCGAAGGTTTTATCGTTACGTCCCTTGAAATCTGAGATTAACGGTCCATCAATATGAATATACACAAGGCATCGGAATGTTGTCTTTTCTTGAGTTATTTATGTCTTTATTTAACATTCTAAAATTGTGTGTGAATTATACATGATTTTGATAACAAACATTTGAATTGGGCAATATGGATGGGTCCTTTTTATTGTATAAATTTGATTTGGAAGTTTGTTCTTGTCGTTTTATTATTTATCCCGTCAAATATTATAATCTTGTTGTTTCATGATCTCTTTTTGGAAAACAGTTTGATAAGTTTTATGAATAAATCAAAATTTATATCATAAAAGTTAGGAATTGAACCATCTATAGTAATTGAAATTTCAGACTGAGATTGAAAGCTCTACTTCAAAATAAGAAATGATTTCAATTGTGGTATTGGTCAATAGTGTACAAACTCCTTCCTAAGACATTCATCTAAGTGAGTTACTGTTAAAAGTTCTAGATTATAAAAACAATGTACTCGTACAGGAGACATATTGATTCACTCGTAACACGAGATTTGTGATGTTCAAAACCGTTACTAATGCATAAATACGAGTGGAACCAAGCAGTGCAGGAAGTGCATTTTGATAAGACAATGTAAGATAATTAAATAGATATGTCGTTGAAAGGTTTATGGATTTATACCACTTTTGTTCTTCAAAAATGTAAATGTCGTAGGGTCGAAAAAAGTCTTCAAGGCTCTTTTAACTCGATTTTCTCAACATATAAATGAAACATTTTCGCGAAATTGAGAAACATCTTATGACGTCATTTCACGTCTGAACAGTAAGTATGTAAATCTCGTGTTCATCATTTATTAGAGGGCGGGACTTGGCTCCGACATGATAATCAAAACTCTTATGGTTAATCGATCAATGACCATTATTGTAAGGTTTAGTTGTAAAAGGACCCTGTCTTTTGTCGAAGTAATATTTTTGACTTTGGACTGTTTTTGTAACGCTGATGTGCGGGCAAATTGTTCCTGGAATATATTTCCTGTAAAAAATTGAAACGAACAAATAATAATTGTGGGACATTTAGTTTTCTTGGTACATTCTGGCAATGTCATGGTGTGTGAAACTCAATGGGAACATTGAAATATTTCATGGCTAATAATAAATAAATATATTTCTTGTATTTATCAGATATGAGAAAAAGTAGACAAAATTTACTAAAAGAATTCATTTCAAATTTTAGAAAAAAAAGTTTTTGTAATATCTTTTAGGAAATGGTCTTTTGCGGCTTTCACATATTTTAATGACAACAATGGAAATAATAAAATTATATTCAATTTGAAAAAATCTAATAAAACAAATATGATATATTTATTGTCTGTAAAACGGGATGTTAAATACTCAATCTCACCTCCAAATCTAATTTTAAAGATATTTAGAATTACAAATGACACATGAGGGACAATCAAAAGCACATGAATTCAACTGTTCAGTACTTAACTTCTTTCTCTTAAGGCGTGAATTGGTTGTTTTTCACTGTTCATTTGATTACCAAACGTTTGTGACAAAAATGCCTATTTTGTATTATCATGTTTGGAAACTTGAAATTGCTAATCGTTTCTCATCAACATATCATTAAGTCAAAACTTTTGGATCAGTTTATATATACATGTAGACCATTTCTACAATACAGTACGTTTATAGAAAAAAAGATTTTCTTCTTTCCGGTATATATTTTACAAGTTAACACATCATCATTACACTTTCGGTTATTTTTTGGTCAACATTATGACATAAATCATGGTTGTACAAGAAATATTTTATAACATGACAAAGAAATGTGAGGTTTTGAATTTTGGACCCCGGTGTAGCCTACCAAATATGTTCCTCTAATACTATAAGGATCATCTTTCACTTTCTAAATGGGAAAATGTTTTACTTCATCTACTCTAAAAATCGTAACTTTCGATTTTGAGTGAGGCAAACTTGCGGTTAGCAGCTATAGAATAACCAATTGATAATACGGCTATTACATCAATGCCAAGGCGATATCTAAAAATTATACTGTATGTATTTTAAAAGGGCGATTATATGAAGCACAATATGATACTGTTTGTATACTTAATTAAACTATTTTATATTATGAATTATCACTTCAATTTCCATTTATTCGATGTTTTTCTTGAGTAATGTTACGGTTTCTTATTACCTAGTGTGTTTGTCTTATAAAGATTGATAAATAATATTTTATCTTTTTGGACATGTTTTGTCGATAAATTTAAAATACACTTTCTATTGAATTTTTTTAATTAAATGTATGAGATAGACTAACTATTGCGTTCTTATACATGTAAGTAAGGAATCCTTAAAATTGATTATTTTTGTAAGAGCATGCACTTAAAAGCGGATAGATAAACTGCACCTAATGGATTAAGATTGCTGCTTATTGACGCACGCAACGCAAGAAATAATGCTTCTGAACATTACTTGTAACAAAGACACCATTCCAACATTACCCATGGTAATAGATTTATTAACGTGTCGGACAGCGTTTAAGATATTTGTGAGTTTTCAACAAATAATGACAAAACTTCAAATCAGCATGTTTTTCAAAGAAAAGCCATTAAAACAAGAAATGTAGAGTGAATCTTAAAGGGGCAGTAGCACGTTTTTTGATAATTTAAAATTATAAATTTTTCACTGATAATTGTAAATTAATGTTAAAAAACGTTGTATGTATTATTTTCACAGTGTCAAAAATCTCACTACACAAGCCAATCATCCATAGTCAGAGGACGAAGTATGAAGATTCACATAAAACCCATTGGCGGCAATTTTGTGTGAACACCTTTAATTCATTTTGTGTAAGAAAAAGGAATCGCATGGCTAAACTTAACGTTATATATTTGAATTATTACTGCTCCATTGAGTTTCAATACATTGCCTTTCACTTGTAACCATTAATTTTCATTTTCCTGACACCACCTTATATATAATTTTCTAACTTAAACATCTATGTTATAATCAAATTTTGATAAAGTCAATACACTTGAAGAAACTGAGGATGACATTGACAATTCTTTATTAATATTCCACGAGAACCAATAAGCAAAAACCATATTTGAATAATTAGTTTAAAAGGCTCAACATGAAATAGAAACAGAGGTAAGCTGGTTTTTTAACTCATTTGCCCATTATGAACATTGTAAAATAGTAATTGGCATTTTTTCCCCTGCGTACGGCATAAGGCAACAAAAAAAACGTTTTTTGTCAATCGTTTGCAGCATAACTATATCGTATTACACATACAATTGTATGAACGCACCATCATTTAAACCAATGGTCCCCTTGTTTCAGTATTTGATAACCTATTGTTCTTAACCGATTACGTTTCCTTATTATCAATTGTACGAATTCTTAGCATAAGGTTCTGAAGAAAACGATTGACCGATTTTTTTGAAAATTCCAGGGATGATAACCTTCATGTATGACACGAATTTGCGGACGTAAGAAAGGACTTAAGGGTAATAATGTTTGTTTGAGGATGATTGAATGTAAGTTTTTGAAACAAATCACAGAAATATAACAAATCAGGGATCGCCATAATGAATTCCGAGCTTGCTTTAAGCAGCGTACGATGCTGTGGGCTTAAGTTGTAAGTGTTTGCTTTTTCGTTATGAAAACAGCCCTGTGGTCTCTTTCCGGATCAGCTTTCTTCCTTAAGTTACAAGGCCATTAGAGAATAGAGCACAGAGAGAAGTCCATCAAGTTGATGATTCTATGTTTACACAAGTGCAATAACAAAGCAAAAGCAAATACTGTTTCTCAGAAACAAATACATTTAGGATTGGAATTTCGGAACTGCAAGATAAATATCACAAAGTCAGAGGTCTATTTAAGCATTTCAATCCTAATTTGAAATGTTTTGATCAGTCTTTCTTTTAATATACGATTTTGGAAACATTAACACGTTCAATGTTCATCAAAACAATGATAATGGCATAACAATATTTTAATCATAACATGTTTCTTAAATGAGGTAACTTGCATTGTTAGAGTATATCTTATAACTTTCAGCCGATTATTGTACTAGAATGAATGTATGTATATCGGAACTGCAAGATAAATATCACATATTGATAGGTCTATTAAAGCATTTCAATCCTAATTTGAAATGTTTTGATCAGTCTTTCTTTTAATATACGATTTTGGAAACATTAACACGTTCAATGTTCATCAAAACAATGATAATGGCATAACAATATTTTAATCATAACATGTTTCTTAAATGAGGTAACTTGCATTGTTAGAGTATATCTTATAACTTTCAGCCGATTATTGTACTAGAATGAATGTATGTATATCGGAACTGCAAGATAAATATCACATATTGATAGGTCTATTAAAGCATTTCAATCCTAATTTGAAATGTTTTGATCAGTCTTTCTTTTAATATACGATTTTGGAAACATTAACACGTTCAATGTTCATCAAAACAATGATAATGGCATAACAATATTTTAATCATAACATGTTTCTTAAATGAGGTAACTTGCATTGTTAGAGTATATCTTATAACTTTCAGCCGATTATTGTACTAGAATGAATGTATGTATATCGGAACTGCAAGATAAATATCACATATTGATAGGTCTATTAAAGCATTTCAATCCTAATTTGAAATGTTTTGATCAGTCTTTCTTTTAATATACGATTTTGGAAACATTAACACGTTCAATGTTCATCAAAACAATGATAATGGCATAACAATATTTTAATCATAACATGTTTCTTAAATGAGGTAACTTGCATTGTTAGAGTATATCTTATAACTTTCAGCCGATTATTGTACTAGAATGAATGTATGTATATCGGAACTGCAAGATAAATATCACATATTGATAGGTCTATTAAAGCATTTCAATCCTAATTTGAAATGTTTTGATCAGTCTTTCCTATAATAGACATTTTTGGAAACATTAACACGTTCAATGTTCATCAAAACAGTGATAATGGCATAACAATATTTTAATCATAACATGGTTCTTAAATGAGGTAACTTGCATTGTTAGAGTATATCTTATAACTTTCAGCCGATTATTGTACTAGAATGAATGTATGTATATCGGAACTGCAAGATAAATATCACATATTGAGAGGTCTATTAAAGCATTTCAATCCTAATTTGAAATGTTTTGATCAGTCTTTCTTTTAATATACGATTTTGGAAACATTAACACGTTCAATGTTCATCAAAACAATGATAATGGCATAACAATATTTTAATCATAACATGTTTCTTAAATGAGGTAACTTGCATTGTTAGAGTATATCTTATAACTTTCAGCCGATTATTGTACTAGAATGAATGTATGTATATCGGAACTGCAAGATAAATATCACATATTGATAGGTCTATTAAAGCATTTCAATCCTAATTTGAAATGTTTTGATCAGTCTTTCCTATAATAGACATTTTTGGAAACATTAACACGTTCAATGTTCATCAAAACAGTGATAATGGCATAACAATATTTTAATCATAACATGGTTCTTAAATGAGGTAACTTGCATTGTTAGAGTATATCTTATAACTTTCAGCCGATTATTGTACTAGAATGAATGTATGTTTATCGGAACTGCAAGATAAATATCACATATTGAGAGGTCTATTAAAGCATTTCAATCCTAATTTGAAATGTTTTGATCAGTCTTTCTTTTAATATACGATTTTGGAAACATTAACACGTTCAATGTTCATCAAAACAATGATAATGGCATAACAATATTTTAATCATAACATGTTTCTTAAATGAGGTAACTTGCATTGTTAGAGTATATCTTATAACTTTCAGCCGATTATTGTACTAGAATGAATGTATGTATATCGGAACTGCAAGATAAATATCACATATTGAGAGGTCTATTAAAGCATTTCAATCCTAATTTGAAATGTTTTGATCAGTCTTTCCTATAATAGACATTTTTGGAAACATTAACACGTTCAATGTTCATCAAAACAGTGATAATGGCATAACAATATTTTAATCATAACATGGTTCTTAAATGAGGTAACTTGCATTGTTAGAGTATATCTTATAACTTTCAGCCGATTATTGTACTAGAATGAATGTATGTTTATCGGAACTGCAAGATAAATATCACATATTGAGAGGTCTATTAAAGCATTTCAATCCTAATTTGAAATGTTTTGATCAGTCTTTCTTTTAATAGACATTTTTGGAAACATTAACACGTTCAATGTTCATCAAAACAGTGATAATGGCATAACAATATTTTAATCATAACATGGTTCTTAAATGAGGTAACTTGCATTGTTAGAGTATATCTTATAACTTTCAGCCGATTATTGTACTAGAATGAATGTATGTATATCGGAACTGCAAGATAAATATCACATATTGAGAGGTCTATTAAAGCATTTCAATCCTAACTTGAAATGTTTTGATCAGTCTTTCTTTTAATATACGATTTTGGAAACATTAACACGTTCAATGTTCATCAAAACAACGATAATGGCGGGAAAATATTTTCAAGGTGTAATATATACACTATCAGCCGAGTATTGAACAAAAATCAATGTATGTTTTCCGTATGTCAACAATGATTTGTTAACAGTTAAGAGATAACTTTTAAATATTTAATGGAATATACGTTTTTGTCTGCCTACTATTTTCAGGAAAAAGAACATGGTAAGATATAATCATTGTGTCCGTTTTCAATTATCTTATTGATTTTTTTGTAATACAATGTTAAAAAATACAAGATGATAACAATACTTTTGGGGTTTCAAACAATATGTATTTCCAAGGACAATGTGGATGCATTCAACTTAAAGTAAATTGCTTAAAAGTCTGTTAGAAAAAGCACATTACTAAAGGTATTGTGGTTACGTAAGTTTAACACTATTTGTACAGGTTGCTTTTGTACTAAGTAGGTTTACAAAATTTTGCTTTTTCATGTATTTGTAATATATTTGTATTTTATTAAATACTTGTGCCATTAATATTACATTCAACTGACAACATGATAAACATGGAAAGCAATGTCAGAAGAGATTGTCGAAAGAGGCTAATTAGGCAATGTATTTTAAATGCGGTATTTAAGCAGGTTACCGTCCGATTTCGAAAATTCAAAGTTGAGTCTAATTCGAATTGCAAGCCCCTTTTTATGAATCCGAAAAGTGGCCATAGACCCTTTCAGTCCCCCTTTAAGCTTTTCAGTGTAACTTTCTCATGAAATTTACGAGCTGACCTCAGATCTGACAAAGATGCAAAATTGTTCCATACCAAAGTCAAGGTCAAAGTCAAAGTTCCATACCTACACAATAATTACCTAGTTGATTCATTACTAAATGTTAGGGCCCGGGTTAATTTTCACAAAATTCTTTAAAATGACATGAAGATATTAAGTGTTTTAAAGATAACAGAAGAATGTTTGATGTCATACATAAATGAGTTAATTATTATAATTCTTACGCAGGAGAAGCATTTATATAGGCATTTCCTGCCTGTTTGCTTATTATTTTTTCTGAATGTTGTGTATGTTGTATAGTAGTTTTATGTAAATAAAATACTGTTTAAATCAAGTTAAACTAAACGGAACAAGTTTCAAATAAGTCACTATCCAAGCTCATGTGTGATAAAATTGTTCAAGTGAATGTCCATGAACATAATTTTGACAAGTTTAGGTATCCTGTAAACCCTCACACCAAGTTGGCTATTCTATATGTTCTCATTTGTCATAAACGAACTAACTAAATACGACTGAGAATTTCCAATTGAGAAACCGTAGTAGTTATGTAGTTCTGACTACAATCAGCTGATTTCCGAACATCTTAAAAAGCAAAAAGTATTGCAAAATGAATATATCACTTTATTTTGCAGTGACATAAACAAATTCAAGAATTAATCCACTAATCAAATGTTACCGATTTAATGGATACAATCATGCAAGTCATTTTTTGCTTTTCTGTGATTGTAAACTAAAATCCCAAAGAAACGTCCCCTTATTGTTTTTCACATATATGAAAAAACAAGAAAGAAAATTAAAAAATGATATCATGGTTATAAAAGCCATGGCATTATCTGAAGAAACACATCGCTTAAACGCACCAAATGTTATGGTAAAGGTATAGGGCGAAAAAAACGGTAAAAATGCATTTCAGCGTAAGTAAACTCGATTGTGGGCTATTGGTAAACGCAAAGAAAGCCTACAAAAGAAATGCCGAGATTGACCCAGGAGCAGAGAAGGAGGGCCATCGGTATGGCAGAAATGGGTGCTACGAGGGTCCAAATATTGCAAGAAGGTTTAGCTGCTACCAGAAAACTATAATCGGTTGCTTCAGCGATACAGGCAGACAGGGAGGACTCAGGACAGGCCTAAAAGTGGGCGACCCCGCATCACGACCCCACAGGAAGACGACTCATCCCCCTCCGGAATAGGTTCGCGACGTCAACGTCAACAGCGGCAACAGCATTGCGACATCCCATCAGTCCACTCACAGTACGACGTAGACTTCGAATAGAATTCGGCCATATTGACCCTACAGAGGCTTCGCTTTGACCCTCCAACATAAGCAACGCAGACTGAGGTGGGCGAGACGAGTTCGATTTATAGACCAATAAGTGAAATAACAGACAAAAATGAACAAAAACAAAAAACGTTTGAGCTCAGATACGCAGGTACTCGGAATCGTGTCGTAGTACCATCTTGTAATTGCAAAATAGTTCAGGTCTTTCATCCCTCACAATGATCTCCAATGGGAAAATAGAGAGACCAATGTACATAAAACATTTATTACAATTAGGAAAAAATAAATATATATTTATGTATATGTAATTATTCTTCGGGAGATGAACTTTTTCTGCTGTTTACTATTAACTATGAAAATCTTTGCAAATATAAAATAAAAGAATTTCCTTAAGACACATCAATTAATCTGTGATTGATGTCTGTAAAAAGGGATGTAAAGTGCTCATTCTCCGCTCCAAATCTGATTATAAAGATATTCAGAATTATGAATGACAAATGAGGGGCAGCCAGAAGCATATGAATTGAAGACTATAAAAAATCTCTTTAAGCATAATTTTTTTTGCAACTATGTAACCAATTGAGGATAACAAGTATATATCAACACTTAAGGGAATCCTTATCACTATAAAGCAGCATATTATACCATTGTCAATTTGTTGCTTGTGATATGTAAGATTTAGTGATTATCTCTTTTTTAATTTGTCGACACATTACATTGTGATAACATATGATATAATGAAAATGTACTCCAGAAATGTTAAAATACATAAAGCATTTTTATTGTGAAACAGTAATTTCAACTTTTGAATTGCATCTTATTTTTTCTTTGCCTATTTCCTATATCCTTTTCATGTATCAAACTCAAAATTGATCTTAGGGTTATTTTGAAATAAATAATGAACTTAAAAATATCTTTACCAACCTTAACCAAAACATTAATGTACTTATCTGATCGACATATCAATATGATACTTTACATATTGTTCATAATGTTAAAACCACTTGCAATTGAATATCCTTTTTTTGTTTAAGTGGTTTAAGTATGTGTAGACCAAAACAACGCCTACAGCGTCCATTCATCTCAGTTAATACACTAACAGTTTTGTTCCATTTCCAATATATTTCATAGTGTATAGCTTACTGATCGCTTATGCCATGTCATTTAAAAGCAACAATAAAAACTATATTGTCAGTATTTGTGCATGGCTTTGATCTACTAAGTTCTATTTAAACTGAATTTGCAACTGCATGAAAATTATATGCTGATTTTTATCAAAAAGAAAAAATCATGAATGACAAAGACATTAATGATGGATGAATGTGGCTGCATTGTCTATAGGGCTCATCAGTCATTGTTAAAAATAATTGACACTCATTCATGAATCATAAATAAAAATAGAAACGTGTCAGCTCTCATGCTGGCTGTTAAGGTGAAGTTCGTTTATTGTAAGTATCCCTCCTATGTTAAATCGAATAACACACCAATACATTTGATTTCTTAAATGAGAATTGGAGACATATATTGCATTGGTAAGGCAAATCTGTAAAAGAAATGTCAGAAACGAATTAAGTCAAGAAGTATGTTTATATCAATTGTCACATTAATGTCACAATATATCGCCTAGTCGTTTTTACTATGTCTTGCGAACTCTGCGTGCTGGCCATTATTCGAAAGAAATCACTAGGGTAAATTGGAAACAGTTCATAAAATACAGACAACTAGTGAAATGTGATCGTTGATGTGTTACTGCTTAACCGCTATATGAGAACAATTTACACATGAAGTTCTTAGAATCCAGACATAAACTGAAATTAGCATCATTTGAAAGAAGATGTTTTGAAGTGACATTTACCATTTGTCGATCATATATATCTATATGTAAGAATTTATGTTGATAATGTTCGTGAAAATACATGGTGGATACTTTTAAGTGACAGTATACATTAATAAAACAGAATATTAACTTACTTTAGCCTTTTCACATGCTTGACATTTTGAGTTTTAGGAATATTTTTATAAATAGGACAAATGTTATGAAAAGCTATTTCTTTTACTGATTGCAATATGTTCAGTGCATTTATGTTGATTGAAATGCTTTTATTTAATCAGTGCATTTATCATGTTTTATATACATGAACACTGTCATTTGAATATAATTTTGATATTTTTTTTATGAATTATCATACAATTTAGATATTTAGAACAAATATTTTCGCATTTTATATTATTTTTCATTTACAAAAGGTTAATTAATTCATTTGTAATGATATGTTTGTATTAACAAATCAGATATCAATACTAATTCCAAATAAATTAAGGTCTTCAATTTGTTATTTAAATAAAGTAGCAAAACTATTGTGACACTTTATTAGTAGAATTACAAGAATATATTTAGGAATATAAGTTTTGAAAATCAAATGACTGGTAGCAGCTTGAAAGATAAATGTACATTCATTGTACATTCATAACAGTATTTTGTCATCTATTTGTCAGAAAAGGAAGTAATATTCAGTGGCAATAAAATGGAAAAGAGACATGTAGAAATCAATATTGGATAAAAGTGCCTCTTATTACCTTTAAACAAGAAACATGAGATTTAGTTTACCTTTTTTATCATTTTAAAAGTTAATACAATCACAACTGTCTCTTTGGAAGTGTCAATATTACATGAAATGGGATAGAGGCATAAAACAAAGAGTTTATAGAGTTTTCTCCTACACCCGTATCGAATTACACGTATTACCATGTACGCAGTATGCTTCAACAAGCTCATTGGTCTCTGTTGACTGTCAGATAAGGTCAAGTTGTTCTGACAAAGTGAGAATAATTGTGTTTTTATTATTTTGCTAATTTTGCATAGAAAAGTTCTTCTCCCATTCATAAAACTCATCAAAAGTCTTTCCTTTAGAACTTTGTATAAGACCTCATCCTAGTTTTAATATATGTATTTAGGTTTGTCTCTTGTCTAGACACATTTAAAATTATTTGTCGACGATCATTGTGCTTAGCCAGTTCAGCTTCGGATCTATTAAAGGATTTATTTTGTACAAAGGTTGAAATTTTCCTTCATTGTAAATTGTTAATTATTTAATTAAACCCTTGGCTATTTCAACTTATACAAATTACAGATACTCTCTAATTATTTTCAGTATTTGTGCTCAGCAGTAATGGCATAGCACATTTTTTGCATTTAGGTAACAAAATATTCTCTTTTTATTCTTTATAACACCCATTCAGTTTAAAGTATAACATCTCAAAATTAGAAATGTGATGTCGTTATCACTACCGTCTTCTTACATGATTTATGCATACAACACAGCTTTAAAAAAAACAAAAAAAAAAACTTCAAAAGCTGCTTTGGTCATAAAATAACAAACCAAAGGTAACAAAAATATTAAATCACAAATGATTCGATTTGTCTACATAATTTTTTCATTTAGGGGATAATTTTGGAAGAATTGAAGTGACTGATCAATGCAAATATTCAGTATTCACTTACCAAAAGAATTTGGTAATAAAACTTATTCAAATATCAGATGGATACGTTACTGAGGAGCGCTTTTGTTTCTATTTTTTTTACCAAGCACCCTGCAATTACAATTTGGTTTGCAGTGCATTTAATATGTAATAAAAAAAATTATAATAAATAATTTGAATGTAAGTCGGCTCTGTTTCAGATCGCATTATCTTTTCTCCTCTATGTAAGCATTTCCTTGTTGCAATCAAATTGTAAATTTAGGAACTTAAATATCATCAATAATTTGAGTAAATATGATATTACCTGATTGCTTTGTAGTTCTATAATTGGAATAGTATTATTGACGTTAGTTCAATTCGTCTTGTTACACCCGAGTTTAGTACTGTTTTGTTTCCAATAATGGACATCTGCTCGATCCTAAAGGTATCACAAGGGTCTGCACTCGATCAATTTATCTTGTTTCCATCATATTGGCACTATTTGCATGAATTCCGAAGTCTGGTGCCATTCATAATTGATTCATCAGCATCTTTCCTGTTACAAATATTCAGATTCTACATCAATCACTTAAACAAGTAAATACTTTGATCAGCATTTATTTAAGTTTTTCAACAAATAATAACGACAAGAGCGTAACTTTTCATGAAATGAATGAGTTTACTACAGATTTAACAAAGATGCAACGTTTCAGTGTATATGTAGCTATGACCACGACGATGTTGCAATATTTCTACTTTATATAAATTTATTTAAACCAGACTCAATAAACACCTCATTTAGTTTTAGGCCCAAGATTCCATTTTAAGAAAGTCAAACAGACACAAATGCAACACTCCCAAACCGAAGAATATCGTATCAGTATCGATAGCAAATTTTCATTTTACATTAGGCTAAAAGATTACGCATGAGTGTGTGCAGGTTTTTTTTTTTAAAAGGGGCACTACCCAAACTGGAGTGTTAGGTCAGTCCAAGAAGATCAATTGTTGATTTGAAACTTACATGATCGATTTTCAATGTTTTTTAAAAACAATCAGTCCAGCAGCCGAAAGAGCCATGTCATCATTTTTATTTGATATTGTATTTTGTCAAATCATTAATTATGAAACTGAAATGAGTCTAAAAACAATAAAGAGGAGTATACATGTAGGAACAAAGCATTCTTTATCTATAACAATTTGTTAAATGTTACAAGCATGACATTTCAGTGTATGTAATAATTTATGCCTTTCAAGATTGTTTTGTTAATAAATTGGGATCAAGCAGATTTGTGAAAACAAATTATTGATTAACAGCTCTATAGACAGACAGATAGATATTTACTATATCTAATCAAATATATCTGGTACAAAAACGGACAAAAATGATTGCGGTTATTTGTCAAATAAGTAAATTTGGAGTAAAAATACATATGCATATGTTTAGGATATGTCTCCAGATTCATTATTACATAAAACCTGAAAATAATTGACAATCTCCGTAATTGTTTTGTTTGTTATCTACGATTGTCCATTGTTGAATAATTGAACAGGAGATTACATAGTTAGCAGTATATATCAAACAATCAACTTACACACTAACTAGGCATTTGCATAACTGTTCACTGATACATCCCAATATTCAAAACCTCTTAAATATAGAGATAATCAAATCATTTATAAGCATTTACATTTCCATTATTTCGTATGTCAATTCTTGCATCTAAGGGTAATATTGGTAACAAATACGTCATAGATCCACATAGAAGTAGCATTGTAGAATATAAACCTAACTGTCTCCTGGTGAATGGCATTGGTGAATGCTACTAACACATTTTACATTAGATAACAGTTTTTTGTTTATATTTTAAGCACCTATTCTTATAGTACCTATATTTGGTATATAGTTTGTAAATTAAAACATTGATTAGTTACAATATCATTTACCGAAAGATTGTTTTTTCAGCTTCATTCTTGATACGCTTTTGCTGTACACGTGATCATTATCAATTATAGATGATCTGCCTTTGAAATAACATAGACCTTCAAACCATGTAGTCATCTTTTTTATATTCACATGAGCATTACTACAACTAAATGAAACGGTAAGCTTTCTATGTAAAAAAAAATTAAAATCAATATATAAATATGAGAAAGAAAATGTAACCTTTCGTTAAGGAAGTACAATATGATTTAAGTTTGAATTAATATTCTACAATTTTGTTCTTGAGTGCACAGATCTAGTGTATCCCTCTACATATTGCTGGGACCACAGACATCATGAACCCTGAGTACTTGTGTTCCAGAATCATAAAGATAGGCACTTCAAAGGGAAAATCTAAATAGTCAAATATAAATATAATCAAACCTTTAAATTACATTTACCCACTATCATGTGGCTACCTGCGTGTGAGAAAGTTTTCAAACTGATCAATTCTTATAATAGTAAACATATAAAAGCTAATCTCGCGTCAGTTAGAAAATCTTCGAATGGTGATATTTGGATATCGCATCAAGCTAATTGTATTTACTTAAAGTATGAAATTTTGAATTATTGTGGGAATGAATTATCAATTATTCAATTATTAATAGGTATATATCTTAAATGTTTGAATGTTTATCTGCATTTGAGTATTCGTAGAAATTGAATATAAATTGGTTGAAAGTTCCCGCCAAGATAACGTAGATCAGTCTTCGAACATTGCTGGCCACACTTAATTACTGTTAACTTATGTCTGGCAAGTTCCGTTTGTTCGAGGCTGCGTGGGGCCATTATAAACTGAAAATGTTGTAGTTAACTTTCACTGAAAAAGGTACTGTGCACGTGAAAATTGATTTCCATGAACTTCATGCATGGCAACGTCCATTTAGCCTTCAAGGAGTCAACGAATGTCAGTGTACCTTTACCTTCAGAATCATGCCAAGAGCATACCTTTCTGATAATGAGAAATGGCAGGCTATCGGGTGCATAAGCCTGACAGCATATACAATTTAACAAGTCTAAAAGTGTGATTTCGCGACTGTGGAAGCGGTACTGTCAGACAGGGAACGTAACCGATTTAAACCAGCATCGAAAATAAACTCTGAGTTCACGACAGTAACAAGACCAAAAATTTGGGACCGTACTTTCAGAAACAGACTTAAAGCATCAGGCTTAAAGTCACGTCGTCCTGTTGTTGGGTAAGGCTGACTGCGGAACACAGACGTCTCAGAAGAGCATGGGCTACACAACATCGAGTTGGACAACTTCGACATTGGCGCAATGATGTCATGTTCAAGGCTCTCCAAGAAGAGTGGCGCACAGTTCCTGGGGCTGTCATCCGGAAGTTGATCCAAAGTGTTCCACGACGGTGTGAAGAAGTGATCAGGAAACAGGGAAGACACACCAGATACTGAAATTTCACCTGTGGTGTACATACTTAATGAAATATACTTGATCAAAGACCCATGACAATAAAACAAATTTCACCATCAATACATGCGTTCCTTTATTCATATCCATCAGTATATTTTTTAACAAACAGGGAGAAGTAGTTTGACATTATGATTTATATTTGGCTCCTATTATGAACAGTCTTTCATGAATTAACAATTTAACAAATGTGTTCAATTAAGATCTTTTAAAATTCCCAAACTTATCTATTGATAACCTGAAGAAACGTTTTACCTTGATATGTCAGTATGATGTATGATACATCTAGTGTGTTTACGTTATACTACAAATGTCATCATATGCCTCAAAGAGCAAATTTAGGCGCCAAAAACACTTTTTGATATCAATAGAATATCTCAGATGGGAATCCTACGACAATTTTATCTTTATGATTGAACTTCAGCTACAACTTTTGGTTGCTGGATGGGCGCCCCGGTTCAGATCTGGATAAAAGTCTTATATACATGCCCTACTCTGACATTTGAGTGGAAAAATAGAATTCTCATATTGGAAAAGATTTTAAACAATGCGAAGTTATCCATTTGTGCTTTTATATCCAAAGGATCACGATATTGCCTTGTCCATACAAATTTGAATTTTATAATCAAGCACCACAGTTATTTATGAAATATCCAATGATAACCTGATTAATTAGATTATGTTAAGGTTAATCAACTTAACAAGGTAGTTATTTTACAAAACTTTTTGAGGCGGAGCCCGAGATGAGTTTTTTAAATCAACTACGCATGTAACATACTTGGCATAAAAACAAAATATCTACAACAAAAATATAATTTTTTCTAATGAATACATCCTAGTTTATAGTTTGAGCCAAAACTAACAGTACGCCAAAACGTACCACTCAGTGCTCACGTGACGTGCAATGTTGTCTCTCAACACGTGGTCACACAACGACCTTCATTCGATGCGATTCATTTGGGACTGAGTAGTTGGCATATGCTTTCCGATTCAGATGATGAAATGTTCAACAACTTTTGCATACAAAACAAAACAAAACTTATCAATGTATGTGATAGGTCATATAACAAGGAGATATGTAAATAAAACGCAGGTTTCCTTTTTGAGTATTTAGAGTATGATGATATACCTCAATTCAAAATATGATTAACGTATCAAAATGCTTGTCAATTAAACAAGACAGTGTACAATTGAGAACAGCGATATACAAGACAGTTGCCGTCTAATTGCAACAATACAGTATTATGGTTCATTTTCAAGTAAAATGTAAAATTTTAGTTCTCTTGATTGAAGTGTTCATGACATTTTTCAAACGATATCGCAATTGAATGTTTCAATCTTTGCACATTTATATGCAACTAATAAATGCTTTTTCGAAACTATTAAACAAGGAGACATTTTTTCCTATCTATTTAATATTTCAGGTGTGACCGCCTATTTGAGAAGGAGGGATGGAAGGATGACTACCACTACCACCACATGATCACAAACCACTCCGATATAATTTAAAAAGACTTTCAATTCAATTAAATGCTTATATTGTTTGTTGTGTATTCTTTCTAGAGTTATTTTGATTGGGGCGATGAGTTTGCTTATGTTACTAATGAGGTAGTTATAAAAAGGTGGTCTCATAAATTTCAGAAAATCTAATTTACTTTCGGAATTTTCAAATATTGACTCGAGACAAAGCGGTGAGGCAATATTCGAAAGTTCCGAATGTCTAATTTTCAAGGGAAGATACTATGTCCGAGGCAAAGCCGAGTATGTAAGGTATCTGCCCTTAAGAAGCATGTCGGGGCAAATACAAATTCCCCTCAATAACCACTGTGGTGTTACGCATTGCCACAATAACCAACCTCAACATATGGAAATAACCGGCTGAGGTTTGGTTATCCAGAAAAATGACTCGTCAGAACAATGGAGATAACTTTCCATGGTGGTGTAAATTTAGTTAGAAGTCTGTTATCCAACATAATTAAAGGCTGTAAAGGACAGCCCTACAGAAGAAACTGAATCTAAATGGAGGAATACTGTTATATCACATTTCTTTGTGAATGTCAATGATTTGATCTTTATTTGTGCAAGAACATTCATGAAACTGATACCTTTCACAAATAATAGGTAAGTCACTCTTTACCTTTGTTCACAGTTTAGCGTAAAGCCATGCTTAGTAAGTGCTGTATTTTGAAGGAGTCAAGTGACAAACCTGAAAAAAGTCACATTTTGTAACACAGAATCAATATGTGTAACTCCAAGGTTCCACTTGCGTTCAGTAAATCTTCTTTCTTCTCATGTCTTATTTCTCTTCAGGAAAAGTGATTGATCAACACATCTTATTACTAGTCTATGTTTCCTGAATAATGGAGCGGCTTGTTAAAAAAAAATTTCAGAACTGATATATGGTGGCAGAAAGCCTCATATTTTGCATATAGGAGGCTTTTGGTATCACTGACATAAAATCATCAGGAGGCAGTCCATATTTTCTTTAGTTTTAATTTGATTGATCTATGAAAATTTAAAAAAATCCAAAACCAAAAATGAAGCATCATAAAATCATCATCTTAAAAATGATCTCCCTTTACTTAAAACTTACCTCCCTTTAGGTTGATGGAGGAATTGTCAATCTTTTGCTTTAAAGAGATTGAATTTTGCAGCGTGTATGATACATCACATAGTCCTTATCAAATGACAATCACTTTGTTAATTTGAATACTTTCCAATGTTCTAAATATAAAATTTTCTTTCTCATTTTGTCTAATCTAACAGAACGTATTAATAATTTAGTTATAAGCTGAATTTCACGTTGAGGGGCTATCAGCATGCATTTTACTTTCATATTAATGTCAGTGTCACTAACGATATTTCATATCTACACCACCCCATATATGTCAATCCAGGTACTTTTAATCAAGAGAACCGTTTGTAACGCGTAGAAAACTAAACCTTAATAAGTTTTATCATATTGGGCTTGAAATAATTGAACCCCTGAATATGTTCAAATTCCGATATGCATAAGGTATATTTAAAATTTAAACCTTTGCTTAATGCTAAAATGTAAATTTTCTTGAAGTTGTCTTTTGACACACCTTTATTACGTCATAAGAGAGTGTGACGTCATAATCAACGTGAAGACATCTGACGTTAAACAGTGCTCTAGGAAGAAAATATATACCCTGTTCGGAAAAGTAAAAAGAATATCACGTTTTTCAAATGTACATTGTCAAATGTTAAAACTTTATTGTTTGAAAGATGTTGATGTTTTGCTTGGCATATCAAAAACAGATTAGTATATATTACCAAATGTATCATTACTTATTGACAATAATGGAAACACTTTAGCAAACTTTATATCCAAAATCAAATCAGCTAATCCAAATTGCAATAATCATAATTCAAATTGTATCTTTATGTTTGCTTTGTAGGTATCAATTTACATGAAAATGAGACCTCATGTTTATTATATTTAAACCATCGAAATTGGATATTTTGGTTTATTTGGATTGAAAAAGATACTAAAGGCATCATTTCAAACGCTTGTATTGTTCCACAATGGTTTACCTTAAGTTTCTTCTCCTCTCAATATTCGTGAATGGGTGGGAGACATGTGAGAACGGATCTCTGCAGCCTTACGGTCTGCTAATGTGCAAAGCACGTTGTAACTGCACAACACCAGTCTTTGATGAAGTGATGCTGGAATGCAAAATTCAAGTAAGGGGGAAACCAGAATGTAATGGAAATACAGATATCTACAGACAAAAGCAGTCTCAAAGTGGCACCAATAACTATAGAAATGATACAGAAAAATCAAAAGGAATAACCAACCCGACCATAACAACTAGTTTCATCGCAGACCTGACTACTTTGGAGCAGAATACACGCATCACATCAGGTTGTATTGTAAAAACGAGTACGAAAATCTATTATTTTGAGAACTCACTGAGAAAACACCAAGTAGAAGTTAAAGGACTTTCAAAACGGAAAAGTGGATATCTTACTTATTGGAACATTATATACGATGATGGGAAGTTCTTTGCTTACTCAAGAGGATGGCTCAAGGTGACTCTGTTAAACTACCACACACTTCACTTCAGAAAAGATTGCTTTATAAAAGATTTAAAGAAATCAAATGTATACATGGTAGGAATTGACAAAGAGAATAATGTTCTTGCAGCAATTAGTTATAAAAAGAAAACCATACTGAAACTTTTTGACCTACAACGTTCTCAGCCAAAGATCGTAGTGTGGAAACAGTGTTTAATGGTAGTCTTGTATTTTGACAAACAGAACAGACTCGTCTTCTACCAGAGTCCATCGTTGTACCTCATATCAATTAACTACAGTGGAAAAAACACCAATCGATATTATAGACTAAAAGCACTTAATATTTTAAACTTTGAAGTTATTAATCAAATCACATCTTATTACGCTTGTAACCTCGATAAAGTAGCAGCATACGAACATGATATCATTTCTGGAAGGACAACTAAAAAGAATATCGATCTACACTACCCATGTGAGAAAGTTGCCCACTTCATAAGGGTCGGAGATAGAATCCTCCTCTTACCAATTAGATGCAAACAAGGCTTGCTTGTCTACGAAAAGGGAAGATTCTCCCCATTACTACGGTCAGAAAATGTGTTTTCTTTGATTTCACTGAACTTAGCTGACCAGTGATCCGTGCACTCGACAGGTTCTACAGGAAAAGACAGATGGAAATTATCAAGACATAAAAACTCAAAATCTATTCTTAAAATGTTCTTTCAAGTCAACTTTGAAATGGTAACAACACAGAAGAACAATTGGAATGATAGAGACTACATACAGCTACTGAAAAACTTCTAACTTACAGAATTAGTGCAAATATAATGTCTTTAAATATCACACTCATGTTTTAAAAGCTAATAATTTTTTGAGAAGGTGAATAAAAATCATGTTTCTATAAAATACTTAAATATGATAGCCATTTTCATAACCGATACAATTAGGCATGGACTAGTGAAACCCTGTGGAAAGAACTCAATCTTTTTCATTTGAAGTGCAGACATGAATGTTAACATTATGATCAAAAACTTGTGGTCGGTAAAATGTTTGATAAGAAATAATGATGAGATAATTTGTAAATGATGATAATTTGGGCCGTCACTAGTTTAATGAATGTTTACATTTGAACATGTATTCTATAGAAAGAGGTATTAATGGAAGCCTAGCTTTGTTTGAATGTTCTAAATATGTCAATCGCATCAGTTTTGCTGAATAAATATGCTTCAAATTATATTAACTATTTTGCTTTATATTGTTAAGTTTCAAAGTGCATAGGGTTCTTGTATGTCAGACGATATTACAGCTATATACAGCGGCAGTAGGAAAGTAATTGACCCGAGGCTTCAGCATTCCCACATTCTCTCCTCACAGAGGCATATCAAGTCATGTTGATTAAGCCTCTGTTCTATTACGCCGAAATCCGTGGGTTCCGGCAGTTTCCCCTGGCGGAAAAAAAACTTTCATTTCAATACATTTGAATTTCTTTATCAAATGACAAGGCTTCTCGCATGGAAAGGGTGGTTCATATCCAGCCTTTGCCTTGTTTCAGTAGCCAAAATGATGATTTAAGAACAGTGTCGCTGATTGCACAACTAATTTTGATTGCCTCCAATCAGGCATCTCCCATTCTATCCCACAAACTTGTCGTAATATAACAGAGGCTAAATCAACATGACTTGATATGCCTCTCTCTCTCGTTAACTCTCTCGATGTTATTTATGAGAAAAAATGGAAATCACTTTTTTCTATGGACAAGCAGTTTATTTATTGAATATATTCCTTAACACCTCAGGGATTAAAATTAATCCTTGCGCACTTAATCTTTAGTTTAATGTATTTCAAATAAGTCAAAGCACACGTGTGATAATCTCGTTTGTCTATATAAGACAAGCATTACTGTCAAACAGAAAATAATCTCTTCTACTCGAGGATCAGTGATGATCAACTTGTAGTTACAATAACTAATGTATTTTTCGTAATACCTGTTTTCAATCATGAATGTCGGATATTTGATTATGTTCTTACATGTTATATCAACTGCAAAAATAATCAGGAAGAATTGAAACTTGTTTACCGCTAAGTTGCATGAAAGATTAAGTTATGTTTTAACATACTGGCCTGGCTTGATAATCCTTTTTTGAAATCGGTATTGGAGAGTTTGCAATCGAACATTTCACTATAGTATAGTATTGTACCATTTATCCTCCTGCACTTGGTCAGTAGCAGGTTGCAAAATACTCCTGCAACAACTAGGGAGTGATGTTTAAGATGAGTAACATGTATACATCCTTTTCCCCTAAATACAGAAACAAGAAAATACTTACTGTGAATACTAACGTAAATTACTTCGTGGGACCATTAGATTTCAGAACTTAGGAATCTTACATACAAAAACAATTGTTAACCGTTTTAAAATATCACAGTTTTGTTCTAAGAAAAAAGAGGTATGAATAGTCCTAATTTGCTTTCACACAAACTTTTTTTATCAGGGAAATTGAATTACATTTGATTAACAGAAAATGATCAACTTTTAATTTCGTTCTGTGTTTAACCTCATCTTCTCATGTCCTGTTTTGCTTAAGCGTCAACACATTTGAAAATTATCTTATTTTAGTATATAAACAGCTATTTAATGTTTCCATTTGTTAATACCTCACCTTGGTCTATGTAATAACTATGTCACTTTTAATATAAAATGCCATCAATACAATAAAAGTAGTTATTTTTCAGTGACCATAAACTTTTTCAGAAGTATTCAACGAATATAATGTTATAAAATGAATGCCCATGTGCATTTGTCAACTTTCGTTATCCTGAGGTTGTATATTTAGGTGTTTTCAAATAAGTAATGAACCATAACCTAAATGCATATTTAAATTAATTTTAATCTTTTGGCATTCTTACAATGTATATTCTAGGGTCAATGACATTTTTTCAATAACGTTACAGTCATCAGTTCCCCCAAATACTTAGCGTATATTGATGTGTGAAAACCAAGATGATTATCAGTAACATTTTGTGCTTCACTAGAAAGGTATCGAGTAACAGTGTTTATCATTCTTCTTTTTTTCATTTATCAAAGGTTTTATTGATAAGTGCCTTGTAACCCCAAAGTAGCCGTTTGTCAATATGTACAAAGGAGAAAGAGTTTACACATGGCACCAATGTCCTGTATCCATGTTTATTCATGAATACATTTAAATGTTTTAGGTTCCGGAATTGTTTGTGATTTATATGTGACATTTTTATTATACATTTTTATTTTGCAAGTTTATTCTGTTGATTAATGATTTCTACTGTCAATATTTTGATATTCTTGTCATCCTTTATTGTAAAACTTATCTTAAATTTAATGAATAAATTTAAATTTATGTCTTAAACTTCACTTCACTTCGTATCTCATTGAAATTTCAGATTTAATTTTAACAAAAGAGTACAAACTCTATTCTCTGACCTCCCTTCACTCAAGCTACAATAAAACGCTCTTGTGTATAACCTTGTGCTTATCTCTACAACAATGAACCAACTAATCTACACAGTGAAGTATACATTTACAGGTAATAATATTGAACAAAAGCGACCTTATAATAACTCACAGAGGAGACACATTGATTCACTCGTAACCACTAATTACATTGTTCAACATCGTTGCTAATGCATGAGTTGTACTCAAACAGGGAGTGGTACCTTTATAAGACAATGAAACAAAATTGAACTGATATATGTTGGAAGTCTATAGCTATTTAGGTTTACAAAGGAATAACTTTGATTGCATTATATTTAACCAACCAATATGTCTGGACCTAAATGTATAGAAAAATATTTTTGTATCAGACCGCAAGATAGAATTAGAGGCATCTGGTGATTATCAGTTAATCAATAGTTACAGCTAATTGAACCTACTCTTATAAAACAATGAAACAGTGATAGATTTAAAATGCGGTTATTCTTTAAAATAATTCATTTAAAAAAAACAGTAAACATAATTTTTAGTTTTACCAGATTCCTCTTCATACATAAAAACAATGGGTCGAAAAATTTAGCCTCAAAGATATCTTCATCTATTTGAAAAGAAACATTAATGACTCGAGCAAGAGTCTAGTCTAGAAAAGAAGATGTAGAGGTGTTTCAATGCAGACTTGACTCCTTAGCAGTTTTACTGCTAGAGGTAGTAGATAGTTAGCATCGATGCCTATTTTATGACGGTCTATGAATTAATTAGCAAGTTCTTATCTTATGAATTGATATACAAGGGAGAAGGTTCTTAAATTACGTGAAGATGTAACAATTTAACATGACTGATCATATACCAATACCAAAATAAGATTTATAGACCACCCCAATGAACGTTGATGAAACGTAAATGAACGAAAGACGTTTAGACCAGGTACTCGTGGTATCATCTTGTAAAAGTATACTAAGGAACTGGAAGTCTCATAATCATCTCCATTGGGAAAACAAAGAGATCAAGGTACAAAACACGTTAATTACACTTTAACAAAAAATATTTTAAGGAGATGAGCTTTTTCTGAAAATCCAAAAAAATCCAAAAAAGAAACCAGCTAGCTAATTACATCAATTATGGCGTGATTGATGTCTGAAAAAAACAGGAGATGTTAAGTGTTTTATTTCCGTTCAAAATCTAATTATAAAGATATTCAGAAATATGAATGACAAATGAGGGACAGCCAAACGTACATGAATTGAAATAATAATTGCAATGTACAATCATGTACAATCATCCAAGTTTTTCCTCTTTGATTCATGTTCTCGTTGCCGTTTCCATTTGGATCCTACCCAAGCGATGCAATAACTTACTCTTGTTTTGTAAAACAAATCTTTTCTCAGGTCCTTTTTAAAGACCAAAATGAAATAAAGTATTATTCTTGTAATACATAACACTAATGACTAACACAAACTAAACTATCTATTGATTTAACATCTGATAATTATTGTTTCCCGTCAAACATCAGAAAACGATGCATTAATTATAATTTTTTACTTTTATTCAAATAAATCATGAATATGACATGATGTCATGTTTGTTAACGTCTTAACTTTATCAGGGCAGAACTGAAAGCTGATAAAGTTTTGTTTTCATTTGTCTTATATATATTCATGATATTTTCATATTATTTCCTTGTGCATTTTGACGAATCGTTTTCAGGTTTCATGTAGAATTGATAATTTATTGCAATTTTCTTTGCATGATTTTGAAGGCGTCAAAATCACTACCTAGTTAAAGGTAAATCATGCACTGATTTGTCTTACTTGGCTTTTCACAAAGGATTAATGATGGAGTTTGCTGCACGATCTAAAGGCTATCAATCATCGTTGAAAATAATTGACAATCACTCTTGGATCATATCAGAATAAAACCTTTCGTGTTTGCTTTAAACCTAGTTGAGGCTGAATTACTCGTTTCAAGACAGTACCACTTCAATGTTATACTAGATAACCAATGCATTTTTCATTTAAATTTAGATTCTAAAATGAGATTTGGAGAAACAAATTTGCAAAGTGAAGTAAATTGGTGAAAGATTGTCAGAAACAAAATTAAGAAATACTGTTCTGTCAAAAGACAGAATAATAACACAATATTTTACTAATGCTGCATACTGACCTTTAGTTTGACCGTAGTACCCTGATAAATGTGAAGGTGTATAATTTACTGATGGGTTGCTATTTCTGAACAATTGTAAACATAAGGAAGACTTTACAACCCATTGAGGTACTGAAATGAGCATAAATTTAAAAGCAGATGTATTTTGTCTTATATCAAACTTGAGACATTGTGCCGTTCATGAGTATTTGAGATCTGTAATTAACTATTTGAATGAACTTGACAGAACCTGACAATGAAATTCATAATCAGCACATCTTCTTACTTGACAGTCTTTCTCTATGTACATCCTCTAAGAATCGAGAACATGTTTTCACAAGTGAGAAAGTCAGTGTTTTAATCACAGATTGCTTATTCCTATGAGATTTTGTTGGGGGGTTTGCTTCTGTTTCTGTTTTAGCGATCGGCTTCTGAACAGGTCGTCGGTTGTTTGAATCCCGCCAGGTGCTCGGCAACTTGTCTGTAGAAGAAAACTCTTCTTCAGGAAGTCAGGTTTGGGTGCAATGCTACACTGAATTTCAGCACAGTAGCTACAATTGTTCACTAGTTCGACTTATGCTCACAGGTTTCACTGCAAAGCACAACCACATTCGTGTTGCATATTTTCTCCCTACAATATTACTAGTAGCCATGATATAAGTGAAATACTGAAATAAAGTTGCGATCAAAATCACCTCAACTCACCTGTTTTTCTAGATCCAGGTTTGTTTATTCTTACAGAAGAATATATACCTTTTTTATTATCAAGATAAAAGTAATGTATTTTGATTGAAATCAAATATGTGTTACAATTGAAGGAAACGATACTTTTACTTATCATTTGAGATATTTGGAAAGTACCAAATGCACACCCCACACAAACAAGAGACAGCTTGAAAACAAATGTGGTATGAACTTTGTTTAGTTTCCTCATGTAAAAGAAAGGTTAGCTACACTTTATTGATTGAGAGACATTGATATGAAAAATATATTTGTCTCAAACAATAATGTCAAGAAGTTATGCTTGCTTAACAAAATGTGTTACAAAACTTTCTGTTTTCACGATTTAACATCTCTCACGAGAATAGGCATATTAACGTGCCAAGCAGTGTTTCAAATTTTTGGGAGATTGTTGTAACACAATAATGACAACATTTCAAAACAACACGTTTGACAAAGCAGAATGACATATCCATCCAAGGTTTGATTCTCATGGGTAACCAACCCGAACGAATACCGGAGCAATGTGTGATTAATACAAAAACGGAAAGAACACATACATGTCAATGATGCTATACACTTTAATTACATATAACATATACAGTAATACATTATCATGGGTCATCAACCCTTGCAAAAGAAAGAATATTTTACAAACATGGTCTGATGTTATTGTTGGGACCAACCTCAGCAGCCTTATAGCATATATACATCTGGTTCAATTCTCACAGGTGACCAACCTCAGCAGCCTTATAGCATATATACATCTGGTTCAATTCTCACAGGTGACCAACCTCAGCAGCCTTATAGCATATATACATCTGGTTCAATTCTCACAGGTGACCAACTTACCTCACAACCCTAGGGCCTTCTATTTGCTCGACTTGATTGGGAAGATTGAGACATGTCCTCACAAGTGAGAAAGTCGGTATTATAAACACAGATAACTTCTTCCTATGAGATGTGTGTTTTTGGTTTCTTTATGAATGACAATTGAAAGAAACGTGTTCTCAATGTCTAATCAGTCTTTTGATTTGTGATCATTCACATTGAAACGTTAACACTTCTGAAAACTAAAACCTGCTTTCAAAGTTGTATATTGCTAATCAAAGTATTAAGATGGTCCAAAGAAACGTTTTATATAATTTTATTTCTTTTAAGGTTCATAGACAGATGTAACATATTCCAAACTGAACATATTTTCAAAATAAATACATACAAACAGAAATACAGACAAACTGCAGTAACAGTATGATTAAAGGGCATAATGATAATAATAATACTTCTGAACCTGGCGTTTTTAAAAGAAGAAAAGAAAAAAAGTATTAACAATTATGATAATATCAGACCTAAGATTAATTTCATTTTATCAAGATAATGTTTTCCAATGTATTGTCATGATGATTTTGATTCTTATAATGTTTAAAAATAGGGAAAGTACCATATGCACACACAAAACGAAAGCAGCTTTAAAATAAATGTCACCTCTCTGTTTATATATAAATACTAGGGCAGATGTTAAGTTTAAACATGGAAATGAATCTTAGCTTTACTTTATTGATTAAGCGAACTCCCGATGGACATTGAAAAAAACATATCGACACTGACGTTCAAACAAAAATTTCAAACAAAAATTATGCTTGCTTAACAATATTCGTTTCTGTTTTTACGATTTAACATCTCCCTTGAGATAAAGCTTATTAACGTGCCAAGCAGTGTTTCAAGTTTTTGGGAGATTGTTGTTACACAATAATGACAACATTTCAAATCAACACGTTTTTCAATGCAAAAGGACTACAGGAGACATAGAAGAAATAGTAAGTGAAACGTGGAAGCGCGTATGCAGCAATCCCCAATAAAGAAATCAAGACATTTGAATATTGTGTAAATAGTATGAGGCACTACGTCAGTTAATAAACAATCGTTGCTTGAAATTCTACAGCCTAAGAGAAAAGAGCTAATGGAAAAACATATTTCATTGAACACTTACTTTAATCTACTCAACATTGAATGGAATAGATGTTTTCTTGGTTAATAGAAAGGGTTTTGCATGGAATCAAAGTAAATTATAGACAAATAAAGTGTTCACGTCCCTAATATTGATATACCTCTTTTCACATAATTTATTTTGCCTTTTGCTAAAACTAAAATCCATGTTAAGATAAAGCATTCTAGCAAGTACATGTCATAAAGAAAGTAGGAGCTAGGTGCACACAAATGGGTAAAAGAGACTTGGACAAGATTGCCGCCTACTTAGCTTGGATAAGAGATTTAAGATTTAACTTGACTTGCCCTTTAGGATCATCACCCTGTTCAAGCTCGTCCCTTCTGGAAGTATCTACTTCACATGAAACGGGATAAAAGCATAAACAACAGCTTATTGTTTGTTGTTGCTATGACCACATCCTATTTCAAGAATCACAATGTACGCCAAATGGTCTGTGGAAACCCTTTGTAGACGGGATCGAGTCATACTGACTTCAGTATGTCAATGTGACATCAAACTGTAACTCATTGTTTCTGTGCTTATGTCCCCAGTTTTGTATTGACTCATTTTTTGTTATTTATCTATAACACTCAGATATTATCTGCATCGCAATTCTTCTGTGAATCACATAAACGCAATTTTTGCTTTTGAGAGTAGCTGCTAACGGTCAAGGCACTTGCATGCTGTAGCATGTTTGAAAGCAAATTATCGCAATGAAAGATGATGTTGATGGAATTCATAAAAGTTACCTATTTGTTTGTTGCATGTGTATGTGTAATTTTAATTTCATAACTTCAGAAGTATCAGGTATTTTTATTGTAACCACATAAAAGTTTATATCAAAACTCGCCATGGTGTCTTCAGGTTTGGCACATTTTCTAAAACAAACTACAAAAATATAATATTTTCACGTTTAAGTTTCTTTTGAATATAAATTGTAATATACAGATTTATCAACCTTTTCACACATTCGTTATAGTGCTAGATGCGCATTATTTATTTATAGTGAACAAAAATGGGACAAGACGTGGGCAAGATTGGCGAGTATTTAGTTTGTGTAAGAAATTTAAGATTTCACTTGACTTCCCTTTAGGATCATCATCCTGTTCAATTTCTTCCCCTCTGGAAGTATCAATTTCACATAAAACGGGATAAAAGCATAAACAAGAGCTTATTGTTTGTCCTTGATATGACCACATCCTATTTCAAGTATCACAATGAACGCCAAATGTTCTGTGGAAACCCTTTGTAGACGGGGTCGAGTTGTACTGACTTCAGTATGTCAATGTGACATCGAACTGTAACTTATAGTTTCTTTGCTTGTGTCCTCAGATTTGTATCTACCGATTTATTGTCATTTGTCTATTAAACTCCGGTATTGGTGTCATAGCAGTACTTCTGTGAATCAAATAAATGCAATGCGTCCTTTTGAAAGTATGTTTGAACGGTCAAGACACTAGCATGATGTAGCATGTTTGAAAGCAAATAAACTTGAAAAATGGTGAAATGTTGGCGAAATCCAAAAATGTTACCTATTTGTTTGTTGCATGTGTATTTGTAATTTTCATATCTTCAGAAGTATCAGGTATTTTTGTTGTAACAATATAAAAGTTTATATCAAAACTCTTCTTCAAATTTGACACTTTTTCTAAAACTCTTGAAATCGTGTGGTCACCCTGCATTTCAAATAACAGAAACATTTAACTTTCTATTTAGAAAAAAATATGCGAAAACTAACATATTGTATATGAGTGTCCAATATCTCCTAAACAAATACAGCATCGCTGAACAAAATCAATCTTCTGAACATGTTTGCCTCACAACATTAATCCCCTGTTACCATTGAATATCTCATCTCAAAGTAGCCATTTCAGCATGTCAAACAATGTAAATATAAGGGTTGTTTTAGATTGCAAATGCGTTCTGTGTTTTTGTTTACAGACTGAAGGGCAAATGAATTATGTTGTGAGTAAGTGATTTAAAAGATTTTATTTGAAAATTATGAGTGGGCACTCATTTCTCAATATCGTTTTTAATTCCCTATGTGAATATTATTAAGAGCCAATACTTTCGAATTCTAATTTGGGAGAGGGTGTGAAGTTATCTAATTAGTATAAGTAGGTATCATTATCATTATTTTACATGACCAATTAATAAAACGTCGTTAGCCAACATCTGACTTGAATTTTTATTAAGAGATGTATGCTTATTAAAGAAGGAAGCTTAACCAGTTGCCGTGAATGAGAAATGTGACTGATGAAACTTAACTTATAACTTCTCGTAATATCTGTGCTAATGGCTTCACTTAGTTTCCTAAAAAAACATAAATTATTTTAACTGTAAATCTAGTCAAATATATGCACATTATTGTAAAAATGACTATATATCTACTGATGGCAATGCTAAAAACTTCTCTAGATTGCAATGAATTATTCACTACGTATCTTGTGTTTACCCAGAAGGCAACTTGAAAACTGGTTCTTACCTATTATGATAAAATATATATTTGTACTACATATATTATTGTTTTGAGCTTAAAACACTTAAGCATGGAGAAAACATGTACATTTTGTCAATAAAGAACCTATATGTAAGTCAAAAACTCATGTTAATATCTCATTTCAACAATATTTTATACTCTTCTAGTTCAATGCTTACAAGATTAGTTCATTCAAAACACATGGCTCGATGAATGATGGATATAAATCTTCATGGATGTTGGATATGCAAAATTTGATGTAATAAGCGTGCCATAATAGTTACAAACAATAACTTAAAACTGGCATGATTGATAAAAACCTTTCAGTTTTCATAATTTAAAAAAAATGGATTAGAGAAAACTAATTGTTTTGGAGGGGCAGTATCATGTATCTGATAAATGTATTATTTTGATAGTGTCCAAGTTTTATTACACTAACCAATCATTCATAGTCAGAGAAAAATTTATAAAGATTCACATGAAGTCCATTGGCGACCATTTTGGTGTGAACACCTTTAATTTATTTTGTGTAAGAAAAAGGAACCGCGTGGCTTAACATTACATTATAAATTTGATTTATTACGGCTCCATTTAGTTTGAAAACATTGTCTTTCATACCAAAAAAAACAGCATTTTAATCTACCGGATGACGGTAAAACAAAAGAATTTGTGACTGATATTAAATTGCTTTAAAGAATGTTCCTAAAAAATCAATTGTTCAATCAATAGGCCTTCATCATAAATAAACTCTCATTCAAGACAACAACTCTTTTTAACTAAAATGCCTTTTGAAATGTTGATCATAAAAATTTTCATCACATTTGTTTTGGTAAGATAGTTCTATCATCATTTGTATTTTACGAATTCCCGGTGGAACTGAGATGACATGTGTCATTTATTTTAACTTTAAGAAATAATATCTTTAAAAAAGGACAACTATTGTAAATTTGGTTTAATTCCCTCTGGAATAAACATGTCTTAAGAACTGACATATTTAATATAAAACAACGTTATAAAAGGAGCAATTATAGAATTCTCAATAGTATGTCAAAACAAAAAAGTCCAACTTTTTTTATTTTTCTACAATTCGTTAGAAATTTCCGTTTTATCAAAATTTTCTATATGAGTTTCTCCAATATTAAACTAAATATATGATTGAACAAAGAAAACCTTTCTGGATTTTCATTCAATAAGGAATTTTTAAGCATACACTTAGTTATTCACATTTTGACCATGTGTTTGGAGAGCCCAAATAAGTTGGTTATGGTTGATTTTTGTCAGTTTCTAAACATTTTGTAAGTGAAATGCAAAAACAATACCTGTCATCTTTCATTGATGAACCTATATATCATAGATTTATAGATTCTCTCATCGATAAAGTCAGCTAGGTTAACTTATATGTTTGTTTTACTTATCAGCTCTTACTCAAATACAAATCGATACCTGTTATGTTTTCATTTTTAACCATCTTTACAGACAGACAGGTGCACTTACAAAACAGGACATATCACAAACATACAGAATAATTAGTGAAATGAGAATCCAAGAAAACAACATGGGAATACTATTGATAGGACCATCAGAAACCCAAAAAGGAGGATTACATTTGTCCACAGTAATTTATTTTTGAGAAATTTTCTTTTGTTGTAGGATAATGAAATAACTCTATATCTTTTGCCTTAAAAAATACAATCTTTCTATAGCAGATGTTTTTGGAATCTCCTTTTTAAAATGAGATGTTTGCCTTATCAGTTTTGACAATGAAACATTTTTGGCATTCATTTGCTGAAAATATTCTTTAACTTCTCTATTGCATGAAATGCGACGTTTTGGTGTAAATACTAAAATATAATCTTAGTATCTACACCGAAACGTCGCATTTCATGCAATAAATAAGTTGACTATCCATAAGAAATTGTTCTTCTTCATCAACCAGCTTCTAAATGCCTCTGAAAGAAGTTATACATATATTTGTTGCCAATGCAATCATTAAAAAGCTAAAAAATAAAATGGGACGTCGTAATAACCTACTAAGCAGACTTCTTAATTGATGTATTCAATAGACTGTGTTATGAGAGAACCATAAAATGAATTCAAAATGCTGCTATCACTTAAAACGGTAACAATAATTTCAAAAGAATGGTGGGCAGAAAAATTCATTTCACAAAAATATCATTACTTTTGCTTTGCCTTAAAATTCTTCACGTGTTAGAGGAAATGAAAAACATGATTGAAATTTATTTTTCAATCCGATGATTACATATACATGTATATGATTATCTTGATTTAAATTTTAAAAAGAACTGATAACGATAAATAGGATAGGATAAATAAATTATTGTGAGGTAAGGTGATGTGAGGTTTAAAGAGGTTATGCAATGTATATTTTATAAGAATGATAGATCAGTATCTCCAGTACCATTATCTATGGGAACGCAATGAGCATGTAGTTGAGAAAATATAGACATAAATTAGACTTTTAATCAGCATTTTATACCCGGTTTTTGGAATGCCGTCGAAATTAACAGGCGAACGCTTTGAAAATTCATTAGAGCGTGACGCCCCGCCAAAACGGGTTGTTCACTGTAAATATAAACGATTTGTTATTTGTCACCGTCGGAAATAATTTGTTATGTAAGATTCAGCAAACAACAGACCATCAGATTATCACTTTAAACGGACATGTCTAGGCATAACGGCGCCAAATTAACAAGGCAGTCGCCTTTTTGCGATAGGGATTTGAAATATACGATACTACATGTTTATTCAATAAAACCTGGCTTGAATAAATCGTTGTTGAGCCGTCGGATATCTAAGCTATCGGAATATACAAAAATTGAGTGGTTTTTTTTAAATATATGTATGTTAAATGAACGATCAAAAATGTGTCATTACCCGTTGAAAAATGATCATTAGGTGAAACTACTCACCTACTGCTACGTCATAGAAGGTTGACACGCTCGGGACACCCTTCAGTGACCACAGATTCTGTTTGCCGGGGCTAATTGGGCAGTGTATTTTAAAAGCCGTATTTAGGCAGGTTTCCGTCCGATTTCGAAAATTCAATGTTGATTCTAATTCAAATTGGAAGCGCCTTTTTATTAATCCCGAAAATAGCCATAGACCATTTCAGTTCCCCTTGAAAGCCGCTTTCAAGATTATTTCACTTATATCGCGGCTGCTAGTATTATTGCAGGGAGAAAACCTGCAACAAAAATGTGGCTATACATTGCGGTGAAACCAGCGAGCATCGTCTTGAAATAGCGAACTACAAGTGGTACTGCTCTGAAATTCAGTGTAGCATTGCACCCAAACTTATTGCGCATAGAACAGTTTTCTACTACAGACAAAGTTGCCGAGCCCTTGGGGGACCACGGACCATGGACTTCTTGATCCGAAGCCGAACGGTCTAACCATTGCGTTATCCCGCCCCCTAAATTATTTAAATGACAATAAAACATATGATTCATATTGCAATACGTACAACAATTATTGCATGGGATATATAAAATAAATACTTTTAACCATTACACCTAAGTGATGTTCTTAAATATTTAAGTTTGTACGTGCAATTGATATGTAACAGAAATTAATTTGTGTTTTAAAAATATGCACCAGCAATTTTGTATTGTATCTCTTGTTGACTCTCAAAGTGAATAAACAGTTTGTGCGAAAATTTAAAATTCCCCATTTTCACCTTTCCTTATAATCTAAAAACAACAACAAAGGACTAAATTACATTATTGAAATCAATAGCAGCGTGTAGAAGCATATTATAGATCAAAATAACACACCACTCACCACGCTGCTTTGAGCCACCAACTTATTTGAGAATATGGTGTAGCTGCTAAATAAAATGTGGAAACTCGCGTTGAAACGCTCACAATGCTGCTTTAAAAACAAACACATGAAATCAGGATAATTGCCATTCCAAGAGTGTTTTCATTAAGAACATTTTCAGACCATGTTTGACACACAACTGTATTCCCATGACGTCTATTGTTACAATTCAAACGCCACCTACGGTAATGCCATGCCAGGAAGTGTTAACATTGAAACTCTTTTTTGATTTTCTACGTCTACGTTATAACAAACATGCGCAGATATTCATGTTGGTTGTTTTGATAAATTGATAGTTACATACGAGGAAAACGTCTTGCTATGTTCAATTTATCTTAATTGGCATTGCTTTGATCTTTAAAACACGTGAATTTATAACTCATCTTTTAAAAAAATATTCCACAGAAGAAAATAAGATATTTAATACATATTTATACAAAATTATTTTAACTTTGTACAAGATTTTTTTCCCGATTTGTTTATGTGATTGCATACTCAATTATCTAAATTGATTAAGTAGTTGACTTTTTGCATGCATCATAAATCAAACATATTTATGTGGGTGTATGCTCATCAACAGTCTATTCTGATTCACTTGTCATTGTCGGTGTCATTTGTTGATAAATGGGTACTGATGAGGAATAGGATAACAATTATAAATGACAATCTCTTCAATTCGTGCATGTCCTTTTTTCAGCTTCGTTTAATTGAAAACGTAACTATTTGCAATAAACTAGCTAAATAAATGGTCTGTACAAAATTGTTGTATTAAACTAATAATTCTAAAGATTACGACAATAATAAACATTTTGATGCTGTAACTCAAAACCGAATATCATCAGATGTAGAATAGAAGTCGAAATTGACACACTTTATCCAGATATGTAAATTCTTTAAAGAATGTCAATGGGAACAGAGATGTTAAAGGGGCAGTAGCACGTTTTTTGATAATTTTATATTTCAAAATGTTCACTGATAATTGAAAGTTATTGCTTAATGTATTATTTTGACAATGTCAAAAATCTCATTACACACACCAATCAACCATAGTCAGAGGACAAAGTATGAAGATTCACATAAAATCCATTGGCGGCCATTTTGTGTAATAAAAGGGAATAGCATGGATAAACTTTACGTGATATATTTGAATTATTACTGCTCCATTTAGTTTAAATACAATGTCTTTCAATTGGAACCATTAAACTGCATTTTCCTGACATCACCTTATATTCCCCCTAAAACGTGCTACTGCCCCTTTAAAGACAACGAAAAAATAATCTCAGACCTCTATTTTGAAAAACTGTCTATGAAGCTGTCAAACAAATCATTTTCATCACATTTGGTGTATATCGCGTTTGGAATTTCCATTTACTTTTTGTAGAATTCTCAGTGGACCTGATGTGACATATGTCACAAATTACATCACGAAATGATATTCGTAAGAAAGTGCAAATATCTTTAATGACAATGCTTTCAGTCCCAGTCTGGCTCGCTGTCATCTAAAGACGATGCTTTATTGCAATACGGTTTAGAGATTTGATATAAATCGTCTTGTGGGAATATTCAAAAGTCAAGCTCTTTCCATGTATTGTTTAAATTGTTTGGACAAAAAAACATGCAGGCTTATAACACTTTTGAAATGATGACTGAAATTAAATTTTTAAATAAATTTGTGTCATATATATATATATATGTACAAATCCATATCCAAATTCAATCCATTGTCAAGTTTCGGGGAAGCTCACTCAATTCGCTTACATATGATGGGATCCGCTGGAATTGAGAAGATTCTAAACATGAACCCTAGCGTTTGTAGCTCAAAATGGGGGAAAACTCTTATTATTTCCCAGCCCTGCCCTTTTAATTTCAAGAACTTGAAAGTTACACTTTTAAATGTCAATCCAACAATGATTATTCCCACATATATAAACCTTCCAGCATCAGTTCTTTGAACAAGTAAAAAGAAAGAATAAGGATAGATACACTGTAATACCCTTACTCAAATCATGTTCAAAAAGGTGTTTATTACTCGCCCGTGTAAGATACCGCAGTGTAATATTTATACGACAATATTAAACTAGTGTAATAACACAATGCAAGGATGACGTTATAGAAGTGTGTTCTTGTGACGTCAAAGTGTAAGCGTGCCGTCACAATGGTTGCTGAGTCGCGAAATGTTAATTTCGGCAACTTATCGGCAATAATGTTTGATTTTAGGGCAAGTAATAAACAGAATACTAAACTCCCTTCCATTTAATACTATTTTTATTAAACTCGTGAATAATTTGGTATCAAACTCGCTTTAGCTCGTTTTATACAAAATCATTAACTCGTTTAATAAAAATAGTATTAAATGGAAGGTCGTTTAGTATCCTCTATATAAAAGATGTAAGTTTTTAAAGTTTTGACGGCATTTTTCCTGGTTTTTGAAAATAATTATATTGGAAACTGGCCATATATCCATATTTGAGAGGGAGCATAACTAAATGAGCAAATGTGTATATCTCAGGTGCGAAGTAACACAAGATGTTAAATTTCTTTTAAAAAGTCAATGGAAATGCATATCAACAGACTTCGAAACAGCCTCATTCGATAGAACACTTTATTTAATTCTTAAAAATATCTTATTTATTCAATAATTTTAATCACATTTTCTTCAGTATATATTTTTAAATCTCTTATTGTAGAAATCTCAATGGAGCTATGACATGTGTCATAAATTACATCATGAAAAGGTGTTCCATTGGAAGTACAAATATATTGAATCCTAAGGCTTCCAATCCCTCTGTTTAAAAGTATTCTAGCTCGCTGTCTTTTTTCATATGAGATGATGCTATACTATATTTCAGTTTAGAGATTATACGTTTATCTTCATCAGGGAATATTCAGATAAAATTCAAAAGGTGCTCCGTGGAAATATAAATTCTCTGTAAATGTTACATTTGCAAATGACTGTTCAATTACTCAGCTGTCTACTAAGCTTATTAAAGAAATTATGCTGAAAAAGCTGTGTAAACATCTGACTGATGTATTTAAATGACATTGTACTGAATTATTTAATCCCTTTTTGTAACACTTTGTATGTTTTTTTCTAATTTTGCGTGGAGGGAATGGTATATTAGAGGCGCAAATCTGCTTTAAAAAATAGAATTAAATTAGATTCCATAGTCAATATAATTCTCAAGTCTTATTAAATTCATGACAAATGACACAAGCACAATAATACCTGAACTGAGTATAACATCATATGTAATTACAGCATCTAACAGTACCGCTAGAACACCTCACTGGCTCTTAGGTCTTGTTATGTGAAAACTAACCCTAGTTGAAACCTATCTGACGTTTTCTTTGTCATTCAAAATGTTAATTTGGTAGGTTCTGTTTGAATTCACATGCACATTTATTTTTGTGTCTCTCCGGCTTACAGTGCTCTAATTGTGACGAAATGGCAGTCGGTCTCTAACAGCTTCCATAGTAAACATTTAATCATTTAGACAAATATTACCAAATGAGATGGTTTTGTCATTGACTGTTCTCTGGACCATTCATGCATGCCCACAGCTATTTATAAGCATGGTTTGCTGCAATAGAGATTAAGCAATTACAATCAAATTAATTGGGCTATCAACTTTTAACATATCTTGCTTCATGGTGTTGATTATTTCCGTTATGAAACCATTAGGATGATAAAGACTTGGCACATTTGTTTGATTTACATGAAAAACTCTGCAAATAAAATAGCCCAAGAAATTTCCAATTGACAGATTTATTTTCTCTATTCATTAAAGAGAATGGTATAGAAAGTCATTTCAATATTAACTTCGCTCGATAACTAGATTACCATGTTAATAGCCTTGTGATGATGTAACCGAAATACAATTCACATCATTGCATGAAAGCCTTTTCATTAAAAAAAAGGAAAAACTCAAACTGAAGAAGCACGTTGACGAAAGCAATTATTAAAATCCTTACACGTGAAATCATGAATAAGGAGAAATTTAGTATATCAATTTACAAACCATTCTTGTTACTATTATTTTATTTACTTTTGTTTATGTTTTTGCATGCAAAATATGTTACCAAATTATCTCTGATCATGGCAGTGTCAATGCAATTCCATAAAATGTGTTCTACTAGAATAGTCTTCACTTTGCTTTACAAGAATAGTGCAATGCTGTCTTCTTTAACGAATACCATACATGAAAATAGCCATATCAACAAGTCAGGCACTACAGATACTCGAATTGTTCTCAGATTTGTTATGTAGAATACCCACAGACATTTCATGCAAAACTCATTGCTTCTAGATAACCCTGAAACGGATCTAGGACAATTGCCACCTGGACAATTCCCACCCGGACAATTACCACCGGACAATTTCCACCCGGACAATTGCCTCCTAGGACAATTTCCACCGGGGACAATTCCCAACCAGTTATATTTCAATTCCTACTTAGGACAATTGCCACCATGGATTTTACAAAATATGATTTTATAAAAACATTGCTTTTGGTGATAAAAATAATTTTATTGTGAACCAGAACTTACATTTTGTGATATAGAAATTCCTTTTTGTGATACAGATTAAAACATCAATGTAGTTCAGACTTTAATTTTTTTTTAAAGAACAATAAAGATGAATGTTTTGATAAACTGAGATTTGTAAACAATGTTTTGATAAACTGAGATTTGTAAACAATTAACAATAAGGCTTCATTAGACATAGGTATTTGCTCGGGTGAGAGATCTTCGTGACTGTGCGCCTCAGACTTTCATGATGGACTACGAAAGGGCCATATGGAATGCTGCGTTATCTGAGTACCCAGATGTCAACATCAAGGGGTGCTTCTATCATCTGAGCCAGAACATCTACCGAAAGATCCAAAGTGCAGGGCTTCAGATGGAGTACTCTGCATCTCCAGAACTGCAGACCCAGTTGCGGATGATTCCTGCCCTCGCATTTGTCCCTGAGGAGGAGGTGGCTGAAGCCTTCGAGATCCTGACCGAGCATCTGCCTGAGATCCTGCAGCCTGTAGTCGATTACTTTGAAGACACCTACATCATTCGACCACAACGCAGAGGTCGTCGTCTCCCCATGTTTCCGATTGGATCATGGAATCAGCATCAGCGGACCATTGATGGGTTACCCAGGACCAACAACCATCTTGAGGGATGACACCGTCGCCTTCTGAGCAATATGTCAGGTTGTCACCCCTCGATATGGAAGTTCCTGGATATTCTTCCACGAGAACAGGCGCTGAACGACCAAGTGATCACTCAGATGCTGGCTGAGGTGAATGTTGCAAATTCCCGGAGGAAATACCGACACGTGCAAAAGAGACTGGCTGCAAAAGCCACTGACTGGCCAAACAGAAATTTTGTGAACTTTTTGCGTAGCGTTGCACACAACATTAGATTGTGAAAATCGATTGCAAATGTGCTGTGGAAAGTGTTTAGTGCTAGGTATGACTGTCACTTACTTAGTGCTGGGATGATGTATTATTATGCATATTATATTTTAAATTATCATGAGACCATTTAGTCACTAGTCACAAAGTCACTATAAAACAAATGCAATCATTCAAGGCATATATGATTGTTTTATTATTATGTATCTTATGATATGTTAAATTATTTATGTATGAGACCATGATCAGGTCGGGGAAAGCCCCTAACTGGGCTAAATGGACCTAACTGGGGTGAAAACCCCTACTTGGTGTAATAAACTCGTCTCCTAGGCACTATAAAAGTCGATAAATCTAGGGGGGCGTTGTCTCTGTTATGCAGCGCAACATGGTATGTACAGTATTCGGACCCCTGGCCATTCACTACGATCACTGATCATGCCGATAGTTACAACTCTGCGACTTTCTCAATCACCAGTCCTTATATTTACACCACCCTCTCGCCATTTTCATACATTTTGGCAATTATATCAATAAATACACGCCTTTCGAACCTAAATATTACCTAAATGTCTTCTCATTGTCCACTGACTTCTTTGCCCCAACCATCCGCCATATTTGTTACGGGTAGTGAAATCTACGGAACCCTGTAGATGCTATAATGAAGTCGCTTTTAGATTCGTAACTATGTGAAGCGTTACTAAAATATCCTGTAAACTTGTGTTCTTTTCGTTACCAAAATGATAACTTGAAACAGTTGAAGTACGCCAAGTATATATAAAGGGAATTAAGATGAAACTTATATGAAATAAATTTCAGACAACAATAAATATTAATCTCTAATTTCTAACGTAGTTATTTATATGTTTACTCACATAAATGACTTCGTGAATAAACTGACATAACTATTCAATCATAAATCATACGTGAAAATGGAGTATTTATTTACATTCTCAGATTGATTGGAATCAACAACATCACGATGACTCGCAAATGCAGCTGCTGACACCATGATGAGTTTTCTAAGGGCAAGACAGTAAGCATATATCTGATAAAATCACGAAAATTTGCCAAAAATGTGGAGTTAAAACTCAAAGAATTAGACTAGTTGCCCCCCAAAGCATTGTACTTGTGTACTGGATGTGCACAGTTCACCCAGCAAAATTTAATCAATTCGGAGAATGATACTTGTCGCCCTGTCATAAAACTGTTGATTGATGAACTTCACAGTAATGCAATTGATGATGACAATTTGAGTTTATTATTCAAAGAATTAGGATTGCATCTTAGAGATCGCTTGAAAGATGACATCAGCGAAGTGTCCGAACAATATAATTCAGAAGATTTTTTTGAGAAGATGAATTATGAAAAGTGGTTGAGTGATAGAAACTCAAGTTTGTTAAGTTTCATTAGCTCTTTGACTAATTATGATCCCAATGAAAAACAGTCCCACCATTTTGAGAAGCGCACAGTATGTCTGGCACGTACTATCGAGATGTTGTTTTATAGTTCCATCCCAAACATTGTAACACCATTTTCATTTGCAATATCGGCTTTCAAATACTTTATTTCTGGCAGTAAATCAACTGTCAATATACTGAATGCCTGATACCCCAATTGAAAACCCTGGCAATGGCAGTGTATCTATTTTTTTTGACAACAACCAAAAATTAGGTAGAACTTGGCGTGTAAAACTGGACAACAAGGCAAAATGCAGTGTGATGACCAATATCATGTACATTTCAGATTGCAGCAATGACATTCAAAAAAACATTCATCTCTCCCCCACCATATGGTTATATGAATTAATATTAGATCATGGGGTTATGGACAAACTGGTGAGTCTTGATGAGTGGAGTTTACCACTTATTCAGAAATCCACTTCCTCCATAATAGAGTCTAGAATGGATGTAGTCTTGGCAGATCAGGTATATACAGATGGTACAATCTCCGATTCAGTAGACAAACAGGTGATAAAAGCTGAAACATCCTTCAAGACGAGTGACGACCCCTACGTTGTTGTGGAGAGTCAACACCCAACTGTCCCTCCGAATGTTTCGCTAGGTGATCCAATCATGGTAAATCCAGCTTCCTATGAAAGTTTGAACACCATTCTTACCGAAATTTCACAAAGAACTGACTAAGGTAGTACTAGAAAGTGGATTGTTCTCGGGTGTGATGGGTCCCCCTTTAACTTGATCGCGCGAATGCTCGAGAGATGGCACACATGTCCCCAGTGTTCCCTTTTTGTAAGAGATGGCAAGGATCAGTTCTAAAAACACTTGAAAACGTTACACAATGTGAATATGGTCGAAACGAGGAATGAATTAACTTTTCAGCATATTCTTTTGATTCCTGGAGCAGGGCACATTGAAATGAATGCATTGAGATGCATTTTTAAGCTTTTGTGGGAGCCTTACTTGAAACATGTGGCGAAATTGTTGGGCTTTAGATCACCAGCTGCCATAAAGATGGCCAAGGCCGCCTCTAACCATCACAAAGCATGGCAGATGCTTTTAGTTTTCATGTTTGGAACACTAGATGAAAATTGGTTGTTTACACCAGGGAGTGCATTCAAGGTCAACTCGCTACTTCATGGAGTGGATTTGTTGAATGGTTTGAGAGAGTCCAAAATCCCAACTTGAAATTCGCTTACTCAATCATTAATGCTTTCATCCTTCCGTTATTTATATATCGGTCTGTTGTGATTAGGAATAATCAAGAAATGATGTTGGTTTCAAGGAATGTTGTTAGTAGAATTTTCTATGCATTAAATGCCACAACTTACCAGGAATTAATTCTACGTGATGAAATCATGTTATTCTGGCCCCCCTAGAGATCAGAGAATACCTCAAATCGTGCGAGATGATGTCGATGTCTGGTCATCCAAGCAAAGGAGAAGGGGGTGACTTTGTTTTGGAAGCGTTAAATCGTCGCGCGAAGATGTGGGTTCCCCCTGGTCTCCCAAATGAGCAGACATGGCTTCGCAGCTGTAGAAATCTACATAGATCGGACACTGTTAGTATAAAATATCATAGTGCATTTTTTACTTGTGTACTTTTCGTAACCCAAACATAAATTCTCATATTAAAGGATATTTGTAGAAGTTTTCCAAGTATGACATATACCTTCATTACATCATATAAAAACAATACACGAAACAGATAATTCATAGACATCATTTATTTGGTTTTCTTCAACATTTCTTTATTGTGCTCTGGGCAAATGTATGTTATATTCGCTAGATCAGACATTTTCTTGACATAAAGCCCAATACATTTACAGTGAATCCAATAATTACATTGATTTCCCTTAAACTCACACCCGATCCATTTATTCTTTTGATCATCTTTTGAATCGTAAATGATGCCACAAGAAGGACATTGAATGACGGTTATCTGTTTGCTTTTTCTAGCAGAACGTTGGCGGGTCAACGAAATAGCTTTACAACTGGCCGTGGGTTGTTCAGTCTTGCCATTGTGTTTGTCCATGGTAGCGCTGGTGGAGGTGTCGGTGTTGGCGGCAGTGGTGGTGGTGGCAGTAGATGTAGATCGTGAATACTGGGATAGATGTAGGGATGGAGGGACTGATACTTTCTGCACATCTGGTGTTGTGTCATCCTTTAAAATCTGTATTTTATTCACATATAATAATCAATAATATCCCTAACATTCATTTAATAGTATTTTAAACAAGCTTTTCAATTTAAATATTTTGTTTGTAAAGATGTTAAAAATTTATAATTCACCTCTTTTACTTCCTTATATAAAGGCGTGGCCACACGATGGCAATCACTCTGTGCGTTCGGTCTTGCTTCCAAAAATGCCTCTGCGCCAGTTGTAGTATATGCAGATCAATTATCTAGGAAATGTACTATACTTTCTTAATTCATTTAGATAAAAGACTGCCTGCGGAGAGGATCGACCCTCCTAACTGACACACCTTTTGCCACTGTTACTGACCGATCTTTGGGAGCAGAGATATTGGGGTGGAGAAGTTGGTTAAGAACCAGTGGTCACTTCTCTCAACCAATGAGTGTGAGACCTCACTCTGGGTTAGACGAAGGGGATAAGTTGGATCCGGACATGGTCAATATCACATCTATTTGTGGGGTAAATAGGAAACTAGTGTAAATAAGAGTTAACGTTGGAACCCTTAATTGATATCTATATTATGAGTAATAAAGACAAGGGCAACTAATTAATTATTAAGATTTTGCAACTAATTTTCAGACGCCAAATGCTCGCTAACCAGTTCACAAAGAGGCCAACAGTGACTACTGTATGTGTGACAGAAGGAGACAGGCAAGAATCACTGAATCCAAGGAACTGCACAAATGCAAGAATCATACAAATCATAGAATCAAAACTAGGAAATTATAGGGTATGGCAATTGCTTTTCATTAAATTGATTGTACATAAAATATTGCTAGGTATTATAAGTAGTGGCCTCATTATACTGTTAATATTTGTTTACAGAATGATCATGAATTGAATATCAAGTGGAAGTCCTGTGGGAAGAAAAAAGGCGTGTATGCTTGATTTTCTGGACGAGATGAATGAGTTTGAGGAGGATATGGAAGTAGATGGTAAGTTAAAACACTTACCCCTTTCTCTAATGTTTTGACTCTCTTGTTATAACTTTTTGATCGTTTAATTGGATCCTCAAAGAAGATATTCCCTCTTGGTCCTGTATGATGGTTTGGTGTGACTGACGGGGTAGATTCCTCAACTTTTCTTTTCCTCCAGCTTGCTCTTTTAACTTTTTATTTTACATACACATCCTACACAAAACGATTTTTGAGAATTCATCAGGATTAATTTACAACAAAAATAGTAAAATATAACATTGCAAAGTTTCAATGTGAAACTGTTGAATGACAAATGAGAATGAAGCACTCTTATAATATCACGTTTTGCTATATAATGACCCTTTCGGGTTTCCGTAGAAGTCTCGGACGAGGATACAGAGTTGTACGTTGCCTCCCTTTGCTATCTGTGAGAGGTTGCTGCAGAGGAGTGACCAATGAAGACACATGTCAGAGAATTTAAAGACTATTTCAGGTGATTTTAGCCATTGAAAGGCGTGTATTTATTGATATAATTGCCAAACTGTATGAAAATGGCGAGAGGGTGGTGTAAATAAAAGGACTGGTGATTGAGAAAGTCGCAGATTTGTAACTATCGGCATGATCAGTGATCGTAGTGAATGGCCAGGGGTCCGACTAGTGTACATACCATGTTGCGCTGCATAACAGACAACGCCCCCCTAGATTTATCAACTTTTATAGTGCCTAGGAGACGAGTTTATTACACCAAATAGGGGTTTTCACCCCAGTTAGGTCCATTTACCCCAGTTAGGGGCTTTCCCCGACCTGATGATGATACAAATAAATAAAAGTACCGAGGGTACAGAAGCTCACCTTAAATTGAATGATGTGGTAAAATGGTTTAATTATACATGTAACCATCTTTTATATAATGGCTTCCATCATGTTTTTTTTATCTTTTAAAATACTAGTCTTCTTTTGGAAACCACTAGAGCTTGAACAAACATTAATAAACGGATGATATAATCATGATAAGTTAACAAACAGTAGGTTTTTGTATAACTTTTTTGTATATCTGTGGCTGAATTGGTGACCATCTTGTACTTTTTAATCTTCAAAATGCTACTTTTATTTGGGCATCCGTATTAATTTCATTATGATATCTTGATTGGTTTAGGTGTATCCATTTAAATGTCATTCATTACTTTCAGGATGGTGGCCACTTACATTTGTTTTGTAGTGAATCATTAATATGATTTCAAGATTATTTCACTGATGGTTATGCTGCATGGGATATTGAGAATCCCAAAAGTACAGATTTTTCAATGAAAATGAATGACTGATTGAGAGGAAAGTCATAAACACAGCAATGCATAAGACACGTTTATTTTGTTCACATAATATTTACATGTCAAGTGACCATGAGATGTCTTTCATTAAAGTATCAATTTATTTAACACTCATACAGTACTATAATGGTAAACATTTTTGCATTGTCAAATCAACAGAGAGATATGACAAATCAAATTTCCTTACTTTTCTTACTAAACCCTTTTCGATTTTCATCTGCATATTTATTCCACATCAACTTATCATGTAGATTGCTAAACACAAAGCTTATTGTAGACAAGTTTTGTGTAAGTTGTTATTCTTAGAAAGTACATATCACTGTAATGAGAATACAACTCCATAACTTTTATTGCATACACATGGGCCATGGCCATATATAGCATAATGCTCTACCATATCAATTGGGTCAGGTTGATTATGCAACAGACTAGCAGCTGACACTGTGATGCTAGCAGCCTGCCTTGGGATGTGTATTAGACAGCATAGTGGAATATCTGAACTCTGGTTGACCCCTTATGTGTGGTATTTAAAGGAATATAAGGGAGATACCATTGTTTAAAATTTAACATGTTTAATGTGATTTGGTTTTTGCAGCTAGTTGCTATAAGGATTTTAACAAATTAATAAATTATGTTTGTCTTTCATCTTAATATTTTTTAGAAACACTTAAAAATGTAGAACAACTTGCACGACAATCTTAAATATTCCATATTTAAGATAATATTATGATTAGTAAGTTCAAATTAGAGAATTTATATGGTGCCAGTGATCACTTGATGAAAGCTTAAAATTTAATAATAATGATGTGTCATCTGCAGCTGAAAATTCAATATGGCTGCTTTTGCGGCCATCTTGGATTCTCAAAACTGAAACGTCTACCTTTCTGTGCGGAATCACTGTAGGTATAACATACTACAATATAAAAATGATATCTAGATTGGTTACTGAGAAATAATCTTTGTCATGAAATCTAATTGAAAATTCAATATGGCTGCCATGGCGGCCATATCGGATTCTCAAAACTCAAACGACTACCTTTCTGTGCGGAATCACCATAGGTATAACATACTACAATTTCAGAATGATATCTGTATTCGTTTAGAAGGAGTAGTCTTTTTCATGAAATCTAATGGAAAATTCAATATGGCTGTCATGGTGGCCATCTTGGATTCTCAAAACTGAAACGTCTACCTTTCTGTGAGGAATCACCATGGGTATAACATAATACAATTTCAGAATTATAGCTGTATTCGTTTAGAAGAAGTAGTCTTTTTCATGAAATCTAATTGAAAATTCAATATGGCTGTCATGGCGGCCATCTTGGATTCTCAAAACTGAAACGTCTACCTTTCTGTGAAGAATCACCATGGGTATAACATACTACAATTTCAGAATGATATCTGAATTCGTTTAGGAGGAGTAGTCTTTTTCGTGAAAGTTTACGGACGGACGGACGGACAGACGGACGGACGGACGGACAGACGGACGGACGGACAGACGGACGAAGCGCCATGACATAAGCTCACATTTACTTTGTAAAGGTGAGCTAAAAAAGGAACACATTTAATTATATTTAGTTTTTATTTATATGTTTTACTTATTTTTATATTTGGGTGGGAATTGTCCTAGGTGGGAATTGTCCCCGGTGGCAAATGTCCTAGGAGGCAAATGTCCTAGGTGGCAATTGTCCGGGTGGCAATTGTCCTGCTCCCCCCTGAAACGTAGATAACCAACCATGGACTCGTAAAATATGGACATTTTATAATTTCGAGATTTCAACCCAGAACTTCTATGGTGCAAAGCAGCGCATTTACCGTTTTAGCTGTTCAGCTTGGAGCTTGCTGCGTTTTTGCGACACATTTCAGTGGAGTTCCTTCGCTTTATATGACAATATAACCTTCTCCCTCTGTTTTACTTAAAAGTGTAAACATTGTGGGTCGGGGAGACCCTTGGACCTCCGGCCAACTAATTTGCCACACAATTTCAACTAAAACCTATATATATTTTACATCATCAATGGTCTCGATGCACCAATGTGACTTGTGGAAAAAAATTGTTGTTCAACAGGATCAAATTTCGAATCTACCAGTTGTACTAGTTGTTGCAAACAGTTAACCACTCATTAGACAAGTTCAATCTTGCTGGTGAACTGGCAGTCACACTGAAATATCGCAATTCCTTTTTGCATGGTCGTAATTTTAACTCGTTGCACGATATATTGGTAATAAGTAATATCTTTTCCGACTTTTTCCTTAACACAATCCACCATTCTGTTCTTAAATGAATGATATAACGAGTTTCAGTTGATAACGTAACTTCTCCCCCTTTGGTATATACTCTCCGATCTTCTGACCATAAACAGTAACTCGGATTGACCTCTGAATTCTTGACTACATTTACAAAGTTATGGAAGAAGGGAAGTAAAGTGCTTTGAAAGCAAATTAGGTAAATAGTAAATTAATGGACAATACCGAAAATCAAACAATAAAAATAGATCTGATATTGTTGTTTATGTGTTGTTGTTGACAGGCAGTGAATGCTGCTGTAGCACTTGCATGTGATAGTTTCCAATTCAATTGGTGCATCTCTAGGACCGGACTAAGCCGAACATCTTGTCAGTCGTTTGGACAGAGAGAGTTTGTAATGATGTAGGCGACCCGGAGCTCATACAGTTCCCACCACTGGACTCATTACCTTTTCGTGGTGTGGTGGTTTGTGTGCTTCTGCGACCCTGAAAGCTATGCCAGCTGAAGCTTCTGTGCTCCTGGTAAGGTCACCCAAGCTGGACAGGTCGACGGATAGAAGCCAGACCAAATGTCATTCCTTCTAAAACCTACTTTCTATCTCTTACTATGCATTTCTTTTCGTCTTTTCCCCTCATTCTTTCGATCCCTTTCTCTCTGATCTGTCTACTTTCTTTTGCATGGCAACATCAACGTGTTTAATTACTGAAACACGTTAAACACTAACTCACTCACAGTTCATCTTGAGGGGTTGTGAAGGACTCCTTACATAAGCCTTCAGTGTTGCTTTCTTGATGATCCGAGTTCAAAGGGGTAACAAACTCACTTCATCGTGGAGCTCGGGGATAAACATGTATCCCGAGTGCCTGTCCTCTCACTTTGTTATTCATTCTCCTCATTAACCTGATAGAAACAGAAAAGGAGAAAATTCAGTGATCAAATTTACAATCATCACATTACTTACTCTTATGACGTAGGAAATCAATATGAATCTCCCTGCCATTGTATGGATCAGTGTCCACAAGCGAAAAGACGTTGTCTCGAATGTCTACAACTGGATGTTCGATGAGGGTCGGTCTGCAATTAATCTTTCTATTTCATGCGTCTGTTCTGGTCACGAAGATGAGGAAGTGTACGGGATATCTCTGGCAATTGGATGTCGTTATCAAGTCTATGTCTTTATCACTTTCATGCACAGTTATCTCTGAGTTTAGCGTCATATCGAAGTGAACAGTGTTCATGTCCTTGTCGAACGCACCGCCTACAGACACATTTATCAAATCATGTGAATGTAAATGGGAAGTCTTCTTCATTTTCCTTACAACATGATTTAGACAAGTCTCTACAAGTAGGGTGTGTCCAAAGTTCGCAGCAGTTAAAAGATATGGCGTGCTGATTCTTCCTGACATTCTTGTAACAAACAACACAATGGTGAGGCATTGTGGCGAATGACCTTGGATATTAGATGAACATATCTAAAATAGGGAAACATTTGAGATATCACGTTCAGTAAAGCATCCTTAAGTCATTCTAATGAACGCATCAGAAGATATGTTTGTTTAGATATGCATCGTTATCAAATACCGCACTCAGCTCTCACCATGGTGCTTTTGAAAACAAAGAAGGAAATCGATGATAATTGCTATTCCCGGTATGTTTCAGCAAGAACAATCTTCAGAACATGCTTGCCTCACATTATATTCCCATGACGTCTACTGTTACAACTCCAGCACACCCCACAGTAATACCATGTTACAATGTTTGGTGGTTTTAACATAATAGTTGTTTTTAGATTTGTTGTAGCACAATAGTGCAGATAAACATATTGGTTTTCAATGAATTGAAAGCTACAAACAGACAAAACGTTTTCTTTGGCAGTTTATTTTAATTGACGTTGCTCATGTTTTAGCAAGGAAAATTAATTGTTATATCTTCTTTATTTCTTTTATGCATTTTACCCTTCATATTTGGAAATGATTGAAACACTTTATGTACACATCATGTGCTTTAACTATATGATAACAATTATTCCCTTTTATTTATTGATGAATACATATGTAATATGACAACGTTACAATATAAAATAAATTCACTCAAAATGTATTGTTCAACGGCTTCCATTTTTCAATCCAAAGGCTAAAACTAGAATTAAAGAAATCATATATTAAGATCTTGAACTCTTAACTTAGGCTAAAGGATTTTATTTTGTTGAGTCTAATTTCAAACCGGTGATAATTTTACTTTCTGCCACAACGTTTCACATCACTCTCGATTTACTAAAACATGCTCAGGTTTTAATATCCTCAGAAACCTCAAAACGACCTATTTGTTTACGTTGTTCATTTTATGCTGAAGAGAATGGTATTCAATTAATTCAATATCAACCTCTTCATCTAACTTAATAACTCTGCCAATAGTCCTGGGTGATGTTCAGTTTTTTCCTTAAATATATTCCATAAAAACTCACCATGTTACTTCAGGGCATTCACTTAATGTGAAGGAGCTAGTCGGACAAATGGACACTGATTTAGCAGGATGACGAAATCAATTATTTAAAGAGGCAGTATCACGTTTTAGGAAAATGTAAGGTGATGTCTGGAAAATGAAAAGTAATGGTTCCAATTGAAAGACAATGCGTTTGAACTAAATAGAGCAGTAATAATTCAAATGTGTGATGTTTAGCCATGTGATCCCTTTTTCTTACACAAAATGAATTAAAGGTGTTCACACAAAATGGCCGCCCATGGATTTTAGGTGAATCTTCATACTTTGTCCTCCAACTTTGGATGATTGACGTGTGTTTTTAGATTTTTTAAACTATCAAAATAATATATTTAGCACAAACGTACAGTTATCAATAAAAAAAAATTTAAATAAAGTTATCAAAATCGTGCTACTGCCCCTTTAAAACCTTACAACTGAAAACCCGCATGATAACTAATGATAATCTATCAGGTTACAAACCATTCCTTTCTGATAAATCGTTATATTTGACGCTTGTTTATGCATGCAGAACAACCAAATGCAAATTTTACACTTATTTATAAAGAATTTTCTGCATGAACAGTCTTCAGTATGCTTTACAACATTAGTTCCATGGTGTCTTCAGTTACTTCACCCATGAGGATAGCATATTGACGTGTTAGGCAGTATAAACAATACAACTGTTGTCTCATGTGTTTTGTGTTTGTTGTAACTCAATATATCAGAAAGTCGTGTTTGTTGTAAATGAATTCCAAAGCTGTGCAAGAAATACACCGTGATTCTAAGGACAAAAGGTGAGGTGTTATTCCTTTCAGGGAAACGTTTTCAAACTTCAATTTCATTATGTGAATATTAGGAATTCAACGTTTCACATTTCTATTATATCCATAAGTGCGAAATAGCATATAAGTTTAAACAGTCAATATATAAGTAAGTTGTCAAGTAAATATGTTAATGAAATCAAGGAAACCAATCTCAAAATACATTATACTTGCGAATGTAATTTGATTATTCAACATTCAATTGAATCAACTTTCTTAGTACAACACTTTAAACATCAGGGGATTACACAAATAGCAACTAGTTACGTAAGCTTTGATAATAAACCATGGAATATTGGATTTATAAAAGTGCATTAACATTGACCTCACACTGCACGAATGGCCTACACTTCTTTCTTAAGCTTCTACTAGGAACAGATGTACATCAACAAAACAGTTACAACAAATACAAGCGATCAACAACAAGTTCGAGTCATTGTCTACTAAGATAAAATGAAGGCATGAAGCTCATCCAAAAGCAGATAAGCTTTAAAGAAGAAAGCATATATATCACAAGAGATAAAAGGTCATAAGTAGGAATACTAAGAACTTTCGACAATGCCAACTTACACTCTAAATGTTTACCAAATCAATATCAAAGAAACCCTGTGGTTCCTCTACGGATTTGCCTTTCTTCAAAACTCCACTACAAAGTGCACAAAGGGGATCTCATCAGTTGATTATCGAATGTTGACACAACTGCATTAGTTCTCCAAAGGTTGTACGGTTTCTCAGAAGTTAATGATTTGGAGGAAACATCATCAATATACTGTAAGAATCAGTGATAAAAAAACATAACCAATTATCAGTGAAAATGGCTTAATACATATTTTTCTCTATGAATGTTGTCCTTCAAAGACTATTTAAAAATAGCATACATTTTTATGTCCTTTAGATATCCAGAAATGGCTTATGTTGCACGATATTATAATAAATAATAAAAATCAAATTCTCTTACAATTACCTTATTGCAAAACACAATTCTGTTCCTAAATGGATAGCCATGGTTGGCGTTTAGTAAAGTCCCCCAATTTCTAACTATAGACAAAAATTGATTATAAATTATATGATAACATTTACAACGTTATTGGATCAAGGGATGCGAAGTGTACATCATTAGCTTTTTTATTATTTCATTTGCCATTTAAAATCTATTTAATCAAAATGATTCACTTTTTTGAAAATGTTTAGTATTCTTAATTGAGCTTCATTATTTATCAATTAATAAATCATTTTAAAATTTATTATCAACCACATAACATGGTATCAACGACCATTGGTGTATATAGTATTGATTATTTGCAAAATTCCCCAAATATTGGATTGTATCTTATCACGATGTCATTGATGGAACAAGGTGAATCAAACTGTATCAAATATTGTCCTTGAAAAAATGGCAATTCCTATCTGTTAGTTTTTGTTTCACAGGAAGTGTCACAAACCTTGTTTCTATTCATATTTCTCAGCAAACCTCTGTCCCATACATTTTCAAGACTATTGGACATTTTCTATGATCAACAAAATACGAATTGACCTAATTTTCGGGGATACGATGTGTCGGTAAATTAAATTTTGAAATACAGAAGCTACCAAAATGCTTATCATCCAAAACATCTTTGAATCGAATAAGATATCAACACGCCTCTATCACTTCTCAGCACTCACTCAGGATATATGCGGCAATGAGACTTCTCCCTGATGCCTTTAGTACTACTTTAAATAATATGACATTTTTACATGTTTGCACTCTATGCAGGTGGCTGTTACCAGTGATTACCAGCACATGTGTTACGTGATTTTGAAAGTAATGAAGTGTTTAAAAGAGAAGTGTTTTTCTCAGACGGCATATGTAGGTTAATGCAAAACCACCAAAACAGCAGGGATTTCTAACTGCACTTAAAACAATTTACTGGTACTTTTGAGTTCTATAAACCTAATTTGTTTAAGAATACCAAACAAACAACTTGTAATTTGCAATTATTTTTTTACCAAAAGCAGTCAATTAAAAATTGATGAGTGTTGCAAACAGAAAATAGGTTTGGTCAAAATGAAGGGTTATCCGCAAGACAAGAATCATTATCTATGGTGGAGGATTCTTTAAAATCTTGAAGGTTTTTAAAAGAGTGTATAAGAGATGATGAATTGAAAAAGATAATACGTTTTCAATTCATATCTTAGGTCAAACCTATGGGAGATTTTTAACATTCATCTCTCTAAAACAGAAAGTATATTGTTATTGTAAGGAGAATAACACATTTGCTGCAGATGATTTGATATTAATTATATTGTTAATGTTAGTTCAATTTGTATGTCTTCACAAACCAAATTCTCTATAGCGCTATAGGGAAATGAAACTTCTAGATGTCGACCTTTTCTACAAAAAATGAATTCAAGTAATGAATGTTCATATGTCTGCGTATATTTTGGAGAATATTTCATTTTACGTCAAAGATAATTTCACATTGAGGAAGTTTATTTGTAAGATGTAAAATGGGTTCATGAAATGTGTATTCCTCAAAGGTGATGTAAATTAAAATGTTGGTTAAGTTCCCATGTTTTCATAATGTGGTAATAAGTGGACAAAAAAAATTTCAGTCGAGAGTGTGTTGAATGCAATGTCTAAACTGGAATGAAAGGATTATAGTGAAAAGCATTGTCAGTTTTTGCCTGGTCAGTAGTAGTTTTTGCTAAGTAAAACAACCTTGGAATAATCAAATGTATTTAAAAGACAGAATATTGATATTACATTGAACATACATTCAACAAACTCAGAGATCATCTCTAAGCTTTAAACTTGAATATTATAATGAAACATACACATGTTACTGTATGATATCTGACCAATTAATAAGTTGAGGTTGTTGGTACTAGAATTTACGAAATATTGGAAAAAACAAAGTCTATGTGCTGTTATTTTTCTAAATATTTTCACAGAATTTATATGTATCGTAAAGCAAAACATTTCCACTAAAAAAAGATTGTGTAAGTGATTGTTGAAATAATGTTAAACAGAAATATAAATACTAAATCCTAATGTCAGGCGACAGTATATACGATAATATGTTGTATTGGTGATATGGAATAAAGCCATCTAATGACAATGGTATTTTAAAGACTTTAAACAATAACGCTTAATCACAAAATTATTAACTATATAGGACCTGTGTTTAATTTAAAGGGGCAGTAGCACGTTTTTTGATAATTTTATATTTTAAAATTTTCACTGATAATTGTACGTTAATGATAAATGTATTACTTTGAAAGTGTTAAAAATCTCATAACACAAACCAATTATCCATAGTCAGAGGACAAAGTATGAAGATAAACATAAAATCCATTGGCGGCCATTTTGTGTGAACACCTTTAATTCATTTTGTGTAAGAAAAAGGAATCGCATGGATAAACTTTACGTTATATATTTGAAAGTTACTGCTCCATTTAGTTTAAATACATTGTCTTTCAATTGGAACCATTACTTTTCATTTTCATGACATCACCTTATATTCCCCCTTAAAACGTGCTACTGCCCCTTTAAAGATGGTAAACATTTAAGCCCCTGAAAAAAATCATTAAGCACATTTCTGAGACCCTATTGACTGGCTGTAGGAGTAATCTATTCATCTTGGGAAAAAAAAGATTCAAATTTTCATCCTTTAAACAGTTGTAATCAGATATGAAACTTCACTGTAGTTTGTCAATGAAAATGGTTATTTATCTAAATTATTTTTTTAAATTCACGTTCATGAAACATCCACTTCGAAAACATATTTCTTAGAAGGAACTGAAACTAAAGTCAGTGAAAGTTTCAATAAAAGTTTTAATAACATTTGAATTCAATAAAAGTCTAGGTCACAAATGCCATAAATTACAACGCAAATACAAAAACGTGAAATAAACTTTTATCAATAGAATTCAAAAAATGAAGCTAAAATTTAAAAATTTCCATCAAAAACATGATTCATTGGATGATCGAAATTTTTTAATTTAATTTTATGGTATTGAATCTCATTTCCATTTTAAAATCACTTATTATGGTAACACGTTGACTTTCTGGTAAAATTTATAATCCCTGATGACTTCCACGAACAAGCTCAATGAAGGTTGTAATTTCCTCTGAGATTTCGAACTGACAGATTGTTATTGTCGTATTCATGTTCTTAATAGATGATTGATAATGAAAACCCTCGGTTATTAGGTGCTATAACAATGTTTTACCATGGTAATGGCAAAAACGAAATAAATAAAAGTTCTCTTATTTAAGAAAAGCTTCATATTACCTCATGCCATGAAGATATCATATATATATATATATCCAAATTGGCCATATGTGCTATATTCCTGTTTTTATTGATTAATGGTATGAAAGTCCTTCAGTTTGAACCTAATGAAAACAGAATGTTTAACAGTTAAAGATGTTTTTTCATTGCAAGATTTTGAACATTCGAACATATGTGTCATGGTCGTATTCATGTTTTTATCGATGTATGGTATGGTTTGGCATGGTATTATGGTATGGTATATGAAATTATGTGATATGATATGATAAGGTATGGTATGGTATGGTATGGTATGGTATGGTATGGTATGGTATGGTATGGTATGGTATGGTATGGTATGGTATGGTATGGTATGGTATGGTATGGTATGGTATGGTATGGTATGGTATGGTATGGTATTATTTGTCTGACTTCTGGCTGCACTGTCTATAGGGCTCATCAGTCATTGTTGAAAATAATTGACACTCATTCATGAATCATGAATAAAAATAGAAACGTGTCAGCTCTCATACTGGCTGTTAAGGTGAAGTTGTTCGTTTATTGTACGTTTCCCTCCTATGTGAAATCAACACACCAATACATTTGAACTCTCATTTCTTAAATAAGAACTGGAGACACATTTTGCATGGTAAAGCAAATTCATAAAACAAATATCAGAAACGGAGTAAGTAAAGAGGTATGTTTATATCAATTGTCACATTAATGTCACAATAAATCGCCTAGTCGTTTTTACTATGTCTTGCAAACTCTGCGTGCTGACCATTATTTGAAAGAAGTCACTAGGGTAAATTGGAAGCAGTTCATAAAATACAGACATCTAGTGAAATGAGATCGTTGATGTGTTACTGATTAGCCGCTATATGAGAACAATTTTACACATGAGGTTCTTAGAATCCAGCGATAAACTGAAATGAGCATCATTTGACAGAAGATGTATTTTTATTGACATTTACCATTTGCCGATCATATATATATATATGTAAGCATTGATGTTGATAATGTTCGTGAAAATACATGGTGGATACTTTTAAGTGACAGTATACATTAATAAAACAGAATATTAACTTACTTTAGCCTTTTCACATGCTTGACATTGTGAGCTTTAGGAATATTTTTATATAAATAGGAAAAATGTTATGAAAAGCTATTTATTTTACTGGTTGCCATATGTTCAGTGCATTTATGTTGAATGTTTGTATTTAATCAGTGCATTTATATACATACCTTCCATTTGTAATCATACTTGACAAGACCCACATAATGGTCGAAATAAATTCACCGTATTAAAGAAAATTGATCCAGTCTGAACCATCTGATGTTTACTCTTTACCCATATATATATATATATATGTATATATATATATATATATATTATACATATATCTCTCTCTCTCTCTATCTTTCTCTCTCTCTCTCCCCTCTCTCTCTCTCTCTCTCTCCTCTCTCTCTCTCCTCTCTCTCTCTCTCTCTCTCTCTCTCTCTAACAAACAAACAAACAAACAAACAAACAAGAAAATACTTGCTGTGAATACATACTAATGTAAATTATTTTCGTAGAACCATTACATTTCAGAACTTAGGAACCTTACATACAAAAACGACTGTTAACCGTTTTAAAATATCACAGTTTTGTTCTAAGAAAAAAGAGGTATGAATATCCCTAATTAAAGTTCACACAAGCTTTTTTTATCAGGGAAATTGAAATACATTTGATTAACAGAAAATGATTTTTATTAACTTTTTATTTGGTTCTGTGTTTAACCTCATCTTCTCGTGTCCTTTTTTTGCAGTCTAGAAAAGAAGATGTAGGGGTGTTTCAATGCAGGTGTGACTCCTTAGCAGTCTTACTGCTAGAGGTAATAGATAGTCAGCATCGATGCCTATTTAATGACGGTCTATGAATTAATTAGCAAGTTCTTATCTTATGAATTGAAATACAAGGGAGAATGTTCTTAAATTACTTGAAGATGGAGCAATTTAACATGACTGATCATGTACTAATACCAAAATAAGATTTATAGACCACCCAATGAATGTTCATGAAACGTAAATGAACAAAAGACGTTTAGTTCAGATGCCTAGGTCCTCGTGGTATCATCTTGTAAAGGTACACTGAGGAACTGGAAGTCTTTCACTTCTTACAATCATCTCCATTGGGAAACAAAAATAACCAAAGTACAAAACACATTTATAACACTTTTAACAAAAAGTATTTTAAGGAGATGAGCTTTTTGCTTATCTTTGAAAATACAAAAAATTCCACACAAAAAAACAGCTAGCTCATAACATCAATTATGGCGTGATTGATGTCTGCAAAAACAGGAGATGTTAAGTGTTCTATTTCCGTTCCAAATCTTATTACAAATATTTTCAGAATTATGAATGACAAATGAAAGTACATGATTTCAAATTGCAACGTACAATCATCCAAGTTTTTCCTCTTTGAGTCATGTTCTCATTGCCGTTTCCATTGCATCTAATGGTGCTTAACAATAACTTACTCTTGTCTTCTAACGGAAATCTTTTCTCGGGCCCTTTTTAAAGACCAAAATGAAATAAAGTCTTATTCTTGTAAGACATAAGACCAGTGACTAACACAAAATAAAATATCTATTGATTTGACATCTGATAATTATTGTTTCACATCAAACATCAGAAAATTATTATTTATTTAAGAGTTTTATTCAAATAAATCATGAATATGACATGATGTCATGTTTGTTTATGTCTTAAACCTTATCAAGGTAGAACATTAAGCTGACATTTTCATTTGTCAATCTATCAGTTTAATATCCATTCATGATATCTTCATATTATATCGTTGTGCAATTTGACTAATCGTTTTCAGGTTTCATGAGGAATCAATAACTCATTGCAATTTTCTTTGCATGATTTCCAGGCGTCAAAATCACTACCTAGTTGAAGGTTAATCATGTTCGCAGATACATGAAATCATGCACTGATTTGTCTTACTTGGCTTTTCACAAAGGATTAATCATGCAATGACAGAGAAAAGGATAATGATTGGGGTGGCTGCACGATCTAAAGGCTATCAATCATTGTTGAAAATAATTGACAACCATTCTTGGATCATATTAGAATAGAACTTGTAAACATTCGTGTTTGCTTTAAACCTAGTTGAAGCTTTATTACTTGTTTCAAGACAGTACCAATTAATTAATTACATTTTAGTTTCTGAAATGAGAATTGGAGAAAAATAATTGCATAGTAAAGTAAATTTGTGAAAGACTATCAGTCACGAATTAACAAAGAATACTGTTCTGTCAAAAGTCAGATAACACCATTATTCCAATTATTTGATTTATATTGGATATTTGACTATATTATACATACTAATGCTGTATATTGACCTTTAGTTTGACCAAAGTATCCTGATAAATTGGAGGGGTACATAATTGTTTAACTGTTCCTATAAGATTGTTGAAGAGTTACTGATGGGTCGCTATTTATGAACGATTAGCTTGACATTACAACCAAGTGAGGAACTGAAATTTAAAGTAAATGTATTTTACAGTAGAAATGGATATAACAAACTCCAAGAGACCAAAAAATGTAGGTCGCTATATCCGTGAATTTCATATATCCCATTTCGCTATACACATATAATTTTAATGATTTTATATAGGACTTTTGACGGGAAATGTGTTCACTATATCCTATTGTTCGCTATATCTGTGTTCTACTGTATATCAATCTTCAGACATTGTGCCGTTCATGAATATTTGAGATTTGTAATAAACTATTTGAATGAGTCTGACAGAACCTGACAATGAACATAAATAATCAGCACATCATCTTACCTTACAATCTTTTTAGAATCAAGTATATATTGAGTCTTTTGATTTCTTTTGATTTGTGAACTTTGATAGTGAAACGTAAACACTTTCATAATTTTAGGCCTGTATGAAGATGGTGACAAAGAAAGTATCCATGATTATGATAATATCAGACCTAGATAAATCAGATTAATTTAAATTATCCTGGGAATGTTTTCCAATGCAAGCTACACAAATTGTATTATAACAATGTTTTTGGTACTTACCATTTGTGGTAAGTACCAAATGCATACCCCCATACAAACAAGAAACAGCTTGAAAACAAATGTTGTATGAACTTATTTTCCCCATGTGAAAAGAAATGTTAGCTAAAGTTTATTGATTGAGAGACATGGACATGTAAAAACATGTATAGTTTTTGAACAATAATGTCAAGAAGTTATGCTTGCTTAACAACATTTGTTTCCAAAGTTTCTGTTTTCCCGAGTTAAAATCTCCCATGAGAATAGGCATTTTAACATGCCAAGCAGTGATTCAGATTTTTTGGAGATTGTTGTAACACAATAATGACAAGATTTTAAATCATCACGTTTGACAAAGCAGAATGACATATCCATCCAAGGTTTGATTCTCATGGGTAACAAACCCGAACGAATACCGACCCAATGTCTGATTAATACCAAAACGGAAAGAACACATACATGTGAATGATGCTATACACTAGAATTACATATGCAGTTGTATACATGCTTACATCATCATGGATCACAAACACTTGCAAAAAGAACCCATATTTTACAAACATGGTCTCATGTTATTGGGTGACCAACCACAGCAAATTTATGATATATATACATCTGGTTCAATTCCAACGGGTTACCAACCAGACAAAACTCAAAGCATATATACCCCGGTTCAGTTCTTAATTGTAACCCAAACAGAAACAATCTAACAGCACATATTTAAAGGTTCTATTTTCACAGGTGACCAACCCACGATAATCACATCACATATACATACATGCTAAACCAACCCAAGTTAATAAACATACATGATAAAACTATCATGAGCACCAAACCCAAGCATAGCACATACGAACTGTAATCTGACATACAAGTACTCGTATTTCGTCTTGAATTTGGATTTTTATTTTTCTATATATCTATATTTATTTTATTAATATTCATTAGTAATAACAAGTTTATCAATTTCGTTCTGCAAATTTAAACTGACGAATCATGTTTCAGGTTTCATGAAAAATTAAAAATTTAATTAAGTATTCTTTGCATAACGAGAAGTAATACTTCCATGTTAAATTTGATAACCAATGCATTTACAAATCAATTTTCGTTTCTTAATCGAGAATTAGAGAAACATATTAAGTGACGTAAAGCAAATGTAAAATGATATGTAGAAATAACTTTACAAACGAATAAACTAATAAATACTGTTCAGAAAGTCCCCTGATACTTGGAAAACAATACATAAAATACAAACTGTTCTTAAAAGATTTTTGATGAGATACTGATAAGTCGGTATATTTGAACAAATGTAAACATCAGGTTGACTCTACAATCCAGTGTGAACTGAATGAGCATAAATTTAATAGATGTTTTTTACTAATACCAAAATAAGGAAAGGGTGCCGTTTCCATAGTCAACTCGAGATTGTTGATCTGTAATAAATGGTTTGAAAGAGTGATGTCTATATAGCTCATCTGACAACAAACATTATTAACCAGGACATCAACTTACCTCACAACCCTTCTATTTGCTCAACTTGATTGAGAAGATTGAGACATGTTCTCACAAGTGAGAAAGTAGGTATTATAGACACAGATAACTTGTTCCTATGAGATGTGTGTTTTTTTGTTTCTTTATGAATGACAATTGAAATAAGTTTAAGTGTTCTCAATGTCTATTCAGGCTTTTGATTTATGATCTGATACACTGAAACGTTAACACTTCTAAAATCTAAAACCTTCTGAAAAAGTTGTATTTTGATGAAAGTATTTAGATGTTTCTTTTTAGGTTCATAGATGTAACATATTAAAAATGTACATACTTTCAATATAAATACATACAAACATAAATACAGACAAACGGCAGTAACATAGTATGATTAAAGAGCATAAATAATAATACTTCTGAACCTGGTTAAAGTAAAAGAAGAAAAAAAGGATTAATTATCATGATAATATCCCACCTAAGATTAATTTCATGTTATCAAGGAAATGTTTTCCAATATAATCTACTCATATCTATTTTCATGATATGTTATATAATAATGCTTTATTTTTAACAATAGGGAAAGAACGTAATACATACACGAAACAAAAGCAGCTTTTAAATAAATGTCAGCTCTCTGTTAATATATACTGGGGCAGATGTTAAGTTTAAACATGGAAATGAATCTTAGCTTCACTATATTGATTAAGAGAACTCCCGATGGACATGGAAAAAGTCATCGACACTGACGTTCAAACAAAAATTATGCTTGCTTAACAATTTTTGTGTCTGTTTTCATGATTTAACATCTTCCATGAGAATAAGCTTATTAACGTGCCAAGCAGTGTTCAAGTTTTCGGGAGATTGTTGTTACACAACAATGACAACATTTCAAATAAACACGTTTTTCGAAACAAGAAATAGTAAGTGAAAAATGGAAGCGAGTATGCAGCAATCCCCAATAAAGAAATCCATACATTTGAATATTGTGCAAATAGCATGAGGCAATACGTCAGCTGATAAACAATTGTTGCTCGAAATTCTACAACCTTAAGAAAGGAGAGCAAATGGAAAGCACATTTCATTTGAACACTTACTTTAATCTACTTAAGATTGAATGGAATAGATTTTTTCTTGGTTTATAGAACGGGTTTTGCATGGGAATCAAATTAAATTATAGACAAATAAAGTGTTCTCGTCCCTAATATTCAAATCCCTCTTTTCGCGTAATTCATTTTGCCTTTTGGTAAAACTAAAATCCATGTTAAGATAAAGCATTCTAGCAAATACATGTCATACAGAAAGAAGGAGTCAGTTGCACATACATGGGTAGAGAGACCTGTGCAAAATTGGCGTCTACTTACTTTGGATAAGAAATATACGATTTAACTTGACTTGCCCTTTACGATCATCATCCTGTTCAATTTCTTCCCCTCTGGAAGTATCAATTTCACATAAAACGGGATAAAAGCATAAACAACAGCTTATTGTTTGTTCTTGCTATGACCACATCCTATTTCAAGTATCACAATGTACGCCAAATGGTCTGTTGAAACTCTTTGAAGACGGGGTCGAGAGATACTGACTTCAGTATGTCAATGTGACATCCAGCTAGCACTTATCGTTTCGTGTTTATGTACCCAGATTTGTATTGACTCATTTATAGTTATGTATTGGTTAATGTCCGAGTAACTCTCCATTCCTAAACAATAATGGAGCCGAGGGCCCCAGGGCTCATTATATTTTTAGAAATGGAGAGTTACGAGGATATTAACCGACTTAAATTACACTCAACTTAATGCCTTTTCAAAAAAATAACTTAAAATATTTTGAAAATTGAAATTTGAAGTAAAAAACTTGATGTAAAATACAACACTCCATTACGGAAAAATAATGGAGCGAGAGAACAATAGGATTACGTCACAAGTGTAATTTAATTGTCTATTAAACTCCGGTATTGGTGTCATCGCAGTACTTCTGTGAAGCAAATAAATACAATATGTGCTTGTGGGAATAGCTGCTAAAGGTCAAGGCACTATTATGTTTGCAAGCAAATTATCATGAACAATATTGTGTTGATGAAATCAATAAAAGTTACCTATTTGTTTGTTGCATATTTATTTGTAATTTTGAAAACTTCTTTAGTATCAGGTATTTTTTATTATAACCACATACAAGTTTTTAATTTTAAAAACCAGTCTTCAGGTTTGATACTTTTTCTAAAACTCTGGAAATCGTGTGGTCACCCTGCATTTCAAAAAACAGAAAAATTAAACTTCCTATTTAGAAAAAAAAATATTTGAATACTAACATATTGTATATGATTGTCCAATCTCTCCTAAACAAATACAGCATCGCTGAACAAAATCAATCTTCTGAACATGTTTGCCTCACAACATTAATCTCCTGTTATCATTGAATATCTCATCAAAGTAGCCATTTCAGCATGTCAGACAATGTAAATAAAAGGGTTGTTTTTAGATTGCAAATGCGTTCTGTGTTATGGTAACAGACCGAAGGGAAAATTAATTATGTTGTGAGTAAGTGAGTTAAATGATTTTATTTGAAAATTATGAGTGGGCACTCATTTCTCATTATCGTTTTTAATTCCCTATGTGAGTATTAAAGAGCCAATACTTTCAAATTCTAATTTGGGAGAGGGTGTGAAGTTATCAAATTAGTATAAGTAGGTATTATCATTATTTTGCATGACCAATTAATAAAACAGATGTTTACCTCGTCGTTAGCCAACATCTGACTTGAATTTTTATTAAGAGATGTATGCTTATTAAAGAAGGAAGCTTAACCAGTTGCCATGAATGAGAAATGTGACTGATGAAACTTAACTTATAACTTCTTGTAATATCTGTGTTAATGTCTTAGTTTCCTAAAAAACATAAATTATTTTTACTGTAAATTTAGTTAAATATATGCACATTATTGTAAAAATTGACTATATAATTATCTACTGATGGCAATGCTAAAAACTTCTGTAGATTGCAATGAATTATTCACTATGTATCTTGGGTTTACCCAGAAGGCAACTTGAAAACTGGTTCCTACCTATTATGATAAAAAATATATTTGTACAACATATATTATTGTTTTAGCTTAAAACACTTAAGCATGGAAAAAACATGTACATTTTGTCAATAAAGAACCTATATGTAAGTCAAAAACTCATGTTAAAATCTCATTTCAATAATATTTTATACTCTTCTAGTTTGTCAATGCTTACAAGATTAGTTCATTCAAAACACAATATTCATTTCAGGCATGTTTCCCCCAAACGTGGAATGGCATATTTCCACAGGTTGTCTGTACCGATGGGCCACAGATGAATGATGATGATAAATAAATATTCATGGCTGTTGGATATGCAAAATTTGATTTAATTAGGGTGCCATAATAGTTACAAACAATAACTAAAAACTGGCATGGTTGATAAAAACCTTTCAGTTTATATAATTTTTAAAAATGGATTAGAGAAAACTAATTTGTTTTGGAGGGGCAGTAGCACGTTCTTTTTAAACATTTTGTTTGATGTAATGTATAATGTATCTAAAAATGTATTATTTTGAAAGGGTCCAAATTTTATTACACTAACCAATCATTCATAGTCAGAGAATAATTTATAAAGATTCACATGAAGTCCATCGGCGACCATTTTGGTGTGAACACCTTTAATTTATTTTGTGTAAGAAAAAAGTACCGCGTGGCTGAACTGTACATTATAAATTTGATTAATAACGGCTCCATTTAGTTTAAAAACATTGTCTTTCAATAAAAAAAAATTATTTTAATCTACTGGATGACGGTAAAACTAAAGAATTAGTGGCCGATATTAAATTGCTTTAAAGAATGTTCTTAAAAAATCAATTGTTCAATCAATAGGCCTTCATCATAAATAAACTCTCATTCAAGACAACAACTCTTTTTAACTAAAATGCCTTCTGAAATGTCGATCATATAATTTTTCATCACATTTGTTTTGGTAAGATAGTTCTATCATCATTTGTATTTTACGAATTCCCGGTGGAACTGAGATGACATGTGTCATTTATTTTAACTTTAAGAAATGATATCTTTAAAAAAGGACAAATATTGTAAATGGTAATGGTTTAATTCCCTCTGGAATAAACATGTCTTAAGAACTGACATCTTTGCTATAAAACAACGTTATAAAAGGAGCAATTATAGAATTCTCAATAGTATGTCAAAACAAAAAAGTCCAACTATTTTGATTTTTCTACCATTCGTTAGAAATTTCCGTTTTATCAAAACTTTCTATATGAGTTTCTCAAATATTTAATTAAATATATGATTGAACAAAGAAAACCTTTCTGGATTTTCATTCAATAAGGACTTTTTAAGAATACACTTAGTTATTCACATTTTGACCATGTGTTTGGTGAACCCAAATTAGTAGGTTATGGTTGATTTTTGTCAGTTTCTAAACATTTTGTAAATGAAAATGCAAAAACAATACCTGTCATTTTTCATTGATGAAACTATATATCATAGATTTATAGATTCCCTCATGAATAAAGTCAGCTAGGTTAACTTATATGTTTGTTTTACTTATCAGCTCTAACTCAAATACAAATCGATACCTGTTATGTTTCATGTTTAACCATCTATACATACAAACAGGTGCACTTACAAAACAGGACAAAGATACAAAATAATTAGTGGAATGAGAATCCATGAAAACAACATGGAAATACTATGGACAGGACTAAAAGACTCATTGTTCAATGTTTTTCATTCAGTTGGATTTATTGAAATATCAAAAAACCATCAGAAACCCAAAAGGAGGATTACATTTGTCCACAGTTAATTTATTTTTGAGAAATTGTCTTTTGTTGTAGGATAATAAAATAAACTCTATATCTTTTGCCTTAAAAAATACAATGTTTCTATGGCAGATGTTTTTGGAATCTCATTTTTAAAATGAGATGTTTGCCTTATCAGTTTTGACAATGAAACATTTTTGGCATTCATTTGCTGAATATATTCTCTTACTTTTTATTTGTTGAAGAAGAACAAATTCTTATGGAAAGTCATATTCTATGTTGCATGAAAATCGACGTTTCGGTGTATATACTAAAATACTCTTAGTATCTATTAATAAACGTCGCATTTCATGCAATAATTGACAAGACGTTGACTATCCATAAGAACTTGTTCTTCTTCATCAACCAGCTTCTTAATGCCTCGGAAAGAAGTTATACATTTATTTGTTGCCAATGCAATCATTAAAAAGCTTAAAATGAAATGGGACGTCGTATTAACCTACTAAGCAGACTTCTTAACTGATGTATTCAATAGACTGTGTTATGAGAGAACCATAACATGAATATAAAATTCTGCTATGACTTAAAATGGTAACACTAAATTCAAAAGAATGGCGGGCAGAAAAGTTCCATGTCACAAAAATATCATTACTTTTGCTTTGCCTTAGAATTCTTAACGTGTTGAAAGTTGAAAAAAACTGGTTGAAATTTATTTTTAATCCGATAATTATTATATATGTATATGATTATCGTGATTTGAATTTTAAATGAACTGATAAAGATAAATAAGATAGGATAAAAAAATAGTTGTGAGGTGAGGTGATGTGAGGTTTAAAGCTGCTTTCACTTATATCGAGGCTGCTAGTATTATTGCAGGGAGAAAGCCTGCAACAAAATATAGATATAGATGATATGTGGATATAGATGAAATTCAGTGTAGCATTGCACCGAAACCTTATTGCGAATAAAACAGTTTTCTACTACAGACAAAGTTGCCAAGCCCTTGGAGGATTCGAACCACAGACCTCTTGATCCGAAGCCGAACGCGCTAACCACTGCGCTATCCCGCCCCCTAAATTATTGTAAATGACAATAAAACATATGATTCACATTGCAATACGTACATGGGGTATTAAGAAATAACTACTTTTAACCATTACACCTTATTGATGTATAAGCTCTTAACTAAATATCTAAGACTGTACATGCAATTGATATGTGACTGAAGAGCAATTTGCAGAAAAAGGAGATTTAAAAAAATTAAATGTGTTAAATCAATATGTGTCATAAAAATATACACCAGCAATTTTGTATTGTATCTTTAGTTGACACTCAAAGTGAATGAACAATTTGTGCGAAGATTTAAAATTCCCCATTTTCGCCTTTTCTGATAATCTAAAAACAACAACAAAGCACTAAATTGCATTATTGAAATCAATAGCAGCGTGAGAAGCATTTTATAGATTGAAATAACACACCTCTTACCAGCTGCTTTGAGCCACCAACTCATTTGAGCATAGGGTGTAGCTGCTAAATAAAATGTGGAAATTCGCCTTTAAACTCTCACAATGCTGCTTTAAAAACAAAGACATGAACTCAGGATAATTGCCATTCCCAGAAGAACAATTTTCAGACCATGTTTGCCTCACAACATTATTCCCATGAAGTCTATTGTTACAATTCGAGCACCACCTATGGTTATACCTTGTTTGCATGCAAGGATGTGTTAACATTAGAATTCTTTTTAAATTTTCTACGTCTTTGTTATAATAACAAACTTGTTCAGATTTGGTTGTTAATGAATTGATAGTTACAAACGAGCAAAACGTTATGCTATGTTCAATTTATCTTGGTTTAAACAATATTTATTTCAAAAGAAAGGGATTGGTAAACAGGCTATAAAGCCTATCTGAATACCTCTCCCATACAAAATAAAAAGATCTACAACATATTTTCATTCATTATTCACAGACAAAACACAATTAAACAAAACCAGTAATGATATTTAATTACAAAAGCGGTTTGTAAGGGTAAAATAGTCATGAACAGATTCAAAAAATTTTAGGTTAATATCCTCAGTAAAAGAGTAGTTGCAAAATAATATAGTTTGAACAACATAACAGTTGACGTAGAAAAAGCACCCTGACACAAATGTTCTGTAATTTGGACAGATAAATAAATTATGAATGACATCTTCATAATGATGACCGCAAGTGCAAGTTGACATATTTTTTTTAAAAACGATCAAATTTATGTGCATTTAGATTGCTGCAGCCAAGTCTTAATTTACAGTGGATAATTTGGTTGGTTCGTGTTCCAATATTTCTGAAGACATGATGCACATTACATGATACATTTCGATCAAAGTGTTTTTTAAACGAAGCAACGGAATCTACGTTTCAAGTTACATTATCTAACATATTCCATTCCAACACAGAAGATGAAGATGAGGTAAAAATGATCTTTTATATGATTCTGTGCGACAAAGAGGAACTTGAAGTGTGTTAGATGATCTTGATTCATACATGGATACAGAGGATATGTTGAATGGGATTAAATCAGATAAATATTTTGAGGTTTTGTTATAGAACATTTTATGAAAAACACACATTTGATGAGTCTTGCGACGTTCGCTTCCAGATGTAAAACCAGTTTCAAGATAGATTTTCGAAAGGGTAACTCCTCTAACGGATCCACATATGGTTCAAAGGGCATCTAAGTGAAGTTTCTCTTATAACAGCTCTTGACTTTGCATACAATTACTCCAAATATAATCACAATAATCAAATATCGGTAAAATGAATGAGCTGTATAAAGTCTGTAAAGTTGTTCTTTGAAGGCGATATTTGAGACTTCTCAATTTATCTTAATTGACATTGCTTCGATCTTTAAAAACACATGAATTTATAACTCATCTTTTTACAAAAAAATTCAAAGAAGACAATAAGGTATTAAATACATATTTATACAAACTTATTTTAACTTTGTACATTTGTCCCGATTTGTTTATGTGATTGCATACTCAATTATCTAAATAGATTAAGTAGTTGACTTTTTGCATGCATCATAAATCAAATATATTTATGTGGGTGTATGCTCATCAACAGTCTATTCTAATTGACTTGTCATTTTCGATGTCATTTGTTGATAAATGGGTGCTGATGAGGAATAGGATAACAATTATAAATGACAATCTCTTCAATTCGTGCATGTCCTTTTTTCAGAATCGTTTAATTGAAAACGTAACTATTTGCAAGGAGCTAACTAAATAAATGGTCTGTACAAAAGTATCTCCTTGTATGAATCTAATAATTCTGGAGACAAAATAAACATTTTGATATTGTAACTCAAAACTCAATATTATCAGTTGTGGAATAGAAGTCGAACTTGACACACTTTATCCAAATATGTAAATTCTTCAAGAATGTCAATGGGAACAGAGATGTTAAAGACACCGACAAAAATAATCTCAGACTTCTGTTTTGAAAAACTGTCTATGAAGCTGTCAAACAAATCATTTTCATCACATTTGGTGTATATAGCGTGTGGAATTTCCATTTACTTTTTGTGGAATTCTCAGTGGACCTGATGTGACATGTGTCACAAATTACATCACGAAATGATATTCGTAAGAAAGTGCAAATATCTTTAATGACAATGCTTTCAGTCCCTTTGAGCAGAAAAACAGTCTGGCTCGCTGTCATCTAAAGACGATGCTTTATTGCAATACAGTTTAGAGATTTGATATAAATCGTCTTGTGGGAATATTCAAAAGTCAAGCTCTTTCCATGTATTGTTTAAATTGTTTGGACAAAAAAACATGCAGGCTTATAACACATTTGAAATGATGACTGAAATTTAATTTTTAATTAAATTTGTGTCATATATATATATATATGTACAAATCCATATCCAAATTCAATCCATTGTCAAGTTTCGGGGAAGCTCACTCAATTCGCTTACATATGATGGGATCCGCTGGAATTGAGAAGATTCTGAACATGAACCCTAGCGTTTGTAGCTCAAAATGGGGGAAAACTCTTATTATTTCCCATCCCTGCCCTTTTAAAGAACTTGAAAGTTACACTTTTAAATGTCAATCCAACAATGATTATTCCCACATATATAAACCTTCCAGCATCAGTTCTTTGAACAAGTAAAAAGCAAGAATAAGGATAGATACACTGCAATACCCTTACTCAAATCATGTTCAAAAAGGTGTTTATTACTCGCCCGTGTAAGATACCGCAGTGTTATATTTATACGACAATATTAAACTAGTGTAATAACACAATGCAAGGATGACGTCATAGAAGTGTGTTCTTGTGACGTCAAAGTGTAAGCGTGCCGTCACAATGGTTGCTGAGTCGCGAAATGTTAGTTTCGGCAACTTATCGGCAATTATGTTTGATTTTAGGGCAAGTAAAAAACAGAATACTAAACTCCCTTCCATTTAATACTATTTTTATTAAACTCGTGAATAATTTGGTATCAAACTCGTTTTATACAAAATCATTAACTCGTTTAATAAAAATAGTATTAAATGGAAGGTCGTTTAGTATCCTCTATATAAAAGATGTAAGTTTTTAAAGTTTTGACGGCATTTTTCCTGGTTTTTGAAAATAATTATATTGGAAACTGGCCATATATCCATATTTGAGAGGGAGCATAACTGAATGAGCAAATGTGTATATCTCAGGTGCGAAGTAACACAAGATGTTAAATTTCTTTTAAAAAGTCCATGGAAATGCATATCAACAGACTTCGAAACAGCCTCATTCGATAGAACACTTTATTTAATTCTTAAAAATATCTTATTTATTCAATAATTTTTATCACATTTTCTTCAGTATATATTTTTAAATCTCTTATTGTAGAAATCTCAATGGAGCTATGACATGTGTCATAAATTACATCATGAAAAGATGTTCCATTGGAAGTACCAAATATTGATTGCTAAAGCTTCCAATCCCTCTGTTTAAAAGTATTCAAACTCGCTGTCTTTTTTCATATGAGATGATGCTATACTATATTTCAGTTTAGAGATTATACGTTTATCTTCATCAGGGAATATTCAGATAAAATTCAAAAGGTGCTCCGTGGAAATATAAATTCTCTGTAAATGTTACATTTGCAAATGACTGTTCAATTACTCAGCTGAAATTATGCTGAAAAAGCTGTGTAAACATCTGACTGATGTATTTAAATGACATTGTACTGAATTATTTAATCCCTTTTTGTAACACTTTGTATGTTTTTCTAATTTTGCGTTGAGGAATGGTATATTAGAGGCGCAAATCTGCTTTAAAAAATTAGAATTAAATTAGATTCCATAGACAATGTAATTATCATGTTTAATTAAATTCATGACAATTGACAAAAACCAATAGTGATTATCTCCACAACTATGATAAACATCATATGTAATCGTAGTTTCTAATTGCACCGTTAGGACACTTCACTGGCTCTTAGGCTTTATAATGTGAAAACTTACCCTAGTTGAAACCTATCTAAAGTTTTCTTTTGCATCAAAAATGTTAATTTGGTAGGTTCTGTTTGAATTCAAAAGCACATTCACACGGAGACTATCCATGTATACGTTGGGTTTTGTGTCTCTCCGGCTTACAGTGCTCTAATTGTGATGAAATGATAATTTGTCTCTAAAAGCTTCCAAACATTTAATCATTTAGACAAATATTACCAAATGAGATGGTTTTGTCATTAACTGTTCTCTGGACCATTCATGCATGCCCACAGCTATTTATAAGCATGGTTTGTTGCAATGCCGAGAAAGCATTTACAATCAAATTTATTGGGCTATCACCTTTTAACATATCTTGCTTTATGGTGTTGATTATTTCCGTTATAAAACCATTATGCTGATAAAGACTTGGCTCATTTGTTTGATTTACATGAAAAATTTCCAATTGACAGATTTATTTTCTCTATTCATTAAAGAGAATGGTATAGAAAGTCATTTCAATATTAACTTCGCTCGATAACTAGATTACTATGTTAATAGCCTTGTGATGATGTAACCAAAATACAATTCACATCATTGCATGAAAGCCTTTTCATTCAAAAAAAAGGAAAAACTCAAACTGAAGAAGCACGATGACGAAAGCAATTATTAAAATGCTTACACGTGAAATCATGAATAAGGAGAAATTTAGTATATCAATTTACAAACCATTCTTGTTACTATTATGTTATTTACTTTTGTTTATGTTTTTGCATGCAAAATATGTTAGAAAATTATCTCTGATCATGGCAGTGACAATGCAATTCCATAAAATGTGTTCTACTAGAATAGTCTTAACTTTGCTTTACAAGAATAGTGCAATGCTGTCTTCTTTAACGAATACCATACATGAAAATAGCCATATCAACAAGTCAGGCACTACAGATACTCGAATTGTTCTCAGATATGTTATGTAGAATACCCACAGACATTTCATGCAAAACTCATTGCTTCTAGATAACCCTGAAACGGATCTAGGACAATTGCCACCTGGACAATTCCCACCCGGACAATTACCACCAGACAATTCCCGTCCGGACAATTGCCTCCTAGGACAATTTCCACTGGGGACAATTCCCAACCAGTTATATTTCAATTCCTACTTAGGACAATTGCCACCATGGATTTTACAAAATATGATTTTATAAAAACATTGCTTTTGGTGATAAAAATAATTTTATTGTGAACCAGAACTTACATTTTGTGATATAGAAATTACTTTTTGTGATACAGATTAAAACATCAATGTAGTTCAGACTTTAATTTTTTTTTAAAGAACAATAAAGATGAATGTTTTGATAAACTGAGATTTGTAAACAATGTTTTGATAAACTGAGATTTGTAAACAATGTTTTGATAAACTGAGATTGTTAACAATTAACAATAAGGCTTCATTAGACATAGGTATTTGCTCGGGTGAGAGATCTCCGTGACTGTGCGCCTCAGACTTTCATGATGGACTACGAAAGGGCCATATGGAATGCTGCGTTATCTGATGTCGACATCAAGGGGGGCTTTTATCATCTGAGCCAGAACATCTACCGAAAGATCCAAAGTGCAGGGCTTCAGATGGAGTACTCTGCATCTCCAGAACTGCAGACCCAGTTGCAGATGATTCCTGCCCTCGCATTTGTCCCTGAGGAGGAGGTGGCTGAAGCCTTCGAGACCCTGACCGAGCATCTGCCTGAGATCCTGCAGCCTGTAGTCGATTACTTTGAAGACATCTACATCATTCGACCACAATGCAGAGGTCGTCGTCTCCCCATGTTTCCGATTGGATAATGGAATCAGCATCAGCGGACCATTGATGGGTTACCCAGGACCAACAACCATCTTGAGGGATGGCACCATCGCCTTCTGAGCAATATGTCAGGTTGTCACCCCTCGATATGGAAGTTCCTGGATGTTCTTCAACAAGAACAGGCGCTGAACGACCAAGTGATCATTCAGATGCTGGTTGGGGTGAATGTTGCAAATTCCCGGAGGAAATACCGAGACGTGCAAAAGAGACTGGCTGCAATAGCAACTGCCTGGCCAAACAGAAATTCTGTGAACTTTTTGCGTTGCGTTGCACACAACATTAGATTGTGAGAATCGATTGCAAATGTGCTGAGGAAAGTGTTTAGTGCTAGGTATGACTGTCACTAACTTAGTGCTGGGATGATGTATTCTTATTCATATTATGATATGTTAAATTATCATGAGACCATGTGGTCACAAGTCACAAAGTCACTATAAAACAAATGCCATCAGTCAAGGCATATATGATTGTTTTATTAGTATGTATCTTATAATATGTTAAATTATTTATGTATGAGACCATGATGATACAAATAAAAAAAGGAACACATTTAATTATATTTAGTTTTTATTTATATGTTTTACTTATTTTTATATTTGGGTGGGATTTGTCCTAGGTGGGAATTGTCCCTGGTGGCAAATGTCCTAGGAGGCAATTGTCCTAGGTGGCAATTGTCCGGGTGGCAATTGTCCTGCTCCCCCCTAAATAGATAACCAATCATGGACTCGTAAAATATGGAAATTTTATAATTTCGAGATGTCAACCCAGAACTTCTATGGTGCAAAGCAGCGCATTTACCGTTTGAGCTGTTCAGCTGGGAGCTTGCTGCGTTTTTGCGACACATTTCAGTGGAGTTCCTTCGCTTTATATGACAATATAACCTTCTCCCTCTGTTTTACTTAAAAATGTAAACATTGTGGGTCGGGGAGACCCTTGGGCCTCTGGCCTACTAATTTGCCACACAATTTCAACTAAAACCTATATATATCTTACATTATCAATGGTCTTGATGCACCAATGTGACTTATGGAAAAAAATTGTTGTTCAACAGGATCAAATTTCGAATCTACCACTTGTACTAGCTGTTGCAAACAGTTAACCATTCATTAGACAAGTTCAATCTTGCTGGTGAACTGGCAGTCACACTGAAATATCGCAATTCCTTTTTGCATGGTCGTATTGTTTACTCGTTGCACGATACATTGGTAATAAGTAATATCTTTTCCGACTTTTTCCTTAACACAATCCACCATTCTGTTCTTAAATGAATGATAGACCGAGTTTCAGTTGGTAACGTAACTTCTCCCCCTTTGGTATATACTCTCCGATCTTCTGACCATAAACAGTAACTCGGATTGACTTCTGAATTCTTGACTACATTTACAAAGTTATGGAAGAAGGGAAGCAAAGTGCTTTGAAAGCAAGTTAGGTATATAATAAATTAATGGACAATACCAAAAGTCAAACAATAAAAATAGATCTGATATTGTTGTTTATGTGTTGTTGTTGACAGGCAGTGAATGCTGCTGTAGCACTTGCATGTGATAGTTTACAATTCAATTGGTCCATTCAATGCATCTCTAGGACCGGACTAAGCCGAACATCTTGTCAGTCGTTTGGACAGAGAGAGTTTGTAATGATGTAGGCGACCCGGAGCTCATACAGTTCCCACCACTGAACTCATTACCTTTTCGTGGTGTGGTGGTTTGTGTGCTTCTGCGACCCCGAGAGCTATGCCAGCTGAAGCTTCTGTGCTCCTGGTAAGGTCACCCAAGCTGGACAGGTCGACGGATAGAAGCCAGACCAAATGTGATTCCTTCTAAAACCTACTTTCTATCTCTTACTATGCATTTCTTTTCCCCTCATTTTTTCGATCCCTTTCTCTCTGATCTGTCTACTTTCTTTTGCATGGCAACATCAACGTGTTCCATAACTGAAACACGTTAAACACTAACTTACTCACAGTTCATCTTGACGGGTTGTGAAGGACTCCTTACATAAGCCTTCAGTGTTGCTTCCTTGATGATCCGAGTTCAAAGGGGTAACAAACTCACTTTTAAACGTGGAGCTCGGGGATAAACATGTATCCCGAGTGCCTGTCCTCTCACTTTGTTATTCATTCTCTCATTAACCTGATAGAAACAGAAAAGGATAAAATTAAGTGATCAAATTTACAATCATCACTTTACTTACTCTTATGACGTAGGAAATCAATATGAATCTCCCTGCCCTTGTATGGATCAGTGTCCACGAGCGTATAGACGTTGTCTGGAATGTGTACAACTGGATGTTTGATGAGGGTCGCGTCTGCAATTAATATTTCTATTTCATGCGTCTGTTCTGGTCATGAAGATGAGGAAGTGTACGGGATATCTCTGGCAATTGGATGTCGTTATCAAGTCTATGTCTTTATCACCTTCATGCACAGTTATCTCTGAGTTTAGCGTCATATCGAAGTGAACAGTGTTCATGTCCTGGTCGAACGCACACCCTACAGACACATTTAACACATCATGTGAATGTAAATGGAAAGTCTTCTTCATTTTCCTTACCACGTGATTTAGACAAATCTCTACAAGTAGGGTGTGTCCAAAGTGCGCAGCCGTCAAAAGATATGGCGTGCTGATTCTTCCTGACATTCTTGTAACAAACAACACAATGGTGAGGCATTGTGGCGAATGACCTTGGATATTAGAAGAACATCGTGCCATATCTAAAATAGGGAAACATTTGAGATCTCACGTTCAGTAAAGCATCATTAAGTCATTCTAATAATCGCATCAGAAGATATGTTTGTTAAGATACGCATCGTTATAAAATATCGCACTCAGCTCTCACCATGGTGCTTTTGAAAACAAAGAAGGAAATCGATGATAATTGCTATTCCCGGTATATTTCAGCAAGAACAATCTTCAGAACATGCTTGCCTCTCATTATATTCCCATGACGTCTACTGTTACAACTTCAGCACACCCCAAATTAATACCATGTTACAATGTTTGTCGGTTTTAACATAATAGTTGTTTTTGGATTTGTTGTAGCACAATAGTGCAGATAAACATATTGGTTTTCAATGAATTGAAAGCTACAAACAGACAAAACGTTTTCATTGGCAGTTTATTTTAATTGACGTTGCTCATGTTTTAGCAAGGAAAATGAATTGTTATATCTTCTTTATTTCTTTTATGCATTTTACCCTTCATATTTGGAAAATGATTGAAACACTTTATGTACACATCATGTGCTTTAACTATATGATAACAATTATTCCCTTTTATTTATTGATGAATACATAAAATGTTATATGAATACGTTACAAAATAAAAAAATTCACTCAAAATGTATTGTTCAACGGCTTCTATTTTTCAATCCAAAGGCTAAAACTAGAATTAAAGAAATCATATATTAAGATCTTGAACTCTTAACTTAGGGTAAAGGATTTTATTTTGTTTAGTCTAATTTCAAACCGGTGATAATTTTACTTTCTGCCACAACGTTTCACATCTCTAACGATTTACTAAAACATGCTCAGGTTTTAATATCCTCAGAAACCTCAAAACAACCTATTTGTTTACATTGTTCATTTTATGCTGAAGAAAATGGTATTCAATTAATTCAATATCAACCTCTTCTTCTAACTTAATAACTCTGCCAATAGTCCTGGGTGATGTTCAGTTTTTCCTTAAATTTATTCCTTAAAAACTCACCATGTTACTTCAGGGCATTACTTAATGTGAAGGAGCTAGTCGGACAAATGGACACTGATTTAGCAGGATGACGAAATCAATTATTTAAAGAGGCAGTATCACGTTTTAGGGAAATGTAAGGTGATGTCTGGAAAATGAAAAGTAATGGTTCCAATTGAAAGACAATGCGTTTGAACTAAATAGAGCAGTAATAATTCAAATGTGTGATGTTTAGCCATGTGATCCCTTTTTCTTACACAAAATGAATTAAAGGTGTTCACACAAAATGGCCGCCCATGGATTTTAGGTGAATCTTCATACTTTGTCCTCCAACTTTGGATGATTGACGTGTGTTTTTAGATTTTTGACAATATCAAAATAATACATTTATCACAAACGTACAGTTATCAATGAAAATTTTTTAAATAAAATTATCAAAAATCGTGCTACTGCCCCTTTAAAACCTTACAACTGAAAACCCGCATGATAACTAATGATAATCTATCCGGTTACAAACCATTCCTTTCTGATAAATCGTTATATTTGACGCTTGTTTATGCATGCAGAACAACCAAATGCAAATTTTACACTTATTTATAAAGAATTTTCTGCATGAACAGTCTTCAGTATGCTTTACAACATTAGTGCCATGGTGTCTTCAGTTACTTCACCCATGAGGATAGCATATTGACGTGTTACGCAGTATATACAATACAACTGTTGTCTCATGTGTTTTGTGTTTGTTGTAACTCAATAGATCAGAAAGTCGTGTTTGTTGTAAATGAATTCCAAAGCTGTGCAAGAAATACACCGTGATTCTAAGGACAAAAAGTGAGGTGTTATTCCTTTCAGGGAAATGTTTTCAAACTTCAATTTCATTATGTGAATATTAGGAATTCAACGTTTCACATTTCTATTAAACCCATAAGTGTGAAATAGCATATAAGTTTAAGCAAGGTCAATATATAAGTAAGTTTTCAAATAAATATGTTAATGAAATCAAGGAAACCAATCTATATTAATACAATTTGATTATTCAACATTCAATTGAATCAACTTTCTTAGTACAACACTTTAAACATCAGGGGATTACACAAATAGCAACTAGTTACGTAAGCTTTGATAATAAACAATGGAATATTGGATTTATAAAAGTGCATTAACATTGACCTCAAACTGCACGAATGGCCGACACTTCTTTCTTAAGCTTCTACTAGGAACAGATGTACATCAACAAAACAGTTACGACAAATACAAACGATCAACAACAAGTTCGAGTCATTGTCTACACAGATAAAATGAAGGCATGAAGCTCATCCAAAAGCAGATAAGCTTTAAAGAAGAAAGCATATATATGACAAGAGATAAAAGGTCATAAGTAGGAATACTAAGCAATTTCGACAATGCTAACTTACACTCTAGATGTTTACCAAATCATTATCAGAGAAACCCTGTGGTTCCTCTACGGATTTGCCTTTCTTCAAAACTCCACTACAAAGTGCACGAAGGGGATGAGATCAGTTGATTAGTGAATGTTGACACAACTGCATTAGTTCTCCAAAGGTTATACGGTTTCTCAGAAGTTAATGATTTTAGAGGAAACATCATCAATGTACTGTAAGAAAAAAACAACCAATTATCAGTGAAAATGACTTAATACATCTATTTCTCTATGAATGTTGTCCTTCAAAGACAATTTTAAAATAGCATACATTTTTATGTCCATTAAATATCAAGTAATGTGGCTTATATTGCACGATATTATAATAAATAATAAAAATCAAATTCTCTTACAATTACCTTATTGCAAAACAAAATTTTGTTCCTAAATGGATAACCATGAATGGCGTTTAGTAAAGTCCCCCAATTTCTAACCATAGACAAAAATTGATTTAATTATATGAATACATTAACAACGTTATTGGATCGAGGGATGCGAAGTGTACGTCATTAGCTTTTTTATTATTTCATTGGCCATTTAAAATCTATTTAATCAAAATGATTTACTTTTTGGAAAATGTTGAGTATTCTTAGTTGAGCATTTGCTTCATTCTTTATCATTAATAACTTATTTTAAAATTTATTATCAACCACATAACATAGTATCAACGTACATCGGTTCATATACTATTGATTATTTGCAAAATTCCCCAAATATTGCATTGTATCTTATCACTGATGGAACAAGGTGAATCAAATGGTATCAAATATTGTCCTTGAAAAAATGGCAATTCCCATCTGTTAGTTTTTGTTTCACAGGAAGTGTCACAAACCTTGTTTCTATTCATATTTCTCAGCAAACCTCTGTCCCATACATTTTCAAGACTATTAGACATTTTCTATGATCAACAAAATATAATTTGACCTCAGTATCGGGGATACGATGTGTCGGTAAGTTCAATTTTGAAATACAGAAGCTACCAAAATGATTACCATCCAAAACATCTTTGAAACGAATAAGATATCAACACGCCTTTATCACTTCTCAGCACTCACTCAGGATATATGCGGCAACGAGACTTCTCCCTGATGCCTTTAGTACTACTTTAAATAATATGACATTTTTACATGTTTGCACTCTATGCAGGTGGCTGTTACCAGTGATTACCAGCACATGTGTTATGTGATTTTGAAAGTAATGAAGTGTTTAAAAGAGAAGTGTTTTTCTCAGACGGCATATGTAGGTTAATGCAAAACCACCAAATCAGCAGGGATTTCTAACTGCACTTAAAACAATTTACTGGTACTTTTGAGTTCTATCAACCTAATTTGTTTAAGAATACCAAACAAACAACTTGTAATTTGCAATTATTTTTTTACCAAAGCAGTCAATTAAAAATTGATGAGTGTTGCAAACAGAAAATAGGTTTGGTCAAAATGAAGGGTTATCCGCAAGACAAGAATCATTATCTATGGTGGAGGATTCTTTAAAATCTTGAAGGTTTTTAAAAGAGTGTATAAGAGATGATGAATTGAAAAAGATAATACGTTTTCAATTCATATCTTAGGTCAAACCTATGGGGGATTTTTAACATTCATCTCTCTAAAACAGAAAGTATATTGTTATTGTAAGGAGAGTAACACATTTGCTGCAGATGATTTGATATTAATTATATTGTTAATGTTAGTTCAATTTGTATGTCTTCACAAACCAAATTCTCTATAGCGCTATAGGGAAATGAAACTTCTAGATGTCGACCTTTTCTACAAAAAATGAATTCAAGTAATGAATGTTCATATGTCTGCGTATATTTTGGAGAATATTTCATTTTACGTCAAAGATAATTTCACATTGAGGAAGTTTATTTGTAAGATGTAAAATGGGTTAATGAAATGTGTATTCATCAAAGGTGATGTAAATTAAAATGTTGGTTAAGTTCCCATGTTTTCATAATGTGGTAATAAGTGGACAAAAAAAATTTCAGTAGAGAGTGTGTTGAATGCAATGTCTAAACTGGAATGAAAGGATAACAGTGAAAAGCATTGTCAGTTTTTGCCTGGTCAGTAGTAGTTTTTGCTAAGTAAAAGAACCTTGGAATAATCAAATGTATTTAAAAGACAGAATATTGATATTACATTGAACATACATTCAACAAACTCAGAGAACATCTCTAAGCTTTAAACTTGAATATTATAATGAAACATACACATGTTACTGTATGATATCTGACCAATTAATAAGTTGAGGTTGTTGGTACTAGAATTTACGAAATATTGGAAAAAACAAAGTCTATGTGCTGTTATTTTTCTAAATATTTTCACAGAATTTATATGTATCGTAAAGCAAAACATTCCCACTAAAAAAAGATTGTGTAAGTGATTGTTAAAATAATGTTAAACAGAAATATAAATACTAAATCCTAATGTCAGGCGACAGTATATACGATAATATGTTGTATTGGTGATATGGAATAAAGCCATCTAATGACAATGGTATTTTAAAGACTTTAAACAATAACGCTTAATCACAAAATGATTAACTATATAGGATCTGTGTTTAATTTAAAGGGGCAGTAGCACGTTTTTTGATAATTTTATATTTTAAAATTTTCACTGATAATTGTACGTTAATGATAAATGTATTACTTTGAAAGTGTTAAAAATCTCATAACACAAACCAATTATCCATAGTCAGAGGACAAAGTATGAAGATAAACATAAAATCCATTGGCGGCCAATTTGTGTGAACACCTTTAATTCATTTTGTGTAAGAAAAAGGAATCGCATGGATAAACTTTACGTTATACATTTGAAAGTTACTGCTCCATTTAGTTTAAATACATTGTCTTTCAATTGGAACCATTACTTTTCATTTTCATGACATCACCTTATATTCCCCCTTAAAACGTGCTACTGCCCCTTTAAAGATGGTAAACATTTAAGCCCCTGAAAAAATTCATTAAGCACATTTCTGAGACCCTATTGACTGGCTATAGGAGTAATCTATTCATCTTGGGGAAAAAAAATTTTCATCCTTTAAACAGTTGTAATCAGATATGAAACTTCACTGTAGTTTGTCAATGAAAATGGTTATTTATCTAAATTATTTTTTAAATTCACGTTCATGAAAGATCCACTTCGAAAACATATTTCTTAGAAGGAACTGAAACTTAAGTCAGTGAAAGTTTCAATAAAAGTTTTAATAACATTTGAATTCAATAAAAGTCTAGGTCACAAATGCCATAAATTACAACGCGGAAGATGATACCACAGGAAAAAATATCTTGAACGGTAATGGTTAAATCCCCAATGGTAATACCTGTCTGGCTTGCTGCCATTTATCATATAAAACAATAACGAAATACTATTAAGTTTGAAGATTTAATAGTTATAGTCTGTAAGGAATACTGTGACATGAATTAATACACCTATCTTTTTCATGAACTTGTGTCTACAATATCTGACTTTAGAATTAACCTTGGTTTAAAATGATATAGAAGGAATAAATAACTAAGGGACATAAATTATTTTGAAAGTCATTTGTGAAAAATCGAATATGATTGAAAGTATGTGTTAACATTCAGTTTGCAAACTAATCGTCAAAGTAATTGTCTTCTCTAAAGCAAATACAATAAAAGTACCGAGGGTACAGAAGCTCACCTTAAAATGAATGATGTGGTAATATGGTTGAATTGTGTAATCATCTTTTATATGATAATTGATTATGGCTGCCATCATGATTTTTTTATCTTTTAAAATGCTATTCTTCTGTTGGAAACCACTAGAGTTTGAACAAACATTAATACAAGAATGATATAATCATGATTTGTTAACAAGCAGTAGGTTTTTGTATAACATTTTTGTATATCTATGGCTAAATTGGTGACCATCTTGGACTTTTTAATCTTCAAAATGCTACTTTTATGTGGGCATCTGTATTAATTTCATTATGATATCTTGATTGGTTTAGGAGTATTCATTTAGTCACACTCTCAACTTCCAAAGAACTAAAAAAATGATGCACATAAACATTTGGAATATATCACTCTGACACAAATCACAAATTCAGCTAGTGATAGGTCCAATTGCCAAAGTAAACTGTCCAGGTCAATGTCTCATGGTATGTAATTCTAACTGAAGATTTCTGAATATCTTAAATCTTGACCTATGTTAGTGCAATCTGATTGGTCAGAATAGGCTAGCAACATGGGGGTTTATGCTAATTACTAGATATGATGACCTATGATGACCTCTTGCACCTGCATGTAGCTTATGTAACTTATCCTCTTATGTAAGTTACTGTTATTCCATATAGTGAATGTCCTCCCCTCATTTCAATATGCAAAACAGATACTCTTTAGAGGAGAGTTGCAGGAGAGGGGCTGGAAGGATAGATGGGGGGTTGGGGGGGTTGGGGGGGAGGGGGATAGAAGGAATGTGGGATAGGTTTGCAATGGAAGGACAGGAGAAAAAAGGGGAGGAGGGAAAGGGGGGATAGAATGGGTGGGGGTAGAAGAGAGGTTTGCAATGGAAATAATCTGGAGGTCAACTCAGTAATATGTTTATTGAAGTATCTTAACAAACAGAGAGAATTGTTGAGAAAGACTTTCTAAAAAAAGAATTGTTCAGACAGCTGTTCAATTAGTTTTGAAGATGAATATTAAATGATATCTTTTATTAGCATGACAAACAAAATAAAAGATAATTTGTTATTCATTAACCAAAATTTTCAATTTGGAATAAATTAATTGCATGGGAACAATGGACTAAAAAACCTAACAGTTAGTGTTGGGAGTGAACAAATTTAATCATTTTAAATGCTTTTGAAAAGGATTTGTTTGAATTGAATGATCATTATAATTATCTAGATAATCATTGTTCAGACAGTAATCAGATATAGATGATTATAAAATGTATATTTATCCCTCACTGGCTATGTTATTTGCCATATATATGAAGTGTCAGGAATTATGTAAAACGGAAAGGATTTATTAAAACAGTCATGCTTCAGGCTGTTCGCAGATAAAGATGATTCATACAGTTTTTTGTAACTGTATTTATAGTGTTGATAAATATTACAACAAGCATATCAATACAAATATAATGACATTGATTTGATTGATCAGGAAATGTATTCTTTTCAATGAATTTCATGAAATCTAATGGAAAATTCAATATAATTGACATATTGACCATCTTGGATTCTTGATAATAAAATAAATGCATCTTTGTCAGGAATCACTATATAAAAAAATACTCACTTTTCAGAATGATATCTTAATTGATTTAGTAGGAGTAGTACTTGGCCTGAAATCTAATTGAAAAATAATGACTTCTATGACGACATGTTGTTCCCAGAACCCCTTCAGCATGATACAATTATCATTTATTTTTACAGGTATTTATAAAACACATGGTATTGGAACTGGAACCTGATACAAAATACCTCTATCATTAACTTATCATGTAGATAACTGAACATAAAAGCAGATTCTTGACTTGTTAATATTTACTCATCGTGCAGATTGTTGTACACAAAAGCTGATTCTTGACTTGTTTAAATTGTTATTTGTAAAAAGTATTACTATTGATAGAATACAAGTATACTTTTCATAAAGACAATTTTTATACTTTCCATAAAGTCCATAATGTTCTATTAATCAATTAGGTCAGGATTACTATGCAATATACAAGCAGGCAGGGCTGCTAGCCCCAGATCCTTAAGGAGAGCGTAGCAATTTGTGTATTGGGCTTTGTGTACGTATATTTGGAGAAGCATCCTAGTGTGCTGAGCATGTAAACCTGAACTCTGGCTAAGCCCTTTTGTGTGGTATTAATAGAATTGACGGGAGAGAACATGAATTGTTGTGAAAAATATATATAATTTCACAAAATATAGTTAGCTTATGTCCTAAATTGATTTTGTGTCAAGAAGAACTGCTGTTAGATATAGAAATGGTACAAATATGAGTAAAACACAGGAACTGGAACCTGATGCAAAATAACTCTTTCCACATCAACTTATCATGTAGATTGCTAAACACAAAACAAGTGACAAGTTTTGTGTAAGTTGTTATTCTTAGAAAGAACATATCACTGTCATGAGAATACAAGTCTAATTTCCATAACTCTTATTGCATACACATGGCCATATAGCATAATGCTCTACCATATCAATTGGGTCAGGTTGATTATGCAACAGACTAGCAGCTGACACTATGATGCTAGCAGCCTGTATTGGGATGTGTATTAGACAACATAGTGGACTCAACAGAAATATCTGAACTCTGGTTGACCCCTTATGTATGGTATTTAAAGGAATAAAAGGGAGATACCATTGTTCAAAATCTAACATGATGTTTAATGTCATTGGGTTTTTGCAGCTAGTTGCCATAAATTTTAAACAAATTAATTAATTATGTTTGTCTTTCATCTTAATGTTTAAGAAACACTTAAAATATAGAACAACTTGCATGACAATCTTAAATATTCTATATTCAAGATAAAATTATGATTAGTAAGTTCAAATTAGAGAATTTATATAGTGCGAGTGATCACTTGATGAAAGCTTAAAATTTAGTAATAATGATGTGTTATCTGCAGCTGAAAAGTCAATATGGATGCTATCGCGGCCATCTTGGATTCTCAAAACTGAAACGTCTACCTTTGTGGGAGGAATCACTATAGGTATAACATACTACAATATGAAAATGATATCTAGATTGGTTTAGGAGAAGTAGTCATTTTCGTGAAATCTCATTGAAAATTCAATATGGCTGTCATGGCGGCCATATTGGATTCTCAAAACTGAAACGTCTACCTTTCTGTGCGGAATCACCATAGTTATAACATACTACAATTTCAGAATGATATCTAGATTGGTTTAGAAAGAGTAGTCTTTTCATGAAATCTAATTGAAAATTCAATATGGCTGCCATAGCGGCCATCTTGGATTCTCAAAACTGAAACGTCTACCGTTCCGAGGGGAATCACAATGGGTATAACATACTACAATTTCAGAATGATATCTGCATTCGTTTAGGAGGAGTAGTCTTTTTCGTGAAATCTAATTGAAAATTCAATATGGCTGCCATGGCGGCCATCTTGGATTCTCAAAATATAAACGTCTACATTTCTGTGAGGAAACACAATGGGTATAACATACTACAATTTGAGAATGATATCTGGATTCGTTTAGGAGGAGTAGTCTTTTTCCTGAAATCTAATTGAAAATTCAATATGGCTGCCTTAGCGGCCATCTTGGATTCTCAAAACTGAAACGTCTACCTTTCTGTGAGGAATCACCATGGGTATAACATACTACAATTTCAAAATGATATCTGCATTTGTTTAAGAGGAGTAGTCTTTTTCGTGAAATCTAATTGAAAAATCAATATGGCTGCCATGGCGGCCATCTTGGATTCTCAAAACTGAAACGTCTACCTTTCTGTGAGGAATCACCATGGGTATAACATACTACAATTTCAGAATGATATCTGGATTTGTTTAGGAGGAGTAGTCTTTTTCGTGAAATCTAATTGAAAATTCAATATGGCTGTCATGGCGGCCATCTTGGATTCTCAAAACTGAAACATCTACCTTTCTGTGAGGAATCACCATGGGTATAACATACTACAATTTCAGAATGATATCTGAATTCGTTTAGGAGGAGTAGTCTTTTTCGTGAAAGTTTACGGACGGACAGACGGACGGACGGACAGACGGACGACGGACGAAGCGCCATGACATAAGCTCACATTTACTTTGTAAAGGTGAGCTAAAAACGTGAAAATAAACTTTTATCAATAGAATTCAAAAAATGAAGCTAAAATTTAAAAATTTCCATCAAAAACATGATTCATTGGATGATCGAGATTTTTAAATTTAATTTTATGGTATTGAATCTCATTTCCGTTTTAAAATCACTTATAATGGTAACATGTTGTCTTTCTGGTAAAATTTATAATCCCTGACGACTTCCACGAACAAGCTCAATGAAGGTTGTAATTTCCTCTGAGATTTCGAACTGACAGATTGTTATTGTCGTATCCATGTTCTTAATAGATGATTGATATTGAAAACCCTTGGTTATTAGGTGTTATAAAAATGTTTTACCGTGGTAATGGCAAAAACGAAATAAATTAAAGTTCTCTTATTTAAGAAAAGCTTCATATTACTTCATGCCATGAAGATATAATATACATCTCACCAAATTGGCCATATGTGTCATATTCCTGTTTTTATTGATGAATGGTATGCGTTGAATGTCCTCCAGTTTGAACTTAATGAAAACAGAATGTTTTAACAGTTATTAAAATTTAAAGATGTTTTTTCATGGCAAGATTTTTTTAACATATGTGTCATGGTCGTATTCATGTTTTTATCGATGTATGGTATGGTATGGCATGGTATCATGGTACGGTATATGTAATTATGTGATATGGTATGGTATGGTATGGTATGGTATGGTATGGTATGGTATGGTATGGTATGGTATGGTATGGTTTTTGTAGGGTATGGTATTGTTTTAAAAGTCCTAAATATTAAACTTGATGATATAATTATGTTTTTACCCCGTACAAAACATTTAAAGTAACAACATTCCATTAAAGTATTTTTTATGCTATTCGGAAAACAAACCCTTTGTGAAATTTATGTTGTACATTAATATGTTTTTACCCAGTACAACAACATTTCATTCAAGTGTCATCTTCATGTTTTCATTACATAAAACTTATCGAAAACAGTTGATGATTACAAATACCAAAAGTTCCGTTAGCAAACCAGTGATTTTAACCTTTCATTACAACGTCGCATTTGAGAGCTGGTTTGGAGTAACAAAATCTTTGGCGAGTAATGTGGTCAATAAAAGACAGACAGCAAGTCTAATCAGATCGTTGATGTGTTTCTGATGAGCGATTCTGTGTCTAAATTCGTTCTTTTACACAGCTATGACCTGATGTCATTACAAGCCTGGTTTCTCAAATAAACATAAATGTCACAAATTTTACAATCACAAATCCATTTATAGGTTTTATATTTCTTCTACGTTCTATATTGGGAACAATGAAAACTATGATTGATTTTAACTAACAAAACAAAAAAGTAAGTAATCAGAATTAAAGGTTTGCAATTCCGCATATCAATCCAGCTAAAAAATTTCAATCAGCTTTTAAATGTTTAATCATATCGGGTATTGTCGATAAAATATACACACTATAAAGCAAAATGTTGTTTAACGGTCGAATAATACATACAATATGTCGAAAGCTCGTTTACTTTTCGACTGTTTTTCTTTCATTCTCATAAGCTTCACGAAACATCTAAACTAGAGAGGTGCACAACAAACCAATTGCTTTATTAATGTACAACATAAATGTTTTGAACAATTCTGATTTAAACACACAAGTTTTGTTTGAAGGGACGTACATAAGCTCGTGTTTTCCGAATAGCATACAAAATACTGATTAAATTGTAAAGGATTACTCTGAAATGTTAACTTTTGTAGAACTGTATGTACATGTTATTCAATGAAATATTGACTTTTCTCGACAGTGGTGATTTAAAGATTTACGAAATTGACTTTGTACTTTGATGTGGAATGTTGGTGTTACTAAACTGAGATGTTTTGAGCATTTTTTGCCCTTCTAAAGATTTATATCAAGATGAAGATGCCCTGTCACTGTTTGTCCACCTACCTTCGTATCCCAGTGCAAATGTCATGTATTTTAAGAATCCTTTGAGGCATCGTAGAATCGCGAAAACTAAAATGATCATGTTTAAATTTCACTATATAAGGTTTATTTGATATGAAATGAATTCGCAGAGGGCATTGGAAGGTCTTAGGAGTCACCAGGGGTCGAAATTTCGCGAAAAAACTATAAGGTATACAATTCAGAGGAGTAGACATATAGATAACCTCACCCAAGACAAGCATTCAAAGTTACAAGATTAAGTAAATAATATAACAGAATACCTAGACCAAAAGAATCCCGACGTTCGAATGAATGAAACATGAGATTTAAAAGAAAGAACCTTTAAAAAAAGTATCAAGATATAGAATATTAGGCGATATGAAACCCCAATATGCATGTTTTTCACCTACAGAATGAGAAAAGATTGAAAAACACTTCGTTTGAGGTCTTGCTAAGTTTATACTTTCATGGTTATATTATTCTTACAAAAGGTTACAAAAGAACATTTATTTCTTAAAAGGAAAAAAATGAAGAGTATTCAATCTAAAAAAGAAAATTGAATGAAGTTTCTATTACTTTCAGGTTATCCGATAAGTTTTCGTTTTTTCTAGATAAACTGATCATGAAGGTTTAAAATGGTATATAAGACTTCCTTTTAGTGCTTGACAATGAATTGAATTGAGTCTGTAAAGCAGTTCCGGCTCACTAACTAAACAACGGCTGCATTGCCTACGCAAAAGATTGCTCAATCGCTTGGGAAATGTCTGACTTGGCAATTGTTCATGTTACTCAGACAAAAAGAGAAATAATTATAATACAATCCTACACAGGCCTCAAGAAAAAATACTCCGCCATAAAGACATTTTCAAATCATTTCCGGATTAAGAACAATATCGCGATTACGAATACAAACATTTACTTGATGCCAGCAAATCTCAAGACGAGATTTAAAGCGACACTCCGTGTGTTGATGGAGTCGCATATTTCAGACGTAGCCATTTTGAATTGTTGACTTTTTCAAAGGGTATATGTAAACAGATAAATGTATAATTTCTTGATGTTGATCAACATCCGCGGTTTTAAGTTCTGCACCAATTTAATATGTTTTATATCGACACCTTTCAACACCAGTCAGATTTTTTTCCCTCAGACTCCAACATAGCATCTTGCATGCGACTTCAACAACTGTCGAGTGGCTATCGAACTGTCTGCTGTCCACATTATGCATCCAGAAAGGCGCTTCAGTCAATTCAAGTACCATAGAGTGTACAGTATACAAAATTGTATCTATTCAGCTATAAATTTCAGATTACCATTGCACCTTCATGTACACTGTATGAAGAACACGGGATTATTTCATTAATTACCAACGAAGGCACACTTATCAACAACTGTGCACTCAACCATCAATTGATTTTGATAGTGGTGGGGTGAAGCAATTGAAGGATGAAGGCCACATGTCGACGGGCCTTGGTTTCTTCGTATATGGACTCGTTGCACAGGACATAGGATTATTCAAGAACCCAATTTCGCCCCTACAAAAATGTTTTGAGGCTATCAAATCAGAAATAGAAATTGTACAAACAAGAAGACGTGGTCATCAACATCCCCCGCCAAATAAGTTTTTTTCAAAGCTTCCAATATTTTCCTAAATGGGCTGTAACTCTGTAATAAATAATGGCATTTACCTCATTTTTGAAATCCATCATCATTGATACCCTAAAGACACAGTGCAAATGTTGTTATTCTATCTTAAATAGTTTTTGACATCCTCGAACAGAGCTCAAAACACGAAACACAGGCAATAACTCCGCAAAAAATAACTTTGCAGTTTTGATTTTCGAACTCCATCAATGTATTGATACAATGAAGACACACAGCAAGTTTGGTTAGCCTATCTTAAATAGTTTCTGAGAAAAGTTGTCCCCTTCGTTGAACCTCTTGAACAGAGTTCAAAATCTTGAAACAAGGGCAATAACTTTGGCAAAAAATAACTTTGCAGTTTTGATTTTCGAACTCCATCAAGGTATTGATACAATGAAGACACACAGCAAATTTGGTTAGTTTATCTTAAATAGTTTCTGAGAAAAGCTGTCCCCTTTAAGCCGGACGGACGGACGCACAGACCAACGGACGGATGGGTCGGACGGACGGACGCACAGACCAACGGACGGATGGAACCCAAACCTATGTCCCCCTTCCACTTCGTGGCGGGGATAATAATCTATATATAGTTTAGTGTATAGGATCGAAAAATTTGCCAAGCCCTTTTAAGGGGCCAGTCACCAAAACTGTAAATTATAATCTTCACTAGTACGAGTCTGTACACACGATTTCAGCTTTCCAGGCCTTAAGCTTCTGGAGAATAACATGAAAATAGTTTTAAAGGATGTAACCCCTGCAACCCTCACAAGGGGCCACAGGGTCACTAAAGCTTTTATTATAGTCCTTTTCTGGTCAAGGGGTATGTTCCCAAGACGGATTGATGGACGAACGGACGCCAGACAACATACCATGCCATAAGCCTGATGAGCCAAAAATGGGGAAATTTGGGTTTCCAAAATGCATTAAACTTAATGAAAAGACAAAGATGAATTAAACAAAAAATCTTCATTTATTCATACGTCATGTGTTACAGTGAAGGGGTTATTTGCTTCTAACAGAAACACCATACAAAATATAACAAACTTAACAGAAAATCTGCTGGTTTTGTTGGAAAAGAAAGTGAAACCTTACATCATAATATGCATATTTGCTACAGAGCAGGCAAATCAAGAGTTATAGTCCTGGTATTGTGAAAATTCAAAAACATCAAGCAATAACATGGAAATAAATGTGAATATATTTTCATTCCAATATAGAGTCAATGTCCTAAATTTTATTATTACAAATTTCTGATGATACATTTCCATCTCAATATTCTACTTTTTATTTTTAAAATCCTGCTCCACTCATCTTTCTCAAAATACTGTAACAAACTAGAAATATCAGCCATTCCATTCACTTTCAAATATAAGGCATTTACATTCACCATGTCTTCTTGAGCTCTTTTTCTTAAAAGAAATACCAGATATTTCTTAAAGTTAAGTTCTGAAAGATCTTAAATGATAATACATGTATTTGCTTTAAAACAATGTGAATTAATCAAAAACATTATTGTTAGGAATTATTTTACACTCTTTGTTGTCACTTGTTACATTTTCATGATTGTAAACAAGTGTTTCAAATATTTACAATTATAAATAAATAACTAAATTCACTAGATTTTGGTTAATGAATTTAACTTTCATGATCCAATTTGCATTAAAAGAATTCAAAGGAGAAGTCTTAAAATAACTTAACCTTCATAAGTATTCATAAGAAAATAGACCAAATTACCAGTATAAAAATATACAAAATTCAATCAAACTTTCGTGAACCTAAGAACTGGGTATAAAATAACAAAGTTTTGAGTATATTATTCACAGATAACTGATAAATGGATTTCAGTCTAGGTAAAATGTGTAAATGGAAAAGTAAACATTTTATTCCACTTAAACACTGTAAATACGATGATACCCACTACTTACTTTTTCAGTGAACAAACACTTGAAACTTGAAGCAAATTGTTTTTCTTAGCAAAACGTTTTAACATCTTGGAACACTGTCACAAAAACACAATTTATTTGATTTACAAATGTGATTTTAAAGCAACGATCCAAAATAAGATAAATTGAACTGTGAATGAAAAGTTCAGACAGTCATTAAAATGGAAGTTTGTTAAACTTCTCCTTAGTGTATCATACCGAGGCATTGTAACCTGGTTTGTAGATTTTCTTATAAATTTTAATTATTTAGTGGAAAAACAATTGTCCACAAATAGCCGTGAAACTCACAAATATCAACTGGAAACAGGCTGATTTTGTAGCTTAAATTTTTTTTAAAGCTGCAGTTCAAACCACAAATACAAACTTTTCGTAGCATTCAACTAAATCAAGAGTTTTTCACTTATTTACGATAGCTATCACCAGTGTTTAAAATATAGCCCGTCCACCAGTCCTTGAACTGGCTACTTTATGCCAGGACTGGTTACTTTTTGGTCAGGACTGGTTACTTTTTGGTCAGGACTGGTAACTTTAAATTTTTTCTTTATTTTCCTTAAGGAATTGACAAATTATATTTCAGGACAGGCCAGGTTTCCAATCTATTTTATACACTGCTATCACTATTTATAGGGTCAGGTGTCACACATCATAACAAGAAGCAAACAAAGCAATCAATCATCTATAAATTACAGGTTCACAGAGATATCCACTAATTGCTGGGAAGAGAGCTACAAAAGGCACTTTAAACACTGCTTTCAATTATTGCAAGCTTATGATGGTATATATTGTATTATCAAAGTCTTTTTGCAGGGTTTGTGGGATGGAATATTATGAAACAATTCTTGTATTTAAATGTACTCAACATATATACAAAAGCAAAGGGATGTGTAGGGGGTGTCCAAATAGCATTTATCAAAATCAAATATACCAAGAAAATTCAAAGAAACTGCATCCATTTTCAAGAATTCATACAAACAGTTAATACTACTCATTGAATTTTGTTTCTTTTTCAATAAATTTGTATAAATTTTCTTGAATCCAAAGTTTATTCTATGCAGGTTTTACCATTTTCATTTAACAATTTTGCATAATTTTGTACAAAACTCCTAATTACAGCAAATTCTTTGAAAGAAAAATCCTTCAAATACAAATCACTTTGTAGAAAGTTAAAATAAATTCACAGTAACAGGTTTCAAATTTTTTTTGACAAATTAAAATTCATGCCCTATTTGTGAATTCAATTAAATCTCTACATTAGTACCAATATTGCCAAAATGTTGGTCTCTAAAACAAATCCAACACCTTTTTAAGTCATACAAGAAATTTGCCTTCATATTTCTCAAGCAGGGATAATGCTTGTAAAGACCATGATACTATTGCTTGACTAGTATATAACACCAAACAACAATGTTACACAATAAACCTCATTCAGAATATGACACTTATACAAAATTGTATACAAATACTCTAAAAACACTACAAATGAATACATGAATTAACAAATGATAATCATAAAAATCAAGATTTGAATGACCGTTAAATGTTGATAACACATCAATCTTCACAATGATAAAGGAATGAACAAAGCTTTATATACAATCCAAAATGTTTAAAATAGTTATTAGAAACAAAGTAATCAAGAAAAATTGGTTTCCTCTCTTAATCTAATCCATCAGATATACATATTTGGAGTATAAAATATTTAAAATGAATTAAAATCACCTACTGGTTATATTGTTCTGGTTTGTAAAGGACATATTTCTGTGCCTCTCATAACATTATGATAAAAACACACGTTCACGTGACAGTCCAATCATTAACAATGTCCTCAAAATGAAATCATCTTCTGTCTTCTTAATTATCACTACAGGAAAGTAACCATTTTAGAGAAATTAAGACACTTGAGATCACATATTCAGTCCCATAAAAGTTTGAATAATTTCAAGTTACAAGTAGATTTGTCTTAGGAAAGAATCCCACCCTTCCCTGAATATCAGTGAAGGAAGGGGGTTATTTAGCCACTAGAAGTGTTGGCACATAATAGCATTGACTGTGCAATAATGATAAGTGCTTGTGGAATTACATGTTAAAAATGGACTTATTTAGAAACGAGTGAAAGGTGAAAGGCTTTCTTCAGTCATCACAAATTGATCTAGGTGTAGCAGTGAGTATCTTCACTCCTTGAATATCATCTTTCCGTCCTGTCTGTGTACCAAATGTCTGGGTTTCAACGCTTTCTCGTCTTGGTGTCTGGGCATCTTCAGCTGTGGTTCTCTTCAGAGCTAGATTCTTAGCAAAGTGACTCTTGACAGCTTCATTCTTTGCAGCCTGGTTCACCTTACCCTTTCCTTTACTGATGCCGCCTTTCTTCAGTTTTGCTTTTGTGGGAGTTTCAGGGTCCTCTTCAACTTCTTCGGCAATTTCATCTTCTGTTTCCATCTCCTCAGGACCTTCTTCCTCCACATCAACTTTCTTTGGTCTTCCTCTCGGCTTTTTCTTAGGAGTTTCTGCAGATAATTTGGCTTTTTTTGCTTGTTTCTGTTCTGCTTTTTTCGGTGATACTTTTTTTCCTCTTGGTGATCGAGGGGTCTTCTCTTCGATCTCTTCTTCTTCTTCTTCTTCAACCTCTTCTTCAACTTTCCTTTTCTTTGCTCCTCTCTTGGTAGGGCTACGTTTTGGTTTGGGTGCTTCCTCCTCTTCTTCCTCCTCATCTTCTTCAAGCTCTTCCTCTTCTTCAGATTTACCTCGCTTTGATCGTACAATGGTCATTTCCTCCATTTCCCCCTCCTCCGCTGCTACAACTACGACTGCTCCATTCTGTGAGTCTTCCAGGAGGCTTGTGTCCACTCCCTCTAGTTCCTCTAGGTTGTGCTTGGCATAATGTTTCTTCAGTTGGTTTGACTGGGAGAAAGCCTTCTCACAAATTACACATACAAATGGTTTCTCTGCAGTATGTGTACGTTCATGACGAACTAAATCAGCCTTCTTGGCAAATTCCTTTTGACAGATGCTACATTCAAACCTCTTCTCATCAGTATGGACGCGAATGTGGTTCTTCAAGATCTGGATTTGGGAGAAGCCCTTTCCGCATACATGACAACTGAACGGCTTGTCCTCAGTATGGGATGCCATGTGCTTGGTAAGAGCTGTTTGTTTGGTGAAGACTTTCCCGCATTCCTCACAGGGAAACTCTTTCTCATTGTTGTGCTTCTTGATATGTGTCTTCAGGTGCTGCAGCTTCATGAAGCCTCGGTCACAGTCATTACACTTGTATGGTGTGGACTCCCCATGGGTCTTAACATGCTCCAGCAGCTCCTCATGCAGAGTGAACACCATCTCACAAATCTCACACTTCAAGACGTGGGTTCTCACGTGCCTCAACATGTTAGCTGACTGCGCAAACCCTCTTCCACAAAGCTGGCACTTGTGGGGCTTATCTCCTGTGTGTATTCTCTCGTGACGTTTGACATCAAAGGATTTTGCAAATGCCTTGTCACAGTAACGGCATTTGTAAGGCCTTTCTCCAGTGTGAACACGCATGTGCCTCTTGACGTCAGTGGAATTGGGAAAGCATCTGTCACACAGTGGGCAAGCATAAGGCTTTTCTCCTGTGTGGCCTCGGGTGTGGTTGATGACACTGTTAAGTTGAGAGAAAGTCTTTCCACATAGCGTGCACTTGTAAGGCCTCTCACCGGTGTGGATTCTACGATGGATGATAAGATTCTGAGACTGAGTGAAACCTTTGCCACAGGTTTCACATTTGTATGGCCTCTCTCCTGTATGTACACGCCTATGTTTGACAAGGCCTTGAAATTTGATGAAACCCTTGTCGCAGTATTCACATTTATATACTTTGATCTTGCCAGTTGGAATAGAAGCGTCTCGTTTCTTTCCCTTATGGACTTTGATAGGTTCATCGGATGCTCCCTTCATCTCTTCAAACAAATATGGATCTTTGGAGTCTTCTGCAGATTTCTCTTCCTTTACAGCTGGTTCAACCTTAGCTTCAACCATACGTTCAAGCACTGGGGGCCCAAGCTCATCTTCTTCCTCTTCTTCCCCTTGTTCACCCTCATTGTGTTGCACCACATAGATGATCCCAGATTCAGCCAGTTCCTCTGCAGTCATTTCAATGCCATCTGGCAGTTCTTGTTCTTCAGCCAATCCATTTTCAACTTCAACGTTCTTATCAGGCACCACAAGAACAACATCTGACTTTGAAACAGGCTTGCGTCCTCTCTTCTTTGGTGTTTTTGCAGGTGTTGCCTTTGGAGTTTTTTCTTCATTTGATTTCTTTGATTTTCCTTCTGTTTCCTTGGCTGCTTTGGTTGGAGATTTGGTCGTATCTTTCTTAGGTCTTCCAGGAGTTGATTTTCCTTCTTTAGTGACTTTTGCAGATGATTTGGCTTCTTTTGATTTCTCAGCAACCTTGGTTTTCTTCCCAACAGTTTTTGCATCCTCATTTGCTTTAGGTGCATCTTTTGTTGCTTTTCCTCCAGCTTTTTTCTCTTTGACTGCTTTGGATTCCTTAGCTGATTTTGTCTCCTTCGTCTCTTTCACAGATTTTGTGGTCTTAGAATCTTTTATTTTGGCTGGGGGCTTTGCCGATTCCTTTCGCAACTTTGTGGTTTTGGTAGGTTTTGATAATTTCACTCTAAAGGACTTTGGTTTGACTTTAGTTGTTTCTTTTCCTTTTCCCTTTTTAGTAACTTCAACAACCTCCTTCTCTTCCTCATCCCCTTCTTCCTCTCCTTCTGCCGGTCCATCTTCTTCATCCCAAACAAATTTCTTCACAGGACTCTTTGTTTTTATCTTTCCCAATTTTGAAACAGTCTGATTGATACCTTTACCTTTCTTGCTTCCTCTTGAAGGTCTTCCTCTCTTTTTTGGAGTCTTTTCTTGCTTTTCATCGTCTGTTATGTCTTCATCCTCTATGTCCATATCTCCTTCCTGTACTTCTTCACCCTCTTCTTCATTTTCCTCTTTCCCTTCTTCATTTTCTCCTTCTTCCTTTTCTTTATCTTCTTCATCTTTCTCTCCTTCCTCCTCCTCCCCTTTCTCCCCAGCTTCCTCTGTTGCTGCCTTCTCAGCTGTTTCCTCTTCCTCCATTTCTTCTTCCTCCTCTTCCTCATCCTCTTCCATATAAAACCCTTCTTCTGACCTCTTCCTCATCAATTCTTCAAGTTCTCTCAACTGATCAAGTTCTTCATCTTCGTTTGTATTGTTACCATTTTCCCCTTGGACCTCAACCCTTATTTCAACTTCACCATCTTCTAGCTTGCCTTTAGGGGACAGTCTACGGGGAGAAGATTTCCCTTTTGGTGATGATTTGCTGGATCGTCTTGGTGACAGTGGTCCCTCGGATCTTGGAGGGGTCTTTGACGGATCTTCTGCTTTTGTTTGGTTTTCATCCTTTGATTGAGATTTTACTGGTTCCTCATCTGATGGGGTCTCCATTGGCTTCTCGGCTGATGTGGACTCCACTGGCTTCTTTGCTGATGTGGACTCCACTGTCTTCTCATTTGATGCCTCAACTGATGTGGATTCCACTGCCTTCTCATCTGATGTGGATTCCACTGCCTTCTCATCTGATGTGGATTCCACTGCCTTTTCATCTGATGTGGATTCCACTGCCTTTTCATCTGATGTGGATTCCACTGCCTTTTCATCTGCCACCTCCACCTCTGGTGTAGACATGGTGGCTTCACTTATTCTGTAAATAAAGGGAAAATATTTTAGTCAATTGGCTAATTATTATTCCACAAAGTGTTAACACAAACTCATGAAATCAGGTCTTCCTAAGGGTTGAAGATGCACGTAAACGCAAGTAATACACTTTGAAATTATGACTTGGATAGTTATTATTGGGCAATGACACTAAAAAGGCTAGGTCATAAGAGATACTCAAGTTAGAAATTTCTTTCACTTTATAACATTTTCATATTTCAAAGTCAAATATAGGACCACAGGTGAATGCTAGACCAACTGGGGTCAAAGGGAGATAACTACAATTACCTCCCTTGGACCACAAAGCACAATTTACTCAAATTATCTTATATGTTTTAAGTTGCTACAATAAATTATTCTTGGTTATATGAATAAGTATCCAGATGATTTCAATCATTAACAAAAAAAGAACTTTGGTTTTGTAGCAGGTTTAATACCGTATCCTCGCGGGTATAAGACCAACCTTCGAACTAAAGACCACCCCCCATTTTCAGGGTTGAGCAGGTTGGGGTCATTCTCGGTTTAAAGCCCACCCCCCAATTCTGGGAAGTGTGACACATTTGATGTCAGACGATCAAGTTAGCGATGTTTACACCGGAAGCAAAATGCACAAGTTTACATTGATGTCATTTATTGAAAAATAAAAATATATTGTCCTGTTGTTGTTGTTTTTAATGACTATATACATTGTAAATTAATAAAAAGAAAATAATATATTGTTTTTAAATATTCATGCATCATTAACGTACTGTTAAATTTCAGCAGAAATCACGATGTTTGTGGCTTCACTTGCATCAGCGATCAGGAATTGAAATATTTGATTACAAAAATATTATCAAGAACTATCGCTTTATAAGGCTTGTTATCTATTCTAAATGTTTAATATGGCATATTTCCAAACTTATTTATCATATTTAATCAAAGTTCAAAGATATCTTTGTCAAATATTCTTTCGCGAAAGCATGTTGTTTTACTGTACTTGGACTCTCAATCTTGACGACAAATAACATTATCAATATTCTTTCGTGCTCATTATAATAATTTTTGCAAGTTTTTCTTCGAATGTTATATAACGTAAATATTTCAATTAACTGCATGTTGATTTGGAAAATGTAATATATTGAAAATGTTTAACAAATATTTGAATATTTAGACATTTACGGTAATAATAAATGTAAGACAAAAGGTCATTTTGGTTCTTATGGACCACTTGCTTCTCCCCAAATGTATTGTTTTAATTATCCACTTAACAAACAGGTTTTATGAAAATTTTATCTCCCAGAGGGCCTTATAATTGGGAGTATGACAATGAAATTTACAAATCTTAAGTCTATCCTACAAAAACTATTTTCAAATTTGAGATTCCTAGCTTTCATAATTTCTGGAAAATAGATGAAAAATGTCACACCTAAATTCTATGGAGTTCATCACCAAATTTACCAATCAGAGTCTCCCTCTAAACGTCGCATAGATTTTAATCTTTTAATTTCAGCTCACTATACCACTTAGGGGACTAGGCTTTGGAGAAAATCATTTTTGTACGATTTTATAAGGGGGTTGTGGAGTTCCGAAAGTTAGTAAATTAAAAAGTCTTATCATCAAGGTGCATATCTATAAGGAATATGGGATATCATATCCTCACAAAATTACAGCTATTAGAAGTTGAAATGGTGAAAAGTTTACTAACGACTGAGAATACTTGAAAAAACCATAACCTCATCTGGCCTTTCAGGTTGGATGAACTAAAATTAACTTATATTTTCCAATTTAGCTTCCAAATAACCCAAAAGAGGACAATTTTGAATGATTTTATTTTGATACAAATTCCAATTTAGATCCATTTTGCTTTCAGTACAAATTCATCTACTTTTTTGTACATTTTGACCAGAACACCTTACTTGTTGAGTTAAGTCCTAAGGCTATTGTCAACTGTGTTTAGAAAACAACATTTCCGCTGTATATAACCAGTATATAGATTTAGAAGACATAAGAGGGACAGAAAGATGATGGAATGACTCGATTGTTTTCCAAAAATTAAACTCTTGAAGCAACGATTTTGTTAACACCTTGAATGAAAAGAGCATTTTCGCTTCATCATGTAATCTTCTGTCAAATTCCAATCAAATTAAATTCATCATGTCTTGACATTATAGAAATGTATATGAAACTCACTGATTAACTTTAGAGAGAAAAGCAAACTCTGCATGAATAACAAAATTTGATAGGTTAAAATGCACATAACTGAAATTGATTTTGCAAATTTCGATTAGATGAGATCAACGAATAAAATAAAATATTATTTAATTGAGAGATCAAAATCAGCATTGAAAAATCAAAGTAATTTTTGCAATCCAACAATTAGTTCTGATGAACATGATGATCACTAAAGTAGTCTAAGGGAGGGTACTGAAATTATCTCCCTTTGATTGTTTATAACCAGTGATGAAGTCAGTGAAGGCACAACAGAAATGTTATACCAAAATTCAAGCCCATGAATCTGCTGCTCAAGAGGTATTCCAGCTACTCATTTCTGTCATTTTATTATATACTCATGTAATCTTATGATAGTAATACAAGGGTGCAATACGGAATACGTCTTCAAATTCCGTATTGCACTCCAGAATCCGTATTGCACCCCTGCAGGTTCTTCTTTTTTAAGCTTCGGCAATTCACGGAATTTTCCGTACGTAACAATCATCTTCCTAATTAGAACACCGGATTTGACAATGCATTGGTAACAAACCTACTTTTTAAAATGACATTGAAGAATAATATAGTGAGAAACTAGTGTTATCGTTAGTAAAGAAACTGCAAAACACTATAAAAAAGGAAATCCTAAACAAAACTCACAGAACATCGCCAGCGACACTTGGCCCTTATGACGTCATAGCCTACACTGATTATGACGTCATTTCCATGGTGACGTCGTTTGAAAGGATCCCGTCGCTCGGAATCCTGAACTTACGTTTATCATATTCAGACTTTATAAATAATAACTAAGGATAAACTTTTATCGCTGTATTTAGTTTTCACACTTGAGAAAATTGCCTCTTACGTTTAACTACGCAAAGTAAAGAGAAAATAAACAGATAATTGAGGTATCAAATCATCAGTCGAGCGTGTCATAGGTAATCGCCTTCTTTGCATTATGTATCAATGCGCAGTGCGACGTCTCGGATTATTTAAGCAATTCAAAATTACTTTTAAAAAGGTTAAAAAGAGAGTATATAATAAATACAGAACGTCATACGTGTGCATTTGGGTCGTTTGTATTGAACTCGAAGATGTCATGGACGCGGAGAAACAACTCGTTCTTCGAACTCGTTGTTCCTCCGCGTCCATGACATCTACTTGTTCAATACAAACGACCCAAATGCACACGTATGACGTTCTGTATATTTATGGAATAAGAATAAAATTAATTTTGATGGACAGTCATCTTATCATGCAAAAATTCCATATTAAATACTATCAGATGCTGTTTTCAGCCACTGTATTAGTCTTTACATACGAAGAGGGATACCGTTTTAAATATCGACTAGTCCAACAGCTAAGGTGTCTAACCTGTTGTGATTTTCACTTTATTACTGCACGAAATGCCTCTGTACAGGCAAAATATCCAAAAACGTAAAAATACAGGAGTGTGCAAGATATTCTGAAACAGATAATACATAGTGCCTTCCCTGATTACAAAAGGGCAAGGTAATCTGTTTAATCAATGTTTCAATAAATACTTTTGGTGTCTTAGATTTAGCTTTAAAACTTGGTATCTTCATATATAAATAATTACCGGTAATAGCAAATGATTGATATGATCAAGTAAGTCATTATGAATTGTTAGTAACTGTAATATCAAAAGCTGTTTGCTATCTGTTCACTACTCATATTGAGGAAAAATAGGTCCTTAAGGTTGTTAATCTATGAAAGAAGATTTAAATATGTGAAATCTCCAATTATGTTCATTGTTCATTGATCAATATATTATTTGCTACTTAGTACACAAATGTTCTCAATCTTGTTTTTTCTCCTTTTTCATATCTGAACATACACGGATCAAAAAACACTTTTGATTGTAGTCAGCTTGATAATAAAGTCAGTTCCTTTCATGACATTTTCCTTGGTTTTGGAAACTGTTCTTGGGTATGAAAAATCATAACTATGACAATTTGAATCTTATACATCTCAATATTTCTCAAATGCTTATATATGAAAAATAATGTTTTGATGAAAAGTATACAACTCCTTTTCACATGTACAAAGACAAAAAATTCACAATAAATGCTAGGGATGTCTCGATAAACTGATGCATCGACGTGGTACAGTTCACGATATATGATATACGATACAGTTGACTGTATCATGAATCATGATACAAATTGTTTGTGAATATTTTTAAACTTGTTGGTGAATATCGAAAAAGAAATACAGAGTTTTATTATGATCCTCATTAAAGGGGCAGTAGCAGGTTTTTTGATAATTTTATATTTTATTTTTTTAACTGATAATTGTAAGTTAATGCTAAATGCATTATTTTGACAGTGTCAAATATCTCATTACACAAGCCAATCATCCATAGTCAGAGGACAAAGTATAAAGATTCATATTAAATCCATTGGCAGCTATTTTTTGTGAACAACTTTAATTCATTTTGTGTAAGAAAAAGGAATTGCATGGCTAAACTTTACATTATATATTTGAATTTATACTGCCCCATTTAGTTTAAATACATTGTCTTTCAATTGGGACCATTCATTTTTATTTTCCTGACATCACCTTACAGTCCCCCTAAAAACGTGCTACTGCCCCTATAAGATAGCTTTAATATAGCATCAAATGACTGTCATGAAGAAATTGGCTTATCTTCATGTTTAAATGCTGGTTACTCAGATAATTCTTGTTAGAAATATTAAAGTTAGATCTGTGAATTTGTATCTCAGCATAATAATGTCAAATTTAGAGTATCGCGATATATATCGTACATCATGACCTTAGTATCGTGATACGCATCGTATCGCGAGATACTTGTATCGTGACATCCCTAATAAATGCCCTTAAATTTTACTCCTTTAATCTGAACGATTGTTTGCTTTAGACAACTTTATACCATTAATGCAGCGATCAAGCTACAGATATGTCCTGCCAATCCAGGGACTTGCTACCACATACTCGCTGAAGTTTTGTGAGTTCAAGAAGTTCAAGTCATCTAATAAGTAAGCATATTGTACCATGAAATACTTTGCATCACAAAACTCAAGTCTTATACTTTTAATAGGTCCATTCTAAGTTTTATGACTTTATGAGTATTTGATGCAGGACAATAGGTAAAACTTATCACTGCACTTCAGTTTTTAACTGAAGGTGTTTTTGATTTTTTGATGAATGTATCAGTTTATAAAATGAGTAAAATGAGTATTTGATGAAATATTCTGAGAAATCCAAATCATCTTACTCAACTTTGCAAGTTTGCATGCCAAGTTAAATGATAATCATCACAGTCACAGAAGTTTGAAGAAGTTGAAATTCTACACTCTACAAGACTTATGTAAAATAGATGGCAAAATGACTAGAACGAAAAATCTGTTTTTTCCAAAATTATGTAAGAGCCATTTCCCAGTTTTTGATCAAGTAAAAGACAATTAAGTATCATAACTGAGAAACTCTCAGCTGTTTTGTTTTCACTATACTAAACTGAAAAGTATGAAAACAACAATATTTGAGCTGAGTTCTTGCTGACAACACTGTATGACATATTTTACTCTTACATCATACTTTAGGTAACTTTGATTATTTTGAAATGCAAAAACATTTTCATTACAACTCTGAATGGTTAAATAATCTATAAAAAATCTTTTCAAGAATTGAGTGCTTCTAAAAGACTTAGTGTTACTTTGCGACATGACAACCCGACCTAACAGGCCTACCAAACAAATCAGTTCTACTGCACAGAAAAACGTGGAAAAGTTCACATTAAATGTGGAAAATGCAACATAAATATATTCCCTCGACACTGAACATTAAAATAGGCAACAAAAAACATAAACCCAGCGAATGTAGCCACATGCATGCGCACATTGAAGAAGAAGGCTCTACTGATTGTTTACATTTGCGAGTGTGCACAAAATGCAGTTGCTTTACCATCCTCAATTATATTCTCATTATTTTTTTATTTGAAATATTAAATGTTCACATGTGTAGGTACATATGTTAAGTGAACAATTCTGTCGTTTTTACGACATGACAAGATATATATTAAATATGAGCCATATATTTAACGCAAGGCAAATCACGATTTCCTAAAATAGATTTTCTAGGTCAGGTCAAATATGCATGCGCTGCATAGGTCAAAGTTGTTGTTTTTTATCACTTTATTTCTTTTTCATGGGTACAGCGGCTTTTCATTTCACCAGTAATACATTGTTTGGTACAATAAATGGAAGTGATAATGAATTATGTATCTATATAAATAGATTGTGGCAAGATGACCAAAATGAGATAAATGAGTCAAAGTTCGCTCGGCAATTAATGCTGTACTCACCACATTTATTTCTCAGTCTTCATGTTTTTTGTTACCTATTTTAATGTTTCAATGTCCAGGGAATATGTTTACGCTAGTGTTGGGAATCGGTGAAATTTTGTAATCGATCATCAGTTGGGGGTAACCAATCGATGATCGATTAATAATCGGTTACATGTAGTTGCATTTTGGTGCTTAAGATTGATTCCTTCATAAGGGTAGAAAAGTTTAAAAAATAAGTTTTCTATTTTCTTGCTTGCATTTTCACTTGATCCTATATTTGGAAAACAAAAATAACATGTTTTAGTAATGAAATCAATCAGAATCATTCTTTTAGTAATATTACTGACAATTATTGTAAAAATATCTTGATTTTTATCAGTAATCGATTAAATCGATTACAGAAAGTTGTAATCGATTATGTGGTCAAATGGGTCAACCGACCGATGCTCGACCAAATCGATTAATCGGAACACCACTAGTTTACGCTGCATTTTCCACGTTTAATGTGGACTTTTCCATGTTTTTTTTTGCAGCAGAGCTGATTTGTTTGGTAGGCCTGCATAAGCTGTTTGTAAATAACAATGAATGTTTTTGTTTTAAATTAAATTACATTTTGCTTTAAAATCCATTTTTAATTTAACTGTTGTGGTAAGTGAATTTTGCATAAAAAAGAATTTCCAATGTGCTGACATTTTCCTGCATCAGAAAATTATTTTAGGAAATTTTCAGGGAACAATCAAGTATTGATTCACCTATCCTGAAATATTTCAACACTAAAATTGCACATTACAATATTTATAAAAGTCTAAAATTCAATAACATAAACAGAATATTGTAAAATAAAATGTGTCAAATGGTTGTTGTCTTGTTGAACAATTTACAAACAATTTGAAACAAATATCTTTAGAAATCACGGGGACCAAAATTATAAAGATTATATGCATGACCTGACATGATTATTCATTGCCCTTAGTCTCCTATGTTACAGATTAATGTGGTAAACTGCCAATAATATCATTACATTTCTGAAAATGTGAACATTCTAACACAATAAGAACAAAGTTCAACAGTGTTTCACAGTCCTAATATTGGATAAAATATGATAACAAGTAATGACTTGTATAACAAATATCTAATACTTTCTTTTGTCTGCAATAATTCAGTGATTTACATAAAACATACCAAAAAAAGAAGGGAAATCAAATATACTTTTTGGTTATAAACAAATAAATCAAAAGTTATTAATTATCTCATATTTTAACAAATTTCATTGAACAACAACTATTCCTTAATGATAACAAAATCTTGATGACAGTCAAGTTGAAGTGCTGAGATTTTATGCATCTGAAAAAGCCAATTGTTGATTTTATGGCTCCGAAACTGAGAAAAGCGAAAAGACGGCAGTAAAATCATGACTGAGCTGGTCGAATGATATGTGTTACCAAAAATAAACTTCGCATTTAGATTTACCTTTTGGACCTAAAACAAAAACATTAAGTAAATTGACTCAAAACGTAAGCGTTACTATTGATATATATCAGATATCTATAATATAGCAACGGAAAACGTTCCCGAAGTGTAATGATTTTACGAATGGTTTCAGAAACAAGATGGAGGACGAATTTCAAATGAAGTTTTAGCTTCCCCGATCAGCCGATGAGTTATTTAGGCCCAGGAAAGACGGTACACCAGCTCAAAATACGTTCTAAAATTTGTAGACCGACATACATGCCAACAAAATTATTTGCACATTTTTCGAACCTGCACGATCGATGGATGACAAAAGAAATACGGGATAGATATTCACATCAAGGTGTTTTGGGTTGGGACATTACGCGAACCACGGCGACAAAATGGCTGGGAAAATGAAAATCAGCTCATGATATGTTGTTCGGGTACTCGACATGATTAAACAGTAGTGCACTTGTATATCATGGAAAAGAAAAATATGTTGCATTCGTGCACATTCGCATTGGAAAAATAATACCTACGAAGATATCGGGAACAAAAGTCGTTGAAGCGTCTGTATTGACCCGTCTTCTCGCCATAAGCAAGGAACGCGGAAAGGGAGGTAATTTGATTGGCTTAGAGCTCCGTTATGCCGAGTACACACGGAAATGCCCGAGCAATCTAATCTCCTGCTGGCAACAATAAACTTTGCAAGCTTAATTCATACGGTAAATACAATTACAAGTGAATGCGATTATTTTATCTTCTTGAATATTATTGTAAGCATGTTAAGACATTTTGATATAGAAAAAATCTAACCATTGATTGACTTTCATATTAATTTGCAAAAGTTATGAATTAGGTTTAGTACGACAAAAGTAAAATGTTTTATAAGTTAAATTGGGTTTAAGTTGCTATGCAATTGCAGTGTCACTTGATCGACAATGTATTTTTCAACAATGAAATCCAGAAAAATTTACAAAAGAAACATAAAACTAGAATTTATTTCAAAAATCTGGAAAAACATAATTGTCAGGATGAACGATTCACTTGATCGACAATGATTGTTTCAACCAAAGTAGTGTATGTACGTATTTTTTTCAACAATGCAATTAAGAACAATTTACAAAAAGAAACATTAAACAAGAATATATTCTAAAATATCAAAAATAGCAATAAAAATGTCCGGGTGCAGTTGAGTCATAGAAAACGTATATGAATCTGGAATGTGATACACAGAAAGTCGTATAATAACAAGTTTGCATCGGAAAGATGTTTCTCTTTAGAAAAATTAGGGAAAAGCACACATGCAACAACCGATACAATATTGTGAAATATGGTAGGTTAATCCTTGACATTATTATCAGAAAAGAAGAGCTGGAAATAATGAAGATTTTTAATTTTTTTTGGCCAACGATGACATCCCTAATTACTAGGTTTACTTATGAGGGATTTGAAGAGCTCCAATAGGCTCTCATATAACTTTAAAGGGGAAGTAGCACGTTTTTAGGAGGAATATAAGGTGATGTCAGGAAAATTAAAATTAATGGTTCCAATTGAAAGACAATGTATTTAAACAAAATGAAGCAATAACAATTCAAATATATAACGCAGAGTTTAGTCAGGCAATTCCTTTTCTTACAAAATTTGTTTATAGGTGTTCACATAAAATGGCCGCCATTGGCTAAAAAAATTATGTGAAGCTCCATCCTTTTCCCTCTGACTATGGATGATTGGCTTGTGTAATTACATTTTTTAGCACTGTAAAAATAATACATTTCGCATGAACTTACAACTATCAGTGAAAATTTCAAAATATAAAATTATCAAAAAACGTGCTACTGTCCCTTTAATATATATATGTGACACACTTCACGTAGAATAACGAGCCAAAGTAATCTAGTTTTAAATGGGAATTCCCTTTAAGACATCAACACACGTTTGACTATCTCCTTTTATTCTTGTGAATTGTCAAAATGTTCAAAAGAGTTCATGCTTTCTCATTTGTTTAACTCAAACAGCAAATGTAAAAATACATAATTTTATAACGACTTACAGACAAATAACGTTGCTAAAACAAGATTATAGCAGAACAAAGAAGCGCGTACTTTTTCAATATTATCATGACCGCATTTTATACGTGAAAGTTGAAAAGTTTTCGTTTTGATTTCTAGAAAGATATTGATTAAAAAGAACGGCAATTCTGCGATATCTGATTTCGTTTATTTTTTTCGTGTTAAGATATTACTTGAAACATATCAATGAATTTACATCAGAGGCCCACACACTAAAATCCAACAAAAAGAACAAATCAAATAGATATAAACTTTATTTCACTTTATCACTGCGTTTGTTGCAGTTCTACACGAACAGAAACGAGTTACAATTTTACAGTTAATGTTATTATCAAGGCTACGGGAATAAATTTTCATCTGGAAAAAACGCTTGATGTGTGGGTTTGTATGAATCTGCCGGGCGGAAACCAGAAACAAATATATTTTTTTCTGGCCGGCCTAATATCTTTCTTGCATGTATCGAAAAATTTGCCCTTATAAGTACCAAAACGAACGTTACATGTAATAGCCTTTCACAAATTCAGCGTGACTTGTTTACAATATATAATGAATCTTAATTTCTCTACACATTATAAACGATTGTCTCCCTTTGACCCCATTTGGAACAAAGAAGCGCGTACTTTTTCAATATTATCATGAGCGCATTTTATACGTGAAAGTTGAAAAGTTTTCGTTTTGATTTCTAGAAAGATATTGATTAAAAAGAACGGCAATTCTGCGATATCTGATTTCGTTTATTTTTTTCGTGTTAAGATATTACTTGAAACATATCAATGAATTTACATCAGAGGCCCACACACTAAAATCCAACAAAAAGAACAAATCAAATAGATATAAACTTTATTTCACTTTATCACTGCGTTTGTTGCAGTTCTACACGAACAGAAACGAGTTACAATTTTACAGTTAATGTTATTATCAAGGCTACGGGAATAAATTTTCATCTGGAAAAAACGCTTGATGTGTGGGTTTGTATGAATCTGCCGGGCGGAAACCAGAAACAAATATATTTTTTTCTGGCCGGCCTAATATCTTTCTTGCATGTATCGAAAAATTTGCCCTTATAAGTACCAAAACGAACGTTACATGTAATAGCCTTTCACAAATTCAGCGTGACTTGTTTACAATATATAATGAATCTTAATTTCTCTACACATTATAAACGATTGTCTCCCTTTGACCCCATTTGGAACAAAGAAGCGCGTACTTTTTCAATATTATCATGACCGCATTTTATACGTGAAAGTTGAAAAGTTTTCGTTTTGATTTCTAGAAAGATATTGATTAAAAAGAACGGCAATTCTGCGATATCTGATTTCGTTTATGTTTTTCTTGTTAAGATATTACTTGAAACATATCAATGAATTTACATCAGAGGCCCACACACTAAAATCCAACAAAAAGAACAAATCAAATAGATATAAACTTTATTTCACTTTATCACTGCGTTTGTTGCAGTTCTACACGAACAGAAACGAGTTACAATTTTACAGTTAATGTTATTATCAAGGCTACGGGAATAAATTTTCATCTGGAAAAAACGCTTGATGTGTGGGTTTGTATGAATCTGCCGGGCGGAAACCAGAAACAAATATATTTTTTTCTGGCCGGCCTAATATCTTTCTTGCATGTATCGAAAAATTTGCCCTTATAAGTACCAAAACGAACGTTACATTTAATAGCCTTTCACAAATTCAGCGTGACTTGTTTACAATATATAATGAATCTTAATTTCTCTACACATTATAAACGATTGTCTCCCTTTGACCCCATTTGGAATATCGCTCCCATTCAAACTACTTCCCGCCGTTAATGATCAAATATTGCCCAAGCGGCGTTAAGCAATAACTCACTCACTCAAACTAATGCTGGTACTACTGCCGCTGCTGCTTCTACTACTGCTACAAATACTACAACTACCGTTGGTGCTACTGCTACTACTGCTTCTGCTGAAGCTGCTGCTGTTGCTGCTGCTACTACTTCTACTACTACTACTACTACTACTACTACTACTACTACTACTACTACTACTACTACTACTACTACTACTACTACTACTACACGTACTACTATTACTACTATACTACTACTGCTACTTCTAGTACCGCTACTTATACTACTACTACAACTACTTCTTATACTGCTACTTTTGTTTGCAACTGGTTATTCTTACGTATGGTTAACTCAAGATGTTTGAAATCAAAAACAGTTTTTACTTCTATTCAAACCACGCCTAATAGACATGTATCTACAAGACTGGCACAGTTCTATCAAGGATTCAAACTTTCTTGAACATTATGGACGAGTGAAACTGACTCTTCTTCAAATTGAAAAATATATCACATCGCTTCAAGATAGACATTTAAGGAGAGTATTTTGTAAAATAAGAATATCGCTTCATGACCTGGCTGTTAACAAGAAAAGACGAGGAAATATAAATCATCATTTAGATACAATGTGTCCAAATTGTTCCGTGGGGATAGAAGATGAATTCCATATATTATTTATTCATTTGTAGTAAATATTCATCGCTAAGGAGTAAATTTTTACCAATTAATCACAATAGTAATCATTTTAATTATGGAAATATGATCAACTTGTTAAATAGTAAAAATGTGAATGTAACCAAATCTGTTGCAATATATCTTAAGCATGCATTCAATGTTTGATCAAACACGTGATCACAATGTATTCTTTATTCTAACTGTACTGTAGGCCATGTGGCAAAAATACTGAAATAAACAACTATATACTACTACTACTACTACTACTACTACTACTACTACTACTACTACTACTACTACTACCACCACCACTACTACTACTACTACTACTACTACTACTACTACTATTTCTACTACTACTACTACTACTACTATTACTACTATTACTACTACTACTACTACTACTACTACTACTACTACTACTACTGATGCTGCTGCTAATCCCAACGGTGCTACCACCATTACTAAAAGCACCACTGCTACTACTGCTGCTACTAGTACTACTACTAACGCTACTACTTTTACTAACGTTACATCCCATGAATACAACTGCTGATAAAAACAAAACAAAACAATTCGTTTTGGTTTGAAAGTTTAAGTTTCGTCTTGTTTTGTATGTTTCCAAAGATATTCAGAAAGTCTTTCTTGCAGCAAATGAGAGAAATAAGCATCACACGATGTAGTCTGTTATGCAGACCCTAAAGCAAAAACATGTAAAAGGAGCTAATTAAGTATAGAAAATATTGGCAAGTCTAGATGTCTCAGCTTCAGGATAGTTCAGGGCTCCTTTTTATTTCTTTTAAAATAAAAACTTAAAATAGTAGAATTAGTCAAGAATTCTTTTTAATTTTTTTTAAAATAAAAAAGTCAAAATAATAGAATTAGTGAAGAACTCTTTTTTTTCAGGGACTAAATGTTAGTCTACACACGATGGAATGAAAATGTTTAACTACTTTCTCAATGATGTAACTATAGATGAATACATCTCTTACAGAATAATATATATGTGTTCTATTTTCTGATGATGGTTCAAACAAGAAGATGAATGTCGACCTCCTGAAGTACAATCTTCAATAATTGCTTTCCTAAAGCCTTTATTTAACTCAATATTAGACTCTGAAATATTTCCCGATTCCTGGAACTCTGCTCTTACCATTCCTCTATTCAAGTCAGGATGTGCGACCGACCCGAATAACTATCGGGGTATATCACTTCTGAATGTGACAGGAAAAATATTCACATCAATATTAGATAAGCGTATCCGAGCGTGGATAGAACTTAAAGGGACCATTCGAGAGGGGTATTTTTTTATGGGAACGACATTCAGGAGGACTTACCTGTTTACAATTATATACGATTTTTACATGAAAATTTCATACTTAATTTCAAATATGTTTGTGGGGTTAGCATTTCAGTTGTTCAAGATTAAACAATTTGCCAAAGAATAAAGTGTATCGCTCCAAAAATATAAACATCGTGAAATGAAGCCAATCTTCGAAGCTACGATCTTGGAATGCATTACTACGACAAAATGCTGTGGTAACTGATAACGTTTGTTATGAATTATTTGTAAATATGCTCCTCTTTTATCAATCAAGTATTTTATTTCTTTATTTTGTTAATGAATTAGCATAATACAGCACATTTGTTTTCTCGCAATGCTAACGTTTCAAAATGGCGGACGAAGCGCGATCGAGTGGTGCCTTTAATGATATTTTAACAGAAGCACAAGCTGTGTTCAGACCCGGATATGCTACTACAGACTATATATTTACCCCCACATACTCTGTGTACAAAGTATCTTTCAAAGCCAAAGGGGCGTTTCTATTGTGCCTTTATAGACTTTAAAAAGGCCTTTGACCCATAGTATAACGCTCAACTCTGAGCCTATTATGTATTGGAAGAAGAAGAAGAAGACTATGTTGACAGGGCTAAACTTCTGTATATGCTACTTAAAGCTTGATGTTATGGTAAATTGTATAATCTTCTTCATAACAGGTATTTATCTGTAAAATCTTTTGTAAAAGTTGGTAATTATAAAACTGATATGTTTTCAACAAGCTCGGGTGTACGTCAAGGCTGCATTTTGAGCCGAATTTTGTGCATATTTTTTACTAATGAACTTTCTACAGAAATCAGTACCGTATTTCCTTAATTACACGTCGGGCGTCTATTGTTTTCAAACGGTCTACATCATAGGCGTATATTTGAGGCGGGCTTCTATTTCGTAAAAAGCGAAACCGTTTAGACTATTTTGTAAAAAAAATCAGATAAGTTAACAAAAAAAGAAGCGTTTTTATATATTAAACTTGGTTTACGCGGCGTTTAATTAAGGCAGGCGTTTATTATTTTCAGAAAGTCTTATGCAAGGGCGTCTATTTGAGGCAGGCGTATATTCAAGGCAGGCGGGTAATTAAGGAAATACGGTATATCTTGTAAACATGGTGTCTTTTTAACACAAGATATTGATGATATTTTGATGTTACTATTTGCTGATTATGTAAACATGTTTTCATTCAGTATAATTGGTTTACAACAACAACTCAATGTCTTACATGAATTTGCATCAAATGGGGTTTGAGTGTAAATATTGAGAAGACAAACATTATTATATTCAGAAATGAAGGTGTGTTAAAAGGAAAGAAACATGGTATTATGGTAATACAAAACTTAAAATTGTTACATATTATAAATATTTGGGTTTAATATTTTCTTCCAGACTTAATTGGTCCGTAGCTGGTAAAAGCTTAGCTTCTCAAGAGTAACGTCTCAAAAGACAGAATTCCCAAAAGACAGAACGCTTAAAACAACACTGACCAATGATGTGTGACATGGGCTCTACCCTTTGAAAATACTTTCTGCAGAAGCTCGATGAATCTGAAGATGTTTGGGTGATTGTGCTGGATTGTCTTGATGATGCGGGAATGGAACCCCTCCAGGTTGTTGTTGGTTCTGGGACCTTCTGTAGCATGGTGATTCCATAGCCTTGGCGGAAATCTGGCATCTTCATCTACCTAGGTTGCAACGATGTAGTCATTCATCTCCAGGGCGTGGTGGATGTCAGGGCACTGATCCATAGCTTCCATCCAGACATCTTGTACTTGAGCAAGTGGGAGCAGAGGCAGCCCGGCAGCACGGCGGATCCACTTCCTCACATCTGGGTCTTCTTTGTAGGCCACAGCAAGACCTAACTCCTGAGTCTTTCGCCACAATCCCTGGCAGAAATGAAAAAGACATCCTTTAACTTCTGCTTGAGGGAACTCAGCTTCAGGTAGCTTGGATGGCAGCCATCTCAAAGTCTGTCTGGATAACAGTGGGCCCAAGTGGTCTGTTGAGGACTTGTTGGACGTGGATCTTCAGGAGGTTGAAGAGACTACTCTACTCAGTACCAGTTAATTAACTCCTTTAATGATGAGGCAGGAGATTAGTCAGATGGTCAGAGTGTGTTTACAAGAACATAGTGCGAGTCGGGCCAGTTCACTGATTAATTAGGGGTGGTCAGTACTGCTCAGCCAATTAGTGTTGTAATTGATTCTGTCTTTTGGGAATTCTGTCTTTTGGGAATTCTGTCTTATGGCACTGAACCTTCTCAAGCCTTTAAGGCTACAAAATGTGTTAATTAATTATTTGAAAAGAATCCTTTTGTTACCTTCAAAACAGCATGACTATTTTCGACTCTGAAATATTGCCAATTCTTCTATATGACTCAGAAATTTGGGGTGCGAATACTTTCATTCCATTGAAAAAGTACATTCAACATACTTTTAACATTTTCGAAATTTGGGAAAGTATGCATCAAATAAAGCTGTATTAGGGGAAATTGGTCGTTGTAATTCATCTGTTCCAAGTAGATTAAGAGTTATAATACTGGTTTAAATTATTAAGAATGGATTCCTCAAGATACCCTAGGAAAAGCTAACTTATTTACAAAGGTGCAAGATGACATTGGGAGGAAAAAATGGGCCTCTGAAGTTAGGCAATGGCTTTTTTTCGACTGGATTTTCTTTTGTATGGATTTCGCAAGAGGTTGGCAATGAAAATGAGTTTTTATTTGTCCTCAAGCAGCGCCTTCAAGATATTTATTTCCCGGAATGGTCTTTGTCAATTAATAACTCAAGATATCTAGAACACTATTCTTTTCATAAATCTTTGTTAGAACCATAGTTTTATATTATGAACTTATAGATGATAAATCTTTATGACGGGCACTATGTAAATTAAGAATTAGTTTACATGATTTAAGAATTAATTTCTTACGAAAAACTAATGCAGTTTCAATTGATGATAATGTAAGTGTTTTCAAAAATTGTAACTCAGGCAAAATTGAAAATGAATTCATCTATTATTTGTATGTGCAATGTATATTCATTTAAGAAGCAGATATTTATCATTTCTATCATTATCTGTTAGAAATAAACAAATATTGTATAATTTGTTAAATTCTAAAAATATTGATGCCATTAAATCTCTTGCAATTTTTTTAAAACGTGTATTCATTATAAGAAATGTCACCGCCACATGTACCACATAATTCATTACCTGTATTGGGCCTGAACTACTGAATACACGAATCTGAATCTGAAATACTTCCTGAAATGTGGAAATACAGGGGTAAGTTATAGATATACCCACACTTCCGGTGGTGTATCGCTCAATACACCTCCTGTTTGTATCGTTGGTCTCTGAGGCGTAGAGTAGCAAAATATTCATTTATAGTTACATCATTGTGAAACCTATTCGAGGGAAGTTTGGGTATATTTGACTCATACCCCACTGCTGTTGTGTATATTTGACAAAAAAAGAGCTGTCCATCCTTCTTTATTTACATATAATAAAAAGGTGTATTAGAAAAGTAAAGGTGTATCGGACAATACACCTACAGTTAGAACAAAGGAAACCATATCAACGAGACCGGAAGTGGGGTATAATATTTTATTAACGTATCACTACCTACGAGTACTTTTAACATTTTAGATGTATATCTTTATACCAGAAAATAAATCTGCTGTACTATGCTAAATTATTAACAAAGTAAAGATATAACCAACTCCATGGAAAACCACTGTTTATCATAAATTTATCATTTGGGATATGAATTGAGAGTTATAACCGTGAGTTTGTATTCAACGAATATTAGGAAAATCACAGAGTTGCTCTTGAGTTTAAGTTGCTCTTTTAAGATCTTAAAGATTTATCAGTTTTTGTCCGCCATCTTGAATGTTTAGCTTTTCTAGAAAACCACCTTTTTTTAATGCCATTTTAGTAACACAGGTAAGATATAACTAATTGGTTGATAGTATATGAGCATATTTATATATAATTCATAATAAGAGTTATCGGTTATTTATGGCTTGATTGATTTCATTTCACAATGTCTTTCCTTTGTTGATGATATTCTCTGTCAAATTGTTAAAACACGAACAACTAAAATGATAATCTCGATAACACATTTGAAATTATTTGTAAAATAATCATGTAATATACTAATAATCACGTATATGTATAAACAGACTGTCCTCATGAATTTCGTTTCCATAACATTTACCCCGATAGGACTGCCTCTTAAATCAAGGCAAACTTTGGATTTGAAAATGTATTTAGTAAATATCCTTAATTCAAAACATAGGAATGCACTAAGTAGATTACGATTGTCATCACATACATTATGTATTGAAACAGGTAAATATAGTACTTACAAAATACCGAGGGATAAACGTTTATGTACATTTTGTGATTTGTATGAAATAGAAGATGAATTTCACTTTTTATTGCAATGTCCATTGTACGCAAATCTGAGATCCACTCTTGTCTTATTGTCAACGATATTCTGTTTATAAATGTATACAGTTATTGTCAACAGGAAATATTAGCATTTAGCGTTCACTTAGAAAATATGTATATCAAACTTTACAATCAAGAAACAACAGTTAATTTCCTACGTCGATTTTTGTAACCTCACCACCTAAACATGATTGTAATATTTGATGTAAGACCAGAGGCCAATTTGTCTTACGCAATAAAATCTGACTGTCTGTCTGTCTGTCTGTCTGTCTGTCTTTAATCCAAAAGTACTCATTTGAAACCGCTTCATCATCTTCAACCGCCAAAATCTATTTCCTGTAGTTTGTAAATAAACTTTCCTGCTTAGTTGTGAATATTATTAAAACCGTTCATTATATATTCTACGCAACACAGGCGAGAAACGCGGGAACTTATCATTACATACTCAAAAATAAACGCGGGAAATAGTGTGGGACCTGTATCATCTCTAAAGCTGAATTGGGTTTATCCAAATCGACTATAAATAGAACTAACGTAGATAAAGAATTACGTACTTGGCCTTGACATAGATGAACGTTTGTTTACACATATGCTGTCAGATTGATACTGTTTATACATTACACGGGAGGCTAGCCAGGCCCAGTGGGGGGCTTGAAACATTGTTGTAGGTCTCATATCAGGGTTTTACACGTGTTTTACGTGCTCATTTTATGGATTGTGAGGTTGTATGGGGCTGAATTCCAAATTCGGGGGGCTGGAATTTTGTTAGTCTGTAAATTTCTTTAAAAAACAAATTTCCCCTACAATTAATGGGGGGGGGGGGGGGGGGGGGGGGGGGGGCCCACTGGCCCCCCGCTTGCTACGGGCCTGCTAGCAAAAAGGGCGTGGCACACCCGATACCAATTCGAACAATCATGAGGAAGACACGCTCATCTCTCTGAATCGGCACTTAGTTACGTAAATATATTCATGTCTGGGGTAGCCTTGGGAGACGTTAGGGGATGGACAGACCTATCATCAAGACTGAAAATGCATTGCATTACTTCAACTTTATTGTACTTTAGGCCATGTGACCCATATACAAATAAAATTCTGTTCTGTTCTGTTCAGTAAATGCATTTCAACTGGAATGAGGACACATACACCTTCATCAGATTCCGCAGCTCATCAGAAGCACGGGAACATCAGTGGTGGTACAGCGAGTTTAGGACAGACAGACAGACAGACAGATAATTTATTAAAGTCTCACCTCGTACATTAAAACATATATACAGTGCATTAAAAGGAATGTCCGAGCCACCCATTTAGGGTTACGAGAGACTATAGCACTAAAATAAACACAAAAACCATTGTTAAACATTGTAAAAATCAATATAAACTACAGTATAGTGTGCAAGGTATAAAGATTAAATGTTACGATATAAAATAACCCTCCGTTCTTCCAGTAAAAGTTTGCAGGTTTTGGCCGTTATAAACAGTACATCATGGTTTAGGGAACACACACTAGATACCAATCTCCTCTTGTTTTGTGCGTGAATTGTATTGACCGAATTGGGCTACCTCACTAACTCTGGTGCACCGGCTTTTCATATTGTAATGACGGCACAACATTTTCTTGTAAATCTGATTACTAAAATTTTCAATGTAAAGTTTAGATGCAGTCATCATTGTATTGAGTTATTCATGTTTATTGGACGTTTCAATTGGGTGATGCGGAACTTTGTTTACTAAGTATAGATGCATAAAGATAGATAGTTATAAGGGAGGGAAAGTGAGTACATAATAATATTATGTTCCCACATGCCTTAAAATAGCCACATTGAGCGAGAAAATGTTTGCATTATGCCTTTATACAAATACATACATAATTTAAAGCACAAATGTAATAGGAAAATCGAGAAGCTTTAGTAGATGAATGATAACTAACTGATTATGTTAATGAATTTGATTTACTTGCAGAGTATGAATTACAGAAGAGGACCATCGACAGGAATAACGATGACGTGTATTAATAGATCGCCCTCTTGGATAGATGCTTTACGTAAGGTAGGAGCGTTATACTTTACCTCCGATAATTGTGAACAAAACACGTAAATTCAGGCTATGTTTCTTAATTTGTTCAACAAAAAAAGGTTTATTTAAAACTTAGATAACTATTCTGAAATTGTTTCTTTGTAACTTTTAATTCATGAGTTTGTTCAAAATAGATAAATTTACCGCGCACGTGTCATATACTGATAAATTCAACTTACAGACATTCTTATCTTTTATAATACGTGGATTTGTAACGTTAGCAAGCTTACAATTGTAGATATAACCTTGTTTACGCAGCATGGCCGAGTTTGGAACACGGAAGGGCGGGGATACCCCCTCACCCCCCAAAAAGAAAAAGATAACTCAGGTTATCCCTTCTTCGGACGTAGCGGAAAATGGCGGCGCTATAAATGTTGACGAAACAAGTCCGTCAAAAAGTAAGTCATAACACTCAAGTTGAGAGATGACTAATATAATTAGATGTCCAATTATTTTTAAAGAGAAGTCAACAGAAGTGTTTATTAATAGAAGACTCCTTCAAGTATAGACGAGTCGGAAGTTATAGATGTCTCCTACTAATGTAGATTTTGCGTTTGGTTATGGTTGTTTGATGCCACACAATACGATATTTTTTATTGACAAACCTCGTCAGCATTTGCGGAGCTGTTTTATATTTTTTTTAATTCAACAAGTAAAATTTATAGGTTAACAATTGTTCATTAAAATTAATCCAAATCGTAAATATATTTCTTTTTACTGCACAATGAACATATTTTGTGAAAAAATAAAACCTAACATAGTTTTTGACTAAATGATGTAAATTAGATCAATTGCTCACAATAATAACCCTAACAAAGTCTTCTCTGTGATTTTTGTTTGCGCTCGATCTTTGTTGTCACTCATGTTACTGTAACAATTACCAAAAAGCAGGACATATCTTATATATATAATAAATAGTTCGTTATCTACATTTATCTTGATTCCCTAATTAAAAAATATTGCCAGGTACAAAATTGTTGGATTCTTTGATACATTAACTTACTATTATAGATAGAGATTTTCAATCGTTTCCTGAATTTCTAAAACCTTCCCGCCAGATTTGCACGAGTGACAATATTCAACGTGAGTGATCTTCACGGGCCAAATACCCCGCTATAACGCGTCTTCTAAATCCATGTAAATAAGAATAGTTTCTGTAATGAAAATATGTAACAAGTGACCGTCATTCAATATGATGTAATTTGATATGACAGAAATTTATGGAATGCGATTTATTATCATAGAAGGGCGCCTTATAAATAAATGATGTTGTGTACAATCGGAACTTAATGTATTCGAGTCATGCGACGTAACGATAACAAACATTTAATATATTGACAAGATGGAGTTATTTTTGGCTCTCATTTTGAAACTAAACTTTACTTTATATATCAAGAAGTAAATATATCTCCAATATGTGTTACATACGTGTTGTAAGTATTTCCATTGGATATAAACAACCATAAACAGCATTTTTTGTCTACGAAATTTCTTATCCAAATTATACTCGACACCATTATTCCGCTAAGTTTTCTATTTCTGGTTAAATCGAACATTTACAACAAGAAAAAGTCGGGAAGTTCAAATGTGCAGGTTTTCCTGTTTTCTTTTCCCCAACCGGAATTTGAAGTGAAGCTTTTAGCAGCTAAAACATACATGTACATACATGTACATATTTCTAAGGGGAACTTATCGATGCTTGGTGAATCGTTTTTGATTCTTTATGCGACAATTAAAGGGGAAGTAGCACGTTTTTTGGAAATTTCATGTTTTCAATTTATCACTGATAAGTGTATGTTAACGGAAATTGTAATATCTTGATAGTGTCCAAAATCTCATTACACAAACCAACCATCCATAGTCAGAAAACTAATTATGAGGTTTCACGTAAAGTCCACATGCTGCCATTTTTGTGTGAACACCTTTAATTCATTTTGTGTAAGAAAAGGGCATCGCACTGCTGAACTTTATATTCTATATTTGATTTATTACTGAATCATTTAGTTTAGATACTTCGCCATGAAATTGGAACCATTTATTTTCATTTTCCTGACATCACCTTATATTCCTCCTAAAACGTGCTACTGCCCTTTTAAATACAGCAGCACTGTTAGACTTTTAGCTTTGGCTCTACAATATTCAGCTTTGTGTTACCCATGTTTTGATTGGGGAAGTAGTACTGTTTAATGGCTGTATATCAAACAAAACAAGAGCCTCCAATACAGTCTTGGTGCTCATTAAACATTTGGAACCATATTAAAAATGTAGTGAAGTTCAATATTTTAAAAAGTATTTTTACTGTATTCATTGTTGGTTTTGGTTTAACCTTGGCGCCTAACCTAGGGACATGAAGACGAATTAAGTGTTGCCACCTCACAATAGCGTTTCCTAAATACAATGTATAGGCCTTCGCTCGAAAGCCGTTCTTGTCGCGCACGACTAGATTTTCCTATCTATTTCTTTTTTTTTATCTCATGATTTTAGATTATCAACGAATTTCGTGTCTCACAAGCCTTTTAGGCTGGATGTTGTTTTTTAAATTGACTTTGAGAATGTTCCAAATGTTTTCTACGAATCAGATACTCGTTGCCGACCAAGTTGATACTCATCGCAATTGTAGTAACTTAAGCCCCTGTTATATGCACACGTTTACTCCTATACATGTAAGTTTAATTACTCTACGTGTCATGTAAACAATCCCTCAACTAATTTACTTACAGAAATATTTTTACTGCTGGGAGTTAAATACTCCACCCAAAGAGGTAAAGCAAAAGTATATTTACTTTTACTCCTGTAAGTAAAATATATTTTCACTCTAAGCAAATCATGATATACTTAAGGGTCCTTAAATTTCAATGGAACGTAAAGTAAATATACTTTACTTCATGGAGTAAAAATAGTGCACATGTAAAAAGGGCATTAGTCGCGGTGTAAATCCTACACATATAATGACAACGTTATCTAAAGCGGGTTCCTTAAAGGGGCAGTAGCACGTTTTTTGATAATATTATATTTTTTTTTTCACTGATAATTGCAAGTTAATGCTTAATGTATTATTTTGACAGTGTCAAAATCTCATTACACAAGCCAATCCTCCATAGTCAGAGGACAAAGTATGAAGATTCACATAAAATCTATTGCCGGCCATTTTGTGTGAACATCTTTAATTCATTTCGTGTAAGAAAAAGGAATCGCATGGCTAAAATTTACATTATATATTTGAATTATTACTACTCTATTAGTTTAAATGCATTTTCTTTCCATTATATTTCATGTTCATGACATTACCTTATATTCCCCCTAAAAACGTGCTACTGCCCCTTTAATGTCTCGGCAAATTTTCAGAGTAGGCTATACTGCACTTCTGACGATGAAATAAGTATTTTATTAATATATTACAAGTCACCCAGTAGATAACTGTTTGAGCCAAGACGCTACAAATGTTTGTTTGACACGCTTGCTTGCGTGTCACGTTATATATTCGAGATCTACACACTTTCGTGATATATCTTATGGTGCCCTCTGTCGACTTGAAATTGAAACTCCCACGATCTTTTTCAGCATTCAAGCTTGAAACTCAACAAATAACATCGAATTTATTTAAAGCTTCTGGATAAATAGAAATGAATTGAATGTAATTTCCCACATTAGGTCTGACGATGCGTTATCAATATCACCATGTGGCGTGATCTCTGACAGTTTGATACTGTAGTGGTTATTGACATTATCAATAGATTGTCGGCAGGGGTTGTCGTCAATATCAAGATTATCAGTGATGTATATCATTACAACCATAATTGCGTCATTTAAACGTTGCCATACTAATCATGTCATTTAAACAACCTAACCTCATAAATAATGTCATATAATCAATTAAAATCATTAAGAAGTCAATTTTACAAAGGCATACAAGTAAGTCAATTTGGAATATGATGCTAAAATGCGTATCATGAATAAACTTATGCTTAAAAGATTCATCATTCTCTCCCCACAGAGGCATATGAAGTCATGAAATGTAGATACAGCCTGTTCTATTACACCGAAATTCGTGGGTTCCGGCAGTTTCCCCTGGCAGAAAAAAATTGCACCACAATCCATTTGAATTTCTTTATCAAATGATAACGCCTCTCGCATTGAAAGGATGGTTCATAACACAATGCTCTTGCCATGATTCAGTTACCAAAATGATGATTTTAGAACAGCATCGCTGATTGCACAACCAACTTTGATTGCCTCCAATCAGGCATCTCCCATTCTACCTCAAGAAGTCGGCGTAATAGAACAGAGGCTGTATCAAGATTTCATGACTCGATCTATTTCTGTGGAGAGAGAAAGAAGATTCAATAGAGCCTTATTGGTTCACAGGGGAGGTGAGTGTGTCAGAACGACGCGAGCATCTCAGGAAGGAGACACATGTCAAAAGACCTGAGCAGGAAACCAGCTCCATGTTGGCAGTCTGGCATCAACGCACACCCCCGGTTGGCATGAAGCGGAAAAGTTCCAGTGAGGGTCCTAAGAAAAGTCCAAGGAAAAGTCCCAGGGAAAGGAAAAGTGGAGGGACCGAAAACCGAGGTGATTTAATAGAATAGTCTTATGATATGGCAAATATGCCAATAGGCAGTTTCGATCGATAGGTTTTTTGTAGATCCAAGCAAAAGTTCTCAGAAAAGTAAAAAAAAAAAAGGAAAAGTGGAGGGACCGTCAATCGAAGTTATTTAACAGAATAGTCTTAGGATATGCTTATATGTAATTTGATCATAAGGCCTAGTTTATGTTTTTCACGTTGTCCAGAATGTTCACCACATACCTTGTTTTATGACGTCATCAAATTTATCATGACGTTTCACAGATTACGTCACGCCATGCAGTGATCGAATCTTTGTACCGTTCCTCGAATAGAGGCCGGGGGTAAGGCTTTTTTTAAGCAAATAGACACCGGGTCTCGAATAGACGCCGTGTGCTTGGTTGATTAATTAATGCTCCCGAAGTTGAAGGTTAATAAAGTATTTTCCCTCTCAACCATTCATCTATTTCGTACTAAAAATAAATTGACACCGGCCTCGATAACACGCTGGGTCTCGAATACACGTTGGGGATAAAGGGGGTCTGTAAATAAAGACGGCGGGGGTCGTCTGTTGGAGGAAATAAGGAGTATTCCCCTATTTCAACTATACTCTAATAAGGTACGGGTAGGCTATCTTTCAACTATAAGGAAATACAAATTAAGTGAGGCATTCGGATTTGTAGACATATTATTGCTTTCAATGTTTGGTGTAAATTTAAATCGTCCACTCTCTCTTGTTTGGGTTCAGCATCTTAATCCACCAATCAAAGTATCTGATCTAATTGATTGAACATGTCGAATTCGTAATTTCTGTAATATTTGATGTTTTCAAAGGGAGAGGTCAACGCGCTTGCCGCAAGCTGGACTTCTGAAGTCCGGCGAATGTCACCGTGCCGAGCCCATCCGGTCCAACGTCGTCAAGTTCTTTTGTGACAGAAAAATCACATCAGTTGGAAAAATACAATTTAGAATCTTTTTGAAGTTTTTAGGGTTAGAATTGTTTTTATTCTCAACGCAACTTACTGTTTTGGTCGTAATCAAATAAGGCATCTTCGATTTCTGCCAAATGATTCAAAACTTGATATATCTTTGTGAATAAAAATACTGAAGTGTGATATGTTGTTTATGTTTATTTGTTGTTCTTTAAAGGACAAATGGGTAAAAGATAAAGACGGGCGTGTCGTCTTAATGAATTATTTATCTATTAGGTTTACGTTTTTCAAAGATAAAAGATCGAATAATTCATAGGAAACTCCATTCTTGATAATCCAGAGTTTACGTTCCGATAATATTTTCACTAACCTCTGGAACCAATATAGGCTCAATGCGATTCACAAATTACCTGCCCTTAGTGGGATATCCTCCAATGAGGTATCTATGCCAATCGCATGGCTTCTTTCATGACACACCCCCGTTTCGTCGATAAACAGAAATGACATCCGAAGAGATAAATTTCGAGAGTGTATTTTTGTGTTTTTGTCTATCAAAATGGGTGGGGTAAATCTATTGTTACCTCTCGTCAAGAAAATACATCTAGACTGTAATTTTTTTTTATCGCATGGCCTTTGTATTCATGAATGAGTGATCGAGTTGAGGTTTAATGTGCCGTCAGAAATATTCCAGCTATATAGAACGTGGTGTGCCGCCATCTAGATGGCAAAGAGTTGACAGATCCGAGAGAAAGAAAACTGTGTAAGGAACTTACAACACAAGTTTTGCATAAATAACCGATAGTAGGTAAATTTAGTAACTTCATATATTTTGGAATGTTTTTGAGTTGATTATATACCATCCCACTTGGTGTGGTGGCTTGTGTGCTTCGCCGACCCATAGAGTTATGCCAGATGAAGCTCACATGCTCCTGGTAGGGTCACCCAAGCTTAATGGTCAATTGGCAGAAACCAGACCAAACTTGTGTCGTTCTAAAACCTGCTTTCTATCCCTCTTTTTCGTCTGTTCTCTCATCCTATCGAACTTCTTTCTCTCCGATCTTCTCTATTTTGGATGGGTACATCCTCATCATTAATAGCTGAAAAATTGCTGATTTTATGTTAAACCCCAACTCACTTCTATCGGATAAACTTGGTATCCGAAATGCTCAAACTCTGATAAAGATGCAATTAGGTCAAAACACGAACTATACAAAGTTGTATTCCAGACAGCACATGATATGTATGACACTTCGGTTAGAAATATACACTTTCCATACTAAGTGTAGCATACTATACTGTTTCGGCGGGGTGTCAACAAACTGACGTGTTTCTTTAAATAGAAGCTGTGGCAAATTGGACAGTAGACTCGCACGTGCAAATAAATACAATATTTTAGTTCCAACTTTACATAAAAGATAAGTACAGACCCGTGCCAGTTATATTCGGACAGTGACGTTATTTCCATAGACTTGCATGCTAAATTGTTGTAGCATTTACAATTTTCACGCGTTTAATTTCCGTCGGATTCTGTTCATTTTTTGCACATTTGTAACAAATCATCTCAGCTACAACCTCATAATTTCTGTTTTATTTTAAGTCGATTATCTAAAGAACGACCGTAATTTAATCCAATTTTGTAAATAAATGTGAACAAGTTTATAAGGCTGATCTATGGGACAGGTGTCCTAATTTTGTACATAAATAATAAATCGGTAAATCTGGTGTCGTTACATAAGTAATAATCGGATGATAAAAATTAAATTATGTATTTCAAGCTGAGATGATTTTAATTCAACCAATTTAATCCAAAGTTTGATTTGATACAACAAGAACCTTTTTCATGAAAATTAGTTTTGCTACACCAATTTAACATGCAAATCTATGGAAAAAACGTCACTGTCCGAATATAACTGGCACGGGTCTGTAGATTGTTCTCCTTAAATAACACAGGTATCAAATCATGATTATTTAATTAAATGTACAGCCATCTTTCAAAATCAAGTTCCTGCAATGTTACATTGTACATATTTTGACATTTCCAGCAGCCAAATACAGGTATAAGTCTTTGAAGGGTATTTAGAATTTATATGAAAGCAGCAATAGTTATGTTGATTAGAATTTTATAATAAAGAAGTTATTATCCAACTAACCCAATGTTGCTTTCATGAGAAAAGGTAACATGGCAACTTAAATATATGACATATCATGTCCTTAAAGGTACCCTAAACAAAATTCAAGAGGACGCAGTGTTTCATTCTATTCTTTGTTAAATTGTTGAATCTAGGATAACTAAAATGTTACCCTCATTAACATATCTGAAAATAATTGTGAAATATTCATGCAATAACAATATAAAAATTTAAACAGGGAAGTACTCTTGAAATGAGTTTCAACGAAAATACCCCGATAGGACTGTCTCTTTAAGGGGACATTGGAGCGGACCCTTAAAGAGACAGTCCTATCGGGGTCCATCACTGGCCTCTATCATTTAAATGTAAACGCACTGCATTATACATTACTGGTTTCCTACCACTTATCTCTGCTTAATTACATTTACTCTCTTCATTAAGTTGTTGTTACTGTGTATTGTACTATTTACTTATATATATGCCCCTACTTCATTACTTTTCCTCTGCTTGAGAACGACACAAGAATCTGTGTCGAAACGTCGCATACAATGAACAAAGAAGTTATCATCCATATATTCCTCAGCATTATTGACAAGTAACTTGTCTAGCAAAGAGTGCGAAGATAAGAAAGTCGTGTTTTTGGTATAGTCCAATGCCAGGAGGCCGTAAGTCGATGACTGAGAAGGGTGATGTAAATGTATATCCTTATAGGTTTGACGATACCTTGTCAATATCACCATGCGGCGTGATATCTGACAGCTTGATACTGTAGTGGTTATTGACATTATCAATAGATTGTCTTCAGGAGTTGTTGTCAATATCAAGATTGTCAATGATGTTTATCTTTACAACCATCATTGCTCGTTTAAACGTTGCCATACTAATCATGTCAACGTAACCTAATCATCAATATCATCAAATCCATTAAAATCATTATGAAGCCAATTTTACAAAGGCATACAAGTAAACCGATTATAGGAATATGATATTAAAATGCGTATGATAAATAAACTTATGCTTAAAAGATTCATCATTCTCTCCCCACAGAGGCAGAAGAAGTCATGAAATGTAGATACAGCCTATTACCCCGAAATCCTTTGGTTCCGGCAGTTTCCCCTGGCGGAAAAAAATTGCACCACAATCCATTTGAATTTCTTTATCAAATGATAACGCTTCTCGCATGGAAAGGGTGGTTCATAACACAATGCTCTTGCCATGATTCAGTTACCAAAATGATGATTTTAGAACAGCATCGCTGATTGCACAACCAACTGTGATTGCCTCCAATCAGGCAACTCACATTCTACCCAAAGAAGTCTGCGTAATAGAACAGAGGCTGTATCAAGATTTCATGACTCGATCTATTTCTGTGGGGAGAGAAAGAAGATTCAATAGAGCCTTATTGGTTCACAGGGGAGGTAAGTGTGTCTGAACGACGCGACCATCTCGGTAAGGAGACGCATACCAAAAGACCTGAGCAGGAAACCAGCGCCATGTTGGCAGTCTGGCATCAACGCACACCCCCGGTTGGCATGAAGCGGAAAAGTTCCAGTGAGGATCCCGGCAAAAGTCCTAAGAAAAGTCCAAGGAAAAGTCCCAGGGAAAGGAAGAGTGGAGGGACCGAAAACCGAGGTGATTTAATAGAATAGTCTTATGATATGGCAAATATGCCAATAGGCAGTTTCGATGGATAGGTTTTTTGTAGATCCAAGCAAAAGTTCTCAGAAAAGTAAAAAAAAAAAAAGGAAAAGTGGAGGGACCGTCAATCGAAGTTATTTAACAGAATAGTCTTAGGATATGCTTATATGTAATTTGATCATAAGGCCTAGTTTATGTTTTTCACGTTGTCCAGAATGTTCACCACATACCTTGTTTTATGACGTCATCAAATTTATCATGACGTTTCACAGATTACGTCACGCCATGCAGTGATCGAATCTTTGTACCGTTCCTCGAATAGAGGCCGGGGGTAAGGCTTTTTTTAAGCAAATAGACACCGGGTCTCGAATAGACGCCGTGTGCTTGATTGATTAATTAATGCTCCCGAAGTTGAAGGTTAATAAAGTATTTTCCCTCTCAACCATTCATCTATTTCGTACTAAAAATAAATTGACACCGGCCTCGATAACACGCTGGGTCTCGAATACACGTTGGGGATAAAGGGGGTCTGTAAATAAAGACGGCGGGGGTCGTCTGTTGGAGGAAATAAGGAGTATTCCCCTATTTCAACTATACTCTAATAAGGTACGGGTAGGCTATCTTTCAACTATAAGGAAATACAAATTAAGTGAGGCATTCGGATTTGTAGACATATTATTGCTTTCAATGTTTGGTGTAAATTTAAATCGTCCACTCTCTCTTGTTTGGGTTCAGCATCTTAATCCACCAATCGAAGTATCTGATCTAATTGATTGAACATGTCGAATTCGTAATTTCTGTAATATTTGATGTTTTCAAAGGGAGAGGTCAACGCGCTTGCCGCAAGCTGGACTTCTGAAGTCCGGCGAATGTCACCGTGCCGAGCCCATCCGGTCCAACGTCGTCAAGTTCTTTTGTGACAGAAAAATCACATCAGTTGGAAAAATACAATTTAGAATCTTTTTGAAGTTTTTAGGGTTAGAATTGTTTTTATTCTCAACGCAACTTACTGTTTTGGTCGTAATCAAATAAGGCATCTTCGATTTCTGCGAAATGATTCAAAACTTGATATATCTTTGTGAATAAAAATACTGAAGTGTGATATGTTGTTTATGTTTATTTGTTGTTCTTTAAAGGACAAATGGGTAAAAGATAAAGACGGGCGTGTCGTCTTAATGAATTATTTATCTATTAGGTTTATGTTTTTCAAAGATAATAGATCGAATAATTCATAGGAAACTCCATTCTTGATAATCCAGAGTTTACGTTCCGATAATATTTTCACTAACCTCTGGAACCAATATAGGCTCAATGCGATTCACAAATTACCTGCCCTTAGTGGGATATCGTCCAATGAGGTATCTATGCCAATCGCATGGCTTCTTTCATGACACACCCCCGTTTCGTCGATAAACAGAAATGACATCCGAAGAGATAAATTTCGAGAGTGTAATTTTGTGTTTTTGTCTATCAAAATGGGTGGGGTAAATCTATTGTTACCTCTCGTCAAGAAAATACATCTAGACTGTAATTTTTTTTTATCGCATGGCCTTTGTATTCATGAATGAGTGATCGAGTTGAGGTTTAATGTGCCGTCAGAAATATTCCAGCTATATAGAACGTGGTGTGCCGCCATCTAGATGGCAAAGAGTTGACAGATCCGAGAGAAAGAAAACTGTGTAAGGAACTTACAACACAAGTTTTGCATAAATAACCGATAGTAGGTAAATTTAGTAACTTCATATATTTTGGAATGTTTTTGAGTTGATTATATACCATCCCACTTGGTGTGGTGGCTTGTGTGCTTCGCCGACCCATAGAGTTATGCCAGATGAAGCTCACATGCTCCTGGTAGGGTCACCCAAGCTTAATGGTCAATTGGCAGAAACCAGACCAAACTTGTGTCGTTCTAAAACCTGCTTTCTATCCCTCTTTTTCGTCTGTTCTCTCATCCTATCGAACTTCTTTCTCTCCGATCTTCTCTATTTTGGATGGGTACATCCTCATCATTAATAGCTGAAAAATTGCTGATTTTATGTTAAACCCCAACTCACTTCTATCGGATAAACTTGGTATCCGAAATGCTCAAACTCTGATAAAGATGCAATTAGGTCAAAACACGAACTATACAAAGTTGTATTCCAGACAGCACATGATATGTATGACACTTCGGTTAGAAATATACACTTTCCATACTAAGTGTAGCATACTATACTGTTTCGGCGGGGTGTCAACAAACTGACGTGTTTCTTTAAATAGAAGCTGTGGCAAATTGGACAGTAGACTCGCACGTGCAAATAAATACAATATTTTAGTTCCAACTTTACATAAAAGATAAGTACAGACCCGTGCCAGTTATATTCGGACAGTGACGTTATTTCCATAGACTTGCATGCTAAATTGTTGTAGCATTTACAATTTTCACGCGTTTAATTTCCGTCGGATTCTGTTCATTTTTTGCACATTTGTAACAAATCATCTCAGCTACAACCTCATAATTTCTGTTTTATTTTAAGTCGATTATCTAAAGAACGACCGTAATTTAATCCAATTTTGTAAATAAATGTGAACAAGTTTATAAGGCTGATCTATGGGACAGGTGTCCTAATTTTGTACATAAATAATAAATCGGTAAATCTGGTGTCGTTACATAAGTAATAATCGGATGATAAAAATTAAATTATGTATTTCAAGCTGAGATGATTTTAATTCAACCAATTTAATCCAAAGTTTGATTTGATACAACAAGAACCTTTTTCATGAAAATTAGTTTTGCTACACCAATTTAACATGCAAATCTATGGAAAAAACGTCACTGTCCGAATATAACTGGCACGGGTCTGTAGATTGTTCTCCTTAAATAACACAGGTATCAAATCATGATTATTTAATTAAATGTACAGCCATCTTTCAAAATCAAGTTCCTGCAATGTTACATTGTACATATTTTGACATTTCCAGCAGCCAAATACAGGTATAAGTCTTTGAAGGGTATTTAGAATTTATATGAAAGCAGCAATAGTTATGTTGATTAGAATTTTATAATAAAGAAGTTATTATCCAACTAACCCAATGTTGCTTTCATGAGAAAAGGTAACATGGCAACTTAAATATATGACATATCATGTCCTTAAAGGTACCCTAAACAAAATTCAAGAGGACGCAGTGTTTCATTCTATTCTTTGTTAAATTGTTGAATCTAGGATAACTAAAATGTTACCCTCATTAACATATCTGAAAATAATTGTGAAATATTCATGCAATAACAATATAAAAGTTTAAACAGGGAAGTACTCTTGAAATGAGTTTCAACGAAAATACCCCGATAGGACTGTCTCTTTAAGGGGACATTGGAGCGGACCCTTAAAGAGACAGTCCTATCGGGGTACATCACTGGCCTCTATCATTTCAATGTAAACGCACTGCATTATACATTACTGGTTTCCTACCACTTATCTCTGCTTAATTACATTTACTCTCTTCATTAAGTTGTTGTTACTGTGTATTGTACTATTTACTTATATATATGCCCCTACTTCATTACTTTTCCTCTGCTTGAGAACGACACAAGAATCTGTGTCGAAACGTCGCATACAATGAACAAAGAAGTTATCATCCATATATTCCTCAGCATTATTGACAAGTAACTTGTCTAGCAAAGAGTGCGAAGATAAGAAAGTCGTGTTTTTGGTATAGTCCAATGCCAGGAGGCCGTAAGTCGATGACTGAGAAGGGTGATGTAAATGTATATCCTTATAGAATGTTCAATCATAAGCTGCTGACAAGAAATAGTTTGTCATTTATCGTTGCAATGAATTGCACTTTTTGAGGTTGTGTGTGTTCAATAATTTCTTCTGAAATATGCTAAATTAATTTCAGAATAATCGGGATGCTATAGTACGAAAGCGCTGAAGGGACATGGTAAAATAATATTTATCTCGTGCGCACGACTTAGTATCTCGTGCGCACGACTTAATATCGCGTGCGCACGACTTAATATCTCGTGCGCACGACTTAATATCGCGTGCGCACGACTTAATATCTCGTGCGCACGACTTAATATCTCGTGCGCACGACTTAGTATCGCGTGCGCACGACTTAGTATCGCGTGCTTCAAAATGGCTAAAATGGAGAAACTCATTTCCTTTCTTGAAGATCGGGGAATATCAAGAGAAGACACCGAAAGAATGAAAAATAACAAGCTATGTAAACATCCCTAACATTTATATTATGTCATAATAAGAATGAAAACCTCAACAAGAGTAATATTTTACTGATTTATATACATACATGTATACTAAAGTTGCATGTTTTATATACATACGTGTATACTATAGTTTCACGCTCTCGTGACAGGGGATGTTGGTATACAGTGAGTAGAAGAAACACAAGCGTAAGTTTCGATAAACAATTCTTTCTTTGGTTATACATTGTAAGATCAAGTAGTAAGATACAGTTTTATGTAAACTGAACGTCAACAGAAATTTTACATCTTTTGAATTTGAATATCATAAAAAGTTACGTGTTCAGAGGAATTAGCTTTGTTGTGTTGTATCACTCCATCAGTTTAGTGTTTTGTGCTAAAATAGCAGACCTGTATAACGTTAATGGTAAATAAGTTATCGCCACTTCTTCATGTATGGGGCCAATTGTGGAATGTAATCCATTATGTATGAGTACATATAGCGCACGTATAACTTAATTTTCTGCCAGCAGAACAAATATTTAAAAGGAGTTAATTTTCATCAATAAACGATGTATATATAATTTACTTATTTCTAATAACACTGGTATGTTAAAATCCGTTGTCATATTTATAAAGCATTGGATGTCCATTCTCAACTCCCGAGTTCAACCGTTCTCTGTGCCACGTGATATCAAGCTCACATGATGTAACTCCAATTACTTACAAGTCCTGTGGCCCACTGGGCCTTGAATATTGACTGAAACTCTCTGTATATAAATGACATGAATTGTTATACTTCGACAAGCCTTGTTCAAGTTCCAGCTGAACTCATACATATATTCACTGAGATAACTACATGAAGTAAAATTATCAGAGACTGTTGCTAAACATTACCATTTTAATGACGATCGCTTCAGTATAGTGAAGATATAAAGCCATAATAAAGGTATAAAGTGTTTTGATCGAAATCGGACAATGTACTGCGCCTGCGCTCTTATTAGTCAAACGTAATTTTGGAACTTATTAAAAGAAGACAGAAAAACAAATTTGAGATGATAGTATTCAATAAGTAACTCGATCTATAGTTTCATTTCAAACTGTTAGCTATATTTACATTTTGGTGATGAAAATGCAAGCCGAGTAAGATGATTTTAACTTCGAGGTTTGGTACGTATCAAAGCCAAATCAAATCTTTGGATAAGTAGCTGAAGTGTAATACGTCCCCTGGTTCGTAATGACGGACTAAGGGGACATATAACATTACAGTTAGTTTTAACTAGATTGCAACTAATACCGGGGCGGGAGAGTGCAGTAGTTAGCGCATTCGGGTTCGGATCAAGAGGTCCAAGGTTCGAATCCCGCAAGGGACACGGGAACTTTGTTTGCACTAGATATAACTGTTTTACACGCAGAACGGGTTGGTTGCAATTCAACAATGAATTTCAGCGTAGTACCACCCATGGTTCGCTTGTTCCAGCCGATGCTCGCGGGTTTCACCGCATGACGTCAGAGCCAAAACCGGTCTCCTCACGTGCCTAATTAGTGAATTATAATCATTCTTACATATATCATTAGTCTTTGACATGGTATGGAATGGCACTCTGGCAGCAGAACAAAGGCGGGTCTGTCTCATGTATATGATGAATGACCGATTCATTACCTTGTATTTATCTATATCTGACAAGCTCATCACTTTACTTGACCAAAACATGTTTACCTAAGCTTAACCTTCGATTCACCTTTACTGTCCAAAACCTGCTGATTCAGCTTAAGAAAATAATACAATTTCTATGTAGCTCTTTTACTTAAAATCCTCCTCTTACAGTTGGTCTGTAATAAAATCTATAACCTCAGCAATTCTGGTATAATTTGGATCTGCGAAAGAGAGACATGGACCTCAAAATACGCTTCAAGTGGCGTTCCGACAATATTATACCATGAGTTTTCGCCAGAAGATGTGTTATGTCTTTGTATTCGAATCCAAGACTGAAATACACACGTACTAACTCACGCCTCCGCTCTTCCATTGATTTGATGTAAATCGGTTTGTGATCAGTGTATCTAGAGATGTCAAATTGTGCACTCGAGATATTAAGTCGTGCGCACGCGATATTAAGTCGTGCGCACGCGATACTAAGTCGTGCGCACGAGATACTAAGTCGTGCGCACGCGATACTAAGTCGTGCACACGAGATACTAAGTCGTGCGCACAAGATATTATGTCGTGTGCACGAGATACTAAGTCGTGCGCACGAGATATTAAGTCGTGCGCACGCGATATTATGTCGTGCGCACGAGATACTAAGTCGTGCGCACGAGATATTAAGTCGTGCGCACGAGATAAATATTATTTTACCATGTCCCTTCAGCGCTTCCGTACTATAGTGACATAACACATGTCTTATCTATACATTTACTGTTTCTGGATTTTAGCAACACCATTGACGTATTTAGAATAACCAGGAAAAACAAATGTTCATTTTGTAAACATGATGTGTCGCTTTATATACAATGCGCGCCAAGTTGCTGTGATCGATGTATAAGATTTATATTTAGATTGTTACAGTTAATGGCCTTGACCACGACGTCTGTCGTATGTGCTGTGACGGTCTCACTCATAATGTCCATATTAAATTGTTTAAAGTTCGCTTTCCTTAAGCATTCTCCTCAATCTCAGCATAATGTAACCTCAAATCATTGACAACCATTTACATAAGACTTTGTTACTTTCCCCCTTGACATGGATTTATCAGTCTTTTGTACCATTAAGCTCAGATGGATTATCAAGGTCTTGAAATATTACCGAAAACCAGACAACGTAACATGTGCTGGACTTAGTCGAACGGATATATCAGAATTAAATATCGTTGCAATGAATTGCACTTTTTGAGGTTGTGTGTGCAATAATTCCTTCTGAAATATGCTAAATTAATTTCAGAATAATCGGGATGCTATGACATAACACATGTCTTATCTATACATTCACTATTTCTGGAAGTTAGCAAAACCATTGACGTATTTAGTATAACCAGGAAAAACAAATGTTCATTTTGTAAACATGATGTGTCGCTTTATATACAATGCGCGCCAAGTTGCTGTGTTTGATGTGACAGATTTATATTTAGATAGTTACAGTTGATAACCTTGAGCGTACCACGTACTGTGACGGTCTCATTCATTATGTCCATATTAAATTGTTTAAAGTTCTCTTTCCTTAAACATTCTCCTCAATCTCAGCATAACGTAACCTCAAATCATTGACAACCATATACGTGATGCTTTGTTAATTTCCCCCTAGACATCAATTTATTAGTCTTTAAATTGTACCATTAAGCTCAGATTGATTATCATTTTATTTAGGTCTTGAAATATGACCGAAAACCAGACAATGCAACATGTGCTGGACTATTTTCAGATGAGAATATTATATAAACATGATGAATAATACTGACTGGTAGTATTTAGTAGGATTTATTTTTGTATACATGAAAGGCCTTCATACATTTTTGTCACTTATTTTGCTTTTCGAAATCAATATATGAAATGCAAGATAGATATTTTATAACATCAGAACAAAAGTTATTTTACAAAAAGAAATGCTAAATGAAAGATAGTATGATCACTAGTATATACACTAGTCAAAAGAAGTTAAGAAACACTCAAGTGATAATATCATTTGCACTAACTTTAAATGTCAGCAGCTCAAAGAGATTGAAGTTTTGGTTATACCGACATGCATATCTGACATTGGGGTACTGATATTTACATTTTTAAGAATTTTTGGAAAGTTTAGAATTTTCAATCACTTTTTTTCGGGAAAATGTTTTCGTCAAGCTTTTCACTACCAGGGATATCACTTTCAAAGCGATGAAGTCACTTTTAAAAGACAAGACCGCTATGTTTTGAACCTAAGCCATCTGACATCCTTATATTTTCATTTTCGACAATTGCCTTCTGACATCAAAGCTCTATACAGAAGCTGCGTCGCTCGCAGTATTTGATTCTATAAGAAAGTCAGTAAGATAGTGTTTATTTCATAGAGTACATAAGATGCGCTGAGGTATTAAGTATATAGGGGACACTATAGAAGTGTTCCATAGATTCTTTGAGTAGTATATGATGCCGTTTGTCGGCGTCTTTTGCGTTTTATTTCCTTTATAATAAAAATATAAGACACTGATGGTTATATCAAAATAGTGTAACAGAATATATGTACTTTAGACAATAGGAAATAGTAGGATATTTTGAAATGTCATATTTAGCCATACAGTGCACGCAAAACGCTGGAAATTGTTGCAAACGCCAGAGGAAAGATTGATGATAATGATTTTCTTTGCTTGTTAAAAAAAGTTCTTGCAAAACTGAGATAATGACTTCTCATCAAAGATGAAATTCACGGTATCGTTTAGCGATTTACTCGATGTACATGTGCATAGACATAACATACATGTACGTGTCACAAGTGACAAGCGGACGGAAAAAGGACATGACCTTAGGTACACCTATAGTCGTATTTGACTTGCACAACCCATTCCTTAAGGGGCAGTAGCACGTCTTTAGGGGGAATAAGGTGATGTCAGGAAAATGAAAATTAATGGTTTCAATTGAAAGACATTGTATTTAAACTAAATAGGGCAGTAATATTTCAAGTATATAATGTAAAGTTTAGCCATGCGATTCCTTTTTCTCACACAAAATGAATTAAAGGTGTTCACACAAAATGGCCGCCAATGGATATTATGTGAATCTTCTTACTTTACTCTGACTATTGATGATATGCTTGTGTAATGAAATTTCTGACCCTGTCAAAAAAATACATTTAGCATTAACTCACAATTATTAGTGAAATTTAGAAAATAAAATTATCAAAAACGTGCTGCTGCCCCTTTAAAATTTTGTTATTGCCGTGTGTCTTAACATAAACATATAAACAAAGTTGATTTTGTTACATTCATTGAGTCACACTATCCACTCTCTGCAATATAGGATATCTTTGTCATGGTTAAATTTAGAGACACACTTCATTGTATGTCAGATCAAACTTAATATGTACGATACTTTGGTAAGAAAATATACACTTTCTATTAATACAAGTCGGTGGTTTTACAACAAAAAGTGTCATCAAAGTTACCTGTCGCTTTCTATAGAAACCGCGGTAGATTGTCGTAAACATTTCATCAGATTAGTAATTAGATAACTATAATTAGGTATGACATTTCCGAGTCGTGCCTTTTCCAAATATAGGTTACTAAAACCCCTTGTCGGTTTCAGATAAATCCAGCGAGCAGTATTGTTTTCAAAATAAATGCCTTGTTTTGTTTCATTTTACATTGACATATCTTAAATTCCAGCATTTAAATTAGGTTTCTTTGTTTTTCAGAACAACTTGTCGACTAATAGGTTGTGTAATTACTGTTCTTTATGGTAGTCACAAGTGTTATTTATACGCTTAAAAACTAAGTGATACTGAGAAATATTTCTTCATAGAAAATAGAGCCATTGGCTCTGTAGCCCATCAGGCTACATATTCAATTATGCTGATGAATGTGGTCAGAGTGGTTCCCCCTTTGTAGGGGCCACATGGTTAAGTTGTAGTTTTCTAGGCCTTATGCTTCTGAAGCAGAAGATGAAAATAGGTTTTAGGGCGTGGCCCCTGTGGCCCATATCAGGGGCAACAGGCCCACCAAAGCTACAATTTCTAATCCTCACTAGTCAAGGAGTCTTTACACAAGGTTTCAGCTTTCTAGGACTTACGCGTCTGGGGAATAAGTTGAAAACGCACAAAGTTTACGGACGGACGGATGACGGACACCATCGGTCTGATTCCTACCATTGTTGTTCATAATTCTTAACAATATAAATTTCCGTTAAAAGTCTGTTAAAGTTCAAGATCTCTTCACCTGATTAAGTGGAGATATACAATAAAAGTAGTATTAGAAAAAAAGAGGTGTATCGGTCAATACACCTACAGTTAGAACATAGAAAGTGGAGTTGTATCAGTCAATACGCCTACAGTTAGAATACAGGAAACCATAGCAACGAGAACGGAAGTCTTATAAGTGTAGCTCTGAAATTGTTTGATCACTCCAGATATAGCAATTACTTATTGACTAATTCTAAACGAATGTCAACTAGATCAAAATATAAGGCAAAATGTGATAATTCTGCATTTTTAGCAAAAAGTATTTTCCTGGGGTGAAACTAGACAATGAACATTTGAATTTATCTATTGTTAAGAAAATGGTTGATAGCAACAAAAACTATAGCCAGACATAAAAATTTCAGCCATCCAACAGTAATTGTGACTTGGCCAACAATGTTCAAATGTGTGAATAAATTAAGATTCTTTCGAGTTCATTTCCATAATCTAACATTTCTGCTTGCTTTAGACGAACCATTGCGGACAATAGTGGCCGGAAATGTTCATTGTGCAATCTGAAGGTTTGTACTGCTTTAATGGGTGATTTTTGTTTAAAGATGTTTGGAGATGTTGCTTCCTTGCTTGGCAGCATTAAAGGGGCAGTAGCACGTTTTTAGAGGGAATATAAGGTGATGTCAGGAAAATGAAAATTAATGGTCCCAATTGAAAGACAACGTATTTAAACTAAATGGAGCAGTAATAATTCAAATATATAATGTAAAGTTAAGTCATGCGATTCCTTTTTCTTACACAAAATGAATTAAAGGTGTTCACACAAAATGGCCGCCAATGGATTTCATGTGATTCTTCATACTTTGTCCTCTGACTATGGATGATTGGTGTGTGTAATGAGATTGATGACACTATCAACATAATACATTTAGCATTAACATACAATTATCAGTGAAAATTTTAAGATATAAAATTATCAAAAAACATGCTACTGCCCCTTTAAGGACAGAACATCACTTGAATTGGTGCTGCACAGTATAAGGGGCACAAAAGAAGTTTCTTAATTTCATGTAATACGGACAATAAAGAATCATTATTATTTAAAACCAATCAAACCCAATCACACCTGTCCTTTTGGCAGCTTTAGATTTGTTTCCAATATTATGTTTTCTAAATGATTCATCTCATTGCTTGTTTTTCTCCGTCATTTTTTCAAACTGTCAAAATCAGTTGGCTTAAATATGACTTTCGAACAACAGTGGATATTTCTCAATCAAATTTACAAATTAGACAAACAAGGTAAATGTGACTCCCATTATGGAGGACACTTTGAGTCCAATCAACCCAAAAAACAACAAAGAGATCTCTTTTCCAAAAAATGTGTATTCAAAATAACGCATTGAGTAAGACAGCACTCATTTTATACTTTCTTTGGACAAATATTTTGATAATAAATAAAATGAGGTAAAAAATGTCACGAAAACACAATACTCAAAACACAAAATGATACTAAACAGTAAACAAGTATTGTCTCTCATTCTATTTGTTATGAAACTCAATGCACACAATATATCTATGATATCTATTTCCTACATACTCACTATACTATATGACAACATATTTCTTCATACAAACAGAATATTTCATAATGAAGAAATGATAAACATAATAGCAGCACACAAACTTCTCCACACATGCCAATAAAACAGGACAATATCAATAAAAATATCTCTATCATAGATTAAAATAGAAGTGTCAATGGTGAAATTATTTTCTCTATTTCTACAATTTCTTTATCAAATGCAAAAAATGAATGCTTCAAACATTTGACAAAGAGGTTTATATCCTAAATATTGCTATCTTAGTCATAAGGCAATTTCTACTTCCACTAAATTATTTAATGTTTTCGCTTTTGGGCGAGCTTCTTTTTAGGCTTATATTATACAATGCTTCTGGCCACCTATCACAAAACCCAAGGTGATCACGAAGCCTAAGGTGATCGTAGGTCCTTAAGGTAACGTTAGTGCAATGTTAAAGGAAGGGAGTTAAGGTGAGCACAGTGATGAAGGGGTTAGCCTCTCATGCCAATGGCCCTGGTTCAAATCCAACTGGAGACACCAAATAAATTTTTGCCCTGGCCCATTTGCTGTGTTGTGTCCTTGGGCAAGGCACTTCATCCACATTGCACTCAGTTCTTCCAGCTGTACAAATGGGTACCTGAACCAGTGTTAAGTATGGACCTATACGGTCGTTTGGAGTGCTTGGTAATTATTATTATTTATCATTATCAAGGTCAACCTTAGGAAATGTTGTTTGGTGAAATGAGGCCCTGTACACATTTTATTAACCATCACTTGCGTAACAAGTGAAGAAGCGAGCAAAGCTCACATACCCCCGCTCCCCACTTTGTTCAAAGAATTTCAAATAGTAAAACTGATTAATATTGGTTAAAGTATGATAGTTGAGTATACAGTAAGTCATTGTTTAAGTCTTCTTTCAACTGAAACCCAAATACCGAATTCATTAATAGGTTTTACAATTAAAAGGGTACATCTAGAGATAATTGTTGATCTTTGTTTCAAATTTGAGGTAGTTATCATGAATATTCTACGAGATGCACTGAGGACAACATTATTTTTGTTGAGTCACTTTGTAAGTTATGTTTTCCAAAGAGACCACAGAGAAGAAAATCCATATAATATCGTTTAACTCTCACAAGGCATATCCAGCAATCACGATTGACATATGTAGCAAATTTGGTGAAGCTGAGATGTATATTTCATGAAATATGTTCAGGACAAAGTAATTTATCATAGAATCGCTGTTTTAGTCATGTTTCCAAAAATTAAAAAAATGTGATGGTCTAATCCTCAAATGGCACATCTAGGGATCATGGTTGATAAGTGTATGAAGTTTGGTGAAGCTAGCATGAATAGTTTGGGAGATATGCTCAGGACAAAAGACTTGGTCGAAAAGTCACTGTTTTAGTCATGTTTCCATGGAAACCGCAAAAAATGAAAATAATTTGTTGGTCTAACCCTTAAAAGGCACAACTAGGGATCATGATTGATAAGTGTATGAAGTTTAGTGAAGCTAGCATGAATAGTTTTGGAGATCTGCTCCGCACAAAACGACTTCATCAAAGAGTCACTTTTTAGTCACGTTTCCATGGAAACCGCAAAAATGAAAATTCAGAAATAGTTTTAACCCTCAAAAGGCACAACTAGGGATCATGGTTGACATGTGTATGAAGTTTGATGAAGCTAGCATGCATAGTTTTGGAGATATGCTCCGCACAAAACGACTTCCTCAAAGAGTCACTTTTTAGTCATGTTTCCATGAAAACCACAAAAATGAAAATTCAGAAATAGTTCTAACCCTTAAAAGGCACAACTAGGGATCATGATTGATAAGTGTATGAAGTTTAGTGAAGCTAGCATGAATAGTTTTGGAGATCTGCTCCGCACAAAACGACTTCATCAAAGAGTCACTTTTTAGTCACGTTTCCATGGAAACCGCAAAAATGAAAATTCAGAAATAGTTTTAACCCTCAAAAGGCACAACTAGGGATCATGGTTGACATGTGTATGAAGTTTGATGAAGCTAGCATGCATAGTTTTGGAGATATGCTCCGCACAAAACGACTTCCTCAAAGAGTCACTTTTTAGTCATGTTTCCATGAAAACCACAAAAATGAAAATTCAGAAATAGTTCTAACCCTCAAAAGGCACAACTAGGGATCATGGTTGACATGTGTATGAAGTTTGATGAAGCTAGCATGCATAGTTTTGGAGATCTGCTCCGCACAAAACGACTTCATCAAAGAGTCACTTTTTAGTCACGTTTCCATGGAAACCGCAAAAATGAAAATTCAGAAATAGTTCTAACCCTCAAAAGGCACAACTAGGGATCATGGTTGACATGTGTATGAAGTTTGATGAAGCTAGCATGCATAGTTTTGGAGATATGCTCCGCACAAAACGACTTCCTCAAAGAGTCACTTTTTAGTCACGTTTCCATGGAAACCGCAAAAATGAAAATTCAGAAATAGTTCTAACCCTCAAAAGGCACAACTAGGGATCATGGTTGACATGTGTATGAAGTTTGATGAGGCTAGCATGCATAGTTTTGGAGATCTGCTCCGCACAAAGTTTTGGGACGGACGGACGGACAGACGGACAGACGGACGGACGGAAAGAATGAACGCTATATACCCCCGCTTACGCTGTAAGGCGGGGGTATAATTATGTTACGCTACTTGACATTAAACAATTTTATTTGCAATGAGGTTAGTCTTAAGGATGATCAAATCTTTTAGTATACTCAAAGTAATACAGTGACAATTATTTCTGTGGTTGACATTTGAGCCTTTTGATTGGCCCTCATACCGGTAGTTGTAGTTCAATTTGTCATTGCAAAACAATTAGGACTTACAATATACAAAATATTGCTTGATATTACCAAAAAATCGTTTGATCAAGACCATTGCATAAATTAATTGCTTATATAAAATGTTATCCGTTGTTGAAAAATTATGGCTGATCATATATATGCTATTGACATCACTTTCTCAAGGTAAACATTTGACCCCAAAATCAGATAATAAATCTCACATAAGAATAACCGGTACTGTTATGGGATCATCTTAACTGTGATACATTTGCAAGACAAGAATAATATAGAAAAAGGTATACCTTTTTACAGAAGACTTGAAGGAAGCGAATTTGTGTTCTCTCTCCACAGAGGAAGATGAAGTCCTGAAATATTGATCGAGCCTCTGTTCTTATTAGACCAAAGTCTTGGGTTTCGTTAGTTTCCCCTGGCAGAAAAAATTTGCACCACAATTCATTTGAATCTTTTTAGCAAATGAAAACACTTCTCACAGTGCCTTTGATTTAGTAGCCAAAATTATGATTTTTTAACAGCGTTGCTGATTGCAAAACTAGCTTTGATTGCCTGCAATCAGGTAGACTAACATATAGTCCCTGAAAAAAAGTTGTTTTTTTCTAAAATTTTAATTTCAAATATTTGATATTAAAATAAAAAGGAGCCCTGAACAATTCTTAATTTCAGGGACTAACCCAATCTGCAGGGCTAAAGAATGTGGGAATTTTTCTTATCTTGTTACTTGTCAGAGCCACACTCTGTTTACAATCCATCAGTCCTCAGCTGGCCGATTTATGAGCTAAAGCTGAGGCATCTAGACTTGCCAACATTGTCTAGACTTAAGAAGGCTTGTTTAATTTTTTCGCTTTAGGGTCTGGATAACAGACTAGCAATCAGGCATCTCCCATTCTATCCAACAAAGTCGGCAATAAAGAACCGAGGCTCAATCAACATTTCATGACTTAATCTGCCTTTGTGAGGAGATAATTTTGCTTTCGTAGAGGTGAAACATTAAATGATATTCCTAAAAGAGAATAATCATATACTTTCACATGATCAAACTAGTAAATACAACAAGCCAAATTTATTTGATTAAGCATCAACTTTAAACATGGAAACACCTTGCTATGGCACATGGAGCCATAGAGATCTAAATAATGTGGTTAAGGTGTTGTTTCTAAAATACATTTAATTTTCTCAAACTAACTAGTTTGAGAAAAATTAGACATATTCATATTTTCCACAAAGTTCAATTATCTCCCCTGAATAAAAGATTCCATTTTGCTATGTTCTTCAAAGATGAAGCAAACAATTTCAATCAATGACTTCTTGTTTTATAAATTTGATTTCAGTATATATGGATGGTTCAGGACATTTGGTTGGTTCAGAATAATTGGCTGGTTCAGGATATTTGGTTGGTTCAGAATAATTGGCTGATTCAGGATATTTGACTGGTTCAGTTTTTCTCCTATTCTCTGCCGTTTTTGAATAAATCAATTGAACAGTTTGCATCTCTTCTGTGGAAAATCCTTTGAACTTTGGAATAACATACACTATCTGTTTTCCATCATCATTTTCAGAATGTGAATACACTTGATTATTTTGGGGACAATCTGTTGTATTTTCATCAAGCACTGGTTCATTTTGATTGAGTTCATGCATCATGATATGAAGCTGATATTTATGACGTTTATCAAAAGTCATCGGACACAAATGACATTTGAGCTGGTCATCAGCAATCATTAGGGGTATAGGATTAAGTGTCTGTGGAATATATACATTCTCCCCACTGCTAGATTCAGTAGCAGATTGAAACCCTGTATCTTTAGGTATGACATGACCGTTGCTAGGGAAACTATTTCCCATGGTTTCTGAGGTAGTTGATTGTCCAAAAAATAGAGCATCTTCAGAGCTCTGACTCCCTGGTAGGAAACTGTCCATGCTTTCAGGTGCATGTGACAACAAACTTTTCAAAATGGTCTTGTTTTGAGGAACTTGAAAATTTTGACTTTGGGTTTCTTGTTCAGTCATCATGCCTTGACCATATTGGTTCAACTTATAGACACTTCTATTTCCTCTACGATTGCGCTCAACATGTCCTATATGTGATGGTACATATTTTTCAGGATGAACATTTTTCGTGTGTCTATTGCGAAATATTTTCAGTGAAAAGTGCTTGTCACAAAACTCGCACTTGAAGAGTTTTCGTTCTTGATGCGATGCGACATGTTGATTTCGATTACCCGGATGTGCAAACGTCTTACCACAATAGCTGCAACCATATGGCTTCTCGTTTCTGTGTATTCTCATATGACATCTGAACACATCTCTGCGATAAAAAACCTTTCCACATGCTGGGCAATGATGGACAGGATTAGCCTTCCCGGACATATTTCATGCCTATGCCAATATGACTATCTTTCAGTTTTGTCTTCAGACTTCTGCAAGAAAATGAAAGATATCTAATGACAAATGTGTTGAAGAAAAAAACATTTGTACTCAAATACGAATTGAGTTCTCCAAATTAACTATTAAATTTTGTAAAAAAAAAAAAGATTTTTGTTATCATAAGTGTAAAAAGACAACATAATTGTTCTTTTTAAGCCATTTCCGGGTAAGTAATCTAAAGTAGGTATTTACTGTTAGACGTTTTTCCATTAATAGAATTTTCAGAGAGGGTATTTTACTGAAACTGCATGCACCAAGTTACTTCCAAGAGAAACCTTTGTCGAAATAACGAGTGCATAAATTTATTTTGACAATATTTTAAACTCAAACGTACAAAGAACCTGCCACACAGAATCTTTTGTTCCACCGTGTTGTCTCCAGTAAAAGGGAGGTCACTCTCATTTGTTTACATATAAAAATAGATGGCGTTGTAAGAATATCAACCAATCAAAAGTCGACTTACATAAAGGTCGCACGGCCATTGGCGCTGATTTCAAACCTTGGACAAGTTGGTGGATACCAATCCTATGTATGATTATTTACATATTTATGGTAAGGAACTTAAATTATTAAACTTGCAAATGGTATATCGATTGCAATAAAACAACTATAGCCTAGACTGTCGAGAAATTGTCACGGGGAAATATTTATTCGCTCGATGACTCATTTTTGTCACCTTTTCAAACAAAAATGTCATCTTCGTTTTAGATAAGAATAACCAAGTAAACAGATTGATAGACCCAAGCCTAAATTTAGATAGAGACATGAAAACTTATGGAAATTCTCTTAACTTTGTTTTTAAAATCTTCATACAAATTCATTTAAAATGTCAGAACGTCATTTTCGGATTGTCAAGCAATGTGATTGCAACCTGTTAAATCCACAGGCCTCCGTAGCAGATAGGTGTGTGTATATATAGATGTCATCTATATATACACACACCTATCTGCTACGGAGGCCTGTGTGAGACATCTAAAAAAACAATTTTTCAAATGTTCAGTATTATTTTCTCACATTTTCAGTGATCTGAAATATTGAGTATCATTTTCTTTTATGAAATATTAACTGCATCTGCAATTATTTAAAAAACAATCCTGTCTTCACGAAATATTGTCCGAGAGATTTTTATTTTGTATGTGAATAGTTTGATAGAAAACAAACAGAAATGTATGAAAGGAAAATGTATTGATTGTTTCAAAGATTGAAGAATTACATTTACTGCGAAAATATTAGACACAAACCCTAAAATTTTCACGTTTTCGCCAGATTAAAGTAGGTTATTTATAAGCTTAAAATAGATTGCAACATTCTCTTTTCATTTTATAGGTACAACTAATGTGAAAACAGTGATCTCACTTTTCAGGATCAGTGTAACTTGAATATTATATATAATATCTAATTGACATTGTAAGAAATGGCAATTTGTTAAGATAGTGTTCAAATCACTTATTAAAAATGACTGCTCGGGAAAACTGCGACAAGGCGTCTTTCTATTAGAATTTTCTTGTTACAGCTTTAATATCATAATATCAAATCAATTTTCATTCAATTGGTAAATTATAATCTTACATTGGTGATTTTATCTACAGAGAATAATTTATTAATCATATACTAATTACCTTGATAATAGGGACACTTCGGATTAAATACATCACACAGATAAGATTTTTTATATCTATGTCCAAAAATATATTTTCCATAGATAGAAGTTTAATTAACATATTTTGAAAGGAGATATGTGCAGAGTTTAAAAACAAGAAACAATATTTACTAGATTGTACTTATTTAGAGGGAAATATACACGTGAAACAATAAGACCCACGATAATAGGGACCACCTTCATAATTGGAGTTTTTGTTCAAGAATCGATATGTATCTCCATATCTCATAGAGATTCGATACGGTATACACATCACAAGGGATGATACGATACAGGTTTTCTGTACTTTATCTCTAGCTTACTATGAAGGAAATAATCTAATCAGAAGGTTGCTGGAGGTCTGGAGGTTGCTAACAATCGCCTGTAGGGGCACTGATATCAGCACAGAAAACTTAAGGATCGGCAGCAAGGCATAAAACCGACAGTTCAGAAATTGGGCCAAAATCATGAATCACACAATAAGAGTGATAGTGGAACCTTCAGAAGTTAAGCCTTCGAGTAATTACACCAACTCTGAAATAATGTCATTAGTAAAACTGATCATGTTATGCTATTTGAAATAATTGCAAGGTTTCAACTTTTGATAAATACACTTGATTTTGAGGCAAAATAATGCATTTTGAAGTCAAGTTCAACAATATGTTTCAAAATACAGAGAATGTATCACGGGGCATGTATTGTCAGATTAAGTTACTTAAGTATCTATTAACAAATACCACTATATACCATCACACCTCTACTTATGATTATATTGTTTCTTTGAAAAATGTATACATGTCGAATCAAATGTGATACTCTTGTAGTGATGAATACAGTGTTTAGTAATAAATGTTTTTTTATATAGGCCATTTTCTTCATATCAGAAGATTCAGTAAGATTCCTTGAATCTAAAGTGAGCTCTCCATTAATCAATGATGTCAATTGCAGGTTAGCGATGCCGTCTGACAAGGTGATTCCAGTTAGGGTGGCGGTGCGGTGCCGTCCACTCATCACCAAGGAAATTAACGAGGGTTGTCAGAAATGTGTTAGTTTCACACCTGACGAGCCTCAGATTGTGATTGGCAGGGACCGAGGTTTCACTTTCGACTTTGTGTTTGCACCCACTAACTATCAAAATGAGGTTTATGAGCAAGCAGTTAAGCCACTGCTTGATAGTTTCTTTAAAGGTAAGAAGGTTTGTTTTGATGCTTTAATCAGGATCTATTTGTTTATCTGTTAACTATATTGTTTCAATGAGCACTGTTGATCATAATGAATTTCCCAGAGAAGTGGGAAGATGTTTGTTGAGAATGTTGTTTCGATTAGCACTATGCACAAACTAATTATTCTGAATTCACGATTTGAACTTCTAGTTTGACAGTTTTAGCTATGTTCAGTTGTTTCAATGAACACTGTTGATCATTATGAATTTTCCCCAGAAATGGGAAGATGTTTGTTCAGATTGTTTCAATGAGCACTATGCACAAACAAATTATTCTGAATTTCAATTTGAGCACATAGTTTGACAGATTTAACTATTTTGTTTCAATTAGCACTGTTGATCATTATAAATGTACCCCAGGAGTAGGAACTTGTTTTTTCAGAATGTTGTTTCGATGAGCACTATGCACAAACAAATTATTCTGAATTAACAATTTGAACTTATAGTTTGACATATTTAACTATTTTGTTTCAATTAGCACTGTTGATCATTATGAATGTACCCCTGGAGTAGGAAGTTGTTTTTTCAGAATGTTGTTTCGATGAGCACTATGCACAAACCAATTATTCTGAATTTACAACTTGAACTTATAGTTTGACAGATTTAACCATGTTGTTTCAATCGGCACTGTTGATCATTATGAATTTATCCCGGGATTGGGAACATGTTTTAGAATGTTGTTACCATAAGCACTATGCACAATGGTCTTTCAATGAGCACTAATGACTATGCACAAACAAATTATTATGAATTTACAATTTGAACTTATTGATAGATTTAACTAAGTTGTTTCAATGAGGACTGTTGATCATTATTAATTTACCCCAGAAATAGGGACATGTTTGTTCAGTATGTTGTTTCGATGAGCACTATGCACAAACAAATAATTCTGGATTTTTCTATTTGAACTCGCTGTTTGACAGATTTAACTGCCGTATGTTGTTTCAATAAACATTGTTGATCATGATGAATTTACCCCAGGATTGGGGATATGGTTAGAATTTTGTTTCATTAAGCACTATGCACTTAGTTGTTTCAATGAGCACTGTTGATCATTATGAATGTACCCCAAGAGTAGGAATATGTTTGTTCAGAATGTTGTTACGATGAGCACTATGCACAAACTAGTTATTCTGAATTTTCAATTTGAACTCCCAGTTTAAAGATGTCTACCAAGTTACCAACACTGAAATGTGACCTATATAATATTATATTTCCCCCACAAGGCTACAATGCTACAGTCCTGGCCTATGGTCAGACAGGAAGTGGGAAGACCTTCACAATGGGGGGTTGCTACGAGGCGTCCCTGGGTCAGGACGAGGAGCAGATGGGGGTCATCCCGCGAGTGCTGCGGGAACTCTTCCAGGGCATTGAGGAGAGGACAGAGAGCAACTTCAAAGTCTCTGTCTCTTACTTGGAGGTGAGTACAGTTGATGATGCATAACAGTGTTAACCTTATTTTGATTTTCTCTCTCGCAGTGTTAAAATGCTTTGAGCATGGCAAATATGCACTCGTTATTATTTTATCCTTGTTATAACACAAATGGTGCCCGTATGTCATGTGAATATAGTTATGTTATATGGTTAACGATAAACCTTGGGTGTCACATACCGGTAATCTCGTCATGCTTTTAACAAATAGAATTGATATTGTTGCAGAATTTGGTTGGGCATCATTTTCTCAAAATCTCTGTTTCCAATAACAGTGATTGGCGAAGGCACCTTTGACAATGGGCTATTTAGTAATTTTCTCAATTTCAAATGGGCCATTGCCCTTATGTCAATAGTAAATTCCTAAATTTCAATAGGTCATTTTTCACCTTATGTGCAAAACACCCATGGCCCTGCATTTCCCAATCCCTGCACCGGATGTTCTTGTAAGTCATTCTCAACAAGATTTCTATGAATTGAAGCCACAATCACTGTTGAATTGTTTCAGATTCACAAAGAAGACCTACATGATTTACTGTGTGCATCCAGCTCTAAACGAGACAGTTTGGCCATCAGAGAGGAACAGAATGGAGGAATCACAGTAAGAAGATATAACTGCATATGCATTGTTTTTAGAAGTCGACCACAAATCTATTAATGGCAGTTTTCAATATCAATGATATATTACAACTTGCATGGGTTTATTTAATCAGGGCCTCTTTTCAAAGCAACATTCACTAAGGTTAACCGTAACTCCCATTCTTTAACATTGCACTAAGGCTACCTTAATAATAACGTTAACACTTTATTGTCCAAAGAACAAGAACATCGGATATTTGTTTTGTGCCCATGGCACCCGGCAGCCAAAATGCACCGCCAGTTAATGGGTTGTTCTGCTTTTACAATGCTCAGTGTCAAGCAAGACAGCAACAACTCCCATCTTTATATGTCTTATGGTATGAAGCGACCGCGAATCGAACCCCCTGTTTACCAGGTGATAAGCGGACAGTCTACCACTGAGCTACATACCCTAACTATCACCTTAATGCTTTGTGAAAGGAGGTCCTGACAATTAAATTTTCATGAAAAGAACCCTGATATGATTGAGAAACTGTAGATACAATTGTCATGTTTGGGAAAGATTTTTTTTCAGGATTTCTAGTCATTTTCGGAATTTTGAATAACCTATTGCCTGTATATTATGAAACTTAAACAGTGATAATTTGCTAAATGGTACACAGTGTTGTTCCTAGACAATGAGCTGAGGGGGTCATTTTGGCAATCTTTAAGCAGATGAACCCCTTACATCTCAAAATATTAAACAACAAGAAACCTCATTATTTTTCCCATGTTAATTGGTAAATATGTACAGAAAACATTGTCAACTTAAAAAAACACCAAAAAACGTTTTCATCGGTCCTCTAATAACAAAGATATCGCCCTTCAAAGTGCGCAAATTTTAGGCTTCTCAATTTGACAGTCTGAAAAGGGATTCTACCGGATGAACGATATTGCCTTTACTGCGCATGCGAGAAAGGGCGATGTGATGTGGCAGGTTATGATTGGCTGAGAGAAGTTTTACAGACTCTGTATTATAACATCATATATACAGAACGGAAATGGGCCTCATCAATGTAAATATAACAGACAATGGTGGTAAATAAACAGAATAAACATGTTTTAGCACGATTTAGAAGCTTCATCTGTCCAGCAATAAAACAGAGTAGTAATTAAACAGTTATGGCACATTGTAACTGATTGTGTAATTACAGACCTAGGGAGTCGCGCTTGGGATATTTCACACTCTTTGACAATGTTGTTACAAGAATTAGGGGATGTTGTTTTAGAGATCAAGCATGTCTGCCCATCTATGACACGTCCAGTTGTCAAAGCACTAGTCATCCATTGGTCAACAATAAGACAAACTAGATCCAATCAAAAATTAAACATTTAGAATTGATCATATGCATTGTATCTGCCTTGAGATGAACACATTCAGTACAGACACATGAGATGGAGTATTTTGCGTTAACAGTGACTTCAATAAGGTAGGCTTTGGTCACATGATATGTAAACTAAACTTTGTGCATTCAAACTTATATGTATACATATTTGTTATTTCAGGCAGTTGTTTGCGTTAGAAGTTTACAAATATTTAAAATTTAAAATAACATTATCTCAAACAAAGATATAGAATGGTATTTATTTTATGCTGATGAGTTGTCTCTTTGTAAACTAACATTGTTTCTTTATTTAATTGAGAAACGCTCAAGACATGATGAAACATGGTGTCAAAAGGTGTATCAAATTGTATTGCGAACTTAATACAATTTCTTGACATGAAACCTCATTCAGATTATATAAAATTACTTCAGGATTATTCATAAGTTCCTTAAAACATTTCACTAACTTGTTTAATTTGTCTTCAATTTTATCTGGCCACTCATCACAAAATGTAAACTTAGAACTACTAAATTCAAAACATAACTATACCGTAATATCTAAGTGATTTTCAAAACATGATTGAATATTAAGATTTTGCCTTGATGAAATATCCTTATGTTTATACCATTAATGCAGATATAACCTTAGCATTTAATTGCTTTGTTGTATGTTTTCGAAAATCGTTGTTTCAATACTGTCACTGTATATGATATGTGTACTGATCACTATCACGTCACTATTTTGTTAGGGAGCGGCATAAATATAAACATAAACCGTTTCTTTTTTAAAATAGATATGCGAAACATAGTTCTATGACAGGGCTATGACATACCATGTAGTCTCATTGATGAATTGACTTTAGATCCCTCTGTAGAAGCCGTAATTAAGCTATCAACAGTCAAAAAAATTCAACCAAAATTAGTAAATGTCTTCATTATATGTCCAACTAACTAACCGTCATACTGGAAAGTTGTTTTCTTTGTTTGTATAGTAATTATACACCAAGAAAGTAAGTGACCGCTTGACTCAATACTGTAAACAATAGCAATAGCCTGACCAGTTTGGCGAGAGGCGATGTGATGTGGCAGGTTATGATTGGCTGAGAGAAGTTTTACAGACTGAAAATATGATGTTTGTTTTCAAAGTCATAAAATGACTATTTTGCGCATGTTTTTGAACAAACAAAATATCGATGTTATCTCAAGATATCTTTCTGTATCCATTTCTGCATTGTGTACCCCCTCGGGGTTATATGTTGTTTAAGGGACACCAAACTAAAAGGGTGGGCAAATTTCTTCAGGACCCTCTCTAGGAACAACACTGGATACATGTCTTTCCCAATCCCTGATGTGGTCACACAGTGCATATTCAAAGAATCCTACTCATTTGAAAACAAAAACTTTAGTCTTTAACTTTAGATCAAATGGTATCTGTTATTTTGATTCTCTCAATTACAGATTTCCGGACTGAAGGAGGTTGCCGTCGGTTCATTCGAAGACACAATGAGATACCTGACACAGGGCTCCTCAGGTCGAACAACTGGGTCAACTGCAATGAACAGTACCTCAAGCAGATCTCATGCTATATTCACCATAACAGTGGAGAGAACCAAAATTGATGATCCGTAAGTGGACTGTACTTAGATTTTTTATGTAAATACAATCCATTACAAACATTGTGATCTGCAGGTGACCAAAAACTAAGTTACTCCGAAATAACAAATAACTGTTAAAGATTTTAACACACTGTAGCAATTCAGAGCAAATGAACTTGAGCCTAAATGATTTCAAACTCTTCAAATACTTAGAGAAATAGTTTCAAAATTCGTAAGTCATAACAGAGATGGCAATCTTCAGCCGATTTCAGCTGTTTTGAGATTTCCTAGCTGTGGTATTATTTATAAATGACTATCCTAAATTAAATTTTTTCGAAAACCACTATTGCCATTTCTAGTCATAAACATTTTGGAATGTCCTAGATTTACAAGGGACAAATTTTTGGAAAATCTCAAAACAAACAGTAGTTAAAAGATAAAGCAAATTTCAAGCATACCTTTTTTTATTATTATTATTTCCTTTTCTGTTGTTGACTTGATCATTCCTGTTGTAGAGAGGACACATGTAAAGCCAAGTTTCATTTGGTGGATCTCGCTGGATCAGAAAGGGTAAAAAGGACACACGCAGAAGGAGAGAGGTTAAAGGAAGGTAAGAATTTAAAAATAGGTGTTAAGAAGATGTTATAAATTAGCCTAAAATTGTTCCGATTGCCATATATTAACGACCAAACTTTATTCATTTACCCGGTAAGTTATTGCAGACATTTCTGGACACTTAGGCAATGAGAAAAAAACAACATGCAAATTTAACGACATTCAAATGTTTTCATGCTAAAAATTAGCTTAAAATTGTTCCGATTGCCATATATTAACGACCAAACTTTATTCATTTACCCGGTAAGTTATTGCAGACAATTCTGGACACTTAGGCAATGAGAAAAAAACAACATGCAAATTAAGCGACATTCAAATGTTTTCATGCTAAAAATTAGCTTGAAATTGCCATGTATTAACAACCAAACATTATTCATTTACCCGGTAAGTTATTGCAGACAATTCTGAACACTTAGGCAATGAGAAAAAAGCAACATGCAAATTAAGCGACTTTCAAATGTTTTCATGCTAAAAATTAGCTTGAAATTGTTCAAATTGCCATGTATTAACAACCAAACATTATTCATTTACCCGGTAAGTTATTGCAGACAATTCTGGACACTTAGGCAATGAGAAAAAAACAACATGCAAATTAAGCGACATTCAAGCTGCTAATGCCTCAAATATTGTGCTAAACAACTCACGCATTCATCATGTACAATGAATATTTTCATGACTAATAATGCTAACTAATAATGCTTATCATTGTAATGAGTGGTTTAACGATACAGGAGGGTCACGATACGATACATATCCCAATGTTATTGCGATACGATACATTACGGATAGTACTAGGGGTGACTATTGACCCCCAAGGGACTATTGCGATAGTAGTCTATTGCAGGGTACTATTGCGATAGCGATAGTCTATTGTAGGGTACTATTGCGATAGCGATAGTCTATTGTAGGGTACTATTGCGATAGCGATAGTCTATTGTAGGGTACTATTGCGATAGCTGTTGCGATAGTTTATCAATAAAGGAAATAAAAACAATTGTCAAGAAAAACAGTGTTTTATTGACTTTGTCACCGCTTTGTTTGTAACGATTTGAAAATCGGCTGCACTCGTGGAAGTCGTGGAAAGATAACTCGTGTTTTCCTGTTGCTATTTTTAGCTCGCGGCAATCTATTTGCTGTTAGCAGTTTCCAGTATTTTCCAAATGTAAAAATACGCGTTTGTGTGTGGATTTTACTTTTAACATTCAAGATAACAACTGATTTTTTCAAATTGTCGATACTATCGATAGTTTAGACGTGCTATCGATACTATTGATCGTTCTAAAAAAGACTATCGATAAAGTACTATTGGCAGAGCAACTTTCGCGATAAGTTGATAGTTCGATCTATCTTTACACCCCTAATTAGTACCTTATACAATGAACTTTTCACAAGATATTTGGATCAATTAATTTTGTGCAAGAATTTAACTTTACCTGGTTTTATGTAATTTTGATATGATTCCACTTCCAAGTATTAGGGGAGGTTCTTGTGTGCATCAAAAATATATTTTAAATCTCTATTTCAGTTCTCGGCATCTAATATTATGTTATGTATCATGATATGCATCCTTCAAAACAATACGATTTATCGTGGACCCTGTATCGTGATACGATACAATATCGCTGTATCGTTACACCTCTATTTGTAATATCCTCTTCATTCTATGTTGATTTGTGTTCAGGGATCAACATCAACCGTGGCCTGCTAGCACTAGGCAATGTTATCAGTGCTCTAGGGGACGACGGTCCGAAGCGTAACCACATTCCATACAGGGACTCTAAACTTACCAGGCTTCTACAAGGTATTTTGTTGATTTCATGGATAAATTTGCTTTACAAGTATTGGTTGAATCAATTTACAGTTTGAACTGATTCATGGTGGCCCCTTTAATTGTTTGTCTGAGATAATCCTGGACGGCTTTTTTACTCTTTCTTTATGAATAGACTAGTTGAACAGGTTATCCTCAGTCTGATTAAAATCGACCAAGCTCCGAGGAATAAAATAGTAAAAATATTTTCTCTATTGGGGTTCGCACCAGTCGGGATATCCTCTCCGTCTCGGTCTGAATGCAACCATCTTTATTGCATGTTTCTGACACAAGCTCATTTAAGCAATCGCAAGGCGGGAGACAAGAGCTTTCGATATCATGCTAAGGGCAGGTAACTTCAGTGTACAATTCGTTATACATAATTTGAGCTGAAAGATATTTTAAAACGAGGATGTGATTGGAAGTTTGCGGCTGAGTTTGTCTATGCTAAACTGGTTATAGAAACATGCAAAAGAGTTGGGTGCTTCAGACCGAGATGGAGAGGATATCCTGACTAGGTTAAAAGCTGAGATGAGGCTGACAAAAAGTCAAATCACGACTCACTCAATTTTGATATTATTGCCAAAATAGGTGCAAGGAAAATCTTTTGTGGCTAATAAGATCTTATGATGAAATCCTGAGTGCTCTAGGAGAACCTAACAAAAACATTGCTCTTTTAGCTAAATCAGTTCCAAATGATATGGTCAGGGATGAGATTTCTTGCAATTAGTAATATCTACTTTCCATTTTCGTGAGAATTTACTTCCCTTGAAAAGTATTTTTTATGAATAATGACATAAATGTTTTTCTTTAGATTCACTGGGAGGCAACAGTCATACCCTGATGGTTGCATGCGTTAGCCCAGCTGATTCTAATATGGAGGAGACCGTCAACACGCTACGCTACGCTGACCGCGCCAGGAAGATAAAAAATAAACCAATTATCAATAGAGACCCACAACAGATGGAAATCATGAGGCTGAAGAATCTGGTGGGTTAAAAGTTTAAATGAAACAATCAATTTTGTTTACTCAACTGAGACAGAGTTGAGTTGGACAATATTGTCAAACAACTTGAAACAAGGGTAGTTGAAAGTTCTCTAAAATACAAAGTCAAATATATTTTTTTGATGACAAGATTATCTGTATCACTATACTACATTTAAAAAACTATTTATTGGTGACTCTTCAACAGAAAAGGTTTATTCTTTGACATTGCTAATGTTTTAACGTGAGGCCTGAAATCAGCCCGAGTAGTTAATCATCCGGAACACTGTAAATGTTAAGGGAATCTTGATATACTTGCAGGCTGCCAACTTTAGCCTAAACAATGACAAGTGTCTAGTGCACACCATTCACTCACAATTCTATAAATAAATAAAATGTTCAGCTGCTCTTGCACATTTTCTAATATCAACAAAATATAGAAAATGTTATCTGATTAACCCAATACAGTAATTGAAAGGTAGACATTGCACTGCAATTACATAATAACAATTTTATTGCAGCAAATTTTTTTAATGGGATAATTATGATTTTAATACCTAAATATTTTAGAATGGAATCATATCCCTGATCTTTTTCTTCTAATAACATCAACAATGTTTCTTATATGATATGTATCTTGATTGACAACCTAAGACTTGTTATTTAGATTTGTTATTTGTCAAGTTATTTTTTTGTTCCAGGTCCAACAGCTGCAGGTTCAGCTGATAGAAGGTGGTCCAGGGGACTTCACAGTCACTGTCAAACAAGAATCTGGGTTAGTGGCTCATATCTCAGTCCCTTAGCATCAATTTTGATAGTTTTGGGTTTTGGGAAAGTGATGTCATTCTGTACAAGAAGGGGGGGGGATAGGAGAGGAACAGAATTAAGATTTTTCAGTTCAGTTGTAAACGCTAAAGCCAAAACGCTCTCGGATATTTTTGTTAGCCAAATGGGAAACAAAAATGTTTGAAAAATAAAATTTATGGTCATGAAAATGGTTCTTGTACTGTGTTCTGTTTCTGTGGCCCTTGGCTCTCTCTCGAAGCTCTCTTAGTACTAAGATAGTCGTAAGTACCATACATTACAATGGCCTATGAATATCTTAGCACTGAGAGAGCTTCGAAAATCTAGGCCCTGTATCTTACCTGTAGACTTTTATTTTGGTAGAGCTTACAAAGGTGTGAAAACATTACTTGCAATATTTAACTGTTTATGCTTGAAAATGGTGTAAATGCTTATACCAATACCTTACGCTTGAAATGGTTTACCGCAATGTATAGTGAAAAGTTGAAAAATAATTTTCTTTTATTCATTGATATTGTCGAAATTAGTGCTAGGATATTCACTGAATCGCCCAGTGTGATTTACACAGGACTGTTTACTTTTGTTGTTTTTTTGTTCCTTCAAATTCAAACTTATGAAAGGTTTTCTACACTGTGGTTCTTTTTCAGTTCAAGTTCCGCCAACACTACTCAGGAAAACTGCAAGTCCCTCCTGGATAGACTGCGACTCTTGGAGGTATGTATTCCCTTGTTTAATTCAATTCTTTATTCCTGTATTAGGGCCCTTTGGCAAAGGGTAACATATTTTTTGTTGAGCTGCAATAACTAAACAATATTACAATATAGACAATATCAAATTTCTGATTTGACACTTGTCGGTGTTGTACTATATGGTTGACTTTAAAATTGCATTTTTTGGCTGGAAAATAGTGTTTGTCAAATAAAATTTTAAAATCAAAATATCCTGAAAATGTAGTTGTATTGTTACATGTATTTTATTAAATTTTGAAATGTGTGAAAGGTTTCATTTGTGACATGATTTTATCATTAAAAACTGGGTTTTGACAGAATGTCCTGTTGGCATCACCTTCATGACATCACAATACTTTTGCATCATTAAGTTATGACATCACATTGCTATGATGTCATACACATGATGCTGTCACAATGGTATTTTACATCACTACACTGAAAGCCAAATGTCAGTTCTGCGTTTGAGAAATGTTGATTTTTCATTAAAACTAATGAAGAATAATTTTGGATGATAAATAAAATCTCACACTTGTGTCTTCTGATATCAAATATATCAAAACTCATCGTAAAAAGTAATCCTCGGCAAGCCTTAGATATTTGTAACTTTTATGAACTCATGTCGATATATTTTATCTCAGAAGACACTTTGGGGAGATTCTCTATGTACCATTACAACTCTCTCTGATCTGCTGAGCAGAGGATGCAATTATTATTCCCTCTTCTAACCCCCAGGATGAGAACATTAAACTAACAAGAGAACTGCAGTCATCTGTGGACCAGAACACAGTTAACCTGGAGCGAGCCATCAAACTGGAGATCAGTCGGGATAAACTGAGGACCAAGCTGAGAGAGTTCAAGTCACACACTGGGTAGGTGACACTTTCTCTAAATCCATATACTCTTTAACCCCTATGAATGTGGCCAATGGCTGAAAAAACAAATCACTCACCCCTTTGAACCCAGTAACAGATATGTTTTTAAGTTTGATTTCTTGCTAGTTAAAAGTAGGGATTAAGGTGTCGATATTTTCATCAAAGATAGTCTCATTACTCATTAGATCTGATAAGCTAGGGTCATGTCTCTTGCATTTTTGTGCAAGAGAAACCAAAAAGAGGTTTATATGAAAGGGAACGTTTGATTTGGTAATTTATACAATCTCATATCAACTTATAAGGGTATCATATTTTGTCGGATCTTATTTTGAATTATAATATCTTCTGTATAAAAAACTGTTGATTTTCCGTACTAATAATAACAAATTTAAATAACACCTCATTATCCAATCAGAGATTGCTCAATGGCACTTGGTAAGAAAAGAAGTCTATGAAAATTATCTTTGAAAAAGGAATGTCTCAAGGGCTGTTTTGAATGAGTCCCTTGTACTGATTGCCCTGTTGCAGTGGGGCAGATTGTTCCATAACACCGAGGCAAAAGCAGTCTGCCATTGAAGATCTTGTAGCTTGCTGAGAGACAAGCATGGCATCATTGATCAATGCCCATGTAAAACCTAAAATGCCAGTTTCAGAACTGTCAGTTGTATGCCTTGCTGTCGACCCTTGAGTTTTCTGTGCTTGCTCTCTTACCTGTAGGGGCGCTATAGCAGCACAGAAAAGTAAAGGATATGCAGCAAGGCCTAATACGACATTTTGGAAACTGGCGTTTTAGGCTTGAGTAGGAAGATAATCAGTGCCATGAAAGTTCACAGTATGAAGTAAGCCAGCCACCTATCTGTATTTCAGAGTCGACTTCGAGCTGTTGAGTCAGAGTATTGACGTGGAGAGCAACCCACACATGAAGGATGAGCTGGACAAACTGAGACGGCTCGCAGAAAACGTCAAAACTGATGTACGTTACACAGAGAAATATCCATTTTGCTAAAAAAAAATAATTCATTTGCACATACCCAGGAGGAGTTGGCAATGTTATACAATTTAACAAAAGCTATGTCCTATTTAAATTGTAGTTATAATTTTTTAGAGACATTCTGGTACCGTTGTCACTTGTTTCAATTACCCTTTCTAATCAACTGTACTGTGCATTTCTTTTGTTAATGATAATTTAAAGTATTATAGTAATGCTGTTTTGATTTGAATGATTTGTATGACATGCTTTATGACAAGAAAGTTGTTAAGCATTTATGTTCATGACATTCATAATTCTATGATATCTTTGTTATCCTTTAGACCTATGATATGAATTACTTTTGATAAGATGGTTTTCAGGTGAATATGAAATACAAAGATTTGTTAATGAGCAGTTTGGAACATTGTTTTCCACGATAATGCATGTTTGATTAAATTCTGATCTGTTCTTTGAAGAGTGAAGAGGAGCGGAGTGATGATCTTATTGATGACCTGACGGAATCTGAAACAGTCAGTAATACTTCTAACTGCCTTGTGATCAGATATTACCTAGTCTTCATATATATGATAAGTTATGCGCACCTTTTTGCTGGGGGGATTTTATTGCTTTGGAAGTGAATACTTTGATAAAGGATGTTTCCTAAACAATATGATGAATATGTTAAAATTGTCCCAAAAAAATTTAGAAATAAATCTATGAAATTTTGAGAGTAACCCTATGTCAGGTATGCATTTATGATTGGCATTGACAAAAGTTTATATGAATAGATTCTTTTAGAGATGCAAACATTAATATTTTTTTGAAAGTGATAAACACCATATTAGTGTTCCTTTGATTATTTTAGATATGATTAGTAAATCTTAATCCCAGGATGGTGACTCCGATGTTCTCACGGCAACCCCCGACAGTCGAGCGATCTCAAAGAAGTACGCCCTGAGCCAGGCTAAGATGAACAAGGAGCTGTTGGAGCTGAACCGACTACTCGCCAAGAAGGAACATCTCGCCAACGAGCTCACACATAACGACTCCAAGATGGAGGCTATGAAGATGCAGTACGAGGTATGATAATTAGAGGTTATAACATGTCACTTTTCATATCATACCTAATATCAGCCCGAGATTCCCATATCAGCCCGGGCTGATATGGGAGTCTCGGGCTGATATTAGGTATGATATGAAAAGTGACATTTTGTAACCTTTTTATCATATATTAAACTTTTTCCTCTACAACAAAAAAGTTGTGGATAAAATGTTTTTAAAAAATGTCAACAAAAGTCAAAACGATCATGCTTTTAAGAGTTAAGTAAATTTGAGAAAGATACTGTGAGCAGCTCCACTTATTCAAATTTCTCGAATTTATATCATTTGATGGAAGAAAATTTTAAAAAGCGTCAAATACATCTTTTTTTTTTGGTGAAGTTAACGTACCATTCACTATATCTATGCAGAAAATGACCTAGAGAGATAACTCTAACCAAAAGTGCCCCGGGCTGATATTGATATGGATTTGCGGACCGGTCTGATATGGCTGATATGGATTTGCGGACCGGGCGGCAATATGGGTGCTGTGTCCTAGCCTCTATCACACATGCAAAACACCCCATATTATTGGTAGAAATATGATAAGGATTGTTATAATGATTACTGATAATGATAAGTGTTGTTTTTTTTTTTTAGGTACATGTACATTTAGGTTCAAACTACAAAGAAAGTGATATTTTACATAGCAACATTTACATATAGGCGAATTTTGCATACATGCAGGTATGCACAGGTTATATCAAGTTTCCAAGTACAATGGTAACAAAGGCATATAAAGAAGAAGTGATTAGTGTTTGAATAGTAAATGGCAGGATGACCAAAATTTCATATATTTTGAGTAGTTGCAATTCGAATAACAGTTGTATTTGTCAATGTTATATATTTTCTTCAGATCATTTTGAAATTTGGTTTCAAACCAAATTGTTTTGCTTTGAAAATGGTGTATTTCACATTTGTAATTATCATGTTCAATACCCTGTTTCTGTATTCGGGGTATCCAAGACAAATGTTTCTTTTGGAAAACTTTATGTTCGCTTTAGTGTACGTCTCTATTGATGATTATGATATCAAAGATGGTGATCTTAATGATGATGGTGATGATATAAAATGTGCTGGTCTGTCCAAAACATCTTGACTTAAGTTTTTGAGGGACTTCATACCGTGATGATATGGAGTAATGTCAAACCATTGTTCACATGACATCTTCCCTTCTGTGATAATTTCCCTGACTCGAAAAAGTGATATCAAACTCAGTTGCATTTATAAACTGAGAAAACCAGTCTCACATTACACTTTTTGAGAATATTTCAAGTTGAAAATTTTATCTTTTGAAGTCCGATCATTTTATTTTTTGTTTTTTATATGTTTTTGCAGAAAAGTTGCACTCAAACATTTAATGTTGCAGTTTTTGAGAAATGTTGCACTCAAATGTTTCATGTTGCAGTTGACGATGAAGGAGCTGGAGTGTGAGGTATCCAGTTTACAGAAGGAGAGAGAGAATCTAGCACAGGCTCTCGCTGACGCCAAGGTTAACTCTGCTGCTAACAAGTAAGATAACTCTTTCCTATATCCAATGACACCTAGTTCTTTTTTTCCCACTAGGAGACAATTAATGTGTCAGTAAGAAAACAATATATCACAATTTTTTTACTACACAGATATTGTAAAACTATTACAATATTTAATATGAAACCAAATCCAAATATTTGGGACGTTTTGTGCTATCTGGTCTATTCAATTTTTCTATCACAATTAAGGTTATGAATGGATGTAACTTAAATAACCTTTTTATCCCACCGGTATGTAATACCGTGGGATAAAGTCATCGCCCTTTCTGTCTGTATGTCCGTCCGTCCGTCAGTCCGTAATCATTTTGTTTCCGGAGCAGAACTCAAAAACCGGTCCACATATCTTTCTGAAACTTTACATGTGTATTGCCCACCTGCTGAAGTGGTGCCTTTTGATATTTTCACATTTCTGAAAATTTTATTTTTTATTATTTCCATGGAAACTGCTCTTATTTGGACTCTGTTCATGAAAGGTTTTGTTTCCGGAGCAGAACTCAAAAACCAGTCCACATATCTTTCTGAAACCTTACATGTGTATTGCCCACCTACTGAAGTGATGCCTTTTGATATTTTCACAATTCTGAAATTTTTATTTTTAGCTCATCTGGCCTGTAAGGCCCGATGGGCTTATGGTATGGCATGGTGTCCGGCGTCCGTCCGTCCGTCCATCCGTCCGTCCATCCGTCCGTAAACTTTGTGGAATTTCTCCAGAACCATAAGGTCTAGAAAGCTGAAACTTTGTGTACAGACTCCTTGGCTAGTGAGAATTATAAATTGTAGCTTTGGTGGCCCTGTGACCCCTAATAAGGGCCACAGGGGCCACGCCCTAAAAACCTATTTTCATCTTCTTCTCCAGAACCAAGTGGCCTAGAAAGCTGAAACTTTGTGTACAGACTCCTTGGCTAGTGAGGATTATAAATTGTAGCTTTGGTGGCCCTGTGACCCCTAATAAGGGCCACATATGCCACGCCCTAAAAACCTATTTTCATCTTCTCCTCCAGAACCATGAGGCCTAGAAAGCTGAAACTTTGTGTACAGACTCCTTGGCTAGTGAGGATTATAAATTGTAGCTTTGGTGGTCCTGTGACCCCTAATAAGGGCCACAGGGGCCACACCCTAAAAACCTATTTTCATCTTCTTCTCCAGAACCATGAGGCCTAGAAAGCTGAAACTTTGTGTACAGACTCCTTGACTAGTGATGATTATAAATTGTAGCTTTGGTGGCCCTGTGACCCCTAATAAGGGCCACAGGGGCCACGCCCTAAAAACCTATTTTCATCTTCTTCTCGAGAACCATGAGGCCTAGAAAGCTGAAACTTTGTGTACAGACTCCTTGACTAGTGAGGATTATAAATTGTAGCTTTGGTGGCCCTGTGACCCCTAATAAGGGCCACATATGCCACGCCCTTAAAACCTATTTTCATCTTCTCCTCCAGAACCATGAGGCCTAGAAAGCTGAAACTTTGTGTACAGACTCCTTGACTAGTGAGGATTATAAATTGTAGCTTTGGTGGTCCTGTGACCCCTAATAAGGGCCACAGGGGCCACACCCTAAAAACCTATTTTCATCTTCTTCTCCAGAACCATGAGGCCTAGAAAGCTGAAACTTTGTGTACAGACTCCTTGACTAGTGATGATTATAAATTGTAGCTTTGGTGGCCCTGTGACCCCTAATAAGGGCCACAGGGGCCACGCCCTAAAAACCTATTTTCATCTTCTTCTTGAGAACCATGAGGCCTAGAAAGCTGAAACTTTGTGTACAGACTCTTTGACTAGTGATGATTATAAATTGTAGCTTTGGGGGCCCTGTGACCCCTAATAAGGGCCACAGGGGCCACGCCCTAAAAACCTATTTTCATCTTCTTCTCCAGAACCATGAGGCCTAGAAAGCTGAAACTTTGTGTACAGACTCCTTGACTAGTGAGGATTATAAATTGTAGCTTTGGTGGTCCTGTGACCCCTAATAAGGGCCACAGGGGCCACACCCTAAAAACCTATTTTCATCTTCTCCAGAACCATGAGGCCTAGAAAGCTGAAACTTTGTGTACAGACTCCTTGACTAGTGATGATTATAAATTGTAGCTTTGGTGGCCCTGTGACCCCTAATAAGGGCCACAGGGGCCACGCCCTAAAAACCTATTTTCATCTTCTTCTCCAGAACCATGAGGCCTAGAAAGCTGAAACTTTGTGTACAGACTCCTTGACTAGTGAGGATTATAAATTGTAGCTTTGGTGGCCCTGTAACCCCTTATAAAGGCAACAGGAGCGTCCTTCAAATCTATTTTCATCTTCTCCTCCTGAAGTGTAAGGCCTAGAAAACTGAAAACTTGTCACCAATATACTTAATTTTATGATTGGTGACCCTGCCAGGCCTCTTCAAAGGGGGAATCACATTGGCCACACTCTAAAGCATAATTGATGATGAAGCCTGATGAGCTACAGAGCCAATGGCTCTATTTTTTATTATTTCCATGGAAACGGCTCTTATTTGGACTCTGTTCATGAAAGGTTTTGTTTCATATATATAAAACCGGTCCACATATCTTTCTCAAACTTTACATGTGTATTGCCCACCTACTGAAGTGGTGCCTTTTGATATTTTCACAATTCTGAAAATTTTATTTTTTATTATTTCCATGGAAATGGCTCTTATTTGGACTCTGTTCATGAAAGGTTTCGTTTCATATATATAAAACCGGTCCACATATCTTTCTTAAACTTTACATGTGTATTGCCCACCTACTGAAGTGGTGCCTTTTGATATTTTCACATTTCTGAAAGTTTTATTTTTTATTATTTCCATGGAAACGGCTCTTATTTGCACTCTGTTCATGAAAGGTTTCGTTTCATATATATTAGCTTATACTAATCTATTATGAACCTTGCTTGAAAAATTTACAATTATCTTTCAAAGGTTTACATCTTATGATTATGTGGAACCGGTGGGATATGTCATCTTCTGATGACTCTTGTTTGAATCTTTGTACAGGTGACCTGTCAAACTAAGAAACAAACACTAGAGCAGGAGTAACGATACATACCTCTCCTCAGGGATCAAAATTCATAGAGAAATACCTGTGTATAGACCTGAATAAAACAATATCGACCCCTGACTTCCTCCTCGGTCAATATTGTTCTGTCTGTATTTCTATGATAACCCATCCTCCCTGTGCCCCTAGGATCAGTGAGCAGAGACGGCGGCGCCTGCAGGAGTTGGAGGGTCAGATCTCGGGGCTGAAGAAGAAGATGCAGGAGAAGACCAAGATGGTGAAGATGAAGGAGACCGTCGAGAAGCAGGTCTTCAAGCTCAACACAGACATTGTGGTGAGAGGGGGATTCTCTATATGTCATTCTATACAGATTTGTTTTGGGAATTATTTGAACTACATGATGCTGATAACAATCGCTGAGTAAGCAAGCTCAACACACATATTTACAACTTGTGCCTTTCTTTGTTCAATATGTACGTGATATGGTTAAAAGTGCATAAGTGCAACCAACATGTTTTTATTTATTTGTATGTGGCTGCCATGCATTTACTTACCAAAATTGGTATTATGCAGGAAATGTTAAATTGCCTTTCATTGTTAAGCATACATTATGTTTCATGGTTAAAACTGCACCAGTGCAACCAAAATAATTTTGTATATGTATATATGTGGCTGCCATGCAATTACCTACATTGGTAAGATGCAGGAAATATTGCAACAGAAATTTGCAATGGTGTGTTAAACTCGTGAATAATATTGTATCAAACTTGCTTTCCCCTCCACTATACTCAATTGTTTATTCGTTATGAAAATATTGTTATAAATGGTACAGCATTTAGTATCCTGTATAATGCTGTTGCAGTCGATGAAGCAGCAGCGGGTGAAGTTAATGAAACAGATCAAGGAAGACGCGGAGACGTTCAGGAAGTGGAGGCAGCAGAAGGACAAGGAGGTGCTGCAGCTACAGCTCAAGGTGGGACACGAGATGTTTGATGTGTTTTGGCCATGTTTGAAATATCCAATGTTTATAAAAATTTGCGCAGTTCAAGAAAGAACATTTAAATGATTATTTGTTTTACAGGAAGCCTTTCCTGGTTTTAATTGACAACATCCTCACCAACAGTTTTTGTGGCATGAATAGCCTGGTCAAAAAGTGCTTATCAGTCTCATGTTTGTGCGTTAAGCGCTGTTAAGAGTAACAGTCATCTGACCTCTTTTTTTATTAGGGTCATATTGACCCAGTCGAAGCCAATCACAATAGAACCATGGGCCTAGATTTTCTAAACTCTCTTAATGCCAGGATAGTCATGGTACCTACAACTATCTGAGCACTAAGAGAGCTTCGGAAAACTAGACCAAGATCTCCAACCGTCTTTTCAACCATTTTCCTGTGTGAAAAAGGAACTTGAACATATGGTGTTTCTTCTGTGTAAACTATTTATTCATTGCTACCTGTAGATAATTACAATACCAAATGAATAACAATAATGATGTATCCAGGACCGGAAGCGTCAGTGCGAGATGCAGAAGATGCAGAAGACCCATGAGAAGCAGGCGTGTGTTTTACGGAGGAAGGCAGAGGAGGCGGCAGCGGCAAACAGACGACTAAAGGACGCTCTCAGTAAACAGAAGTCTGTCATGGCCGACCGCACCAAGCAGCTTGATAAGTGTGACAACACTAGCATCGGCAACAGGGTCAGGGTAGGTAACTCTTGCTGGACTGGACATATGTACAATGAGTTGTAAAACTGAGATAGCCTCCAATGTACGATGTACAAGTTGACAGAATGATGTGGTTACTAACCAATATTATTGAAATAGATTTGTATGCTCTGAATGACATTTTGCAATGGTAACTTTAGTGTCATGGTTAAAAAGGTATGTGGATAAGAAAAGAGTATTCACCATGAGACTTGAATAAGCAAAGTGTGTCATGTGTGTTTGTTCGTAGTAAGAAATAGTGGCTTTTTGAAATTATCCCATGTTTTGGTCATCACAATTTCAAGTTGAATCAGTAACCCATATAATTGCTGTTTTCTGCATTTCCTACCTATAAAGCTAGAGTGAGATACATTTTCACAAGTAGCGATATAGACAACGATATGAATAAAGAAGAGATTTGTTAACTTTTTATTGCAGGAATGCAATGTTTCGATGTAGATACTGACATCGTTACCAAGCATATGGTGCACATCATATGCTGGTAACAGTGTTAGTATCTTAACCGAAACGTTGATAATTCCATAGAACTCTTCCTTATTTTTCCAAGCTTACTTATCTTCTCGGACTCTGAGACCTGCTGGTGACATGTTCCTGTAGTTGTTGATTTATCACTTAGCCATTGATGGTTTAGTTGGCCAAGAAGCCGTGATATAATATGGACAAAAGTTTGAATATTCTATAATATTTTTCCTTCTCAGTCGTGGTTGAGTCAGGACCTGGAGGTGCGAGTGAGTATCCGGGAGGCCAAGTACCATCTGGAGAGTCTGCTGTCGGACCGCAAGACTCTCACCTCACAGCTCACCGCTCTCAAGGACAAGCTCGAGGATGCTCCGCCTAAAAAGGTGAACTTTGAAGTGTGTCAAATCAGAGTTTGAAATAATTTTAGGTTCTGCTGGCAAGAAGGCACTGCTGTTTTGCACTGACACTCATTTTATCAAAAGCTCAGGAAAGTTTCTCAACCTTTTTCCAAGACGGGTCTCAAACAAGTGATCTTTGAAATGTTAAAATCAGTATGTGAAAGTCTTATATTTTCTACTGGAAAACAGGTCCTGCAATTTGCGGACACTTTGTGTAATGAAATTTATCAGCCAGACCCGCTTGTTGACTATCTTGATTGTTCAATCATAAATGGCACAATTATGAAATAATGTTCTTCAACAGAGAATGGCATGGACAAATTCTGAAGGATCAACCGAAGATGTCAGCTTTGAAGAGGATGGAGTTAAGAAACAAATAGAGTCCCTGGAAACTGAAATTGAATTAAGGTAAAATATACAGTTTAATCCATCTAGGGTCTGTATAATTGTAATTCAAGAGTCAAACGGCTGTAAAAGTGTATTTTTGTGCGCACTTTATGACCATTATCAAATAAGGTATGCCCTCCAAATAGACATGCTTTTAAAGTCAATCTAGTTAAAACATAAATGAGTAATCAAAAGTAAACCATTTTTAATAAACACCAACAAAGGGTTATTGTAATTGGCACATTCTTCTTGTAAGGTCAAGCTTAGAACCTTGGTAGAATATTTTTCTTTTGTAAATAAGTAAATTAAACATTTGTTTTCATCATTACAGAAACATCCAAATTTCTGATTTGCAACAGAAGATTGTTGATGCTGACCAAGGTAAGAGGAAAAAAACATTTGAATAACTATGTTATGATCATCTCTGTTTGTCTATGTTTTACACTTTCACAATTCAAATTGTAAACTTTTCGGCCTGGATTCTTCAAAGGGGAAGTAATATGGAGGAATATAAGGTGATGTGAGGAAAATGAAAATTAATGGTTCCAATTGAAAGACAATCTATTCTAAATAAATGAATCGGTAATAAATCGATAAATAAAATGTAAATTTCAGCCGTGCAATTCCTTTGTCCTACACAAAATGAATGAAAGGTGTTCACACAAACATTCCCGACAATGGACTTTATGTGAATCTTTATAATTTGTTATCCGACACTGGAAGATTGGTTTGTGTAATGAGATTTTTGACACTATCAAAATGATACATTTAGATATTAACGTACAATTATTAATGAAAAATTTCAAATATAAAATTTTCCAAAAACCTGCTGCTGTCCCTCTAATTTCATTCACATTATTCATTCCATTTATGTCTCATATAGATTCTCTAGTTTCTTTAAAATTGCATTCAATGATAAGTCACTACATATGGTTCAGCTTAGACGTTTTGCGACAGCAAATTATTCTTCTGACTCCATGTTACAGAGAACAAGGGTAAATCAGCATGGGAAGCTCTACACACGATGATGGAGGCTAAATGTGCTCTCAAGTGGCTAATGGAACAGGTGAGATGTTGGAAGATTTGCCTGCTTATATTGCTTTCATAATTCAATATAAGATAATAATGAATAATGATGTGGACATTTATAAATATGGCCACACCGCACATGGCTGAAATATTGCCTAAGTGGCACTAAACAATAAATCACTCAATATAAACATGGGGCTTTATCCAGGTCCTAGTACCAGCTCAAAATGTTACCTTCGTCATTACCCCCAAGGAGTTGTACTTTACAGGCTGCAACTGCTCGTTTGACCTTGTAGGTTAATGCAACCTGTGTTCTGGTATGGATTTAAACTGCTTGGTGAATCAAGGGCAATGTTAATTTTCCTTGACCAAATAAACAACAAAGTATCAATCTTCGGTCACAAGTTTTTTTCATCACAGCCAGGATTGGAACCTTTGACTTGAGGGGCCAGAATACTAACCACACCACCATGAAGAAACGTTTGTTTTGGGTACCAGTACAAGTTGATTGACTCACTTATTTTGCAATCGCAGGCTGTGTCGTGCAAGGCTGACGTGGGCATCACAAAGACAGAGCTGAAGGAGGCGCAGGCGGAGACGGAGGACACGACACAGAACTACCAGCAGATAGAGGAGGAAATCACGGCCCTCAAGAAGCAGCACGAGTCTCAGATGACCACCGTCCAGAGGGAGCATGAGGCTAAGGTTGGTACCTTCCATTACAAATTTGAAACTTTAGACAACCAGTGTTCAACTTACGCTTTAGAAATATTTGATTACAAGGTTTGTTCTTATGGATATCATATCGAATTAATTTTTTTTAATTCAAACATATAACATTATAATATTTGGGATCACTGTATGTTCAATAGTACAGATTCTTGCACTTTTTCGGGCCTTGTCCCATGCAGGATTCGAACCCACACCCGCAGAGTCCGGTAACACCACCAGCAAATACCAACAGCTAATAAACTCAAACAGTTATGCCCTAGGAATGTCAGAATTGAATCTGTTTTGTTCAAAGACACTGTCACTATCTTGATCAATTGGTAGAAGCCCTAGTCCAGCATTGCCTGTGGTCCCTGTTTAGCTCTTCTTACTCATTCTCAATACCATTTTGATACAATATCCAAACCTACAAGGATATAGCGAACGTGGATAAAGCGAACAATCGGTTTATCAAACAATTTTTTAAGTCCCGTCAAAAGCCCTATGCATGGCATCAAAACGTGAGTATCGAACATCGGATATAGCAAACTAAATTCCCTGGTCCCTTGGAGTTTGTTATATCCAAGTTCTACTGTATTTAACATTACTGTAAAATGATTATGACCATGCAGACAATCATTCTCTCCCCACAGAGGCAACTCAGTCATACCTGAATTAGCCTCTGTTCTATTACGCCTAGATCCTGGGGTTCCGGCAGATTGCCCTAGCGGCAAAAAGTTGAAACTTAAAATATCTCCTTTATTTGCAGCCAATGAAAACACCTTTTGGATATCCATGACTTGGGGAGTTCTTAACGGTCGTATAGCGACAAAGAAAAATATTATGTCTTTATGTTTATTTTTTATTAACAGTGTGAGAGGGAAACTATTTGAAAATCCGATATGGATAGGGTTTTTCATTAGATAGAAACTGTTTTATAATTGTGTAAATTATTATTTGTTTTATGATAGATTGTATTGTACTTATCAACCAAAAATTAACTAATAAGAAGGCAAAAAGCGATGGTTTGTAATAGGAAGAATTACCTCCCCTGACGACTTTTGAAACGGCGTCTGTGATTGCACAACTAACTTCGATTGCCTCCAATCAGATTTCTACCTTTCTGTCCCGTGTATTAGCCGTAATAGAATAGAGGCTAATTCAGGTATAACTGAGTTGCCTCTGTGGGGAGAGAATGGCAGACAATAACAAATAAAAAGATACAGATTTCATTGCTCACATCTCTATCTTTTTGTGTACCTTATGAAGATAATTCTCAAATTACTTGTAAAAGTCAGCATGACTATTTTAAACAACATTTTCCTCTTCAGGTTCTCTTCCTGTTACAAAAGCTGAACGCAGCGTCAAACGATGCCAACCAATCAACAGACAAGGACACGAGGGAGAGATTAGAGTTCCAGGTATAGCTTGAAGCTTCACTCTTTGATGTTCACTTTGATATTCACACCAGTAGCTGAAATATTGCAGTACCTAACAACAACTTACTCCAACTAAATTAGCATATTTTTTCATAATTTTTTTTTAATGTTGGCTTCAATGAGTAGTTTGATAAAAAACTTATTATCCCCTGCCGCGCGATTAGCGCGAAGCGGGGGATATAGTATACGGCAGCGTCCGTCCGTACGTACGTACGTACGTACGTACGAAATGGAATAACATAAGAACTATTCTGTACATCCTTCTCATATTTTGCATATAGGTTCACCTCAGTGAGAGTAATTGTCCAAATGGGTTTCGTGACCTTGACCTTCATTTCAAGGTCACAAGGACACTTTGCTATTTTACCCTTGTTAACGCGATATCTCAAGAACTGTTTACTGGATTCTCTTCATATCTTACATATAGCTTCCCCTGGGGAAGACCTTGGGCTGATTAGATTTTGGTGACCTTGACATTATTTTCAAGGTCACAGCGGAACTTTGAATTTTTTGACATGTGAACTTGCATGTTTACCCTTGTTAGCACGATATCTCAAGAACTTTCAACTGGATTCTCTTCATATCTTACATATACCTTCCCCTGGAGAAGACCTTGACCTTCATTTCAAGGTCATTACGAGACTTTGACATTTTACCCTTGTTAAGAGGATATCTCAAGAACCATTCACTGGATTCTCTTCATAGCTTACACAATGCATCTTATTGGGAAGGCGCCGGGCCCAGTCGATTTTGGTGACCTTCAAATTATTTTCAAGGTCACAGTTTATAAATTTCGTGACCCTCTGACAACAAATAAGAGGTCACAGCCAATAATTGATTGATAATTTGCGGCGGGGGATTATGTCACCTCAGTGACAAACACTTGTTTTCTATATATATTGTTGTTTTATTTTTCAGGAAAAGACCATTGAGTCCATGGGCAAACTAAGCGATGAATTGCAACAAATGAAGGAAGAGAATGAAGCCCTCAAGAAGGTAAGACATTCATGAACATTTAAATCGTACATGTATTATCTACTTAGTGGGATAATTTTTTGATGAAATTTATTGTTCAAATTGAACAGCAAATGTCCTTGGATCTTTTGGACAATTTTTTAATTGATTATGCTATATAGCTGAAAGTGCTGCATGAAAGATTTGATTTTTCACGGCCAATTCTACCAGTTCATTGTTATCTTACATTAATTGTTGCACTAAAAATGCTTTTGGTGACAAATGAATCTTCAATATGATAAGATGAAATCATCTTCATCAAAACAGTGATAGAAAAGCTTAAATTGAAAGTAGATAAGTAAAATCTATACATATTGTGTCAATTTCAGGGGATTTAGCTTGACCATGTCAGCTGCTTGTTTGAATTGACACTATATAACAAGAGATTGACAAACATACTACAGCCGCAATTAGATTTATGTTAAGAATATCACAAAATACATAACCATGTAACAGCAAAACTCAATAATTCTATAAAAAAAACAGGTTGATACTTGTTTGAGGAGTTGTCTATATCATCTCATATTTGCTCTGCAGCAACTGACGAGGGTGATGTACCAGGGCAAGACGATGGCTCTGATGCCGAGTATCAGTGAACCCGGCTCCTCTCCCTTCCTCACTCCCGTCCTCAAACCAAGGAGACACGCAGCGGTAACAACATCTATAGGTCTTTTCTGGAGTTATATATCTATGTTAGATAACAATAGCCTTATGACATGGCATGGTGCCCTCACTCGTCGACTAACCCAAAAAACACACCAATAACAGTTCTTAGTGCTTTTTGGAATTATGATTCTACATAGTATTGATGGCCATATGGCATAGTGGCCTCATTTACCTCAATTTGAAGAAAAGGTAACATATTGCTAGGTTTTTAAAAATTATGATCCTTCACTTAAATTGTGTCGATATGTGTCAAATGATTGGGGTTCGTTCTATTTGTTTCTTTATTACTACTCTTCAGAAATAGCCTATTTATTGTATTCTATTATATGAAATTTTACTAGGTTCACAGTGTCTTTCTGCAATTTTTAGTCATGATTGACATATACTTCCAATCAACATACTTTTTTAACACAGATGAACAAATTACCTTGAGTTTCTACCTCAGTTCACTTATTTCGAAGCTCTCTTAGTGATAAGATAGTCATAGGCCAATGATAATGTATAGTACTTACACCTATCATTGCCTTAAGATTCAGGTTTGTTCAAATTAACGGTGAGATATCCAGCACACCAAAAATATACATATTGGTTCTAAGTGTTAATTTTTGAAAATATCTGTTCTAGACCAAAGCAATAGCTAAAGTAGGAGAGGATGAGGATGAAGGAAGTGACAGTTTTGACAGCGAAGAGTCGGACATTCACAATGACCCTGATTGGATTAAAACTCCACTCTACAACAGACGAGAGGCAGCAAGAAAGAGAAATCAGAAGGTACATTTGAACACCCCTCCCTCCCCTCTTTAACTTTGTTATATGTTCATTGTTCACTTCTAGTGGCCAAAAAACAGTCCAAAGTGTATTAGTGGCTCAGGCTTTGTCCAAGCCTGGAACAATCTTAGTGAAACTTTTAAACGCCTTGAAAATGACTTAGTAGCCAGGAAAAAGCCATAAATTGACTGACAACCATCTCAACGATTTGAAAAATTTCTTTGATCGTGTCTGATGCTACACAGATCTTACGTAAGTACATCCAGAAATCTTTATGTGATTGTGATCTCTGATTGTCGAGTTAGTCTCCATTGCACAAGGTCTGTTGCTTTGTGTGTTTCTGAGGATATATATAAATAATATATATATTATTTGCCAAGAAAAGCTTGAAAATGGCCTTTAAAAAGCCTTTATATTGGTGTTGACAAACATTACAAACCCTGGGATTGCAATTTAAATTTTATATCATGTGACATCTTTTCAGGTCAAAACTAAGTTTTCTTATATGATCTCTGTTTCTTATTTTCAGAAAACTTCCCAATCATCACTGAACAGCACATACAGCTTTGATGATGACAAGTCACAAAGCATGGAGGAAACACCTAGTGTTCCTCTTCCAAAATCAAAAAAGACAAGCCAGTCTCGAAAGATATTCAAAGCCATTGATGATGCTGAAAACATTGGCAGAAGCTCGGACGAATTTGAGAAGCCAAAGCCAGTGACAAAAGCTAAGAAGCGAGGGAGCGAAACAGGAAGTGCAGATTCCAGCGCCAACGCCTCTGTGTTGGAGGGAGGGGTGAAGAAGAGGAGGAAACTGGGGCCGAAAAATAGATCCAGTCTCTTCACGCCTCTGGCATGAACAGCTGTGCAGTCAGCTTTGGATTCTTTATTTCCTTGAAAATTATACAAATTTGGTAATTAGTGTGGAAAATTGTCAGTCTACTTGTTCATATATAGTCGACATGACTTCATTCTTTACTACAAGATGGCTGATTGAAGTGTATCAGCATTGGACTTGGAAAGAAATCAAACCCTAATTGGACAGAATAATAACATTCATAAATGACTGATAATCTAATTTAGATGTGTGACCTTTACAATGAGGCTATTGATAAAAGGGTAAAATATGCTGATCATGAAGGTGACCTTGTTGGTCCAAAGTTGACTGCTATATACGGAGAGGAAAGCATTCTTGACAGATTTTGTCATCCTTAACTCAAGTCAACCTTGCTTTTGTCATTTTGCTTACCATGTCTTGTTACGATCAACTCCAGCTGAAATATTGCCCAAGCGGCGCTGAACAATAACGCACTCACTTATTAAGATCAACTGTGTTCTAAGAATTATAAGTTTCAAAACATTTTCAAACAGGATACAATTTAGATCCAAGGCGCCGGACCAACATCAAAATTAATCACTAGCACCATTGCTAGACTGACGTAAGATAACATTCAAATGCTTTCTTTATCAGATGCTAGGGCAAGTTTTTCCTGTAAACAGACCTTCATCTATGTTCTTATTGTGAAGATGTGACTGGTCTGCTAATGACTACCGGTAGGTTTTGTCTGTGATTCGTCCATAACATGAGCCTATTTTGTTTGTTATCAGACCATATTGGAGAAACCCCTTAATGATCCTCAGATTGATTTGATAAGATTCTTTATTGACAACATACAATTTCAGTGGTCTTGTGTTATTGTTTGCATTTTGTTTGTTGTCAGACCATATTGAAGAAACCCCTTAATGATCCTCAGATTGATTTGATAAGATTCTTTATTGACAACATACAATTTCAGTGGTCTTGTGTTATTGTTTGCAATCTATGCAATAAAGCAAGGTTGCCTTATATGAAGGATGAAGGGAAAGGAACGACGACCATAGCCTTAAAAGATTGTCAACAGGTTCAGGTTTTGTGTGTCTGAACATACTGTCATCAGCTTGACAAGTGCCCAATTTTGAAATATACATCCAAAAATTCTTGTCAATAAGAAAAAGTGTGGACTCAACTCAGAAACTGTTGGCATTATTTTAGGAGCAGATTTGACTTATTCTAAAATAATGACAACATTCTTAGTATCAGTTTGTTATAAAACATTGTCAGTTAGTGATGGTAATGAAATTAGGGTTAGGAAATTTGTGTTACTGCAAGTGAGGGAAGAATCAGGAACAATAAGGAATAGTGTCATGTTTTAAAACTTTGAGATTGTAAGAACCTGAATTTATTTACAAATGTGGGCCAATGTGAATAACTGTCTGCATTTAACCTAAGAGTCAAAGCTTATTTCAAACACTGCAAGTGCCAATTACAAATTGAAATCCATTAAAAAATCTCTTTCCTTCTCAAACAAAAATAACAGTATTTCCACAAAGCCAATGTAATCAAAGAAGAATGATCAATCTTTTACCAAACACTCAATACCAGATTCACACAGGCAGGTAATATGTTAAAATCGATTTACACCCCTCTTTTAATGTATTCTCTTAGGTACCCAAATTAGCATCCTGTCTTAGGGTATAATTTGACCAAGATGGGACGCCAATAAGAGATATTGAGCTATATTGAATGATTTCGAGTATCCTTTCTTAGGGTATAATTTGACCAAGATGGGATGCCAATAAGAGATCTTGAGCTATATTGAATGATTTCGAGTATCCTTTCTTAGGGTATAATTTGACCAAGATGGGATGCCAATAAGAGATCTTGAGCTATATTGAATGATTTCGAGTATCCTTTCTTAGGGTATAATTTGACCAAGATGGGATGCCAATAAGAGATCTTGAGCTATATTGAATGATTTCGAGTATCCTTTCTTAGGGTATAATTTGACCAAGATGGGATGCCAATAAGAGATCTTGAGCTATATTGAATGATTTTGAGTATCCTTTCTTAGGGTATAATTTGACCAAGATGGGATGCCAATAAGAGATCTTGAGCTATATTGAATGATTTTGAGTATCCTTTCTTAAGGTATAATTTGACCAAGATGGGATGCCAATAAGAGATCTTGAGCTATATTGAATGATTTTGAGTATCCTTTCTTAGGGTATAATTTGACCAAGATGGGATGCCAATAAGAGATCTTGAGCTATATTGAATGATTTTGAGTATCCTTTCTTAGGGTATAATTTGACCAAGATGGGATGCCAATAAGAGATCTTGAGCTATTATGAATGATTTTGAGTATCCTTTCTTAGGGTATAATTTGACCAAGATGGGATGCCAATAAGAGATCTTGAGCTATATTGAATGATTTCGAGTATCCTTTCTTAGGGTATAATTTGATCAAGATGGGATGCCAATAAGAGGATCTTGAGCTATATTGAATGATTTCGAGTATCCTTTCTTAGGGTATAATTTGACCAAGATGGGATGCCAATAAGAGATCTTGAGCTATATTGAATGATTTTGAGTATATTTGCAAGGGCACTTGTTAAGTCTGATACAGTCTTTGTGAGAAGAGGTTAGATTTGTGATGCATGTAATGAGTAGCAACTTTTGTAAATTGTTTTTCTTTAGAATATAAATACCTGACTAGACTAAATAGACTGAACGTTTGTTTAGATTTCTGAATGAGAATGATGAAAACGAAACATGACACAGTAATGGGAGTTTGTTAACTGTAGCCTTGCTTGTTATCAGAAGCAAATGATAAATCATTGAATAAAGTAACAAACACCGTAAGTAATTTATTTATTTTTTAATTACACTATTAGTTACACAGCGTTTTGACAGGGTGTACGGGACTGTAAGACCCTTGTACATTCTGTATTTTCCTGAGGCGGAGCCGAAGGAAATGCAGCATGTACAAGGGTCTTACAGTCCCGTACACCCTTTCAAAACGCTGTGTAACGAATTTATTACCCTTAAGATCTTTTATTTCAACACAGTTTACTCATTTTCGACCAAAATAAGTCATAACTAGACTGCGGTCCAAGCTCAGCACAGTATGAACATCAAGAGTCGCGGTACGGAGCTAGCGGCAGTTATATAAAGGGAGATAACCCTGTGACTAAAAATATCCGAATTAAAAGTGTTGTTAAATGAAATAATTAAAGAGAAACATGTGTTCATATTGAATGAATTTAATAACACAATGGAAATTAACAATGACAGAACATTAGAATCTCTCAATTGATGTTGGTCATTGTAAATTTTGATTCTGAAATTCTCAGTCGAGCGGCCGTTTTACTTCCGCATTCCACCTGAGGTGAAGGTCATCCGTATGACCCGTTTGGTATATCACGTGACAAATTTGACGGGGTGTACACTTCGTACACCCTGCCAAATCCGACTACACGGGTACGTATGCTTTGGCTATTGACCAATCAGAATTCGAGAAATTTATCTTAAGGGTAATAAATGACATTTCACTTAAATATTACCGACCTAAATTTACCCTTACGCAATCTTGTCAACGAGTTGTAACTTGTCTGTCATGTCGACTGTTTCAACGACCTGCTAGAAGGGGGGTTCGCCTTATTAATGAGATATATGATTTTGGCAGCAATTTGGGGGGCTGAAAAAGGGGCCGCCCTATGTACGAGGTCGCCGTGTATATTGTAATATACGGTACTTTTAATAAATCAATAGCACTGGAACATGATAATTGATGTGTAATTATGAAAGATTTTAAAGGGAGAGGTAATCATTTATACATTCCTTACAATGTATGATAGTAATATGTGAATCATTGACAATGTATGATAGTAATATGTGAATCATTGACAATGCACATTACATTTTACATATGCATCATTATTCACAATCATATTGGTTTTGAGGAATATTTCATAAACATGATTATAGAATTATTAATCACTGTCCCTAGACTCAATAATGCTTTGTATAACAACTTAAGATCATTTGTTTATTACGTGTATTTTTTGGAAAAAGAATTTGACAAATGATAATATGTGAAGGTTTCCTATATTAGAGTAGAATATTAACATTGAAGCTACTTCTTGTCATTTATGTTTAACTGATGTGTCATTTTATTTTAGTATAAACAACTATTCCTAGCATATAATAGGAAAAGGCTTGTAATTGTTTTAAATGTACTTTTTTGTTGGCACGCTTGTGACATCTGTCAAGATGATTGTTATGTATCAAGTATATGCTTACCAGTCTCATTATTATCAAACAAAAGGTGCTTTTATTTGTGTATATCAGATGATGTATGTATATTTGTACATAAAGAAAACACATGCACACTCTAAATTTCCTTATCTCTGCCACTTATCTTGTTCAAAGCAATCAAAGCAGATTGTTCTCACTCAAACCATTTTATACCTCTGTCTTATTTTCTCTTTCTTTCACAAGTCTGTCTTTAAACAAACACTTTGCTGATAATTGTGATGTCCCAGATACAAATGCCAGAGGTTAAAGGTAATCATGCAGGTACAGGTGTTTTATTTTGTGTGCATTGATCAAGAATTGCCTCTAATAAAATTCAATTTCTTAGTTGCATTTGAAAAATTCTTTTGCTTTGGTATGGAGGGATTATTATCTTGCTACAAATATAAATGCAATGTGGTAAGCGCCAAGTTAATTCCAAATTAATTAACCTGGCGTGTGAAATATAAAGGTTATGTTTTCTTTAAATGGACAATGCTTTCATTGTAGTGTTGTGATTAATACAAATTCAAACCATCCTGTCATTTGTTCATCACTGTACATGTACTCATCAATAAATTTGCTTCCACAGGAAATGTTTTCCTTTTTTATAGTTCTATCTGGAAATCATCACTAACAACTGCTCTTCAGGCCAAGGAGAAAATATGAGTTTGCTTTTGGTTGAAAATTGAAAATCAAAGGTTTGCACCGGAAAAGGAACCAGATAAACAACATGGAGAACCAAATTACAAGGACAGTTAATTTGTTAATTGGCAGTCATTGCAATAACAGTTTTTACCATCCATTGACCTTGGCCTTCCTTAAACTTTTTGTTTTTCTATAATGCCACTCAAAGGATCGTTTTCCACATGCTCTATCATGAAAATTTGAAACTCTCGCATCAGGATACAGAGTTCCTGCAATCTCCAAGTAGCTATCATGCTTATTGCCTTGTTATCCCACCGGTATGTAATACCGTAGGATATACCGCTAGTCATCGCCCTGTCCGTCTGTATGTCCGTCCGTCCGTAATCATTTCCTTTCCGGAGCAGAATTCAAAAACCGGTCCACATATCTTTCTGAAACTTTACATGTGTATTGCCCACCTACTGAAGTGGTGCCTATTGATATTTTCACATATCTGAAAATTTCATTTTATATTATTTCCATGGAAACGGCTCTTATTTGGACTCTGTCATGAAAGGTTTCGATTCATACATATGAGTTTATACTATTTATCAACCTTGCTTGAAAAATTTACAATTATCTTTCAAAGGTTTACATCTTACGATCATGTGGAACCGGTGGGATATGTCATCTTCTGATGACTCTTGTTAAAAATAACTTGCATCTAGATCTTGAGGTACTGCTCAGTGAAAGAATTGTTGAGCATATGTTAGCTTCAAGCTTTTTCCTTATCGAGCATTAAAAAGAATAAGAGTAAAACATTGTATCTTTATTGTGATGACATGCATTCATACATTTTCTTGAATTGACAATATCAGTATACACATACAAATTACATTTTTCAAACTCTGAATCAAATAAATATTCAATAGTTTCTCTGACTTCTTACAAGTAAGAATCAATAAAACATGATCATCACAGTTCCATAACCTCTCATTCTTAAATTGTTGAGGATGATATTTTAAATCAAAGTTAACATTAAAGGGTAACTTAGATTATTAATCAGAAGTGCTTGGACAAGCTTTATACAATTTTTTAGTAATCATACTAAATGAATGAATTCATGCATTTTTCATTAACATCACTTACTGATACTCGATAATTTTCAATTTGAATTTTAGGTAGACAAATTATTCTGCATTGTTTTCAAGGTTATTTTCCCACTAGTAAGTCTTCATTATTTGGAACAATATCAACATTCAGAACATTATTTTGCCTACAACCATCATACATCCTTCAAAAAGAATCCAAATGTACAAAAAAAAAATCTTCTATATAACTGTCTTTTCGTCATATCAAGAGAACAATTTCAGAATTTCCCTATTGAAATATTGCTGAAGTCACATCTTCTTAGGTGCAATTAGATAAGCACTCAGGTTTCATGAAACCTAAATCATGATGCCCAAAAATGGAAATGTCACGTGTCAATCCACCACAGAAAATGCGGGTCACTGAAGAGAATAATAATAAGAGTGAGTCGAGAAACAAATATCAGTATTTGATTCGTTTCTCTCTATCATCTGAATCAGGCACTTTCCTCTTCTGAATAATCCTGTTGATCTGCTGCAACTCTCTGTCTAGTTTCGCCTTCTCGTCTTTTGGACCTGTCCTTCGAGTGCGACGACCGTCAGCCATCTTGACTCCATACTGAAAAGCAGCCCTGCAAAAGAAACAAATCAATTTTTAAAATTCTCTGACTTTGTCTTGAATCATCAAATCATTACTCAGTGAATTCTTAATCCAGCTCCTCACATTTCTAAAATACAAACTGAGAGAGTTACCATAAGTAAAATTTCCTGCTTCATTTCTATATTTTTCACACACAGAGTTCCATTTATAGGGTCGTTTGATAATGCTAATAAATGGCGGCATTTGAGATAATGATTAAATATACTTATTTCCTCTAAAGAAATGAAAAAAAGAAAAAGAAAAACAACTCCAGCAACGAAAAGAAATCACAAACATGGACTAAACTAAATATACATCTAACAGTATCACAACTGAAGTTAGTGAACAAGTTACAACCATTTCAACAATGATTCATAGACGGAAATTAATTTGTTGAAAGCAGCTGAAATACATGTAATCAAGGTTCCATGTTGATGTTTTAAAACCCAAGTTAGCAACCCAAAAAGCTGATATACACCTGAAATTACATGTTACCATATCACCTCTTTATCTCAAAAGAAACCATAACAATTACATTTATCAGCCTGATGGCTAGCTTATAGGGGTGAAAAGATGAAACAAAAGACCTTCTACCAAGACAAATGACTCACTTTGGCAGGGCCTCCTTGTTTGACATGTAGTCGCTGTATTCCTCCTGTGTGTCGAAGTCCCAGCGGCCGATCGGTCCCTTCTTGTTGCCCTGGTCCATCTTCGTGTAGTCCACCTCATCATCCGACTCGTCGATTGCATCATACGCTTCCACCATGCTATAAAGGAACAACCAATCAAATCATTGACATTTAAATTCAAATAGACCACATGCAGGGGTTAAATCAACCATGATTAGATAGGTCCATCTTGTTTTCAGATTCACTTATGCAATTGATAGGTGAACAGGCATTTTCCAAGGTTTGCCTGGACCTTCCTTGTTCAATTCCTGCTGTCAATCCATGACTTTTTGAGGGAGATGAAGGTTTGCTTAAAATCAGTCTTTAAAAAGTTAAAAGGTGTTCACTTCAACACGATAATCTGGGGACTGTATGTAGATCATGTTAAAACAGAGCAAATTTCATTTAAATCTGACAAAATATAACGACATTTTCAATAGATAAACTGAATATTTACCCTGGGTAGCACTCTGCATAGCTGTCGATCTCCATCTTGGCATGGAGTTTCTTCAATCTGTCCTTCTCAGCCTTTTCTCTCGCTCTGGAAATATGAATAAACATTTTGAACAGAGGTAACGTTTGGGTTTTCTGGAAAAAAATACCACAGTTGTTCTTTTAACCTTAAAGTTAGAATGTTTGTTTCAAATCAACTCATCAAAATCACCAGTCAGTCAGGTAATAATAGTGGAATTATTGTTATGTACACTTTAATATTACAATTATAAATAATTTTGAATTGATCATTTTTCATATGCTTAACTTTTTACAGTACTTTTCCAGAAATGCTGGTATCCACAAAAACAACAAGTACTGACAAGTTTATAAAGTAAAGAGAGAGTCCATTGCTTACTTTTGCCTTTCATCCTCCATATCGGCATAGCTCTGGAAGAATAAAAGATAGATTGAATAAAAAGTCTTGAAAGATTTTGATAACAAGTATTTGTCACAAAGATGACAAGATCCCCCGCCGCAAATTGATGTTAACAACAAGAAGCGGGACGGAGGGACGTACAGAGCTGAATACTATGTCCCCCGTGAAGACTCAAGGTTAATGGGTTCATGAGAAATGGTGCTAACAACATTTTCAAAACTGGTCAAAGTCTCGCCGTGACCTTGAAAATGAGGTCAAGGTCACCGAAAACTTTTCAGGTCTACGTATTCCCCAGATGAAGACTGGTACCAAGTTTGAAGATTCTAGGTTGAGTGGTTCATTAGATATCGCGCTAACAACATTTTCAAAACTTGTCAAGGTCTCACCGTAACCTTGAAAATGAGGTCGAGGTCACCGAAAACTTTTCAGGTCTGCATATTCCTTAGATGAAGACTGGTACCAAGTTTGAAGATTCTAGGTTGAGCAGTTCATTAGATATCGCGCTAACAACATTTTCAAAACTGGTCAAAGTCTCGCTGTGAGCTTGAAAATGAAGTCAAAGTCACCAAAAGCTTTTCAGGTCTGCGTATTTCCCAGATGAAGACTGGTACCAAGTTTGAGGATTCTAGGTTGAGCAGTTCATTAGATATCGCGCTAACAACATTTTCAAAAATTGTAAAAGTCTCGCTGTGACCTTGAAAATGAGGTCAAGGTCACCAAAAGCTTTTCAGGTCTGCGTATTCCCCAGATGAAGACTGGTACCAAGTTTGAAGATTCTAGGTTGAGCAGTTCATTAGATATCGCGCTAACAACATTTTCAAAACTGGTCAAAGTCTCGCTGTGACCTTGAAAATGAGGTCAAGGTCACTAAAAACTTTTCAGGTCTGCGTATTCCCCAGAAGAAGACTGGTACCAAGTTTGAAGATTCTAGGATGAGTGGTTCATTAGATATCGCGCTAACAAGAAGCGGGACGGACGTACGGATGTACAGAGCTGAATACTATATCCCCCGCTTCGCGCTAAACGTGCGGCGGGGGATAAAAGCAATTAGTGGCAAATCCTAACAATGAACAATGAACAATGGGATGTCTGAGAAGAAATAAAAGTAAAGTTGTACTTCTTTCAGAAAGAAAAAAATTACACTTAACGAAAATAGAAATAAGATCACTTAAACTAACAAAACCTAAATGTTTGCTTCCTCTTCTTTAAGGGTCAAATTAAATGTGCAGACACATAAAAGCGCTACCAAAACATTACCAACATCAAGTTATTCTTTAGAACAAAATAAAAAGATTACTTCTGAAGCACTCATAAAATCTATACTTTCAACTTACCTTGAACCTTTCATTGATGCTTTTAACAAGATCCTTGGCAGACTCGGGTGCCTTGTCTCTGTAGTCATCCTGTAAATTTACATGTTATCATTATTGATCAGGTTCCTTAACATATCTCTTAAATGCTTTTCATACAAATGTGAAACAAATTCACAATGACTTGGGAATTAGAACAAGTGAGTGGATAACATAATCTGATATTGAAACCAAATAACCATTTTTTATTGTACAATTTATTTAGTCAATCAATTGAACTAGTTATATTTACAGAATTGTTTGAACATAATTTTTTGGCTCTCATACATCAATGGATTCACAATTGAGATTATTTATATTCTGCTTTGAATTTAGATAGCTATTTTCTATCGGTTACCTTACCTCTTCAGAAGGCTTCTCAAAATATGACCTCTTCTTTTCCTTCTCCCTCTCTCGCTCTCGATCTCTGTCCCGCTCTCTATCCTGTTCCCGATGTCGGTCCCTGCGATCTCGTTCCCTGTCCCTGTCTCTAAACTCTCGTTCTCTGTCTCTATCTCTGTTTCTATCTCTCTCTCGATCTCTGTCCCTGTGTTCTCGTCCCTGGTCTCTCCCTCGGTCTCTCTCCCTCTCTCTATCTCGATCTGATCCCCTCTCTCGATGACTCTCTCGCTCCTTCCTTTCCTTCTTGTCCTTCATTTTACCGACCTGAGGTGCGTACTGTCCGATATCACCATAAATACTGGAAAAAAGACAATAATTAAAATTGTTGAGAAAAAGCCCTTATAAATATAGTAATCCAATAATTATTATGTTCAATTTCTTTTCAACATGTGTAATACATAAATATGCATAAAAATTCTTTAAATAATAACAAGGTATTTAACAAAAAAAAGTGAGTTATTGTTTTACACCGCTTGGACAATATTTCAGCCATTAGAGGCGTTTAACAAATAGAAGTGATTCTATCTCCAAAACCTTGAGAACCAATATAACTAAGTTGGTTTGAGCCATTTATCTCATTCCGATATCATAACGTAAATGTTGGTATGAACATTCCTGAACAAAATTGAAGGCTATGATCTGCATAAAGTCATCAATTACCTCAAAAGTACACAATTGACATAAAAGTGAGTAGCATTTAGATGTTCTGATATTTATCTGCCCCATCAGCAGATTTTAACATCAGCTGGCGGAAAGAAGCTTTTATTAAATGATTTGAAATAACCAGAATTTCAATATGACCTTACCTGTCTTCAGCACCAATAAGCTTCTCCTTTGGTTTGTCTTCTTCCTTTAACTTGCCTGGAATGACAATAAAAATTGTTTTATTCTAGACACAAAAACAGAGTTAACTTTTCTATCGGAAATAAAATCATACTTTAATGATGCAAAAGGTGAATACCAGTATTTGCCGGAATAAAATATTATAAAAACAAAGAGAAGAGTTTTATTTTTGATCCTGTAGTAAAGGCAACTTGGATCTAACTGAACTTGTTTTCAGTTGAATTTATTAATTTCCAAAGCCTTGGCTACATTGCTTGAACGTATGGCATTGATTAAAGAAAACTGAAGCGGGAGGGCACTTCATAAAACTTGCCCTGGTTAATGGAGTTATCAAGGATCTTAAAAACATAAATGTGATCAAAATTGATTCATCAAAATATCTTTCAAGACATACCTTTCTCTTTCTTCTTGAGTTTCTTCGTTTCACGTTTTCCTTGCCTCAAGTAAGAGAGAATCTGGGTCAGCTTGTTGATCACAATGTCGTTCGTTGTCAGGGTTGTTGTGGCCTAAAAGGCAATGTTAAATTAATCATAGAATAGTCTGCTTGATTCAGTTCCTGATACTAGCATAATGAATAAAGAGACATTTAAACGGAAATTAAGACAAGATTTAATGGATGTTTAAATTCTTTATAGATAAGGCAGTCTGAACATCCATAAAATCTAGTCTTTATTTCTAAGTTAATGTAAATCAGGTCTTAAGTATCACTAGCAGTTACTGCTTTGTAAGGATCATATTTTATTAACCGTATTCAGACAAACAACAGATAAGAATCCAAAGGCAAGTTTTGTATATAAACATGCCTTTTTTTCTTGGCTTATTTCATATAAGGTCAAAAGTCATAGATATGGTGACAGGGCACTCACATTTTACTTCAATACATATGAGTGATCTGGTTTAATGAGAATAGCTGGATTTCACATATTTAGAGAAACACCATAACTTCATTTTTGCATTTAGTCTTACTTGTCAGGAAAGACATTAAACTGAGACTAGTTTCTGTACATATTACAAGTACATCAACTTACTTCCAAACTGGGACAGTCTGCTTTGCTTCTGATGAGAGTAGTTGGAACATCAGACTCTGCGAAGTCGTCCTCCAGATCAACAACGTATGCCATCCGTCTGGGGAGGAACAACTCATTCCTCTCAGGGAGTTTTGTCTTGAAAGCAGTGCGGTATATATTCCTGGCTGAAAGGTGACAAATAAATAGTTTTGTCAAAGATTTCTCAGATTTTGGTTATAATGACTTTTGAGTCATTTAAATATTTGTTTTTTTTAATACTGGGAGGTATTGATATTTTCTAGAATTATATCTATCAACCAAAAGTTTTTTAAACATGGTGATTACAAGATACTGCTTTACAAATATTCTTAAACAGCAACAGCAAAACTACTTACCCATTTTAGTTTTGAATTGAATCTGATTTTCTGGGTCCTCTTCCTCTCTAAAAAGACAAACATTTTGGAAATAACGTTAAAAAAGTTTCAAATTGTAAAATAAGTTGAGAGTTTCACTACTCACATAAATGTTTTTTCAAATTATCTCATATTTGTAAAGACTACATATATATATCTTTGAGCAAAATGTTTTCCTAACCATTGAAATCACAAATTTAAATGAGCTCATGAGCAATAAATGTAATGAGAAGGTGAAAACTTTTTAACAGTTCCGCACAAGCAAATATTAAAGTAAAAGAATTGCCCAAATACAAACTTTTTCTTGGGTTCGGGTACAACTGCTGCAGGAGCGGTACTATTGGGATTGCCAGACACGACCTTCTCCATTACATCTTCCTCCTCTCTCTCCTTCGAGGTTATTTCAGCTCGTACCTGGACACAAACAATCGTTCAAAACAATGATTACATTTGAAAATTGTATGCGTTCTTCACATTCTCAAATTCTCAATATTCTTCAAAATGTCACCTTTCAGTGAGACATTATTGCCACCTTTTACACAATATGATTATCCACCAAAATTGCCAAAACTGATAATATTGATCATGCTAGTGCTCACAAAACCATGTTTAATTTACCAGAATGAAACATATCATACATCAACTTGACAGTATTGTATTCATAACTGAAATGCATGTATCTATTTCAAAGTCAGCAAGATGACCAACCTTCTCCAGCAGGGCGTAGTCGAGACCCTTCACCAAGTGAGTGTGCTCCATGTCACCACCAAGATACTTAGACTCCTGGATCAGCTGTTTACGTCTCTCTGCATAGTTCTCTCCCCTAAAAAAACACATAAACACACAAAGGGGCATGTATAATAATTGCTATTTGCATATGTCCTGTATGCAAAATGAACACACACAGGGGCAAAAATTTAATCGTTATCTGCATATGTGACATGTCCTGTATGCAAAATGGAACCAAAATGCAAAGCTATGTTCAGAGAGACACTTTGCTGCCCCTTTACTTTTTTCCATAATTGAATAGTATCAATCATTTGAATATAGCTTACTGTTACATAGAGATTATTAACCGAGTGTGTTTCCGTATCATTAATATCATATAATAGGAATAAAATTTGTATTATGCGAGCATTTGGCGAATATAATACATATATTTTTATTCCTATTATATGATATTAATGATACGGAAACACACGAGGTTAATAATATCTTTATCATATAATGTCATTTTGAAATAAAAGGATTTAGATGAAAATATGAAACCTTCTAAAAATATGTTTGACCTAGATTTCGCGGAGTAATTGCTTTCACAATAAACCAAGGTGAAGGTCATATTGTCGGCGATGTACAGTTGTGAACAGTCTAGAAATATTCCTTCATTAAATTATTTTTTTCACAGTGATAGAAACGTCTCCTTCAATCTATGAACATTTTCGGTCTGATTTCCAATGCACGAGTAAACATTGTATTTTTTAATAACACAAAATGTGTAAGAACCAGTTGTCAACGTCGCTACAACAGGGGAAGTAACTCTAACTGCATTTTGAAAAGCTGCATTGTCATTGATGTTACGCCAGTTCAGTTACGGTATCCTTAGAGTCAGACTAAACGTCGACTTTTTGCGAAGGTGAGGTTGTTGCGTTTGTAACTACGCTACTAGATAATCTGTACTTTCACTAGAATATGATTTTGTTATGCTGATAAGTTGGTAACCGACACTACAGCGATCTAGATCTAGGCCTATGTTATGCACGAAAATTGAAGCACCTATTTTTTCGATTGCCGATATTGTTAGCTGCATATCGTTTTATTTTTAAACGCACAATGAAAGCAACTTGAAATGCTTCAATAACCAAGCTATTTCTAAAATACGAATGCGTGATAAGTTTTGACAGATTTTGTTTACGATATTTTATTCGATAAAAAACCCAAAAAACCTTAAAACTCCCGACGACGTTATCAATGTTTAGAGACCGGTTTAGGACTCGCATGACATGCATGGAGTTTTGACAAAATAGTTCGGGTTTTGACCTCATTTGCATTGTTATCAGGGATCTGATAACATGATTACAAGATAGGTTTATTGCACAGATAACACTGCCCATTATATGATAAATTAATAGATGGCTGCATATATCTTTTATGCAAAATGGAATCAAAATACAAAGCTATATTCAGAGATACACTTTGTTGCCCCTTTACTTTGTTAAATAATTGAATAGTATCAATCATTTGTAAATAGCTTACTGTTACTTTAATAGATGGCTGAATGATAGAATTCCTAGCTCATAAGTAATTTTGTTAGCATTAGAAATGTGGATGTCTTTTGATCTGCAAATGGTTTCCTCCTCTTACAGGACTACAACATATACAATAGCGGCTGATGTTGAATAGGAGAGTTATCTGATAAAATCTTAGTCCGTCCAATAACAAGTACATACGCTTTAGCATCTGGAGCCACCGCTCTGTAGTCCGCTGTTGTACTAATGATCTCGGTCTCTGCATAGTCCTTGTTGCTGCCTTCTCGTCTCTCCTGGGCCTGTAGCAAAGATATCATCATCATTATGATTGATTATCATTAGAGTGCAAATATGCACTTTTTACTGAGAAGGTCAATATTGTGTGAGGTACGTATTTCGATATTTTAATTTTCTTTCACCTGAAAACAATATCTATACATACTGATTACATAAATATTATAAATTTGGATATTTTGAATAGTCATTATGCTTGTCATTAAGAATTCATATCAAATTTTTTTCCCGGAATAAGTCAACTTCATGTGTGGAGGTCTGTAAGTCAACTTTTTAATTTTGTTTCACTTGATAATACAAAATCTGTAAATACTGATAACATGAAAATCAATTTTGACAAAACTGATTAAATCAAGACGTTTCCATCAATTGATAATGTAATCAAATCTTCTGAAAGAGCATGTTTCAAACTTTAATACTTTCACCACTGAAGCCTAGAAGATCAGACTAAAAAAACATTTCATTCTTAGCAGTGAAAGGGTTTGGAGGAAAGATAGAAAATACAAACCCTGTCTCTATATTTGTCAGCAAGCTCCTTTTGTCTCACTTCTTCCTCTCTCTTTAGCTTGGCATAGTAACTGGATTAAAAATCATTTTTAATAAATAAAGTATAATCAATTCATGTGCTAAAGACAAAATGTTTAGCTTCATATTAAATTTCCATTTGGGGAAACCTTTTAAAATTATGCTTGTTGCAGGTGTTATTGTCATGATAACCTACCTTTTCTTTTTCTGTCTCCTTGTTGCTGGGTCTTCATCTTCCTCTTCTTCCTTTGTTTCTAACCTGTTGGAAAGATGAATAAGAATTTAAATGATTGATATTTTGTGCATGAAAGATTTTGTACTTATAACTGCTGAATACCGGACTGATAACTTACAATAAAATATTTCCAAAGTATGACAATATGTTGTCCTCTTAGCAAATCTATGACTGATAATGTTTTAAAGGTAAAATTTCATTTATTTTTTTCAATGAAACATAATAAATTACATTAAAAAATTATTAAATTTTGTTGATATATTGCTATAATCAACTATTTTATCGTACTGTGCTTTCGTAATAGTTGCAGTGTAGCTAGATGCTGGACCCCGAGGGGTCATCATCATTTTCCGAAAGTCGTCATTTGTCAACGGATGAGCATCATCATCCTCTATTTCAGGCTGATGATTGACAGGAGGCAGTGGGTTGGAGAACACCTCCATCTCTCCTGGAAAAAGTAAATAAAATTTATGGTAAAACAAAAACATTCTTTCCTCTCTCAAAAAACAAACAAACCCAGCATAAATGAATAACATAGATTTTTTTTACCAATTCAAAAAGTCATTATAAAAATAATTCAAAGTAAGTTGGAAACTGCTTGATTGGTAATATCTATAACCTATGTAACTTTGTTTGACGGATCTCAGATTCTGTTTGTAAAACAGCAACTATCACAGTATCAGGGATTTTAATGTTGACAGTTCAAGCGTGATTATTTACCAAAAAACAGACTTAGTAAGAATGCAGCAATACATAATTCATTTTTAAAAAATAACTTACGGTCCGGCATTTTGATTGCAATGAGAGGTAGTTGTTCTTAAAAGAGCATTTATTGTTTATTTTGCTTTCTAAGATCGCTCAACACGAAATTCGTCCACAACATTCGTGTTTCCGTCTTTAGGTCTCGTGAGCTCTCGTCGCACACGAGACGTACAGAAAAATACTATATACCAAACTACAATAAACAAATCATAAAATCTTTCCATTATTTGTGCTCAGTTTGTTATTGTGTTTTGAATAAATTTAATAAAACTAGAAATAAATTTATTTTGTGATTAATATAATATTGAGTAATGATTGTTATTTATCCACAGTTAAAGAAGTTTAATTTACAACTTATGTACTTTATTGCAGTTGATTAACAAACAGTATTTTTTGCCGGAAGTGATATTTGATTGGAGGTTCACGCACCTGTGAGCTTTCAGCGGTTGCTTCAAACGCTGAGTTCAGTCTTGACTGATCGCACTCTTTTTCTCATTTGCTTTCTTGTGTTGCCATCCACAGCGATGTCTTTTTCAAGGGCAAGTCTGAAGAGATTTAATGAGATCCAAGGTTTGTTTGTTATTGCAGTGCTACCATCTTTTGTCACACCCCCAAGAAAAGAATGAAAATAAAAACAACATATTTAGATCATATCTTTAAAGATTGAATCGATCTAGCTTTTGTTAATTTAGATTATTTGAATATTGTTATTTAAAAAAAAATGAAATAAATTACGTAGGAGGATAGGAATAAAATAACAAACATTGACCTTTCAGTATGATTTTCCAAAAGAAATGTTGGTTTTGGAAAATATCTAATAATTTTTAAAAATATCTAATCAATGATTTGTCATCAAAAGGATAGTATGGATAAGATAATATGTTATGCAGAATACCATATTACCTCTAATAAGAATTTTAAAGCACCATTCAGTGCTCCAGGTAATTTTTGAAGTGATTGGGTAAATACTTCCTGTTGTGGTAACAAGTCAATGTGAGTACGGGTACCGTATTTTCAAATTTGATAGTGTACATCAGTAAAATTTTACTCCCCTGATTTCGGGTGGTATTTCATGGGTATTTCACTGCATATAAACATTATCTTTAAAATATTGTGATACTAATGAACATGTTTAAAGCACTGAATATAGATATAATAATAAAATATATATATAGATAGAAGATGTCTGCATATGATATCTGTACTCCAAACTAATTGGGCTTTTAAGGATTTTATTGAGTAAAATATGCCGATACGCAACTTATCTGGAGCATTGACCCTCTGGCCGATTCTAGATATTGAAATGAGAGCGAAAAGAATGATAATCATCGCTCAGCTGTCTGTCGCTTTGGAAAGGGTGATTTTTCAATCATTGTTCATGACAATATACATTTTTAACTTATATAAAGTCTACAATTTCACACCTTTTTGAGAACTTTCTGTAAAATCAAATTTTCATTCTGTTTGTATTTTTCTGCAATATCAGATGAAAATTTTGAACAATAATATAATTTTCTAGGCTGTGCTCCCCCTGTCGGCCATTATGATCCAAAAGGATTAAAGGCACCAAATGGGAATGCATTTAACAAGTCTCTGAGGTTCCAGGATGAGAAAGGTATGAATTTTCTTATAATCTAACATTTATTATTATTTTTAACATTTATTTCAAATTCTGAATTTGCAGCATGTGTAGTCAGATTTTGTTTTTGTCAGACAAAGTAATCTGTAATAATGTAGATTTGGAGAGGCTTTGGTGCTGTCACGCTTGGATTACTGTTGTAGTCTCTTGGGCAACATCCGTCAAGACTTTGTATGTAAGCTGCAGAAAGTGCAAAACTCTGCGGCAAGGTTGATTTGTAGAGCCAGCAAGCGCAGCCATATAACAATTAAACACCAACGCTGATGTACTTACATTGGCTACCAATTGGTCAGAGAATAGAGTACAAAGTACTTAGTCTAACGTACAAGTGCCTCAACAACAAAGCCCTTCGCTACCTGAAAGATCTTCTCACTCAGTACGTCCCAGCACGGCCATTAAGATCAGGCACAAACTAGCAGTTGAACGTTCCTAAGGTTAGACTTAAGAAATATGGACAGAGGCAGTTCTCATACATTGCGCCCGTCTTATGGAACTCATTGCCACTTCACATTCGCCAAGCAACATCTGTGGACTCCTTCCAATCTCAGCTAAAAACTGTCCTTTTTACGAAAGCCCATGGGCTTTCATAAACTCTCTTCTGACACCAGCTCTACTCACATGCCTAGCGCCTAGAGAAATCACTAAGTGATCTGATTATGTCTGCGCTATATAAGAACACATATTATTATTATTATTATATTACTTGACTTCAGGTCAGGCAAAACTGCACATGTATGATCCCATTTTTGTTCATGGTAAGGAGATAAAAATTTCATATTTATTTTTTGTAGATAAAAGAACAGGCTACTCAATGTCAACAGTGGTCTCCCCTATTGTCACCCTTTAATTTAGAGTAATGTTTCAGTATACTTATTCATAAATCTGTATTCTTGAGTAACCTGTTCTGACTTAATTTTTCATGTTATTTCTCTCTTTTAATCCCACCGGTATGTAATACTGTGGGATATAGTCATCACCCTGTCCGTCTGTATGTCCGTCCGTCCGTAATCATTTCGTTTCCGGAGCAGAACTCAAAAACCGGTCCACATATCTTTCTGAAACTTTACATGTGTATTGCCTACTGAAGTGGTGTCTTTTGATTTTTTCACATTTCTGAAAATTATATTTTTTATTTTTTCCATGGAAACCGCTCTTATTTGGACTCTGTTCATGAAAGGTTTCGTTTCATATATGTTAGCTTATACTATTATGAACCCTGCTTGAAAAATTTACAATTATCTTTCAAAGGTTTACATCTTACGATCATGTGGAACTGGTGGGATATGTCATCTTCTGATGACTCTTGTTTGAATTCTCTTCTACCTATCAATGCAATGCCTTATTCTTACAGCAAAGGTTTAAGCAACAAATCTTGTACAGAACTTCAATCACAAGGATTGCTTATTTTGCTTGAAAATGAAGGTTATTTTTCAAAAGTAATTTTATACGACATGTATTGTATGTCAGTATATAGCTATAATATATTGAGTTACTTATCAAGTTGTGAAAAATCGGTATCGTCATTCCTCTCATTTCTTGTAAAGAGTGTCAATCACATAGTCAATATTTATTCTCAGATGGAGGCCCAAGCCCAGCAGACTTTGATGTGAGCTGCTGCAGTGGGATCAACATCCAGGGAACAGGGCTGCCGGCCGTCTCTAGTACTCCTAAGAAATCTCTCTCAGCAGCCTCCAGCATGGAAGTGAGTTCATTTGTCAGTTTCATTTTGTATTTACAAACATTTGTATAAGACAAATAACAAGCTCTATGGTAAAAGATTAATTTAATTTGCCTTTTACTCAGAAGGATTAATGGATGGTCAGAAATCTCTTTTTATGAGAATAATCTGTGATTGATGGTTGACTTCAATGTATGGAATATTTTCAGTCAAGCAAGAGAAGGGTTAACCTTTGCTTGGTTGTGTTTTGATCAACCCCTGATTGATATGCTGCTAGTTTTTAGTCTATCACCTTAATTTCAGTCTTTGACCCTATGGAGAGAAATCCTGTTTCTATGAGAATTTGATGTATCAGATTCAATGTATAATTGAATAATTCCAGACAAGAAAGTGAAGGGTTAACCTTTGCTTGATTGCGTTTTTATTCACTTTTAAACAATTAGTTGAAATGACAGCTTCAAGAGTGTTCATTGTTTTGACAATCTTATCTTTCACTTGATTGTGTGTGAACTGTTGAGTTCATTTTGAAGTTTTGGTTTCAGTCCTTGAAAGAGAAGAAGGTTAAAGAACCCGAAGATTCAGCATTGGTGCTTAAATGTCGCAAACAAGAGAGAGAGGTATTTATCTATTCAAAGGATCATAACTAGAGTTGTGATAGTATATCATAGAACTAATATTTGACTAAATCAGACTGTTTCATGAACTTTGAAATTGATAATTTGCCTTAAACTCAAGGTGTATGTCATTGTCAAACAATGAGTTTTTAAATTAAAAACCTTAAAAAAAGGTTTTTGTGACATCTGTCATAATTGGTATTATTATATATATTAATTCATGACACAAAGTCTGTATCATCACAACTCTAATCAAAACCTGTTAAACCAATGATCCTGTCACAAAAATTGAGATGACAAATTCAGATAAACAGTGCTCTGATAAGACATAATGATAAAGTAACCAAAACATCTTCAATAATTATTTAATTATTATTATTGGACAAAAATGATATGAGGACATGCACACATGCAAAATATGACACTGCTTTTATTTTACAAAATTTGTAATGAGAAACAATGTTTTCCTAGATCAAGAAGCTATTACAAAAGTGATAAGACCACATGTGCACATATAAAAATATTACATGGCAATATAGAAAGAATATTCTCCATCCAGATCAAGAAGCTACTGCAGGAGAACGTTGACGTGAGGAAGGAGTTGACTCATAGAGAGGATGAACACAAGAAACTTGAGGGCAGACTCCAACATGCCCTCACAGAGAGATCTACTCTCATGTCACAGATTGCCACTCTCAAGAAGACCAATGCTGATGTCAATGTTAGCAACAATCTCCTCAAAACAAAGGTGAGTGAGTTAATGCTTGACACTGCTTGGTAATATTTAAGCCATTAGCGGCAGGTCAAAACAAAAGTTAGTTTGTGTGAAAATGCTGTGACATATTTAGTGAATGAAAACCTACTGTATGAGGTACAAGCACTAAACTGTCTAGTTTTACAACACAAATATGATATACTCATTTTGTCTAAAAATCAAGGTGTTTGTTAAAAGAAATTGTTTATAAATAAAAAGATGTTTTAAAAATATAACGGTATAGTATCATATTCTTTAATAACTCTCTATGTATTGCATCACAACTCCACGTCTTTCATTTGTAGGGATATATTTTGAAGGTAGATCATTAATGTGGATTTTTTAAGAATATTTCAATTTCTTGGACCTGCATTATTTCTAGCTGACAGCTGCTGAAGGTTCAACAAAGAAACGGGACGACAAGGTTCAGTCCGAGCTAACGGAGCTACGCAAGCATCTGAGCAATAAGGATAAAGAGATCAGCACAATCAAACAGGACATTCAGACGTGTGTGTCCGCTCTTCTACAGGATCTGGCAGTCATCATCGCTCTCACTGACAAACTCAACAACAAGATCTCTCAGCTTGGTGAGTAGGGAGTAATAATCATTTAACTAACCTTTTCCCCCCACAAGCCTCACATTGGGCTGATCAATTGTTACTGTTTTCTTAGGCTGGAAGGGATAAAGATATAGTTCATCTCCCTGGGTTTTGAAGTTTGGTATATGTTTCAGCTTGGTTTCAGCTTTGTCAGTATTCCTCAGTTTAGAAAATATGATATCATGCTTTGCTTAATTGAAATTAGAATGTATGCTAGCTTATTTAATTCTATGCCTAGGTTATCCAATTACTCCAGCAAAAAGTGTCCCCTTGATTGTCTAGCTTAAATAGATAAACAAAATCTTTCTAATTTAAAAACATCTCGATTCAACACAATCTAAGTAAACCTAGCCTCAATAATACCTGTTTCACTCCGATATTGAGTCTAGCAAAATGTAGAAGCGATTCGCTACTGGACTAAAGATATTAACTAAACAATAATACAGTTACTTCGGTAATTTTGATAAGATTTTTTCTGCTTGGGTAGTGAAGAGTTTTCTTATAATTTCTCTAGGAAAAACATAACTTCCTATGCCTTTTTAGAATTTTTTTTATTAGGTGTCTATTTTTTTCACAAAGTAGTGAACAGATTTAATAATTGGTAAAATTAACTTAAAAACATCCAAAAAATTTCATTCTTTCCTCGAGAATGTTAACTTCTCATTCAAACCATTCCAGCATGTTGATAAATAGCATCTAATAAGATATATCTAAGGATTTTTTTAGAAAGCAATGTATGCATAATCATAGTCAAATATATGATATGACTTGAATCCTGCATGTGTAGTCTGTATCAGTACCCTATCCTTGCATTTCTTTTCAGAACAAAGCTTTGATGATAAAGACATAGATTCAACAGTGACTGAAGGTATATGTTTACTCTTTCCCTTAGTCGATTATTCGGGATAACAATTGGGTAATGTAACTTAATGCTTTGTAAAGAAAACATTGTTTACGCAATCAAGACACTATCGATAAAATCTTGTTTTTCTCGAAAGAAATATCACATCGGTAGTGACAAATTTACATCCAATTATGAATCTGATCAACCTGCCTCTTTATATAGCATATTGTTATTCCTGCCGACACGCAGATCAGAGGTTTTTGTATGCTATGACGTCTTTACATATATCTGGATTCATATTAACATGAAACACTGCACTTAAAGTCTTTAATTTGGTCACAGCCTACATTGGGGGATTACTCAGACACAAGTTGATTTGAGTGACCTTGGCTTTATTTTCAAGGCCACCTGCTTTTCGAGCTCATTATGACATTGACCTTAGCACCTCACTACAGAACCTTGACAATTTTATTCTTTTGATCAAACTGTTGCACCTAAAGTTTTCAAATCTGTATATTGTATAACCGGTATATTGGCAGTTTACACAAACACCTGTTGATTGTTGTTACCTTGAATTTATTTTCAAGCTCGCCTTGTTTCTGTTTCAAAATTCTTGTTTACATAATGATTTAGTAATATTACGACTAGAACATTGCCGTAATAATGTCAAAGAGTTATGTGACATAAGTTACTCCTTAATGTTGATGTGAATATAAAATTGGAAAAATGTTTATATGAGTGATTTACATTGTGTCAATGTTGCAGATAAAGTGACCAAGGTTAAGTCTGTGTCCGACCTGTCCACAATGATCAACAAAGCAAGAGAGGATGCAAAGGTAGAATTGTGCTCTTGTTTTCTCAGAAATAATATTACACCTGTGACGTCATCCTATTGTTCTCTCGCTCCATTATTTTTCATTAATGGAGTGTTGTGTTTTACATCAAGTTTTTCACTTCAATTTTTTGAATATTTTAAATTATGTTTTTGAAAAAGCATTAAGTGTTGAAGGTACTTTAAGTCGGTTAATGTCCGAATAACTCTCCATTCCTTAAAAATAATGAGCCTCGGGCCCAACTTTTGCGTGTTGTTGAAACTGTCTCAAATAAGCCACCTGTTTTTATTCAGAGATTGGATGAACATTTCTTCTACTCTGTGGGGAAAGAATGTGCTTTGATGTTAATTTTTGCGTCTGAATGGATGTAGTAGTTCTTAATTTCCATCAAAGAAGACCAGAATTATGTGCTTCATAACTCTTTCTGATAAATATAATGATAATTCTTCATTTAGAAAATCCAGAGTTTCTCAGACCTAGCCTAAAGAGAACTAAATAGGCAAGGTTGACAAGCTGAATCGAATTATATGCCTCATAACTCTTTTAGATAAATATAATGATAATTCTTCCTTCAGAAAATCCGGAGTTCCCTGGAAGGATTATCAACCACAACAGACATATCATTAACTTCAAGGCCCAGTGTAAAGAAAATCACATGGGCACGGTTGACAAGCTGAATAGAATTGTATGCCTCATAACTCTTTAAGATAAATATAATGATAATTCTTCGGATTTCTTCCTTCAGAAAATCCGGAGTTCCCTGGAAGGTCTATCAACCACTACAGACAGACAGGTAGTGAACTTCAAGGCCAAGTTGAAGGAGAAGCACGCAGGGACGGTAGAAAAGCTGCAGATCATGTCCTCAGAACTACTGCAGATGCAGGAACAGTATGAGAGCTCCAAACTCTGTAATGAAGCTCTTGTGGAATACAGGTAACACTTTGGAATATGAACGGATTAGTAACAGTGTACAGTGTACCTAGTGGGATATTTAAGATTGTTACGTGTTATTTTGAGTAATGCAATTCTGATGGATGACAACTGTTTAGAATTGGTCTAAGTGAACACCATCCCATATAGCTTAAGAAAAATAAGTGCAATTTAACTTACTGTTCTTGGTGGAAGCATAGATAATTATTCATTTTAATCACTTAACTAAGAAAGATATTCTCATTCTCTTTAATTGTTCCTCCATATGTATGTTCCAAAACCAGTTGCAGATATTGTTTTATATTCTTTTCTATATACTAATTATATACCAATGTAAGTTTATATATATATTTTCAGGAATGCCTTGAAGACACAAAACAGCAGGCTGTTAGAGCTGGTTTCTAGACTGAGACAGGACCAGTGGATGAGTGAGGACACCATAAGGTACGTACAGCCAATTCTTGATATTCTTGCTAAATAAAAAGGCATAAGAGATGTTATAAATTTAGCCAACAATCTTGGAATAAAATATTTTACTGAGATAATTTTTTTGGGGGGATTTGAAGGAAGCATATCCTACTGGTGGTTGCTTTTTGCTAGAAATTTATCTTTGTTTGTTTATTATTTGTTTGGGGTTTTTTTGTTTGTCACTCTCACCTTAATCTAATAGTTTGTGTGAGCTGGAATAGCTTTCATGATGTAATGTGTAGATTTATGTTATTTTGTCTGTTATCTGTTGTTTTATTTTTGGCTTTTGCTTGTTTGTGTGACAAATTGTGACAAATTTCTGAAGCATTTCCTACCAGTAATAGATTATCACTCTCACCTTAAACGGCCAGTTTGAGCGGGTATTTTTTGTTCCACAAATATTCGGGAGGGAATTCCCTTTTGCACACGACACGTCAAAATTTATATATTCGACTTGTTTTCTATTTTTCAATGTTAATAACTATGTCAAATTTGGTAATCTGTTCTAATTCGCCCTTCAAAACAAAACAAAATAGCGAAAATTATCAAAGCCACAAGCACATCGAGCAGATTTTTTGTGGAAACGAAAGTCATGGAGGACATTCCTGTTAACTAATATATACGTTTTTTACATGATTATTTCCCACTTAATTTCAAATTTGTTCATGAGGTTATCATTTCAGTTGCTCATGATTTAAAAATTTGACAAAGTATAAAGTGTATCGCCAAAAAAAAAAGAAAAACATCGTGAAATGAAGCCAATCATCGGAGCTACGACGTGAGATGCATTAATGGCATTTACTGACACAAAACATTGTCTTTACTGATAACTTTTATTATGCATCACGTGTAAACATGTCCCTCTTCTATCAATCAATTATTTTTTCTTGATTTACTCAATGAATTAGCATGATACAGTACATTTGTTTTCTCGCAATGCTCACAATTCAAAATGGCGGAGGAAAGCCGATCAAACTCGAAGCCTTGATCATGGCGGCCACTAGGATTATTGTCAGCTGAATCTTTGGTCGGTGTTGTAGTTACTTGGATGTTTAAATTGTAGGAAATTTGTTAATAATGTTTGCATAAAAAATTGACAGACAGATTTTTTTTATTGAAATCTATATATGACACCTAAAAATGGCTAGGCTCAATCAATGTGACACTGAGAAGAGTAGTTGATTTGCATCGGCTGCCGCACTCCGAATTATAGACACACTACATATTGCACCTTTCTTGATATAAAAACTTCATGTGAATTAAGTGACTAAGATATATTTTTGAAGAAAATTTGTTTTTACTATGAGTGAGGTTGTGCAAACTGCGAAGTTGAGGGCGATGGAAATTGGCATGCGAGTAGACAAGAGAGAAATGTCAAGCAGATTTATTTAAGAGACATTGCTCCAAAATGAAATAACCTGAAATCTACAAAAAATTTACGGATTTTTAACGGGATAAACATATTATTAAAATTTGCTTTATAAATTATGAGTTGACTTGTCACTGCAAAAGGCCTAAATGCAACTGTTTTACTGTTCTTCACATGACAAAGATTTTTCTAAAGATGAAATGAGCCTATATACATATATATAACCACGTAAATTCAATATTAACGTAGTGACATTGTCGAATTTTGATGATCACTGATAGCATAGGTCCCACCCAGAATTGTCCCTGCACACTACATTGCATTATGGGAAGGGACATTTCTCATTCTATTTATAGATCTGCTTATCAAATGACGCGCAGTGTCTAAAAATAGCTTCGTTAGTAGCCTAAGCTTATCGATGAAAACCCGCTCGAACGGGCCGTTTAATCTGATTATGTGAGCTGGTTTTGCTTCCATGATGTAATGTGTACTGTAGATTATTTTTTTTGATTTTTTCCTTTTTTCTTCTATTTATTAGTTGTTAGGTTTGTTTTGTTGGTTTGATGATTTGCTTTGTTTGTTTTCGTTTATTTGTTTTGTTTGCTGGTTTGATTGTTTTGTTTTTTTTCGTTTTTTTATCATTTTGTTTGTTTTTTGCTCTTGTTTGTTCGTTTAAAGTAGCAAATTTGTGAAGCATCTCCTACCAGTAGTAGCTTCATGTGAAACGTTTATCACTTTACCTTAATCTGATAGATTGTGTGAGCTGGTTTTGCTTCCATGATGAAATGTGTAAATTTATTGTTCAATGTTTGTTTTGTTTGTTGTTTTGTTTGTTTTGTTGGTTTGATGTTTTTTGTTGTTTGTTTTATTTTATTTTTATTTATTTTTGTGTGTGGTTTTTTTCATTATCATTTTTGATTGTTTGTTTTTGTTTTTGTTTGATGTTCAATGTGACAACTTCTGAAAAAACCCTACTATAAATTTTTTCAACTTCCAGGCCTTATAACAGGTTTAAAATGTTTGTGTCTGATAAGGGTGAAAGGCTAATCAAGGAAGGGTACCTGTATTTACCATGTTACTACTGACCTGTTGCAGGAACCTGAAGGGCGAGGTGTTTGCACTGAGTGATGAGAACAAGGTGTACGAGCAGCAGACGTTTGAGTCGTACGCAGAACTGGCAACACTCATGGAGAGGATTGAACTCATGGAAGAGTGAGGGATTGTTTTTCATCGATATGTGTTACATCTTGAGTATTTCTGATGGCTTTCTTAAGTTTTCTAAAACTTGCAGCAATATGTCAGTTTTCTAATGAACTGGAAGATGATGAAAACACTAAAATCCCAACTTATCCCCTTGATAAATCGTTTAATTAATAATACATGTTTAATAAGATGGTCCTATTGGTATTCAGGAGAGAAGAATTACGATCAACAGAAGCCAAAGTTCTGACTGAGGAAAACTCCATACTTGAACAATCAGCAGGTAAAAACAAAGGATATTTATACTGATGGAAGTTTTTCAAACTGATTGAAGGATTGTCAGCAAAATACTTTAAAAACAATTAACAGTAATGAACCATAAACTAAAGACTTCATTTTAGAGAATTTAGCTGGGTTTAGGATTCAGTATTGCTTATTGCTTAAGAATATGACTTCCAGAAGTGACTGCCTTTATTTTCTGATACAAAGATGGATCCAGTTTGTTTGAATGTTTGTCTGTATTTCTAGTTGAACTAAAGCAGAAACAAGCCGAGGCCCAGAAACTGACAGCACAGCTCCAGGTAACACGTCTTCTCAAAATCTATAATCAGTTTATGGTTAACCAGTTTTCATAATTTCAGCTGTTTTAAAATTCCCTGTACCCAAGATTTCATTTCACACCTTATTCATGTTGCATTCCAGAATGAAACTGAGAAGTTGAACAGTGAGCTAGACAAGTCGAAGGCAGTGTGCGAGGAACTCCAAGTGCTTGTCCAATTCAAGTCACAGATGATGTCCGACCAGGACGACAGACTCAAGATAAGCAAGGAGAGAATTGACGATCTGTCTGATAAACTGAACTCTGTCCAGTGTCAGCTCCTTGAGGTGAAGAAATCAGAGTCCTCCTTCATGTGTGATGTCGCTATCATGGAGAAGGAAGTCACAGAGCTCAAGACAGCGCTATCCGAGGCCCAACAGGAGCGAGACGAAGGGATCAAGCAGATAGCAGCACAGAAGGAGAGTCTCGCTATGGTCACAGAGGAACTCAATGATGCTATGGTGGATGTAGCTAAGTAGGTAGAAATTTACAAGTGATTGAATCTTGTCAACACTGTTACCTCTTCAAGCAAGAAAGTACCATCCATTGTTTGCTAGTTCCGGCCGATGCTGGTAGGTTTCACTACAATGCATAGCCACAATAGTGTTTTGCGGGCTTTCTCCCTGCAATAATACTAGTAGCCTCGATATAAGTGAACTACTCTTGAAAGCGGCGATTAACCCCATTTTACCTCACCTCACCTCAAGCTAGAAATCAGACTCAAAACACATTTGTTACTTGGGAGTGAAAGGGCTAATTGCCAAAAATAGAAGCTGAGATTTGGTGATTCTAATAATTTTGCATGTTCTACCTTAAAGTTTACTCAAGTCATCTAAATCTAAGCTTATCTGTTTTATTATTAGTTTGAAAGGAAGATATCTGATTGTTTGCAAGTTAAGCTAGTTGTGCAACTGTTGATGCAGTTTCAAAATAATGGCTCTTATGAATTGATTGCTTATAGGTATGCTATAACTTTTTTTAACTCTTCTTTGAAAATCATTTGCATTTCTTTTTGAAAGGTTAGAAGCTGAAAAAGAAAGAATTCAACTTGACTATGAAGATCATTTAGAAAGGTGAGATTAGAATCATGCTTTTGTTTACCCTTTACTGGCAGTTATTTAAATGATCCCATGAATTGCAGATTTGTTTTCATTGATGAATTTATTCCTGTTATTGTCAATTGTATCCAATCACTGGCAATCAGTGTCAATGACCTCAATTGTTTGAATCGAATAATGTCTTTACAAGCTTTTTATTTTAAGTTTATTTTTAAAGCTTTATATCAAAATTATTTTCTTCAGGGAAAAGTTGGAGTTTTTGCAGAAAATTGATGAATTGCAACATAGACTTTCTACCACTGAACAAGAGCTTGATGATTTACAGGAAGAAAAGAATAGGTAAGAAATTTTCTTAGAAAATGGAAATTAATCTGTTTCTGTGGTTCAACTTGCCTGAGCATGTGGTGTGTTTTACCATTGGTCTTCTGTTTCATGATTCAGGTAATGTAAGTGCATAGAATTGATCCCTTCTGGGAACCAAGAAATTAGTTACAGACTAAATGTTATCTTTGGAAAACATTTATTCAGAATATACCTCTGTTCACCCATCATTTTGATTTGGAACCTAGTGAAGGTTGTGTTGAACAAACCATTCAATGCTATAACTTAAGTTCACGCCGCTATTGGCTGAAATATTGCCCAAGCGGCGTAATACAATAACTCAATCACTCACTATAGCTGAAGTTAAAAGTTTAATGCAAGCTGATTTGATAATGACTGACGAGAAAGAAAAAAAAAGACCTTTAAACTAAAAATCTCTTAATGATTTAACTTTGACACATTTTCATTGAATTTTATTTCAGTGAAAAGCAGATAACGAGCCAGAGAGTTGCAGATTTACAAAATCAATTAGCAGAACTTGACACTGAGCTGTCAGAGCTTAGAATAGAAAAAGAAAGGTAGGAGCATCAAACGATTCAATATACCATATTTCCTCTAATAAGCGCCTGGGCGCTTAGTTTTTCAGGACCCCTTTACCCCCCGGCACTTATTTGAGGCCCGGAGGTTATTTCTTTCACAAAAAAGTTTGTTAAAAGTAGTCTTTTACACTGAATATGTATAAAATGTTTACAAAGATATTAATTAAATGGTTAAAACCCAGCACAAATTAGATACTGTGCGCTTATTTTCTCAACTACGGTACCTGTGTCAACATTGATTGACTCTAGTGACTTTTGTTGGGTCATATGAAGGAAGGATTTGTAGGTTGTCTAAATTCACATCCAGTACAAGCTTTGAGCTTCAGTTGAAAGGATGATACTGCATGCGAAATAATATAGAATGTACCGGTAATATAAATACAGGAACTTTGTTTATTATATATACTGAGTGCTTTCTCAGTCTTGTTGTGATTAGAATTTATGCCAAAGACGATGTATTATGCAACGTTTTGCACAAGACTGGATGATACATGTTATCTGCCATGCATTTATGTTAAATATAAATTTGTAGTTTTCTAAATAATTTGAGCAAAAACAAATATTTTCTTGTCAGATATAAAGCATATGAACTAGTTTGCAAACAATTTTCATTTCAGTTTGATGGAAACATCAGCTAAGAGATTGGAAACTGTACAAGAACATTTATCAAAAACTGAAAATCAACTATCTGAACTTCAAGACGAGAAAGTGAAGTATGTCCTTTTTGTATCTCGGCATTGCATGGCCATAACTAAATTTTATTATACCCCCGCCTTACAGCGTAAGCAGGGGTATATAGCGTTCATTCTTTCCGTCCGTCCGTCCGTCCCAAACCTTTGTGCGGAGCAGATCTCCAAAACTATGCATGCTAGCCTCATCAAACTTCATACACATGTCAACCATGATCCCTAGTTGTGCCTTTTGAGGGTTAGAACTATTTCTGAAGTTTCATTTTTGCGGTTTCCATGGAAACGTGACTAAAAAGTGACTCTTTGAGGAAGTCGTTTTGTGAGGAGCATATCTCCAAAACTATGCATGCTAGCTTCATCAAACTTCATACAGATATCAACCATGATCCCTAATTGTGCCTTTTGAGGGTTAGAACTATTTCTGAATTTTCATTTTTGCGGTTTCCATGGAAACGTGACTAAAAAGTGACTCTTTGAGGAAGTCGTTTTGTGCGGAGCATATCTACAAAACTATGCATGCTAGCTTCATCAAACTTCATACAGATGTCAACCATGATCCCTAATTGTGCCTTTTGAGGGTTAGAACTATTTCTGAATTTTCATTTTTGCGGTTTCCATGGAAACGTGACTAAAAAGTGACTCTTTGAGGAAGTTGTTTTGTGCGGAGCATATCTCCCAAACTATTCATGCTAGCTTCATCAAACTTCATACACTTATCAATCATGATCCCTAGTTGTGCCTTTTAAGGGTTAGACCAACAAATTATTTTTATTTTTTGCGGTTTCCATGGAAACATGACTGAAACAGTGACTCTTCGACCAAGTCTTTTGTCCGGAGCATATCTCCCAAACTATTCATGCTAGCTTCACCAAACTTCATACACTTATCAATCATGATCCCTAGCTGTGCCTTTTAAGGGTTAGACCAACAAATTATTTTTATTTTTTGCGGTTTCCATGGAAACGTGACTAAAACAGTGACTCTTCGACTAAGTCTTTTGTCCGGAGCATATCTCCCAAACTATTCATGCTAGCTTCACCAAACTTCATACACTTATCAACCATGATCACTAGATGTGCCATTTGAGGATTAGACCATCACATTTTTTTAATTTTTGGAAACATGACTAAAACAGTGATTCTATGATAAATTACTTTGTCCTGAACATATTTCATCAAATATACATCTCAGCTTCACCAAATTTGCTACATATGTCAATCGTGATTGCTGGATATGCCTTGTGAGAGTTAAACCATATATATGGATTTTCTTCTCTGTGGTTTCTTTGGAAAACATAACTTACAAAGTGACTCAACAAAAATAATTTTGTCCTCAGTGCATCTCATAGAATATTCATGATAATTACCTCAAATTTGAAACAAAGATCAACCATTATCTCTAGATGTACCCTTTTAATTGTAAAACCTATTAATGAATTCGGTATTTGGGTTTCGGTTGAAAGAAGACTTACACAATGACTTACTGTATACTCAACTATCATACCAATATTAATCAGTTTTACTATTTGAAATTCTTTGAACAAAGTGGGGAGCGGGGGTATGTGAGCTTTGCTCGCTTCTTCACTTGTTTTTTTTGCAATATTGTCAAATGACTATGATGACTTTAATTGTCGTCTCTGGCTTAGAATTGTCATAGCACATGTTATAAAGTGGATTGTCAAACTAAAGGCAAAACAAGACAGTAATTTCATGTATAACACAAGACCGTTTACGAGATGGAGAGATGCTTCGGCTTTCAGGTTTTGATGCAGAAACTCCAATATTCTGTTAATTCCATCACAGGTAATGCTTGTAGTTTTCACCACATATGAATAATCAAGTTTCATTTTTTTGTACTTCTGTTTCAGCTTGATTAAATCTGCCTCACAAGAAGAAAATAGACTGCAAAGTCTGGTCACTGAAATGGAGACTAAAATAGAGACTTTGTGTATGGAGAGAGACAGGTACCTCCTGAACATCTTTTTGAGATTTTTGTGTGATTTTAAGTATTTCTTTAAAGATTTCTGTGCTCAGACAATATAAGGATTTCGCTCAAATGTCACTTATAGCTAAACAGATTTAATATATCAATCATGTAAAGAAGTTTAGTTTTTCACCACCTGATAATTTTTTGGATAAGATTTAGAAGATTTTTTAATTTTCAACTTTTCTCTCCTGTAATTTATTTGTAATGATTGGGAACAGAGTTTTCTCAACCGTTGTTCTTAATGTTTGACATTGAACATTTCAGTGAGAAAGAATCAACTATGCAAAGACTAAAGGAAGTTCAAAACCAGCTGACTGAAAGTGAGAATGTGAAGTGTCAACTACAGGAAGAATGTGACAGGTTAAAAACACACACATTTTCAGATGTATTTATTTGTGATCAAATGGAATTGATTAAACTATTTGTGATTCAAGGTCTGGAACTAGAACTGAAAAAACTATAACTAGAAAACTTAAAAACATATTTTCTTTTTCTTTCATTTTTTATTTGAATGTTGTGATTGTTTATCTTGTGAATTGGGTTTTTCATGTTCGAGGTGTATGTAACTAATATAATATTTTTCGATTTCAGTTTGAAGATGTCTTCTTCAAAACAGTTTGGTGATTTGCAAAGTCAACTTGCAAGGGCAGATCATGATATTTCAGAATTACAGAAAGAAAAAGAAAGGTAAATTTTTTGTTCCCTTCATTGAATGGTAAAATGATAAAACCCCACAGTTCTTGATTTTATCATTTTATACAAATCATAATATCAAACTTGCTAAGAGGTATGAATTGTTAACAGTTAATAAAACAGTTCACCACATAATTTGAACCACAGTATTCGTATTTGGTTGAGTTGCTGTATAAACAAGTGCAATTTTGGTTTATTACAAATAACATGTTTATATCACCTGAAAATTAATGGTTCTTTTTTTTTTCATTTTTACATTTTCAATTTATTTTCAGGGGAAGATGTTTCTATGATTTTCTCCTAAAATTATGCAAGAAAATCAACAGTCAAAATATTTCAAAATCTATGAATGTAAGACATTTATATTTTGTCTCGTAACATTTATTGTTTGGATATTTCAGTGAAAGAAAGTCATATGAAGAAAGACTTGTTGAAATTGAGGTTGTCAGAATTCAACTCGAGAAGACAGAACAAGAACTTGTCAAAGTTCATGAGGAGAAAGAAAGGTAAAAAAAAATGATGTCTAACTACCATAATCATTTTTCTAAAGAGGTCAAAAGCAATTAAAATAAGCAATTGAAAATATGAATTTTGAATACTCTTTTCTGACCATAGGTGTTTCTGGTCAGTAATCGGATAGAATAAGAAAATAATATACACATTTCCTTGTCTGCATGTTATTTTTAGGACAATTTGTCCGCTTTCTGAACTGGCTTCAAAAGCAGCTCAAGTTTTTAGTTCTATACATGGTAACCAAAATCTCATTTTGTGAAGTTCATGCGTTAGATTGAGATTATTAGAAAATGAAAGAAATATTTTTATTGCAGTGAGAGCGAGATGTCAACACAGAAGCAAAAGGAACTACAGGCACAGCTAGATAATACAGAATCTGTACTTGCAGAGCTAAGAGAAGAAAAGATCAAGTAAGAATTAGTCTAAAATTACAACCTTCAGTTTTAAAGACAAACACTCATTGCATTACAAAAAGTTTTTCGGAAATTCAATTGATTTCTATTTTGAAAATGGTTTTGATATTTATACTTAAATCATCTCTAAGCACTATGTATGACAGCATTCTTTAATAAGCCTAAGGGTTATATTAAGTTTCATTTAGATGTTTCGGTGACAAAAAGTGATATTGTGACATTGAAATTTACTGTAAGTGGATGTATTTTCTAGAAAAAAACTATTTTAATTTACATCCATGGTTTATTGCCATGTGATCACCTATCACAAAATGAAGTTTATCAAGATATCAATACTCTAAAAAAGAGCAAATGCTTTAACAGTGTTTTCAACTTTCAGTGAAAAACAGAGTGCAGAACAGAAAATCAGTGAGCTGCAATGTCAACTAATAAAGACTGAAGAGGAAATATCTGAGCTGAAACAAGAAAAAGAGAGGTATTTAATTTGCAATTCATTTGAAAACTGATACCTAACTTAATGTTTTAACAGATTTAATCTACATTGTTTATATGTACATAAAATACATGTATGACTTTTTTCTTTTACAGAATGAATGTACTATCTACTGAACAACTGAATAACCTTGCAAGTCAGCTGAAGAAATCCAAAACTGAATTACTTGCAGAAAGAGAGGAGAGAAATAGGTATAAAACTTTCATTCAAAAAGATGGGTATTTTTCAAATTTGTTTGACAGAGTGATCATTGATAAAAGAAGCAAATAAAATTTAAGTAAAATTATATTGGTGGTTACTGTAATGAGAATTCCTTAAGTGCATAAACTTCGTACTCTTGATAAGGAATATTTTTGGATGACTTATTTTTCAGCATATGTCAATATCGACTTTGTTAGCCAGTTTTGATTTATGCAGTTTACAGCACCGCTAATGGCTATAATTGTGTCCAAGCTTTGCTAAACAATAACTCATATATAGATTTGCCAATATGAATTGTTCAGCAGCCAATCTTTTGACCCTGCTGTTTCAGAGAGACTCAGAGTTTACTTCAGAAAGTGAAGACACTTGAGGCTGAAGTAACAAGTTCAAGGCAGGAGTCAACAGAACTAGCCCAGCTGAGAGAGGAGAGGGATAGGTGAGATACTTAGGTTTCTTCCTACCAAAAGATGTGATGGTTTCATGGTGATTATTTGTTATTTCTCTCGGTTAGTTTAATTGGAATAGCACAACCATTCTTTAACGTTCTTGCTCTTATCCCAGGATAAGCATGTTCATCTTCAAACTCAATATACTCTATGTTATTCATTTCTATAAACGCCCTCAAGAACCCTATCCACAACAAAACTGAAACTCGACTACCTCCCCTTTGTCGTCCATCCTTTAACAGGGGCTTGACAGATAAGCAAATTTATTCTTTTGAACTTTGAGACGTTTGCAACCTATAACTTTACAGAATAAATTGTAAAAGAGTATTTCTTCTTTGTACCCTCAACTTCTCTGCCTTGATGGCAAGCAAAGGAAGGTAATTAAAAGATTACAGCTTGGACAAGTGGATTAATCAAAGGCATCATTGTTGATGTATAAGGATGGCCCTGTCAAAATTGTTTTCTCTACATTATATATTACAAAGTAAGCAGGGGTATATACTTTCCACACTTGTGACCTCTAGACTTCAGTCAAATTTTAAATTTCTGGAATTCACTTTCTGGATTTAGTTATTGGTGTACATTCGGGAAAGATTTTCTCAGAACTATTACCACTAGATGAGCAACGGTTTGGTTTTAACTTATGGGTAAACCTGATGATACTCTTGCTCAAGTTCGAAAGCCATTTCAAAAATATTATTTGTTACTGAGTTATGGCCCTTGATTCTGTAAGTGGACAACAGATAAAATGTCTGATGCTCAAATGGGCACAAACTTTCTCAGATATAATCACACCTAGGTCAACGAAATTCAGAAATTGTGTCTTTCATTGACTTTTGACCTAGTATAGCATAATAAGCAGATCGAGGGGGTATGTGAGCCAAGCTTACGTATTTCTTGTCTATCTGACCAATTTGTTTGAAATCAATGAATCAATAACGAATGTGTCAATTGCAGCTGCAAACTATCCTACATGCAGAAGATGGCGGAGATTGTGAGTCAGCTGGCTAAAACAGAACAGGAGCTCACTAAAACACAGGAGGAAAGGAAACAGTAAGTTGTGGGGAGACTAGTATTTAAAATTATCAAGGAGTGAAGTAGATGTTATGTGTCAATTTTGCAATAAGCCAGTCTAAGTAAACCTAGCCTCACTATTATCCGTTACACTGCTATACTGAGTCTAGAAAGGCTTGGTTGAGAGTCGCGTCAGCCCACGTGACCAAGTTGACCAATCAGAACTGATCTTACCAAGCCACAATAGTCTGCCTTCGCACGTATAACATTGGAGGGTCATAGGTCGCAGAAAGGTCGGCTGACGCGACCCTCAACCAGACCTTTCTAGACTCAGTATAGAAGTGTAACGGATAATAGTGAGGCTAGGTTTAATTAGACTGGCAATAAGCCTACATTTTTTCCTAAACTATGCTGCTATACCACTAAATCATGCAACAAACTTATTTAGTGACAAATTAGTGTATCACTCTACACATGGCTATAAGATGTGACCATCAGACAATGGCACATTCTCTCCACACAGAGGCAGATCATGTCATATTGAGTGAGCCTCTGTACTAATTGCCGATTTTGTGGTGTAGCATGGGAGATGCCTGATTTGACGCAACCAGCGATGCTGTTCTAATATCATCATTTTTGCTACTGAATCATTGCAAAGACATTGAGACAGGGGAAACAGCCGGAACCCATGGATTTAGTCTAATTAAAACAGGGGCTCTATCAACATAACTTGCCAATGGAAGTGTGTTCACAGATGCAAAATTCATACAAATTGTGCATTTCAATGTACCAATCTGAGTAATACTTGAGAACAAATCAACATTGTTTCAAAATATTTTTTTAAAATTTTTTTTTATATTTTTTTCTCTCCATATTTTGTGATACAGGCATTTACATCATTCAAAAGAAACATATTACATATAGTTTCACATAATATATACATTCATAGTTAATATGTACAAATTCAGAAGGTGGCCGATTTATTTTGCAAGTAACAAATGTAATGTTGACCAATATTTAAAAAACATTTCTTCAGATTCTGTTGACAAAAATACATATCTTGCCATATCATAGTAACGTCTAATTTCACGCTTTATGTATTCTAACTTGGGTATAAAACCCTTCATACTGCATCTATAAATATATTGTTTGACGAGTAGAATGATTGCATTAACAGGATTATTGTTTTTTCCTTTCATTCCCAAAATGATTATTTTGTTTGTAAATTTAAGTTTCAATTGTACTGAGTTCAACCATGATTCTATTTCGTTCCATAATCTACAAATAGGTTCACAATCCCATAAAATGTGATTAATTGTTTCAACTTCAATTTCACAAAATGAACATAATGGTGATGGTTCATATGATATCCAATTTTATAAAGAAACTGTTTTGTTGGAAGGATATTATGTATAATTCTGAATTGCAACCATTTTAAATCTGTACTTTTCGAGCATTTATTGGCAATGATATTAACAATTTTCCAATCGTTCTCTTCGAGATCAATTTGTAGAATTTTTTCCCATTTTGAATAACTTGGCAAGCGGATAAATTTCGAGTTTAATAGAGTGGCATATAGTGTTTTGCTCCCAATAATTGTCTCAATCTTTGAAATATTAAATAGGATAAATAGGATCAAGCAACTTCCTTTTGAATTTTTGTATATTCAAGGATCGAATATATGTCATTGTAGCTCTTTTCACCGATTCATAAGTCAGAAAATTAGTCTTGATAGAAAACGTATTGGAAAATTCTTCATATGTTAACAGTCTTTCTTCATCATGAAGTAAATCATTCACAAATATAACACCTTTCTTATACCAATCATAATACAGAAATGGATGTTTATCAATTAGAATATTGTCGTTGTTCCAAAGTGATTGACATTGTAAATCTTCTTCACTTATAATTTCTTTTTTACTCATACATATGAAGTCTGACCATTCGAAAAGAATGTCTTTCCAAAACGGGTTTGATGAAGAAGAGATCAACCTAGTTCGTATGAAGCTACTATCCAATAGTAAAAAGGGAGTTTTGATCTTTAGTTGATTGTTGAAAAGATATGTCCATTTAAGGTCATTTCCGCTTAATCTTTTTATCCATTTTAATTTTTGTGATGATATAATCTTTCTTATGTTTGTTTTTATCCCTCCGTGCTCTGGGTTTAAAATCATAACATCTCTTTTAACCTTATCTGGTTTGTTTTTCCATATGAAATTAAAACATTTTTTCTGCAATCTTTCAATAACGCATTTTTTCGGGTTTGGTAAAGATGAGAAAAGTCTGTTAAGCTTCGGCAATAGAAGTGATTTAAGCACTGTGTTTCTTCCATATGGAGTTAAAGTACGAGCTGTTTCAAAATATCTTCACCGTAACCATGCAAAAAAATTACTGGACAACTGTATTGTGGCTACTGGAAGAGAAATGGGTACATAAGGAATGTCAGCAAACAGATCAAGTTTTTATCAACATTTTGATTTTTCTCTCATCTCTCCTCAGTGTGTCACCAAAATGAGTTTTATCCTACCTCACTAGAGCAATAGAAATCTTTATCTAGAATAAGGAGTGCAGGTTTAAGATTCCTCGGAATTTTGATAATTGTCCATTTCTGCTTCAGTGATCAGCGAGCATCTGCCCAGGAACTACAGGAGTTGAAGAGTCGACTGGCTAAAGCTGAACGTGACCTTATAACTGTTAGAGAGGACAGGGACAGGTATTGGGATCTTTGTTTACGAACATGACATGTAGAATTAATCACTAACAACAGATGCCAATCCATCCGGTTGCTTGCGGATCCCCCCGTTCATAATTTGTTTTTTAATACCTCTCCTCCCTCAGTCATTTTTTTAATGAACTTACCGGGTATTAGCCGAACAAAAATTAAACCTGGAGAGGTGCTTGTCGACAGAAGGCTTGAGGAGTTAACGAGCTGGATACTACATTATTCCACATAATGATACTAGTATCAAGGCTAATATGGTTAAACTTTAGAAAAGTTATTAGGCGTAGGCGAGCATTCATCTTTGGGTTTTTTTACAGGAAAATACATGTTTCGAGATTTTCATGGAATTTTTTGTTGTCACATTCTCATAAAATTTAAGTTTTCAGTTACTATTAGTACCAGTATGTGTATAAATGTGTCTATAGGCTTTTTTTTAAGACTTTTTTAAAAAATGATGGAAATTCTGTTTTATCCAGGTTGCACACTCAATTTGAAGAACTTAGAGAAAAGGTTGCTCCATACATGGCCCAGATTGAAGAGTTTGAAGCAGAGAGACACCGACTTCTTGGTAGGTATTTTGGTTGACGATGAATTAATTAGATATGTAGTTAACATTTTATGTGCAGGATGTAGGGTGTTCTTGGGAATTATGATGCAATGTCTAAGCTTCAAAGATCAATATTTGACAAAATAAACTTGGCATACAAAGCATAAGCTAGATTCTCTTGAAGACTTTATGTAAAAAAAATAGATACATTTTCAGAGTGTCCATTCATGAATGAGAAATAACAATGTGGTACCTTAAACATTGATGCATGGCATTAAGAATCTTTTCTATAGAAAAAAATTATGGACCAGGAGATTGTTATATATATATATAATGAGGACTCACAATCGCTTGTTTTAATTAAACTTCAAAATAAGCGTTTACTCTTGGTTTGTAATGTGTAATAACTGGTAGTCCAAAGAACTAGCTAAAACATAGTGTGATAGCACATTTGAGATGTGTTTGGTTAGCTATATTTGGTTTGTACTTGTTCTTTTAAAAGTGCAGTAGGCACAATGATTTATTTCAACTCTGTTTATGATTTTCCAAGCTTAAAAAGTCAACATCTCTACTACCCAAAAGGTGAAATATTAAAGCAAAGATGACATTTATTCTCAAAGAAGCAGACATATTTGTATGACCATGGTTGACTGTTTGTTCTCTGCTGCAGGCCAGAGTGCGACGGCCCAGTGTGAGCTGAAGAAACTGAGCAAGGACTACGCTCTCATACTGGGTCACCAGAACCAGCGCCAGAAGATCAAACATGTCGTCAAGATCAAGGAGGAGAATAATGCACTCAAAGAGGTCAGTATTTGTGCAGTGGTTTAATCTTGGTGCACAGCAAGGATTCTCCTGTAAATAGTATGGCAATATCTGTTTTGCTGTGTAACTTCTTATTGGGTAATTTTTTAAGATGTGAAATATTGCCAAAGCACAAACAACTCACTCACCACCTAAATATCAACTATCTGTCATCTGTTTATGAAATGTTAATCAACTTTGTAAATACATTGGAGAGGGTATATTAAGTGGAATAACTTGTTCCTGATCCTTTTCTGCATGAACAAAATATGTTTAAACTAGAAAAATAATTTTTTTAAATTATTGACTTCAGTACCCTGTGAATTGAATTGTCCTGAACGCAATCTGCTTAGGTTTAATTATTGACACCATGTGAAAAGGTTCTGATGTTACAACCATGGGTTTTTCTGAACTTGATATATAGGGAATTCTTGTAGTAAGGGCACAGTGCTGCATTATTGGTCAGTTGCGTTTCACCTTTAGTCACCATCATTTACTACAGTACAATGTCAATGGTATTGTTTGATATATATATACCTGCAATAAGACCAACTGCCATGTTAGCTGGCAAAGCTTTGGAGGTAGTAAAAATCCAACCTCCCCCCTTAGATGAGATTGTATTCCATCTGTTAGCAGGGAGTAACTGTTCCAGGCTGAAATCATCCTGTCTCAGGGAACGAACATTACGTTTACTCCACTAATCTGTACCATGGGGTCGGAAGCTAGATTCGCTCGTGCGGCCTGACTTGGGATATAGCCATTTAAATCATTTTCTCGTTTTAACTTTAATCGAGAAGGTGGTGAGAAAATGATTTGATTGGCTATGTCCCAAGTCGAGGCGGAGTGGAGTCAGTGTAACGTTCATTACCTGAGACAGGAGGGGCTGAAATGTTTCAATCTCATAAATCTTAATGTTGCCTGTGTGATCCTTAAAGGGACAGTAGCATGTTTTTAGAGAGAATAAAAGGTGATGTTAGGAAAATGAAAGTAAATGGTTCCAATTGCAAGACAATGTATTTAAACACAATGAAGCAGTAATAAATCAAATATATAATGTAAAGTTAAGCCCTGAGATTTCATTTTCATACACAAATTGATTTAAATGTGTTCACACAAAAATAGTCGCCAATGGACTATTTTTATAATTTGCTCTCTAACAATGGATGATTGGAAAATTTAAATTAAAAATTTAAAAAAAACGTGCTACTGCCCCTTTACAATGTGACATTTCTTTTTTCAGGAGGTTGCAAAGCTTCAGTCCCAGTTATGGAAACTGCAGAGAAAGCTGGACAGTGATCCGACTAAATCTCGACTGAAACGGGGACCACTTGGAAACAGCAACGAGAACATTACACCTCGTCACTAACAATGTTTACTTGTCAATCAGTGTTATTTGTTATGTTTTCATTTTCCCCATAAAATGAAAAAGGTACATTGTAACCAGAAATACCTCCTTGTATTGTGACAAAAAGTTTTGCATAAGCCCGATCTGCACTTTCTCCACAGAGGTAGATCAAGTCATAAAAATGTTGATCCAACCTCTGTTCAAAAAGATCTAAATTCCTGGTTTCTTGCAGTTTTCCCTAGCGACAAAAATTTGAACCACCATTTGAAAGATTCTTGCATGGAAAGGGTGGTTCTTGGCCTTTGCCATGATTTAGTAGCCAAAATAATGACTTCTGAACAGTGTCACTAATTGCACAACTAACTTTATTACCTCTCCCTTTACAGCCCAAAACTTGACTATTTCAAACAGATGTTGGATCAACATTTAATGACTTGATCTACCTGTGAGAGAAAAAGTATCTCCCCTCTAACCCAACCCATGGTTCGCTAGTTCCAGCCGATGCTTGCAGGTTTCACCGCAATGCACAATTGTTTTGTGGGCTTTCTCCCTGCAATAATACTATCAGCCGCGATATAAGTGAAATACTCTTGAAAGGGGCGATAAACCCCACATCACCTGAACTCGCCCCCTCTAACCCAGGCCTTGTCTTAAAAAACTTGATGTAAAACTGCTATACTCGTTTTGTGTCCTAGTCCATTGTATCTCATCCTGCTTCATCAGCGTATATGTCTCCGCTAATGCTACAACCTATCCTCCTGATATCCTCCTATGATCTTTTGTCGTATCGCTATATATATAGCAAGCCAATCAAATGATGCCCTTTCAGCGATAGCGGCAAACAAGTTTCTTGGCTTCGTTCCGCTTGCTCACCTCGTGATTCAAATTAACCAATAGGAGTGCTATTAGATAATAAATCTGATTCTCACTGCAGTCTCCCGCTAAGCTCCAAATCACGCGCTTTCAGATTTCCACGTGCGACATCACTAGACAACAGTGTATGGAGTTCGACAAAGTTTGACTGAAAAAAGACAGGCTATAAATAGCGCTGAGCTACCACCTGTCAGTGATACGACAGAAGACCATAGGAGGATATCAGGGGATAGGTTGTAGCATTAGCGGAGACATATACGCTGATGTAGCAGGATGATTGTATTTAAAGGTTTTGTGATTTGTCTGGATAAGGAAATGTTCTTGTCATTCTAGATTTAGAAACATGATTGTAGCTTAACAAAAGAAAACCATCTATTTATTTGATATCATGCAGGAAAAAATTAATATTCTCTTCAATTGTCCAAAAGTGATTGTATTTGATTTACATTTCAATTTTTGACAGTCAAATCTTGAGTGCAAGTGGTTAATATTTGTACTTTGTATTTCCCTCTAAACATAATGTGTATCAAACTGAAAGGATTTTCATTTTAACAATAAATTTACCATATTGAATGTATATATTTGTGTATATATAACAATATTTTAACCAGATCTGAAATAATCTGTTTTTTTATTTGTTCTCTCTTCCTTTCTTTCACTATCTAACTATAAGTAGAATCTGTTTGTACTGTCCTTTACATTTAGTGCTAGAGAGAATTATTGCATTCATTATACATAGAAATGTTCTATATCGTATCATCTATTTTGTATTGAATGTATTGATAATTATCAATGATAAAAGCTTAAGACAATTTCTTGTACATACAGGGATAGGTTTGTTTATGGATATGTTACTTTTCTGTTTCCGATTTGTTTTCAGTTAATTTAGATCCATGCCCTTAAAACTATTTAACAATTTTGTCCTAATTTTTCAAGAGTACCTAAAAATATGAATTTCCTTTGATACCAATTATTAACCAACTTTTACCATGTCCCTGGAATCATTAACTTAAAACAGTTCTTGCCACCAGCATACTGTTTATAGCCTTTAAATTAAAGTGTTTTGAGATATTCAGTATTATGTAAACAGTATTTCTATCTCAATGTAAAGACATTTCTTGCCCAAATTAGACGTAGGAAATTGAATTAAATTATAAAAGTTATCTCTGAAATCATTATTTGGTTGTGAGCAAGTCATAATGGCACTGAATTTCTTAAAGGCACTAAAGTATATGACTCGCACTCAACTTGGTTATGATCTGTAGTTAAGGAGAAAACTATCATGTATAAGCATATTTGTATAGCAAAATAAGTTCTTTAATGATTTCAAGTTAGAGAAATGTATTTAATTTACACCAAACTTTGACAAATGTTTGATTCAGACATCCTTTATTGGTCAAATTAGTTTTTTTGCAAATTGTAACACCTCTAGAATGATCCCTTTTCTTTCTAAAAGAATATGTGCCACTATGTCTTTGAAGGTTGAACATATCTCATTTATGTTTTCAGTAATGAATTTTTGAATGTATTATATACAAATGTGCTCAATATGTATTTTTGAAAATAATTCACAATACAATGTAAAATCTCTATTGTATTTTGTTGTTTTTACCCCCTGGATCTGACTTTTCTTCAGTGAGAAGTGATCGGATGACTGTCCGCTTGAATGTGAATTGATCGGTTGCAGGTTTTACAAATTTCAGTGTTGAAATAATAAGAGCAATATCATCCAATAATTAATATTTTACATATCATTAGGTTACTATAGTTATTTACAGAAAATTTCAGGATTCAACATGAAAGTTTTCAGAGAAGACATTTTCTAAGGATGACATTGTCAAAGATTTTATCCATTTATATTTATATGTTTAATCTCTTTATAAGAAGGAATAAATTATTAACAACAATTTTAGCCTCTGTGAAAAGTTGGACATTGGAAATAAAAACTCAAAGTTATTAAACAAAATGTGAAACTAATGTTAAGTGAAGAAATAGCCCGAGAACAGAGTTCACTGCATTCAGTGATCGGAAATCTGAGAGTTGCAGTGATCCGAATTTCATTTACAGGTAAGCTTTTCTTACAAAAATACAATTTAATCTGATTTTTCAATGTCAAAAAGTACATATTTGATCCTTTTCATACGATAACAATAAGTTGTCACTAACATTACTCAGAAATTGACAACTTTTCTGCAGTTGTGATGGATAAGTTATAAAATGAATTATCAAAATGAAAATAATAAGATATGTCAGTAATGAAAAGACATATAAAACAAAGCTAGAATGGATAGCCTAGTTTCAAGTTTATATTTCTTTTTTCAAAGTTTTGTATTCCTAAATTTTTCTGATTTTGCAAAACAGTTACTTCTATGTTCACAAACAATGCGGTTTTGGAAAAATTGATTATCTTTATTTCATTTCATAGGGTTCAGCGTTTGCAAAATTGATGACTGGAACAACTTTCAAATCGATGGAATCTGGTTGACATTCTGTAGACAGTACGTTTGGCAAAAATAATATCTACTTGGGAAAATCTGAAGTATTATATTTTGTAAAAGAAGCCCGTCTTGCCTCCTTTTAACATTAACCCTCACGCAGTATCGTGGGGCCGTTGAGGCCCGGTTACATGTTTGACATTACCCAGAATCAACACATTTGAAACAAGCGACTTCTTACTTCATGTATTCCTCCATTGGTATGTTTTCTAAGGCTACGTATGACGTCATAACTGTAGACAAGATATTATTTTTTTAATTGACGTAAGAAAATAGATACGTTTGCTGTAAGCTCTGCCAGGGTCAACCCTTGTTTCGGTACAAAATATTCATAATCGCAACAAAATAATAAATAAATAATACCCCTTGACATTACTTCCTGATGTAGATAGACCAAAATCCGAAAAAAAGCTTACATAGCAAAAGTAATATACTCTCCCAAAACTGAAACGCATACCGGTTTGTAATTTTTCAGGAAATGTATTTCTACGCCCTAAAAAACAAAAATGTTACATTATTTTAATGATATCAAAGCGAAAATTTACATGTCAAAAGTAAAAGAGTAAACCAAAACAAGAACCCTAATTTTAGGTTTGTTTCCTTATTTTGTTGATCACAAAATTGCGTTGAAGTCAATCTTATGAAATCATGGCATTTGCAAAAATTCTTGTTTGACTTCCCTTTGGAAATGAATTGCCACATTGATGGAGTCCCCATTATGCAATTCTACCCCCCTTTCTGCAATGCAATGACCAGTTGTTGGTGTGTCTCGGGCGTATTGTGACTTTAATTCATACCGTTGATGTTTTATTTGGGTTTGTATCTAGTGTTTGAGAAGGCATAAACAACTTCTTTACTTAAAAAGGCAGTTTAATGAAGCCATCTGATGTTCTGCAAGTAACTACAAGTTATATCCATAGAAGCACTACCTTTGTCAGTCAATAATCTGATGCAAGCGACGTTCATGGGTACCACCCATGATTCGCTACTTCCAGCCGATGCTCACAGGTTTCACCGCAATGCATAACCACAGTGGTGTTGCGGGCTTTCTCCCTACAATAGTACTAGCAGCCGCGATATAAGTGAAATATTCTTCAAAGCGGCGATAAACCCCAGATCACCTCACCTCACGTTCATGGACGTTATCGAAATTGTGATTTACCTCTTAACTTCTTCAAAACCCTCAATTAACCACATCATTGTGTGCTATATATTGTATACAACCCAACCACACTGTTTCAACCGAATCTGTTGACATATGGCATAAACTATGGCAACATTTTCCTTTTTCCAACTGAAAACTACCCAAAGTAACGTTATTTTTAGTTATTGATGAATTTGTGAGTTTTTGGTAAACCAAACTCTCCCGAAGTTTTAAGGTTCAAGATCATGATCGTAAAACGATTGAGTTCTTTGAAGCCACCAAAAACAGGGGCGATAACAGGCCTTCATGGCCAAATACCCTATTCATGCAAACGCTTTCGTAAAGTTCAAATTTGGTGGACTTTTTAACCCAAATCAGTGATGATGTGAATAATCTGTATCCCTGTGGCAAGAGAATGAAGAACCCGAATGTAGAGAGTTTGGGTTTTGGTAGCAACTCTTTAATGCACACATGCATTTTAAAGGGGCAGTAGCACGTTTTTAGGGGGAATATAAGGTGATGTCAGGAAAATGAAAATTAATGGTTCCAATTGAAAGACAATGTATTTAAACTAAATGGAGCAGTAATAATTCAAATATTTAACGTAAAGTTTAGCCATGCGATTCCTTTTTCTTACAGAAAATGAATTAAAGGTGTTCACACAAAAATGGCCGCCCATGTATTTTATGTGAATCTTCATACTTTGTCCTCCGACTATGGATGATTGACTTGTGTAATGACATTTTTGACACTGTCAAAATAATACATTTAACATTAACTTACAATTATCACTGAAAATTTTAAAATATAAAATTGTCAAAAAACGTGCTACTGCCCCTTTAAGCTCTTTTGGTCGGAATTGGCCTGTAGGAACGAACCAAAAATGCGCAATATGGTGATAATGAATATTATAATGCAAAACAACTGTGAATCGTGAAACTTCGGTTTCAATTTCACGTTCGACAACGTTTTAATTTCTGACACTGTCGATACATAAAGGTAACCTTTGTTCCATGTAGAATTGAATAACAAAATTTGAAACAATGATTGCCTTCCGTTTGTCAAAGGAACCACATGATCTAGCGTTTACTCTTACGTGAATTCTGGTTTACATTTTTTCAAATAATGTTTTACCAAAAAAGCCTGCAAAAAGAGTCTCAAATAAACATTTCACCGATCAGTTTGTGAGGATTGCATCACAGTGACATATTATACATAACATCATAAATAATATTGACCCTTTTGCCATGGCAGCGTTCCTGGGTTGCATGTGCATGTGCCTGGGCCTCTGAGGCCCACATGGCTGCAGAGGTGGTGTCATTAACGATACTGCGTGAGGGTTAAGAATAGGATTTCACAATATGTTCCAGGCGATGCTCGCAGCTTCCACCGCATTGCATAGCCACAGTAGTGTTGCGAGCTTTGTCCCAACAATAACGACAAGCAGCCGTGATATAAGGGAGATACTCTTATAAGCGGCGATAAAACCCAAATCACCTCAACTAACCATGTCATAACGGTTTTAAAATATCTACAACATTTGTTAACTAATTAAAAAAAAATTCTATTTAGTGCTCAGTTTTACCATATACAGCGTAGGATTGTACGACGTGTGATGTAGGTTAGCCAAAGCGATAAAGGGATGACAGTTTCATGGCAGTTCCTTTCATACTATAATTCTTGGCATGTAACTATTGTTTACCCCGGTTATAGATTTTTTGATAGTCTTATCCTTGGTGAGACAACTTTGATCAAAGGAAATTTACAAACGGGTAACTGTAAACATTTCTGTACGATAAAGAAAGATATTTGATAGTGACAACTAAGCAATCACAGGTACTCGATTTTATAATAGGTTAAGTTGTATAAACATGCTAACAGACTAAACCCTTAAAGGGGCAGTAGCACGTTTTTAGGAGGAATATAAGGTGATGTCAGGAAAATGAAAATTAATGGTTCCAATTGAAAGACAATGTATTTAAACTAAATGGAGCAGTAATAATTCAAATATATATTGTAAAGTTTAGCCATGCGATTCCTTTTTCTTACACAAAATGAATAAAAGGTGTTCACACAAAATGGCCGCCCCATGGATTTTAGGATAATCTTTATACTTTATACACCTTATATTTGTCCTCTGACTATGGATAATTGGTTTGTATTGTGAGATTTGCCACTATCAAAATAATTCATTTAGCACAAACGTACAATTATCAGTGAAAATTTAAAAATATAAGATTATCAAAAAACGTGCTACTGCCCCTTTAATCTTTACTTTACATTTTGATTACATATACGGTAACACATTTATAGTTTATGAAGGAAGGAAAATGCTTGTTGAAAAGCATCGTCAGATGAAATTGAGTTTTAACGGGTACAGTCAGCATTGAACAAAGCTAATTTAGGTACAACCAAGTCTCAAGAGGGACGGTCATCGGGTTATTTTTGTGGAAGTCGCCTGTGTCCTTTTTCAAGGTGTCGGATATAAATTAAAAAAAAGCTAAATAAACTTATATCCACTTGATTTTCGTTTCCAGAATAAATACCCGCGATAGAACTGTCCCTTTAAGAAACAATTGAATTATCATACAACCAAGTGTATTCTCCTCACAAGAAGTCGAGCAACAAGAATATATTTCAGCAAAATGTTATACTAAATAATGCAGAGAATTCTTCAGGATGAATAACCCTAATTCAGATAATTGATCACAATGAATAAACACAAATATCATTAAAACATGCGAAATGAACAAAATCCTTGCGCAACAAGTTTCACATATTGCTTTTTTTTCACAGAAGTATATTTATCCTTTAATTTCTATCAATTTGCTTTAAACTTTTTCTACTGACAAGATTAAAAAGAAAAGTAAAAAAGGACATCTTGAAATTTACTGGTCTTTAATAGTTAAGAAATCCTTTGAAAGTAAAACGTTCCTTAAAAAAGTCGGTTTAATGCTAAAAGGTCGACGTGTTAAATATTAGGTTACCTCTCCGCACGCCGACCTGAATGAATAAGCCTTACCTGGTACATGTCAAAATTGACGATTTTATTCCCGTCGAAACCATGGCAAGAGGTTAAACATAAATATAATAAAAGTCGATGATAATCCTTCACCCTGCTATAATCCATGGTGTGTAAAACCGTCAATCAAGACTAGGGTACTAAAATTTAAAAACGACCCCGAAGAAAGTAAGTAAAGCGAAGATACTACGAGGGATTGTGTATCGTCGATGCGTATCGACTACCGAATGCGTATCGACTACCGAAGAGAATTCTATCTTTAAAGGGGCAGTAGCACGTTTTTAGGGGAATATAAGGTGATGTCAGGAAAATGAAAATTAAAGGTTTCAATTAAGTGTGAATGTATTTTAACTAAATAAAGCATTAATAAATCAAATATATAATGTAAAGTTTAGCCATGCAATTCCTTTTTCTTACACAGAATGAATCAACGGTGTTCACACACATTTTAGGTGATTTTTCATACATTCTTCACTGACTTTGGATGATTGGTTTGTGTAATGAGATTTTGACACTATCAAAATAATACATTTAGCATTAACTCACAATCATCAGTGAAAATTTTAAAATATAAAATGCTCTCAAAACGTGATACTGCCCCTTTAAAACTCAAGAACTCACAAGAGACAGATCATCGATTTTACTTGCTCGTTTAAATCAAAAGACTCTTCATGAATTTTGTTAATATTGTATAAACGAATTCACAAAGGGATGAAAAAAGTTTAAAATAGATTTTCTTTTAGAAAAAATATATATTTGTGATAAAAGGCTACATTATGTAAATGAGCTGTAATCTCAACATGGTCACGAAATCTGTCGCATTTCATGTACAATTTAATCTTCTCTATGTCCTTGACTAATTCCCCCTAGGTGAAATTAAAATCAATAAAAGATATGTTCAAAATCATACTCTTCTTACGAGTTAATCTATGACATTTCTTCTCATTCACATAGTAGTTGTTGTAACGCACGTGTAAATGAACATTCTTGCGTAACATAAGTTATAATATATTTCTGAAAGTGTTGCAAATAGCAAATTTTTATCATTTTTACCTGTATGGAGGCTATATGAATCATTTTCATGTGATTCACCCACAAGGCCTATTTGGGAAAAACGTAGCTATTTCGACATTTGTAGAAATGACATATTCGTCTTGTAATAAATGAATTAAGCCAAAAAGCATTTTTCCCCCAATTCCGTGAAACTACTACTACTACTGCAACTACTACTACTACTCACTGCCACTGCAACTACTACTACTGCTCACTGCCACTGCAACTACTACTACTCACTGCAACTATTACTACTCACTGCAACTACTACTACTCACTGCAACTACTACTACTACTACTCACTGCCACTGCAACTACTACTAATCACTGCCACTGCAACTACTACTACTCACTGCCACTGCAACTACTACTACTCACTGCAACTACTACTACTCACTGCCACTGCAACTACTACTACTCACTGCCACTGCAACTACTCACTGCCACTGCAACTACTACTACTCACTGCAACTACTACTACTACTCACTGCCACTGCAACTACTACTACTCACTGCAACTGCAACTACTACTGCTCACTGCCACTGCAACTACTACTACTCACTGCCACTGCAACTACTACTGCTCACTGCCACTGCAACTACTACTACTCACTGCAACTATTACTACTCACTGCAACTACTACTACTCACTGCAACTACTACTACTCACTGCCACTGCAACTACTACTACTCACTGCCACTGCAACTACTACTACTCACTGCCACTGCAACTACTACTACTCACTGCCACTGCAACTACTACTACTCACTGCCACTGCAACTACTACTACTCACTGCAACTACTACTACTCACTGCCACTGCAACTACTACTACTCACTGCCACTGCAACTACTACTTCTCACTGCCACTGCAACTACTACTACTCACTGCCACTGCAACTACTACTACTCACTGCCACTGCAACTACTACTACTCACTGCCACTGCAACTACTACTACTCACTGCCACTGCAACTACTACTACTCACTGCAACTACTACTACTCACTGCCACTGCAACTACTACTACTCACTGCCACTGCAACTACTACTACTCACTGCCACTGCAACTACTACTACTCACTGCAACTACTACTACTCACTGCCACTGCAACTACTACTACTCACTGCCACTGCAACTACTACTTCTCACTGCCACTGCAACTACTACTACTCACTGCCACTGCAACTACTACTACTCACTGCCACTGCAACTACTACTACTCACTGCCACTGCAACTACTACTACTCACTGCCACTGCAACTACTACTACTCACTGCAACTACTACTACTCACTGCCACTGCAACTACTACTACTCACTGCCACTGCAACTACTACTACTCACTGCCACTGCAACTACTACTACTCACTGCAACTACTACTACTCACTGCCACTGCAACTACTACTACTCACTGCCACTGCAACTACTACTTCTCACTGCCACTGCAACTACTACTACTCACTGCCACTGCAACTACTACTACTCACTGCCACTGCAACTACTACTACTCACTGCCACTGCAACTACTACTACTCACTGCCACTGCAACTACTACTACTCACTGCAACTACTACTACTCACTGCCACTGCAACTACTACTACTCACTGCCACTGCAACTACTACTACTCACTGCCACTGCAGCTACTACTTCTCACTGCCACTGCAACTACTACTACTCACTGCCACTGCAACTACTACTACTCACTGCCACTGCAACTACTACTACTCACTGCCACTGCAACTACTACTACTCACTGCAACTACTACTACTCACTGCAACTACTACTACTCACTGCAACTACTACTACTCACTGCTACTACTACTACTCACTGCCACTGCAACTACTACTTCTCACTGCCACTGCAACTACTACTACTCACTGCCACTGCAACTACTACTTCTCACTGCCACTGCAACTACTACTACTCACTGCCACTGCTACTACTACTACTCACTGCCACTGCTACTACTACTACTCACTGCCACTGCTACTACTACTACTCACTGCCACTGCAACTACTACTACTCACTGCCACTGCAACTACTACTACTCACTGCCACTGCAACTACTACTTCTCACTGCCACTGCAACTACTACTACTCACTGCCACTGCTACTACTACTACTCACTGCCACTGCTACTACTACTACTCACTGCCACTGCTACTACTACTACTCACTGCCACTGCAACTACTACTACTCACTGCCACTGCAACTACTACTACTCACTGCCACTGCTACTACTACTACTCACTGCCACTGCTACTACTACTACTCACTGCCACTGCAACTACTACTACTCACTGCCACTGCAACTACTACTACTCACTGCCACTGCAACTACTACTACTCACTGCCACTGCAACTACTACTACTCACTGCCACTGCAACTACTACTACTCACTGCCACTGCAACTACTACTACTCACTGCAACTGCAACTACTACTACTCACTGCAACTGCTACTACTACTACTCACTGCCACTGCAACTACTACTACTCACTGCAACTACTACTACTCACTGCCACTGCAACTACTACTACTCACTGCCACTGCAACTACTCACTGCCACTGCAACTACTACTACTCACTGCAACTACTACTACTTCTCACTGCCACTGCAACTACTACTACTCACTGCAACTGCAACTACTACTGCTCACTGCCACTGCAACTACTACTACTCACTGCCACTGCAACTACTACTGCTCACTGCCACTGCAACTACTACTACTCACTGCAACTATTACTACTCACTGCAACTACTACTACTCACTGCAACTACTACTACTCACTGCCACTGCAACTACTACTACTCACTGCCACTGCAACTACTACTACTCACTGCCACTGCAACTACTACTACTCACTGCCACTGCAACTACTACTACTCACTGCCACTGCAACTACTACTACTCACTGCCACTGCAACTACTACTACTCACTGCCACTGCAACTACTCACTGCCACTGCAACTACTACTACTCACTGCAACTGCAACTACTACTACTCACTGCCACTGCTACTACTACTACTCACTGCCACTGCTAATACTACTACTCACTGCCACTGCTAATACTACTACTCACTGCCACTGCTAATACTACTACTCACTGCCACTGCAACTACTACTACTCACTGCCACTGCAACTACTACTTCTCACTGCAACTACTACTACTCACTGCCACTGCAACTACTACTACTCACTGCCACTGCTACTACTACTACTCACTGCCACTGCAACTACTACTACTCACTGCCACTGCAACTACTACTACTCACTGCAACTATTACTACTCACTGCAACTACTACTACTCACTGCAACTACTACTACTCACTGCCACTGCAACTACTACTACTCACTGCAACTATTACTACTCACTGCAACTACTACTACTCACTGCAACTACTACTACTCACTGCCACTGCAACTACTACTACTCACTGCCACTGCAACTACTACTACTCACTGCCACTGCAACTACTACTACTCACTGCCACTGCAACTACTACTACTCACTGCCACTGCAACTACTACTACTCACTGCCACTGCAACTACTACTACTCACTGCCACTGCAACTACTCACTGCCACTGCAACTACTACTACTCACTGCAACTGCAACTACTACTACTCACTGCCACTGCTACTACTACTACTCACTGCCACTGCTAATACTACTACTCACTGCCACTGCTAATACTACTACTCACTGCCACTGCTAATACTACTACTCACTGCCACTGCAACTACTACTACTCACTGCCACTGCAACTACTACTTCTCACTGCAACTACTACTACTCACTGCCACTGCAACTACTACTACTCACTGCCACTGCTACTACTACTACTCACTGCCACTGCAACTACTACTACTCACTGCCACTGCAACTACTACTACTCACTGCCACTGCAACTACTACTACTCACTGCCACTGCAACTACTACTACTCACTGCCACTGCAACTACTACTTCTCACTGCCACTGCAACTACTACTACTCACTGCCACTGCAACTACTACTACTCACTGCCACTGCAACTACTACTACTCACTGCCACTGCAACTACTACTTCTCACTGCAACTACTACTACTCACTGCCACTGCAACTACTACTACTCACTGCCACTGCAACTACTACTACTCACTGCCACTGCAACTACTACTACTCACTGCCACTGCAACTACTACTACTCACTGCCACTGCTACTACTACTACTCACTGCCACTGCTACTACTACTACTCACTGCCACTGCAACTACTACTACTCACTGCCACTGCAACTACTACTACTCACTGCCACTGCAACTACTACTACTCACTGCCACTGCAACTACTACTTCTCACTGCAACTACTACTACTCACTGCCACTGCAACTACTACTACTCACTGCAACTACTACTACTCACTGCCACTGCAACTACTACTACTCACTGCCACTGCAACTACTCACTGCCACTGCAACTACTACTACTCACTGCAACTACTACTACTTCTCACTGCCACTGCAACTACTACTACTCACTGCAACTGCAACTACTACTGCTCACTGCCACTGCAACTACTACTACTCACTGCCACTGCAACTACTACTGCTCACTGCCACTGCAACTACTACTACTCACTGCAACTATTACTACTCACTGCAACTACTACTACTCACTGCAACTACTACTACTCACTGCCACTGCAACTACTACTACTCACTGCCACTGCAACTACTACTACTCACTGCCACTGCAACTACTACTACTCACTGCCACTGCAACTACTACTACTCACTGCCACTGCAACTACTACTACTCACTGCCACTGCAACTACTACTACTCACTGCCACTGCAACTACTCACTGCCACTGCAACTACTACTACTCACTGCAACTGCAACTACTACTACTCACTGCCACTGCTACTACTACTACTCACTGCCACTGCTAATACTACTACTCACTGCCACTGCTAATACTACTACTCACTGCCACTGCTAATACTACTACTCACTGCCACTGCAACTACTACTACTCACTGCCACTGCAACTACTACTTCTCACTGCAACTACTACTACTCACTGCCACTGCAACTACTACTACTCACTGCCACTGCAACTACTACTACTCACTGCCACTGCAACTACTACTACTCACTGCCACTGCAACTACTACTACTCACTGCCACTGCTACTACTACTACTCACTGCCACTGCTACTACTACTACTCACTGCCACTGCAACTACTACTACTCACTGCCACTGCAACTACTACTACTCACTGCCACTGCAACTACTACTACTCACTGCCACTGCAACTACTACTTCTCACTGCAACTACTACTACTCACTGCCACTGCAACTACTACTACTCACTGCAACTACTACTACTCACTGCCACTGCAACTACTACTACTCACTGCCACTGCAACTACTCACTGCCACTGCAACTACTACTACTCACTGCAACTACTACTACTTCTCACTGCCACTGCAACTACTACTACTCACTGCAACTGCAACTACTACTGCTCACTGCCACTGCAACTACTACTACTCACTGCCACTGCAACTACTACTGCTCACTGCCACTGCAACTACTACTACTCACTGCAACTATTACTACTCACTGCAACTACTACTACTCACTGCAACTACTACTACTCACTGCCACTGCAACTACTACTACTCACTGCCACTGCAACTACTACTACTCACTGCCACTGCAACTACTACTACTCACTGCCACTGCAACTACTACTACTCACTGCCACTGCAACTACTACTACTCACTGCCACTGCAACTACTACTACTCACTGCCACTGCAACTACTCACTGCCACTGCAACTACTACTACTCACTGCAACTGCAACTACTACTACTCACTGCCACTGCTACTACTACTACTCACTGCCACTGCTAATACTACTACTCACTGCCACTGCTAATACTACTACTCACTGCCACTGCTAATACTACTACTCACTGCCACTGCAACTACTACTACTCACTGCCACTGCAACTACTACTTCTCACTGCAACTACTACTACTCACTGCCACTGCAACTACTACTACTCACTGCCACTGCTACTACTACTACTCACTGCCACTGCAACTACTACTACTCACTGCCACTGCAACTACTACTACTCACTGCAACTATTACTACTCACTGCAACTACTACTACTCACTGCAACTACTACTACTCACTGCCACTGCAACTACTACTACTCACTGCAACTATTACTACTCACTGCAACTACTACTACTCACTGCAACTACTACTACTCACTGCCACTGCAACTACTACTACTCACTGCCACTGCAACTACTACTACTCACTGCCACTGCAACTACTACTACTCACTGCCACTGCAACTACTACTACTCACTGCCACTGCAACTACTACTACTCACTGCCACTGCAACTACTACTACTCACTGCCACTGCAACTACTACTACTCACTGCAACTACTACTACTCACTGCCACTGCAACTACTACTACTCACTGCCACTGCAACTACTACTACTCACTGCCACTGCAACTACTACTACTCACTGCAACTACTACTACTCACTGCCACTGCCACTGCAACTACTCACTGCAACTATTACTACTCACTGCAACTACTACTACTCACTGCAACTACTACTACTCACTGCCACTGCAACTACTACTACTCACTGCAACTATTACTACTCACTGCAACTACTACTACTCACTGCAACTACTACTACTCACTGCCACTGCAACTACTACTACTCACTGCCACTGCAACTACTACTACTCACTGCCACTGCAACTACTACTACTCACTGCCACTGCAACTACTACTACTCACTGCCACTGCAACTACTACTACTCACTGCCACTGCAACTACTACTACTCACTGCCACTGCAACTACTACTACTCACTGCAACTACTACTACTCACTGCCACTGCAACTACTACTACTCACTGCCACTGCAACTACTACTACTCACTGCCACTGCAACTACTACTACTCACTGCAACTACTACTACTCACTGCCACTGCCACTGCAACTACTCACTGCAACTATTACTACTCACTGCAACTACTACTACTCACTGCAACTACTACTACTCACTGCCACTGCAACTACTACTTCTCACTGCCACTGCAACTACTACTACTCACTGCCACTGCAACTACTACTACTCACTGCCACTGCAACTACTACTACTCACTGCCACTGCAACTACTACTACTCACTGCCACTGCAACTACTACTACTCACTGCCACTGCAACTACTACTACTCACTGCAACTATTACTACTCACTGCCACTGCAACTACTACTACTCACTGTCACTGCAACTACTACTACTCACTGCCACTGCAACTACTACTACTCACTGCAACTACTACTACTCACTGCCACTGCAACTACTACTACTCACTGCCACTGCAACTACTACTTCTCACTGCCACTGCAACTACTACTACTCACTGCCACTGCAACTACTACTACTCACTGCCACTGCTAATACTACTACTCACTGCCACTGCAACTACTACTACTCACTGCCACTGCTAATACTACTACTCACTGCCACTGCAACTACTACTACTCACTGCCACTGCAACTACTACTACTCACTGCCACTGCAACTACTACTACTCACTGCCACTGCAACTACTACTACTCACTGCCACTGCAACTACTACTACTCACTGCCACTGCAACTACTACTACTCACTGCCACTGCAACTACTACTACTCACTGCAACTGCAACTACTACTACTCACTGCAACTGCTACTACTACTACTCACTGCCACTGCTACTACTACTACCGCTGTCACTGCCACTGCCACTGCCACCAACCACCACAACTATTTCTACTGCAACTACTATAACTAATACTACCAATCACCTTAAACTGCTACTTTAACTATCGCTGCTGCTACTACTACCTTTACTACTGCTACCACTTCTACTACTAAATCGACGGCGGTAACTACTCTGCTACTGTTACTGTTACTACTGACACTAATATTTCAGTTATTTTGTAGTTTTTGGAATTCTTCCAGAAGAATGATCCTAGAATTCCGACCGGAAAATTACCTACGACCACTCGCATTCTTTCGTACACATTAATACAGCATTAACTTTCACCAGGCTAAGCAGTACGCAGTATCATAATAATCGTCATGTGTCCGTCCGTCTGTCTGTTTCATCCTCTTCATTATGAAATGCATCCAATTTAAATCATTTTAAGAACGGACTTTATTACCTACAAGGGCAGTCATACCGAGGTTCATATTTTTCATATGTTGCCCTAGGGCAAAATATCACTTTTTCATTGTGACGTCACGTAAAAAACAGTGCTTTGACGTCATGGTTCACCTATGACGTCACAATCTACACGCATCGGCGGGGGCTAGTCCGCCTATACTAAGAAGTAGGATTTGAGTATTTTCTTAGTTTTGGGACTACGGTAATAAACAGAATATTATATTCGTGCCCATGACATACTATGTTTACGACACTCGTGCCTAAATATCAGTATATCCCTCGGATTCGCTCGGGAAATACTAATATTTAGGCACTCGTGTCGTAAACATAGTATGTCATGGACACTCATATAATATCCTCTATTTATTGTAAATATAACGTTCGGAGTAATTGCTTATATATTCTTTCATCAGATGAAAATCTTATTAGGTATTTATAAGTAGTATATTATAACCCGGTGCAGAGGGGTTATGGAAAATAACATCGCGAGTGTGAAGGATCCTTGGTAGCTCAAGTAATAAAGGCGCTGCTTGGCAACAGAGTTCGAATCTGACTTTTGTTCGTAATAAATATAAACTCTCTTTTACAAAAAAAAATTGCGTTTGTTTCCATTTTTCATCACCGACCAAGGTGGTTATTGGATAATCAACCTACGAAGATGCTGCATTTGATATTCAAATAAAACAAAGGCAATGACTTCCCAAGGGGTGTAAAGGATAAACACCTTTAGGAAGGTAATGGCCATTTACATCCTATATAAAAAAGAAGGGATATAATCGCTCAAAAGACTAAAGCTATTCTGTTTCCATCTAAAATTCTTTGATATTTGTTACAATGTTGTGCGATCTGTGAACGCACATTAATTATTTGTAATGCATTTCTGTAACGAGTAAATCAACATTGATGAAGTTTGGCATTCACAGAATTTATGGACACACTTCTCACATCGAAAAACAATGAACGAAAAAGGTTTTAAGGGGCAATAGCACGTTTTTTTATTTTTTTTTATTTTAAATTTCCCACTGATAATTGTTTGTAATGCTACATGTATTATTTCGATAGTGTCAAAAATCTCATTACACAAACCAATCAGCCATAGTCGGAGAACAAATCACGAAGACTCGCATAAATCCATTGGCATCCTTTTTTCTGTGAACACCTTTAATTCAATTTGTGAAAGAAAATGGAATCGCATTGCTGAACCGTTCACTATGCATTTGATTTATTACTGCTTCATTTAGTTTAAATTTATATTCTCTTTTAATTGGAACTATTTATTTTTTTCCCTGGCATCGCCTTATATTCCCCCTAAAACGTGCTTATGCCCCTTTAAATTCTAAATTAAAACGTTATTAATAGACAAAGACCGTGATTGTACCATATATTAAATTTGTGTTTTGTCAAAGTTTTTTTCATGTTATCGATGTTTTTCATCACCTTTCTCCTGTTAATTTCACAGCGTCAAGTCTAGATTTTGTCTTGTAACATTGACCAATCATATATCTCCTTAACAACTTCAACGTTACTTGCTATTTCGTCAGATAAAGAAAAAAACCGTATTTATTCATGAACTAGTATATCAACGGATCAGTCATCGGTTTTATTTTTAGGCCGCTCCAATACAATTTAAAACCTGTATTTACAATCAAATAAAACTAAGTAACGTATGACAAACTTTCGAATTTTCAGTGAATGTGAACAAATTGGCAGTCATGAATGTGCTAATGAAATAAAACATTTATCAGCATTCATGATAAAATAATGGCTAGAATTTAAATGGATAATGGTAAATGGTGGGCAGGTGTATGGATGAAGATATACTTATGTATATAGGAAGTTGGGATACATGTATATAAAACGTAAACGTAAAATGTACACAAGGGAGACTTGAATAAAATAAGTATCTGTCTCTTTGTCTGTCTGGCAAAACCTGGACCAGAAACTTGGTAAAGAATATTCATTACCATTGACTTTAACGCAACTAGTTATCCTGAACCAACTAGCCCTTCAGTTTATAAAAATGCACAGTTATGCACTGTATACAATTACTAGGGACTGGGACAACACTAAAAAAAATCTGTACCCACACGTTGGCTACAACTTTATTTGCATGCACTATATGATTTGTAAACAAACGTTTTATGGAATTAAAATCATAATGTTTTTATACGAAAAGACCCGCCAGCAGCCATTTTTATCTGTATTTGATCGAACAAGAAGGTCAATGTTTACCATAGAAATAAAGTTATAGAGGCTGTGAAAATAAAATCATAATAAATTATGCACGCTGATAATCTTCTCTCCTTTAGAAAAAATAGTGTTGTAGTAAAATCGCGTTTGATTAATTTGTCGGATTAAATTTCCATGTTTTTATGTAAAAATTATAGTGATTATTTGCATTTTGATTAAAACTGTGAATGAAGTTCGTCGAGTATTATTATTTAATGTGAATTGGTTAATCCTCTTATTGAAACAGTAGACTATATAAAGAGCACCCCTGTCTCACCCCAACATCCGTCGCTTCTCTTCTCTCCAGCACACTGATCCAGGGAAACATGATGAATTCTTCTATTCAACTTTTGGTAAGCACATTTATCTTGTAAGATGTAAGAGTTGGGACAAAATTAGGTTGATAAACAAACAGCTTTGAATCTTAATGGCTTCGGATCAAGAGGTCCGTGGTTCGTATCCCGCCAGGAGCTCGGCAGCTTTCTCTGCAGTAGAGAACTGTTCTACACGCAGTAAGGTTTAGTGGCAATGCTACAATGAATTTCAGCGCAGTACCACCATTGGTTCGCTAGTTCCAGCCGATGCTCATAGATTTCACCGCAATGCAGAGCCACAATAGCGGCGATAAACCCTAGTTCACCTCACCTTGAATCTTAATCTAAGCTACAGTATCATTAAGCACGATATTCCTCTATAATGTGATTTTTCGTTAGCGCTACGATTCCTTGAAACAGGTAAAAGTTTTTCTGTCACAGGGTTGAACCATTTGACGATCAATGGTTTTCTCTATTTTCATTAAATAGTTCTATGATAAACGAACATTTACAAAAGTACTGAAATCGGCTAAAGACTGATGATAGTTGAGGTATATCCGTGTTCGCTATATCCGTGTTCTACTGTATTTTTGTGTAAACTACTAAATATCACTCTGGTATATAAAAGTGCATGTGCTTGTTTGACGATTATCATAGCCTTTATGCTACATACAAAATACTTGATTAATAGAGAAATCAATTTAGGAATGTCAACTGACATAAGACATTTTGATAAACCAATGACAACAGATGAGTAAAAACGTAAAGTAAAAAGGTTCGAATAACCTGCTTAACCGGTAGCACGGAGACCAAGTATTGGAAGCGGTGAAAGGTTATTGTCCATGTCTAACTGTTCACATCAAATTATTAAGTTATGGTTTCAGCAAAGGTTTGCTATACACGTCCATAGTTCTAGTTTGTGATAAATACTTACTGCTACTTTTCGCGTTTATATGCCTATGAATCGGCATTTCTTAGACGATTTCGTCAACAAAACATATATTATTTTTTCATAATATAAACGATATAATGCTTAGTCAAAATGTTGGACTAACGGAAAAATCATTAGATAACAATTTGATAAGAACAACCTTTCATGATTGAAATGTGCATTCTTTTTGTTGATACATTTTATTAAAATTTAAAGTATTGGACCTTAAAATATTTATTTATTTATTGGAACAGGTTATTAATATGAATTTACTGTTCTCTCTTTCTTTAAATGTTTTATCTGTTGGACTTTTGACCAGTATTCACATTAAGGTTTAACGTATTTTCTAACTCATTTCAACATTTTATATCTGTTGTGTAGGTCAGTTCCAACAAGATTTTGGTCAGATGTTAAAAGCAAGAGCATTATTGAATTTGCGATTCTTTTTCATTTTCAAAATGTCGTTTTGGATTCCTTTTCGTCCTTATTCCTAGCTTTTGGGCGTGTGTGGAGTGAGTCTGGTGTTGACCATGCCTGACTGTCCGGTGTCTGATGGTACCAGTATGAACAAACTTATGGGAATGCTGGTCCAACAAAAGTGAGTAATCTTCCTTATTACCCATATGGTTAAAATGAGTGGTGACATATTTTCAATATGAGCACTAGTGCACATATCACTTTTGCCTAGCAAAGATTGTTGTAGCGCGAGTTCCCGTATTTTTCGCCTTTGACGTCATAACACCATTGTTCGTGACGTCACAGCGACCCTTTTCTTGGATATTTCTAAGATGGTAAAATGGAATAGAATCGGCAACAAAGAAATTATTATCCTCGGAAGTGTATCATATGACTTTTACGGAACTCGTACAAATGTGTGTATAACCCTCGTCCTCGCTCGGGTTATACACAAATTCACACTCGTTTTATAAAAGTCATATGACACACTTCCTCGGGTAATAATCTCTCTTTATCTTATATTTGAGTCACACCACAATGGTTTCTACTTCGTTCTATCCCGTCTAGAAAGTGTCATAAAACGGTTATGAAATGGGATAGAAACGAGTAACTTTTGTTTTAACAGTGATCAATCTACAGATTTGAGCTGCTGAATCCAGGGACTCGCTACCACAAATTCTTGTGAATCCCAGCAGATAAAAATGAGACCTCCAATAACTAAGCAAATAATACCACATAAAAAAATTTGCTTCCCAGGACTCACAGACTATGATTTTGTGAGTCCTTTTTAAATTTTATGAGTGATTGAAGCAGGGGCTTGGCAACGTTGTCTGCAGTAGAGAACTGTTCTTCACGCAGTCAGGTTTGGGTGCAATGCTACACTGAATTTCAGCGCAGTACCACCCATGGTTCGCTAGTTCCAGTCGATGCTCGAAAGTTGCACTGCAAAACATTGCCACTGTAGTGTTGCGGGCTTTCCCCCTGCATTAATACTAGTAGCCGCGATATAAGTGAAATACTCTTGAAAGCGGCGATAAATCCCACATCACCTCACCTCACCTCTATGCCTTACTTCCACAGACCCAACAAGCACGAGGGTATGTCTCTGTGCCCCTCCCCCACCCTGGTGCTCACTGACCTGGAGGTGGACGTGCAGGTGGGCAGTGGCTACAACATGAAGACTCAGAGGGAGGAGTGCTGGGTGGACAAGGATCTCGACATCAGATACGAGCAGTGCCAGTAAGTAGAGTAGTTAATTACCAATATGGTTGAAATTAAGTAGTGACATATTGTCAATATGAGCACATGTGATCAGATCACTTTTGCATAGCAACGATTGTTGTAGGGCGTGTTTTATATTTTTGTTAAATTTTCGCTAGTTTCTTCGATATTTCTAGGAGATTAAAATGGATTCAAAATTTCAAATACATAATAAAGAAATTGCTATCGCTCTCGCTCGGGTAATACATAAACTTACACTCGTTTCGTAAAAGTTATATGACACACTTCTTCGGGTAATAATCTATATAACTTTACTGCATAACATTATTTTAGAGAAATGTTATCAAAATAGATTATATCGATTATGTTTTGATACTGTATGACCTAATATTAAAACCTGTTGCTTTAAATTTATTCAAATTGAGACACTTGTATGGTTGATGTTTACGTTTCGTTTGGTGGCCAATGAATGAATAAACTAATCCTCATAATTTCGGTATTTTCATGAATCCCTAATTCTTTACTAGTATATGTCATGTGTAGAGTCTTGAATTAAAGGAAACGCTTATGTAGATTATGAATTTTCCGTACATACATCTGAAGAGAAAACTGAATGGATTGACTTTGTTAAATTACTTTCGAGAAAAAACAAGCTCTGATTAATCTGTAGCAATCTTATACGAGACATGATATATTTTCTAGATTTGAAAACATTAATGCTATAATTCTGAGGGTTATACTGTAAAGATTTCCTGTATTCATGACAGAAAAATATAACGAACGAAAAATTACTCGTTAAAGATACGCCTCGCATAAAGATTTAAAGTATTCCTAAAATATATTCTATTTAACCAGGATGAAGTCATGCGACAGGTGCCAATCTAAGGGCAAGGCCATGTGTGTTCCGGTCACTCGACCAATCAAATTCAGGGCAATCTGCAAACCAATCAAGAACAACGACGTCAAACGTATCATCAAGCCTAAGCCAAGGTTCGCTTTCGTCAGCATGGACGACTTTGACGGTGACAACATCTGGAAGAACGACTTTGACAGGAAGAACGACTTTGACAAGAAGAACGACTTTGACAGTAAAAACAACGACTACCAGGTACCGGATGTGAAGGATAAGGACGAGGGCAAGATCCGAGACCTCACAGTGGATCTTCCGGTCTGCTGCCAGTGCCAGGTCTTCAAGGGTTGTTAGAGGTTGTGGGTTGTTTTGTTGTGGAATAAAGTCATATGGTAATAGACATTGTTTTTTTGTCTTGATTTGTGCGTCTCATGAAGGCAATGTTTTCATGGAGTAAAACATATTGGAAAAATGATAATATTTCATCAAATCGATCCAGTTTATACTGGTTAAATGTTTAACGTTATAAATAGTCAAGTCTCACATAACATGTTACGTAAAAGGTAGCTTAAACTGACTTTATTTGACGATGTTTTTATTCCAACAATACTGGAAACAATGAAAAAAGAAACTTCCTTCTTCGACAAATTTACAAAACAACAAACTTTTACGAGATGGTAACATCCTCGGTTCCTTCGCTAAATATTCCAATGTTCTACCCTAATTACATGCCCTTGATTTTAGTAAGTAGACAAAACTGTCAAGTTCAACTCATAAATTTTACTTTTGTGATCAAAGTCTACAAGGCATTCTGTCTCATAGAGGTATCTCAAGTCATAAACTCCTGATCTAACCTATGTTGTAATTAGATCGATTTTGGGGCTTAAAGGGGCAGTAGCACGTTTTTTGATAAATTTATAATTTGAATTTCTCACTGATAATTGTAAGTGAATGGTAAATGTATTATTTTGACAGTGTCAAAAATCTCATTACACAAGCCAATCATCCATTGTCAGAGGACAAAAAATGAAGATTCACATAAAATCCATTGGCGGCCATTTTTTTGTGAACACCTTTAATTCATTTTGTGTAAGAAAAGGAATCGCATGGCTTAACTTTACATTGTATAATTGATTTATTGCTGCTCCATTTAGTTTTTATACATTGTCTAAAGATTGGACCCATTTATTTTCATTTTCCTGACATCACCTTATATTCCCCCTAAAAACGTGCTACTGCCCCTTTAAAGGGGAGAATCCTGGTTTAATACAATCAAATAAAGTAGTGCAATCAACAATGCTGTCTCAAAAGCAAAAACCTCAGTCAATTTTCCATGCTGCGGCAAAACTAGCTTTATCGAAGTATATGCACTTTTCACTTTGTAAGTTTGCGAACCAAACACGGCATAGGATTCGGTTACAAGCAAGCTTTCAATGTGAGAATTACTGACAATTTTCAGATACTTCGTGGTACCAAAATTATGTGCCAGGAATTTTGGTTGGAAAACCCCGAAATCTACACTTTAAGCTAGAGGATAGATCAGGTTTATAAGTGTTGAGCTACCCTTTGAGGACAGAATGCATAGTAAGTGTTAAGGCTTCATTACATGTTGAATTGAGGTTTTGGGAATGAAGTTATCAAGTTTGTCAATCATCTCGGTTAATTTTGTACAAGTTGACCTGATGAAAATTATCAGGGCTTATATAATGAAGAATGAAAACAGTTCATCACAAGAAAATTGAAAATAATAAAAAACAAAACCTCCCCTCTATGATAGACTGAAGGACTGACATGCACCACGTTGCAAAAATTCTCGGCAGACGGGTACCGTAGACGGAAATGACTCTGATTGGTCAACTTTAAAACATGGAGTTCAAAACCTTGTCGATTTCGACTTGTATGAATACAATCAACCTGCATAATTAAAAGGCATTTCAACTCTGCTGAGTTACGTCTAGGGAAGCTGTCTGGCAACGATACTGACCATGCATGTCAATCATATCAGTGTTCTTGTCAAACAGATGTATGGTTCTGTTTTTGTTAGCAAGAGTGCGTGTATTTACGAGAACATCTATCCATTAACAAGATTCAAGATTTAAGATGTTTTATTTGTAGAAAGGTCAAACACCCAAAGTACTCATGGGATTACAGAAAACTATTACAGAGTTACCTTTTTTGTTTTATACACTCAAGTACATATTAAGGGAATTTTCTAAGATTTAACAAAGTAATAAGTATAAGTAAGTTAATAAGTATGAAACATTATCCTTATTAATAATTTTACAATTTTGGATGAAACGCTCTCTCTCTTCAACAAAATATACACAGTCATACAATACATGTTTTTCATTTAGATGTACGTTACAGTGTTACCATATTATGCATCTTTACTATGTACATTATTTTCTTTAAACAAATTCGGTTAATACGCGTCTATGTTCATGAGAATTTCTGTTTAACATGTACGTTTAACAGGCAAGTAAAGACTTATGGGAATTATGGGAATTATAAAAGGTAAGAGAAGTCTTTCTGTCCGTTAACAAATAGTAGGAAACCTTATGAAGAAACGGCGGGAAGAAACTCAAGACGATTTCGCGTAGAATTTAAGATATCAGGCGCGGTCTTAACATTGCTAAACAACTTGACGGCTTGTCTATAGCCTATTGTATAAGGGCGGGGTATCATTATTATATTTGTATACTTTAATGTTACTTTCACTTTTCTGTGAGTGCATCGTCGTCAAAAATAGTATTTGTTTCCAGAGTATTGTGATTATGCTATATAGGCTTTCACATTTATGGTTTAACAATGTTCTATGTTTTTCTCTGAAGACAAAATCTTTTTAAAAACCAACAACAGTGCAAATCTTCTCGTACCTTTAAAACACAGGCTGATCTTTGAAATATCTTGTTTTTAGTATCCTAAGTGAATATATTTACCGATAATATAATATGTATCGTGTAAACAAGCATAACATTACATTTCATGTACAATATTTATTATCATCTTAATTATAAAGATAGTTTAGACGTAAAACATAAAACTGGATGTACAAGGATATCGGAAGCAATTTCCAAATATATCATCTTTTCAGCTGTATTTAAAATAAAAAATCACATTTTGAATTATTTTAATTTATTTAAATTCGACAAGCTGTAGACATAATGTCTACGGGAAATGTTTTGAGGTATTACTTATGGGATTTAGGACATGCTTAAGTTCAAACAGCGATATTTTTCTGACATAAATTTTACATAACTGAACATTGTCAAGCATGATTTTTTGTCACTAAATCCATTTTGTGAAATAATTTTGAAAAAAAAACCCTCCGCATTTACATAACGCGAGACATTAGGGCTTAAAAAAATCCATTTATTTCCATGTGGAGATAAGCACTAAATCTGTAATAAGCTCACTGAATCGATCTATAATCTCATTGAAAGTTGAATTTGAAAAGAAAGATTTTCTTTTAGTGAACATAATATTTTCAAATAGGCTAGTTAGACATGAACATATGACAAATCTATTCAGGTTAACGCTTGGACTCTTTTACCAACATTGACACGAATTTGATATCACTGAGCTTTGATATCCGAAATTAATAAAATAATAAATACAAGTAACACGATTCTAAGGTGACGATACAATACCTATCGCGTTACAGAAAATGCGACATTATTACGGAGAGATACAAATGCACTGATCTTAATTTAATTATTCTAACAAGACTTATTTGAGTAGCCATTTAAACAAAAAAAATGAAGCCAACTTCTTTATCAAAGATCCTTTTTTCTGATTTCAATATGAAAAGCAACGCAATCCTTACAAGGATTTAAAGAAGCAGTAGCACGTTTTTTGGTAATTTTATATTTTAAAATTTTCATTAATATTTGTAAGTTAATGCTAAATGTATTATTTTGACAGTGTCAAAAATCTCATTACACAAGCCAATCATCTATAGACAGAGGACAAAGTATGAAGATCCACATAAAATCCATTGGCGGCCATTTTGTGTGAACACCTTTAATTCATTTTGTGTAGGAAAAAGAAATCGCATGGCTAAACTTTACGTTGTATATTTGAATTATTACTTCTCCATTTAGTTTAAATACATTGTCTTTCTATTGGAGCCATTAATTTTCATTTTCCTGACATCATCTTATATTCCCCCTAAAAACGTGCTACTGCCCCTTTAAACACAGTTAATCTGTACCATCGATGCATCGGTGTATCACGACATCCATATTGAGAAATCTAATAATTTTAAGTATAAATAAATCTTATCAACAAATGTTAATGATATCAAACTGTGACATGTTAGATATATCCCGATTCGTTGGCATAGTTCATTTACATGCAGCATTGGACTGTTGTCATCTTGGAATTCCCTTGATTGCGCAATTTATACAGTGTTGGTGTAATACAATTTTCTTGACTGAAATCGTCTTAAAAACGCGTTGAATTTACAAAGGATTCTACACTTCATCGTTCTTTTGTTTTGTTTTGACAGAGGCGATTGCAATTCATAAACTATAATCGCTGTTTAATTTGACTTTGAACTATATGGTATGACAATGATTTGTTGTCATGTGATAAAAATAATGTGATTTCATACACGTGGGAATTGCAAAGCATCGTTATAAGTCTAGTGTAAAAATGATATCTATAGCGATTTTGCCTGTATTACTTGATATTTGATATTATCATAAACTCATGACCAAAAGAAACGATACCATACAAATCCCAAAATAACTCAATTCATTGCAGATTAATAAGACTAAAACATAGTAATATCATTTCTTCAGTAGTCAACTTACGTCTAAGCAAAATTTGGAAACATTATCTTTTCCTGTTTGCGAGAAACATGCATTTGAAAAAATCATCGATCTGGAATCTCCTTAACTAGGCGAGATAGCAGAGAGAAATTGGACACTTTCGCTTGTTTTAAAACGTTCTAGTGCAGTGACGCGTCAACGAATTTATGTCAAATAAAGTGTATTATATCAACAACAAAAATTTCTGACATAAATTCAATACTTTATCAATTTTAAAGTGAAATGACAAAAGTTCTGTTCATAAAACAATTTGAAATTTCGATGTATGCACTCCATGTACATTTGAAAAGACACAAAATCAAAAGTATCTTTTCCTGAAGAATGAAAATGTGCATACTTCTTTACAAGACATATGCCTGTTAGACACACTTAAATTCGACTCTGTCAGGTTATAGAATTTTGTTTCGGACGTCTTTGAAAACTTGGTATCGTTTCTTTTGGACATGAGTTTATATGTACTATTGAACACAGTAACTGTTTTGAATGATAAAATTTACTCTTGCGAGTGTGGTACACCTTTAAAACTGAATAGGGTAGTTGTATTGATACTTTATTTGCTTTCGCTTCTATCTATGGGTAGTTTGAAACCAGCTCGTAATGATTTTATCTTCAGCGACAGGAATGTTTTTGATATTCCTAATTCTCAAACTATATACAACTAGTACTGTTACAAGAAACTACAATACTCACAAACTATTTACAATAAGAAAGTATACCAAATGGAGTTAGTAATGAAATAATGATATCCCACTTATAAAAAATTGAAATGTTAGATAGTACTTGAAATATGCCAGATAGATATACAAACAAACATATGGAAATAATATGAATATATGAGAACAAAAATGATCATTTGATACTCTGTCCAAAATAAATATTGATATTTGATTGTACATTTTTGTTAATAACCATGACAACAGGCTATATTTGGAGGGCGTATATTTGACTGGTGATGCATTAAGCGGCTTCAGATAACAACATGACTGGGAGGTCACGGTTTAAGAAACAATACCCTCCCCTGCTGGATAACATCTATCAGAAGGCTAATCCCTAACACACAGAGAAGCGAAATCCATCATTTCAACCTAATCGACGATTTATCGTTTAAAGTGACATATCACAACATATAATTTGTAAATTACAACGTTTAAAGGATAAATTGATATAATAATCGTACATTAAAATGCATTCAAACGGGAGAACATATTTTCAACTTAACACGGAAAACATAGGGGTCGTAAAATGGAAGGAGGTTTTATATGTAGGATTTTCTGACGGCTTGTCGTAAAATTGTATATTGCTTGTTAAAACGTTCATAATCCGGGCTCAAGAATTTTTAAGGAAAGAGAAAGGGTATATAAGGTGTGTGTTGGTCGGCTAGACCAGTAAGCAAGTCCACAGCTGACCAGTGACCATCCCACAGTGACCATCTCAAAGTGACCATACCACAGTGACCAAGTGTAGACTGTTGGAGATACGAACATGATGACCATTCTTTTTACCCTCGCGGTAAGTAGTGACGAACGAAACGAAGTCTAATTGAAATGTATTTTTTTATCTTCATTGCTCATCATCGCTTATTTTGGTTGATGATAAGAAATTTTATTTATGAAAATCGAAAGGATAGTTTTTAATCTTGCATAAAATTCATACAATGCAATCTAAAAGTCCGAAGTGTGTTTTAAAAAAGAAAGAATAACTTGAGATTGAACAAAGAAAGGGTGATTTTAAATGACACATTTACATTTAAAGAAAAACGATGCTTAGTTTTATAAAAGTTTAAAGGTGAAAATTAAAATATGAGTAAATATTAACACTTTTTTAATATTCTTTTCATCGAAACCACTTAAACAAGTTATACTACTGTTGCTGAAATTGATTAAATTTTGGTCAACAAAAAGATGTATTGAAAACGTAAAATCTTCATCTTTTCCTTTTACGATGATAAGAAATTTGAAATGGAAATTCTTTTATCGGGCATGCTATACATATTTACATACTGTAATGAACATATATCTGCCACGTATACCAAACCATATGTTGAGATGACAACGTTTAGCTTATAGTGATTACTAGTAGAATAATATCAGCATAAACAAGTGTTAAAGATAACTCCATTTCATGTACAGTTTAGTTTCATTCATAACATATCTCTTAAATGACTTGCATAGTAATATTGTCTGAAAGGGAAAGTGATTCCCCAAGTGAGACGTACTAAGTGTTATAATGTATTTCTTTTTACTTTCACATGATTAGTTCATATCCTCGTAAAATTTACTTAACCAAAAACAAGAAAACATGCATTAAGTTTTTCGGCATTGAAATTAAGGATGGCATTAAATGGTACATGGAGGACTACTCTAATGGCGATTTTGAAGTTGATGTGCTGAATTGGGTTAAAGACAAATTTATGGATGTACAACTTCTTTATATGGTTTAAGAAGAGCGACTTAGTATTCTCTTTCGACCCTTTTCTTATACCAAACAAAGTTAGAATTCTCCCCTAATATAAAGAAAGGTTTGTTTGTATAATGCTTGCTTATTTGCAGCTGGTGATGACGTCATGGATGGCAGTGGAGGCTAGCTACTTCAGCAACCAGTTCACACACGACTGTTTCGACGCTGACCTTGACCCCCTGGAGAAGAACATGGTGGAGGGGGTCCTGATACCTGATGAACATGACGACGAGGGGTAGGAGCTTCTATTGCTGATATAATATACACAATATAGAGGAACATGAGTGTCCACAGGATTTGTTAGCTAAACCTATGGGTGTCACAAATACAACTCTTCAATTGATTCGGCCAAGAAGTGTGTGTAAATAATACGGAATTTAATTGTCTTATACTTTTAATTGTTTTTAAATGTTTTTTTTTATGATTGTGGAATAATATTATATAATTGTGTATAGTTTTAACTTTATTCGGATCTGGATCCGCAAATTATGAAGACAACAAAAATTCCTTAAAGAAATGTCTAGTAAACAACAAATAAAACCATAATTTCATCAACGATAATTTTTCTTAATACACGCACAGAATGTAGCACAGTAGAGGAAACAAACGATTCTTAACGTATTATTTAGTTAAAAGGCAAAGATTTAGTATGAACCACGTTTTCGATTAACGAAAACATAAATTGTAAGATTCACCTGATAAACAGATTCATATTTGAATATATCATATACATAATAGAGTATTTTAAAGACATTCTGAGTAGTAATTGGGGAATATTCAACCATGTGTTATTGTAAAGATGCCACAATTATATACATGAGTGTCTCATTGATATAAACTAAATCTAAACAAACTGTGGTGTGCACTTTCTTTTGCCTGGTGGTATATCAATTACATATTTTAAAGACATTGTGAGCAGTAATTGAGGAATATTCAACTATGTGTTATTGTTAAGATGCCATAATATCATATGTCTGTCTCATTGATATTAAGTAAATTTAAGCAAACTGTGTAGTTTATTAATCAAATATTTTGAAGATATTGTGAGCAGTAATTGAGGAATTTCCTTCCAGATACGGTCACAGGTCAGTGTGCAGGGGAGACAAGTACGCCCTGACCAAGTTCACGATCAACATCACCGACTATCACGGCGAGACCCAGGAGGAGACCTGCACAGTCAACCCTCTCAAGACTCACGCCAACTTCGTCGTGTGCAAGTACGTATACTGAATACATTCCTATTTTGAGGGGTATTGAGATGTTGGAATAAAAAAAAATATGGATTACAACTTCTTTGTTTTGGGAGAACCTCCTCTCGATACAGATTTTTGCATCATTGTAAGGCATGATATTGTATCTTTGTCAAGCATGATCTTACATCATTGTCAAACATGTATCTTTGTGCATTCACGCTTCACAGTTTTAAAGGACTTGTATTGAAACGTCGCATTCTCAGAATATAGAGATTGTAATTTATGAATAATTAATTTTTTTCTTAAGTCTTTGATAAGGTTTTAGGTAGCCTGATTATTGTTTGTTGGTAATTTATAGAAACTGCGAAACGGTTTCATGTAGATTCCTGAATAAATAAAACTGTTGTGACAGAAAAGTAATTTGATGCGACAGAATAAAAAAGAATATATGAAAAGGATCATATGTTTCAAAATTCCTTTTTTCTTTTAGCCTCGAAGACTGCGATTCCAACAAGCATGCGCACGCCTATAGTCGGGTCACAACGAGATGCGTCCCTACAGTCCAACCCATCTTCCTGGAAGCTGTCTGTATCGCTAGCGAGGCCTTCACCACAACAATGGCGCCCATGACCACGACAGTGATGAGGAAGAAGAGATCAGTTATCCACGCCTCCAGGCTCTTCAAGAACCAATTCAACGAGCCCTTCTTCAACACCCATGATTTCCCTGATTTCGGTACCGGAGGAGGTTATGGAGGCCCCCAGAAACCTCGCAAAACCACAACCCCCGGACCTCCCAGGCCAAAATACCGCTCAGTCACCCTTGATCTGCCCACCTTTTGCAGTTGCAAATTCTTTGACTGTTAACCTGATGGGACGCCTTATCTGGGCAGCTTTGGTTACTCGCAGCAAACAGATGGTTAAACAACCGGTAACTTAGCTCGTTCAGAATTTGGATCAAACAGAAATTTGGTAGTTATGAGTTTAGCGGGATGAAACGAGTCGTCATGTTTGTTCAATGGAGGTTGATGAATAAAGGATTCTGATCTTTAATTGCGTTACCTTTTTGTTATGAGTTTTTCTCGATTGTTTTCGTCCATGCCTTCTATAATATTTAGCACATCATATGATTGACCTCTATGATGAAAAAAAGAGTTCATACATTATTGTTTAAAATCAACCAACATATCACCCGATCAAAATCGAGCCGATTGCAAGTCCATTGAAATAGATTGAAAAATCATTGAAATTTGGAACCGGCTATTTAATAAGAAACTGTGTGCACAACATAATGGATAAAGTTCTCGATTGCCACAGTTGGCTGAATAGATGACTTTTTTAACAACATGCAAATGAGGGATCGTCTCAAACATGAAATAACAAGTTAAAAGTCACTGAGGTTCAGAATGTGAACTTTAAAAACGTTTTACAATTAAAATTATTTTCCCAAATACAAGTTTTCGTTAACAATTAATCAAAGCGTTCGTAAAATCCCTCAAACCTCGGGGCATATTGAGCAGATTATTGGCATAACTTAACAAGATTGACGATAATATAACGGAGAATGCATAAGGCGTGGATTCTTGAAAATAATCAACGAAGCCCGAAAGGGCAATTTCAATTTTAATCAATACACGGCTTCACAACATTGAAACTGACCTTTCCTATAATCTAATTACATTTCCCACACTTTGCAGTAAAAATAATACAAAAATTGATGCTGACTAGGATTAGAGATACAACCTTAAGGTATCTTTGAAACTGATTCGTCCATGCACGTGAATCGCCAACGAATGCGCTATGTGATTGACAGCCAATACTTTGCACTGCACGTGTGCACCAAGCTTTGTCCGTCGAATGAATAAACCCAAGGCTTCTTATTGGCAAACCAATAATGAATGTGTGTAAGTCACCTGATCAATGCAATTCTTAAAGCATAAATTCGATTGAAATTATATGCTATTTTTTTAAATATAGCTTTCAATATTCTCTCCCGACAGGGCGCATAAGAGATTGAGATTGGACAAACAGGATGATAGCTGCATGTCGATATATATGTAACTTGAACACATGTGAATTTTAACTGTCGAAGTGCTTTATTGCATTTATAAAGTTATACTTCTTGAGACGGCAAATAGCAAATATCTTGTTTGAACGGAAGAATGGATAGCCCATACATTATCGACAACATATTTCACGTGACACCGTTAATTAACCGTGAAATAGACAAAACGAAAAACATTCATTACACCTACAGGTGACAGGTGTTGTTATGTCTTGTTATGATGTTGTAATTACGTGATCTCATATATTTTTGATAGTTTGATTTTTATATAATTTTCATAATTAAAAGTACTTATGTGCATGTTTGAAATTATTTTCTATCCAAACAGCTCAAGTATGGTAGGTAGGTTGGTTGGTAGGTAGGTGAACATTAAAGGCGAAGTTTGACCCACATGCGTCCAGATGGTAGGTAGGTAGGTAGGTGGAATTTAAGGGCGACGTTGGGCAAACAAATGACCTATATGCGCCCGGCATTAAAGAGGATTAAAAGATTAGAAAATAATTATACAAGAGGTTAAAAAAGATTCATATGCAGTCATATTTGCCCGTATTACATACGTAATCTAAAAGGGCTCTTTGAATGTCACCATACAGCAGGTTTTCTCCAAGAATAGACCTAAGATCGAAGGTACTTGATCTTGATGACACCACCTCTATAAGTTCTTGACGATGGATAATATATCCCTCGCACTCAATTAAAAAATGAAAAACAGTTTCTGGGCAATTGCCAGCACAACCCTGACACATAGGAGATTTATCCTTGTCTAGAATGTGTTTGTAAGCATTTAAGCCACAGTGGCCGAGTCTTAATCGAGTCAAAACGACTTCATCTCTTCTCTTTTGACGGCGAATCTTTACGTGCTTAGTGACTTTAGGGCATAAGTTGTACATATGTCTGGCATTGGTGCCATGATCCCAGTCACTTTGCCACAGTTGGCAAATTGCTTTATGTATAACAGTGAAGTAATCTTTTGGAATTGGCAAATAGTCCAATACGTTGACTTGTGCTTTTGTTAGAGCAGACTTGGCAAGTTGATCTGCTCTCTCATTACCAATGAGACCCACGTGTGCTGGAACCCATACAATATCACAACTGATATATATGGTATTCAAAAAGGTGTCTAAATAAAATATATCATATAAAATATCACTTCGTTGGCCTTGCACTCCTGATTGCATAGCTTGAACAGCGGCCAAGGAATCTGTAAAAATAATTGACTCGTGGTCATGGTTTTTAACCCAAAGCAAAGCTTTTAAAATTGCTGTTAACTCTGCCGCAAATATAGATAATTGGTCGTGTAGTCTGTACACTTCATATATATCGAGTGAAGGAACATAAAATGCCGCACCAACACGCCCAGAAACAGGATCTTTAGAGGCATCTGTATAAATGTGTGTGAATCCTGAGTAATTTGAGTTGATGAAATCTTCTGCAATTGCTTTGATAATGACTGGATTCATCTGTTTGTCAACCATTGAGGCTAGGTTAGCATTGACTGAAGGTTGTTTTAGGCACCATGGGCTTGATTTAGGAAGATTAAAGGAGGCATTTAGTTTTATGTCTAGAATTTTGCACTGACTTGCATATTGCTTAACAGCTAAACCAAAAGGTAACTTGCCATGACTCCAGTCGCACATGACATATTCAGTGCAATCATTTAAAACGTCTTTTGCAGAATGGTAGTCAGTTAAAGATGCCAATGAAAGATAAGTTTTGAGGGCTGATTTTTGGCGGCAATACTTTAGTGGGGGCTCAGAGCATTCCACTTGCATTGCGGCAATTGGTGTTGTTGGGAATGCTCCAGTGCATATCCTTAAAGCTTTAGATTGAACTCGATCAAGTTTAACTAAATGACTCTTTGCTGCATTCATAAATGCCAGGCTCCCATAGTCCAATCTTGAGTAGACTAAAGCTTTATACAGGAGGAGAAGGGATGATTTATCAGCTCCCCATTTAGTTGCAGAAACACATTTAAGAAGGTTTAAAGCCTTGGAACATTTTGCACTTAAGTAAGAAATATGGCGAGCCCATGTTAGCTTGCTATCAAAATAGACTCCTAAAAACTTGAAATTAGGGACAAAGTTTATGCGCTGGTCACCAATAGTGAGAAACAGTTGAGGATCGGTTTTTCGTCTGGTAAATATCATTGCTACTGATTTTGATATAGATATTTTGAATCCCCATCGCGAGCACCATTGGAAAACAGAGTCTAAACCAGCTTGGATAGATTGATGAACAAACTCAAGATTTCCAAAACGTCTCCAAAGTGCTCCATCATCTGCAAACTGTGATGCATCAGTGTTGACCGGTAAGGCATCACATATATCATTAATCATGATATTAAACAGTAATGGACTAATAACACTGCCTTGAGGAGTTCCATTTTCAATAACATGGATACCAGATAAATCTTGGCCGATGCGGACTCGAATAGTTCTATTTGAAAGAAATGAGTTAATCCACGTCAACATTCGCCCTGTGACTCCAAGACTTTGGAGTTTGAAGAGAAGTCCATGCCTCCAGAGCATATCATATGCTTTCTCAATATCTAAAAACACACACATCATGTATTCCTGGTTACCTATAGCCTTTTGTGCCTCCGTTTGGAGTCGAATGTGTTGATCTGTACATGACCTATTTTTTCTGAAGCCAGATTGAAGTCTGGTTAGGAGTTGGTTTGATTCCATGTGGAAACTAAGGCGATTGCTGACCAACCTTTCCATTATCTTACACAGATTAGAAGTTAAGGCTATAGGTCTATACGATGATGGGGCTGAGGAATCCTTCCCAGGTTTTGGAACAGGGATGACGACAGCTTCTGTCCAAACTTTAGGAATTTTACCTGAAAGCCAGCTCTGATTAATCACATCTTTTACTAATTCTAATGAGCTGTCTGGCATATGTTTGAAATGCTCGTAGCATAGTTCATCAGCACCTGGGGACGTGTTTTTCCCTTTTGAAATTGCCTTCTTTAGTTCTATTAGTGAGAAGGGCATATCAAGGGTAAGGCATGGTTCATCTTTGGCTGCTTCAATGGCAAGTTCAAATTTCTTTGTTACAATAGTAACAGTTTTCCGGAAATCAAGAGGGAAGTTATCCAGGCTGCTGGTATTTTCAAACTGTTGGGCAAGAAGTTCTGCTTTTTCCGTGTTCGTAACAGCTTCTCCATGAGCCCCAAGTACTGGAATGTTATTTCTCTTAGTTCCACTAATTTTCTTAACTTTAGACCACACTGCCGACAGGCGAGTGTTCCTATTAATTGTGGAAATATAAGATCGCCAGCTGGCCCGTTTGACCCTACGGACAATGCTTTGAAATTCTGCACGCTGATTTCGGAAAGCTTCAAGATCAGCAGGAAGTGAGGTTCTGCAAACTTTGTTATAAGCTTTTTGTCGATCTTGTTTAGCTTTCCCACATTCCATGTTCCACCAGTATTGGGAGACTTTAGGTTGGAATTTACCAGAAGTTTTACCAATGCAATTTAGTGATATTCTGATGAGTTCACAGGAGAGGTTGCGATTTGATTCTTCAATATCTGTAGATAAAAGATCAGGAGTGATTTCAATACTGCATTGTCTAGAAAAAGCATCCCAGTCTGCCGATCTAAACTTCCAACGTGGAACACAGCTTTTACAAGATCTTAATGGACTGAACTGCACTTCAGAATATACTGGAAAGTGGTCACTTCCAAGAGAGTCTTCACTGTAAACATCCCAATCACATTTAGCAGATAAAACAGATGAAACTAAAGTAAGATCGAGTACGGAATATGTTAAATTGCCATGGTTAATACGAGTTGCCTTGCCAGTATTGAGAACAACTAGATCTGCCTCGTCAAGAAAAGCCTCAATGACTGACCCAGCAAGATCGGTCTTCTTACAACCCCACATCTCATGGTGGCTGTTGAAATCACCACAGATAAAGACTGGACCATTTATGCCCCTCGTCATTTTAGAATAATCACCAAGAGAAGCTGAACCATTGCTGTAAACATTGACGATGGTAAGAGCTAGTTTATCATCATCGAAAATTTCAACAGCATTTGCCTCAAATTTAAGTTTAGGAAGAACATGTTCTTTGAATGTGAGCTCAGTCTTGACGAAAATGGCACATCCGCCTCTACGAGGGCTGGTTGTGGTAGGATCAAAGGTAACCCGGTCCTGACGGAAGCTGACATATCCGTTTATTCTGAACTGACAATCTGGCCATAGAAAAGTTTCTTGGACACAGATTATATCAGGTAAAGTATTAAGTGTACCTATATGCTCCTTCAACTGTGGACCATGAGCTACCAAACTCTGTGCATTCCACTGCAATATACTTAGGACAACAAGTGCTGTCTCCATCATGACTTGTGAGTGGAGAATGACTTAAAGGTGTCTTCATGTACATCAAGCTTTAAATGACATTTAGCAGCTTCCATTATTTTGCTTATCTGGTTATCTCTATTTGGGGAGTTGAAACATACAGTTAGCACTTCCAATAGAAAAGTGACCAGTTTCTCTGAGCTGATTCCTGAATTGTTGGATGAAGTTGCCAGAGAGGAGTGAGATGGTGCCTTACCGTTTTGGTTTTGGTGTTCTGAACCATGTTTAGCGCATTTACAATTGCATGATGTTCTACCAGATGGGGGGATCTCATTGTTCTGTGATGTTTGTATGATTTGGGTGTTGCTGAGTGAAGATTGAGAACTATTCTCCACTACACTTGCATATGATGGGGCATTTTCCTTAACAATATGCACTGCTTCTTTGTAGGAAATCTTATTTTCAACGCGTACACGTTGAACTTCTACAGCCTGCTTGTACTTTGGACAGCCCTTATATGCAGCACTATGGTTACCTCCACAGTTGGAGCACTTAAGATTGTCCTTTGAAGGACATTCCTGGTACGTGTGACTACCACTACAACGGGGGCAAATTTGTGACGAGCTATTGCAGTTTGTTGCGGTATGACCAAATCGTTGGCATTTATAGCACCTTAGGGCTGGGGGTACATACAGTCTTACTTTAAAGGATTCGTAGAACATTGCAACTCTCTCAGGGAGAGCTTGAGAGGAGAATGTTAGCAAAACGGAAGTGGTCACTTCCTTATCTTTACCCCTAAGGAGTCGTTTGGCTGCATTTACCTTGAATGTCTTAAGTTCTGAAACAATGTCTTTCTCAGTGAGCTCTTTGTCAACGTTGTAAATAACCCCTCTGCTTTCTCTAAGGCTTTTTGGTATATGGGTCTTGATGTGCTTGCCACACAAACGAGTTAACCCCAATGCTCTCTGCAACTGTGCTCTAGATTTGCACCGAAGTACAATGTCCCCCCTTTCCAGTTTCTTTAAACTTTCTATGTCACCAACATTTTTCTGAATTTCTTTAGCGAGAGCTATGGCAGAAATAGACTTGAGATTCGAACGTGGATCGACAGATGAGAGTATGGCAATGAATTTCGTTTCTGGTTCTGAAATATCAGAATTATTGTCATCATCTAACTTTCGTTTTTGCCTTTTCGAAAGCATTGTTTGGAAATTCGTTTCATATTCAGCTTCTGTTGAGTATTCAACGACTTCATGCTGAGACCCACCCCAGTCCCTATCTTCGTCAGTATCAGAATGCATACTACGAATGCTACTTGGCTATGATGACGTAACGTCTCCGCAAAGCAGTGTTTGCGTAACAGCAACCAAGAGAGCTATCCGCGAAGCAGATATTAGGCAACAGAACAATGACCACTCAGGCCCTCAATCAAGGACCCAAGCTGACCCAAGCGCACTTAGCCTGCGTGCTAATTAGGTCAAGTACACACACACCCAAATACAGAAATTTACATTATTTATTTTATCGTAAAACAAATAATGCAAGAAATGTAAATACAACAAGTTGTTGTAAGAGTGATAATCAACCAAAGTTGATAAGAGTATTTGCAATACCAAATCGAAGTAGAGCAGATACAGATAATATTTAGCACAGTGACTGAGAGCAAACGAAACACGTCTTTACTCGTCAGCGAACCAAGCTAAACTCCATGCGTCCAGATAGTTGGAACAAGAGTTACCTCCCTTGGGTTGAATGTCGATACGTTGCCGCATGTACTAATAATTTTTTATTTACCAAGAATTTACACTATTTATGGATTTACCTATTTGTATTATTTTTCAGATGTTATCGGATACGATACCAACTAAAAACAAAGTCGATTATGATATATGAATACATTATGAATAACATTTCGTGTTTCAGTATTTGATGCAAAACAATTGAAACAAATAAATATGATATTTTCTCTTTTCTCATTCATAGTATATCTTGAAAAATGTCTTAATAAAAAAGTTTATATTCCAAATTTCGGTACCACATGCCCAACTGATTTTACAGACAAAGCTACGAAACAGTGGTGAAATTAGTAAAATATTAAATATCATATTTAATAAAAGGAGAAAGTAATATAGAAATTAAGCAAATTTGATTATTATCATTAGCATTTGCTGTCAGAGAATACAAATTGTATATAACCATCAACCATACAAGAAAACAGATACAAAGATACAATGACAATGCATGATGCATGCTTTCATCTCCGAATACATCATGGTTGAAACGGGTCCTCTTACCAACAACCCCTATAATCGTAAAGAATTACATAAATCCTAGACCTATCTAACGATTTGGAATTACTGAAAACCAAGGCAACGGTCTAATACTGGCAGTTAATCAGTGATCGAAGGGTTTGTTTACCGGTTGTCATGGAAACAGAAAATATCCATTAGACTTGTACTGGAAGGTGAAACTAATTAGACTTGTTTTCATCTCAACAAGATTTTCTCCACTTCAGGTCGTTACTGTTGTCAAGACCGAATAACAATATTAGTTTTTTAGTTTCAACCTGACATGCTTTATCTCGTATTCTTTATGGTAAAATCCTATAAATCTCCTATTGGATAATTGCTGTTTTCGTAAAGAACGTTACATTGGCACTTCGTAGGCATGTTCTGAAAAATGTTGCATTCGTTTTTATTTCATAAAAAAATTGAATATTCATATGCTTATAATGTGTGAAAGCATTGCTGTTTGCAAATATGAAACATATTTATGTTTTAGATTGGATACTATCTTTCATACCATATTTTCTATCTATGTATATACATAAAGGAATCAATGTTCAGGCCTGACAGGCCCCGATGGGCTTATGTTATGGCATGGTGTCCGGCGTCCGTCGGTAAACTTTTTGCATTTAAAACGTCTGCTCCAGAACCATAGGGCCCAGAAAGCTGAAATCTTGTTTTCATTATAAATAAGACTTTAGATCATGTTTTAAAATATATAATCAGATCTTGATTTTGATATATAATATAATGTTTCTCTTTTGAACTCCTAATGTAAGTTTTGCAGTTACATTTATCAATCTTATCTAGATTTTCAGACGTTGTACAATTGAAAATATGCAATCTCTGACAACTTTTTCAGTTGAAATGTTTAGAAATGTGCGGTATGCTACACTTTTATAAGCATTGTCGGACAGTGTTATTTACATTTTACGACGAATCTAGAAACGATTTCAAAACTTTGTTTCATAGGAGCAACATCAGGTGTATGGCAGCCCATGCGTACACCTTTTGTCAGCGTAGTCAAACGTTTCTCATCTTAATTCTCATTTTGATTTTATGTAAACAATGGGTACAATATTTACTAAAGTTAGTCTTGTCATGACTAATACAATGTGTTTATTCGTAAGTAAAGCAGTGTATTTACATAATTTTCGGAGATGATTAAAACGTTATGATTTTCTCGAAAACTGAAGTTTAGTTAATCAGTAAATCATAATAAGTATATCAGTATGATTAAATATGTTGAATCAACGCATCGGCAAATAAATATTAAAATTTGCTTTTTAAGTCGATCCGATTTCATAAATGTTTTTCAGGAAATAATTATAATTTCATTTGTAATTAGATTTTTTAAAGTTGAAATGCAACAGCAAACTCAATGGTATCCAATACTCGACGGGACATATGTTAATATATATCAACTTGAGATCACTACATAAGATAAGTAAACATCAAAGAAGCAAGCACACTACGTCCTTAGTAGTTTTTCTCACATTTTCTTACAAAAATTAAATATTGCAATACTTAATTAAAACCAATTTTAAAAAAAACAACCCTCAAATATGAGCATTTGTAGGCGTACTTCAAAAGTTTAACGTTCTTTTGCTGAAACTCCTTGTATGTACACATATGTTCTTGGTGGATTTCGTGTAGCTGTGTACAGCTGCATACCTTAAGTTTGTTCACTTACCTGCGCATACTAATGCAAATATCCTGTAACTTGCCCTGTCTTCATGACATCATAGCATGACGAAAGCGAAAGGGACACTGTTGAAATTTAACAGCATTAGTAAGTATTCTATTTTTTGTTTTCTCTACGAAGTCCAGCATATTTGATTAACATCTCAGTCTGATTAAAATCAACCGTGCTCAGAGGAATAACATATAAAAAATATTGTCTCTATCGGGGCTCGAACCATTCGGGATATCCTCTCCGTCTCGTGAATGAGAGGAAAGCCAGACTGGGTGAGGCTCGAACCTCGCTAAAGATAATATTTTTTACACTTTTTTCCTCGAATCACAGTCGATTTTAATCAGACTGATTAACATCTTTAGATCTAAGTCACATTTGTTCCTCTTCAAGTCAATGGCACTATGCTGATTATTCTCTTAGAGAGACTATATGGAATATTTCAATCAAAATTTAAGAAAATCGGAATTTAAAAATTGACCCCATCTGTAAATTGACTATACCAATTTTGAAAATTTTGCACCAATGACCAAGTTCGAATATCAGGTTGGACAATGTTGACCCTTCGTTGCTTCTGGGGTTATTTCATTGAAGTCCTCACGAAACCCAAATTACATGATATTTGCACTAAGACACACTACCAAGTGAACAAACTTTAGGTACGCAGCTGTATATATTAGTTTAGCTCGCTGTGCTGCTACCACGACGTTGTGCCTTTAGCAAGTTCGGAACACTACTTTGCTGGGAGAAAACCAGCATACGGCACTAGATCATGCTTGATTTAATTTACAGGTTCCATATCGAAAGCATTATGGATATAAAAACATATGAAACAAGATTGCTGGCCCATTATTGATTTAGCTGGCTGCTTATGTATCTAACACTCGGGCCAAATATTGATTAAACCCACTCTTTACATTACATAGGCTTCCAGCTTCCATCGATTGGGTTGCCATTACCGCCAGAGTTTAATGTATTTTATGTAATGTCATTTCTGATGTATTTGGAAATGAATATGACATGTTTCACCTCTAGATTGATCTTGATCTGTTGTATGCAATCATAAATGACGTTGTCACCTTCCGTAATTTTTAAAATCTTTTTCTTCCCTTTTTATGATGTTGATTTTTTTTTTTATAAAATAGAATTCAATTTAACTGAAGCATTTTATATACATGATTTTACTTAAAATAAAGCAACAGTGTGTCATTTCTCATTGAAATTTCATATGTACTTAGACTAGGACATGATAAATGTTTTCGCATATGACATATGGCTAACCTTGAAACAGACTCTCCGGATACCATGTGTCAATGAACGTTTAATAGTGATAATAATAATGGTGATCCGAAGCCTTTTCAAAGTTTCAACACATTTTTCATTCGAAATAACATCGAACTTATTATAACTTATGACAAAATTATTTCAAAATTAAGAAAATTACAATAATTTCCACTTCTCACTTAACCATTCATAATCTTTCCCGCCTTTACACAGCAAACAATACATACTCTCTCAATGAAACTTTGATAATGGTGATTCGAAGTTTCAACATATTTTTGATAATTGAAACTGGTTTCATTCGAAATAACATCTAACTGCTATTGTTATTTATGACAAATTTAATTACAAAATTAGCAAATTACAAAAATTCCCATTTCTCACTTTACCATTCATATCTTTCCCGCCTTTACACAGCCAACAACAGATGCACTGAACTGATGCCGGAGAAGAAAACATCTTTAACTACGCAGCCCTTTCTGTCCAGAGGATTTGCAAATTGGCAGCGGTCCAAGATGGAAGCGGGGAAGTAGTTTTAGTCCAGGTCGCTTCCGAGCATTTGTGTCCATGGTATTTCCTCACTGAACAATGGCATAGCACCAGACTAGCCCAACCATTTGCTACATAGATATTTTTTGTGGCGTGTTTTACCTTTTTTTCTTCAATTTTTTTTCTGTAGAACGCTTACTATGTGAAAATAGAAACAATATTCATTTATTTGTAAAGATTGATTCGTCGTGTAAATATTTTTTTTTCAAATTAAAGTTTGTTTTCTGTAGAACGCTAAATATGCAAAATTGGAAACAATATTAATTTATTTGTAAAGATTGATTTGTCGTGTAAATATTTTCTTTTTCAAATTAAAGTTTGTTTTCTGTAGAACGCTAAATATGCAAAATTGGAAACAATATTAATTTATTTGTAAAGATTGATTTGTCGTGTAAATAATTTTGTTTCTAAGATAACCTTAACGTACACCTTGCACTGTTGAATCTATGGTTCATTGCTTATGTTGTTGTTGTATTCTTTACAAAAATTATATATATACATTTTAATTGAAATGTATTTAATTGCATGCCTCTCCTGCATGTTTAAAATACTTTCAATATACGTTCATCAACAAATATTTCCGCCCGTTCAAAATGAGGTTACACTTACATCCCATTTTATGAGTGTGTTGTTAACACGAAACATTTAGAGACATAATCGAAATATTTCTTATCGTCTTTTTAGATGTAAAGAGTACGCACATACATTTGCACTCTGTGGAAAGCGAAGTAAAGATCTGTATCATCACTCCGACTGTTGATGAATAATCATTTTCATTAAACGTTATCTCTCTCAACACATTAAAATATCGTTAAACTGGAGTATTTCCAAAAGTTTAAAAATAATGCCGCATGTTATTTTGATTATGAAATTGTGTTGTGAAAGAACATGACACAGGATAATATTTGTTTTGTACAAGGGGGTCTGCAACCTAAATTTTTTACTTCCAGAGTTTTATAAGCAGGGCCCCGAAAGAGTCATAAATGCTCGGTAGAGACAAAATTATTTGGTTACGAACCGCTTACAGCTGACAACCAGTACCAAGTTTGTGTCAAGGATTTCGTCCTTTTAGAAAGTTTTTGCTTCGTTCGAATCACACAAGAAACCAAACTTCATTTATTCATTTAAAAAAACCCTAAGGTGATCTCACATCACTGGATAAGCTATTTTTGTTGTTAGAATTATCCTCAACAGAGAAATCCTTGTGAAGGGCGCCACACTTATATATACTGATATGCAGCAAGTCTGCATAAATATGCATTAGGGCATAAGTAAGTTCGATCAGGTCTTCACGCAATATACTTGATACAGTGATAAGAATACGCTAACAAACCAAAATATTCACATAGGTTTTTAGAATTATCCTCAATAGAGAAATCCTTGTGAAGGGCGCCACATATATTTTTATTATATATATTTATATGCAGCAAGTCTGAATAAATATGCACTAGTGCATCAGTAAGTTCGATCAGGTCTTCACGCAATATGCTTGATACAGTCATAAGAATAAGCTAACAAACCAAAATATTCAAATACGTGTAGGTTAATGAGTGTGCTAAATCTTTTAAGGGGAGGTTAAATTTATACCCAAGGCAAAGTTTTTAACTGATTTTTTTCGGTCAATGATATGTTTCTTTAAATGTAACTTTCACTGTTTGGGTATTTTGTTTTACTTATCAAAGTCGTGATTTTCGTGTTTGAAGAATTTCACAACCAATTACTGATTCATAAAAAGAAAAAACACAAACCATATAAATACATAATATGAATTTAAGTTTTATTTCTGAATGACATGACAAACCTATGCAATAGTCGATCAAGATGGGATTGCATTATTGAAATGACAACTTGAGATGATGAAATAACAGATTTTTTAAATGCATTTGTATACAATAAATGAGTATTCAAATTTCAATTCAGACTATTAATAGATACTGACTCTAAAACAAAGTAATGATTTAACGACTTCGTAGTTGATTACGCAATAGACTTCATCTCGATAAACTGTACATCTGAAAAGATATTTGTCAAGAAAATTCTAAATCTAAATAAAATGTTAAAAATAATATTAATGACTTCATGTTGATCAAATGTACAGGAGAAAATACGTTTGTTAATAACAAATATCGTCACCAAGCAGGAAACTAACAGAATGCTTCATTTAAACAGTCGTTCATTCACTCTTTAACCATGCTGCAAAAACTACACTGACGCCCATGAGAAATTATACCTTATATTAGTAAAACATATTAACTGGCATTAGAAAACGTATATGCCTAACATCAACAAATTTTTTGAAAATGTGCTAAAAACTCTGAAATATCAACACTATTTAGGAATCAGCTTTCAAATATCAACATTTTATAAAAAGCCAACCTTATTTCAACGATGAAAGTATTTTATTTCAAGCAGTCTGAAATGGTGAAAGAATAAAAATTAAAAGAATACAAAGTTCTCAGATTGGTCTACATTATTACTTTGACATTTCTGAGCAATTTCTGAGTTTGTTTTATCATAGACATCTTACTACCCCTTCATACAAGAATCCTTATTTTTTAATTTATCATTGGTATTGTATTAAAATTGTATAAAAAAGTAGCATTTTATGATATCATAAGAATATAAGGTATATCTCCTTATGGGCATATATTTTAAATTTATTTTCACCGTAGTAATTATTAAATAAACTATTTGAAAACATACAATCAAATGTCAACAACATGGACCTTGATAGCTGAAAATGTAACTATTGTCAAAACACGAATATGGTTTCACTATCACTATGGTCAGTCTCAGGTTATATACACGATATTTCTAGTATTTATTTCAAAATCACATACACGCCTTTCACGCAATGAGCAAAGTACAAACATTTCGTGATATATAAGTAGTAAGTAGATGTAGAATTAGTAGAATTGAAGCAATGCTTTTAAAGACATGTGTAGTAAAACTAGAATTGAAAGTATGATGTTATTATCAAGTGTTTTATAGAACATATGTATGAACCCAACATTGTTGACTTTTAACTACTATGTATGAATTATCGAATATATGTAACAAATCCTATTATACAAAATGATTATTTTTACTCAAATCAAAGTTAACATTTGAAGTCGTTGATTATTGTCTGTATGTTTTTATATTAAAAAAACCCAACAATCTTTTGATAACCATTACTTAACTTAAGGCCACATGCCATTCTCCAAAAAATATTCTGATGAGGTTTTATTTTTGTAAGGTTCGGGGTAGATCAATTAAGTTTTCTACGTATTCAAATTTAGAATTGGAATTTCTCGTACAAATTTGTAAAACATGCTATGAAATCGAAGTTTGTATTAATCAATAGATACAACATGTGTGCATTAATCATACAGTTTTGTGATCTTCAAAAAGTTAGAATGTAAACATCCGTATAGGGAACTATATTGTAAACATGGGCGATAATTGATTCAAGAGATCTTTGATATAAAAATCGAAGTATATCTTTAAGTACCATATCAAAAAGTTTAAAAATAACTAACAAAATTTCATATCATATATGCAAGTGCCTTATATGAGACTGTTATGTGCATTTTTGTACTTTCTATGCTTATGAATTCATCGGAAAATGCAATATTATTTACCTATGCATCTATTTGAAGATACACCTTGTTGGTCATAGAAGCAAATTATAATCACGTCAGAAAGTTAATCCACTAAACTTATTGAAATATATGTTACATCACACTTAATTGGTTAAACTTGTTAAATTCTAAAAATTGAAGAAACATAAGTAATTCTGATATGGAAATATTCGACAATGAGGATAATTGAGTTTGATTTATAGCATATTCATTCATTCAATCCTCACACAATACAAACAGTAGAATTGGACGGGCCCTAAATATAAGTTGCTATAGTCTACGTCCTCATGCTGTATGCAAGAGGATAACAATACACCAAGAAACAAATAAAGAAACAACCTACAAAGTTGAAATATACAAGATCGTATGCATCAAGCTTGGTATCTTACATGTCTTTAATATCATTCACATTGAAATGTACAAGTCTTTACTGGATGGGAAAGAAATCACATGAAAAAATATATATTGGTATTATTTTAATGACTAAAATTTTGTGAACCTGCATCAATGTGTCATTTATATATTTTGAGACCTTTTTCTTAAAAAATAAACATACAGGGGAATAAATTAGGATATTACTAACACTTGATGGACAATATTTCAGAAGAAAAAGTCATGTAATAGAAATGTAATCTTTGGTAAAACAAAAATTCTTATCCATCATAATATTAACGTTTACATAAACATTTGATAGTTAATGCACGAGACATTTATTATTACTTTAAATCCTATGTTCTGCATTTCACAGACCATTTATACTAAATACTTTAAGGAAAGGATAAATGCCTTACAAAAGTTTCAAATTAAGACAACCCAAGACCTAAACAAATGTATGAGTAAAATATATATATTCAAAGCATCTAGTGGTTTTTGAATGCTTTATTTAGAAACATATCGTAAATAAACTGCCTCAAAATATCAATGTTGGTTGAATATGAATGAACTGTATGGTGAAAAAGATAAAATTGTTTATTTATTTTGCCAAATGCTGGCTTGTTTCTTTGAATGATAACATCTCAACAAGTTATGAACAAAAACAAATAAATATGAGATATATTCGTATTCATAAGGCATGGTTAGACTTAATTATTAGCAACAAAAGGCACAGAAAAAACCCAAAAGCAGTACATAATATGTTTTAATGTAAAGTAAGGAAAGTAAAAAAGGAGTATCCATTTGATAGCATTAAAATGGTCCCCTAAATAATGAACGGTTTTGCTGATATAAATTCAAATGTTTTTCTTATATCAAAATAATCGATGGTGTGAGAAAAGATAAAATTGTAGATAAATATTTGCTCAATTAACATCCAAAAATCATATTGCGATATTATCTGCGCATGTTTAAATCAATGTATGCATTATTATCATACCTTGTATTATTATCAAAAAACTTGTGAAAGTGACAAATGCCTTAAACAGGATTTTGTTAAATTTGATAAATTCAAAATACATGAACAGTATTCACAAAACAATTACAAAAAGGTAAAAAGAATAAAAAGAAACAAAAACAGAATATTTAAGTAAAAGGTATGGTGTAAAGAGTGTATTGGTGTACATTACATGAAGATTTAATGGTTTGAATGGTATTAAGTTTCTATACACAAGTTAGGTGATTAGTTTCATTATAATACCTTCAAGTATTAATTGTGCAATCAATCTAAAACTTCACATCCTAACTAAAGATGGGTAGTTAATGAAGGTTTTGAAATTCGAACACGAAAGGACAAGAACTATATTGATAACTCACACATGAAAAGATAACTTACGTAAAGAAGAAAAATTCAGATATTCTTAAAACGTTCAGTTGATCTAACGCTATCCTTATGTACATGGTTTTAAAAACACTGAATCCATGCAAAAAGAAAAGACAAAGATTAAAATCACAAAATTAGGGGAATAATATATATCAAATGGTGATTGAAAGATCTCTAAGACCTTAGAATATGATAAAACAAAACTAATATCAAATATATATAAGTAAAATGACACTTAAGGCTCTTCAAAGGTTGATATGTTGAACATAAAACGATTCTGTGTATCATGTATTATTCTGTACTCATCCTATTGGCTTGACATATTATGCATCATTAAAATCTTTATTTATTACAACAAGAGAAGATCTTGAAGTTTTAAGATTATTTATTCATTTATATTGATACTTATTTGTGTGTAGATATAGTTTTAGACATTTTCTCTGAAAGTCAAAATGGATAAACAATATAACTGTTTGTTATTTAAACAACATCTTTTGATAAATGCATTTTTAAAATTCAAATTTTCGAATAAGTGTCATCTAAATTTTACAAATGAGTCAAATCTGAATAATCTTTAACGAAAACATTCGCGAATCAAACTAAGAGGAGCTTTAAAGGAATACTTCGAGGGATAAGGGTAATATTATTTTTGAACTGTGGCTAATGACTAATGGCTAAGGTTATATGTCAAGTTCGTAACTCCTACAATAAATCATATACGACGACCAGCGTCCTTTTAACATGTGAACCAGCACTCGACTATATTTAACTGTAACAAACGAAGCAACACCGAACAAAAGATAACCAAAAAACTCAACACGAGAGTAGTTATCACAGAACTAATGATAATATCAAGTTTCAAATTCGTCTAGTTCGCTATATTCATCACTTTAACATACGAGTCAGCGAATCGTAACGAAATTTATGGAATAAATCACAAATATTGGGAGCTCTCTTGCTCAGAAGGATTCTCATTCTATCGGGCACTTATTCCATAACCAAGTGGTTCATTCACTCCTAGTCTTCAGGTTTATTTACAACATTGAGTATTTTGTCATCTTCTCCTTTGGTGCTAAACATCCACATCTCAGTTTGCAGGTTATCCCTTATCCATGAATAAGGTGTAATCCTATTTGCAGAGAAACATTTTGGCTTTTGATCACATATTGTAGAAACGTCAAACGTGAACATCTCTCCGGTTCGTGAAGATTATGCACATATTCTGAATCACAGGTACAATGGAGACTTTTCATAATTTTTGGTCAAGATCAAGAGCGGAGATGCTTGAAATTGCATCACCATCTCGACTTAGCACTTTCTCAACCTTCGTAAGCCTCTGCTTAAGACGTTGCTGTGTGCTGTTAAAGTCTGCAAGAAGACGAGCAAACCGAGTTTGAAGGGTGTCCACGGATGTGTCTATCCTCTCGACCTTCTGCTCAGTTGTTTCCTGTTTCTCTTCTTCTTTCCTCATAGCCTCTTCGTCTAGAAGGTTATCCTTCTTCAAGATTTGCCTACCACACTCTATAAGCTTCCTCTTGGCCTCTGGGTATTCTCCCAAGGCATCCCAAAGGTCATCTTTGGACAGACAGAAAAGGTCACTATAGCCTAAACTTCGAACATTGGCGGTCCTTCGATTGCCAGTTTTATTACCAGCAATATTCAGAATGCTCACTTCACCAAACACACTCCCTTCGCTCAAGGTGGCAAACACTGTGTGGCCATCATCACCCACCACGCTGAGCTTGCCCCTCTTCACAATATACATCTCCCTCCCTATATCGCCCTTCCTGCAGATGTAATCCCCAGGACTAAACACCTGCAGCTTGAGTTTCAGAACCAGCTCAACCAATAGACCTGGTTCACAGTCCTGGAAAATGCTGACACGTTTCAATGTTTCTAAGTGAACATGAATTGCCATTTCTGCTTTGAGTTTGTCTGGCAATGTAGCAAGGACTTCTTCCTCATTGAGAGACTGTTTATTTGTCCAAAGGTAATCAAACCACTTAATCACCCTCTCCTCAAGTTCTTTGCTAACTTTCCTGAACTCCATGTATTGTTTGACACCATCCATCTTCTGCTGAAACTCTGATCTTGCTGCATTCATGTTTGTGATCATGCTACCAACATTACCGACGATTGTAGCAAAGATGAGCACGCCGATCAAGAAATCCACCACAACAAACACAAACTCAACATCCCGTTCTGGCTGAGGTGTCTCTCCAATGGTGGTCAATGTCAAGGTTGACCAGTAGAAACTGTACACATACTTCCGACTGAGAGGCGCGAATTTCGGCGTGGACACATTACCATAAACCCAGCCATCACTCCCATACCCTATGGCGCCACTGATGGCAAAGTAAATGCAAGCGTTCCAGTGAATGATTATCAATATGTACAAGACAAGATTCAGGATTCTCCACATGTTCGTGAAGCTTGTTCTCGTTTCTGTGCGGTCGAAAAACTCGAGGACCCGTTTGAATCTGAGAAGACGGTTGAACCTGACCTCGGGGGTGTTCAAGCCTGTGAGGAAGTAGAAGAGATCTGTGGGAAGAACGCTTAGCACGTCCAGGACAAATATCTTGGTTTTCGTGTAGTTTTTCCTGAGTTTGGCTGGATCTGTTACCATGAGACCTTGCTGCAGATAGCCTGAAAATGGGAAAGAAGACATAAATTAATTTGTGTACATCAGTAATGAAAATTGTCAATTTTTAATTTGCGGCCAGGGAACGCATGACCACCAATCACATATTAATATTAACGAACTAACAATCCAATTTGACTATTTTAGACACATTTGTCTAACGAATGATAAACAATTTGATCATATTGATATTTCTTAGTTGAATTTTGCCCAAAACAGAGAAGTTCTCAAATTCTCAAATCTAAATGATTTATCACCATATGAAGTCACTACTTTTCCTCAGGATTATTACACATTCACATTGAAACATGCTCATTACCACAGTAATTTTTGAGATCTCTATGTAGAGATGAACTTACATATTGTACAAACTGATGAAGCATCTAGGAGCAAACGTTTCAGTTCGTAGTTGCATGTACATAACTTACAGGTAAATTATCCGTCAACTGCTGAGTTAAAATTGACCTTCCAACACATATATCAGACTTTCTTCCATATGACTATCTGAATTGCACTTACCCATACAAACGCCTTACGGTCATATACAACTGACTACATAGCTCTTCTTCAAAAGATAAATCTTACCAGTTAAAGTTCACTTCATAGCTCTCAGTTTCAAAACATCAAATTTATTCGTAACTTTTCTGAATTGCACCTACACATACATTATGTCATAAGATCAGACACCATTTCCTCTACACAGCAAGAATTTCGTCCTTCTCTCACTTTCCTTAGAGGTGCTCAAATCATAGAATTATTTTCTAACATCTTTTATTTTAAGAGCCTTTGAATAGGTCCATCTAGCGGCACAACTACGCAACAAAAACTACCTGAAGTATAAGGTTTGATTAAGTTGTTTCAATGGCTATGTTTAAAACGGCGTCGTTTACTACCCTATTCATTTTGATTGTAAATATCTTATGGGCCCGATAAACGCTCTTGTAACAGAAGTTGAACCAGAATAGTATGATTGAGCTAACTCTGTGGGGATAGAATAATATTCTCCTGAAGAGCAAACCTTTCAGTTACCTGTTCTGACCTGCACCCACATATCCAGCAAGTAGACGAAGTCGCTGAGATAGTCCAGCACCAGCCAGAGAGTCTGGTATCGTTCCTGCAACTCCCAGAAGACTGCCCTGGCGACGATGAAGACGATGTTGTAGACGCAGGCGAGGGAGATGAAGAAGAGCCATCTGTAGTAGAAGTTCTCTGAGGGATCCACGTAGAAGTGTCTCCAGTATCTGAAATAGATGAGATTGATGTATAGTAGAAGTTCTCTGAGGGATCCACGTAGAAGTGTCTCCAGTATCTGAAATAGATGAGATTGATGTATAGTAGAAGTTCTCTGAGGGATCCACGTAGAAGTGTCTCCAGTATCTGAAATAGATGAGATTGATGTATAGTAGAAGTTCTCTGAGGGATCCACGTAGAAGTGTCTCCAGTATCTGAAATAGATGAGATTGATGTATAGTTGAAGTGTCTCAAGTATCTGAAACAGATGAGATTGATGTATAGTTGAAGTGTCTAAAGGATCTGAAACGGAGGACATTGGTGTATATTTAAGTGTCAGTATCTGAAATAAATGAGATTGATGTATAGTTGAAGTGTATCATCCCAGTATCTGAAACAGATGAGGCTGATGTATAGTTGAAGTGTCTCAAGTATCTGAAATAAATGAGATTGATGTATAGTTGAAGTGTCTCCAGTATCTGAAATAAATGAGATTGATGTATAGTTGAAGTGTATCATCCAAGTATCTAAACAGATGAGATTGATGTATAGTTGAAGTGTATCATCACAGTATCTGAAACAGATGAGGCTGATGTATAGTTGAAGTGTCTCAAGTATCTGAATAAATGAGATTGATGTATAGTTGAAGTGTATCATCCAAGTATCTAAACAGATGAGATTGATGTATACTGTAGTTGAAGTGTATCATCACAGTATCTGAAACAGATGAGATTGATGTATAGTTGAAGTGTATCATCCAAGTATCTAAACAGATGAGATTGATGTATAGTTGAAGTGTATCATCACAGTATCTGAAACAGATGAGGCTGATGTATAGTTGAAGTGTCTCGAGTATCTGAAACAGATGAGATTGATGTATAGTTGGAGTCTCTCCACTATCTGAAATAGATGAGATTGGTGTATAGTTGGAGTCTCTCCACTATCTGAAATAGATGAGATTGAAGTATAGTTGAAGTCTCTCTACTATCTGAAATAAATGAGATTGATGTACAGTTGAAGTGTATCATCACAGTATCCTTAACAGATGAGATTGAAGTATAGTTGAAGTCACTCCACTATCTGAAAAAAATGAGATTGATGTATAGTTGAAGTGTATCATCATAGTATCTGTAACAGATGAGATTGATGCATAGTTGAAGTGTATCATCACAGTATCTGTAACAGATGAGATTGAAGTATAGTTGAAGTCTCTCCACTATCTGAAATAAATGAGATTGATGTATAGTTGAAGTGTATCATAACAGTATCTGAAACAGATGAGATTGAAGTATAGTTAAAGTGTCTCAAGTATCTGAAATAAATGAGATTGATGTATAGTTGAAGTGTATCATCACAGTATCTGAAATAGATGAGATTGATGTATAGTTGAAGTGTCTCAAGTATCTGAAATAAATGAGATTGATGTACAGTTGAAGTGTATCATCACAGTATCTGAAATAGATGAGATTGATGTATAGTTAAAGTGTCTCAAGTATCTGAAATAAATGAGATTGATGTATAGTTGAAGTGTATCATAACAGTATCTGAAACAGGTGAGATTGAAGTATAGTTGAAGTCTCTCCACTATCTGAACTAAATGAGATTGATGTATAGTTGAAGTCTCTCCACTATCTGAAATAAATGAGATTGATGTATAGTTGAAGTGTATCATCACAGTATCTGAAATAGATGAGATTGATGTATAGTTAAAGTGTCTCAAGTATCTGAAATAAATGAGATTGATGTATAGTTGAAGTGTATCATCACAGTATCTGAAATAGATGAGATTGATGTATAGTTGAAGTGTATCATCACAGTATCTGAAACAGATGAGATTGGTGTATAGTTGAAGTCTCTCCACTATCTGAAATAAATGAGATTGATGTACAGTTGAAGTCTCTTCACTATCTGAAATAGATGAGATTGATGTACAGTTGAAGTGTATCATCACAGTATCTGAAATAGATGAGATTGATGTATAGTTAAAGTGTCTCAAGTATCTGAAATAAATGAGATTGATGTATATTTGAAGTGTCTCCAGTATCTGAAATAAATGAGATTGGTGTATAGTTGAAGTCTCTCCACTATCTGAAATAAATGAGATTGATGTATAGTTGAAGTGTATCATCACAGTATCTGTAACATATGAGATTGATTAAGTGTATCATCTAATTATCAGCATCAAATACTGAAGGTTGTGAGACCCTAATATCTGCTGAAAAAAGTGAGAACAAAGGCAAAGTGAAGCGATAATGTTAACAAGTCAATAGGAATCAGTTAGAACCGTTATTCCAGATTTGTTTATGGTTTCTGATGGGTCTATGGAGAGGTGTAATCAGGGGCAAAATAATGCGACAAAGTTACTTACTCCCTACAAATTGCAATATAACTCATTCCTCTGGTGATTAAAACATATTTTATCAGTTCTCCAGATGTCAACTTGCTTATGTTTAAGATTTTGAAACATTATCTGTTAATGTTTGCGAGAAACACGCTTTTAAAAAAATCTTCGATTAAGAATCTCCCTAACTAGGCGAGATAGTAGAGAGACATGAAACACTTTTGCTTGTTTTAAAAGGTTCTAGAGTCCACGAATTACTGTCAAATAAAGTGCATTATATTCAATTTTAAACTGAAATTTCGAACATTCTGTGCAAAAAAACACCCTGACCCTTATCTTCCACCCCCACACCAACACACAGTGCTATATTATGTATCAGGGGACCCTGTCTCCTGCCCTTAGATACATGAATGGCTCGATGGAACTCGCCACCAGACGGATCACATCATATCACTTTGCCCTTCGTGGAAAGCAATATGATTTGGGTTCAATATTCTGTATCCGCTCATGTGATAGAACTGAAGCGAGGGCGTGCTTGCTTAGCGTTTCGCTTTTCTAGAATCCTTTGTAATTTCCTCTGGGTTTTCCTCTCTATAGCCTTCCAACTGTTTTTATAAATCCAACATGTTATGAATTCAAACACTGACAAACAGAATATTCAATTTTCTCATCGACTATTGGCAAGGAGGCTCCCTGATGAAAATATTTTCAAATCTTATTTTCCAGGCAGATTCGGAGTCAATTATCATTTCATTTTTTAAGGCATTTTCAGGCTCTAAGATTATGTGGGTTTTTTTTATTTTGTAAAATATGAGAAAATACTTTTCAATACCTGACAGCAGAAACAAAACATGAAATAAACATGCTTCCAAAATTATATTTCATTTGATACGGATAGAATCTTCTTTTAGATTTTTTCCCCAACGGTATCACTAAACATAATAACAATCGTTGTAGGTCTTAAGAATATATAATAGATTATCAAGGTTCACATTTAACCTCAAACTATATTTAGGAAAACTTCAGTTTATATTGCAGTTTCCTAATATCATGCCACAGTTTAGTCCATTGGCTGCTAATACATTATAATCCATTCCAACTTTTATGATCAGAAGGATTGCGTTACTAGGCAACGCAAATATAGATTTTTCTTCATTTTTCAAAATCATTTTCCATTGATTTTTCCTATCAGTGAACGAAGAGAAAGAAGTTATGAAGCGATGCCAAGTCATCAAAGTTATCCGAAAAGTTGAGTGAATATGGATCAGCTTGAACATGATTTTAAAGATAAATTTAAGGATAGCTTGAAATAAAAATAAAATCGTTTAAACGCGAAACAAGAAAATACATGTTTCATGCCTTCAGATGAAGAAAAATTCCATGAAGAGTCGGCATGACATTAAACTAATGGTCATGAAAGAATCTCGTTAAGGCGTTGTTTCTCCATACTACCAAATAAAAATTAAATCTAAAATCAGTTTAATTACTTGTCCTTCGCTTTTTGAATTTAAGGTTTTAATTTAAAAAGACCATAAAGGCATTAGACGACTCTTACTGTTTATCTCAAATATAGATAATAGTCTTTAACAATCTCAAAATTACGATATTTTAACATTGCCTTTTTGTGTGTTGAAAAATGAGAAATGACTAATATCTGAATGAGACCCTTAACACGTTGTTCACTTGTGCATTATGACATTGTTAATTCAACCTTTCCTTTTTCCTTTAAAATATCTTATCAACTTAAGACTTTTATTTTCTTTACTTATAAAACGCTTGCCCTGGACACGAGAAATACACTGGTTTTGATCTCAATATATTAAATGTTAAGTTAAAAACCACCTTAAGTCGTAACATATTAGTTGAAACGTCAATTTAGAAAAATCATACACATTTTGGGATCGGGAGAGCCACTGGGACAGCATCATTGATAAATGGATTTGATATATATGAACAGTTAAATACATACAAAACAACTTAAAACGATGCATGTCAGTTGAAAATTAAGAACATTTTGTGATCGGCAATATCCACCGGTAAAACATCATTGATAAATGGATTTGATATATATGAACAGTTAAATACATACAAAACAACTTAAAACGGTGCATGTCAGTTGAAAATTAAGAACATTTTGTGATCGGCAATATCCACCGGTAAAACATCATTGATAAATGGATTTGATATATATATGAACAGTTAAAAAGATACAAAACAACTTAAGACTGTACATGTCAGTTGAAAATTCAGAACATTTTGTGATCTGAAATAGCCATTGGTAAACCATCATTTCGCCGATAGCGCCTTTGATGTTGTTAAGGTTAAAATCGATACACCCAGAGCTCTAATGCACTGGTTAAGGAAGAGATGGGAAGAATAACAAACAGAAACTAATTTTCCCAGATGATACCGCGGTGGTCAATAGAGTGACCAGCTTATCTGACCACTAGGGTTGATATATGACTGGGAGACGGAAGAGATTTGATGAGACTATTTGGAAACCCAACCAGAGATTCGTTCCGCCAGTATATGACGGTTTAAGTGGGTGGAGGGGTCGCACGATTGCAGGATCTGGGCTCGAGTAATGGCGGCAGTCTTGTACATGGTCAGAGTTGCGGAAATGTTCAAAGAAACAAATAATTCATGAAAATACTTGAATAACTTACAAACGCTATTGAATAATATATATTAAAGTACTCCCGAAAAGAATTGACAGTTTATTGTAGAAATATCTGAAAGGATACTCCTATTTTCTAACGAATACAATCAATGCAACACGTTCCCTTTAAAAAAATTGTCACCGTTACTACCGATATTATGAAGAAATTCAAAATTACATACTAGCGCGAGTATCTTAAGAGTTACCCTATGAAATAATCTTAAACAAAAGTTGATTACGCAGATTATCAAATAAAATTGAACTAAAGTTTAGAATATCGAAGTAAATTTATAAAATTATGGTTGGAAAAGCAAATAAATATTTGGCAATATCAGGTTATCTGATTTCGAAAGAAGCTCACGTTGTGACTGAATTTGGCTTAGATACAACAGCATTCATTAGAGACCTTTCCATTCAATAAACAGCGAAGCAGACCAGAGCCCACAGGTCAATTAAGATGGCAGCAATTCGATTGACGATCTGACCGTTTAAGTGGACACTGGAGTTCACACGACTGCACGCTCGGGCTTACAGTGTGCAAGATAAGACCAATTAACTTTAAGTTCATAGGAGTTTGCCAGCCATGATATTTTGTGGAAAGATAGTAATTGATGTTATTCGCCAGTGGACATAACATGGACGTAATGTTAATTTTTTAGTCTACTGTTTTATATAAGGCCAGGGATATAAAACTATATTTTTTATACTTTTTAGACATCAAACTTTAGTGATATAGTGTCAATATTTTAATTGATTATTATGTAACTTTGTCCAGATGAGTAAAAGCCGGGAAACATAAATGGAAGGGGTAACTGAAGTCCAAGCCATTAATTTATAACAATTTGTGCGTTTGGTTAAAACAAATTGTAGAAATACATACTTTAGTTCTTTACAAAATGGTCAAAATTTTTTTTGTTTAGATTTGTAAGACGACAATTTCTTGATGACACAAGTCAATATATACATAAAAATTGCGAATAGGAAAATATTTCAAAGAATGCAGTTATGCCAATCCATTCCATGGATCATAACATTTTCTATACAAAACGACTAATTAATCTAATTAAAGATATTTCAGACACCTGATCAATATGATTCTAGCTTTTGAAAGAGTTGAAATGGACTTTTACATGCAACAAATGTTTCTGTGAAACAATTTAGTTTCACAAATAAATGATTAAATGCTAAAACAGTAAATGAGATAATAGTACAGATGGACATCAGACATCACTTAATTTGGCCAATTCCTATATCTCTGAAAAATAGCTGAGGCATGTGGACATAAATGGAAAGAGGTTCATGAGACTGTTTGGACACCAAACCAGTGCTTCAGTTTGGCTATGGTAAACACAGCACGAACTCAGAACCCAAGACTTATCGATAGCAATGCTTGGTTCTGATGGACAAATAGGGGTTTCTGATGGCAAAGGGTAGGAGAGTATGGATTCTTTGCAAACAGGGAGATTTAACGACCCAGGCTGACCTAATGGTTGCTTCTTCAGAGAGTGAAATCTGATGACCTAGATTGAATTAAAGATTTCGGCTCTCGGCTGTACAACTTTCGTTCTCCAGTACAAACTAATGGATTGTGTGAATAAACAGACATTATGGGGGTGAAAGCTTAAGATCATATTTGGACAAGAAGCTTTGATTTGAAGGAACTTGTCAGAAAACACGTTCTAAGAAAGATTTGACAATGTTTTTACAAGTATATTCATTTTTAAAGATGTAATGTAATTTTTTGTTCTTTTAGTTTAAGGATGATATTTTAATTATGTTAACCAATATTAAAGCATATGGAGCCGCGTTACAGTCATTGCATATTATCAATGCCAAAATATAGTTTGTTTTACAAATCAGGTTTCAACGAATATCTGCCTCCAAAATTAAATCAGATATAATCATGAGAACGGAAGATTTGTCAAGGAGTTTGTCCATGATATTACATTAACTTTTACTTATTGATAACTGAACTTTCATTCGTTCATTCCTTAATCTCATCCATGCCTTGAACTTGGATAAACTAGGATAAGCTTCGATATAACAACGTATCAAGATGTAACATGATATAACTGAATATTGTGTCCATTCTATAGTGATGTTTGGAATCCTCTGAAAATAATTGGCAATGTCTGACCTGATCGATACGATACCCGCCACAAAAGAGCTTTATGATCAAGCTCAAATATCAATGACTATCAAGTACCAAACCCAACGGACTATCAATATTTTACGACCACCTGTGAAGATCTCCAAAATAAAAGAGTAATAAAATCTGACCATCCTTGACCATCTCGAACTTGATGCCATGTAAACAAATTACTCGTCCTAATTCTACAAAATCGTCAAATTCAGACCAATATCACCTAGTGGTTAAGAAAATGCCCCTCATCCGGTGTCCAGATATACTGAGAGCACACGGAGCAGGGATTCTCCACCAATTGAAAGTGGACAGTTTCTTGCCATTTCCACGGCGTCTCTCTGGCCCGGCTTAAGGAAGATTTGGGGCTGTCTGAAGGTATAATTGTGCTTGACTATCTCCTGATGTAGGATAAACTCGAACTGGCGGCATGAAGGGACGTGTAATGCAACTTCCGATATTCATCGTTTCATTAGGCTTGGCGCCCAACTGGGCAGTCAGAAATTCCTAAATGATGCTTTTCTGAGATATATGAATCTCATGTTATCTTGTATTATTTTTGGAAATGTACTTCATGGCCAGCTTTCTTATCACCTTTGCTATGGAGTGTTTTTACTGTTATTACTATATATTTTAAGAGTTAATTATGTTATCAATTTTGATGATTATATTGCGATAGTGATTGTAATGGTGATGGTGATGATAATGGTTGTTGTGGTCGTGGAAATGTAATTATGATCTTAAAATATGTTTTTGAACGATAATCAAAAATACAAATGTATGTTTATGATAAAACAAATCACAACTTGACTTGCATCCGACATTATGAATACGATATCTATTTTGAGTATCTATTTAATCAATATTTCAAAAGATTTATATATCGTACCGTTACAGGACGAAATCAAGCTTTTACAGCATATTACCAATAATTTCATATAATTTTATTTACAAGACGATCCCAAGGTCAACCGATTGTGGTTGGAAACGCAATGGCGTTGAATGTAAAAACCAGTTTGCCTGACAGAAACGTAAATTGAATTTCTGGAAGTGAAGCGAATTAAAATCATGCAAAATTTCTAAGTTGAAGCAAAATCAATAAAAGTGTCATCTTTGCGGGGTAATAAAAACTTATCGGAAACCTGAAGCTATGTTTCATCTGAACATGATCAGAATTACACTCCCCAGCGCTTACTTTATCATAAAATGTTGTTTAGAATACAATTTTCAATTCCCTGTGGTATGACTAACGAATGCAAATTGGACAAAATATCATTTTGGTTTAACCTGCAACATTCATTTGAACCATAATTGGATTACAATTGGAAAAAGAAAATCATATATCATTATTGTAACATTTTCCTTTAATGTCATTGTGATTTAATAGCAGGAGATATACGGGGTTTAAACTTTAGTTGATGGATAAAAAGAATGTTAATGTTGTATATATTGCTTAGATTATTACAAAGACATTCTAACTATACTGAACAAAATAGTGATATATTCAAATTTTCACATTATGAATAATGATAAAATTCCCCAATTCAATACATGTTTCTATGGTATATATATATACCTTCATTACTTATCACTCTACCTCCCTAGTTCATGCTTTTTATGAACAATAACACAGCTGCTAACCTGAATTACCTTTAGGCGGATCTAAGTGTAAATATTATGTTATTAGGGTTCGGTTTGGATGTCATTTTAGATAACTTCAGCATAACTCACAGAGAGTCAACCATTGTTCATTTGTAAAATAACCATTCTTGAACTAAATATTAGAACCGTCTGGTCTCTTGTGCAGAATTTTGAATGTTGGCATGATGAAATTGACTGATTGGGTAAGAGTTTTGAAAATCCGATGTTATTAAGTAACAATTAAAATATGCTTTTGGAGATACAGAGAACAGTATGATTACATTTTCTAATGCTAGATAAATGCATATTTATTTATTTGTGTTAAAGGATTTTATCACTTATGCAAGATTTTATAGAGAAAGTTCTTCAATTGCCTACCAAAATTGTACATGAGGTTTAAGATAATTTTATGGTATTGAATTGAAATATTTCTACATAATTATTTCAGGCAACAATGAAATTTTGAATGTTATCCCAAGATGCACTTCGTAGAGAACTCTTTATTTGCAAGTTTATTTTGTATGATGACGTGTTTGATAATGATGTTTGTTATCAAAGAGCTCTTGAAAGTCACGGTTGGTATATTAAAGAAGCATACATAATGACTTGTAACAATCAGCTTGGAAGGATTTTACGAAATAGACGTCACGTTGTCTGACAATCAATTAGTCAATGCACGTTTATATTTGTGGTGATTAGCAAATCGTGTGCGACTTTTTGCAACGAAAACGCAAAAACCTTTTGGTGCAACGTGAGGACAGATAATTATCATTGATTAATGAGTTAATATCAGATGAGATGTAATATTATGAAACATCACGGTTTGATAAGGATAAGTTCTTAAATGTCACATGTGTTCGCTCATTTTGTTTAGATTTATAGATTTATTCAAATAGGCCAAAGGCCAATAGGAAATAACATGTCACTTGTAAAATACATATGTTTTTTATTAAAAAACTTCATATTAAGATTAATAAGATATGCATATCATATTTAATATAATGTACAATTGAAATTAGGGATAACCATTTTACTTCTAATACAATTCATTATGATTACTTCTAATACAATTCATTATGATTACTTCTAATACAATTCATTATGATTACTTCTTATACAATTCATTATGATTACTTCTAATACAATTCATTATGATTACTTCTTATACAATTCATTATGATTACTTCTAATACAATTCATTATGATTACTTCTAATACAATTCATTATGATTACTTCTAATACAATTCATTATGATTACTTCTAATACAATTCATTATGATTACTTCTAATACAATTCATTATGAAGCGTAGCAGAATGCTTGTAAATGCAAAATATAAATTTTTACCAAGATTAAGAATAATTGATTGACAATTGGAATTCGTTAAGTTTTGAAAAATCTCCCTTGTCAGATTAAAGCATAATTACATATGATATGTTTATATAAGTATGTTCGCTCAATGTTTTTAAAAGGCTCGAGGCTGTTAGTTAAAATAATGTGTTTAAAGGGTTTTGAGACTGACAACTGACACTTTCATGTATTCTGTTCCAAACCAGTTGTTTATTTTTCATTGCACATGAAGTTTTTAAATTTTAAAAGACACCAGATGTATCTTTAATATTTCTGGACAGCCTTTCAGTTCACATCTCATTTACGATGATAAATGGTACCAATCAAATATAGGTAAGTTTATGAAACAATATCCTTGGATCTCTTTCATCCCATGACATAAAACTCAAATGTTACCCTTTGTTTGATTAAAAAAGTCCTGGCAAATACAATTTTGAATTAAAAAAAATGAATTTAGGTGTTCCTTATCACGCCATCTTTACCAAAAAATAAATAAATTATTATTGATTTACGTTTTTGGGCTCTTAACTGAATCAAAGAAAAAACGAAGTCGGTTATAAATTTAACGAGTCAGTAATCAGCGACGAGCTGAACATCTAAGACCTTGAAATCCTGTTAAGGATGGGTTTCAGCGCGCTTATCAAGAAGTCGATAAAATAATATCTGGAGCTTTTCCTCTAAAAGGATTGGTCTTCCTTTTTCACGTTGAACTAATCTGATCTGAAAATGTAACCTTAGCTCTAGTGCAAGGGATGAGAAAAACTTGTTTCGACCAGTCACGTAAGCTCTTAGAATCAAGCAAGTTTGCTCTTCTTGAGGGAATATGTATTCTTTAATAACGTCCCCAAATATGATTTGAGTCGAGCGGGGACGTGCCACAGAGTAAGTCGCTTGACTGGAAGGGAGGATCTAATTAGATTGATTTTCCACTGCGAGACAAGAAGCCGAGATGTCGCTTACAATCCTGACCATTGGATCAACGTACATACTTATCTAAGATGTACACAGGAACCGCTGACGTCATCACAGAACCCTCGAACCAGGGGCTGTCCGACGAGACGCCAGGTCGACACAAACACCACTAAACCTGATCCATTAATTTGCTAACAACAACGGGAGACATGTTGAAGAAATTTGGTGCCAATTCTTTTGACGATTGATCCTGAAATTCCAGTAATGAAGCTTCCAAAGCAACCGGGCTCAAGAGTAATTCAATGATGGCGACGCAGACATCTCGTTTCTCGCAAGATCAAGTCGTTTGCATCGATCGTTCCCCTCAACAAGCCCTAAGCCCCGCGAGGATGCAGTGTCCACGACAAGGGCAAGAAATATAAACCAAGACAATTAAGCTTAATTCTGTTTGACTTGCTTTGAATCATATGATCGTTAACGTGAAGAAAAGTGGGGACCTCAACACGTGTTTGTATATAGCGACTATGTTAAGAGATTTGGTCTTGGTCTTTGAAGGGAAATCGTAGTCTTACAATTTAATTCAATCATCAAAATGATGACATCTGAAATTCCATAACTAAAGCTCATACATAGCAAGGTTGAGCGTTGTAGACTTACTGTTTTAAAGTTACTGACGTTATACAATTGTATATAAATCTGAAATAACTCAACAAGTGTTTTGTATAACGAAAAGGCTTGGCGATTTAGGCCGAACTTGGTGTTTAATGGTATTGAAGTTTTACAATTAAATTTAAATATGAACAAATAACATGAACAGTTTATGTGTTTAGAGAGTAGGATGATGTTGTAACCTTGATGTATCAAGAGTAAGTGAAGTAGAAAAGTGAGAGTTTGTACTGTGATACACATTAAAAGCCACAATGCTTTCATTAATGTTCGCGAACAGCAAGTTTGTTGAGCAATTAGTGAGCTTTTTGTGTAAAGAGTAGTGTTGTCACACAATGCCACACAAATCAAAATGTTGACGAGAGAATTGATTCATCAAGTGTGTGTTCATAGTGTAATGTATCGAGTGCCGTTGGCTGCTTTTAACAAAAAAATATCTTTTAATGTTTGAAACAATAATAAAATTGTGTGTTGAGGTTTGTCAATTCGTTCATATATTAACGAATGCACTGCAGTATATTACACCTAAAAACACCTATACTACGCTGAAAAAATTCGAAATATGAATATTTCGAGAGGTTTCCAACATTGTAAAGCTCAAAACCACCTGCTTAGAATACATCGAAATGTACATGCAGACCTTAACAGACCCTTTAACCCAGAACTCTTTTGCACAAAAAGGTTGCACATCAAAAGATGTAAGGAGGACAATGTACTTAAGACTCCAAGTGAATAGCACCAAGTTTAAACTGTAAGTACTAACAATATTAGGGACTCAAATGGATAAGCACTGATAATGTTAGGGCTTCACACGGATAAGTACAGATAATACGTGTCTCCGAGTTCTCAGAGGAGCACTTGCAATGGTTTTGCCTCTGGAGTGGTCACACATTTTCCTCGTAGACGGTCCTATATCTATCTCAAGGCTGGATTAGTTGGACACTAAGTGGACAAAGGTTAAACGATCAAAGCCCACTGGTCATTGATTGAGTCTGTTGCAATTAGTGTCTAGAAATATTGGTAACCATGGTTCATAAATCTCTACCATAGGCCTACATCCTAGAAAAAAATCTGAAATATTTGTACTGGATTGCATGAGAAGTATATGAGTCCGTCCTGTATCAATCTCTGAAACACCTGCAATGTACTGTATCTTTGAAACATCTGAATTTTATCTTTAAAACACATTGAACGACTGCCATTGTTTTATTAAATGCTTACAGTATATTTGAAACACATGTACTTTAATGATTGAAACACTGCCATTATTTTATCAAACGCTTACATTGTATCTTTAAAACACATGTACTGTATCATTGTAAGACTGCCAATTAAACTTAAAACAAATGTACTGTATCAATGAAACAATGGCATTGTTTTATTAAACGCTTTCACTGTATCTTTGAGACAAATTTCATTGTATGTTTGGAACACCATCATTATATCTAAGAAACACATTTAATTGCATTTTAAGAAACATCTGCAATGGTACTTTGATACATACGAGTTGTAATTTGGGACAATGTCATTGCGTCTTTGTAGCAACAATACATGCATTCTCTGTTACATGCGGTTTCATAATGTAATTGTTTTTATATTTGCATATCTTTGTTGTTTAACATGTACATATTCAATTTTCTTGAAATTTGTTTATTCCTGCCCGTATTGTAACATCTGTATTGTACCTTTAAATGCCTGCATTGTATCTTTAAAACACCCCATTATATCATGGCAACATTTTCTGTAAACCAGCTACATATTGTGAATCTATTGTCAAGCACACTATGTATAACATCTTAGCCATTGCATCATTGACACTTCCATTGAGTATGTACATGTCTGAAAGAATTCCATTACCAATTACCTATGTGTTTTATAAAATTTCGACAATATCGAAAATATCTGAAATACTCGACACCATAAATTTTATTTGAAACTGTTGACATGCATGTCCGGCATGCATACAGTAAGTTTGTCAATATATATTTCTAGCTCGAACTACAAAATAGTCCTTTCCTTGCACAAGCAACCACGCAATTTATTGAACAGAGCCCCTGTCTTCATCACAACCTACCTGATATCTGAAATCTTCCTCTGTCGAACCCCTCCATGATGCTGCAGATCCTTCCCTCCCATAGCAAACCGCTCCAAGAAGGAGTCCGGCCTCCTTGCAGGCCTTCTTCCACCTTGGGCCCATGCCTTGATGACCTGTAGGAAAACAGCAAGTACAATGTTGAGTTTGTTTAAACATTAAAATTCATGGGAATAATAATTTAGTGAAAGTAATTCAATTTTGAACAGTCTCTCCTACCATCACGTTATCAATAAGAATAATAGTATGAATGAGAGTAAGTACCAAATAGAGTTTGTTTGAAACATTTAAAATTCATGTGAAAAATAATTTGTGGAAAGTAATTGAATTTTGAACAGTCTCTCTTCTTCCATCACGTTATCAATAAGAATAAGAGTTAGAATGAGAGTAAGTACCAAATAGAGTTTGTATGAAACATTTAAAATTCATGGGAAAAATAATTTGTGGAAAGTAATTGAATTTTAAACATACTCTCTTACCAACAAGTTAGCAAATAAATATTTCATCAAGGTATGATAATTCAAATGCTATTGGTTTTAACATCGTAAATATGTAACATGCTATTTTGATCAATATTGTTCACTTATGATATAGATTAGAGTCGTTTCTCGATGCTTTCATTTGATCACGACCTTCATTCTATCATTGATTAATAATACTGAACATTTCAATCACGAATCCTTCTTTCTCAATCTAAACAAATAATTCGTGGTTAATTGTCAAGAACCGTTGTGAAAATACAGTATTTGAAGTTAGTTTTTACGTCTATGTGTAGTTGTGTAGTTCTGAAATAATGAATATTTTTATGCAAATCTGTTACTTATTAAACGAATTTGTCTGAACTGATGTACGTTTACCTATTCTTTTGGAAAAGTGTCTGCAACATAGGTGTATATCATAAATGCAAGCTTGACGAAAGCCGTTCATCCCCATAAACGAAATGTACATGTATGATTATGGTTCGTTAAATGTTTAAAACATATTGTATTTGTATTCTGAGTCGCGCTGCCTCCAATAATTAATGGTCTTTTTTTAAAAACCTTTTTTTGTATATTTTGAACAATACATGTAAGTTATTGACATGACTTGATACATGTTAAAATCTTTGTGTAAGTTCTATCACTTCTTTTCATCTTTTTTTGTTCAAAACGCATGGAAAATGACAAACCTTTAAAGGAAAAATAACCAAGTTTTTATGTATAGAAAACAAAGCTTTCTGTTTTTTGTTCTTTCCCAGCGCGATGTTTATCGATATTTTTACGGCGACTGTTATAGTTAATGCATAATGTAACTTTGATAAAACTAGCAAACTGCATTTAACTAAATCCTTATTTAGATTTATCTATGCAAACATAGAATTATTCGTAATTACTTTAATAATTATATAAAAAAATATTTAAATTGAAGAAATATGCCATTTATGCTTGTTATCAACTTTTGGATTACAATGGATTGAGCCATAAATAAGTTTTTGATTGGTGAGGATAATATCACATTTATTTGCCAATCAAAACAACTTACACTTTAATTGGACGAAATTACAATCAAATACGTTAAAATCGTTGTGTGTTATATCATAAATTAGAAAAGAAATTGATATTTGATTAAATCTGCAACCAAAAGGCTATTTCAAACACAGTGACCTTTATACGTCTTACGAAACGATCTTCATTGTTTACGCTTATAAAGCACAGAATAGAAACCTCGATTTACAACCACATCCAATAAAAGAAAATGAATGTTATTAAATCATGCTAGAACCTCATTGTGTAATTTAGACCAAAGAAACGAACCAAACCAACGATACTTTGTAAATATTTTTTGTATTTAGGTAGGATGATAATCAGCACCAGATAAGACGCATATCTAAAACTATTACATATTTATATTTCAAAAGACTGCATTATGACGAAATAATTAAACCATTTGCGAAATAACAAAACACATGTCCCTTGCCCTTATAGTGAGGACTCTAACCGTATTCAGACCACGAGAACAAACAGAAGCCTTGAGATTCAATTTGGTTTTATTCCAACGACCAAGAGCTATAAATCCAAGTCGGGGAACAAATTGTTTCATCCATGAATCCAAATTAGCTACGGTGACTCGTCAAAGCTGGAGAGCATCTCTCAAGAGACCACGCATCGCCAAAGCGACAGTAATGTGGCTCCAGGAACCGATGGTTCCTTCTTTAATCAGCCAGACGAAGGGGAAAACTTGAGTCCACGATTTCATCTCTTTAAGTCAAAGAACCTTCTGGACAACGTTACCAATGGTTCAGTTCTTGGTGAACTATTTTCCGGAAAAGGCGCATATAACTTGAGCCCTGTTCAGTTAAACATGAAGCTAAACCTTTATCCACGAATTCATGTCAAAGAATCTTCTGGACAACGTTACCAATGGTTCAGTTCTTGGTGAACTGTTTACTGGAATATATTGTTTGAGCCTTATTCAGTTAAACATGAAGCTAAACAGTTATCAACGATTTCATGTCAACATTCTGGATACATTGGTTTAACTGTAAAATTAAAACAATTTCCCGACAACGGCATTTAGTTAAGTCCTTATTCAGTGCAACATAAAGACCTAGGTTCGAATCCACTAGATGGCACCAAACATGTGTGACTCTATTGCTGACCTGCATTTTGTCTCTAGGAAAGCCAGTTGATAGATCACATGGACTCAATCTACCAATATGTACAAATACTGGACAAAAAAGGACAAACCTGATTCTAAGGTCAAAACATTTTCCTAACCGATAAGGAATACTTTATGCTTAGATAGAGCATGAACCTCGTTTTAGGACTGAGAAGGAACTTTTTGTGGAATTCCTACTTACTGCCCTTCGTCTTAATTTCACTAAGGAATCTAAATGTTCCTTAATCAAATTTCAAAACGAACGTGTTTGTAAATGAGGGGCTAATTTTGTGGCAGAAAAAAGATTGTGATTGATACATTTAATGACATGCTATTGGGATTGACTCGAAACCTTTGGAAAACAGATGGAGACATGGTAATAAGAACCTGGCACGACACGGATTGGCATTGTCTGTGACTCTTCATGCTTGTAGAGTGTTATACCACTAACTACAGGGTACAGAAGCTAGGGAGAAAATTGCCACTTGTTGACGTAGAAATATTGAGTCTCAGATCATCAATCTTATTGTTCTGCCAGGGAGAAATTGACCATGTGTACTGGCTCGCCTCTTCGCAATTCGTTTTCGTCTAGTGGATCGTAAGCTGTATCATATTTGATAGGTGCTTTATTTTGAATTCAAAATTGGTTGTCGGAGTCACATGCCAGGCTGTTGAATTAAACGGTTCTTTTCTATCTTAGTTCTGTCAAGAGTAGAATTGATTGCAAGCGTAACGGTGATATTGCGTTTGAAACACTTGGTATTTAGAGAGATTACAATGCAATATTGTTTGCTTTTGGATTACAGTAAAGAAATCGGGCAGATAATTCTTACTCATTGTTTACATCTTTTACTAGTCGTTTCGGTGTCTTTCTTGTTTTGTGAATCATTTTAATCAGAGTAAACTTAGTACTTATTTAGTTAAGGATTTTAGATATACCGATAACATAGTTTGCCATTAAGCTTCAGGTTGCGAAAATTGCAACATTTAAGATAAGTGCAATTTTATATATAGTTCTCTATTTCGTATATCTAACTACTTCTTTATCTTAAAAAGATACAAATGCGTTGTATGCATAATATGCATCGTCCACAATCTTAAATTCTAGCATTCTACGTCATTATGTTTCTTTTGCCATGACATCACGATGCATTTGTACCAAAAACAATGCAACTCAAAGAATCAAAGGCAAAACACCTGTCACTTGTCAGCCGATACATCAAAAAAGTGATTTACCGTGCAAAACATAAAATCAAGATTGTTTAGGAACATGCATCTTAAAAATTGCCAATCAAGGATGTCTCTTTCCTTTGACCTATTTCGAGGCTCAAGCGTAGGAGACTACCAGTGTTTTATACGATTTAACCCCTTGATTTGTGAATACATGTTCACACTTTCCACTTGTTGGTGTTAAATCATTGGAAAGAAATGTCATTACTGTCATCCATCCTCGCTCTCTCCAGGGAAAACGCTCTGATGAAGTGTTTATGAGCATGGCAGAGCACTACAGAAACCTTGACATATTTGAAATACGTTTTTCACATGGACCTGTTTATTTTACACGAGCCTTTTTAATAACAAGTAAAGAACATTGTTTGAGCGTGTAATGTAATTATTTATTTGCTTTGTTGTCATACTTGTAATTCTTAAAATACTGATGAACCTACAAGATAAGTTGCCAATATATGATATTTATACATAGCAAAATATTTGGTTAGTGTATTTCTGATATTGACATTTAAAATGATATGTTGCTGTAAGCGTCATAGCAAATGATCTATCAGATAACAACTTGAATTGCATCATTGTTTATTTTAGTTTTCATATTTATAGACATTTGAGTGACCTTGTACAGATAGGGGAACCATATATAAGGAGTCAGTGCCCGTCTGACACCTCTTGTGTACAGAGCATACATTGAGGACCAGCGTCTACGACTCTGATAATCAGACCCCCATTCACGAGAGATAATGTCTTCTTCCGCTTAACAGCTTAATCACGACTGATGTCACTTCACCGGAAGTCTGTCCGTGACCATTAGGATGTAGCCTCGGTTTGAATGATTTCTCGCGTTCCCTCGTTACTTCGCGATTTGTTGCCAAGGATAACGCAGTGAACTCCGTGGGCAATCTCCTACCAGCAGCCCTAATCACATGTTCTATGAGTTTGCGAGAAAGCAAACAGGATGATCGAGCCATCAGAGAGCATTTAATGTCAATCACCGGAAACACTAGAGCAGCCATTTTGTTTCTATGGCTTTGAAATTGGTGTTTTGCTATTGATAACCGACGTCGTTTTTTACCCAATGTTTGTTTGTTTGTACTGTTGACAAATACGTAAACAGATTTCTGGATGTAAAAACAAAGATCTGAAAGGTATCACTGGGTATACAGGATGTTGGTCATTGATTGCCAATCGGTTGCTTGGAAACGGACCAACAGCCTGAAGCGATGCCACATAGTCGCTACTTCAGTTGAGATAATTGATATTGGTTATTGCCCATTAGCGCTAAAGCTGTTGATCGTCATTATACATTGCAAGATTTCACAGATGATCTCATGTATTTTTAAACGGCAGATACGTATCAGACATTGATTTGGTACAGGAGATCCCGCCGCTAACCACAGCGAGTAATTGACATCCGGTATGACATTGCGGAAACCTGTGGGCAATTACCATGCGAGTCATGACAGTTGAGACACGAGCAGCAGCAGATATGACATCTTCTGATTATTCTCTTATCATTCAAATCACGACCGATTGCACAAGGGCTACGTCAAATATTACTTGGCTTTAATATTCAGATTATTAAGCGATATCAGAATATGCATGGGCGCAAACAAATTGTAGTTTAGCATCAGGAATATATGCTAATGCTGATGATCAGAGATAATGGCTACTTTTTGCATGTTTTTTAATGTATATTTCACAACAGATATGCGATTACATTGGTTGAAATAAATATTCGTCAAAAATTGTTTCAATAGTGAACTACGAATATTTAGGAAAGATTCAGAGTTGTAAAATATCTAAAACACAGCATATCTGATGAAAAGCATTTTTTATTTTTTATTAAATAATGACGTCTTTAAAAGAGTTTTCCCTCGCATATTGCGTGTTCATCATTAAACTGTTGTCAGAATTTTAGGTTTTACCTTCTAAAATGAAACAGTGTTTTATAAAAAGACTCTCTAAATGTTCAAATTAACAGAAATATTGGTTACGGGATACATTCTCATACCTACACTTATAATAGATTTATGTACAAATTTGTCAATTTACATTGGTAAACATTGTGTGTAACATATGTTTGTGTATTCCATTTTGCAATTCTGCAAGACTTGACCCTATACAGCGGTTTAGCGTAAAACTTAGGACAGCGACAGTTTATTTGATTTCAATTGTAAGCTCTGTCAGATTTGTCACCCGATGTGACAATATTTGTCACATGGCGACACCGAATTCATTTCAAAATGCTTGCATTACGAGATTACGTGACATATTAAAGCGTTATTAGCGTTTTGAGATTTCTTTGCGTTCTTTAAATTATAGTGATTATTCAATCACTGAACTGTTTACTCTTGGGTTGAAACAGGACAGCTTGTAATGATATGTTAGCAGAAACGCAAGTTTAAAGGAAATTGTTGATTTCAAAATGTTTTTACATGATTTAACATCATTATTTAATCAAATTGTTGGAAATGTCATTTTGAGGAGTAGGTGCTAAATTTTAACGTGGAAATATCTCTCCTGATTAAGCTTTCCCTTAACCAGAAAAATAGTCCCAACAAATCCTACAGCAATGTACATTTTGGCAGCAAGAGCTACAAGTAAGACAAAATTGATCTCGAATAACGTTGGTTATTATCATAATTTTTGTCTGAGCAACACATAAGATGAAAAATGTAATTTTGCAAACAAAACAATCGGACAAAAAACAACTTAGAACTCAGTATTGTCGTACGTTGGAAGAAAGGGATAGTCGTTTTTAGAAACGAATGATCAAATGTGATAAATGATGATAATAGATAATGAAAAAGGAAATAATATAATAGAATGACGAAAGGCATTTATTGATGTCCAACCAATGCAATAGGAACTACAACATTCAATCTTCACAAGTATTTCTGAAGGTCAACAATTGTAACACAATGTCATCTGATAGCAATGCAGATATAAGAGTGACCCCAACCAGCCTACCCCCTACCCCCTACCCCCTACCCACCAAAAAAATTATATAAATAAAAAACCCAAAAAGACCTTGAGTATATACTTTTATATCTTATACTATACACTTGAGATATCTCCGTCAGATAAATCGTTAAGATTAGTCATATTCATACATACTTTTTTTTTATACAAAGACGAGATAAATATTATAGGTACAGAATAATGGATAAAGGAAGACACATACAACAGCGATAACGAGCACATGAAGAGGCTCAAGAAAGTCATGACATAAAGATTTTTCTAATTTTCTAAACGCAGATATTTCCCTTTCATATTGAAGAGTTACTTGTTTGAGTTTTGAAAAAATTAACTTGTCCCTAATCTTTCGAGGAGAAAACTTTTATACTTTAGGATGAAGAATACCTTTACTTATAGTCAAATAAAGAGCAAGCAATTGGAAAGAACATAAAGTGTATCACCAAAACAAACATAGTCCTCGTTTATAAGGAAACAATTAGTATTTTACAATTAATGAGAAATCTCAGTTTGGTAGACAATGTATTCGGGATTAGGCCGGACTATAACAGCAGTTTGGCGTGCCAAATAAGATTTAGAGAACAATGACTTTTATTTTTGTCTATCTATGTAGTGATTTACCTATAGAAAAATATAGATTATTTCTTAACTGATGTAAGGTCTATTTTAGAAACAATTTAATGAAAAACATCAATGACATTACGGGATGGCATTTAAAAAAACGAAGATATTTAGGTGATATTCTAGAAAGTTAAAATAAAATCACATGAGATGAAAAGATAAGGGCTCGTTCTTTTACAGTACGTATATCTACATCTCCTTTACATTGTCATTTAGAGGGCACAGACGTACTTCAAGATATGTGTCCTTGCACGAATCTGAATGAAACTAAATCTCAACTAGACCACGGGAATGACATGATTTGACATGAAATTAGTCTTAAAATGATGTCAAGAGAAGGATAATGTAACAAAACATAATTCATCATCTTCCTTGTTACGTCACTGGACATGTAAGAAGCGTGTGTGATTGAAAACTATCGATTTAATGTTCCCAATACATTTTAAAATTTGTTTCAAAAAGTATTAATCGATGAACTTTAGAGATATACATCAAAAAAGAGAAATTTATTCCTTTTCAGAGGAGGAGTTTCAACCCACAAGGTATCTATTGATTTCATCGATTTACGTCCCAAAATTGCTTTTTACAAATGCGAAGTTTCGATGTAATAATTCCTGCGAAAATGCGCCAGGACGAAACCTCCTGAGAATAGCTGAAAAAATCTCTCTATGATTACATGGCGCTCGCGAGTACACAAGAAACTTGGGAAATCAACGATATCGCTGTTTCCCTTTTTTGTTCCAAGTTGCATGTGGCTATAGTTGAACCCAGATGAGACTATTGTAACTCGGTACAATAGACATAATTTTCTATCTGAGCAAACGTGTAGCGAATATGTAATTGTAGGTTTTGATCACAATATTTACTGGAAAAGTTTGGAAGGATACAAATGTCTTCTTTTTTTGCAACATCTTTGTTGATTTTTTATTCTTATAATACAAGAGCGTTATTGGATTGTAGGAGCGTGTTAATAAATCAATGTATAAAGTACATAGAAAAATATATGAGTTCAGGTATCTAAAAACATTCCCTTGAAAAAAAACTTATATCTTACGTCACAATGTTTTACGTTACGCTTAACCAATGTCATTATTTTGAAAGGTAATCCACCTAGGTTTAAAAGTATATTTCTACTTTTTTCTTCGATAATGTAACGCCATTATTTAACTTTATTCTTGTCAGTGACATTCATGTTTACATCACTGGTTCTCGAGTAGGAAGTATGGAAAATTAAAGGAACTATAGAAGAAGTTTTGTGGAAAGTCGCTTATACACTCTTCTTTATCAAGTGATCAAATATAACAAAGTTGTTACTCTCAGTAAATCATGTACTTATGACTATGCGTAGACTAAAATTTCACCTTGAATTTCGTGTGCACAATAAATATTCCGAGAGGACTGTCCATTTAAAGGGACAGTAGCACGTTTTTAGGGGGAATATAAGATGATGTCAGGAAAATGAAAATTAATGGTTCCAATTGAAAGACAATGTATTAAAACTGAATGAAGCAGTAATAACTCATATGTAAAACGTAAAGTTTAGCCATGCAATTCCTTTTTCTTTCACAAAATGAATTTAAGGTGTCCAAAAAAAAAAACTGCCGCCAATGAATTTTATGTGAATCTTCATACTTTGTCCTCTGACTATGGATGATTGGCTTGTGTAATGAAATTTTTGACACTGTCAAAATAATACATTTAGCGATAACGTACAATTATCAGTGAAATATTTGAAAAATAAAATTGTCAAAAAAATGTGCTACTGCCCCTTTAAGCTCTAGTGTAAATATTACGTGTTGTGTGTTAATGCTATTGTGTCAGGCGTACAGTTTTAGCATTATATGTCAGGTATTCATTTCATATCAGCTTTATAAAGCGTGTGTGTAAGAAATTTGTGTGTTGTATAATGTGACATATTTATAGTATAAAGTTGAGAGTGAAACTTATGAAGTGTGATGTGCGTATTAAAATAAATCAGGCAGTGTGTTTTAAAGGGGCAGTAGCACGTTTTTTGATAATTTTATATTTTACATTTTTTACTGATAATTGTAAGTTAATGTTAAATGTATTATTTTGACAGTGTCAAAAATCTCACTACACAAGTCAATCACCAATAGTCAGAGGACAAAGTATGAAGATTCACATAAAATCCATTGGCGGCCATTATTTGTGAACACCTTTAATTCAATTTGTGTAAGAAAGAGGAATCGCATGGCTAAACTTTACATTATATATTTGAATTATTACTGCTTCATTTAATTTAAATACATTGTCTTTCAATTGGAACCATTAATTTTCATTTTCCTGACATCAACTTTTATTCCCCCTTAAAACGTGCTACGGCCCGTTTAAAGTTGTTCTTGATTCCTCTGATACTATAATGCAGTTTACACGTAGGCGTGTGCTAAAGTGTTATACGACGTGTTCAGTGTTTACTGTTATAGTCTATGTGTTTTAAATGTGATGTGCAACGTACAGTGAAGACTATATCCAGAGCTTTTATTTACTGTATTGACTGGATGTCAGATTGTATACACGAAAACCTGGATTAAAAAAACACATAACAATCATAATAATAACTAAAAATATGCAAAGTGAAATCTGGAGCATCAGAGAGTTGGGGATAAGACTGTGCTTGTTTTAGCTTTTTGGTGTTTGGATATAGGCTGTGCTGGAAGTAGTGAAACGTTTGGGTTAAACATGTGCCGATTGTAGATTTGGGGGTTAAAGATGTGCTGATTTTTGGATGGTTTGGTAATTTGGGTTAATACGTGATTATTGTTGGTTTTGGGAGTGTAGGTTAAACATGTGCTGATTATAGGTTTTTGGTTTATCATTTGCTGATGAAAAGTTGAATGGAATCGGGGTAAACTTAATTGATGACTGTTTAGGACTTGGCTATATAATAATATTCATTGCATCTTACATAAATGAGGCTAAATTTAAAACCTGTCTTGTCTATTTACCGGAAATGCTCATTTCATTTCCATAAACATTCTTGAAGGTTTCATGTAAATAACATTTTTCAAGCAATGCTCAGACCTTTTTTATATTTCGATATTCCGTGACGTTTAAGGTTAAAGAATAAAACTTGCTTTTCTTCTTTGAAATAACGAGACATGGAATTTTATGTTATTTCTATGGCAACCGCAAGCTCAAAATCCAGTTTTTCGGAAGATAACGATTGTTGGAGGTTCTCGCGAGAGCGAATCGTTATCATCCGAGATTTCGTGTTGATTGAGCATTTTCTATTTGACACGGGCTCTCCGCAGCGTCAAGAGGACTCGCTCAATCCGAGACAACAGGGCACAATGAAGAATAGACAACGCAATAAATACTGACGAAGCAAAATTGGATTTTTCGCAGAATTTATTTTATGAGCTTAGCAGACGGAAGTGGTATTGTTGAGGCTTGAAAAAGATGTTTTGAATCTCGTTTTGGCGAGATCGTGCTGACGCAATTCCATTACTGTTTTTCTCTAAGAAAAAGGCTTAAAATATCTTGAAAATTTAGAAGTGAGTAAAATATCTTAGAAAGGTGGTGTTAATAATGCATTGTCTGAAATTGAACAGAAAATATTGAGCATGTTGAATTAGAGGTTGATATGACTTTTGTTTAAGATCTATCTAATAAATAAAATGATTCAACAACAATTTTGCTTTGTATTTATATATGTATAAATGCTTTTATTTCTGATAATTGCTTTTTAAGAAAGTACTTCAGTATATAGCAAGTTCAACGCAAGAAATATTGTTTTTCGGGGGTTTAGTATACACAGAGATTACAATCGTCTATCTTCAAAGTATTTTTCCTGAATTGGTAGCCTGAACTAATGGTTACTAGCATAGATAAATGAGTCATTCTACTCTTTTGAGCGCTGATTAAAGTTTGAATACGTTAAACGTCAAGATTTTCCGATCTTCATGACAAAGGGTATTTTTTTAAATTTTCCCTTTTTTTAAAGCATTGATAAATTCCCGTTTAATGTTACTGAGAATCGATTTAATATTTACAGTTTCATATCCAGGAACATATACTTGCATTAAGACGTTTAAGAAAATTCACCAATATAAAACAATTCGTCATCAAAGTGTGCAGTTCATGGAAAACTGTATGCCATATTGGTTGTGCCTTATTTTATTGTTCCTAACGAATTGAAATAAATTACCGTTACGATTCGCTCTTTGAAACCAGCACTTTGAAAGAATCATTAATCGATACTTGTGACACTTCGTATAATAACTCAACTCTGTAATTGACATTTCCATAGAAAAAATTATTGGAAACTTTACAGGATACACTTTGATCCTTTGTCATCTGTCGTTTCATGTAAACCCGCAAAACCACACGCACTTTTCTACTTTACAATTCCTTTTCAGGATAATGCGTGTACATCATAGCTGAAAATGTATAAATCGCGAGGTAGACACTATATCAGGTTTTACTTCATTACTGCGATGTGTTTTTTTATCCACGTTATACAAACACAATACGTGCTTTGGACTATATAGAAATTTATATTGTTTTTGACATCGTTTGGACAGGATTTGTTTTCAAAATACGATACTAATGTTTTTTTCTTATATGGATAGGTAATATCAACGCATGTCTTCTATTTCGAATCCAGCAAATGTCATTTGGCTACAAGATCTTTGTATAATCCGTACTGAAAGTTCTTCAAACTACTCTTAACATAAAATGAAACATAACGTCGAAGACTTGCATGAAGCGAACAGACAGTTTGGTAAACATATCTGTGTTTTGAACTGGTTGAGGGTGATCGTTATTTTATATAACTGATTTTCATACTCTTATAAAATCTTGTAAGTTTCATTTATTTCAACATTAGGCCTGTAATAGCTAACATAATGTCACGTTATTCATGAAAATTCTTTCCTACTTCATTAGACATTTGATTAACCGAAACATTAAAAATTAGAAGTAATAAGCAATTCGTTTCAATACAAACCTTAGAACTGAAGTTATGGTAACGAACATGTCATGTTTGGTCTAGAGAAATAAGTCTAGAAATTCCATCGCTTATTCAATTTGTAATTCACACAGAATATTTCTGTATTTATTAAAGGTTGAATTTGTTAAAGTAGTACGTCATGCAAAGATTAATCTTGACGTTTATTAACTGGTATTTGTTGCACCAGTAATTTATGAATTTTAATATAATTATTTTATTTACTTGAAGTGCTTATGCTATGCTTATACATACAGTCGGACACTAAGTGAATATCTTAACTGTATCAACTTTCGGATAAATATGAAAAAATTCAAACTCCTTTATTTGTTGTTCTATTGTTAATTGGAATTGTTGTGTTTTTGTCAATGCCAAAACATTAGAGGTGTGCAGTATTTGGAGGGTTTCAGTCTATTCCCAGTCATTTTCCTACCACCTCGAATCATATCGTTTCATTTCATTGGTCAATGTGTCCTAAAAGAGCTGAAGGACGGTTTGATAGTGTAGCAAGATTCCCTATGAAAGACCCTCTCTTAATCGTAACCTGAAGTGACGGAGGAATTTACTAAGCTACGTCTTCGCTACGTTTACACTACGTATACATCAAAATCTTTGAGAGACATTTAAAAGTTAGATAGTAAACATTTCTATGGTTATTTCAAATAGTCAAAATTCGTTATTGTCTACGTCTACGCTACGTTTACGCTACGTCTACGTCTACGCTACGTGCACAACAGAGAAGGATAGATTGATGCTCCAACTTACATTGTATCTCACCTGTAGCGTGCGTACTATCCGTCCTAGGGCGGAGTTACGGTATTTCTCTTCCGCCGCCGCCTTTTGCTCAATGCGGAGGATCTCTGAGCATGCGTCGTCATCCGTGCGCACCGAGGGTTGGGGGCTGAGGCCGCCATTTTCTATGACCTCCAGTTCTTCTTCAAAGGATCGCTTCTGTGTCAGTTTGTCCTGAGAGCGACTTGTAGAGGCCATGTTGACACGCCCTTTGGGCTACGAATGGTCATCTGAAAGTAAGAACATGATTTGAGTGTTGAGAAAACGGGAAGGTTACATTTTGACACGCCCTTTTGACTACGAATGGTCATCTGAAAGGATGCACATTATTTGAGTGTTGGGGAAACGGGAAGGTTACATTTTGACACGCACTTTGGGCTACGAATGGTCATCTGAAAGGATTAAGATGATTTGAATGTTGGGAAAATAGGATGGTCACTTTTTGACACACCGTTTGGGCAACGAATGGTCATCTGCAAGTGAAAACATGATTTTAATCATTTGGTTAGGTCCTATGGGCCAAGGATTGGTATATGATGTCAAAACTTGACAATAATGTTTGGAAAATGGAACGGTAAAATTTTGAAACGTTCTGTTGGCTACGAATGGTCGTCTGAAAGTAGGAACATAAAAAATTTAATATTAGTGAAATAAGAAGGCAGATTTAAAATGTTCTCTAGGCTACGACTGGACATCTGAACGTAAAATTTGATTGGGGAGAAAAACAAATATTTTGGTTCATGGCAATCTGGTTGTTATTGACAATAAGCGACAAATTCAGTGAGAAAATGTGAATGAATGACAAACAGAACCAGGTGTTTTGCAACGTATTCGACCCCTACTTGAATATACTAAATGTATATAACAATACAGGTGGTTGGATATATGTTTGTAAACTAACTACTTCATGTTCTTGACATTTGAAGTGATAGATTGAATAGAAACATATTTCTTTAGAATATTCATTTGATTGATGAATTGTCCATTTGATTCAAGCGCTACCTAAAGGCAAATATAATGCTTTGCATAGTCAATTGGTTTGTGTGAAAAAAATAAGGAAGAAAGACATCTTTGAATCAAAGATTAAATGTTCATTTCCTTAAAAATAGTATGGCATGCCTTTCGGGTAAACATCTTTCATTTAAAAGGAAAACATAAAATATTGGTAGAAATCATCTTGATCTTGAAAGCGGTTAATTTGTCCCTTTTATGAGTAGAAAACATGAAATATTTTCAAAAGAAATCTTTGAATAAGGCAAGCTGATTTGCCCAGAGGGCATCGATGGTCATATACAAAAGGCTCTGGTTATGAAAGGCAATCAATAACTATTGCAGACTTAATCAAGCCACTTATTGAAGCCATATTTTCCAAATCTTCGGGCTATGATCGCGGATATAAAAGGGAAACACGCAAACTGAATGTATGGTTAAATTCAAAGTCAGCTCTCTCTTGCAAATGTTACAGGTCAACCCCAAAGAAAGAGAGACTATTCATGTTTGAAAAAGTAAAAAGGTACTCCATCCTTGATTATACAAAATGAGTATTAATAAACGTTAATCGTTACCATTGTATTTGATGGTACCATAACGTGTTTGTACTAATATTTGAGAAGACCAAGTATCAAGTGATAAAATCAATAGGAACAACCATTGTTCGTTTTTCAATGATATAATATTCTTTTAAATACTTGAATGAAATCATATTTTTTTTTGTAAAAAGAGTTCCAAAGTCCTTAGAGTGATTAAACATATCAATGCAGAAGGCGTTCTTTTGTGTATGGTGTGTATAATTGTTATTTTTCGCATTTCGTTTTTTCTTGTTGGGTGAAACTTGTTTTATCCAACCGGGACCCGATTAAAAAAACAGTATAAAATTCATTTGCGTTAGTTGTATAGGTTAAACAGGTATGGTAATATGGTAAAAAGGGGATTATAAACACCTGCATAACCATGAAGTGGAATAACAATATTGAATTTTGGTCTCAACGTAAGTGTAGAATGAAAACAATTGCTATGACTTAACAAGAACTTTAAACTGAGTTTCTCATCTAAGAGAAACTATCTATATAAAACACAAGCACCTGTCTATACGAAGCATCTTTGTTGATGAAAGTTCTTAATAATTCATCAATACTTCAATGAAGAAATCATAACAGTTTTAATTGCGGACAACATTGTTAAATCTATAATAACAAGAAATCCACTTTTCAAAATTTCAATTTACAGAAAATAGAATTGAAAATTTCAACCGTAAAAACAAATGTTGGAAAAAAGATCCAAATATCAACTACCAAAAGCATTTCAGAATTCAGGAAATACAGAACGAGAACGTCGGCCGTGTCATCATCCCCGGAGACAGACCTTTCAAGAAACGTCTCCAGCCATCGTGATAGGATTACCATCGCAATTTCTACACACGCTTTGTTTTTCATCATTACCACAGTTATGGTATCCCATGGGACTGTATTCAGTTTTATGTCCTGCTCATGGCTTTGGTTTCCATAGACGATGACTGGCTCTTTTGGGGATGTTTAGTGTTTCTAAAAAGTCTTTGGTAACATGAAATGAATCAAGGGTCGTTTTAGATTGGCGATATTTGATAGACAATTAAAATCTTCCTATTTATCATCGTTGTACATCGTTGTATTTGTTTTTTCATAGTCCTTGTATCTCCTGCTTGGTATTATAGGTAAGTACTCTAAGGTTTTCTGAGCTTGTTAATTTGATTTTAGGTCATGTATGAAATGCTTTTAGATGTTATTTGGTTATCTACCAATGTGTTGTTGTTTCGTGGACACATACTTTATGATAAATCACTTTATCACATTGTTATTTGCATATGTGCCTATGGTATTTTTATACTGAAAAAAGGAAATGAATGGAACACTTTATGAACAAATTTAGATTTTTGACCTAAAAGTACTGTTACGGGATTACATCATATCCCATTGAAATAATTACTATGATATTTATGAATATCGAGGTCTGTATCCTCAATAATTGCCTTGGCTTTCACCAAAAGGTTTTTCTAGGTGAACGTGTTTAAACTAAAGCAAAATTACATTACTATGCAAATACCATCTCTTGAATACAAAAATTCTGAAAAGAATTGTGGTTAACATAACCAATCATTTAAAAACCCAGGAAGTAAGCGATGAGGATGTCCGCCATTTTATCATCCCTCGAGACAAATTTTTCAGCACACGTCTCCAGTCGGCGTGACGAAAAGCAGTTATTCCACCACAATATGTACACATCTCTTTGTTTTCAGTCATTACCAGAATTCTGATGGTCCGTGGGGGAGTATTGTGTTTTATGTCCTGAAAATTGGTTTAGTTTCAATGGTTTATAGACAGGTCTTTGAATATCCAAGCAGTTAATGCTGGTGTTTCATAACTGATTTGCATTTTATTATCTCCTTCCAAACCGTTGTTTTTCATAGTTTTGATTTAATTTGTTGATAATGCCGTTCTGATATTAAAATTCATATTCTAACACGTTCGATAAAGATCTTGGTTGACAAATATAGTATTGACTCAATAAAAAAGGTGCAAAAACATATTCATTCAGATAATTTACGTAAATAGTCTTCATAATAATCTGCAGCAACACTCAATATATATATAAAGGTCAGAAGGATTTATATTGCTTTTAAAGTTTCCTTGTATAGTTGTAAAGATATAGGTCACATTTTGGATTTTCTATCGCATATTGGTTATCATACAAAACATAGTTTATTAAATGAACGTCATATAAAGTAATATTTCAGTACGAATACCTTTGGAATTTCTTGAGAGCGACGGTTATACCATTGTACACGCAGGTCAATTATGAGATTAGAACGAAAATAAGGAAACTGACAGAAATATACCACGATATTTTCTAAGAAAATGGTGGCTACTAACAATACCTTTTGGGGCTCATGCCGTAGGAAAAATGAGGCGTCGATATTGTTAACCACCAGTAATCATACTCATTGGCCATATGGTTTAAACATATTTTAAATTCTTAAAATGATATTAGGATTGGTGAACAAGCCACGAGCCTTCATTGAAACACGATCCTAAATTCAACATACATCAAATATATGTGCTCTAGCAGGTTGTATATCATATCATCTTCGATTGCCATAGTTCTTGCATAGCCAAGTCCTTCTAATGAAAGTGTGGATATATTCTAACCGTCGGGGTCACATCCCAGCCTACATTTTCATCTAGATCCAAATTAAAGGATTCACTCATCGTTTCAAATATAATTTGCATCAAACCTTGTTTAAATTCCATCAACTATAAAAACTATGTTCTTGACGCAATTGATTAATCAACACACACTAGCATTACATCTCTGACAACCATTGCAAGTTATAACCAATCGGTATATGAAGGAGACAATTCATAATCATGTTCATGACAACAGACTGTCGTATCAAATCGAATGATTAACCAATTTAAGTATGCTATTTTGTCCCTCGTATGACTTTAAATATAAGTATTCTTAAATATCAAGTGTGAATTAATTGCACTTAATAGCATTGAATCAACATTTAAAACTTGTAAGATATCTAATATCTTAAAATAAACGCCATTTCACAAAAACCACGGTTAAATCCTTAAAGGGACAGTAGAACGTTTTTCGTGGGAATATAAGGTGATGTCAGGAAAATGAAGAAGATATGGTTCAAATTGAAAGATAATGTATTTAAACTAAATGAAGCAGTAATAAATCAAATATATAATGCAAAGAGAATGCCCTTTTGTTACACAAAATGAACTAAAGGTGTTCACACAAAAATGGCCGCCGGTGGACATAATGAGAATCCTTCTAATTTGTTCTCGGACTATGAATGACATGAGACACTATCAAAATAATGCATTTAGTATAAATGTTCAATATGAGTGAACAATTATTGAAAACATAAACTTTTCAAAAAACGTGCTACTGCCACTTTAAAGTATGCCATCTTGTCCCTCAGATGAAATTTAATTATACGTATTCTTAAATATCAAGTGTGAATTCAGTGCACTTAATAGCATAGATTCAACATTTAAAATTCCCAAGGTATCTAATATCTTAGAATAAGACGCCATTTCACAAGCGCGGTTTAATCCTTGACGCCTTAAGCAATGGAAGATAAATACAAGGTAACTGAAGGAAGTATTACCTAATCCTCTCCATGGCTCTAGATTGACATGTCATTTACAGAAACAGACGGGAACGTTTCCCCTACTGAGTAGTTCTACTTATGTCTCAGTGCCTGTTATCCCTCAGACTCTATGATATTTATCCAAGAGATTTATCAAATGTCTAGAGATCTTAACCAATTAATAAGCCTGTTTTCTAAAGGAATTTTGGCTGCTCGTAAAATAACATAGGAGGACACAATGCTTTGCTTTAGTCACTTCAGCAGGAGGTTATTTTAGCCTGCTGATGAAGATATTTTCTTGATTTGTTAGAAAGTTGATGATTCATAAGTGAACAAATTATCGGTTTGAAAATTTCGTTAAAATTTAGACGTTTAATCTTCATCACGGATTTTCTTCGTAAATCATTCTTTCGAAAATTATAAGGATTTTGCATTAAATTAACGATTGAATTCCAAAATATGAATTTAAGACAAAAGTGTGAAAATTGTCAAATAATTCTGTTTAATTCTTACGTTTTTATATTACCAAATTATGTAGCATATCGTTGAATGTTGATAATCATGATAGTTGAAATATAAAACTTCAAAATGAACCATTTATAGCATATAACATAGTGAATAATAAATCATGAAGATGTGAAAACTGGGAAAATCCCCCCCCCCCCCACAAACACATACACATTAATTTTAAAACAAACACTTCCCTGTTCACTTTCTTAACTTAATCATTCCTAAAATCAAATTTATGCATAGTGCAAATACGATTACTATCGTATCTTGTATTTAATGATATTATTCCCAATCTCCACAATGTTCATCCATTATCACGCATCTGTCTGTGGTGACAGCACCATCTGAAGAATGGTAATATCTAATCCCATAAGTGACTTATGCTCACATCTCTATGCCTTGGATGTATACTCCCCAGGGGGTCCAGTATGAATATCTAATCATGACCTGAGGTCAGAGTCATGATGGGCTCGTATACGGCGGAATGTGTGGGAGATACCAAGCTGCATACGATTATCAGTAATGTACCAGGACACGGAATTGCAATACAAGATCAATCGATATGTAAAAAATTACATTCTCAAATTCTAATATTTTATTTCTAATATTTAAAGTTTCCGAAGCATTTCGTTCATTTGGGTTACAAATTTAATTTTTTTTATCATCCAGATATTTTCCCTTTTCCAGATATTTAAATCATCATTTGTATGATCATGTGATACCAAAAGGCGATGGGAGTTGATGTTTCCCTCTCGACGCGCAGTAAGGATACAACAATGCATTAACTGGCAATGCATTGTGACTGTCCTTTTCAAAATGTATGTTGACATTAAATTGATATTTTGAAAACGATATTATTTTGTGTGCGTTGATAATACGAAACGTAGTTTTAGTAAGGGATTCAGAGCTGTTTTTTGAGAGCCAATGTTTGTTGTGAATGCGTAAGGGATTTATTTCATTGTCTTGCTAGCCTCCAATTGAAGTAAATTTCCTTAAGTCTTTTTGTCCAATTGAAATTGAATATTGTGAATTCTGAACTGAGATTTGTGTTAACTGAATTAACAATGTCTTTAAAAAATATGACATTTGTGAAAGCAATGGTTATTGTTAACAATTATAAAACAAAGTTGTATTATTTGTTAATAAAAGTGGTGTGTCTTTCAACACTACATATTGACAAGTAATCGTTGAAGTAAAACAGTCAGTAAACACATACACGCTAAGGCTTCAATGAAATGAGTTCTTATTCTTTGCTTTGAAATATTTGCTCTCCTTCCTTTTTAACTTTAACATTTGTTGCTTTATGTCATCAATGTCGCTTAAAGTGACACAATCATTGTTAGAACCATTTGGTTTAATGGTTTACTTTCCTTCCTTTCTGACCACATCAATCATTTTCTTTCATCACCGTTCCGTTGTACGGGAGACACAATCACATTAGGACAAAATCGGTTGAAAGGCCTTTGATGTCTACAAATCAAATATACTTACCAACAAGGGACATGGCTTGTTAGGGGTCATACAACAGCTTTAACTGCTGTCAGTTAACAAATGTTGTTATACAAAACAAACGTTCTGGTTGCAAACATTTACAAAGAATGAAAAAGTATTTGTTTGAAACTAATAGACAGTTTGTATGAACACAGACAATTTTAGACAAAACTGCGAACTACATCTTCCTGAAAACGGGCAAGACGCCCAACGGTCGCCATGCAAAACATTCTACAGCATAACTGTTCCTTTCGATCCTGTTGGCGTCCATTGAACGATCAAGATGGACATGTGCAGAACGCACAGGAAAAACAATAGACTAGGTAAGAAACCGAAAATAAAACCCGAGAAGTTAAATTAAAAAGAAATAAGACCAATGCATTCTGCTATACCATGATATTCTAATTAAAAATAAATGATTAAACTAAATGAAGATTCTTCAATACCTTAATTTCTATCAGGCCTATTGTCCCGTATCGCCACCAGGTCACAAATATGTTAAGCAGGTTATTAAGGTGCTTTATTGCGAAATTTTCGTCCTCGGCGTTCCTTTCATCCAGGTAGTGCTGGTAATGAACTAAATACATACAAAACGATAGATCATGTTTGTCTTGATGATATCAGGAATTGAAGGATTGACGCTGATTTAAACAAAATTGTCACGATTATTATACAATGTTGATATATGACTTGTGACTGACCTTGATTCATTTCGTCTTCAAACGCCATAGTGCTTTCAATTTTACCTGAGTGTCATTTGAGCATTCAGTCGACTCAGAGTTTACTTTGGCAACCTGTTGCCGTTAAATGTTACAGGAACATGTGTGTTAACATGCAAGCAGGATTTAAAATGCTTTTTAAAATGAATGTTTTAAGCAGATTTCTGTACACTAATCGATCACATTGCACTTTTGATACGTCAATGGTTTCATTACAGACATACATGTATGTTTTACGCTGCAAAATGTGTTATTTGAAGGTAACAGCTTGTGAGAAAGTCAAATTAAATTATCAAACATCGATAAACAATTATCCTTATGATAGAGGGAATGTTCGGAATCCAAAATAACAGTTTATATCAAAATGAGACAATATAAGAGGTGACACAAATTATTAAAATGACATTCATTGGAATTCTTTCCTTCCTTATATCAAGTACCCAATTCATTACACTACAACTTGCAAAAACTATAATAAACAGAAAAACTAGTTGTTATACGAACAATTTTCGTATATCACTTTTGAATTGTGGGTTGATTCAGAACAATCTTATGACACTTTCTTTTATATATGGGTATAAACATAGAACCGATACCAATAATAAGTTATTTGTGCCCAACATATTGAACGACTTTGGCGCTATGGTTTTATTTACATATACAGAAAAAAATACTTGAATTTATTCAACCACACTGACAGATTGTCATAGATATAGAAACACGACAAGATGAGAAGATTCAATATTCTAAATTAAACGTTGTGAAACAAATTCTATGACCAAAGTGAAAAAGGTATTAAGTTTTTTTTATTTACTTACTTTTTTGCATTATTTGGTGCAGTACTTGTGAAAATCCCCAAGCTTCGACAATCTACAGTAGAACAAATTAAATATCTGAAGAACTTGGGAGAACAGATTATTCAAGCTTTTGCTCGAATCAATAACATTTCCAATAAAGAACTTGACCCAGGGGAAACAAGTAATCTTAAAACTCTTTAAGTTCCAGTTCTTCGATTTACTTTCCAGCACGTTTTTGAATAAGTTTTCAATCGAAATTGCACATTGGAATGTTTTCATTAAATAAAACAGTACACATTTTTTCTCACACGGCTCTACATGAGTCCGAATAGATGAAGTGTTTATATTCGCGGTGTGGAATATATATCACGAAGGTGTAGATATACCTTCTCTTTGCAGTTTCATTAAGTGAAATACAAATGATTGAACACATGGCATATAGTTAAAATACCAGCAGTTGATAAAATAAGAAGTAAAATAAGAAGGTTAGATCACACCTGTCGTCAAATGGAATCTGTTTTAGTAGAGATTGCATATGTTAACTCAATAGTGACGTTTGGTCTACAGTGTAATATTAGTAAGGTAACAATCAATGTAATCAATATTCAAAAGAAATTCCATTTTGATATCACTTCCTGAATCAATATCCCCTAATCGGAAGGAAAAAAACCAAACATCAAAATTGTGTAATATCCAAAAATACAATCATCAGGATTATTTCATAGCAAAGAGATGAATTGCAAAGATTCTTATTTCGACATTTCATGTTAATTTCAGACTATTTCGCAATGTCATGACGACACCAAGCATGCTCCAGCAACACCATCCGCTCTGAACATTAGTCAATAGAAGTATATTGTTAATTTCTAAAGCGTATGTTGACATACGGTCTCTTGAGAGTGCACTGATCGAAATCTGATTGAGTTTAGCAATATCGAGTTTTGATGTGACACCTGAGCTAATATTTCAGGGTTTTGAGGTGTCAGGAATAATGAAATGAGAATCGAGTAGATGTCAAATATTCATTTCAACTTCAACATCAGCTGAATGTTTTAAAAGACGGTAAAGATTGTAAAAACTTACATTGATGTTTCACATATTTCTTTCGAATCACCTTCTTCTAATTCAATTGGCAGTTATAGAACATGTTTAAAAAGCTTCATTCTTTTGAACAATCTATTGTCGTAAAATCTATTTGATAGATTCTTGAGGATCAAATCTAGTGCAACTCAGGGTGATATTTCATTTACTATCCTGACAAATCATAAGAATAATTATGTTTAGTAACGATGAGAAAACAACACTTTAGACATTTAAATTTCTACATGTTCACCTTTAAAATACCAAAATATGCAGTTTAACAATAGAAATTTCATGGTAGGCATCGTGAGTGCGACAGCGGTATGAGTTAAACTTATTTGAAGAAATACAATTTATATTATAATTATATATTACAGACTCTACAGTTCCCGTCAGAAACATTCTGTCTTGTTTGATAGAGCTGATAAATCTAAACTGTGATAAAACAGCTAGTTTTTTAAACGATGAAGTAACAAAAGCGATTCCATGTTCAAATCAATTTAACTTTAAAGGTTAAACAGCTTAAGAGTTAGATCAGGCTTATGATTCAATAGACAGCTGCATTCAAGGTGAATATATTCGTGAAAGCGTTGTACAACTGAGGAAGACAAAGCATCAATTGGACTGGTACGGAAGTTTAATTTGAGAGCAATCGGCCGTTACTTCCAAGCTGGTTTAGTTTAGTTTCATCGTCACCTCAGTATAATCATATAGTTTAGTCATACTGTTTAGCTACTACAGGTTCAATATGTTGCTGAAATATACAAATATTGACATTTAGTAAATGCAATGAATGTGAGAAATTTTGAACTAGACGTTGCTGTGACAAATCACTGTGAAATTAACAGATTTGATCATTTCCTGTACAATGTTATGACGTCACAACTACAATCGCCATTATGGTTACTAAGTAACAACGTAACAATGTAACAATCCTGACAGATCAATGGTCATCAGATAAGAACTCAGGCACATTTTCAAAATAAAACGTCATCCGAAATTATATGAAAAACATAACATAAAAGTGTAATGTAATTTGTTTTGTTGATTTCTGTATTTTCCATTTCCATGTTAAATAAACTCCCACATGAGAATGACCTCGTACTATTAACTTCAACATGGAAACAAACAAGTAGAAGCCTTGGTGAAGTCGCCTATTTACTTAAACAGATAAACAAATTTATCGATTGGAGTTGCAGATAAGTATACTGTGTGTGAGTCACCACACATGTGATTTATATGGTAAATGAAAGTCGCCATGAAGCTCTATCTCCCCTCACCATCACGCTCCTCGTAGCTCGCGAATAAAAGTATCAAAGTAAAATCAATGCCACTATTATCCACTGTCATCCTGGATCCCAAATCTCATCTGTGGACGGATTGGCGTGTCACGCTTTTGGCTAATTCGCTTTCAAAACCAGGACATATCATTTTGCGTTTCCATGGCAACCTACAGTAATGACATGTACACAAATTCAAAGCCCGGCCGTGATTAAGTATTGGCCCATGTGCTCTCTATGGGATTAAAGACCGATATTGGGTTGGGGCTAATTCCGCGATTATTTTGCATTCTTTCTCTATATTAACTTCAATTAACGGTGGAACTCCGCTTTTATCCGGGGCCGCGGTGCCATTAGTCCTGATTCTGCAACGTCTGCATGAACCGAGTGCCCGTATGTAGAGATAGATGATAGTCTTTGAAAACCAGATGAAAGGCTTTCCGTTGATGCCAAGTCTGAGAAAGCCTGGTCCCCGCAATCAAGTTCTTTCCGTAGGTCATGACATCACTGGGATTTCAAATTCAAAAGGCTCCATTTTCTTCAAAAGGTCTCATATTTCAAATCTCCATGGTGATCTAAACCTTCCCCTTTTCCCCTTTGGCAGCTTACGCTATGTAAATGCCGGGAAGCAATGAAATATGTCAGTTGGTCAGAGAGCTATATGTCAGATATCTATGATGTGTGCTTAAGAAACGCTCTTGAATGAGAGTGTCAAGTTGATCACAATACAACACGTCTTTGTATTAAGAGGTTGTGCGCTCGTATAATTACAAATACGTAGGATGTGAATGCTTGACGTTTCATAAGATTGTGTGATATTTGAGTGAAATATTAATAATCAAAACAAGAAGACTCTTGATGTGGCGGTTTTCCTTTTAAAGTACGGAATATTAAGAACATATTTTGTTGTGTCTCAAGTAGATTTGTAATTCATTTTGAGAAATATGACTATAAGCCTAAAACTTGACAATGATTATTTTCAATTGTAAATTTTACAATGAATTATTCATCAGATGAATTCATACATAATACAAAAGTTATGAATTATGTATTCAACACAACGATATTTATTTTAGTGTCAAACGTCAGATTGTCATATTTAACGCAAATTGCCTTAGTTCAAACTGACTTAATTGTCATCGGCTTCCGTATATAAGTACCAATTAATAAATAAATAATATACTGTCATCATTAATAAAAACAAGTTTAGAAAACAAACTCGGTAGAAGGCAAGCCTCTTGACATTTAAGTTTATATAAAACGAATACGATTCATCTTGATATATAAACAGATGTATTTATTGCTGAAATCATTTACATAGAATATCTTTAAACAAATGAAAGCCTTGTTGGAAAGGGATATCAAGTTTCAAATAACGACATTGAAGTTATTGTCGTACACCTAAAGTACATTTCAACAACTTATAGTTGCAGTTATACTTAGGACCACCTCTTTATAAAGCCATCATACATTTATCAAGTTTACAAGTACACAAAATAATAATGACACGTTTTAAGCCTTTTTCCCATTGGTTGTATATTATTACCCTGAAGGAATTGTACTTTCAGAGCGACTTTTAAGTGCTTCACGTGACCTTATAGGTCCGTACTTCCCGTATTTAGGTACCTAATTGTACAGATGGTGGACTGAGTGCAATGTGGATGAAGCACCGTGCCAAATGACACGACGCAGTGTAAAGCCCAGGTTACAATTGCTTTGTGTCTCCCTCTAGATTTGAACCCGGGTCTTTGGCGTGACAGGCCAGCAGGCTAACCACTATACCATGTAAGCATATTAGTAAAGTCTGCATAAATGCATAATTTACACTTGCTCAGTAAGTCGAATGTCAGATGGGATATACTGCCATTATATTTAGTCTTATGTGCATGATTGACAAATAATATAATAATTATAATTGAGTTTTGTATTAAATAATACCAATGTTCAACCAAGTTATATCAGATTTATCTTCAGTTTTAAAATCTGATTAGGTACGTAGGACGAATATGATTGGTTAATACCAAGGACAAATTTGTCCCAAGTCTCTATAACATTCAAAAACTTTGCATAAATCATGATATCTAGCACTAGTAATTATCGACGTGATTGTAGAGGAAATTGTTCATCTATATTTTTATCTAGTCCAATACTACATGGGGCACCATTTGATATTCAACTAGGTTTATATTTTTGTGACCAATATTATATATATAAGGTATTTCATGATCTAATAATATAAAGATTTAATATAAAATCGATTGATAAATTTCTAAAAACTGAACCAAACATTACTGTTCGAAATGAATTTCATAAAAATATAGTTCATATAGACTTCTTCTGAATTGTTTTAACCAGCAAAACGTCAACACTTTTGATCTCGGTGGTGATAAAAACCATCGGGCGATGTTTAACCACTTATAACTATGAGCAGCTGAGAAAGACCCTAAACACATTTAATACAGTAGAACTCGGATATAACGAACTCCACGGGACCAAAGAATTTAGTTCGCTATATCCGGTGTTCGCTATACGCATATAATTTTAATGATATTATATAAGGACGGGACTTGAATTTTTTTTCGCTATATCAGAGTGTTCGCTATATCCGTGTTCTTCTGTATAAGAACAACAACGATCTGAAATGAAACGAACAAAGGAGAATTTGATACGAAATGTTTCACGAGTTAATCAATGCAGATGTAGAATTCTGTTAATACCAATGAAATGGAAACTTAAAGAAGCCACCTACACAGACGATGACGATGATGCTTAAGGTATATAATGACGGTGGATTGTGACGTCATTATTCTGAAGGCGGGTGATGTTATTTCTCTAATACATTACTTCCGGATCACAATGTCATTGTCATGTCTAACACCGGGCTTTGATAAAAAAAGTTTTATTTTTCTATTTCAGGTGTTATTCATACCAAATAACACCGTAAAAGAAAAACAGAGGCTACAAAAATAAAATGCATTATTAAATGAATGAAGGACATGCTTGTTTTTTGTTGTTGTAAAGTTATTTGTATTGTTTTACCAAACGTTTAGACAGTAAAATATTTGTCAAGACTTGTGTTTTTCCAATATGCGAGTAGAATACCGACTAGAAAGACCCGATTGGGTGACGTCTGAGTGCCTGCCTGAGCGTTGGTCATCGCCGAAGGACTCCACGTCCTGCTAAATCTATAGAAACCAGCGACTAACTTCTTACCTGTCACATAACACCTGTAATTGTGTATTTATGAAGCTTTGCTTCCCTCTTGGTAAGGAACATGATCAAGCTTGAGAGGACCCGTGATTAAGGACACACCTAGGTCAGTAGAGCTAATTTATCTAAATCACTGTTGTGTCAAGAACTTGATGGGGAAACAAGAGAATTTCTACAACTAGAAACATCAAGATCAGTCTATAAAATATTCTGAAGATTGCAGTAGGTTAAAAAGACAAATGTGTTTAAAACCATAATCAACGCCCAGGTAACCGTTAGCTTAAATGATTACATGAAACCCTTTGTATTGCAAGATATAAGGACAATCGATTTTTTTCACAGCCCGAACAATCGAAAGCAGTGATCTTATCGTTGTTCAACTCATCAACATAGCTTCCTTGTTTGCACGACTTCGATCAACAGTTCTTGTGTTGTGTGAATGCCACTTAACAAGCGTGTTTTATAACGCCTTAAGTGAGGTGGAGAGAGGAATCCACAATGATTCTCATAAAACTATAGCCTGGATGTTTGTTCCGGTTTGGGCGATATAACCCAGTTTGCTTCCGGAAACCATAGGCATTCTGGGTGTCTTATATTGGCTTCCAACTCGTCCGAATTGGCTTTATAGTGGAATGATTCCAAATGTTGGTCATTCCCGCTAGATCTAAAGCAGAAATGGGTTTGAACGTTCCTACTAGATATTTGACTTTGTTGTAGAAATAGTTTTAATGCTCTCAAAAGGTTGTATAGTGAGAATCAAGTGTTGCTACCAGTAAAATGAATGCACTTAATAGTTCCAGTACTTTTAACTGTGTTTAGGACTCGCCATATAGCAAAACTGTCTCAAAAATATTCTTGAATTTGCTAAAACTTGTTTTGTCCATTTTGGACTCTTTCACAAAGAAATTAAAAATCGGCATTTGACTGTTACCGAATTATGGGAAAAGGGTTTAAATAATTACTTAAGCATTCTAAAGAAATGTATTCGTTCATTGCACTTAAAATAAAAACTGTTCTATTGATATTCTAAGCCCAAATTCTTTTTAAAAGTTTAACAAATGTTTTCTGTTATAAAAGGTCAATTCAATTACCAAAGATGTGCATGTGACATTATGTGCATGAAACATGAAATGCCTTCTAAAATGCCGACCAACACGTTCATCAATAAAAAGGCCATTCAAATGTTAGAACTGATGTAATGTTCTTGGTATTACCGTCCTTGCACCAGACTACCTCGTTCACTACGACTGAAATGTCTCTTATAACCTTTTTGGTTGGCCAAAATTTGTGTGTATTTTAATTGTGTATTTAAGTGGGTAAGACAGTAAAAATAATCCCTCCATCCCACGGTTGGCCTATTACTGAAAATATTCGACCATTTTCATATCTTATTTCCAAATTTGTATATATTAGCTGTACGATTCAATCATTGATCATTTTAATTTTACTTCACATATTCACCTGCATGGATTAAGGGTTAAAACGATCCATTCAATCATTGTGCATTGTCATATTGAATCTCATTTTCACCATGCTATATTTAAGGTTGAAATGATTCAACAGTTTCTCAGTGTCATTTCAGCTCTAAACTTGCTAAAGGTATAAAACAAGTTAAATATTGCGTACGTCATATTGCTTTACATATTCACAGAGAAAGCCTTATCATTGAAAGGATTAAAGCATTCCCATTGTGATACTGCAACGTTTGCGTGCAAGGGGATATTAACTGAGACCCTAATGTGAGACTTGATGGTGAAGTCGCTACTGTGATATTACCGATGGTTTTCAAGCAAACATGAACAATGCGATATCTAATGACAAAGCCTTCTTTCACAACAGGGGCTTGAGTGTTCTGAATAGAGGATTAGGTGACATTAACAGCGGATAATGACCATAAACATCCTTGCCTGCTCTCATTTGATGACCGTTTATCTTATCATATCTATAAGCAGTCAATCAATTTCTTATATCGAAATGTTGTGTGGATGTTTTAAAGAGTTATCGATTATCGATCTATTGATTTGATCATTACATCAATACTCAAATTATGTTAAAACAAGAATCTAGAATTTACAGTTGTTTGATGTGAACTATATAAATCTAAAACTGTAGTTAGGAAATGCATACAGATGAATATATAACCCATTGTTATGTATTCCAATGAACCCCACCTTAAAGTTGACTATAATATAACTTCTATTTTGTATAATGAACATTTTAGCATTTTTATGATAATTGATAGTCATTAAAGAGTCTGTTCACTTTTTGCAACGCGGTAGGTTTTTTATTCGACACTATCTGCTTGTTTAGTATGAGTCAATTTTTTCAAATTGTTGAATAAAGGCATTCAGTTGACAATTGAAACATTTAATTAAACGGTTTATTTATTAATAATTGAATGTTTTCATTCACATCTGTCCCTTTAATTTTTTTCCCTCAACACGTTTTGAGATTGCCAAGCTGTTACATTGTGCTCATTCATACGCAAATACTGTTCATAATACATTTTTAATGATCTCTGCTAGTTATCCATGAAGATATATAACAAATATATGAAGTAGCTAGAGAACCATGAACGCACACGTTCAACCAGTGAAAACCACACCAGTGATTGTAAATACACACATCTGTAAGTTTGTACTATTTTTAATGATCACAAAATGTAAACGTCCAGCCTTCTATAGGTTATTGACTTATAAAAGATGATATTACTTAAATGATCTCGTTATGAACATTGAGTTTATAGTCAATACTAACTGACTATCAACGTGTTCTTTTTAGTATCACAATTCTTAAAACATACAATTCAATTGATCTCTGTCACTGTCATATAAAGCTTTGTCATATCCTTAAACACCTTATATTTACCTTCCTAAACCTTATTAAATTTCTTATCATTAAACTCGTCATAAGATGATATATTTACCATTTTAGTTATCACATTTCGGTATCCCTGCCATAGCCATATTCAGAAGCTTACAATCTAACTGATAATTTTTTTATTAACACCTATATCTTATCAACATCATGTTGATTGCTTTGCTCTTACATATATCATTATCATCATTTATATATATTTATATATATCTGTTGTACTCATGGTCATATGACCTTCATTTACAAGTAAATTAATTGGATATCATCAACACCAGTTTATGCAAACTGTGACATTGAAACTGCGAAATAAACATTCACTTAAGGGCGGACAAAACAAACATATATGTTTATTCTAACATTGCTGGAAAATGCATTAAAAAAAAGATATAATTTTACAGAGCTTAAATTCAAAGTGTCTAAAAAGCTGAAATCGGAAATTATATTATATTATTATATTAGAAGTAACTTTTCATGAATAATTTTTATAGTCATGTCAACAGATATATTTGACTTCAACTGATTTCTTCACACAAAGATACATAACGAAGCAGGGAAACATTTTCCTCCAATATAAAGTTGTTGGTAATGAATTAGTCATCCGTCTGATCCAGTGATCCAGTATATTAGCTTGATCTATAGCCATGAAATGCAAAACGGTCTGTATAGACTTACATTTGCATAGGCATTATGCGCATATAATAGCCAGGCCTTATGAGGAATTCATTATTTAAATACCATATATATCTATCAATTGCCATTCATCAATGAATAACTTTAAAGAAAATTTGCATTTTAATGATTGATTGAACTCCAATAAAAACATCTGTTCCCTTATTTCATATATCTAAAAATAATAAAAATCTTTGGAAAAAAATTTCATTGATTGTTTTTAATAATGTTCTCGATAATAACACGTATTTCCTCAGAAGTGAATTATTTTAGTGAAAGTGCTTTTCAAAAATCAATCGAAAGAAGCAGATCTAGATGAGCGATTTATTATATAAGGAACACAACGAAAAGGCACTACAAACGAGAAAGAACTTGGAAACCTAGAAAATTGCAAGTTCAACTTCGAAACTTAAGGTTAGAACTAACGACCAGAAACTAAAATCACCAGAGAACGCTTCAAACAGAAACTGAAGACTGAAAATCATACACAAGAGGCCAAACCTTTGAGATCAAAAACTAGAAACTAAATCACAGACAGAAGTAAAGATCCTAAAGATCTTGACTAGACACAAGGGATCAAGAAATAGTGAATGTTTCAAATAGACAAGTGAGTGACTTGCAATAAAGCAGCTTTTAAGCATTATTGTAACCATAAGGGTAAAATAATAACTAGATATTTAAAAGGGGAATCCAGAAACTAGAAACAATAGATTAAACTGTTTGCAAGAGATTGGATACTGTATATGCAGCAAAGCGAGAATGCATGCCAAACGTTGAGGATTGAAACTGATTGATAAAATGTACATGTTGATCTAGTTATACTTATACTAGTATTCGTTTTCATGAAAAACTTTATTTTGACAGCACATGTTCAACTTACAATACGTACAAATAAAATTGGTCTTTTAGTTAAGTATGAAGTACAATAACAGCTACAATATTAAAGTACCTTATAACTTCAACTACCTCAAGTGACCTCTTGGAACTCAGGAACAGAGTAGTGCATACATGGGAAAAGGTTGAAATTACACGAAGGCCAATGATAAAATGACACAATGAAATGGAATAACAAATAATGCATCATTCCAACATCGTTACAGATATAATCTAACCATGACCTCACGAAAGAGCAACCCAGTAGCATTGAGGTCGAATATATATGATCGAAACCATACCTTTTTTCAATTCTTTTTTTTTCAGAAGTGTAGGCCATCGACCCATACCTAAATATGTTAGATTATAGCTATGAAAACAGGTGAAACCATATACGAGTACACAATGAAGCCTCCCCAGGTGAGGTGACAGGTGCTTCCGATACCTTGATCATACCAGCTGCTACTGAAACAGATTTATGGTTCATATTTCACTGCTATCTGGTTGATTTGTTCTACTTTCGATATATTGTGTTTTGTCACAGGTGTTAGAGAATTAGAACTGGACTTAAATCCCAGAGGAGTGGGATGGGGATTGGTTGTGTTTTTTCATATCTTATGACACAAAACTTGCATTGTATAAGAAAACATACAGCTGATGGTAACTGATACATTATTCCATGATTACACCATTAACTGATTCACACGATTTCAGTAAGTTACATAATTAGTTAAAAAGAAGGTATAATGTTGATTTATAAAAATAATATACAATTTAAAAAATGTAAAAAATTTAAAAAATGTATATCTTGGCTTTTTATTTCATTTTGAATATTTTCTATTTTTGGTTGTATCTGAGAATGTATTGTTTTATTTGTTAAACATTAATTTTTAGAATTAGTGCATACCAAAATAATAGTTTATTTGAAAATTTTATTTTCAAGTATCAAAAATATCATTACACAAACCAATTATCCATAGTCAGAGAACAAGTTTTAAAGATTAACAGAAAGTCCTTTGTCGGCCATTTTTGTGTGAACGCCTTTAATTCACTTTGTGGAAGAAAAAGGAGCCGCATGGCTGAACTTTACATTATATATTTGACTTCTTACTGCTTCCTTTAGTTAAAGTACATCGCTTTAAAATGGAACCATTTCTTTTCATTTTCCAGACATCAACGTTACTGTCCCTTTGAAATAATCCGTCTCAGTTGTTAAGGAAAACGACCATATGTATTCCCAATATCAAACGTGGTAGGCTAACATAACTAGAAAAAGAAAGGATTTTATTTTATGACATTTCATAAATCGATGTTTTAAAACTCTTTCATGTTTAAACGATTCCATTGGGAATCAAAGAAAGACACTTTGATATGCACAAGGACAAAAAAACCAGATGAAATAAACAAAGTTTTTTTCGCGTTTGACAAACACTTCTCAGCTATAAGTTTGTTCAGTCGTGTCAGAGTTTCTATATGATATCACTTTTTTGGAGGAAATTGTCGCCATTTCTTAACAAAACACCTATTGCAAAATGTTTAGATCAGATTTGGAAGGTACGCTTTACACTCGATATACAAAGAAAATATGTTTTATGCCAGAAATTAGACTTATAGACTATATCTGTGATTTGTCTTCCTTTCCTTAAAAAAGTTCGAAAGACGATTTTGTACAATTTGATTTTTTGGGCATTTTAGACCCAAGTGTTGCATTAACCCTTGCCAGATGTGTTCTGTAATCTTTAAGTCTTTTATTTTTAATGATGTGATAGAGTAAATTCTTCAATGAAGAAATGAAAAGTCCATCTTTATCAACTTTTCTTTGATATATTATTTTTTTAAAAATCAATTAATCTAGACAAACTTCCTTTTAGTTGAATGCTAAATGAAAGTGTAGACATCGGCCTTGGTACTCATAGAAAGAAATGCAAATCATATATATATATATACATTTTTTAAAACGTTAAAACCTTCTTACAAGATATTTGTATATAGAAAAACCTTACTTTACGTTTCCATTATTCGAACTATGAGAATACAGTTTGCATGCATTTCATATGAAGTCCTCAATCTTCATTAGAAGATTCAACAATGACAAAGTTTTGACGTGATATTTCATTTAAAAAACATCAACAAAGATTATTCAAATGACTTGACCGACGCCATGCAGACTAAGCTTTGAGATCATAGTTGGATAATGTAATGGCATGAAAAGGATAGAAACAAAAAGGTACAATTTTACAACAGGAAGTATAAAAGAATAAGCTGTAGCTAAAATGTAAGTAAAACACACCATGTAGTCTTAATTACATAAAAAAACAAATGTTTTACAATTTGCAAAGGGTACTACCCGATGTGTCATAAACTAAAGGTAAAATGTCAATCAAAGCATACCATGTAATCTTGATGACATAAAAACTCAAATTTGCAAATTTGAAAAATTGCAAAGGATGTCAGAGATCTATAATCAGCACTGAAGCATAATAACGATCAACACAATCAACAAACCATAACCTTAACATATTTTATATTGGCATCATACCCTTTCTTGAAACTCTTAAAATTCATAGCTACTGTGTCGTTAAAGTTGACGTTCATCTAACGAATATACCGAACTTGAGTTAGACGCTAACTCCGTGAAGAAAATAACGGCCTTGCAGAGCGCTTTAGTTTAAAATAATCACATATCTGTCACTACATTATATCACATGCGACTTACGCAGTTATCGTAACAAAGTAGAAAAAACAAAACTGCCGTTTGACGTTAGTCAGTATTTGTATTGGCTAACCCAATGATTTGATCGTTTAATGAGATATGTTCTGGAAGGAAAGATATCTCGACAAAACTCTAGCTACAACGACACATGGACAAACAATACAAAAGGTTGCAATAATCACCCTCAACCCAAAAGCCAAAATAATTCTCATTCAAGATCTTACATAGCTATGCACCTGTCTCTTACTTTAATTTCAAGACTTTAGTATCAAACACACTCTCTCGTACATTTATTCAATTTTAATTATAATTTCCTCCAGTTTATTTTAAAAGGATTTTGTGGCTTGAACATACCTCTATTTAAACCTTCAATGTTCCTTAATTAAGATCTGATATGCTTCACTATTCTTTTAAAAGGATCTTCTGTATTCGACATCCCTTTATTTTAACCTTTAATATTCCTAATTTAAGATCTGATATACCTCACAAACTGTCTCTATTCTTTTAAACGGATCTTGCTTATTCGACATCCCTCTATTTCAAATTTTAATATTCCTAATTTAAGATCTGATATGCTTTACACAACTATCATTCACATTTATTCGAGATCTGATGCATCTTGGTATACCCCTTGCGTCATACTTCTTCCTCAAACTTGTTATACTTTTTTTCAAGAACGTCGAAATATGCGGTATATAATTACTTCAAAGCAACTGATTAACCTCTTGATCGACCAAGTTGTCGTGTTAATATTGACATGGAGTTTATGTCAATAGATCTATATTACAAAGCACTCTTGAGGTTAAGTGCGTAAAAGATCGAAGGAATATTTAAATGACATTGAAAGCATGACATGTCGTTTTGCTACGTTAACAACCCTTGCCTTAATATAAACAAATGCACACAATATCTAATTGCTTTTTTTATCCATATTTCTTCAATCCAATTTACAAAAATCATTTCAAAACAAAGTCTTTATATATTTATTAATTTGCCCAGTATGCCTCCCTTCATCTGTAAATGACGTTAGAAAGGCCGACTTTGAAATGATCATGCAAGACTGTACTTAACTCTATACACTTGATCTGATAGTCCATAAAATTCACATTTTAAATCCAATATATAATCTTTTACCAATAATCGAAGCTCAGCAATATGTCGTCAATTTATTATATTATATCTCTTTGATACATAAAATAACATATACATTGAAGTTCATAAATTCCCAAATCAATGTTTTCTCACACTAGAAAATTAAAGCACTAACTAATTACCAAATAATTAAAAAAAACCTAAAGTTAATCAAATTTGTTATTGATATATAAACATCCCTAACACATCGAATAAACCTAATGAAGAATTATAATAATACAATCGTTATCTCGTCATTACGTCACCACGAGAATAGTTTATCGTTGCCATGGAAACTGGAATTGTTGTGTGGATGTTGTTGTTGATACGAACAAAGACTTGCCATTGATCCATCGACTGGATCGTGTACACGATCTGGTGCTAATAGCAAATAGGTGATGATCCTTTAGAGGATCGCTTAAGCGACCTTTGACCTCTACATGAACAATGGAATCATGTCACACCTGGGGAGCGCGTGAACAACCACGTGACATTTTCACCTGTCTAATTAGTGCACCGCATTGTTCATGGTTATTAGGATTTCAATTAGTTTTATACCATTTTGATATTTTAAAAACGATGTATTTTATTATTTGGTATTGTTTATATTGCTATTCCCTCTTTTCATTGTTACTTGAAGCATGTAATTCATACTTGAATATTGATAATTAAACCAAACAGTAGCACGTTTTTTGATAATTTTGTATTTTCAAATTTCACAGATAATTGTACGTTAATGCTAAATGCGATAGTTTCAAAAATCTCATTACTCAAACCAATCATCCACAGTCAAAGAACAACTTTTAAAGGTTCACATAAAGTCAACGGCTTCCATTTTGTGTGAACATCACTAATTCATTTTGTATATAAAAAAGGAATCACATGGCTAAACTTTACATCATATGTTTGATTTATCACTGCTTCAGTTAGATTAAATACATTGTTTTTAAATTGGAACAATTTATTTTAATTTTCCTGACATCACCTTAAATTCCCCCTGAAAACGTGCTAATGCCCCTTTAAGGTTTTGCTTTAGACTAATAAGTTTTGGTATATACTAAATATATTTGTCAGGAAGAACAACTTCAAACGAGATCATAGTACAGCATATTATGTTGTCAATAAAACTACGTATTAAAATGCAATTGTGATACATATGACTAGAATTTGATGACCAATCTGCAGCGACATCTGTTTAAGATTAAACACACTGATATTCAGCCACCATGTCTTGTCTTACTTATATATGTGATTTTTGCCATATAAAAAAGATCCACCTGTTACTCGAAAACTGTGTCATTCAAGTGGGTCAAAACACACCTATTGCCAAACGTCAGAAGCTGTAAGTTTATCAAATTGAAATGTACATGAAAAGACTCTTTATAATACGTACAAATAGTTCTCAACAGGTACCAGATACCGTATGCGAAATAATTAGCCGTGATAAATGTTATTCGCAAGTTGGTACTTACATGATATAAAACAACTTAGAGATAAGGAAAACATATTAAACTGGTTATTTGTTCATGTTTACTACGATCCTAGAAACCACTTATCACCTTATTGTTTTTGTGTGTGTTTATGAGTGTCTTGTTTTTATAGTTGAAAGTCCATCTTCATCTTATACCTCCCCATCTTTGTTTGCGTTAGTGCATCTATGCCTATCGTTAATGCATGAACATATTTTGTATTTGAATGTGTGTGTGTTCACATGAAGCTTATCTTATTATGCTTTAGATACAGGCTTGTGATCCTATTAGTTTACGTGTGTGTAATATATTTTTTCATTGTATGTTTACGTTTAAAAATTATGAAAAATAGTGTGTATTTTTTGTATATGTGTACGTGTACGTAGCCTATATGTTGCGTGTTTGTATATTTGTAATAGTTATAGCAACTGTATATAGTTACATGTGTGTAAGTCTCATATGAATGCAAATACATACATGTAAGTGTTTGTGTGTAATTGTACATGTTTGCATGTCTGCATTTTCCTACGTCCATTTGGTTGTGTCTAAACCCGTATTTGTTACAATTATAAATTTCATGAATTCATAATGCAACTACCATATTGGCATTTAAACGTATGTCATTTACATTTTATCTGTGAATATGTTTTGTGAGTAATTCTAGCGCAACCTTTACGTACTCATTAATTTACAGTCGTACACAAACGAACTAACTAACATGTTTGTGTGTAATGTGTGTGTAGACTTGGTAACTCTCCACACGTAATTATAAATGTACAATGTACCTACGGATGAACCAAGAATGACTTATCTGTGAGAGTGAAAATGCTATCAGAGAGCTCAGAGTGGGCGTGATACAAGAGAGGAACGTTGTTATTGAATGTAAAGTCTGAATCAACATGACAACACCTAGTTTCGTGACAGTATATTTTTAATTAGTTTTTTGTGAATACTTTTCAAATATATCAGGAAAAGAAAAATCTTATGATATCTATCTCTGTCACATGTCAACATTTGATTTTTACATATAATGTTTTGAATTTCATATTTAGGAACATATCTTGAAAGTTGATACATAAAGTTAATTTAGTCTTAAACATGTACATGGTAAGAAACTAAAGTTTATGGAAAAATGTTTAGCCATATACTTAATTTTGAAATAGATGTAGGTTAAAACTTCATCGAAGGTACTGTAGCTTTGTATCCAACGTCATATACATGGACTTATCATGTGATGATTGCGAAATAGGTTTACAACAGCTTTATAATTTCATCATTATCATTCTGTAAGAAACTAATGTATCCTTACATGAACTTTAACTTTAACGCAGGATTTAAAGGTGTAGATAAAATAACCATTAATTAAATTATGACAATCCGGATTAACATATTCTTTCTAAATCGAGATGGTGTATGTTTACAAGTAATAAGATTAAATTTTTTGTTGGTTACAGGCAAAACAAGTCAGCTGTATGTAAAACAAACAATGCGTTCCTAGGTTACCTGAATATAATTACGAAAATGGCGGGTTTGCAGAATACGTCAAGAAAACCTCTTTCTCCACAATATTGTGAAATCTCATGTCATGTTGATGACTTCGCTCGGAAGACCATTTAATTAATACATAAAAGAGGCAAGCTACATGAAACTATAAGTTTCTGAAAGTATATCTTCAGCGCGAACCATCCATATAAGTGTTTGGTAAGGACTTATAAACATAAGTTAAACAATCCCTTTTAGAGGTCATTTAATATTCCTTGAATGTTTGCAAAGGTAGTTTGCCGTTGTGAAGGAAAATGGTTTGTAGATCATTTCCCAGTAAAGGAGATGAGTATGAAAGGTTAAAATAGTACAAAGCTCTTGAAACACTTGTTGCTCGTTGAATGAACCATCTGAAAAAGTTCTTCATGACGGAACCGAACAGAACCAAAACCTTTGTCAGATACGTCATCCTTGTAACAGTTCTTTGCGAACCCATCTAATCCAAAACCATTGGTGGCGAAAACTTTTTTTTATCATTTTCATAAATAATTATGGAAAAATATTTACCTTGGATAAAAATCATTCTCCTTGCAGAATCCGTTAAGTATATGTCCTGGGAACGGTTTTTCTCGGGTCGTAATCCATAAACACTTTTATATTCCAACAAAATCGTGAAAGAATTCACTTGGTTGAGAACTCCTCGAATACCATATTGGCGTAAAGCGGTCTCCCGATGGTAAAGCCTGCTTCCTCTTGCGCCTCCACTGCCTAACAACACCAGTGTTCCTACGCGCTCCTCTAATGAGTCCGTCCTTTTCGCTGTATAACTCTAGCAAAATCAATGACATACACTGAAGATGGTTCATGTAAACAAACGCATCTAAGCAGGAGTCTAGCTGATGGCCAATGCCGTTCTGATATTGATTTTCCACCGTCGGCTTTCTCCGCCCTCTTCCGGAATGTTTCGGATCACAGCGTGTCACTGATGTCACCAACGAGGTTCCAGAGATGACCTTCCCCTGTCCATTGGTGCCAGGTCTTGGAATAATGGTATTAGTAATGAGGACGCTTGACCAGTAGGTCCTTACTCATCCGGCTTGAACCTGAAGACAGGGCATATCGTAAAGTGATTTCCATATATTCATGTGATGCACAAGCAGTGGAGATTGATTAATATCAATGGGAATGAGTGTAATTCAGTATTGACATTCAGAGATAACTCAGGCGTATGAAATGAGATCAGATATAATGACATCGGTAATGGTGCCTTGATTTTCATTCAAATTCAATTTTGCTTATTTTTTAATCAAGTGTGTTTGGAATTGGATTTTGCGTTATATTTGCAAAGGCGCCATTTCTAATGATTTCAAAGTTGAACATGTTATTCAGTTATCACTCATCCAGTTCGAGGGCACGTATACCGCATTTAATCAGTGAACTTTGTGATATACTAGTGCATGGAAAATTCCAAGGTTTCAATTCGACAATAAATAAGCTTGAATACATTTGCAACTATTTGAATAATTTTAACATTTAATACATGTACATCTTTCCTTAGCGAGCCATATCATCGTATCATGTATCTTACTGCATTTGTGATTTCCTTGCATACATGGACAAATTATAGAAGATGTATTAGATAAAGGAGAAAAAGTAATCTCATTATCGAAAAATATATACATTTAAAAAAATTCTTTTTCTGAAGGAATTGCGCAACAGTTGCTAGGATTACAAAACAACACATTTCGAATTCTAATTGACTATTTAAATACCAGTTTGAAGGGAATAATTCAGATCAATAAGATTGACATATCCCAAACATATGTCCGCACGACACAACGGATATATAGGCCTAATATCGACATGTCATCGAATTTACCGTAATACAAACAACCCTATATCGACCCTAAGAAGCAAATCCTTTGTGTTCCTTTCCATTGACGAGATAAGCTTTTAATGCAATAGCTCCCGCTTGGTCGGTACACTGTCAACTGCAACAAATCCGTGTATTAATGCAATTGACATGACAGCATCAGCGTGAGATAAAGGGGGCACCTGTCACGAGCTGATATTGATTACTGTACATTGCATAGGGGAGTCTGCTGACGGTCATTATAACTGGGATGTAATCACAATGGTAGCGCAGCGTGAAAAACGGATAGACTTACTCGACCGTGATTTCCATCCACCTGTTCGACTCACGACTTGACGGACTGATTGCACCAGATGTTTGACACTGTTTACACAGCCGTATCGAGTTGTAGTTCGCACGTGCGACGAGGTAAACGGGAAGTTATGACTTTGTTTTTGGTCATGTATAGTTTTACAGTTTGTCTCGCATACTAATAGAAGGGTAATGATCACATGCAAAGGAAAGACCTTTTCTGTCGATTCATAGCTTCCAATATTTGTCATCATTATTATTTCATCATTGTAGTTTCCACTTGCGACGAGTAAATCCGAACGTTATGAGTTTGTTTTTGGTCATGTATAGTTTTAACAGTTTGTTGCGCATGCTACTCTAGGAGATCACATGCAAATGAAAGACCTTTTTGTCTATTCACAGCTTGCAATATGTATGTATCATCATTATTATTTCATTATTGTATTTTCCACTTGCGACGAGTTAACCCGGAGGTTATGACTTTGTTTTTGACAATGCAGTTTTAATAACTTGTTGCGCACACTTATCGTCGCATAATCGATGCGTAATAATCAAGTACAATAAACTATAGACTTCGTTATCTATTAACTGCTTACAATTTCATCATTTTATTATTCTTTTCATGCAGTTTCCACTTGTGACGAGTTAAATTTGAAGTAAAAACTTTGTTTTTCGTCATGTATTTTTTACAGTTACGCAGATTCGAGTGATTCTTTTAGTAAGAGTTAAGAAGCATTTTCCATAGACAGAATCGTAGATTGTAGCTTTTACTTACAACAATTTATACGGAAGTTAAAACGTTTATTAATATTCGTTTACAACGTATTTTACTTTTCGTGAGCGATGAGGTATTCGGTCGGTACAGGCAATATTTCGGTGTTATTTTTTAACGGCGCACAGCACTGGATAATTAATGGCTCTTTTACATATTGAATTCATGTACCGTGGCATAATGTTATGAAATCTCAGTTATAGAATATGATACAGAATTAAATTGTACATTTTCAGAATTAAAAACAATACTTAAATACTTGTAAATATTATATTGCTATTATTATTATCGTGTGTTACAAGCAATAATTGCGTTAATACTTTTTCATTTAGGAAAGTTAACAACACTTTCGATTGAACATATTACAGAGAGTATTAATACGGTTGTTAATCAGGTTGAATGTATGTTATAGTTTCACTTAAGGTAAATTCTCAGCTAAGAATTCATAAGGGAAAAATCTAATAGATGGGTAGAAATTTAGTGAATCCGAGCCTTGGTTTAAGGATATTTGAGTTTTTTGGCGTAAGTCCGTATTCGGTGTGCTATTTCGTCAGTTGTAGTTAGTTTCTTATGTCCTCTTTTAAGCTAATGCGTTACACGAGTAATATTTTCAAGAGGTCGGGGCATGTAGTTGTTATTTTTCTCGCAGATTCGAACGGTGTTAGTAAAAAATGTCAAGAACGATTTCTCCCCTCTCTTAGTTTCTTTAAACTATGTAACAAGCGTATTAAATGATAAAGTTTACTTTCCTTGTATTTAGTTTGAGTCATTTGTAAAGAGTTAGTTACAAACTCATACAAACAGTTGGGATATTTGATACATACAACCTGCGACTATGATAAAGTACCGGTTTCTTTATCTACTTACTCACTTGGTCACTGTTACCTGCAATTGGAGCGGGGGCCACATATATTGAATAAACAAATCTTTGTACCTGCTTTACAAACTCTTTTCTTTAAAGGGGCAGTAGCACGTTTTTTGATAATTTAATATCTTAAATATTTCACTGATAATTGTATGTTGATACTAAATGTACTATTTTGATAGCGTCATTGTTCTCATTAGACAAACCAATCATTAGTAGTCAGAGGACAAATTATGAAGATTCACATAAAATCCATTGGCGGCCATTTTGTGTGAACACCTTTAATTCATTTTGTGTAAGAAAAAGGAATCGCATTGCTAAACTTTACATTATATAGTTGAATTATTACTGCTCCATTTGGTTTAAATACATTGTCTTTCAATTGGAACTATTTATTTTCATTTTCCTGACATCACCTCATATTCCCTCTAAAAACGTGCTACTGCCCCTTTAAAAACTAAAATATTCTTTCATATACTGTAACACGTATAACCAATTTGTGTATTCACTTCTTATTTCATAGTTTAGAGTGTAATCGTTATTGTTTTTATCATTATTGTTGTTATGATTGTATATTAGCCTGCAATAAGGTTGTTGACTTGTCCTCGTGTTGTAATGTTTCCGCATGTCAAATTAATGTCGTTGTTTCTTCTCTGCATAAGGTGTGATAAACGTTTTCATTGTTTGTCAACCTACTTAAATACAAATGTAAGCTACGTGATATTTTTTATCTTTTTAACTGTATGATTTGTTAACCGGAAATTGGGAATGAAAATGTTCTGTAAAATAAGGTATTGGTGTAAAAAATGATTAAATAGATATTATGTACCGAGTGTCTTTCAGTATCCTTAATTCATATAATAGGCATTAACTTAGTTTGTATTCTGCGTGCCTTTAGGGACCATTTTACGTATATTTCATTCCTAATATATGACATATATATAATAAGTCAATGCACAAGGTAATTAATCTCTTTATCATTAAATTTCATTTTGAGAAAGATTTAAAATTTTCACTCGAATCTGATTCCTTCTTATTGTATTGTGATCTAGATTTGCGGAACAAATTCATTTACAATACCAGAAGGTGGAGATCATATTGTCGGTGATATACGGTTGTGAGCTGCCTAGAAATATTCTTTCATAAATACGTTTTCGATGGGACGTGACTATCTCCTGAAAAACTATCAACATTGTGTTTCGAATATCGAGTGCATGAGCAATTCATGGTTTTCGAATAACAATAAATGTTTATGAATCACTTCAAAACGTCGCTACAACATGGAATGTAACTCTAATAGCATTCTTTTAAAGCTGCATTGTGATTCTGACGGTAACGGTGTCCTAAGACTTAACGGTGATTCTACCATAAATGTGTACAATACTCGTTTCTGATTGGATGCTGTGAAAAATCAGAAGGCGTATAATTTGGTTATACGGTGCTCTGTTTACTTCGTCTAATGCGCAATAATTCATTTGTTGCCTAGCAACAAGTAGTTCTTAAATATTGCTGTTGTGTCGAAAATTTTCACAAAATATGCAATTATTGCGTTGTATGTACATTATTTATAGCATTTATTCAAACTTTCCACAAGCTTAACGCTTGCAGTCTGTCAAAACCGGTAAAATACACGACACTGACAACAGTTCAGATTTCCCGTTCGCACGGTCCATCATTCTGTAGCGTTAGACCAAAACGGGCTCGACAAGATTTAACCGGCCAGAATTTCATACGAATATGAATCGAAATGCGGCATACACTTACCTTAAATTTATTTACAACACCAATGCAATTATACCGACGTCAAGTTTGTGAATACATGCAGAACTTAACATAACGCTAACAACCGTCACGAAATAATAAAACGTCTACTGAATAGAGTGAGCTCCCTTTGCAGCATTCGGATATTTGTCGGTAATCTCCGAGGCCTTCTATTTGTAACGTCATTCGCGATAACCAAATCCGTCAACACTGTGTGAATGTCGCTCCGTGGAAATCGTGCACGGGCATCATGACACAGCACACCCGAGTAAATGTGAAAGTATATAGTTAAATATTAAATCGCTATTTTGGTAGAATGGAGATAAACATACTGTGTTTGAAAATCAGCGGCATATAACGGAATTATTATAGCACTAAATTATCCACTTAAAGCCTCACGCTACGCGTTCGACTTTAAATTAAATTTAGAGCTATAAAAATTCCGTTATATGCCGCTGATTTCCAAACACAGTATGTTTATCTCCTAGTTATTTATGAAGGTGGGGTTGTTTTGTTTATTACCTCGATACTTGATAACGAGTTTCGTCACTAGCATACGTGTTCTTTGATTTTATAAAATGGTAAGTGAGCCATAGTCCGGTTTAATTTGCATAGATAGGGCCATAGGTACATGAAGCATATACGATAGCAAATATTTACTGCATTTTGCTTCTTTTAAAACATGATGATTTCAAAAACAACTTGACAATTCTTTTACGAAGAAAGGCATTGTCGAAATATGAATGCATGATAGATTTACACGCCTTGTTAACTCACGATGGCGTTATCATTGATTGGTAACCGTCATAGGATTCGCATGAAATGTATGGAATTTGGAAAAGCCATAAGAAATCAAATAATATAAATGAAGGTACCGTTGTTATTCCATATATTTCATATATTAAATCTTTAGGATTGGCATAGCTTACGAAACTTGGTACGTTCGATTAAAGGTGTCCTTTTATTGATTTAGAAACATTGTCTCTGATTTGGTAACATGTGTTATCCTTTTGGAAAATTGCTTTACTTCTCTCGGCAAACGACACAGTGCCATTTCAGCTATTTGTTCAATTCATAAATGACGTTAGCCTTTTTTCGTTAGTGTATTATTATGTACAAATAATAAAACACATTTCTTTGAAGGCAAATTTTAGTTTAACTTTGTCGGTTTCAAATTTGATAAGCTGATGACTGATAAATGTATCTTTGATGTTCATAAATATTTTTTCAGGTATGACAACTCATTACTCTTAAAAAAGAAACACAATTTAGTTTTTAATTTGTAAACATTTGTTCATAATGACAGCTCACCAAATGGTGATTTTAAATTAGTTTTTCTAAGATCTAATGAACATTTTTTGTGAATAATTCTATGTGAAAGATGACAACTCAAATTACAATTATGTTTTATGTGCCAAGCAAAGCAAGTAGATAGTAAAATAAGTTATAATGTTTGTTTTTATGTTTGAAATTATCTTTGATAATGGTGTTGTAGTCTTGATAATTTCGAACAATTAAAAGTACAAATATTATAAAAGACGTTTAATAATAGAGTCTGCTTGGGTACTAAGGATATATAGACATTTGAAATGATGAAGATACTGATTCGGCATCATGTTATTTCGAAATTCACACCATGCTTTGAAGTTTTTTTTATCACATTTCGTTCAATGAAAGGACTTTATAAAATATATTGTGATAAACTATATGACAAAATCAAGCAGACAATAACAACAAAGATCTAAAAGAGGATGTAGTGAACTATCAATTCAATTTAATTATCTATGCAATAGTCGAAACGTGTTTTAATGAATGAAAACAAAAAAGTAAATCAATATTCCATTCAAAGAGTAGAGCAACACACACACTCACAGTTACAATCTTGAGTAACATATACATGTATAGAATGAAACGGATCTGTGACATACGTAGTAAGTGAACATGCAAATTGAAACATATCATCTCTTGACAAAAGCTTTTAGCTTTTCTACATTCATAAGAGAATAATAAAAACATTAATATTACTGTGTTATATAATGACACTTTTGTATACAGATTATTTGTATATTTTGAATAATTTGTACGACTATTCTCATCAGTCGTTTTTGACAAAGTTTAGCTAAAACATTTAAAAAAAAGTAAAGCAAACTCTCACGTTCTTTTTTATAAGCTTTTTATTGTCATTTTTATATATAAATATATATATATATATACACCACTCACGAAATTGGTTTATCTCGTTAGTAACAATATCTAGAACAATCTTGACCAAATGATAACTGTCTAAATTAACATTGATGATATCATTGTGGAGTAAACCTTGAAAAGAGAAAGATGGCTAGATCACTAGTGGTTATTTTCTATTTCCTACAGTACTGTAAAACTCGAAAGATCTAATCTAACTTCAATCTAACATACAATAGTATGCAATAGTAAAAAAGGAATAAAACAGAAGAATAAATAGTCGCAAGTGTAAGTTCAATAACAATACAGTAGTGAAACTGAAAAGAAAAAGAGAAAAAATCTCACAGAGAGGACAACTCACCATATTGTTTTTGTTTCATTGGCTTCAGAAGCACTGAACCTTCTGGAAACATGACACAAATATATAATCTATTTGTCAACAAATCCAGTTCATTCAAACCCAATTGGGAGGAATTACTGAGTGAACGTTAAAACAAGCAGTAAATACTATTCTACCTCTTTGTTTGTGTTAAAACATATATAGAATCTATAAAACGACTGAAGTCTAATCCATATCAACGTCGACATTGCTGGAAGCAATTCCAAGAATTTAGTGCCAACGTTTGGCACCATCGTCTTCCCTCTCTATTCATCGCCTGCAAAAAAATCAATAAGGACCCCCATATGACTTGCGTAACCTACTTTCCTGACGACTGGGGCCTTGGCAATTCACAAATCTGATATCTGGGATTATTTTCCTCCCTGAGGAGTGATTTGTGGCTAAAACTTATTACTGTAACTAAATACTGCGGTCTGAATTTGCACACATTAGCAAAGAGGCGGTAAAATGTTGCCCGTTTAGGTGTTTGTTACATTGTTTCAAATATGTTTGGTTTGATAAAATTTACTATGAAATAAAAAAAGCAGGGATCGAGCTCATCCTACACAGAAACCGAGTGAAGAATGATATAAAAGCATCATGAAGATAATTGAAGGTCAAATAGAATGATTTTGACGAGTGTGTAAACCAGAAAAGTAAGCCCGCGATTTATGAATTTATATACATATTTCTTTACATTTTTACTAGATAACTTTGACGTTGATACTTACATGTCATTTTTGAAATGCAAGCAGAAGTAGACATGCCTTTATTTCTCGGAGCCAATTACCAATTGTATCATTCTTTGAAAGATTCATCATCGTATGAAAGTATTCTTTTATGCTTTTCACTGTATGCATATGAGCTAAAACCATAACTTCTGAACTGTTACACTGAATGAACGTTTTATATTTTCATGTGAATACTGTACCTTTCAGTTTATAATGTGTTTGTAATTCTGATTTTGGAATCTTCAAGTTTTACTTGAGGAAATAAAGAATCTCTCTCTCTCTCTCTCTCTCTCTCTCTCTCTCTCTCTCTCTCTCTCTCTCTCTCTCTCTCTCTCTCACATATTGAGGAAAGGTAATGTTCTGGATTATATTTTCTCTAAGATTTTTATTCCTTAAAATAATCATATTCGTATTGTGGTACATATATATTAGGCGTGTAGCAATAGATCAAATTATTGACTTATCGCGATAGTTACTGTGCCACGATTGATAATACATCTAACTATCGATAGTATCGATATTTTGGTACACTCAGTTGTTAAGTTCAATTATAAGTGAAATTCATATAAAACACACCCTTTTACAAATGGAAAATACTGGAACACATTAAACAGATAGCTGAGAGATGTAAATAGCAAATGTAAGATTGTAACCTTCTTGTTGCTACCAGTAATTCAATAAGCTTCCACAAGTGTATCACAAACAATGAAGCAAACTCTGTCTTTCCTTTATTGATAAACTATCACAATATTTATTGCAATAGAACCCCCGCTATTGATTATTGCGATTGCAATAGTTACTTACAATAGACTATCGATATAGCAATAGTTCATTGGGGGTAAATAGTCTCCGCTGATATATAGGTATCCAAACTTTTATATCCCAAACAAATAACATGATGAAGAAGTAGCCTTTTACCTGCAAATATCTGGATTTTAACCCCTGTTGTACCTTAAATCTGCCTCACATTATTATTTCTTGCAAACCACATTTAGATCTGAAATTACATGTCGGAACTCTTTTATATGATGAACAGCAACCTTAGGCAGTGTTTTCTATCAGTGCTGTATTTGACTTTATTGTCCTGTATGAAAATAATTTTTGACATAATTTCTTTTTATATGGAGATCCAAACATTACAAATCACATAAAAAATCAAAGCTATTGGGAAACTAGTCAGAATTCGATAATTAATTTTCGATCCAACTGATAAGAAAATGGACTTTTTGTCCTCTCATAATAACGTTGGTAAATTGCTTTTTCGAATGAGCTTTTGAAAATGCAGCATTGAAACTACAGGTAGACTTTGCAGCATCATTTACTTCCAGGACACTTTTACACCACTCAATAAACTCAAACTCTGTAACGGATTGTTAAAGGATATATTATATATGTAGGTACTTTTGGTCCTCTCATAAAAACGTTGGCAAATTGCTTTTATAAATGAGCTTGTCATAACTATATCCTGATGTCTTTTCCACTTCCAAAATTTACCTTCAATCTTTACTGTTTTATTGTGATAAGCATTGAAGGCTTTGCATCATCATATCATTTCAGGTCACTATTACGAAGCTCAATAAAGACAAACTTAAACTAAGTTAAAATTGAAAAATAGGGACCATAAAACCACATCTGCAAATATTTCACTCTCTAATAAAGCCTTCAAACTTTTGAAGCAGGGAAATCCCTTAGACCTCGAGACACTAGACAAGTCGACCTACTTAACGTTAAAGGACTCATCCATTGGAATAACAGAATTATTTGATAAATTGCCTCCCAAGGATTACTTGGCTGGACTCTGACAAGGAGGTTATCATAACCTGAAGGAGGACCTGAGAAATAGAGGTAGCAATATAACGTCTCAGTTGTAGATACTGCCCATCCATGACTTTAATAAACACTGTAGGTACATGTACAGTCTGTTCGAACAGATAACCTTCTGTCTAGTCTGGTCTTCAGTTTATCTTTGGTCATGCAAGGTGATCAAAAACTCCTTATTTCTATGGTTTAATGAGGATAAAGAGGTGCAAATTTCCAAACAATCTTCAATCAGCATTCCATTGAATATAATGTACCATCATTAAATTCGATAGCTTTAATAAAAAGATAGTTACAAAGTGACCTGATATGAAATCTCCTGTCTGCTATAATAATTGTGTTGGATGCTGGCTACTGCATAATATTTCAGTTACTTTATAACAATGAACAGGTTCATATTATTCCAAGTGATACCATTCTGTCTTGGCTGGAGGTTGTCTTTGGCTTTATTAAGATAAAGAGCTTCAAATTGGCTCCCCATGTATATCTTTTTTTTGTATGAGATGTTTTCTACTATCAATTTGGTACATAGCTTGATTCAAATAATGTCAGAATGACCCACCCTCTCGCCTGGTTATATAATTGACTCTTGCAATGACATTTTGTTGAGTTTTGTCATCAGAAGACATAGATATACTTATTATCATTTTTATCAGGAATTAACATTGTCTGTGATGTAATGGGTGTTGTGTGCTAATATATATTAGATAAATACAAGACGCCAGATGTACTAAGCTGTTTTTGCAACTGAAATCTTTCATGTTTAAATAGAGATTACAATGTACATGAATGTGAAACATCGAAAACATCCGGATGAAATATGTTTTTTCATTCATTATGAAACAATTAAAACTTTGTGTAAAAGATGTGTTGATGTATTTTGTTATTTATTTTGTAATGATACACTGGTCGAGTAACTGTCAGTTTGTTCTAGCTAAAATATAGACCCATTTCCGAAAGCATCCTATTCACTTTTAGATTAGATCCTGATTTAAGACAATCACTCTTTTTAATATCTAAAACTTTGTCCTGAAAAACACGTCAGTTGTAAACAAAAGGCAGATAAATCTATCCAAACTATATTTCAGCAATACATGTTTTTTTCGAAAATAAATGAGATCGGAACGCTAATTTAGATTGATAATTTTGATCATTTTTCAATCAATTCAATCATTTATTCAGTAGAAAGGCCTGCGGCCCACGTACAGAATTATACATAGTACATATATTCAGAGTTGCTATTTATTATATGAATTACGTATTAATTAAAGCACCTTTAACATAGTTTGAAATGGACATTAAATAGGCAGAATTATCATTTTGGAGGTTATGGATCATAATATCTTCATTACTATACACAGGTATGTTTTCAAAGTATTTAAGACGTAGAGTTTCATATACTGGACATTTATAAAGAAAATGGAATTCGTTCTCTACATAATTGGATTTACAGATTTTACAGTAGCGATTTTGGCGAGGAATACCATCACGTCTACCAACATTTTTATAAATGGCTAACTCTCCAATTCTTAATAACGTAATCCTGCGCCTTGCCTCCTTAGATTTAACGGTTATAAGATAATTTTCCAAACAAAACTCAGTTTTGATTTTAGAATATAAATGTAATGTTGAATACTCATTTATCTCAGACATTATTGATTGAACAGAACAATTCTTTATCCTTGTTTCAAAATTAATGAGGAAAATATCATTAAAACCTACACCTTGATTCTCCCACACAAAACCAAAACCATAAGTGAATAAAACCGTTCTCACGTGATAAATCCAAGTTTTACGACCAACTTTATCCAGATTATACATCATAAGATAAGCCTGTTTAGGATACCGATCCGTCGGCATTTCAAGCAACTTCAGCCAAAATTTAATAACTCTTAACAATGAATCAACATGAATATAATGCCTGCCGCATTCTGCCAGAATAGCAACACTAGTGCTCTTATTACTCACACCTAAGACAAACTTACAAAATCTAACATGAAACTGTTCAACTATTAACCATTTTTGAAAACCCCATATTTCTGAAGCATATAATATAATAGGTTTTATCTGAACATCAAAAATTTTGAAGAGAACCAATGGAGATATATTTTTAAGTTTATAACCAAGTAATTTTACTGAAAATAAAGCCTTAGAAGCAAAATTTTGGACAGACTTGGACCACGATAGTCTACTCGAAAACAGTAATCCTAAGTAATTATAGTAAGATGAAATTTTCAACCTGTTTCCCTCAAAATACCAAGCTTCACTTGTTCTAACTTTACCGCCATTCCTAAAAACTACTACTTCTGTTTTGTCAAAATTAACAACCAAACCCCACTTGTGACAAAGTTTAACCAACAAATTAATCTTCTTTTGCAAACCAACAACACTGTCCGAAAATAAACAAAGATCATCAGCATACAACAACAGGTATAAGTCCATTAACTCTGAACATAAGAATATTCCTCTATCCGATTTCTCCATTTCACCATGAAGCTGATTATAAACAAAGAAAACAATAAAGGACTCAAAATACATCCCTGCCTCACACCACTGAAAGAATCGAAGTAGTCTGAAACTGATGACTTAGAAAGTTTAACACAAGCCTTTGTTTTTGAATACTAGTATATATCCTTGATGATTTTAAACATACGATCGTGAATGTTATTGGATAACAAAACATAATACAATAAATCTCTATTTATAGAATCGAAAGCCTTCCGAAAATCAACAAATAAACAATAAAAACGCCCTTTTGATTTTGATAAATTTGATCATTGTTGAGTACAAGTTCCTTTTAGGGAGTAAACAGGAGATGAAAACAATAAAATGAATTTGAAATTCGAAGTGATGTACTTTTTAAAAAGGTAGTAGTGACTATCGTCGACTATCCTGTTTTGTACACAACACTCCATGAATTAACGTTCACGCACACTTATTGAAGTGTAATAATCACATACAACAAATTAAAGACGTTTCAGTTTATTTACTGCTAAAAGTTATCATCAATATTACTTTAAAAACGTTGCATCTAATTGCGACGAGTTCAGCATGAAGTAAAAACTTCGTTTCAGGTCATGTAGGTTTTAAAACTCCACCGGTTTTACAGTTGCATACAATAGAGTAATTTCCAAGAAAAATACATGAAGTTAAAACTTTACTAGATTTATTAAGCCTTAAAAGACGTTTTACAATTGCAAAAGCGGGTATTATTGTTTCCACTTCGAGTTATTTGAGAAGTAAAGACAATTCCATTTGCGTTAACAACGTATTTTACTTGCTTATTCATATGATTTTTTCCAGGTGCCATGAGTTATTAGGAAAGTTAAGGCTTTGTTTGGGTATTCAATTTTCAAGGGCAGACAGCACTTGCTTGTTTATTCTAGTTTAAATATTGAAGATATATACAATTACGTAACTTGCTTTTAAAATTGTTACGAAATATAAGGTTAGATTATAATACAATATAATATAATATTAAAAGTGCTTATTGTTATATTTAAAAGCGCGATGCTAAATACATGAATTTATTCTATTTATATATAAAAGTTTTATCAAATTAGACAGAATATCGTTTTCTCATTTCTTTGTTTACTAATCAAAAAGAAGTTTGATACTGTTGGTTGCATGAAGCCAGTTTTCGTTTGAGTTTCGAGCTACAGTACCGTTTGATCACAGTTATACAAATATATTGTTTAGTTAAACTTGTTTTACAATAGAAATATCGACAAATGTATCTCGCGTAAGTTAAGTTATATACTTAAGATTTTTAAATTTTTCTGATGTGCTTCACTTAAAGCAGCATACAAAAATATCCAGGATATACTTGTATTGATTTTTTAATACTATATTAAACGTTAAAGAATCAAGGATGTTCCATTGATGTTTTTTGTTTTGATCACTCGTCCATGTACTTTTAAGTGTTATGTTTAGTGAGTTATATTTGGTTTAGTTTATTCGGGCTTCAAGACATAAATGTTGTCACAATTTTGCACTTAGGCAGGTTAAAACTTTACATACTACCAAAAGATTTTTATTAATTTTCAGAATGAAGTTGTCAGGTTGAGGTTTGCCATTTTAGATGAATTCTCAGCTGAGAATCTTTTGAAACTTAATTAAAAAAACCTGAAACACTTTTCAGAGTTAAGTGAATCCTAGGCCTGTGTAAGGATATTTGAGTTTTTCTGTGTTACTTCGTATTCAGCGTGTTTATTTCTTATGTCCTCCTTAACGCTATTGCGTGACACCAGTAATATGTTCAAGAGAGGTCCTAGCATTGAGTTTTTATTTTTCCCGCATCATCCAACGATTAAAGGGGAAATTGCCAAGAATGATTTGTTCTTTCTTTTAGAATAGGTTAACTATGTCACAAGTTAAATGAGTAACATTAGTTTATATGAATTTCCTGTGATAAACTTTATAACAAAATCAATTTTAATGGCTGACAATAACAATCAAACAATATCTCACATAGGATGTTGTAAACAATGGATTCATGCCGATCATCAAGGCTAATGCCCCTATTTCACTACGAGAGGAATTCTCACGAATCGCCACGAATAGGTGATTGTAAAAATTCGTGAATATTCTTGAATATTCGGCAACATTCGTGAACTGCAATTTCACTTTAACGAAACGTTTACGAAAATTCGTAGTTTTTCATGCTAAAACACTACGAAACAAATACGAATTGCCTACGAATTATGTATGAATTGTAAGATATAACTACGAAACAACTACGACTATACTACGAATGTTTCGTCCTTAATTCGGGACATTCGTAATTGTTTCGTAGATGATTCGTAAATAATTCCGGGAGAGACCATCAAAAATATCAACCACGAATTTCCAAGAACTCGTTACGAATTTGTTACCAATGACCCGAATTAATTACGAATAGTTTACGAGACAACTACGATAACAAAATTCGTAGTTGATTCGGTAAAATTTTTTGACAAACAAAAATTTGTTCACGAATGTCACGAATTGTAAGAATATTGCCGAATCAATCACGAATTCATTACGAATCACAAGAGTAAATCACGAATTGTCTACGAATGTTCACGAATGTGAAATATTTCTCTATCGTGCGATTCGTGAGAATTCCTCTCGTAGTGAAATAGGGGCATAAAACGAAACATTGCACATTCAGTTTGAGTATTCTTTATTGATTGAGAAACATTGTCTTTGATTTGCTAACATTTGTTTCCTTTTTCGTAATATTTCTCACTTCCGTAGGCAAACATGCTACAGGGAAATATTGGGATAGGCAATTCGGCAATTTGTTCATTTATTCAAATATAATGCGTAAACCTTCTTTCATTCAGTATTTGTATATGAACGTTAATGTAACACATTTGTTTGAAGACAAATTTTAGTTTTACTGAGTGGGTTTAAAATTTGATGAGATTCATTTTGATGATGACGATGATAAATGATATATGTTTCTTTGATGTTGATAAATATATATTCATGTTGAGATTTTCATTACTTGTTAAAAGGGAAAAATCAATTTCAAATGTAAATATTTGTAGTTAAAGATATCTCACCAAACGGTTAAAGAGTTTTTTTAATGTTTCTATGTGAAAGGTGAGAGGAGAAATCTATAGCAACTTAGATGGAACTTATGTTTTCAGTTTCCAGTAAATTTGCCAAGAGTAGGTTTATTGCTTTAGGAAATATTTTTGATTAAGGTGCTATAGTTTTAATAGTGTAGGCAATACAAAATAAAAAGCACAAATTTAACAAAGGACATATGATAACAGTGTATTTTAGAATACTAAGGATATGCACATTTTAAATGAAAGTAATGATTAAGCATTGTGTTATTTCCAAATTAACACTAGGCTTCAAGATGTTTATATATGTACGTATATATGAAAATGCTGTGATATACTATATAACAAAATCTTTATCAAAGGCTGACAATAACAATCAAACAATATCTCACATAGGATATGGGAAACAATGGATTCGTGCCGATCAACCATGTTATAGTCATAGTCATAGTAGGATAACAACAACTCATTGAATATCAAATTACAAAATAGAAACAATACACACATCTATACAGAAAGCATATACTGTACCATTATTGGGTGCATCGGTGAAATATTTAGTATGTGTACATGAAAAATATATTTTGTTGATAATTTAGCGTTATACGTTTAAAATAATAATACCACTCTAGGATATAGGGAAACTCTATAAAGTGTATATTTGTATTTTTTTATATTCATTTTCAAATCAAGTTGAGCTTTAATTTGGTGAAAACAATCATCTTTATCTTCAACTATTTTATTGTCAATGATTTTTCATATGTGGCATTATAAAGAAATATATAAATATAAATAATAACTCAAGAAATGAGTGAATCTACAAAAAGTAAAATATTATTCTACCTCTTTGTTTATTTCATGTTTGTGTAAAGACGAAACGCTCCAAACATATATAGGATCTATATAACAACTGAAGTCTAATCCATATCAACGTCGACATTGTTGGAACCAATTCCAAGAATTTAGTACCAACGTTTGGCACCATCGTCTTCCCTCTCTATTCATCGCCTGCAAAAAATCAATAAGGACCCCCATATGACTTGCGTAACCTACTTTCCTGACGACTGGGGCCTTGGCAATTCACAAATCTGATATCTGGGATTATTTTCCTCCCCGAGGAGTGATTTGTGGCTAAAAGTTATTACTGTAACTAAATACTGCGGTCTGAATTTGCACACATTAGCAAAGAGGCGGTAAAATGTTGCCCGTTTAGGTGTTTGTTACGTTCTATAATATATCAGTCTGATTTATGTTTTTAAAATCTGTTCGGATTGATAAAATTGACGATGAAATACGAAAGCGGGGATCGAACACAGACAATGAGTGGAGGATCTAAAACCATCATAAAGATATATGATAAAGGTCAAATAGAATGAATTTGATGAGTTTGAACCAAGCAACCTAAGCCTGTGATTAAAAAAATTCTGTTTAACCTGCAATTTATTATTTGATGACGAAGCTTTTTCTGTGGATACCTTTGTTACAACTATAATGGAGTTCCGAAAAAAGTTTCTTTAAAATGTTTACTAGATAACTTTGAAGGTGAAACTTATCTCATATTTGAAATGCAAGAAATAGTAGACATGCCTTCATTTCTCTTCGGAGCCAAATACCAATTGTATCATTCTTTGAAAGATTCATCATCGTATGAAAGTATTCTTTTAAGGTTTCTACTGTATGCATATGAGCTAAAACCATATCTCCTGAATTGTAAAACTGAATGAATGTGTTTGTATCTATGTTTTTGATTGTTTTGTATAATTATGTAAATATTGTAGATATCAATTTATAATGTGTTTGTAAAAAACAATCTTTCTCTCTATGAACTATATGGAGGACAGTAAATATTCTTGATTTTATCATCTCTTAGATGAAACATCCTCAGAATAATCAAAGGTTTCTTTGCTTCGTATTGTGGTACATATATGTATCCAACTTTGATATCCAAGACAATTAACCTGATGAAGAAGTAACCTTTTACACGGAAACGTCGAGATTTCAAACCTTGCTGTACCTTAAAACATGCCAAAACAATATGCCTCTCAAAGCATATTTAGATGTACTGCTGATTATAACATCTTGGTCTCTTTGATATGATGAACAGCAACCCAGCATTTTCTGTATTTGACGTTATTATCCTGAATGAAACAAATATTTTGACATAATTTCGTTTTATATGGAGATCCAAACATCAAAAATTACATAAAAGCTCAAAGCTTTTGGGCAAATGGTCCATTAGCCTGAATTCGAAAATTAGTTTTTGATCCCACTGATAACAAAATGGACTTTTTGTCCTCTCATAATGACGTTGGTAAATTGCTTTTTCGAATGAGCTTTTGATAATGCAGCATTGAAACTACAGGTAGGCTTTGCAGCATCAATTCATTTGAAAACACTTTTACATCACTAAATAAAGACAAACTCAGTAAAGGATTTTTAAAAGGGTATATATAGGTACAAACATATTGTTTTACAAGGTGAAACTACGTGAAAATCGAAAACAATGAGACCAAAAAGATATATCTGCAAATTTTGTACTCTCTAATAAGATTTGGAGCAGGAAATCCCTCAGACCTCTAAACAGTGGAGAAGTCGACCTACTTAACGTTTCAGGATTCATCCATTGGAATAACAGAATTATTGGATAAAGTGCCTCCCAAGGATTACTTGGCTGGACTCTGACAAGGAGGTCATCATAACCTGAATGAAGACCTGAGAAATAGAGGGTAGTAATACAGAATGGTTGACACTTTATCCATGATTTATAACAATGTGTAGATACATTGAGTTCATCCAGATAACCTTCTGTCTAGTCTGGCGGTTGAGGTCCTTTTCAATTCATGGTCTTGCATGGGAGATTGTCCGATAATTTTTATTTATATGGCTTTATGAAGATAAATTTGTGTATCAAAACATATTGTGTATCAAATGTTTACTATCCCAAAAATGTTGATGAAAATAAATAGGTCCACAGTATTTCAACAGATAACCTTCTGTCTTGTCTAGAGGTCGTTTCTTTCTTTTAAAGGGACAAAAGCACGTTTTTTGATAATTTTAATTTTTTTTTGTAAGAAAAAGGAATCGCGTGGCTAAATTTTACATTATATATTTGATTTATTACTGCTCCATTAAGTTTAAATACATTGTCTTTCAATTGAAAACATTAATTTTAATTTTCCTGACATCACCTTATATTCCCCTTAAAAACGTGCTACTGCCCCTTTAAGGGCTTTAAAAAGACAAAGAGCTTCGAAAGGTCTCTGTACATGTAGAATGTTTTTGTATTGAATGCTTTCTACCCTCAATAATTTCCATAGCTTGATAGAAAAACATAGATACAAAGTGACCCGACATTAAACCTGTCTGCTAATATAATTGATTTCGTTTGCAAAGACTTTTAGCTATTTTTGTAATGATATACAAGACGGCACATGTACTGAGCTCTTTTTATTATGTTTAAGTATAGATTATGTGAGTGTTTAAACATTGATTATATCTTTATATCCCATTAAATATTTTCAATATTTATCATTCATAATGAATAAATTAAAACTATATGTCTGTAATTATTCTCCGTCATGAAGTGTGCGTGCGTCCAACTTATTTAAAGGGTCAGCTTTTCAGAAACTATTTGAGATAGAAAAAAACAACTTTGCTGTGTGTGTTCGGGGCGTAAATATCTTAATTGAGTTTGAAAAACAGAACCGCAGTTATAACAGAGTTGTTGCCCTTGAGTTATTGGAGATAAATCCATTCTAATTTTTATTTTGGGATTTTATGTTGAACATTCTTTATCCCTAAATTAACATACAAAACCTCGCAAGGCAGGTTTGATATCCATTTTAGGGGTAGGTCATGAACTATATGATATATGATAAATAGTAATATAAATAGACTTTCAGGATTTTGTATTATTTAGATAAGTACTGATCATTCATTATTATTTCAAGCCCAATGAGTTTTGGAATCAATCTAAAGGGAAAACAAGGTAACCTTAACATTCATGATCATTTCAAGAACTAACTAAACATTTAATATGCTATTCTGGATGCAATATAAGGTCAAATGACTAAAATTGCAAGTTCTCTTCATTATACTTTAAAAGAAGCTGATAGATTAAACAACTAATTTATGAGCTTATGAAACGAAAAGGGTTAAATATTTTGTCACGATTTACATTGCATGACACAGATTCAATACTTAAGCTGATGGAAAATGCGCACCCTGTGCAATAACTGACTGATCTATCAACGTGTCTAACTGATGCTGCAATCAGAGCACGATCAAGATCATCAGTGTCAACTACAGAACACATGACACAAAACACTGTGTTTTTAGCTGGAAGCATGAATTACCAGCTTGATTTAAAGGTCAAGCATGTCGACGTCGCTCTTTCTACCATTCTCCTGTTGATGAAGGGCTGCAAGGGAGGTGTCTTTGACTCAGAGTGTCAATCAACAATACAAGTCGATAATTGCCTCTAATCGCAGACTCATGTAAAACGAACGGCGGTCTCTCGTCACTTCCTCTAGCTTTCTAGTGGACGGAAAAGTCGGATTTGTTTTGGTGTTAATTAAATTGAAAGAACTGCTTGTTTACTGCAGCTGTATGAGAATTGTTAAAATTAAAGTTGTGCGGTTAACAAATAGGTTCATATGACTTGTTTTTAAACATCGACTAACCTCGACTTTACCACAAAGATTTTTCAACAAAATAAAACCTGGACTTGATTTTGTTAATTTGTCCAATAAAAACCTTTAATTAAACCTTTCATTAAGACAGCGTAATTATCGGTTGTTAAAACCCACCTAGGTAAGGGGCCATAAAACTCGCGCGGAATGAACGTAATAAACAGACTACACAGAGTAACACATCATGATTTCAACTTAAATATTGCCTAACACCAAATGCTTAGTAGTGTTACATCAACAAAATATTTATCTTACTGAGTGGAAAACATTTTCTGAAAATCGTTAATCATTTTTTTCTGTGGTACTGTTATGATAGATGTATAGAAAACGAGGCTGATTCTGTTTATGACGTCACAAAAAGGGGGCGTGACCAGTCATACATTCACTGTTTTGTGGCCAGATTGGTCTAAGCGACCCATCAAAAGTGGTATCTAAAACGGCTTTCATTACCAAACTCAACATAGTTGAGTAGCGACCTTTGACGCACTATACAATATTGTAATCAGACTTTCAAATATTCCAAAGAAAATAGTGAAATATTTGTGTGGTTATGAGAACTTTAATCAATTGAAGAATAGTGTAAACTATTACAATTTTCATAAATGAATCAAAACTTATATTTTCTAACTGTTTGAAGAGTGGTTTCAGGTTAAGAGTTTGGTTAAGTTTTCCTTGGTAGTTTTTAAAAAAATATAAATTTAATCATTACACATAAATTTGATGTTAACAAGATTCATTTGAAAAAAGTCTGCATGACTTCAAAGACTTCAGATCTAAAAGAAATATGGACTGTTTTGTTTTCTCTTGAAATTTCGTCGATATCATTTAGAATATTCATATACTTCACAAAATGCTGTCAAAAGGTGAAATGAACCAATGAAACTAACACGAAAATATATATGCTTTACCATTTATTGTAATCATAATAATTGCTACTAAATCTTCATAAATGCCACTGAATGTATTGTATTTGGACTGGATTCTCCTTTTTATAGTACCTCAGGGTTCCTTATATAAGAAACAATAATAAAACGACAAAGAGGTTGACAACCTCAGAACAATGAAAATCAGAATATCGATCATGCTTCAGGCTGTTGACCATGTGCAGTGAACTCTCGCAGTCAAATCCATTATATCATCTTTACCTTCTTAACACTTGCTGTTAGCTTTGAATACAGTTAACGAGTCAACCACTTTGCCGGAAAAGGAAGGAAAGACTTGCTTTATGTTAATATTTCTAATACAAGTTGGATTTGAAAGAATTTTAATTACTTTTTTTAAAGAACAATTAAATTCCCAGCAGAATCTTAACGTTAACTTCTCATAATTCTACACATTCAAATAAACAAAAAGAAGAAACAACATTACACTTTTGAGATCATATTGATATTTAGAACTGATGGTAATACTGACTTGCATTTATGCCTCACTGACACGAATTAAACCGATCTCTGCTTATTTTACGTTGTATGAAGCTAATGTTTTGTCATAAAATCGTTTTATATGCAGATCCAAACATCATAAAGCGTAAAAAATGTCAAAGCCTTTTGGCAAAGTGTCAATTTGCATGACCCAGTCTTAGTTTTGCTTAAAATTAGTTTTCGATCCCAGGGATAACAACATTAACTTTTCATCCTCTCATAATGTTCCTGGGCAAATTGCTTTTTGGAAAGAGCTCATGCATTGTCATAATCTGATAATGATGTCTATTTCTTTTCCTAAATTTAACGCAAACAGTTTTATCATAAAATTGTAGCATTGCCATAACAGGTTCTCTTTGTATGATTTCTGTTATCATTTAATCTAATGAAATTTTGACACGACCATTAAGCAAGAAGCCTTAGGTATGACAATTACTGTTGCCCATCTGAAATTGTAATGTATGTAATATTCGGACAGTTATTTGATATGATACTGTTTGTCAAAATAATAGTATTCATTGTAAAAAGTCATTCTTAAAATGTGAAAAAAAGAATGACTGCAAAATAAGTTTTGGATAAACTACAATACAAGATCCTCTGTATGACAGCAAGACATGAGCTTATTATTTTGCATAAAATCAAAACACTTCGTCAATCATTCCACTGAACAATTCGAGTACTGTTTGGCGACTCATACATTGGAATAACGGAATTATTGGATAAATCATCAAGGGATTACTAGGCTGGCCTCTTGTGTTTGACAAGTGGGTCATCATAACCTCAAGAAGGAACCAGGAAAAACAAAGAATGTCTTCTGTTTGATGGACATGATGCTGGCTACTGAAAATATCCCAGTGACTTTAACACTATGTTTGAGAAGCAATGCCAAACAGATAACCTTCTGTTTGATCTTGAATTTGAGGACGTCATATATTATGCTTAAAGACAGTGAATAGGTACACATTGTATCAACAGACGGCCTTTTATTTGGTCTTGCATTGGAGGACGTCTTTAAATCATTCTGTCTATGGAGTTATACTGATGAAGAGATCAAAGTGTCTGAAGTGATCGTCGCCTGCAGTCTTCTGTCTGATGCATAGAATGCTGGCTATTGCACAGTATTGTAATAAGTTTAGCACACATGTATATGTAGAAAATATTTCAAGAGATAATATTCTGTCTTTTGACTTAATCTTAGTCTCTGGAATGAAAATCCAACTAAAATGGAACTTTTTATTATTATAAGAGGAAGGAGCTCATTTGCAGAAACAGCAGTGATCTAGTTTTGCTACAATAATATATACTTGCGTGAGTCTTAAAAGATATTTTGTTTCAGGTGATGTTAGACAGATTGTCAAGTCTTATATTGGAGGAAGTAGTCAATTTATTGTTTCAAAATGCTTTAAGGGTTTGTACATGTACTATTAGTAATGCATTTGTAACGAATGTTTCGACCGTGGTCATGTTCTATAGCTTGATAAAATCCTTTTTTGGGATGTTGTTTACAGTTATTTGTCCAAAGAAATATCTGTTGTTTGCAAAATATTTTCTGAATAATATTTTATGACGGATAAAGGAAGAAGTAGATAATAAGGTTATTAATACTTGTTCACCAAACAAAAAATGTATCCTGTTTCATCATGTATCGGAGGCCATCTACAATATTTTGTTTGTTTCTAATGCTTCATAATGTGTTCATTGTTCTAAGAGTTATTGAAGTTACATACACTACTTTTTTGTTGATAGCGAGATAGAAATAGATACACATTGTGTCATCATAGAAAATCCTTGAGTCTAGTCACGTTTTGATACAATTTGATCATTTCTACAAACAGAAAAAAGCACAAAGCGTCTGCAAACAACTAATCTACAATTTTTTTTGGACGTATTTCAGCCACATAATTTGCTTTGGATTGTTTGTTCAAAAACAGCACAGTTTAATCCAACAAAAAACCTTATGTCTGATTATCTAACGGATGTTGCTTTTTACAATACCTTATTTCTTGAGCTTCATAAGAAAATAAAGACTTAATTGTCTGAAATTTTTAGAAATGGATAAAGAAATTTCTTTTTCTAAACGTCTATTGCCTACAAACAATTGTGCTTTGTCTAATCGCTTCATTTTTTTGGTATCTGTTGTTTCATTCGTGTATGTGAACAACGAGCGCATAAGGAAAGTTTAATTCTGCATACTTAATGATTTCATTCACATTTCAATATATTGATAAATAGTGCAAGTTTATTTAATAGTATTTTCCTACATAAACAAATATGATTGAACATTGAGATCGTGATTAAATTGCATTTAAACATTTTGAAATATTTCGATGTTAAATGCACGTTTTTATCATAATCAAAGTCAGTTTATGTCAAATGAGAGTAGGCAATGACCATTGAAAGCGTGAAACTGTCATTATTTAATCCCCATCAAACTTATTATGAGACATGCTTTTAATAATGCAAACTATTGGTAAAGAACCTATAATGCGTGGCTTTTCAGCCATACCCCCATTGCTGATTAATACTATTATTCTAAAATCGTTATTACAAAAGTTGAAAGAAATCTTTTCATACCTATATTGCAATATACAATATAAATAAGATTCTAACGTTGTTGCAAAACTCATATACTGATGTACAATGTATCAACGTGCTTAATTGATGCTTCAATCAGAGCACGATTTAAATTATCAGTCTCAACTTCATAACACATGGAACAAAGCATTGGGTGTTTAGGCTTAAGCTCGTAACTTCGTCACTTTGTCTACAGTAGAAAACTGTTCTACTCGCAGTAAGGTTTTGGTGCTACACAGCATAGTACCACCAATCATCCGTTTATTCAAGCTGGTGCTCGCAGGTTTCACGGCAATGCATAGCAATGATAGTGTTGCGGCCTTCCCCCTTCAATAATACTAGCAGTCCTGATATAAGTTAAATACTCTTGAAAGCGGCGTTTTACCCCTATTAATCTTGCCTCATCTAAGTAACATGAGCTTGAGCTTGAGCAAGGGGGGATGCGTTGTCTTAGAATATCAATCAACATTACACGTCAATAATTGTCTTTAATCGCAGACTCATGTAAAACAGACATATTCCCCTGTGCCAGACTTTTTTTTAAATCTGTCAAGCTTTGTATTTGAGTTTCATGAAAGTAAAATGATTAGTTAAATTGTGTTGATGTTAAATTTGTTGCTATTAGGTTAATATTTGCACAACGATACCTATGACCAGAAATAAAGTTTTAACATGTATACTTTTTTCCAATAGCATAAATATTTGTAAAGAATTATTTTGGGCCTTTTTTTATCACAAATCCTTAAAAAACAGAAGGGTACCTTTGTTTAATTCTTTGACCGACAGTGATATTGTACGAAAATCGAGGTTTGTAAATTGAAGTGTCAAATTTAGAAAGTAAAAATGGCCGTGATAAGGTAGATTTAAAAAACATATCAAAACTGAATGATAATTACTTTAAAGGCTTTCATTTTGTAATACGTAGTGATATCTTGATGGTTGAAGATTATCATATCTGATCTGTTTGTTCTTCATTGCATTTTTATTGACATTTGAATTACATATTGTCGGTCGTTAAACATAATTTATTCACCAATTATTTCTTTGAGAAGTTGAAAGACAATAATGCAGAGGATATATGGATGATAACTTCTTTGTTCATTGTATGCGACGTTTCGACAATGCTTTGTGTGTCTTTCTCAAGCAGAGGAGACAATAAACATACAATGAACAAAGAAGTTGCCATCAATATATTCCTCTGCATTAATTATTTCACATTTCAAATACAAAATAAATGTCTTACTGCTCATATGATCTTTTTCATTAGTATATTGACTTTCTAACCTACTTTCTAAGACTTCTCAATTCACTTTAGTGTTGGGGAAAAAATTATGTCATTTAATGCTTTTGCAAAAAAAGACCTTTGTCAATACTTTTAGTTCTCAAGTATGTGCAACAGTAACGACACAAACAATTTCATGATATGCTACTGTTGGTATGAATGTTGAATGAATCATCTGGAATCATATTGCTTTGCTAGTGAAAAAGGTGAAGCAGTGTTCGAAAGAATAATAAAATCAAAAATCAAAAATGTACCTTTTGTTTGGATGAAGCTGTAAGCTAAAGCATAAAGCAAATACACAGATAAAAATCACACATCAAGTTGTTTATATTTAGGGAGCAGAAGGGTTTACTTTTTTAACGTTTTTCCTCCAAGGTAGAACGCCTTTAAAACTTTTTCTAGAAATGATGTCGAAGAAATCATATATTTCCAGTAACCTATTTGAAGTTGAAGTTTATAAGAGTCTATAAACATTCTATATCATGTCTTGTAAGTACATTGTTCAGTGTATAAAGAAATCCAGATAGGAATTTTTAGAAAATATGCAAGATCTTGACATTTAGGTTTTAAAAAAATATTAGGTTGGATTTATTCGTGTCACGCCAAAGTTTACAAAAACAATGTTACAGAAGAAATCGATAGGTGTTTACTTTGAAGCACGCATCTTAAAAGACATAACTACAAAGTTCATTCAAGGTTCTTTATCCAACGTAACATTGATATCAGAGAATAATAATATGTTTTTTGAGCTGTCTTTGAACTCCCCTTGAAGACGTTGGAAGGTTTTTATTCTTTATTTTGGTTAAAGGTATTTCTATGAAGATTGTCTTTAACCTCATAACACCTCATGATCTTTGAGTCATTATTTTCTTTTCATCATTATCACTTTTACAGCTGATATGTCAAATTTGTTTCTTGTCACTAACTCAACTTTCCCAACAAAATCCAGAAAAAAAACTTGAGACGACTGTTTGTTCTTGCTTTCCGCAAGAGTTGTAATGACTTTTCCATTGGATGATTGTTTAGAGAAAGACTATTTTGTAATGCTTTTTTTCTGATTGAAATTATTTTTACTTGAGAGAATCCTTTCTTTATTGAAAAGTACAATAGACATGTCATTTGCTTATACTATGTGTTTTTAATTAAACCGTCTTTCCGTGAAACATGATAAACAATCAATTTTGGATTAAACATAGTTACAGGTCACTCCTTGAATGTTAAAGATGCTGTATCATACTTGCAAGCGGTTCAGGATGAAACTTAGCTATTGAGAAATGAAATACATCACTTTGTAGAACAATCTTTCGTCGAAATTTTGATATCATATTTAGATTGTTTAATCAACAATAACATACTTGTTTCGACGCTTCAAGCACAGTACCCCTCGTAGAAAGGGCATGTCATTTAACGAACCCGCTTTCGGTGACGGTGACGTAATCATTATGCTTGTAGGATTTACACCGTGTCTAGACTACTGTAATTGCGTTCGATGGGTATCAACTTTGACAGCAATGAATACCTAATTCGGAGAAAAAGAATATAAAATCTAATTGAGCGCGACAAAGACGGTTTTCAAGCGTACATTGAGAAACCGGAAGTTGTGAAATGGCCACACTTGATTCGCAACTATGTCGACTGCCGTTTCGGTATTTTTATGTAAATTATCTCCTTATTGATGAATTTTGGTCCGATTTTCTCAAGGTTGGTCGCAAAAGTTTTCTAAAAATACAACGTATACGTGAAAAATACTTTTAAAAATATTGCAAGTATGATATAGCATTTTTAAAGAACTTGTAAGATAAATAACATTTTGTCTTGCTGTCATCAGTAGTTGGAACGTTTGTTGGTAACAGGATACTAATCTGTCAAAAACTGCAATGCAACTATTCCAATCCAATATAAGATATAAGTGATTTCAATATTCCTTTTCTTTGACTGGATTAGGAAAGAATAAACATCGTTCAATGTTTTATCATCCCACCATTGTAGAAATACTGATTGTAATGCATGGATATATAATCTTTTGTAGTAACAGCTTTTTGTACTAACAGCTTATCATTTTAGTAAGTATTTAAGTATAAACCATCCATGTGGCAGAATTAATTATCCTCGCAACATGATCAATTCCGTCCTCCCTCATAACCTACAATAGTAGATGGTGGAGAAAATTAAGAAGACAAACCATGGCAAAACTAATAGGCAAAATTATTTTAAGGAGGCCATATTTCGAATTGATACCTCTTTCATTCCAAGTTAAAGACATGTCTCTTGGGTGCTTTTGAAGTCATTCATCCTATAAATAAGAAAGAGAACAGTTATTCAGTAATGTAAGATTTCCTTATTTTTAAAAAACCATGTCACATCTAGGCACAAACAACATTTGATGGAGTAGCATGCTCTTCAACATGAATAATGAATGTACCCAGTGCAGATTTTCTCATTTCATGATTATTATACTATATCTTTGATGTTTCTGTGTTGACAACATTTGACTCTGGGCTACCTATATTGATCATGTTACGTTTGCTTCGTCAGTTAGGGTCAATATGCTTCGCTCAATTTAATCTCTCATCATGTCAATAATACCATAAAAGACTGCAGGGCAACAACATGACCAATGTAGAAGGTTGAAGGAAATATCTAAGGTCAAATATGTTTATGATGTAATGTGAATAGTTATAAGAAATAGTATACTCACAAGCTACGGATAACATACATATCATTATTAATTTATTTATTTATTCAAATTGAGATGACATCAGAAATATAATATAGACATAAAATCACAATTAGGATTTTTTCACATTGTAGAAAAAACGTACGTATAGGCTTCAGATTGAAAATATTTCCCATTATCATATAAATTCAAAATGAAAGTAGATTTCTCAATAGCAAAAGTTCATTTTTGGATATGAATAAACATGTTTGAATATAATATTCACATTTACAGTTTTAAGGTTGTGTTATTATAAAAATTCTCTCCCCACAGAGGCAGATCAAGTCATGTTGATTTAGCCTCTGTTCTATTACTCCTAAATCCGAGGGTTCCGGCAGTTTCCCCTGGCGGAAAAAACTCGCATCCCAATCCATTTGAATTTCTTTATCAAATGACAACGCTTCTCGCATGGAAAGGGTGGTTCATTTCACAATGCTTATGCCTTGATTCAGTAGCCAAAATGATGATTTAAGAACAGCGTCGCTGATTGCACAACTAACTTTGAATGCCTCCAATTAGGTATCTCCCATTCTATCACACAAAGTCGGCGTAATAGAACAGAGGCTAAATCAACATGACTTGATCTGCCTCTGTGGGGAGAGAATGTAGTATATAGTGAACAAAATTATCTGTTGCTGTCAGCAACGTTAAATCAAACAAAAGATAACTTATTAAAATTTGACATTCAATTAAAACCTTGAATGACTTTGGGGCAATTGTTTCTCTGAATGTAAGAGACCTTAATCATATTCAACTTTCATATAACACTCATGATCTTATTTTTTAATTTGTTTAAAATTTGTTTTAAGTAAATTGATTTTGGAAAATGAAGATTTTGAATGGTCATTGTGAGTTGTGCTGTATTTGCATATTACTCTACATATATGTAACAAATATTTATAATAATTATATCATCTATAATTGAGATCCAATAAGCTTTAGGCACAAATTCTTAAAAGTTTAAGGATTAGAATTAAGTTTCGAACTGACTGACAGATAAGAGAGTTTTCGTCTTGTTTTCGTCTTCCTTTTTTCTAAATCAATCTAAAAACGTCATTGTTTAACGAATACAATGAAGCATTGAAATAAAACATTTTCTTACAAATTCATTTTTGTTTGTTTTTCGTTGACATAATAAGTAAACAGCAAAACTATATCTTAGATGAAGTGTAGATGCACTGTGTAAGTTCTAAAAGCCACGTAGGCAGTTATTAGGCAACTCACTCACACAGTAAGTACAACCCCAGTCTGATTAAAATCGACCGTGCTCCGAGGAATAGGATATAAAAAATCTTGTCTCTATCGGGGCTCAAACCATTCGGGATATCCTCTCCGTCTCGGTCTGAATGCACCCACCTCTATCGCGTGTTGCTATAACCAGTTAAGCGCAGACCAACTCAGTCGTAAGCTATCCAATCACATCCTCGTTTTGAAATAGCGTTTAGTGGCGATTATGTATAACGAATTGTACACTGGAGTTACCTGCCCCTGAGGGATACCGAAGCTTTCACTGCGCTCTTTTCGATTGGCTAGATGAGCTTGTGTCAGAACATGCGGGCAATAGGGGTGCCTTCAGACTGTGAATGAGAGGAAAGCCGGGCTGGGTGAGGTTCGAACCCCGCTAGAGATAATATTTTTACACTTTTTTCCTCGAAACACAGTCGATTTTAATCAGACTGGTACAACCCGAACATATGCAACTCGCTCACACAGTAAGTACAACCCGAACATGTGAACTATGCTTTGTCTGCAAATTATGTCTAATTTGAGATAAAGCTTTGAACAACATGAAAACAAGTCTTTTTGCAGGTTAGCCAGACAGAAAACAAGTCGACCTACTTTATGTTTCAGATATTGTATGGCGACCCATCCATTGGAATAACAGATTTATTGAATAATTGCCTTCCAAGGATTACTTGGCTAGTGTCTGACAAATGGGTCATCATAACCTTAAGAAGAAACCCGGTAAAAGCACTACTGGACACTACTTATATACATGTAGTCGATGTGAACTAGGGGTTGTATGAATTAAGAAACGTATATACAGCTGCATACCAAAGGTTTGTTCACCTGCTTGTGATCTTAATGCAAATATCATGTAATTTGGATTTCGTTTTGCGTTCATAAAATAACTCCAGGATCAGTAACAGAAGATCATCAATTGTCCATGTGTAAAATAACCATTCCCAAACCATATTTCGGGATCGTCTTGTCACTGGTGCTGAATGTCGATATTTGGCATTGTTGAATAGACAGATGGGGTCATGTTTGTGAATTTCTGACTTTCTTAAATTTCGATTAAAATTATCCATGTAAAGTTTGTAGGAAAAAAACAGCAGGTAACGTTGCATTAGCGCAAAGGAACACATATGAATAAGATCTAAAGCTGTTGATCACTTATGAAGGATTCTGTGGAGCAAAAAAGAAATCAGTGTTTTCGAAATTTTTACCCCTGGTCACTGCACTAGAATATGAAGGTAAGTGAACAAACTTAAGATACGCAGCTGTAGGAATACATTGTTCAAACAATATCCTTCTGTCTGCTTAAGTATTGGATGTTGTTAATAATACATTAATTATCTGTATTTATAGTATATTGTTTTTTTTAAATTCAAAATATATTTTCACCATACGCTTATGAACATATATATATATATATATATATAGTGAATTGTATATGACTTCCTGTTTCCTGTTTTAGATTCCATCTTCTCTTTGGCTTTATTCAATTCTGGTCGTTTTATAGTTTATGGTTTACGGTTTAAGTAGAACGTTTAAGTACAACGTGATCTCCTGTCTGATCATATATAGGATATCTTCTTCAATTCATTATTGCTATGTCTTTGAGAAGAAAAATACAAACTATCTAAAGTGAAGAAAAATAATATGATTTTGTATATCAGTATAATTTCCCCAGGTACAAAAAAAGGCATCTCCTTTCCTTCTATTCAACCATTCATAGATTTATATCAACTTGTCTTATTGATGTTTCAAATAGGAAAAGTAAGGGAAATGTAATTTTTTATCAACATTGTTAGTTGATTTGAGATCAGATGAAGATAAGATTTTACAACCTCGTCAAGCTTCTTAAATAATCAAAATCTTATGTAAAACAAACTTTGTGATGTAATTTATGTGAATGTGAATGGTTGTTGAATTACAAGATAGATAACTGATTCATTACCACCAAGATACAGTTCCCTAAATTATCACTGAAACAAATATTTATAGTTAAAACTCATTTAACGAGAAAACGTGAAAGGGTCCTGCAAACTTATACTGCAAGACAATACAGAAAATCAATACTTAAGCTGACTCAGAACACGTACCGTGTGCAATAACTGATCTATCAACGTGTCTAACTGATGCTGCAATCAGAGCACGATCAAGATCAACAGTGTCAACTACAGAACACATGACACAAAACACTGTGTTTTTAGCTGGAAGCATGAATTACCAGCTTGATTTAAAGGTCAAGCATGTCGACGTCGCTCTTTCTACCATTCTCCTGTTGATGAAGGGCTGCAAGGGAGGTGTCTTTGTCTCAGAGTGTCAATCAACATTACAAGTAGATAATTGTCTCTCATCGCAGACTCATGTAAAACGAACGGTCCCCTGTGGCAATTTCTTGTCACTTCGTCTGGCTTATAGGGACAACCAGTGATATATCAATTGTGTTAAACTTAGATTTAAGTTTCACCAGTGTTTGGATAATAATCAGTTAAAGTTATATGATGTGGAAAAATTGTATATGACATAAACCTTAAGTACATAAATATATACATGACTAGTCTTTCTCATGATTGTTTTTTTCTTAATGTACAACGAATTTAATTGGATTTAAATTGTCAAAGCTGTTATGAGCCTTTATAGTGACTTTTAAAACTTGATTGCCTCTTAAAACAGACAAATAAAACGAATATGATTAAAAATGGTTTAAAGAATCGCAACTAGTTAAAATGTAGCTTCATGTATGCATGTATTTTGTTTATGGCAAGAGCTGTGTAATAGTACTTTTTATTACCTATATGGTTTAAATAAGTAGTGACATATTTTCAATATGAGCACTAGTGCACATATCACTTTTGCCTAGCAACGATTGTTGTAGCGCGAGTTCCCGTATTTTTTCGCCTGTGACGTCATAACATCATTGTTCGTGACGTCACTGTAGCCGGCCGTCGCAAGGGAAGCGGCCCGTTTCTTTTCTAAGATGGTAAAATGGAATAGAATCGGTAATAAATAAAGTATTACCCTCGGAAGTGCGTCATATGACTTTTACGAAACTCGTGCAAATTTGTGTATAACCCTCGCTCTCGCTCGGGTAATACAATAATTCACACTCGTTTCGTAAAATTCATATGACACACTTCCTCGGGTAATAATCTCTATGTTTAAATATTTAATATCGGTATTGAAGAAAGTACATAAAATGAGTTGAAATGAGAGTGATTTTCTTGAAGAACATTTTGAAGAACGATTGCTGATTAAACGTCTCACTAGCGTCAAAGACATGCTCTATGTGGCAAAAAATGTATCTAAGAGCTCATGAAAATATTAATACATGAATAAAAGATTAAAGCCTAACATAACGAAATGAATAAAAAACGGGAAAACAAGATATATAACTTTACACTTTTAATTTCAGAATTTAAACAATTTATGTGACCTGGGATGCATAATACCATTTGAATTTTGATCTAAATTGATTGACAGTTGTTAACCTTGAACTTCTAAGACAGCAGATGTTTGTCACTTCAATTACCGACTTGTTGTGTTTGGAGGGAAGGAAAGTGATAAATTAATGAGGGAAGGAATTAATTATAAATCAGATTGTCAAAGGTTCTAATCCAATGGGGTCGTTCCTTTTAAATTTCTTTGCAATTAATTATTTCTTTTCTAAATCTAAATAACACATCAATATTTTCTACTATCTCTTCAACACTCTTTGCTTTGTGACCTTGCAAATATTTTGTATACAACTGCCGGAAGTCTTAAAACCATAGCAACCATGTTTTTTTCATACTCAAGGATTGCAGACTTAGCATTTCATTAAAAAGGTTTGCACAAGATATATAAATATTTATTGGAAATCTTTGTCTATTTAGTCAATAGTATAACTTACCATTTTCTTTTAAATGAAATGATATCTAACATTGATTCCATCTTATGCCTTGCATTCGGCTCGATGTAAGAAAAACAAAGGCGTAAGTAAGTATTTCCATGAACATTTACTGCATTTATCGTAATTACTTAATTGCCTGCATAAATACAATTTAGATTCAAGGGGCGGGTTAGCACAGTGGTTAACGTGTTCGGCTTCGAATCAAGAGGTCCCACCAGAGACTCGACAGCTTTGTCTGCAGCAGAAAACTGTTCTACACGCAGTCAGGTTTGGGGATAATGCTACAGTGAATTTCAGCAAAGTACCACCCAGGTTCCGCTAGTTCCAATCGATGCTCGCAGGTTTCACCTCAATGCATAACCACATACTAGTGTTACGGGCTTTCTCGCTGCAGTAATACTTGCAGCCGCGATAGACGTAAAATACTTTTGAAACCCTAAATCACCTAGATTCATGCAAGCTTTAGCTGATGTAAATTTAACGATTTAACCCTAAGTCTAGTAGCATGTTTTTACTAATATATGACGAATCACTTTTTTGGTTAATTAATCGCTTTTAAGGCTTCATTTTTTAGATTGTTTCTTTGGTCGTGTGAACCTCAAGTTGATCTCTCAAGGTGTATAAACACTGACGTTTTTGCAGCAATAACTACAATCACCATTTTCAAAATTGATTGTCATAAAGAATACTAGCACTATGGTCTTTATTAGGCTCTTATTTACTCGACAAAACACGACATAATTAATGACTGTTTATAGTTCAAATAATGGATCTTTCTTAAACTTTTCTTATGTTTGAAAAAGCATCTTAAAAGAAGAAAATAAATATAACAATCCATATAAACTACGGTGTTACTTAATCTTAATAAATCGACAGGAATTGACTTTCAAGTACGTATCTAAAAGCCATAGTTTAATAGTTCATTCACTTTGAACATTTTCAAACATGATCATACTGGAGAGAGAGACTAGTTTAATAGCTGGGTACGTAAGTTTGTCCACTTATGGTATATCTTAGTGCAAATATCATATAATTTTGGTTTAGTGTCGACGTCAATTAAATAATTTCAGCAGAACTGAAAAATCCCTTTTTGATCAATATGATGCTTTTGATTCCATAATTCTTCCAAATACAATCAGGTGTAGTTACAAATTGATGGTTCTTATTTTTACAATATGTCACATCTAGGCATTAACAACAAGTGTTCAAGTAGCATGATTATTCTAAAAAAATAATGAATGTATCATACATATTTTCTCATTTCATAACGTTGTAGTAATTCCTTTGAAGTTTGTATTTTTGGTCAAAATTTGACTCTGGGCTACCTTTATTGATCATGTTAGGTTTGCTTCGCCAGTAAGGGTCAATATGCTTTGCTCAATTGAATCTTTCATCATGTCACTTGTATCACAATAAGCTGCAGGGCAATAACATGGCCAAGGTAGAAGGTTGAATGCATATTGACTGAGGTCATGATGTTATGGAATTTTATTATGAAATTAATGTAAAGTAGACAATTATTTCCGTTCAGCAATCATATTCTTAAATCTTAATTTTGTTGTCAAGTGGTTTGCCATTTTTAAATTTGAGCAGATTTTCTTTAATACAATTGCAGCCAAACAGTGTTAATCTAGTATTGTATAAAATTAGTGATGCCATCAGGCGAGATATTTTCGATACCGTTATGTCAATAATGTGTTTTTGCACTCAAAGATAAGTTAGATTTTTTAAGAATGGCAATAATCACATGTATTTATACTCATATAACACAACACAGGAGGATAATAAAGTTACTTCAATGTTTATTGTTTTCTGTACAAACAACGCTGGTATGATTGTTCATATGTTGACGTATACAATCAGGTAAATAAAACATTAAAAAAACACTGAAATGAGGCTTTGCTCTAATTGAGCTGAGCAAATACACTGACTTATATAAATATGATTTGAAGGACTTACCATTCTTTTATGAAATATAATCATCATATATGAATCTTTTTCAACACTGTATTGCGTTATATCAATCTCATCATTTTTAGATAATCCATACACTATTCTTTAGTTATTCAATAAAGCTGGGATAAATAATTCTAATTTAAATATAAATCTTCTTAAATAATTCAGAAAACATCTAGACACTTCATCAAAACCTATGAAAAAGTAAATACATCACTCACTGCAGCACTACAGAAGCCATATACTCATATATCTCTACTTAATGATTTATTCAAAGCACATGTAAAATCCCCAATGTCAACAACAGAACAGGTACCATAAGATACAGTATCTAGCATGACATGATCATATACTTCAATCGAGGTTGACCTTATTTTACTAATTTCTCAAACTCCATCGGTTGTCAAAGTACGGCGAGGGAGTGTTGTTTATCTCCAAGCATCAACCAACAAGTCGATAACTGTCTCTCATTTCAGACTCATGTTAAAGGAAGCAATCCCCTGTGGCATTACTGCATCACTTAGTGTATATTGTGGAGGAGTGTAAGATGGATATCGTCGCGAGCTGAACGTACGACGCAGATGACTCCAGAACGAACCACTGCTGCTTGAAATGTTTCTTGCTGCACAAAATGCCTTTAGAAATGCCAATATAAACATCAGCTTGCACAATAAAAGATTGTTGCTTTTTTTATCATTATCCCTCTTACATGGCACTGATATAGTGGCGAGCTGAATTTACAACGCAGATGACTTCAGAGCGAACCACTGCTGTTTAAAATGTTTCTAGAAATGCCAATGTACACATCAGTTTTCACTATAAAGGTTATTGTTTTTATATCATTATCCTTCTTGCATGATACTGAGAAGGTGTCATCGAGTGTATGTCGATAATTGTCTCTATGGAAAATGATCTCCCCTAAGGCATTCCCCCTGTCACTGACAGCTTAGCAGTGCAGACTCTCAGAGAGATTAGAGATGCAGGCAGCCATCGGGTTTCCGAGAGACATTAATAATGTGAGAATGTCAATTCGGAAACCAATCACCAATAAATTCTGTATACATAATTGTCACATAAACAAGTCTATTTATATGTAAAGAAAGGTTTAAAATTTATGCTTATTTGCTTATTTATATTAACAGCATATTTTCAAAGGAGGGACATATAAAACAGCAGGGATGGCTTAATTATTGCTTATCAAGTAAGACAAGGTCTTCATTTAGAGAGACCACACTGGGGATATTCTATTATTGATAGTAAAATAACTGTATTTTTTGTCTCAAACTATATAGGTAGGAAATCATGATTTTCTAATGCATGCAAAAATAGCTTTATCAAATTCATTTTTTCAAGTAAACGCTCAAAAATTGTCTGCGATTAGAATTTCTTTCGTATGAATCAATATATTTTAGAACTGCAAACAAACAAATTTACCTGAAACCTGTAAACTATGAAGAAGCAAAAAACCTGCATATAGAAATCCGTTTTCGGGGTCTGACAGAAAAATGTAAGACTTACGTTTTTAAAAAGCGAACTTTCTGGTACAAATATTTGTTATTGTTATTTGTTATTGTTTTGTCACATTACAACATTCACTCATATCTCAAAACCTTCCAATAGAATAAACAAAAGGGATCATGAGTACTTTATAAATTCATAAACATACAAACTCAAAATATAAGCATATACCACATTTGATAAAGGATTGTTTTTATCAGGATGAATAATATCTAATAATAATATAAGATAATCTCTTTCATAATTTGTTTTGTATGTCCCTTGAAGTTTGTCTGTTGATAAAAATTGACTCTACGTTTACTTTATTGATTATGTTAGGTTTGCTTCGTCAGAAACGATTAATATGCATATGCTCAATTTGCTATTTCATTATGTCACTTATATCGGATCATGCTGAAGGCAATCGTTGATAAAACAAATGACAAAGGTCGCGGTATTTATGAAGAAAGGGTAAACACAGACGAAAATGAATATTGCAATATTTTCCATTCCATTCCATTAACTTTAGAATCGTCTTTGAGATGAAATAATTAAAAATAAGATCAAGGTTACATTGATGCCAAAATCCCTTTAAAATGGAGCAATTTACTTCAAACTTGCATATGCAAACACAAATCTAAAAACAACCTGTTAAAAACACCAAATTTAATTTATAGAAATAGAAATGTTTATAGTTCCTTACTTTGACATTCCTTAAATGACATTTATTCAATAAAAGCTCGTTTATTGTTGATTATCTCTTAAACCCTACATGAAAGCGCATGTGTTAAAATAAAGAAAAATGAATATATTTTTTATGTTGTAAAATAGTTATGCCAAAATTAAATCTAGTAAGAATATTTAGAGTTCCTAATTTCCATATTGAAATATAAAGCGTATTCAAAGGCCTATAGAAATTTGTAACAGTGATAAGAACAGAAATCATTGGTAAGCCGTCTGTCGTTTAGGAACAGGAGATTATTCAATGACTAGTAATGGTGTCTTCAATGTATTGTGCTACATGCACAACACAACACAAATTCACACTTCCTTGAAAACTAATTTTACAACGTTATTTCATGGGTTTTGCTATTTTGAACTTTCAGGTGAACTTTGTTGATTTTGAAATGTCCAATATAATTATATCTTCAAGAAATGTCTACCGTTAAGTGACTGAAACTGTGTTTATTTCCGTAATGGAGGGCCACCGGCCCATTATACATATACATACATCATGATAATATTAATAATAGTTGAAGCGCCATAACATAATATAGATTGCTAGTTGCATGATAGGAAACTGGATCGTTTCTTAAATGCTAGAAATACATATTTTGCCAGATTATTAACAATATTGTTATTTCGAGATGACATCAACTGCAGGAATTTACTCATAGTAGGATAAGAAGTGTAGTATTTAGGGAGCAGGCTTCCACGAAGATTATCATAAAAGTCACATTCCATACAAAAATGATACTCGGATTCAATTACTTGGACGATACAAAATGGACAAAATCTTTGACTGCGAGGTAGACCGATCTTTCTTCCTTCCTCAATTAACAATTTATGGTTGGAGCAACGAAATTTACACAATGCAATACGATACACTGGTATAGTAACTAACGATATGTAATCTTCACATTTAACTTCAAATTTTATAGTGCTATAAAGTTGAAGTTTGGAGTAGTTTGAAATATTTTCAAGAAAAAGTTGGTTGTCAATGGCAATACACCTTTCCGTAAACATAGAAATAAAAACATTGATATGTCCAACACCTTGATTTAGCCACACATAACCGAAACCATATCTAAACAACAAATTTTTAACATTCAACGCCCAGCATTTCCTTCCAGCCTCTGCCAAATTATATTGATAATCATAAGCCTTTTTCAAAATAACATTATCCTGTTGAAACAAGAGTCTTAACCAATATTTGATAATTCTAACATATTGATGAACCCGGAGAGAATATCTACCTAGCTCACCTCGAGCTACTAAATTTGGCGTAGTTCTACCCAGATGCAAAATATCCTTACAAAATTTATCATAGACCCGAGCAGCGTCAGAGGATGGATGAAACCCCCAAACTTCTGTACCATACAGAAGAATCGGTAAAACTTTGACATCGAAAATATGCAATAAAACTTTAAGTGGAAGATTTATACAATTAAACAGATTAGAGCGAATAATTCTGAGAACTTTCAAAGCCTGCTCAGAGAGAATCTTCTGGGAAATATACCATGAACCTGAACTGGAAAAGTGTACACCAAGATATTTATAAGAACTAACAATATCCAACTGACCACCATTAAAGAAAAACTTTTCATATTTCCTCAGCTTTCCGGCCTTTCTAAATACCATTACTTTAGTTTTCTCAACATTAACCATAAGCTGCCATTTATTACAATATCTACTTAATTTATCTAACCTCTTTTGAAGACCTATGACCGTACTGTCTACAATCGCCATATCGTCTGCAAATAAGAGCATGAAGATCTGAAGAACTCCTATCTCTATACACCTCTGGTTATCCTCTCCCAAGTAATCAATGATATCATTAACATATAGAGAAAAAAGAAATGGAGACAGCTGACAGCCCTGTCGGACACCACACATACAATCGAAAAAGGAGGTGAAACCTTCATTTAATAAAACGCATGATTTAACATTTAAATACATATTTTTTATCAATCTAAATACCCTACCTTGGATCTTAGACTGCCACAATTTAAACATCAACCCATTTCTAAAGACTGAATCAAAGGCTGCCTTTAGATCTATAAAAGCACAGTATACTCTACCCTTGTGAAGTCCAAGATATTTCGAAATTATAGTGTCTAATACAAAAATATTATCAGTAGTTTGGAAGCCTTGTCTAAAACCTGACTGTTCTGGAATAAATAACTTTTCATGATCTGCCCAAGCCACTAACCTATTGCAAATGACCTTAGAAAATATCTTACCAGATATCTCCAACAGAGTAATAGGCCTATAGTTGCATGGAAGATGTTTATTGCCTTTCTTATGAATTGGTATAATAACACCTTGATAGAATTAAATTAAAAAGTAACTGTAACAATTCAATACAAAGTTTAGGAGCATTCTTAAAAAACTCAATTGGCAGACCGCTATATCCCGGTGCCTTACCACTATTCATATTAGCAATTACAGAACTGATCTCTTCACAAGAGATATCACGATCAAGACCATAAGTGTCTGTTGTAGCATCTATAAAGGAGTCATCAATAGACTGAACAAAGTCTTCAGGTGAAACATTAAGTCCATTGAATAGATTTTTAAAGTATTCAGTCCAATTATTTGTGCTAATGTTATTTGAAATGGAGGTAGGTCGTCTTCTCACAATAGACCAAAAACGTTTACTGTCATTTATAGCAAGAGAGTTCAGGAGTGATTGTGATAGAGAGTCGAACACCGCTGAACGTTTTGATGCACAGAGCTGCTTATACTGTCTCAAGGCCTCTGTGTAGCGCACCCGGTCTACTGCACTGTTAGTCACGTGGTACACACGGAGCCGACTGCGGGCTAACTGCTGGGCTGACTTACACTCACTGTCAAACCAGTTACCTCCCTTTGGCGAGTCAGGTCTCCTACGCATTGTATGTTTGACTTGCTTAAAGTCGCTAGCACAGTTTAATAAGCGGGAATGAAATGAATCATGTGCAGTGTTCACGTCCTCATTATTTATCAGTTCTTTAAAGTTATTTATTTCCTGTTCTGATATTGAGTCCCACTTTTCCCTATATGTGGAATGTTTCTCACTATTCCAAGTGTACCTATCTCTAGGAGTGAGGTTTTGTTGAGGATTTGGCTTAAAATCAAACTGGTTCATAATTAGGGAGAAAGAAACAGGAAAATGCGATGATTCAACTTGGTCGCACACTGAAAAGTTACTGAAAATTTCAAATGAGTTTTCCGAACAGATGACATAGTCAACCACACTCTGTCCGTCATTAGCTACACAGGTTATTTTGCCTACATCTTTGTCATAAAAAAGACGACCATTACAAATTCTAAAACCAGTTCTTATACAGAAATCTAGCAGTGCACGACCTCTGTTGTTAACATAATCATCCTGGGAACTGCGGGGTGTAATATTATCATCACTTGTGTAATTTATATCTTCATCCACTGGAATAAATCGAGGGTCGTCGTTTTCAATATAATCCGGTAGGGTTGAAGTTCTGGCATTAAAATCCCCCTTCAAGATGATATAGCAGCCTGGATATGTTTCTCTGAATGCTTCAATATCAGTCTCTACTTTATCTAAAAGATGTTCATTGGAGTGTTCACTAGAGCCACAAGGAGAGAAGTAAATAAAACCCAAAATGAGTAGAAAACTATTGGTAGTATTTTCGAGTTTTAACCATAAAACGTTTACTGAACTACTTTTCAAAACTGTCACTGCCGATGATAGATATTGTTTAATAAATACAACAATTCCACCTGAGTTGCGTATTGCTCCGGGCTTCTTTGTTCTGGTCTGTGAGACATAATCAAAACCGTTTACATCAAATTTATCGTTGTCTTCTGTCCATGTTTCTATAAGTCCGATTATATCGAATTTTGTTATAAATTCTATAAATGAAGGTTTACACAAATGTTTTTTAAGTCCTTCACAATTCCAGATACATAAGTCAAATATTGTTGCAGATACACCGAAACATATTATGTACTTAGTGTATCAACATGTCCCCATTGGTTTATTCAGGGCAAGTTCAAGATCATGATTGTCAATCACAGAACAAACAGCACAAATCACTCAAGATTGGGCTTGCAGCAGATCAGATAACTCGAATACGTAGCCAGAGTCGACGTGGTTTGTTTTACTGGTATTCCAATAATAACATGGTACTTTCAGGATGTCCTTCGTGTCTCTGGGCGTCAATTAACACAACATGTCAATAGTTTTCTCTCACAGAAGACTCATGTCGGACGAATGTTCCCCTGTGGTAATCTCTCGTCACATAATGGCAGAGTTTTACTGTGGCAGAGATAATGTTGGTTGTTCCTGTAAAATTCTTGAAAGAGATTTGTTACGTGGTTAACAATTAAAGATCCAATCTTATTTCATTTTGAAAAAATAGAATTTTGATAAAACCTTTTAAAAGAAAACAATCAGTAAAAGAACGTGTAATGATATCTACATTAGTGTTGCAAGACAGCACATGAACTCACTGTCAATACTGATAAAGAATTGTACACTCTTGCAAATCACAACAGTCAAAAAAGGTTTCAGAAATATGCATATATATGAATGTGTAACATACAACTGTTTAAATATGTCGTGATTGATTCAATCGGAGCAATAGTTAGTATCAATTTCATTGCATAGAAAAATAACAAATGGTGCCAAGCTTAAAGTATGAATTATCATCGGTTAGTTACTATAAACAACAATTTCCTTCTCCTTATTGAACACGCCCCTAATACCGTGATGGCTGTCAAAGCTACAACACCAATTAACTCATCATTTATCCTTTAGCTGAACTCAAAAAGTATACATGTGCTGCTCATCACAGATTTACATGATTGAAAAAAATTCAGCAGTGGTATTTAAATTCCTAAAACTAGCTCTGTGGTTCTGTTGAGATGTCATGTTTGATCCTTCCTTAACAAGGAAGAATGTTTATAAAATATCATTGCATTTTATCATCTTTATAAGCGCATTTTATGCTATAGGGAGTTATGTTGATTATTGCCTATCATCTAAAATGAATCTTCTTTCAGGCATTCTTCTGTCACTGACAGCTTTCGAGCATAAGTATTTAGAAAGATCAGTGATAGGTTTACCAAAAGTTATTGTTACCTGAAAACTTACTATTTCAGGCACCTGGCATTAGGCAGAGTATGATAAATTGTTTAAGTTGTATGATACATTGAGGCTTTATGGTTTTATCTTAAATAGAAATTATTAAAAACTAAGCTGTGTTGCGGTGAACAAAGTAGTAAAACTATTTTTTGAAATTTTGATTGACGTTGTTTCAAAAGGTTTATATCCTTTAATCTTTATCAATTTGATTGTCTGTGATTGATAAAGCATTGGTATAAAATAACCCAATAACCCAACAAACCAATAAAAACATGTACACTATTTCACTTTGCAAAAACAAAAACTCATTTTTATATTTATATATACTCATTTACAATATATTGGCATGATTAAGTTTTAACTAATAACATTGATAAAATGAAAAAACACATCAACTCGTCTTTTTTCTACAATGACATCGATCAAAATAGAATATTCAAGGGATGGTATAGTGATTTGAGAAACATATAAAATCTCATATAATTACATGTACATGCTATATAGTCAAAGCTTTCTTAACTTCAAGAACCAATATGTGTTCTTTAAGAAATCCCATCAATAGGATGGAAATGAAGGAAATCGAAAACTGGCCATTGGGTTAATAGCTAAAATGTAATTAATTGAATATTTGGAGCAGCACTGACCTAAATGTCACTACAACAATGATTGGAATAAGTTGAAGAACATCTTTGTAACAGTTTAATGGATGAATAATGAAAGGTCGCTTTGTGAAACTATAAGTACAAGTACAAGTACTCAAGTACAATATATTCATCATAATGTCAATAATTAGTTCAATTAATGTATCTAAAGGCAACGAATATAAAGATAAAACACACGAAAATGACTGTTGTTTTAAAGGCTTGAAAGCAGAATAGTATTGGAAACAAAAAAAGGTTTAACAAAAACCCCTTCTTTTGAAGTCATTATTTAGCTTCATATACGAATTGTTTGGTGTTTATTTCACACATAAACAAATGTGAAAAATTATTCTTTGAATAAACCATTTGTTGCCAATCAAGAAGAAAAATAAGACGTTTAAGGAACTGCATTTAATATGCCTAAGCTGACCGTTTTGTTATATCAGAAATGTATGTTGCATATGATTCATGGTTTTGCACATCAATAGTTAATCAAACGCTGCCTGCCTTTGACAGGTCACGGACCCATTTATTCTTCAAGTGTCAGTTAATTAACTCTGATATTTGTAAGCAATAAAGTTTGTCAGAATACTGATAGGATTGTATCATGGTGAATGCATCGTCATTGAGAACACCCTTCATTTATTGAGCATCTTTCTTGATTAACATATCGTTGTGCTTCTTTGTTAACTTGGATCCATACATTTTGAACCCAATTACAGTTGCTGAACAAAATATTTGTTTTACTGTGAAAGTTTTGTAATTTGACATTTTGGGAAATTTTTCTTAACACAACATCTTTAAATCAAAACATTAATCTGAAATTAACTGTTTTTACCTCATCGGGAAATTATTTCTTTGAATTTTATATAACTTCAAAATGTGGATTTACTCATTAATATTACTTTGCAAGCAACCTGATTATAGTCTAATTGCTTTAAACTCTATCAAATAAAAAAACATAACTCTATCATTATATCAGTTTTATATTCAACAATTAACCACTTCATGGCAATAAATAGTCGACAATTCTCCATCATTCTACAATAAGAATTACAGATAATCAATAACATTCTTCGCTGAAGATCTTAATCGTAATTTGATTCATCCTGTTATACAGCATCTGCCAAGTTTGTAACTTGACCAATTAAAGTAAATATTCGAAGGATCAAAGACTGTATAATCAAGCCCCAATAACATTTTAAACTTCCTCCAGTATAAACTTGCTCCAGAAGGATGTCGTTATTAAAAAAATGTGGTTTCTCATTTAAAAAAATCCAGAAATTCTTTATATTATGAATTAAAACTAAAAAATGAATAAATACGGATTCGTTGCTTATGCGCCTTGTTAACATTCAGACATATAGAATTATACATACTTCTTCAACTTACCACAATCATACTTTTTTTGTCAATTCAGTCACTGTCTCCTCTATGCCTGAAGAACATTCCTGTGTTGAATGATTTTTTCTATCTTTAGCATCTTCGGTTTAAAGCACATCGTGCATCAAAATGAATATATTAATTAAAGTGCAAAGGATCATGCAGTTTAAGAATTATCAATGATACAATGATATACAATTATAGACTTGTGATGAGGTCAATACCTGTTTTTATAGACCCGAGGAAAACATGTTGACCGAGGGCGAGAATCCGAGGTCTATATTGTTTTCCTCGGGTCTATAAAAACAGTTATTATATGAATGGATTATATCCGTCTTTCTGATTGGCCCACTGGGTCACATGACAGCATTGACGTCAAGCAATGTCAACCTGAATGAGTCGCGAGAGGTTGATATGACAATCCAAGCACCTCTGGTGGCTAAAAATAGATTTGAGCATTACCATCTCAAACTCCGCACATCACATGTTACGCTGTTCATCAAACAATAGGTATCGCTTTGTGACTGTGCTGAATTAGAGTGATGTCCCTTATACTTTCAAGTATAAGAGTGATGTCCCTTACTTTCACGGAAGAAAGCTAATTCAAAAAATATTTTCATATAATAAAACATTTATATAGACTTCGGTGAATATCACGTGTCCAAGGTCGACAAATCATTGGATTGCCTCGGTGAATATCACGTGTCCAAGGTCGACAAATCATTGGATCAACCTCACTTGAAGTCAATAATTGTTTAGTATTGACCGAATTACCCAGTCCATAATTGTTTTATTATGTCTCGGTCAAAAAACGAAAAGATAATAGAAACCTACAGCAATGAGGGTCTATTATGATTGGAACTTCGTCTGTTCTTTTCAGTCAGAGTGTAAAAGATCTTGGAATCTGTATGATAGGCCCCTTACTCTCGAAACCCATGTGAGCTATGGCTGTAGGACATGCTATTTTCACATGAGAGCCATTGCAAGGATCCGTGACTTGTTAACCTTTGAGGCCACACATCACCTTGTGCGTTCCCTGATCCTCTCACGCTTAGACTATTGTAGCAGTGTTCTTGGGAATATACGCCAGGACCTCTTGTCGAAGCTACAAAAGGTCCAAAACTCCGCAGCTAGACTTATCTGTAGAGCAAACAAGAGAAGTCATGTCACCCAGCTTCTGATGCGTCTCCATTGGTTACCAATGGCGGAGCGTATACAGTACAGAATCCTGAGCATGGCTTACAGATGTGTCAATGGACAAGCACCTGCTTACCTCACCCAGCTACTGACACTGTACACCCCAGCTAGACCACTCAGATCTGAAGGAAGTTGTCTTCTTAGTGTTCCGCCAGTGAAACTGAAAACATATGGACATAGGCGTTTTGGCTTCATTGCCCCAGTTCTGTGGAACAATATCCCACTCCAGATAAAAGAAGCTGACTCTCTGAACAGCTTTCAATCTCGACTCAAGACATTTCTGTTTAAAAAAGCTTATAACCTTTAAACTCTGAACTGTGCGCCTTGAGAAATTGCTGAGTAATTTGATAAGGCGCGTTACAAGACCACACATTATTATTATTATTATTATTATTATTTCGGCTCGATTGTTTGCAAGGACGGATCAATGACGTCATGATAACAATAACATGACGTCAAGTCAATATCACATTTGGTCATACTCAGGGTCACGTGAGTCAAGTCAATATCACTTTCTGTCGACTGTCACGTGACCGGTTCTCGACCAATGGGGTTGCCAGAAAATTGCGTTAACATAATAATGGTGTTTATCATTTGGTCCATTGAGATTGCTTTTTCTTCTGAGTTACTGTATGCATGTGCATTTTAAATATAAGTGATTCTTTAAAAGCTTATATCTCTGGAATACGCCACACATAGTGTTTTTTTTCAGATAGATTTTGTCCATGCAATAATTACTAATATATGTGCAATGTAAGCGCAAATATGACTATTCATTGGAATTAGGTCGATTAAGTTATATGAGAAAACAATAATGTGAATGTTGTTATGGTTAATACAGTTAACGCCAAACATTATGACTTTCTACAGAGCTTATACAACTAGCTAGTGGTTATATTATAAATCATGTATGTGCAATGTAAGCGCAAATACGACTATTCATTGGAAATAGGTTGATTAAATTATACGAGGAAACAATGTTGTTATGTACAAAATAGTTAAACACCAATCATTATGAATTTCTACAGGATTCCACAACTTGTTAGTGATCATAGTACATCTCATAAATCCTGTTTTAATGCTCTAAGTGTTCGAAAATCAATATACATCGTCCAGATAAAAGATGAAAAGGATTGAAATCGAGAAAACTAGGTTTCTTGGTTAATAGCTGATACATATTAGAAACAAAATGACCTTAATGTAATTGTGTAATGTGAAAAAGGGAATGAACACTTTTGATATTATTGAAGAATATCCATATCAATATCTAAATTGATGATGGTTGCAGTTTCTGCGTATATAACCATTATTATAGCATCATTATTGTGGGAAAAAGCATCTCAGAATACTATTTCTTTGTCTTCCATAAACTCTTTGATAATTTGAGGTATATAAAGACATATCTAAATGCATATATATTAAATAAAAAGTATAATTACATGTTATAATTTTTATATTTACTCACATCAAATATAAACGATTCAACTGTATTGTTCTCTTGAGGTTGATAGTCCAGTGATGGTAAGTTTAACAAAACAAAAATTGCCAAAATGAAGTAATCTTTGATGCAAATCGAATAGATTTCAACGTGTATATTAAATACAATTTCAAACAATGTAACAATAATGACTTGTGTTGTGCTGGTGTTTTCAAAATGTTGACCCCTTGTCTTAGTACAAAGGTTCAAAAAACTATTACAGTAAACTTTTGACAAGCACATTGTTAATGAAAACTGAACCCGAGCATGTGAAGTAAAATTTACATACTATCGGATTCGTTTCCATAATGCTACACAAATGCCGTTTAAAAGACATCTCAAATTACTTGATAATTGCAATAGGATACACAGCTGTAGGTGGACAGTTGTGTGAATAATGCATTTTAGTGTACATTAATGAAATAGTCGCAAAGTGCAAATCCGTAGCCACTGGACAATTTTCCTCTGCTATGTCACATGTTACATTTACTTAGACACATTAAGCAATTCAAAATTCTACAAACGGCTCAAATAGACCTTGGTTTAATTTCAACTCATGTCTTGCACGACTAGGCCATTTAATAAAGCAATTTTCTTGATGAATATGATGCTTTTATGCTACCAAAACAAGTAGTGACAGTTAAGAAGTCATGCATGATGTTCTTCTTTTTACAATATGTCCTATCTAGGCATAAACAACATGTGACCAATTAGCATGATCTTCTAGATGATTAATGAATGTATCCTCTACATTATTCTTATTTCATAATGCTGTAGTACGTCCTTTGATGTTTGTATCTCTTGTCAAAATTTGACTCTGGGCTACCTTTATTGATCATGTTAGGTTTGCTTCTCCAGTAAGGGTCAATATGCTTTGCTCAATTTAATCTTTCATCATGTCACTTATATCACATTTAGCTGCAGGGCAATCACATGGCCAAGATAGAAGGTTGAATGCATATTAGCTAAGATTATGATGTTATGGAATTTTATTATGAAATTTATGTAAAGTAGACAATTATTTCCGTTCAGCAATCATATTCTTAAATCTTAATTTTGTTGTCAAGTAGTTTGCCATTTTTAAATTTGAGCAGATTTTCTTTAATACCATTGCAGCCAAACAGTGTTAAACTAGTATTGTGTAAAATTAGTGATGGCATCAGGCGAGATATTTTCGATACCGTTATGTCAATAATGTGTTTTTGCACTCAAAGATAAGTTAGATTTTTAAGAATGGCAATAATCACATGTATTTATAGTCATATAACACAACACAGGAGGATAATAAAGGTACTTCAATGTTTATTGTTTTCTGTACAAACAACGCTGGTATGATTGTTCATATGTTGATGTATAGATTCAGGTAAATAAAACATTTAAAAAACACTGAAATGAAGCTTTGCTTATATAAATATGATTTGAAGGACTTACCATTCTTTTATGAAATATAATCATCATATATGAATCTTTTTCAACACTGTATTGCGTTATATCAATCTCATCATTTTTAGATAATCCATACACTATTCTTTAGTTATTCAATAAAGCTGGGATAAATAATTCTAATTTAAATATAAATCTTCTTAAATAAATCAGAAAACATCTAGACACTTCATCAAAACCTATGAAAAAGTAAATACATCACTCACTGCAGCACTACAGAAGCCATATACTCACATATATTTACTTAATGATTTAATCAAAGCACATGTAAAATCTCCAATGTCAACAACAGAACAGGTACCATAAGATACAAAGTATCTAGCATGACATGATCATATACTTCAATCGACGTTGACCTTATTCTACTAATTTCTCAAACTCCATCTGTTGTCAAAGTACTGCGAGGGAGTGTTGTTTATCTCCAAGCATCAACCAACAAGTCGATAACTGTCTCTCATTTCAGACTCATGTTAAAGGAAGCAATCTCCTGTGGCATTACTGCATCACTTAGTGTATATTATGGAGGAGTGTAAGATAGATATCGTCGCGAGCTGAACGTACGACGCAGATGACTCCAGAACGAACCACTGCTGCTTTAAATGTTTCTTGCTGTACAAAATGCCTTTAGAAATGCCAATATACACATCAGCTTTCACAAAAAAAGGTTATTGCTTTTTTATCATTATCCCTCTTACATGGCACTGATATAGTGGCGAGCTGAATTTACAACGCATATGACTTCAGAGCGAACCACTGCTGTTTAAAATGTTTCTAGAAATGCCAATGTACACATCAGTTTTCACTATAAAGGTTATTGTTTTTATATCATTATCCTTCTTGCATGATACTGAGAAGGTGACATCGAGTGTATGTCGATAATTGTCTCTATGTAAAATGATCTCCCCTAAGGCATTCCCCCTGTCACTGACAGCTTAGCAGTGCAGACTCTCAGAGAGATTAGAGATGCAGGCAGCCATCGGATTTCCGAGAGACATTAATAATGTGAATATGTCAATTCGGAAACCAATCACCAATAATTTCTGTATGCATTATTGTCACATAAACAAGTCTATTTATATGTAAAGAAAGGTTTAAAATTTATGCTTATTTGCTTATTTATATTAACAGCATATTTTCAAAGGAGGGTCACATAAAACAGCAGGGATTGCTTAATTATTGCTTATCAAGTAAGAACGCGCTCTTCATTTAGAGAGACCATACTGGGGATATTCTATTATCGATAGTAAAATAACTGTATTTTTTGTCTCAAACTATATAGCTAGGAAATCATGATTTTCTAATGCATGCAAAAATAGCTTTATCAAATTAATTTTTTCAAGATAAGGCTCAAATATTGTCTGCGATTAGAATTTCTTTCGTATGAATCAATATATTTAAGAACTGCAAACGAACAAATTTACCTGAAACCTGTAAACTATGAAGAAGCAAAAAACCTGCATATAGAAATTCCGTTTTTGGGGTCTGACAGAAAAATGTAAGACTTACGTTTTTAAAAAGCGAACTTTCTGGTAAAAATATGTGTTATAGTTTTGTCACATTACAACATTCACTCATATCTCAAAACCTTCCAATAGAATAAACAAAAGGGATCATGAGAACTTTATAAATTCATAAACATATATACTCCAAATATAAGCATATACCACATGTGATAAAGGATTGTTTTTATCAGGATGAATAATATATAATAATAATATAAGATATTCTCTTTCATAATTTGTTTTGTATGTCCCTTGATGTTTGTCTGTTGATAAAAATTGACTCTGCGCTTACTTTATTGATTATGTTAGGTTTGCTTCGTCAGAAACGATTAATATGCATATGCTCAATTTGCTATTTCATTATGTCACTTATATCGGATCATGCTGAAGGCAATCGTTGATAAAACAAATGACAAAGGTCGCGGTATTTATGAAGACAGAGTAAACACAGACGAAAACGAATATTGCAATATTTTCCATTCCATTCCATTAACTTTAGAATCGTCTTTGAGATGAAATTATTAAAAATCAGATCAAGGTTACATTGATGCCAAAATCCCTTTAAAATGGAGCAATACTTCAAATCTTGCATATGCAAACACAAATCTAAAAACAACCTTTTAAAAAAACCAAATTTAATTTACAGAAATAGAAATGTTTATTGTTCCTTACTTAAATAAATGACATTTATTCAATAAAAGCTCGTTTATTGTTGATTATCTCTTAAACCCTACATGAAAGCGCATGTGTTAAAATTTAAAAAAATGAATACATTTTTTATGTTGTAAAATAGGTATGCCAAAATTAAATCTAGTAAGAATTTTTAAAGTTCCTAATTTCCATATTGAAATATAAAGTGTATTCAAAAGCCTATAGAAATTTGTAACAGTGATAAGAACAGAAATCATTGGTAAGCCGTCTGTCGTTTAGGAACAGGAGATTATTCAATGACTAGTAATGGTGTCTGCAATGTATTGTGCTACATGCACAACACAACACAAATTCACACTTCCTTGAAAACTAATTTTACAACGTAATTTTATGGGTTTTGCTATTTTGAACTTTCAGGTGAACTTTGTTGATTTTGAAATGTTCAATATAAGTATATCTTCAAGAAATGTCTACCGAACATATTATGTACTTTGTGTATCAACATGTTCCCATTGGTTTATTCAGGGCAAGTTCAAGATCATGATTGTCAATCACAGAACAAACAGCACAAATCACTCAAGGTTGGGCTTGCAGCAGATCAGATAACTTGAATAAGTAGCCAGAGTCGACGTGGTTCGTTTTACTGGTATTCCAATAATAACATGGTACTTTCAGGATGTCCTTCGTGTCTCTGGGCGTTAATTAACACAACATGTCAATAGTTTTCTCTCATAGCAGACTCATGTCGGATGGGTGTTCACCTGCGGTAATATCTTGTCACTTAGTGGCAGAGTTTTACTGTGTCTACAGATATAATGTTGGTTGTTCCTGTCAAATTCTTAAGATAGATGTTGCTACGTAGTTAAAATGTAAGATCTAATCATATTTATTTTGAAAAAAAGAAACAGTTGAAGAACGTTAACTTCTTGTAAGATCAGTGTTATTATTATTATTTTTATTATTATTATTATGGAAATTTATATAGAACGCATATCCAACCACTCGTGGTTGCTCAAGGCGCTTACATTTTCCCCCTGGTTAACGGCATTCTTTCACCGTCCGAACATGTTTCCAATTCAACTCCCTGGGCAGTATTCAACCGGCATCCATCTGTGGCGCTCAGGTTAGGGAACAGTCGATGCCTCACAGGGTACCCATTCACAGCTGAGTGAACTGTGACACATAGTCACAGCAGTTTGTCCAACACTGCGGAACGCTGATAACCGACAGCTCGGCCTATGCATCCACCATTCGGCCTTGGTACCACATGATGCAATACAGAACTCTCTCTCTCCCAACAAAGGTTAAGAAAAGACAGTTTTGAAAAATCACAGCCAAATATATCAATGAACACTTACATTAATGTATGTATGTGTTACATGTTTTCCTTCAATCAGTTTAAATCAGAGAAATATGATAAGTTTCAGTTTCATATAAACAAAGCAAAAAAACAAAAAACATAATGTGTCATGAATTATGACTGATGAGGTCATATCTTCTCCTTATGGACAACGCCGATTATACTGTGATAATTGTATAAGTATTGTATAAGTGAGTTGCAACACAAACTCACTCATCTTTATCCTTTTGCTGATGAGATAAGAAAAACAATTATTTTTTGTTTCTTTTCGTTAACGAACCTGACAAGTTAATATGTGCTTCTCATCACAGAATTACATGTATGTAAGCGGTGGTTTTTGAATTCATGAAAAAATCTATTTGGTTCTGTTGACCCTTCGTTTATGGAATATCATTGCATTTTATAACCTTTATGACAACAATTTCTGCTTTAAGTGAGGTGTTATTGTAAAATGAATCTCCTCTGAGGATTCTTCTGTCACTGACAGCTTAATTCGGGCGTAAGGTTAAAAAATATCAGCAATAAGATTGCCATGAATTATTGTCACCCAAAAACTTTCCTTTTTAGGCACCTTAATAGCAAATTGCCACTAGCATACAGCAGAAAGTTATGACTTGTATAAGTTGTTTGATACATTGAAGCTATATGGGTTTATCTTCAATAGACTTTTTAAGACACGTTCTAGCTTTTGATTTAAGTTATTTCAAAGTTTTATATCCTACAATTATCTGTATCAATACATTTGTGATTATTACAACATTGTTATAACATACACACATCAACAAACACATAATGTACAATATTTCACTATGTTTAAAACAACAAATTGCAATATGTAAACTAATTCATAAAGAATATATTGACATGCTTAAGTTTAAACAAATAACATTGATAATATGCAAAAGAAACAAGGGGAAATACATCAACAATGACATCGGCCATCACAGAATATTAAAGGGGCAGTAGCACGTTTTTTGATAAGTTTATGTTTTAAATTGTTCACTGATAATTGTTAGTTAATGCTAAATGTATTATTTTGACAGTGTCAAAAATGTCATTACCCAAGCCAATCATCCATAGTCCGAGGACAAAGTATGAAGATTGTGTGAACACCTTTAATTAATTTTTTGTAAGAAAAAAACTTCGCATGAATAAACTTTACGTTATATACTTGAATTATTACTGGTCCATTAAGTTTAAATACATTGTCTTTCAATTGGAACCATTAATTTTCATTTTCCTGACATCACCTTAGATTCCCCCCAAAAACGTGCTACTGCCCCTTTAAAGGGGTTGAATAGTGATTTGGGAGTCATATTGAATCACACATCAATAACATGCTATATAGTCAAGGCTTTCTTAACTACACTTTCTTAACTGGTTTGTGAAACTGTATGAAAGTTTCATGTTAAACAAATGTGAAATTTTTTTCATTGAATAAACCATTTGTTGCCAATCAAGAAGAAAAATAATACGTCTAAGGAACTGCATATCTTATGCCTAAGCGGACCATTTGGTTATATCAGAAATGTATGTTGCATATGTTTCATGGTTTTACACATCAATAGTTAATCAAACGCTGCTGACTTTGACAGGTAACGGACTCATTTATTCTCCAATTGTCAGTTAAATTAACTATGATATTTGTAAGCAATAAGGTTGTCAGAAGACTGATTGGATTGTATCATGGTGAATGCATCGTCATTGAGAACACCCTTCATTTATATTGAGGACCTTTCTTGATTAACATATCGTTGTGCTTCTTTGTTAACTTGGATCCATACATTTTGAACCCAATTACAGTTGCTGAACAAAATATTTGTTTTACTGTGAAAGTTTTGTAATTTGTCATTTTGGGAAATTTTTCTTAACACAACATCTTTAAGTAAAAAAATTAATTTAAAATGAACTGTTTGAGCTCAAAGGGAAATTATTTCTATGAATTTTGTAAAACTTCAAAATGTGGATTTTCTCATTAATATATTGCTTTGCAAGCAACCTGATGATAGTCTTATTGCTTTAAACTCTATCAAATAAAAAAACCCACATAACTCTGTCATTATATCAGTTTTATATTCAACAATTAACCACTTCATAGCAATAAAAATTCCAGAATTCTCTATCATTCTACAATTAGAACTACAGATAATCAATAACTTTCTTTGCTGAAGACCATATTCGTCTTAATCATTGTTTGATTCATCCTTTGATCAAAGATGTTATACAGCATCTGCCAAGTTTGTAACTTGACCAATTAAAGTAAATATTCGAAGGATCAAAGACTGTATAATCAAGCTCCAATAACATTTTAAACTTCCTCCAGAAGGATGTCATTATAAAAAAAATGTGGTTTCTCATTTTAAAAAACCCAGAAATCCTTTATATTATGAATTACAACTAAAAAATGAATAAATACGGATTCGTTGCTTATGCGCCTTGTTAACATTCAGACATATAGAATTATACATACTTCTTCAACTTACCACAATCATACTTTTTTTGTCAATCCAGTCACTGTCACTGTTTATCATACACTGTAGAGGTTCCTTTTCCTGAGTTACTGTATGCATGTGCATTTTAAATATAAGTGATTCCTTAAAAGCTTATATCTCTGGAATACGCCACACATGGTGTTTTTTTTCAGATAGATGTTGTTCATGCAATAATTACTAATATATGTGCAATGTAAGCGCAAATATGACTATTCATTGGAAATAGGTCGATTAAGTTATATGAGAAAACAATAATGTGAATGTTGTTATGTTTAATACAGTTAACGCAAAACATTATGACTTTCTACAGCGCTTCTACAACTAGCTAGTGGTAATATTATATCCCATTAATCAAGTATGTGCAATGTAAACGCAAATATGACTATTCATTGGAAATAGGTTGATTAAATTATACGAGGAAACAATGTTGTTATGTACAAAATAGTTAAACACCAATCATTATGAATTTCTACAGGGTTCCACAACTTGTTAGTGATCATAGTACATCTCATAAATCCTGTTTCAATGCTCTAAGTGTTCAAAAATCAACATCCATCGTCCAGATAAAAGATGAAAAGGATTGAAATCGAGAGAACTAGGTTTTTTGGTTAATAGGTGATACATATTAGAAGCAAAATGACCTTAATGTAATTGTGTAATGTGAAAAAGGTAATGCACACTTTTTGATATCATTGAAGAATATCCTAATATAAATATCTAAATTGATGATGGTTGCAGTTTCTGCGTATATAACCATTATTATAGCATCATTATTGTGGGAAAAAGCATCTCAGAATACTATTTCTTTGTCTTCCATAAACTCTTTGATAATTTGAGGTATATATAGACATATCTAAATGCGTATATATTAAATAAAAAATATAATTACATGTTCAATTTTTTACATTTTTTACATACTCACATCAAATATAAACGATTCAACTGTATTGTTCTCTTGAGGTTGATAGTTTTTTTAATGTGCACTGATGGTAAGTTTAACAAAACAAAAATTGCCAAAATGAAGGAATCTTTAATGCAAATTGACAAAATTTCAAGGTGTATATTAAATACAATTTCAAACAATGTAACAATAATGACTTGTGTTAAAATTGTTGATCCGCTATGAAGGATTTTGTAGAGAAAAATAAAAGCTGGTGTTTTCAAAATGTTGATCTCTTGTCTTAGTACAAAGGTGCAAAAATCTATTACAGTAAACTTTTGACAAGCACATTAAATACTATCGGATTCGTTTCCTTAATGCTACACATATGCCGTTTTAAAGAAATCTCAAATTACTTGATAATTGCAATAAGATACACAGCTGTAGGTGGATAGTTGTGAGAATAATGCATTGTAGTGTACATTGATAAAATAGTCGCAAAGTGCAAATCCGTAGCCACTGGACAATTTTCCTCTGCTATGTCACATGTTACATATTACTTTAGACACTTTAAAAAAAATTTAAAGTCAACAAACGGCTCAAATAGACCTTGGTTTAATTTCAGCTCATGTTTTACATGACTAGGCCATTTAAGAAAGCAATTTCTTGATGAATATGATGCTTTTGATGCAAGCAGTTACCAAGTTACCAAGTCATGCATATAACCTTATTTTTACAATACGCCCTATCTAGTCATAAACAACATGTGACCAATTAGCATGATCTTCAACATGATTAATGAATGTATCCTCTACATTATTCTCATTTCATAATGTTGTAGTACGTCCTTTGATGTTTGTATTTATTGTCAAAATTCGACTCTGGGCTACCTTTATTGATCATGTTAGGTTTGCTTCGCCAGTAAGGGTCAATATGCTTTGCTCAATTTATTCTTTCATCATGTCACTTGTATCACAATAAGCTTCAGGGCAATCACATGGACAAGGTAGAAGGTTGACTGCATATTGACTGAGGTCATGATGTTATGGAATTTTATTAAAGTAAAATAAACAAGTATTTCCGGTCAGTAATTTTAAATTATATTCTTAACTCTTAATCGTGTTGTAAAGTAGTTGACCATTTCAAATGTAGGTTGATTTTCTTTCAACATTTAATATTGTATTAAATTAGTGAGACCATGAAATACCTCTCCAAGATAAGTTAGATTTTTTAAGAATGGCAATAACCACATCTATGTATTTTCATGTAACACAACACACAAGAGGATATTAAAGATAATGAAATAATATTATTATCTGGACGGTTGTATGATTGTTATTGTATGTTGAGGTAAATATAACATGAACAAACGTAATAGTGACTCTGTTCTACTTCAGCTGAGCAAATACATCGCTTTGGATAAATATGATTTAAAGGACTTACTAATTCAGCATGAAATATAATCATCATGTATGAACCTATTGTTACATAGTACTGCGTTATATAAATATCATCATTCTTAGATAATCCACCATTCTTCAGTGAAAATAACGCTGAGATAAAAAAATTATAATTCAAATATAAATTTTCTTCATATAAATCAGAAACATCCAGACTCTTCATCCCAACCTATCAGAAAGTAAATACATTACCCACTGCAGCACTACAGAAGCCATATACTCACATATCTCTATTTAATGATTTAATCAAAGCACATGTAAAATCCCCAATGTCAACAACAAAACAGGTACCATAAGATACAAAAGTATCTAGCATGACATAACCATATACTTCAATTGAGGATGACCTAATTCTACTAATTTCTCAAACTTCATCTGTTGTCAAAGTACTGGGAAGCAGCGTTGTTTATCTCCAAGCATCAATCAACAAGTCGATAACTGTCTCTTATTTCAGACTTGTGTTAAAGGAAGCAATCCCCTGTGGCATTACTGCATCACTTAGTGTATATTGTGGAGAAGTGTAAGATGGATATCCTCGCGAGCTGAACGTACGACACAGATTGTTGTTTAATTTTTTAAAAGAAATACCAATATACACATCAGCTTCAAGAATAAAAGTTTTTTGTTTATCATTATCTGATACATGATATTGAACGACGACGCAGATGACTTCATCATTGCTGTTTGAAATGTTTTTAGAAATGCCAATGTACACATCAATTTTCACAAAAAAGGATATTGGTTTTTTTTATCATTTTTCCTCTTACATGATACTAAGGAGGTGTCATCGAGTGTATGTCGATAATTGTCTCTCTGTAAAATGATCTCCCCTAAGGCATTCCCCCTGCCACTGACAGCTTAGCAATGAAGACTCTTAGAGATGTTAGTGATGCAGGCAGCCATCAGCTTTTCGAGAGACATTAAAATGAGAATGTCAATTCGGAAACCAAACGCTTAAATTTTTAATGTTTTATTGTCAAGTAAACAAGTCTATTTATATGTAAAGAAAGTTTAAAAGTTCTGTTTGTTTGCTTATTTATATATATACAACAAATCTTCAAATGAGAAATATATAAAAGAGCAGAGATTGTTTAAATATTGCTAATCAAGCAGGAACGTGCTCTTCATTTAGAGAGATTATACAGAGTGCTCTTCTGTTATTCATTGTACAATATCTGTATTATTTATTACAAACTATATATCAAGGAAATCGTGATTTTCTAATGCATGCACAAATGACTTTACTGAAGTCATTCTTACATGTAAACACTCTAATATTGACTGTTATTATAATTTGACAGTCTTTTTGGTATGAATTAATAATTCCCCCAAACGCGCAAACAACCAAGTGGCCAAGAATCCTTCATATAGGAATTTCGTTTTTGTGAGAGGCCAGTTGAGTTTATAAAAAGCTGTTTTTATAATAGAAATATGTTTTATAGTTTTGTCACATTACAACATTCATTCATATCTCAAAACCTTCCAATAACAAAGACAAAAGAGATCATGTGTATTTTATAAAGTCATAAACATAAAAGCTACAATCACTAGCATAGACCACATTTAAAAAAGGATAATTTTTTTTATCTGGATGAATAGTGAAGAAAATCTCTTTTCATAATTTGTTTTGTATGCCTCTTGATGTTTAGGTTTGATAAAAATTGACTCTGCACTAACTTTATTGATCATGTTATGTTTGCTTCGTCAGAAACGGTCAATATGCGTATGCTCAATTTGATATTTCATTATGTCACTAATATCGGATCATGCTGAAAGGCAATCGTGGGTATAACAAATGACAGAGGTCGTGGTATTTATGAAGTCATGGTAAAAACGTCAAAAGTCCACCATTTTCCATTCATTTACTCAAAAATCGTCCTTGAGATGAAATTATTATATTAAATCAGATTAACTCTACAATGATGCCATTTTTTTGCAGATCCAACAGATACAAAAGTAAATCGAAAACTGATAAACACACAAAATTTGAATTATAAAAATAGAAAATGTTATTGTTGCTTTACGTAAATAAATTACATCAAACAATAAATGTTATTTCATTTTTTATTATCTCTACAACAGTACATGAAAGTGTATGTGTTAAAATAAAAATAAAAATATATTTACATCAATGATGGTATTAAAAGTATGCGAAAATCAATCTGGTAAGAAAATACAACAAGGAGAAACACATCAAATGGTCTTGTTTTCAAAAATGACATCATTCATAATAGATATTCAAGGGGTTGTATATTGATTTGAGAATCATACATGTATATAATCTCACATAATTACATGCTATATAGTCAAAGTTTCCTAAACTGCAAGAATCAATACGTGTTCCATCAGAATTATCAGCAAGACGATGGAAATGAAGAAAATCGAAAACTGGGCCATTGGGTTAATAGCCAACCTGTAATTTATTGAAAAGCTTTATTATATATGGAACAGCACTGACCTGAATGTCACTATGGCAATGAATTGAATAAATTTAAGAACATCTTCATAACAGTTAAACAGATAAATAATGAAAGGTCGCTTTGCAAAAATGTATGAACGTTTCTTTCGAATAAGTCTAGTACAAAATATTCATCACTATGACAAATGGAGTAGTTCAATTTCTTCATCTAAAGGCAACGAATATAAATATAAAACACACGAAAATGACTGTGCTTTAAAGGATTGAAAGCAGGATAGTAGTGGAAACAAGAAAACGTTTAAGAGAAATCACTTCTTTTGAAAGTCATTATTTAGCTTTATAAACGATTTATATGGTGTTTATTACACACACAACACATGTGGAAATTTATTAATTGAATTACCATCCAATCAAGAAGTAAATTTAGACGTCTAAGGGTCATAACTCATCCCTAAACGGACTGTTTGGTTATATCAGAAATGTCTGTTGCACATGATTCATGGTTGCACATCAATAGTTAATCAAACGATGCCTGACTTTGACAGGTAACGGACTCATTTATTCTCCAAGTGTCAGATAAATTAACTCTGATATTCGTAAGCAATAGAAGTTGTCAGAAGACTGATAAGAATATATCATGGTGAATACATCGCCATTGAGAAGACCCTACATTCATTGAGAACCTTTCTTGTTTTAAACACATGCAGTTGCTTAACAAAGGTTTTTTCTAACTGTGAATGATTTGTAAATCATCACTTGGGAAGTTTTGAATTTGTCACTATTTTTTAACAATACATCTTAATGTCAAAACATCAATTTGAAATAAACTCTTTTGAGCTGAAAGGGAAATTATTCGTTTGAAAAAATTCTTCTTAACGATATGAACTTTCGATTTTGAATTGGTTTACCAAATATTCACAGCAAAATGTATTTATCAATGTAATCAGTGCCAGAGTTCAATATCAAAGTCACACACTGAATCGGTTTTAACCTGAACTGTCATCATGTGATTTTCAAATTGACCACTGTTATGTTTCCAATTTGAAACTCAATACACAAATAGCATTGCAGTATACAAATGTTTGTTAATAAATTATAAAATTTAACCATGTGGTAATATATAAAAGAATTTTAAGGACAATATACAAACGTTCCTTGATTAGTAAAATTTGTATGATTTCTTGAATTCTTTATAACTTCAGATACATGTATAACTTAATCATTCCATAATCCTTCACATCAAAAAACTGTTTTCACTACGCAAGCAACCTGATGACAGTCGAGTAATCACGTAGTCAATTGCTTTAAACGCTGTGAAATGAAGAAAACATAACTCTACCTTTAAATCAGCTGTATATTCAACCCTCAACCACTTCACAAATACTCGACAATTCTCTATCATTCTACCATTAGAAATACAGATAATCAATAGCTATCCTCGCTGTAGAACCTCATCGGCGATCGTCATGTTTTTCATCCTTTGAGAGATGTTTTACAGCATCTGCCAAGGTTGTAACTTGACCAATTATAGTAAAAATACGAAGGATCTAACATTGTATCAAGCTCGAATTACATTTTAAACATCCTCCAATTTAAATTTGCTCAAATTAAGCAAGGACGGTGCGATAGAACAACACTAGAAATCCTTTATATCATTAATCAAAACTTAAAATATTATCGATACGGATTCGTTGCTAATGCACCTTCTTGACATCATGGTAGACATTCCGATATATAGAACCATTTCGTTCCAACACTCCCCTATAAAAACATTGCAAAAAAACAAGGTTGCAAAAGCATGATATATCCTGATGTAGTTGTTTGTATTACCAAAGCAATTTATAGCCCGTTTATGCATCCTGTTCAACTTAACACAATCACAGATGCTTGCAAATTTAGTCACTGTCTCCTCTATTCCTAAAAACATTCCTGTAATCAAAGTAATATTTTTTCTCTTTCGGTCTAAAGCGCATTGTACATCAACATGAAGATATGCTTTAAAACGAACTTTGAATTTTGGTTAGGAAAAGAAGATGAAATAAAGGACTCATAAGAGTAAACGTCAATGCAGTATCAGAATCATCAATAACACAGTTATGGTGTTAACCAACGGTATTGAGAAATTAGCAAGACGAGGTATTGAGAAATTAGCAAGACGATGTAAAATTTGTAACAACGGAGTCGAAAATGAGTACCACTTTCTATACTTCTGCACTATTAATGATCAGCTTAGAGCTAAATATCTACCACCGTCAAGTTTCAATACCATTTATTCTTTCAAAAAGTTGCTATCTTGCAAAGAACCTATCCTTCAATTCAAAATTGCACTTTATGTTCACCATGCTTTAATATTACGCAAATAATTGTGTAAATAGCCTTATATATTTTATATTGTCTTCTTATGAGAAGTATGCAACTCGACTGTATATGGGCATATGGCCTTACGTACAATAAACATTGATTGATTGATATGGTCCATTAAGATGCTTTTCAGACACATATTATATAATATATGCATGTGCATTGTTAATATTAGTTCGCACTTTACAAGCCTATCTCTCAGGAAGACGCCAAACACCATGTTTTTGTTTTAGATAGTTTGTGCCAATGAAACAATGACTTATGTATGTGCAACGAAAGCGAAATAGGTCGATTAAGATTATGAGAAAACAATAATGTGAATGTTGTTATTTCCAATACAGTTAAACATAAATCATAATGAATTTATACAACTTGTAAGTAGTCATATACTATCCCAAAAATCATGTTTTGATACCCTAATCGTTCAAAAATCAATACTTGTCGTCCAGATGAAAGATGAAATGAAATGAATCGAGAGAACTAGATCTCTTGGTCAATAGCTGATACATATTAGAAGCGAAAAAACCTATTGATTGGGTCTAAATGTAATGAATAAAGGAAAAAGTTAATGCACACTTTTGTTGATACTGAACAATCTCCTTATCTACATTATTCCGGGAATACAATTTCTTTGTCTTCCAAAAACTCTTAAATAATTAGAGGTATATAAAGACATATCGAAATATCTATATAATATATTAAGTAAAAGTTTAGTTACATGTTGATTTTTTATATTTACTCGAATGGGTTATATGGGATAGCGACAAACTAAACTCTTCCTATCAACATGTCCTGTCTGCTTCACTCTGAGCAAGATCAAGACAAAACCACAGAACAAACAGCACAAAACACTCAGTGCTCAGCTTTTAGCCGAATGGTCAGCTTACTTTAAAGGTTGTCAGAGTCGACGTGGTCCTTTTACCGACAATAAGCTACCATGAGGGTGTTCATGTCTCTGGGCGTCAATTAACATAGCATATCAACAGTTTTCTCTCACAGCAGACTCTTGTCGGACGAGTGTTCCCCTGTGACAACTCTTGTCACATAGTGGCAGACTTTTACTATGCCAGAGTTTTACAAAGATAATATTACAACTTGTTGAAAAACGTAAGTTCCAATAATCCTTTTGTTTATGAAATAAGGAGAATAAACACTACAAGTGCAAAAAAAATGAATATGGGAAGACACCACTGTGTCCATAGAGATGCAGGAGACGTTGTTGTACATCTTCAAACACGAAAATGTCTAACTGATACGTTAATAAAAAGGTTATAAATACAAATGACAAACATAATTTCAAGCAAGAAATAGCATAATCTTGAAGTATGAATTATTATTATTCATGTCATGTCATGTCAGCAACAACGTCCTTCTGTTTAAGGTAAACACCATTGATGCCTGAAATATTGCCTTAGTTGTGCTAAACTAACTCTTTATCATCCTTCTGCTGATGAGATTGCAGAACAAATTGCTGTCTGTAATCGTTAACAAACTTTTTGAATAGATATTAGTTTCTCATCACAGATTTATGTAAAACTTTTAGTCCTCGATGGCATTTGTATTCCACAAATAGGCACCTAGTTATGTTGAGCTGTCATGTTTACATCCAACTTGAACTACGAGAGAATATATAAGGATATCATTGCATTTTATTATATTTTTGGCAGAGGTCATTGGCAAATAGTTAATCTTTTCTAAAACGAATATAACCTGTGGTATTTTCCGGTCATTGACAACTTTACAACGGTGTATACATTATAGGTTCAGAAAAATTAGAAAAGTAGTTAGTGACGATATGATTAAATGCAACATACAATCATGGGATATATTTTAAACTAAAACAACATCATTTCAACATTGACATCTTTTTTACTGCTGGTCTATGCAATTACATGATTTAGTCTGCTTATATGTGAACATCGATCTAATCAGAAATGTCAGCTTCACATTTCGAATTCACTAAATCTTCTTTATATTTCACTCAGATCTACTCCCACTTGACTTTATCCAATAAATATCGTTTATGCATCATTCTGTAATGTCCATTTTCAGATGATCAACTTTCCAGCAAATATCTCTAAGTACTACATGTGTTCCCCTTAACAACCTTGCTCCGATCAATTTGGATTTTTTTATCTCTCTTATTGCATCTTATACATCAAACTGAAGATATTGATTCATCTCGCACACTGTGAATTTTATGATGCAAGAACATGATATTAAGCTAGTACAATTATCGATTACGCAACTATAGATTTTTTTCTGTATGTTTTTTCGAGAGTAAATGAATTTGCTTTGGCTAGAATATTATATGGATTTATTGTTTATGGAAGTTCAGGGAAGTTTATAATGTACAAATAATAGGAAATAAAATTTCTTTATATGTTAATCTGTTTGAATGCTGAGAGCATCGATCAAAGACAGTTCTTGGTGGTACGACGATGAAGCAATATATACGCGAGAAAACCATAATGTGTGTAAATAAAGATTAGAAATAGAGAATGGTAGATGAAATGATACATTAAAGTTTTAAAGCATTAAAATATTCAAGTTTATGTTTTATTAGCACTCAAGTATTGGAGATGTCAATCAAATTAACCCATAGAACATTTAAGTATGTTACGATTATAAAAATTCAAATGAAAATTGTGAAAATGTGAAGTCATTAATATTATGGATCTCAATAAAAATGTTACTACAGTGATGATTTTGCGTTATTGTCAAAATTCACCCTGAACCTCGATCGCTTAACCCTCTCGTCCGAGAGACTGTCTGTGCCGTAAAATTGCCCTTTAAATCATCTAAATGATCCCTCACCCATGCCGTCTAAAATTCATCATCATCGCCAAATATCAAACCACGTAATTGCGACTTCTGATTATAAGATATTGATAATCACTACAACCCAAGATCTGGATCACATTTAATCGTTGAAGTGCAAATCGAAACTTATGTCACGTCATAACAAATGATGCGTTGAAGTAGAATGACTCTTCATGCAACACGTTTTTTTCTTGAGTATGCCTGTCATAATAGCTGTTATTTTCACACCTATTGAATCTCAGACAATTGTCACCATGATCTGTTCAACCGAAAGTTTAGTTCCGAACTTCTTTGGCGCTGGAGAATGCTTTAGCAAAACCCTTTTAACCAGTCGGGGTGAAAGTTATTTTGACAAGCATTGTTAACGTATAAGAATTTTAGACATGATTTGTATGACAAAGTTTACTAGTAGTTTGATAAACAATACTGGTATTGATTGGTCGGTGTACGATGTAACACAAAATTATGTAAAAATAAGCAATAGTGTTTACAATATATCTATATATGAATTTTCACTTGTGATTTGGTGGTTGCACTATATCCAATAAACCATGTTTGAATACTCCAAGTTTTCTCAACTTCAAAAATCAATATTCACCCGCTACTTTAGTGATCGAAATGATTGAAATCGAGAAAACTAGGCTACTAGGTTAATAGCTAATATCTTCAAGTTCCATAATGATATGTGGATAATTCTTGTCATGAATTGCCATGATGACACCTTTGATATTATTGAAGACCACCTTTCTTTTAATTGATACAGAGCAGTTTTTGAACTTGGGAAATTTTAATTTATTGTATATTTATAATGCAAAATTATGGTTGAATTCTTAATTCATATCTTTACTCTTATACACTCAACTGTTGAAATGGGTTAAATTCACCTCGTATGTTTTTCATTTCTATCTGCACAGATGGTTAGTTTAACAAAACGCAACTTTGGAAAAAATTAAGAGCCAACAATGACGGGATTTTGCCCTCGTGGCTCCAAGGAATAATAGGTCATCACTTTTGCAGCTGATTCAATATGAAGCCTCGATCAATGTTTGATTTTATTTATAAGGTAACTGAATTATCATTTTCTTGGGTGAATGGTTTTAAAATGGTATAGCTTGAATAAACTATTTGCAAATTCTTCAAATTTCTAAAAGAACCAACATTTAAATTGCTTTTTTGTATCTGAGTATTCGATATCCCCATCATGTTTTGAAACCTTTGCATTGCTTATGCGTTTACGGTAAAACAATGATTTTGAAGAATATGAAAATATGTAATGCAACTTGATTCATATTCTTTTTTAAAACCTGTCATAACTTGTTTATGATGTCTTACTCAATCCTGTTATCAGCCACAACAACAAAAGCAGTAGAATTAGGCTAGTACTTATTATCAGTCAATGTATAACGTATATTGGCTAAAAACTAATTTCACCACTGAGCTGTTCTATCTGGAACAAACTACCCCTTCATATCAAGTCATCTGCTTCACTGTCTTCATTCAAGTCACAGCTCAAAACCCATCTTTTCCAACAGTACTACACGTGACTCTCATGACATTGTACACAGCGCTTAGAGCATGCTTTGATGGATGGATTTTAGCGCTTTATAAATATTCATATTATTATTATTTATTATATAAACAATCCAACACAATTCATCAAATTCCAGACATGCATTCATCATTCTGCAGAAGACAATTTGTTGAATTCGCTGCTCCTACAGTAACGGTACACCGTAACGGGTTTAAAGGTGTAAGAAGATCTTATACACCTCCTGTTCTTTTCAAATTTAAATTAAAAAAGTGTAAAAAGAACAAAGTACATTTCACATTAATTACACTTATATATCCAAAGATAATGTCCTGGGGAGCAGATTATACCGCTATATAGATATATATCTTTATTATCATCAATATAGATATTAATAAGAAATAAACCTGTTTCAAGATAACAAATAGTTATTGCACCAAAGTTTAACAAGGTAACAAAAGCAAAGGAACATGTTCGTCAGAGCAGACAGCGAAATGTTATACCTGAAATGCCAAGTTGCAAATCCATTGAATTAGTTTTGAGCCATCACTCTTTTTTGAGTTATTGGAAAAACAGTCTTTGTTCAGAGAATGTTAATGAGAATATATGATTATTCATGCAATTAAAACGGCTCATTCTTTTATAGATAAGAAAAACATTATCTACGATTATAAATATTTTGGGATTTGTACTTCAGTAAATCTTAATTCCAATCATGTCCCATTTATTTCTGTAAATACCTCGAACCACAAAAGCTGCTTGCTCCTTCCGTTTGAAATTGAACTTGTTACTGTAAAATGTAAATTAAACAAAATCGATTGTGCTATGCAATGTAACTATTTTGTGTTGTTAAAAGTGCACAAAATCAATAAGCTTAACTTCTCCGTGTCACTGAATCAAGTTACGGTTTTACTCGTGTTTGTGACTCTCAACTCCCTCACGCCAATAAATACAAGCAGATCATGTCCTCAACAAACTGAACTTAATCGATAAACACTTTTACACTACATCAGTAACACTAGATACATTCTGTTTTATTTCTTCACGTTCATATAATCAATAAAGCAAAGTTCTCTTCTTCAGTAAATTTTCTTTAGATTTCACTCAGATGTTTACTCCTTATAAACTTGCCCCAATAAAACTACCGTTTAGGTATCATTTTCTTATCGTTACGCTATAAAATCTATGGGTACCTCTGGTTTCTGTAATATTTACTCAATTTGTTTACAATGAAAACTTCCTGTTATTAATATATTTTGAAATATTTCCCCCACTTTCAGGGATTGTAATGTTTTTGATCTTGGGAATATTCTACAACAAGATGACCAAATTGATCATTGATCAATAAAGCACACGGTGAATGTTCTCAAGAACGAATGCGTGATAATTAGGGACTCATCTAGTGCAAACGTCCATAAAATGTTACACTTATTGATTATTGAGCTAACGTCTAGCTGTTTAACGAGAACAACTTACATTTGATGAGAAACTTTATGAAGTGGATTGAGAACTGTGCACGATTTTGTAAATTATAACTCACTGACATAACACTTTCAACATGTTTTCAGAGAATAGCTTAGACGGACCGTTTGAGTAAATAACTATCAAATACTATGACTATTTAATAATTATCCTTTGTCAATTACCAGGAAAACTTAATGGCTCATAAGATAATGAAGTCATACCTGCAGGAGATTCAACTTTGGCATTGGAGGAGGATTAATGGGAGAGATCTGCAACACACCATAGCTCAATAATCAGGCTACTTCCTGTCACAACTTTCCCGTCGAGTTGTCGCAAGGGTGAATATGAATTTCTTGTAAATGCATATCTCGCCCGATGCGTGCGGAAGATGACAAACTTGTTACTATGCTGTTTTATTTACTTTACTCATCACACGATACGATTTTTTCTCATCATACCTTTTCAGTATTCTCTTTTCATATTCTACATCAATTCAGTGAGCCCACATTTGGGCTTCTAAGGGTCAACAAAATTAGACTTAGTACTCGAGGGGTCAGATTAGACTCAGACCGGAAATTGTATCTTTACCCAAGAAATTGTTGGTAAGCATAGATATCATATAGATTTAGACTTATAAAGGTCATATTTGTACATCAATGTCTGGTAATGGCAATGGTGATCACCCGCCCTCACTTTTGATACACATGCAAATCAAACTAACATAAATAATTAACAGTTTCTCCGAGTCCTTGAGTTCACAAAAAAGGATTTGAGTCGAGCTGGACCCGACTCGGGCTCGAGTACTCGAGTACCATGGAAGCCCTAGCCAACATACACCATTATCTTGCCTTGCTTCACACATCACTGGTCGATCTACAACAGCTTGACCTGACAACCAGGGGATGCTCATCCAATTCTCCAACTGTCAATAACAATACCCCTGATATTGGTTAACTATGGTAGATGTCAATCATAATCTGTTATAGAACACTGCTTTTTTAAATGACTGTGACACTTTCATCAGTAGGAATAACATTAACAGTACATATGTAATATTAACTTTGCCCTCAGGTCGTTAACAATTGATCTTAGATTCTCGTTGAAATCCACTGCCAGCACATACAGACAATAGCATAACCCTTGTACTGTGAGGACAAATATATCAATACGAGTTGGATGAGAGTTAGACATATCTAGATATTACATACCATTACTAGTATGTCGACCTTCATAATATATATTAATATATATATAATGTTTATATATATGTTATTGAACATAATGAGGTGATTGTTATCACTATTTCACATATGCAGAATTGTTGTACTTTCTTATCTACATGGCGGTATCATTTAAGGCTTGTTTTGCTCAATGTCAATGATGTTATACAACCATAATCAATAAATAATGCCTTATGAAATAATATTATCTAAATTAAAATTTCTTAAAACGGGTAGATACATTAAAATTAGGTGCTAATATAGGGAATACAACCAGAACAAATCTTTTACAACAGAAAGACAAATTAACATGTCAGCAGGTCAATACAGCAATAAAAAAATCAAAAGTAAAAGTCTAAATATCTTATCTTAAATGAAACAAATAATCCCTTGTCAAACACAAAGTAAACCGAAGGCTTGAAGTCCCCTATTACGAAATAGATAAAGAAATATTCAATATGAAAAACGCTACACTTTTCCAGTTAAATAGATCCCCAAATGAAAAGGAAGCACATGCCAGACACATTAATCATTGTTAAACTGAACTGTAATCAACTCATATAGTCTATATATGTTTCAATAACATACATATGACATGATACAGACCATGTGGGAAAACAAGGTCTGCAATACATCCTACATACAACATACTTTAATAAACAGAAAATACAGTGTTGTCAGATTTAAGTGCATTTGTTATCAAGAACCTTAAAACATTATGCTTTTGAAGAAGAAACAGAAAGAATGTAACAGTTTTGTTTACATTTAACAGAACTTCCAAGACAAATTCTATCACTATCACAGTATACATAAATATTGTGAATATTCATGTTAAAGAAATGAGAAATCATCTACCACCGGTGAGATTCAGATTATTTTAACAATATGTCTGCTGTTTTGTTTTACAAGTTTTTACTATACTATTTCCTTTCTTAAATCAGACATAAACCCCTTTAATTTGAAATTGCTGGAAACATATATAGGAGAAATATATCAGATTATTATGACTCTTTAGACATAAACTCACAAAGTAAAAGTTAATGTGTGTTAATGTATTATTCTACCTTTAATTGAAATTGAAAAAGTGTCATTCCTATGATAACTGATACCTTAAATGTATATCATGATTGATTTGAAACTAAAAAGAAGTAGGTATTTGGATTCAAATGCTAATGTATGTGATCTCATGACTATTTTGGACAATTCCCAATGTGCATCTCAATTGGAATATTGCAAATATCATATACCATGTTCTCTGATATATCATGAATATCAACATAAGTTTAGATATTGTTTTTTTTTTCTTAACCAAGTATTTGTTTACTTTGCTTAAGAGAAACCGAATAATGACGTTCAATGATGACGTTCAATTACCAGGCATCATAACACATAATTAAAACTTCTTTTTTATCATATAAATAAATGTCACAAATTTAGCATGATGTAAAGACATCGAGGTGATCTCACTGCGCACTGATGTACTGTGTTGCCAAGTTCTGGTTTATTCAAGTACCACTATCATATGCTATTCATAGCGATTCAGATCCTTGTTAGCATTTGTCAAAGTTTCAGTAATTCGTACAACATTTTAGAATCTTAAGTTAATATCTTGTTGGAAAGAATACATCAAATTAGAGTTAAAGAACCTTGGTCGTCTTTTTGTCTCCAACTTCTATCTTTTGATCATTCTAATCGTTATTCTTTATCATGAAATGATGAAATCAGTCGCCACAGATTCAATTTCTCGTCATTAATTTTAAAGTTCAAGGATTTCATGATAAAATTTCCTGAAAGAATCGAGATTTAAGGAGACGTTTGCATCTGTAATTTGTGCCAGGCAACAAGAAGTGATTAAAATTCTTTAAATCTGAAATATCCATGTCTCTGAAATCTCATTTGATGAGAAGGAATGTATCGCTTAACAATATGCCATTTAGAGCATCATTTTGTGTTAAACATAGAGGGTTTCAATACCGTATTGCGCATAGAATCTTGATAACAAATAAAGACTTATATAAAAATATAGTTATAGAATAACCATTGTGTACATTTTGTAATGTTGAAATAGAATCTATCATTCATTTACTATATATATGCAAATTTGTCAAAAAGTTGTGGCAGGATCTACTACAATGGATTGAAAAAGAAACTGGTACCCATTTGGATCTAAATATAGAAACAATAATTCTGGGATTCAAGGAAAGAAGGAACGATGTCCTCAATTTCTTATTTATCTTAACAAAGGAATACATTTACTCCAGAAAACTTGCAGAGAGGTTACCTACTCTTGCAGAACTAAAACCTAAGTTAAATTACAATTATCAGATACATAAAGCAAACACCTACACAGAATGTAGGAATGATGCCTTTGTTTCATTTTGGTCGTCCTGCCACAGCTTTTTTTCTTGAAATGTCAAATTGCCCCTTTTTTTGCAACTGCAACAACTTAATCGTCAGTAGTCAAATGTTGTATATTTTTGCAGTACATGTATGAGCGTGATGTACCCAGTTCAAAAAGACATAAAGTGATAAAAAACAACTTGCCGTTTAGGTATCATTTTCTCATCATTACTCAATCAAATCGATAGGAAGCTTGTAGATAAAGTTACTGTACATATTTACTCTATTTGTTTACAATGAAAACTTCCTGTTATTAATAACATTTGGAAAAATTTTCCCCTCTTTCAAAGATTGTATCATGATCGATCTTAGGTCATATTCTACAACAAGATGACTCTATTAAACAAAGATCAATAAAGCACACTGTGAATTTTCTCAAGAACAAATGCGTGATAATTAGGGACTCATCCAGTGCTAACGTCCTTAATATGTTACACATATTGATTATTGAGTTAATGTGTAGCTTTTTAACAAGAACAACTTACATTTGATGAGACACGTTATGAAATGGATTGATAAACGGTGCAGGATTTTGTAAATTATAACTCACCAGCTCACTGACATAACACTATCAACATGTTTTCAGAGAAAAGCTTAAACAACTTGTAACCCCGAGGGGGTACACAATGCAGAAATGGATACATAAAGATATCTTGAGATAACATCGATATTTTGTTTGTTCAAAAACATGCGCAAAATAGTCATTTAATGACTTTGAAAACAAACATCATATTTTCAGTCTGTAAAACTTCTCTCAGCCAATCATAACCTGCCACATCACATCGCCTTTTATCGCCAAACTGGTCAGGCTATTGCTATTGTTTTCAGTATTGAGTCAAGCGGTCACTTACTTACTTGGCGTATAATTACTATACAAACAAAGAAAACAACTTTCCAGTATGACGGTTAGTTAGTGAGACATATAATGAAGACATTTACTAATTTTGGTTGAATCTTTTTGACTGTTGATAGCTTAATCACGGCTTCTACAGAGGGATCTAAAGTCAATTCATCAATGAGACTACATGGTATGTCATAGCCCTGTCATAGAACTATGTTTCGCATATCTATTTTTAAAAAAGAAACGGGGTATATGTTTATATTTATGCCGCTCCCTAACAAAATAGTGACGTAACGTAAACATGGACAGATCAGTACACATATCATATACAGTGACAGTATTGAAACAACAAAGCAATTAAATGCTAAGGTTATATCTTCATTAATGGTATAAACATAAGGATATTTCATCAAGGCAAAATCTTAATATTTAATCATGTTTTGAAAATCTCTTAGATATTACGGTATAGTTATGTTTTGAATTTAGTAGTTCTAAGTTTACATTTTGTGATGAGTGGCCAGATAAAATTGAAGACAAATTAAACAAGTTTGTGAAATGTTTTAAGGAACTTATGAATAATCCTGAAGTAATTTTATATAATCTTAATGAGGTTTTGCTATATACACACTACGAAATATTCGGAAAGAGAGTCATTGAGGCATCATGTCATGAAATTGTATTAAGTTCGCAATACAAGGATATTCAGGATATACACCTTTTGACACCATGTTTCATCATGTCTTGAGCGTTTCTCAATCAAATAAACAAACAATATTAGTTTACAAACAGACAACTCATCAGCGTAAAATAAATACCCTTCTATATCTTTGTTTGAGATAATGTTATTTAAATTTTAAATATTTGTAAACTTCTAACGCAAACAACTGCCTGAAATAACAAATATGTATACATATAAGTTTGAATGCACAAAGTTTAGTTTACATATCATGTGACCAAAGCCTACCTTATTGAAGTCACTGTAAACGCAAAATACTCCATCTCACGTGTACTGAATGTGTTCATCTCAAGACAGATGCAATGCATATGATAAATTCTAAATGTTTAATTTTTGATTGGATCTAGTTTGTCTTATTGTTGACCAATGGATGACTAGTGCTTTGACAACTGGGCTTGTCATAGATGGGCAGACATGCTTGATCTCTAAAACAACATCCCCTAATTCTTGTAACAACATTGTCAAAGAGTGTGAAATATCCCAAGCGCGACTCCCTAGGCCTGTAATTACACAATCAGTTACGATGTGCCATAACTGTTTAATTACTATACTCTTTTTTATTGCCGGACAGATGAAGCATCTAAATCGTGCTAAAACATGTTTATTCTGTTTATTTACCACCATTGTCTGTTATATTTACATTGATTTGGCCCATTTCCGTTCTGTATATGATGTAATAATACACAATCTGTAAAACTTCTCTCAGCCAATCATAACCTGCCACATCACATCGCCCTTTCTCGCATGCGCAGTAAAGGCAATATCGTTCACCCGGTAGAATCCCTTTTCAGACTGTCAAATTGAGAAGCCTAAAATTTGCGTACTTTGAAGGGCGATATCTTTGTTATTAGAGGACCGATGAAAAAGTTTTTTGGTGTTTTTTGAAGTTGACAATGTTTTCTGTACATATTTACCAATTAACATGGGAAAAATTATGAGGTTTCTTGTTGTTTAAAGGGATCGTTTGACTCAATAATGAGCAAATAATATGACTATTCAATAAATATCCAATGTCGATGATCAAGGAAATTGTATTGCCCATAAGATAATGAAGTGATAGCCGAAGGAAAATTTAAGTATGAAATTGAAGGAGGTTAAAATGAGAGAAATCTGCACGACACAAACATGCAACTACATTGTTATATTACTCTACTCATCATATACACAAATTGTAATCAATTTTCCTTTTCAGTATTCTCTTTACATTTTACATCAATGTATCAATGAGACCGCATTAGGTCAACAAAATTAGACTTAAGAACTTGAGGGGTCAGACTCAACACAGACCAAAGTACCCGAAATTTTATCTTTAACCAAGAAATCTTATCATTATTGATAAGCATAGATATTATATAGATTTCAACTTATAAAGGGTCATATCTGTACATCAATGTCAGGTAAAGGCAATGGTGATCACCCGCCCTCACACTTGATGCACATACAGACTAAACTAACAGAAATAATTAACAGTTTCTCCGAGTCCTTGAGTTCACAAAAATGGATTTGAGTCCAGCTGGACCCGACTCCGGCTCGAGTACTCGAGTACCTGTGGAAGCCCTAGTCAACATATATCATTATCTTGCCTTGCTTCACACATCACTGGTCGATCTGCAACAGCTTGACCTGACAATCAGGGGATGCTCATCCAATTCTCCAACTGTCAATCACATTACCACTGATATTGGTAAACTGTGGTAGATGTCAATACTAATCTGTTATATAACACTGGCATTTGAAATGACTGTGACACTTTAATAGGAATATCATTTCATCACATATAAGAGAAGTATATTAAATTATAATACGAGTGGTGTAATGTTATCATCCATTTTTATGAATTTACCGTTTCTGGGAGATAAAGATTTTGCACAATGCCAAGAAATCGTAGATGTCATGACAATACATCACAATGTCTTGATTTTATTTAGATGATAAGGTCATAATGTTATGAAATTACTTCATCAGAAAACAAATGGCAGTACGATGTTCAGATACATACATTTAAGTTATATTTTGTAGATGTTAAACAAAACAATATCCTTGTGTCTTTTCATATCAAATATAGCAAAACTTGTTGATCAAAATGAAATATCATTGACAGAATTGGAAAACTTTGAACTTTTATATTTTATTGGTAGTATCATTAGAGGACACTTTGATGAGATTTGTATCTGAAGGGCGCATCGTAGATTATTAGATCTAATTGTCTGGTTTCGACTTTAAAACAAATCAATTGCAAGGGCCTGCACATCGTTTCGAAGCCTCGATGTGACATTAGATATAGATGAAGGTCACTGAAAATCAATTTGCGTTGGCGGATGTCACTGAAACAAATCACTATTAAATTTCCAATTCAAACATTGATTGCAATGCAACCTTTTCCGAAATTGGAATAGATAATGTTTGAACATCCATAACATAGTTAGCTGGCTTCTGTAGACATGACCTAATCCTGTTTCAATCGTATGTATCACAAAAATTGTCATGACCGAAAAACAAACACGAGAAAACATCACCACTGCTGTGATAAGACCTTTTTTTTACAGAGATGGATAATGATTGGATAATTTTAAAAACTTGAAAATGAGTATTTCTTCACATCAATTCAGGAACAATAACAGCCAATTTATCTCGATTATATATTGGTCTTTACATTAGCTCAAAGCCTATTTATTTTATTGGGAAACATTTGATAAAAACGATTTGATTAAAACGCTTAGAAAAACGGAAACGGAGTGTAAAGTGTAAGCCCCAACAGGGTTTTTCATGACAATATAAATATTTTTTCAAATTATATCTGCAAATGTCACAAATTATCTTCTCCTATGGGTGTATTAAAAAATCCGTAAATTGAATTCAACAATATGATTTGATTTAAATCAAATGTTATTTATTGATGTAACTGTAATATCGTGGTAAAATCATAAAATGAACGGTGTCATGCAACTGACAGTAATAAGACTACAGATAAATTCATTCAGTCAGCGTTGTTTCTATGGAAACAATAAGAAACGTCATGCCTGAAGCATACATCGTTGTCACAAATGTCATTAACAGTGCGAATGTAATATTAACTTTGCCCTCAGGTTGATAACAAATGATCTTGGATTCTCATTACCTACCAGTACTTACAGAAAACAGCTTAACGCTGGTACTGTCATGACAAGTATATCAATACGAGTTGCATGATAGTTTTTTTATTTTTTTTATTTCGTATAAATGGCCATAAGACCAATATTTTTTTTTTTTTTTTTTTTTTTTAAACTTTTTATTTTTATTTTATTTTTTTTATAACAAAAAAGAGGATGTTACATACACATTCAAGTAGTTGGCACAGATCGATGTAACAAAACAAAAAAAGAAGGGGTAAGAATAGGAAAAGAAAGGATAGTGGTGCAATGTGAGAGGGTGTATAAAGATGGGTACTCAGTTTATTACGTTAAAATAGTCCGGACCATTTTCTTTCAAAGTCAGGGGCTTCATCCGAGAAAATATGTTTCTCCAAATGGTAATGGTATTTTATAAAAGCTATAAGCTGATTGACATTTAAGTCAGTAGAGCCAAATCGTATTTTATTTATATATTCTTTTGTTAAAATAAAAATGTGGTTTATTAATATGTTTGCCGTTGGGTCCCCCAGTAGAAATGCTTTGATGTCTATAGTGAGGTGTGTGTCCATCTTGAGGTTGTACCAATTTTCTAATTGATAGATAAGCAGTTGAGTTTTCTCACAGTGAAAGAATAAGTGCTCAAGCGTTTCAATTTCTCTACCACATAATGTACAAAGATTGTCTTGATTTACACCTATTTTGCAAAGAAATGATTTCGTTGATATTATTCTGTGCAATAGCTTGTACTGGAAATTTCTAGCTTTAGTTTCTAATGTTGTTTCATTTATCATTGCAAAACAGTCAGGAAGATAATTATCTGATAAAGCAGTACTCAGTTTTGATTCCCACTTTAAACGAAGGTTGTCTAATGGTTCTGTTTTATTTGCGCACAGCTGTGAATAGACAAATTTACAGTCAGCCGAGTTACATATTTGTGTAAATAATGTTTCTTGTGTTTTGACTACTTCACCTATATGGGTTGCAGCCTTAATTAAGTCGAGGTAGTTTTTAGGTGTGTATTTGATAAATCTAAAGTAAAGTAAGTAGGTGTGATCAAGATTAAACTCCTGTTTTAGCACTTCAAAAGTTTTAAAATTACCAGTGTTAGAGATGATATCTCGAAAACATGTCATTCCGTTCTTGTACCAAGAGACGAACAAAGTTATATCATCAAATGGAATGAAATTAAGAATTGGTAGAATTGAAAAATCTTCAATAATTGAAATATCGTTCCTGTTTAAACACGTGAAACTTGTAAGTACTTCTTTCCAGAAGGCGTTTTTCACATGTTTGGCGTATAATAGAAGTCTGTCTCTTTGGAAATTAAACAGATCAATGTCTCCAAATGGTGATAATGATATAAAGCCTAAGTGGTGGCATAGTCCGTTTCCAGTGGATAGTCTTTTTATCCATTTTATCTTCATATAATTACAAAAGGATATGATATCTATCATTTTCAGCCCCCCTTTTTGCATACTCATTTATTAACATGTTGCGTTTAATTTTATCGCGTTTCCCACCCCAAACAAACTTAAAGAGGATTGAATTCAAACGTTTAAAGAAGAGTTTAGCGCCATGAAAAAGTGGGTAAAAAGGGGGATAATCTGAGACTTGATAATCATAATTCTTCCTCTAAGAGTTAAGGATCTATTTGACCATGAAAAAAGTACTTTTCTGACTTTTGAAAGTTGTTGTTCGAAGTTTAGTGAAATCATTTCATTTAAATTAGTAGAGAAAGTTATTCCAAGAATTTTGAATGGTTCTTTTGACCAGCGAAGTGGTATGTGTGGACAAAGTTGTTCATTGGAGTTTCGCCGTGAGCCAAACCAAATCGCTATGGTTTTATCTGTATTAAGATTTAAGCCAGAGACAGTGGCAAACTTTTTGATAACATAAATAAGATCTGATAATCCTTTTTCGGATCCATCAAGGGTAAAATTGGTATCATCAGCGTACTGGAAAATAAGATAGTCCATACCCTTTACCTTTATGCCCTTAGTTGCATGAAAGTTAGACATATCTAGATATTACATACCAATCTGTAGACCTTCATAATATACATAATATATATACATGTTCATTTATTTGTTATCAGATGGTAATGAGAGATTATAATAATGTAAACCAATAATAGTTCGGTTATGAAGCCTTGAGGTTATCATTATTTCACATAGGCAGAATAGTTTTCTCAAAGTCTGTAATATAAACCATAAATAATGCCTCTATGAAAGAACACTATCTAAATTAACGTTCCTGAAAACGGAAAGATACATTAGAATAAGGTGCGATATATTATAGAGAATATAGCAAGAACAAATCAACAAGAATTCATTTCTCCTTTTAGGTTGTCTTGTTCAAATCATTCTTCGGTAAAAATCTCTTTTACAACAGAAAGACAAATTAACATGTTAGCAGGTCAATACAGCAATAAAAAAACAAAAGTAAAAGTCTAAATATCTTATCTTAAATGAAATCAATAAACACTTGTCAAACACAAAGTAAACCGACGGCTTGAAGTCCCCTATTACGAAATAGATAAAGATATATTCAATAGGAAAAACACTTCACTATTCTAGTTAAATTATCTTGGACAATCGATTCAATGGAAGCATGTGCCAGACACATTAATCATTGTAAAACTGAACAAGAATCAACTCATATAGTCTATAAATGTTTTAATAACATACACATGACATGATACAGACCCTGTGGGAAAAACACGGTCTGCAATACCTCCTACATATAATTAACACAGAAAATGCAGTGTGGTCAAATTTAAGTGCAAACATGTGATTCTAGACCAGTGATGCACATAACTGGGATGTTTAGGCTTTACTATAATTCCTTAGTTTTGATCCTACAGTTATATATGTCCTTTCAAAACGTCAGTAAATCAGAACCGTAAAACATTATGCTTATGGAGAGAAAACAGAAAGACAGAACAGTTTCGTTTACATTTGACAGAACTTCAAAGATAAAAGCTTTCACTGTTACAGTAATATTCGTGTGAAACAAATGGCGATTCATTGATCACTTGTGAGATTTAGATAATCTTAACAGAATGTTGGCTGTTTGGCATTACTTGTGTGTACTTTACTATTTCCATTCTTCAGACATTTACCATTTTGGTTATTTGAAGTTGCTGGAAACATATTTCCGAAAAATAGATAAATAATACACATTATTACTATGGGAAATGTTATACATATATATCAGGTTCTAATGTCAGTAACCCACTAAGTACAAGTTGCAATTAAACTTTTATTTGAATTAATTGAAATTCAAAAGGTGTCATTATTATGATATTTAATACCTTCAATGTATATCATGATTGATTTGAAACTAAAACAAAATAGCTATTTGGATTCAAATGCTAATGTATGTGATTTCATGACTATTTTTGACGATTCGCAAAGTGCATTTTAATTGGAATATTGCAAATGTCATAAACCATGGGTTTACTGATAGCAGACATATCAACATAAGTTATCATCTCTTAACCAAGTGTTATCTTTGGAAACTAAATGGTGATTACTGGACATCATTACATATAATTACAACTTAGATTTGAAGATTTTATTTCATGATATAAATGATTGTCATAAATTTAGCATGATGTAAAGACATCAATATGATCTCACTGCGCACTGATGTACTGTGCTGTCAAGTTCTGTTTATTCAAGCATCACCATCATATGCTTCTCGGAGCCATTCCTACCCCTGTTAGCATTTGTCAAAGTTTCAGTAATTCGTACAACATTGAGAATCTGAAGTTAATAACTTGTTTGAAAGAATACATCAAATCAGAGTTTAAAAACCTTGGTCGTTTTTTTGTCTCCAAATTCTATCTTTTGATCATTCAAATCGTTATTCTTTAAACTGAAATGATGAAATCAGTCGCCATAGATTCACTTTCTCTCCATTAATTTTGATGTTCAAGGATTTCATGAAAGAATCGAGATTTTAGGAGACGTTTACATCTGTAATTCGTGCCGGGCAACAAGAAGTGATTAAAATCCTTTAAATCTGAAATATCCATGTCTCTGAAATCTCATTTGATGAGAATTAATATCATTGTTTTTAATCACCTTTGCTTAAACGTATTCTGTAAGTGATATTAACACAAGCTTTACTATGAGACCAATTGCATGAAACCAATGTGGTATGATTTCAACATGTACTCTTGAATATATTTTGTAATAAAGGTTCTTATGTAAGCCGTACTTTATCGTAGTGAAAACCCACAACAAGAAAACCTTTTACAAAATTGAATTTTTAAAAAACCCGTTCATTTGATGAAATATTTTTTTAAAAGTCAAAATGAAAATACAGAAATACTAGACTGTTTGCCCCTTACTTTAATATCTCACGTAAGGTGAACAATAAACAAATTTCGTTTAGAATTCAATAACACAGATGTGATACGAATCGTAAGCATTTTCAAATGAGAAAAACGTTTGGCTGTACTGAAATAATCTAGACATGATAAAGTTTTATGACCACTCATCACAGTTGCAAGTTGACAAGGCATTAGCTTGAAGTGTGCTTTACATTTACAACTCTCTATAACAGATGCAAACAAGCATTTTCTATAGCATTATATTTTTTCAATGGCTTCGCCACACTTGATTCAAGCTCTGTGACATTTTCAAAGATATTGTCCAATATTTGTTTAGTGTTCAAACAGAAGTCACTGGATTTAAGCAAACAAGCATTGGGCTTACATGCAACTTATGTTCATCCATTTTCGCATGAATTCGAGTATGGTTATGATTGACAGATATTCTTAAAGAATTATGCTAATGATGAATACAGCGACTTAACACGAACTTTCATATCAATTTATCATTATAACATTATCCTCCCATTTACTCCCTCTACTTCCACTCAATATACACCTTAGCTCTCATTAGTGAAGATTCTGTAAGTAAACTTTCACCTCAAAGTCACATTTTTCGTTATTGACTGTTTCAGTTATGTAAAATGATAAATCAATATAAGAAAGTAGCTCTTTCAACGAAACAATGTGATGCCAAGGACATTTCTATTTGCATAGAGGAAAATAATGATTAAAAATTATGAAATGCCACTTAAAATACTAAGATAAACAATTTTATTACACACGTAGGTAACGTACAAGTATGACATACTAATCTCGTACGACACACGTGTGTCGTATTGCGTTGACCTGTGTCGTATCAACATGACCTCGCATTCCACAGATTTGATTGGTTAACCAATGACCTCTCATTTAGGGTCAACTAAAACGGAACTTTTTTCGAATTAATAACAAGCATGTCATTTCTTCAAGTTAACGGCTTTATATACTTAAAAAGAGTTGATACATAGACAGATATTTAGAAAACATACGATTTCATCAGTGTGCAAAATCGATTTCATGAAAAATTAACAGATCAGCGAATGCATTATATTAATATTTTTACTTACATTACAACGTCAACCGTAAATTCAACACCCGGACATCGCATCATGCACGGTTTGTCAGTGATAATATGTGGGTAGATCAAGCCAAATGCTATCAAATGTGACAAGCACTGAGAATAAACAACTTTAAAATGCAGTCACTGAGTCAGGAACACATCACAGGGAAATTGGGAATCCCCAAACACGCTGTAGCTACACAAGGCGATGACCTTGCCCTTCCCGTTGACATGTCGGGTCCCCGTCACTCTCCGAGCACGTCGTTGTTTTCATTATCATCCATATCGATTCTATCGTTTCATTTGAAGTTCCTAGAAAAGTTCGAAATGGTGTTTGTTTCAGTTTAAAGATCTTCCATTACATTACCCGTTGGTAAGTAATCCGTTTTCAACAGAGCCAATGTATCCGCTCGCCCAGCCACAACGACACACGTCAGCCTTGACGCTTGAACATGGCGAGCCGACCGAGAGAAGAGCGTTGACAGATTCGACTCTGACTCTGAATGTTTACATTCTACACGTTCTGTATCAATCATTAATTAATCGTTAATCAGAAGCCCTCATCATCGATGAATTAGCCTTTTTTGACATTTCTAATTTTGGTTGATTTAATCGAAACTGGAAACTATTTTCTTTCTTCGTAGGTTTAAATGAGCGACTGCGCAAATAGACTGGTCACATCACGAACGTCGATTATTACGCATTCGGTTATTGAAACCGGTTTCGGGTTTTCGGAATTGTTTCCTTGATGCCATACACGAAAATGAGGATTATTAACAAATGTGTCTTTTCTAAACGTGTGTAATAAATAAAATACCACACTCGGTCTCATTAGATACGAATTATACGAAACTCGTGACCTTCCTATGTTATCTGACCTCGCTTTCGCTCGGTCAGACACCGCCGGAAGGACACTCGTTTCGTATAATTCGTATCTAATGAGACCTCGTGTAGTATTCTCTATGAGCTTCCCTTAAGTGTTTAGATTTTCTTAAAAATCAGAACAATGCAAAAAGAAACAATTTGCTTAGCTCTAAATTTATACGTTTAACAATTATTCTTTCGAAATTAAAAAATCCAAAATTTTTTAGAGGATGGTACGTTTTGGACTAAACATGAAAGAATATTTTTTCCTGGCTTGAAAGTAGACACTCTGTGTCAAGTGTCCCTTTAGTTCAGTTCTTTAGTTTGAATACAAAGCCTTGATCAACGTATAATTTTATTTATAAGGTAACTGAATAGTCATAGTTTTGGGTGAATGTGTTAATATGATAGAGCTTTTCTTTATAAATAAAACCATTTGCAAATTCTTCACATTTCTAAAACACTTATTCACTTTTTTGTATCTGAGTAATCGATATCCTCATTAGGATTGAAACCTTTGCTTTACGTTTACGGTAAAAAGAAGATTATCTAACATATGATTTATATTATATCATATTATATAAAATGCACCATAACTTGTTTTTGATATCGTACTCAACCACTTAATAACCTGATGCTCTTCAGAGCAGAAAACAAAATGTTGTGCTTAAGATGCTAAGTTGCAAGTCTTAAGAATTGGTTTTGGATCAATCACTCTTTCTGAAGTTAAAGAAATAGCAGCGTGTTTCAGAGAGACTTCAGAGAATGTTAATTAAATATATGATTATTCAAACAACTAAAACTGCTCATTTTAATGTAGATAGGAAAGGCATTATCTTTTGTTATAAATATTTTTGGATTTGCACTTCAGTAATCATGCCCCTTTTCTTTCTGTAAATACTTCAGTATTAACTTAAAGAGACAAAGAGTATGTTGATAGGATCACATATGTAACATTTTGAAATCGATGTTATTACATCGGGAACCACTAACTGTTACTAAAATAACAAGTTAAAGGTCAATCAGTACATTAGACCGAAAATACGACCATACAAAGTCAGGATTTTGATCGAAAACCGGACAATGTGGCTCGAGTGGCGCGCGCAAATTCGCCAATGGTAATTTTGAAACCTTGTCATAAGCCCACAGGAAGATATATTCGATTCCATAGTGTTCATTAGGTAATGTAACTAATAGGTATATTAATTGGATGCATAATTTCGAATATTAAAGAGGTTATGCAATGTATTGTTTATAAGAATGAAATATCATTATCTCCAGTACCATTATCTATGGGAATGCAATGAGCATGTAATTGAGACAATATACACATAAATTAGACTTTTAATCAGCATTTTATACCCGGTTTTAAGAATGCCGACGAAACTAACAGGCGAACGCTTTGAAAATTCATTAGAGCTTGATGCCCCGCCCAAAGCCGGGCCTGTTGCCATTAGTGTATCTACCATAATGTCTGGAGACAAACCTCCTTCAAACCAAAACGATTTTTGTGTTAAATTCTGATTTATAAAAGAAGGCCAAAAGCAAGTACGATTATATCTAATACAAAATACTCTGTAGTCTGTACTACTTTTGTTGTCGGAATTGCTTTGATGGATGTGACACAAGCACTTGGGGCATGGGTATTGCTCATATACTATATAGTATATTAGCACTGCCCATGCATCAAGTGCTTGTGGGATGGGCAGTGCTAATATACTATATAGAATATGAGCAATACCCATGCCCAAAGTGCTTGTGGGATGTGACTGTATCATATGCGGAATGTTATATATGCAAAACAGTGTGATCCCAAATATAACATTGTTTCATTCTCAATCGAAACCTTATATATCTTGAATAGATTAACCACTGGTAAAAATTGTTTAATTATTTTATTATTGATATGTGTTGTAAAAATACGGAGATTGATGATAACGTATCATAGATTATCCACTGCTGCACCTATCTTTTCAGGAGAGACAAAATCTTGTAATAAATAACATATAACCGTTCACACTTTTCCTTTCCTTTTGAACCACTATGGTAAAATTATCCACCATCTAACATATCTTTATATTGCAATAAACTCACAAAAATTTTACATTTTAGGTATTCGATTGTAGAATATTTTCGGTTTGTTCACTGAAATATAAACGATTTGTTATTTGTCACCGTCGGAAATAATAGTCAGTGAATGTTATGTAAGATTCAGTAAACAACAGACCATCAGATTATCACTTAAAACGGACATGTCTAGCCATAACGGCGCCAATTTAACAAGGCAGTCGCCTTTTTGCGTCATTTGAAAAGGTTCAGAAATATAAGAGACTACATGTTTTTACAATAAAAAATGGCTTGAATAAATCGTTATTGAACCGTCGGATATCTAAGCTATCGGAATATACAAAAATTGAGTTTTTTGGGTGAATATTTGTATGTTAAATGAACGATCAAAAATGTGTCATTACCTGTTGAAAAATGATCATTAGGTGAAACAACTCACCTACTGCTACGTCATAGAAGGTTAACAAGCTCGGGACACGCTTCAGTGACTACAGATTTTGTTCGCCAGGGTTAATTGGGCAGTGTATTTTAAAAGCCGTATTTAGGCAGGTTACTGTCCGATTTCGAAAATTCAAAGTTGACTCTTATTCAAATTTCAAGCCCCTTTTTATGAATCCCGAAAGTGGCCATAGACCATTTCAGTCCCCCTTTATACGAAAGTCCAGTGATGAGATATAAACTTCAATCAGCATATTAGCTAATTTGTAGCTTATCAAAACCAAATAAAATTTTGAGAAAGATACTCTGTGTCACTTTAACAAGAACGGACTTTAAAATCTAACCACAAAACCATTTTGCTCATTCCATTTGAAATTGTAACTGTTACTGTAAAATTATAAATCAACTAAACATCAATGAAATTATTTTGCTATGCCATGTAACTATTTGATTTTGTGCTGTTTAAAAGTGCACCGCGTCAATAAGCTGAACTTCTCCGTGTCACTGAATCAAGTTAAGGTTTTACTCGTGTTTGTGACTCTCAATTTTCTCATGTCAATAAATACAAGCCGATTATGTCCTCAACAAACTGAACTTAATCGATAAACACTTTCACACTACACCAGTAACACTAATAAATTATGTTTTATTCCTTTACGTTCATATAATCAATAAAGCAAAGTTCTCTCTTCAGTAAATCTTCTTTAGATTTCACTCAGATGTTAACTCCTTATAAACTTGCCCCAATAATACCGTTTAGGTATCATTTTCTCATCAATACTCTACAAAATAGATAAATAGCCTGGAGATCCGGTTTCTGTATATATTTACTCGATTTCTTAACAATGAAAACTTCCTAAAATCAATAATATTTAGAAATATTTTCCCCAAGATTGTAATGTTTTCGATCTTGGTCATATTCTACAACAAGATGACCCTATTGATCATTGACCAATAAAGCACACTGTGAAATATCTCAAGAACGAATGCGTGATAATTAGGGACTCATCCAGTGCAAACGTCCATAACATGTTACACATATTGATTATTGAGTTAACGTCTAGCTGTTTAACGAGGACAGCTTTTATTTGATGATAAACTGTATGAATTGTATTGAGAACTCTTCGGGATTTTGTAAATTATAACTCACTGACATAACACTATCAAAATGGTTTCAGAAAAAAAGCTTAGACTGATCGTTTGACTAAATAATGAGCAAATTCTATGACTATTCAATAGTTATCCTTTTGCAATTACCAAGAAAACTTTATTGCTCATAAGATAAGGAAGTCATAGCTGCAGGAGAGTTAACTATGAATACAATCCTACAGGCTGATCTTAGCCCAAGCCCTCTCATCACCTCCTGTACATATGTCTCTGCTTCAAGCTTGAGGAAGCTTGCATTTAGCAAGCGAAACGTTGAATCTGATGATGGTTTTAGAGTAGGACATATATATATTATCTATGAAATATAAGGAGGTTTAAATGGGAGAGATCTGCAACACACAAACGATTTTTTCTCAACATACCTTTTCAGTATTCTCTTTTCATATTCTACATCATTTCAATGAGCCCACATTTTGGGCTTCTAAGGGTCAAACTTAGACTCAAGAACTTGAGGGGTCGGACTCGACGCAGACCCAAGTACCCGAAATTTTATACATTGTTGTTAGGCATAGATATCAGAAATATATGTTTCGTCTTATAAAGTGTAATACCAGACATCAATGTCTGGTAATTGCAATGGTGATCACCCGTCTTCACACTTAATACTCATACAGACTAAACTAACATGGATAATTAACAGTTACTTCCATTTTCGAGTCCTCGAGTTCACAAAAATGGAATTGAGTCAAGCTGGACCCGACTCCGGCTCGAGTACTCAAGTACCCGAAGTCCTAGCCAACATATATCATTATCTTGCCTTGCTTCACACCTCACTGGTCGATCTACAACAGCTTGACCTGACAATCAGGGGATGCTCATCCAATTCCCCAACTGTCAATCAAAATACCCCTGATACTATGGTTGATGTCAATCATAATCTGTTTTAGAGCACTGCTTTTTGAACTGACTGTGACACTTTAATAGGAATATCATTATATTACATATAATAGAGATATATTGAGTTATAATACGAGTGGTGCAATGTTATCGTCCATTTTTATTGAATTTACCGTTTCTGGGGGATAAAGATTTTGCACAATGCCAAGAAATCGTAGAGGTCATGACAATACATCACAATGTCTTTAATTTATTAAAATGATACGGTCATAATGCTATGAAATTACTTCATCAGAAAACAATTGGCAGTACGATGTTCAGATACATACATTTAAGTTATATTTTGTAGATGATAAACGAAACAATATCCTTGTGTCTTTTCATATCAATTATAGCAAAACTTGTTGATCAAAATGAAATATCATTGACAGAATTGGAAAACTTTGAACTTTTATATTTTATTTTATCATTAAAGGACACTTTGGTGAGATGTGTATCTGAAGGGCGCATTGTAGATCATTAGATCAAATTCTTTGGTTTCGACTTTAAAACAAATCAATTGCAAGGGCCTGCACAACGTTTCTGAGCCTCGATGTGACATTAGATATACAGATGAAGGTCACTGAAAATCAATTTGCGTTGGCGGATGTCACTGAAACAAATCACTATTAAATTTCCAATACAAACATTGATTCAAATGCAACCTTTTCAGAAATTGGAATAGATAGTGTTTGAACATCCATAACATAGTTAGTTGGCTTCTGTAGACATGACCTAATCCTGTTTCAATTGTATGTATCACTCCCGGATTGAAATATCTCCTTAATTGATGATGACGTAACTTGTGTTCGTGAATGTATAAACAAAGTGTAAATGACCATTCTCTCATTTTACAGGCATTTTGGAAAATTACAGTTATGTATTATATATCATAAAAACTTTGGATTTGATCTTTTTCAAGATTAAACCCCTTTTCAATATTGATTGTTTTGATTAGAAATGATCTTTTGCAATCTAAACATTATGTCAATGTAGTTGACTGATTTATAGGGATCATCGTTTAATACTTGTTACTTGAGTATTTGCAGTCCATTTCATAGATTGTCTATATATTTGTAATATCGATACCACATACTTGTAACCTTGTTTCAATTTTACAAAGTATGTAAATGTCATGAAGGATATATGTGTGTACTTACACTATGTTGACGAAAATCACAAATTTAAATAAGGCAAAATACATTTATTCTCAAATATATATCTGTCCGTCTGACCTGTCGTGTCAATGGGATCGCATGTTATACCCCAATGTTAATCAATTCTAGATTTCAGTCATTTATAATAAGAAATTAAATGACAGGGAAATTGCCATTAAAGTTGTTTCTATAAACATGCATGTAGTTTAATTCTAGAATATGATGAAAAAGCTAATATCAAATAATACAATATCGATTTAAGTATTATTTAATCAAAATTTTCAGGCAATCTGAAGTCGAATAATCTCAACCTGAATCATGAATGCAGAAGCATATTCATATCTTTCTTTTAGAAATCAAGGCAATGATCTGTAAAGGGTCTAATTTTGTATTACATCAGTTAAGTGATCATATATCTGTCTAAATGAAATCTATGTAATTCTGAATATACTTCAAAGACTGAAAGGACGAATTTCTAAAAGTTCAATTTCCTTTTAGTACAAAAATATAGGACAAATCATCAAATGAGCAATGTGCAATTGTGGTCAAAGTTAGACATCATCGAGAGAATAGCAAAAACAACTCTGTAGCCATAAATATAGAAATATTTAAAAAAACATAGGTGAAAATTATCACTCATGTTGTAACAAAAAATTTCAATGAGCGAATAAGAAACACTTAAGACATAACCATTGCTCTAGTAAGACCTTCATTACAATCGAAACATGTACATTGTAAGCTCCCCACAAGGTTTTAATGATAATTCAAATAATAGTTCAAATAATATCTGCAATATCTGTCACAAATGCTCTTCTCTTACACGTTTATAAGTACATAGGTTACATAAAGGAGAATGAATGCTACAAAAACTTTGATTTTATTTAAATCTCAACAAAATGGCCGGTGTCATGTAACACAATATAAATATATGCATTCAGTAAGAGTTGTTTCTATGGAAACAACAAGAAACGTCATGCCTGAAGCATACATCGTTGTCGTAAATGTCATTAACAGTGCGTATGTAATATTAACTTTGCCCTCAGGTTGAAAACTATTGATCTTGGATTCTTATTGAAATCCTTTACCAGGACTGACAGGAAATAGCTTAACCCTTGTTTAAATACTTGTTATCAGAAGATAATGAGGTGATTATCATAATAATGTGAAACAACCATAGTTCGGTTATGAAGCCTTGAGGCTATCATTATTTCACATATGCAGAATTGTTGCAGTTACTTATCTACTCGATGGCATCATTGTTAGCATATTTTTGTTCAGTTTCAATGATGTCATACATCAAGAATCCATCAACCATGCCTCTATAAAATAATACTATCTCAATTAATATTTTTGAAAACGGGAACGCACATTAAAATTAGGTGAAATATATATTGAATAAATCAACAAGAATCAAATTTCCCCTTTTAGGTTGTCTGGTTCACATCGTGGAAATCTCTTCTATATCAGGTACAACAGAAACCATATCAGCAGGTTAAATATAGTAATAAAAGAGTAAGAGTAAGTAAAATTCTTATCTTAAATGCAACAATAAACCCTTGTCAAACACAAAATAAACCGAAGGCTTGAAGTCCCCTATTATGAAATAGATAAAGATACATACATTCAATATGAAAAACACTTCACTATTCTAGTTAAATGATCTTGGACTATCGATTCACTGAAAGCATGTGCCAGACACATTAATCATTGTAAACCTGAACTGTAATCAACTCATATAGTCTATAAATGTTTCAATAAAAAGACATGACATGACACAGACCCTGTGTTGAGAACACGGCCTGCAATACCTCCTACATACAACCACCACTGCTTTTATGGAAAAAAATGCAGAGATTTAAGTGCAAATAAAATGATGTAACAGGGGTATTAAGGCTTTACTATAATTCTTTGATATTGATCCTACAGTTATTTATGTCCTTCCAAAACGTCACTTAGGCAGAGCCTTAAAACATTAAGCTTTTGGGGGAAAACAGAAAGACATAACAGTTTCGTTTACATTTAACAGAACTTCAAAGACAAAAGCTATCACTGTCACAGTCATATTCATGACAATTCATCGATCACTTGTGAGATTCAGATTATCTCTACAGAATGTTTGCTGTTTTGTATTACTTGATTTTACTATTTCTGTTCTTCAGACCATAACCATTATAATTATTTGAAAATGTTGGAAACATATCTACGGCAAAATAGATATACTCATAATTACTATACGAAATGTTTTATATCAGAATCTTATGACTATCTAGATAGAAACCCACCATGTACAAGTCAATGTGCAATTAAAGTATTTTAATTGAAATTCAAAAGGTGCCATTATTATGATATTTAATACCTTCAATGTATATTATGATTGATTCGAAACTTTTAAAAAATGGATATTTGGATTCAAATGTTAATGCAGGTGATTTCATGACGATTCGCAATGTGCATTTCAATTGTAATAATACAAATGTTAAAAACTATGAATTCACTGACAGCAGACAAATCAACCTAAGTAAAGATATCGTTATTTTTTCCCCTAACCAAATGTTTGTAAGCTTTGCAAGAGAAACCGAATGATGACATTCAATCACCAGACATCATATCATATAATTACAACTTATTTTTTATTATACAAATGAATGTCAACAATTAAGGATGACCTCAAGACATTGACATGATCTCACTGCATAGAAATGTACTGTATTGTCAAATTCTGTTATAATCAAGCATCAAATTGAATACTTCCCAGGGAGTTGAATTGGAAAAATTATCAGACGGTAAATGCCATTGACCAGGGGAAACAACAAGCGCCTTGAGCAACCACGAGTGGATGGATATGCGCCCTTTATACATATTCATATAAAAATGATAATGATGATAGTAATATTCACAATCATATGCTTCTCAGAGCGATTCAGATCCTCTTAGCATTTGTCAAAGTTTCAGTAATTCGTACAACATTGAGAATCTGAAGATAATATCTTGTTTGAAAGAATTAATTAAAATCAGAGTTTAAGAACCTTGGTCGTCTTTTTGTCTCCAACTTCTATCTTTTGGTCATTCAAATCAATATTCTTTAACATGAAATCATGAAATCAGTCGCCACAGATTCACTTTCTCGCCATCAGTTTTGATGTTCAAGGATTTCATGATAAGATTTCTTAAAAGAATCGGATTTGAGGAGACGTTTGCATCTGTACTTCGTGCCGGGCTACTAGCAGTGATTAAAATTCTTCAAATCTGAAATATCCATGTCTCTGAAATCTCATTTGATGAGAAGGAATATATTGTTATTAATCACCCGTTTAGTCGTCGCTTAAACCAATTCTGTAAGTGGTGTTAACACAGGTTTTACTATGAAATCCATAGCATGAAACCAATGTGGTATGATGTCAGCCTATACTCTTGAATATATTTTGTAATGAAGGTTCTTATGAAATCAATATCGTAACCAATCATAATAGATCATTTCTTTTCATCTCAAAATAATACTCTATCATAGTGAAAACCAAAACCAACAACGAGAAAAAAGCCTTTAAAAATTGAAATTTAAAGAAACCCATTCATTTGATCAAAGTTCTTTTACATTGAAGTTAAAAAATGAAAATATAGAAATGCTAAACTGTTTGCCCCTTACTTTAATATCTCACGTAAGGTGAACAATAAACAAATTTTCTTTAGAATTCAATAACAAAGATGTGACACGAATCGTTAACATTTCAAATGAGAAATCGTTTGGCTGTACTGAAATAATTTAGACATGATAAAGTTCTATGACCACTCATCACAGTTGCAAGATGCCAAGGTATTCCCAGGAGAGTAATTAGCTTGAAGTGTGCTATACATTTACAACTCTTTATAAAAGATGAAAACATTTGTTGCTGCTTCATACAATTAACATTATGAAACGAATGACGAAACACATTCACTTTTCAAGTTGGCCAGTAATTAAATTGTGTTTTTAGTAGCCAATGAAACTCAAATGAAGAAAATCAGTCAGGTCAGGATGTTTTTGGAGGCAATCCTCCTTCTCTCTCCTTCAAATGTTTTATAAGAAACACGCATGAAGATGTTCATAGATAGAATATGGTAAACATTCAATGATATTTGCCGAGTGAATATTTGAATATAACAAATGCTACCAGTACGACATATTAACCAACGTAAATACCGTCGCCTTTTGGTGGATACAAGACGTGGTTACATCCAATTAGGTCACAAAGTGGACTGTCATCAAGACAAATGTGACAATGTGGGATTTTGTTCACATTTGTTGTATGTTGCATGCTTTAGAATGATATACTCATGCGTTTCTTCTTATGAATATATTGTTCGTTTGCAACAAATGAGACTCGCTTTGGCAATTTTAAATAAACGTTCTCCAACGTATGATTTAAACGCTTTACCCTCACACATTTAGGAAGTGCTTAGTAAAGTATTTTTAATGTATACGTTGTATTTTTAGAAAAATTTAGCGACCAACCTTGAGAAAATCGGACCAAAATTCATCAAATAGGAGATAATTTACGAAAAAATACCGAAACGGCAGTCGACATAAGGGCGAATCAAGTGTGGCAATTTCACAACTTCCGGTTTCTAAATGTAAGCTTGAAAACCGTCTTTGTCGCGCTCAACTAGATTTTATATTCTTTTTCTCCAAATTAGGCATTCGTTGCTGTCAATTACGGTAGTTGAGACACGGTGTAAATCCTACAAGCATAATGATTACGTCACCGAAAGCGGGTTCGCTAAACGACATGCCCTTTCTAGGAGGGGTACTGTGCTTGAAGCTTCGAAATAAGTTATTGTTATTGTTGATTAAACAATGTAAATATGATATCAAAATTTCGACGAAAGATTTTTCTACAAAGTGATGTATTTCATTTCTCAATAGCTAAGTTTCATCGTGAACCGCTTGCAAGTATGATACAGCATCTTTAATAAATGGCACTACTAGATAAACTAAAAGATAAATGGCACTACATCAAACTGCTGTATATTGAATTAAGAATGTCCTCTTGTTATACTTTTTCCGTTTTCCTTTTCTTTTACTCTCATCATTAAAAATAATTTAACGATTCACTCATTATTCAAAATATATTACGAAATATCCGGAAATACAATTACTAGATGATTAAAATGTATAATCAGGATATTAAATCTTCACGTTTAACGACTTCTTCTGAAATGCCCTAACACGTTCAGTCTTATCATAGCTGTGCTCGTGACCCGACTCTTTAACCAATGACGCATTTTTCAACTTAAAAGTTCAATTTAATCCTTGAGTACACCAATCGATAGCAGAAGTAGATCCAGTCAAGCAGTGGTAAGATCTCCCACAACCATTTCATTTGCCTCCATCGGGCATCATAAATCAGATTCTGGTCACATACCACAATTTACTGGTTCCTTTTCTTGATTCAGAAGCATACCTTAGCTCTGTACTTTTAGGTCAGGGGATTTCAAATCATAGGCATAAAATGAAAATAAGAGAATATCACCCAGATAGCATCGCTTTATGGCTTCAATACTGCAAAAGCAGCGTTAAACAATAGCCAACTCTGTCACTCAATTACTAGCATTCAGGAAAGTTATTGCAAATACTGTTTTGGAGCATTGGCTGTACTAGTATTTTTTCAATGGCATCACAACACTTGGTTCAAGACCCATGTTGTTACATTTTGAAAGAATGTTGTCCATTAATTCTTTAGTGTTCAAATATAATCACTAGAATTATGGTTATGATTTATATATATTCTTAAAGAATTATGATAATGATGGATACAGCGACTGAACAAGCACTTTCATATCAATTTATCATTATTACATTTTCTCCCATTTACTCCCTCTGATTCCACTCAATATACACCTTAGCTCTCATTAGTGAAGATTATGTAAGTAAACTCCTTCACCTCACCTCAAAGTCACATTTTGCGTTATTGACTGCTTCCGTTGCTTCCATGTAAAATGATAAATCAATACAACAAAGTAGCTTTTTCAACGAAAATATATGTTGTCAAGGACATTTCCATTTGCATAGAGGAGGGTAATCAATAAAAAATATGAAAAGACACAAACATCGATATATAATTGGACCTCCTCCTTAAAGTATTAACTTTTTCTTAGCAAACCGAACAATGCAAAAAGAAACAAATTGCATATCTCTAAATTTATGCGTTTAACAATTATTCTTTCAGAAACCCAATAGATGTATAAAAAGGATTGTAAATGCTTCATCTGGTTTCAGAAGATGGTACCTATGGAGAAAACATGCCAGAATAATTTGTCATGGCTTAAACCTTTACATTCAAATGTCTCTCTTCTTTAAGTTCCATTCTTCAGCTTTCCTTCCCATGAGCACAACATTGTAAAAAATTATTATCATCCTCATTCTCACTGTTCCAGCAAATTATCAAAACGTGTGATTATTGTTTAGGATTATAAACATAAGAAACTTACCCTTTGAAGGTAGCATGGTACGAACTGCTATCAGTTCCAGCCAATTGAGGCTACATATTCGATTCTGCAAAGGAATAATTGAATAATTTAATGACGATCATATGCAATTACAATTTTCACATTTCGTTCAATGTGATAATAATATTAACTCTTTAATTATACACCCGACAAATGTTCGGGGGTATGCAGTAATACCAAAGATACCGTCCGATGACATTTTTTGTCGGACCTTTTACGGAAAAACTATTGGTCAAATTGTTTTTAGCCCATGGCTTCTACCCTACCCTAAATTTTGAATTATCTACGATTTTTGATGATTTGTACTTAAAAGTCAGAATTTATTCGATCAGTTGCTGGACAATATTCATCTGATTCAATTAACATTTTGCACTTGTCTTCTAATATACTAAAAAGAGTAGTGAGCCACGCTCTCTTTTTTGCTTGTCACTTTATTGGTTGTACTAAGCCGAATAAAATTAAAGCGCAATGTCTGCTGCAGAAGACAGGGTCTCAAGACGTGACTTGGATAAGCGAAACCCTTTTCTAACTTATTGATTTTCTAGTTGTCTGCAAATTGTAACAACCGAAGCAGCCATCACTTACACCTATATCCATGTTAGGTACGCATACATTTTAGTCATTGTACAGAACCATTCATTGTGATTATTTCTGTCTGGTAAACTTCATAAGTCTACTGGGTGTTCGATTAACTTTGAATTTGATGAGATGTTGGTGTGTATGTATGTGTATATGTGTGTGTTTTAACTGCTATGCACGCATTCTCGTTCAAACAGAAAATGCTATGTGATTCTAACTAAGAATGCCATGATAACTTGGATGGATAAATGATTTTTAAAAAGTGGACACCTAGAAATTTACAAAGCGAAAATTGAAAATTAAGATTTACACACTATAAAGCATATGCTATAAGCAACACAATTATAACACTGCAATTATTCTCAAGCTCTCAGAGCTTCTTAACACTACACTGTGTAAACCCGTCCTCCTGCCCTGAGCTAATATTTCATGTCATATGTGACCTTGATAAATCAGAGGCACTCGGTATGCGGCCGTTCAGGTCGATCAGTGACCCATCAATTACATTATCCAACAAGACTACAGATCGCCTTGACAAAGAAATAGAAAGTCATGCAACTAACCTCAAGGCAAGGAACATTTGTAAGTGAGTACATGTATGTCTGCGAATAGTACCGTCAGTGCTGGTATGGGTTCATATCCCGCAAGTGCCTCGACCGAATGTACAATAAGGTGTACTATTGCAGAATGTGTAATCCTACATTTAAGAAAACTATTGCTCACAACATCTATTTGGCATGTATTTCGAAAATTGATGCACTTAAATGATAAGAAGAAGCCAAGTAAAGGTGCTTGTTTGTGCTAAAAAAAATACTTTATCATCATGGACACTGCATGTCCATGTCCGTGAACATTGCTTATCAAGGGTATCTTGTGAGCTGATATACCAGATTTCTATTTACAGTTGAAAATGTTGGATCCTTTATAAGCCTTTGAAAGAAGTCTTCAAGATCTGGGTTTTAATTCGTTTAAAAGTCATTGCGCATGAACTGTTCTTGTTCCTTGAAAATCCAGTTAGAATTTAGCTTTTGAAATGACCTGAAGCAGTCATCAGTGTTTTTGTGGGATATTTCGAATATCGATTTGTCAGTAATTCATACAATGCTGATCATCTTAAGAATGCAATGTAATACACCAAAACAATACCAATAGGTATAAGAGGTATATCTAGATTCATATTCACACTCCAAATTATAAATGCTGATAAATGAGTTTTATTGTAATTCTACAAGAGAAAACCTTTGATTGATGATCAATGTTAAAAACGATGAGATGTTAAAAATTGTTATTGTATATGCAAACATACTCTTTCATTTAACAAAATCATTTTGTGTGTAATGGAAATCATAGGACAATATCAAATGTATTGGTACAGAAAGTAAAAAAAAACTTAATTTTGTGTTAATTGAAAGATACTTGATCATATCATGATTAGATAAGATTAAAAAAAACAGTCATAAAACATATCACACTATTCCAAGTAAAGAATATGGACGAATTGATTTTTTTTCTAAGAAAGGCATGTGGCAGACACATTTATCATAATGAAGACCAACAAGATACAACTCATATGTTAAACCACTTTTTTGATATCATAAAGACACAGCGGGAGTACCACAGTTTACTTAACCTCTATTTCATCTGAAAAATGTCATTGGTCATTTCAAACCAGACCACGATAAATTGATTAGTCCCACTACTAGTAAGTAGGTCAGTTTAGAAACAGAGCGTTCCAACCAGATAAATTGACCCGTCGTGACTTGAGTGCATCAGTCATGTTACTATTTCGTTTTCTACAACATAAACATGTTGCATGCTAAAAATGTTCTTAATATAATAAGACATAACATTTCTCATGTTGTGGTCATATGTGAAATATAAGGATTTCCGTTTGGTACCTGCCACATAACATTGCCAATACAAATCCACACACAAGCAAAAAAAAAGAGAGCATAATGTAGAATCATATTCAGTAAGTGATCAAGTGGAAGGGGAGGGAGACAGTCAAAACAACAGTTTATTGTGTTTACAACATTGTAAAGTTCTTGAGAAGCAAAAGATTTATTTACATAAATAGAGATTATTAACTGAGTGTGTTTCCGTATCATTAATATCATATAATAGGAATAAAATTTGTATTATGCGAGCCTTTGGCGAGCATAATACATATATTTTTATTCCTATTATATGATATTAATGATACGGAAACACACGAGGTTAATAATTTCTTTATCATATAATGTCATTTAGAAATAAACGGGTTTAAACGAAAATATGATTCCTTCTAAAAATATGTTTGACCTAGATTTCGCGGAGTAATTGCTTTCACAATAAACCAAGGTGAAGGTCATATTGTCGGCGATGTATAGTTGTGAACAGTCTAGAAATATTCCTTCATGAAATGTTTTTTTTTCACAGTGTTAGAAACGTCTTCTACAATCTATCGACATTTTCAGTCTGATTCCGAGTGCACGAGTAAACATTGTATCTTTTTATAACACAAAATGTGTAAGAACCACTTGTCAACGTCGCTACAGCAGGGGAAGTAACTCTAACTGCATTTTGAAAAGCTGCATTGTCATTGTTGTTACGCCAGTTCAGTTACGGTATCCTTAGACCAAACGCCGACTATTTGCGAAGGTGAGGTTGTTGCGTTTGTTACCCCGCTACTAGATAATCTGTACTACCACTAGAATATGATTTGTTTTGCTGATAAGTTGATAACCGACACGGTCAAAGCGATCTATGTCTATGTTATTCACGAAAATAGAAGCACATTTTTTTTTTCGATATTGTTAGCTGCATATCGTTATATTTTTTAAACCAACGATGAAAACAACTTGAAATGCTTGGAAAACCAAGCTATTATTTCTAAAATACGAATGCGTAATAAGTTTACCCTGACGGATTTTGTACGATATTTTACACAAAACCTGAAAACTCCCGACGACGTTATCAATGGTTAGTGACCGTTTTAGGACTCGCATGACATGCATGGAGTTTTGAGAAAATAGTTCGTGTTTTGACCTAATTTGCATCTTTATCAGATTTTGAGGCAATCGGATACCAAGTTTATCAGATAGCTTTATTGCATCGATAACACCCTCCATTATATGATAAGTCATCATATATAACAGTATAACAGACAGATGTAATCCTTCATATTAAAGGAGCAGTAGCACGTTTTTTGATATTTTTATATTTTAAAATTTCCAATGATAATTATAAGTTAATGCTTAATGTATTATTTTGACAGTGTCAAAAATCTTAGTACACAAGCCAATCATCCATAGTCAGAGGACAAAGTTAAAGATTCTCATAAAATTCATTGTCGGCCATTTTCTATGAACACCTTTAATTCATTTTGTGTAAGAAAAAGGATTCGCATGGCGAAACTTTGTGTTATATATTTGAATTATTACTGCTTCATTTAATTTAAATACATTGACTTTCAATTGGAACCATTAATTTTCATTTTCCCGACATCACCTTATATTCCCCTTAAAAACGTGCTACTGCCCCTTTAACATGTTATTCATTATTGTCAACATTAGTAAATACAATTTTAAAATTGTCAATCAATAAACTGTCATTGATTTTATAATTTGTTCAAAGTCTCACTAATGTCAGCAATAAACAAAACTTTCACTTATACAGTCAAGGTGTCAATACTACTTGTACTATCAAGTAATTTTTAACACTGTTGGAGTTGATATAATTATCATTCATCAATCAAATAACGAAAGGTTTTTAATCGACTTTACCAATACAATGCAACATCTGTTAAAAGTAACATTCAGATTGTTTAGCAGCTATTATATAGCTTAATGTTTTGTTTTCAAGCAGGCCCAAAAGATGTAGAATGTTTATGGTTTGTACTGTATGGCTATATTGTAGGCATATTTTTGCTTGGTAATATAGTAAGTAATCTTGAAAACTGAAATAATGAACTAACATAACAGGTACCAAAACGATTATCATATGAAGATTAATGAATCTGTTCAATGTCTCAAATCAATCATAAGCATTATAGCATATCGTTGCAACAATTAATATATGTATGAATTACAATTGCAATTAATATCAATTTAGTTTGATGTCTTAAAAATTATTTTTAATTCAAGAATAAAACTGTAAGTTGACATTTTTCAAAAGGCTAAATCATTCAGAATCTTATGTTACTGAAAGATTTTTAATGAAATAAAGTCTTTTTGTCAAATCTTCATTGATTTCAACCCGCTTAAGAGACAACTTTTGATCCTAAATAAAGAAAACATTTAATTAAAAGTTTTAGAATGATGGTTACCTTTTTGTCTGCTGATTTAACACTTGATCCTTGTGAACGTGATAAAATGATTGAATCTGCTGCCACTCAACCATTGTTCTTAAAGATATAATCGAACAATTTACCGACAGAAATGGGACATGAGGAGACGCCAGTATCCTCGATACGTGCTGAACAATTGGACCTGATTAAAAGATCGTAAGATCAAAAGTAACCAAGTCTCCAGAAGTGGCACTGAATATTTTCTTTGTTGAATCATCCATACAAGGTGTTGCTGTGTTATTGTGAATCCTCCATATTGCAACTGCAATTTCCTACTCGTGCAGCTGCAGGATTTCATTGTGTAACTTAACTGTGTTGATGCGAACGTAAATTTGTTTTATCGGTTGTTAAGCACATCAGATGCCAAATTTTTAAAGTTTATAGTTTGTCTCAGTAATAAAAAAGTCCATTCACAACACATAAGATTATCAACTACCAAAGAGTTTATATTCAAATGCATGTCCTAAAGAGTTATGAATGATACCAAATGATTGATTTGGTTTGAAATTTTTTTGATTTAGGATTACGAAGAAGCATGAATAGAATTACAAGGAATTATCCCTAATTTTATGTTTAATGAGCATAACAGATGTGATAGTTTGTTAACTTCTAAGCAAGTATAAGCTTCTGTATGTTATTGAAGATGAAGATGAACAATTTGTCCGAAGTACGTAATTCTATGAAAAGTTTAATTTGGTAATTTAATTGATTAAAACATATCATACAGCTGCTCAACGTCACACGTATATATGAATAGTTCATGTGTTCATTAATGAAGATGATATTGCTTACATTGACATTTTTAAGTGATTGAATAACTTACTTCATATGTGATTTACAATGAGATTGAGAATTTATGTCATGTTGATGTCAATAACAAAGAATCATTGGCGCATTCAGAAGAGGGGTCAGGGGGTCCCCAATCCTTCCTAGAGAGTTCCAACTATAGCAAATACATTTTGAGACATGCAATATATAAAAAAGTGGAGGGCATGGGGCTTTAAGTAAATCTTAACTTGGACTTATATTCGTAGATTCAAGTAATCAGTTCAATACTTGTCCTTATAACACCCAATAAGATTATTAAGGAGACATGTGCGATTAATTATATATAAACGAGGAAGGTCTAAATGAACAAAATAACAACAGCTCATCATTCGTTCAAATTTGAAATCAATAATTGTCTTATCTCCAAAATGTGATTGTTTGTTAACCTTTCACTATGAATTCATTATTTTTATATCATTGTTTGTTAATATTTAATTGCTAATTGATAAGTAATTTAATATTTTTTTGGTCAGAATTGACCAACAACATTAGTTAAATATAAGCAGATAAATCATTATAATCAATTGAATCCCCCAGGAACACCAATCAACTGTCTAGTGCAAGATTTCTCACACTGGGCACTTGTTGTCATCAGACTTCATAAATCAGGTCACAAACAGATTAAGTTGTCTAGTGTTTGGGGCATCCTTAAGCTCTGATGTTAGAGTAAATCTTTTCATGTTGGACATGTATAAACGGCATAACAAAGTCCATTTGAAAAATAATTCAGTGATGTAACAATTCTACTCATCTAAATCCAACAAATACGTGGGAAATTGATTGACATAGATAATTTTCTATTCAGAACATAAGATATAGTAAAGCCCCTTTTGACAATAGCATTCATTAAATAAATGGTGTTTAAAATGTTTTAAATCCAAAAATCGTCCAGGTATACTATATCACAGAGATGTCAATCGTTGTTATCTTACCTTACAGTAAAATACTCGTTTTTAATTGGCTGACAATCGACTCATTTAAATTTATATACACCGCGAGTCTCGTTTTTCACAGTGTACAAATTTCATGTACCTCGCTGCCATAGCAACAGCTCCTCTCTGAGAAGAGGCATGCATAGCATTAAGATGACACAGCCAAATGACGCATGCGGTGTCCAGAGTTTACATAAGTTCGATAAGCTGTTTTCGTGATAATTAAATGTAGATTTGGTACAAGAAGAGCAAAGCACCGCAGTTGATTAAAACTGTTAGTGTTTCTGGATACAATATGTAGCAAAACCTTTTAAGATTTCAGAGAGCGCTCATTAAATCATTTATAAACTAAAATCTGTTTACCCTTTATAAATTTAACAAAAGATTTTTTAGAGAGGGAGAATATTAAAAGTTGAGAGTCATGAATTGTTCAGGATTTTTGTTATGTCTATGAGCTGTTAAGTCGGTGTGTTAGTTTGTGCAATGTGTTGATCCAAAATGAAAATCGAAAAAACCTGTTTCTTTTATAAAAATATCAATATTTTATGAATTTTAAACTGAAATTATAAATTCGTTTGAAAAAAGTATAAAATATCATAGTCAAAACCCGAAAGAGTAAAAAGTATTCCTTGTTTACAAGAAAATAGGTTAAAATGAAGCTGTTTTGCAGCTAGAGGTTTGGTTTGTTTAGAAGAAAATAAGATGATGTTTCATCTGGCATTGAGTTCATGGACAGGAACCGCAATCACAATCACTACACTGTGTCACTGCGTCCTCCTGTCCTGATCTAATATTGTATTTCTAAGGGACACTTTTGGTCGACCTATCTATCACATCATCACACAAGACTACTGATCTGTGGTACAGAAAAATTGTGGTCAATTTTGTTTGATACGCTTGGAAAGTCTTCAGTATGTTGAAATTAACTTTGCCTTGATAAGATGTGTATGTATGTGTATGTGAATACACTGTTATAATGTCATACTATTTACTCCTTCTCACACAGGAAGAGTATCCTCTGATTCTTACAAATATTGTCATGAGGATTGTGATTGATCAATAGTTGGTACAATATTGACACCAAAAACCTGTAAAAGCAAAAATTTTAAATTATAGTATATATAGTTTATAAGCAGAAAAATCACAACACTTTGCCAACCCATCCTCTTGTCTATATGTGACTGTCATAAATCAGAGGCACTCAACATGGGGCCATTCAGGTTGATCAGTGACCTATCTATAACATTATCACAGACTACAGATCACCTTGTCCAAGAAATAGCAGCCATGCTGTAAACCTCTTGGCATTGTTAGTGAGTATGTTGACTCAGGGGTATGGGTTCACATCCTACAAGTGACTCGACCCAAAAAATATTGTTGAAAAACATGTATTTGACTTTTTTCACAAAATAATACACAAAAATACAAGTTCAATTATGCGATTTTAAACCTTTTTTTGGGTGAATATTGAATCATTGCCAAAATAGGTTTTCAAGGATATCTTTTGAGATGATAATAATTTTACTTACATTTCATTAATATGAAATTCCCTTATCAAATCAATTTGAAAGATAAGATTTATATTGTAATTCTACACAAGAGAATAATCTCATTTATGATTAAAAAAGGGGAATATTCATAGATATTTATTGTAAATAATTATTTGATATGCAATATAATTTATATTTAATCAATTTACAAACAAAATATTATATATTATCAATGTGTCTATCATATAATAAAAAAAATATAAGAAAATTAAAACAATATTGATACAGAAAGAACAAAACGAAATTTGTATTAATACAAAGATACTTGGTAGTGTAATGACATGCTTTGATGGAAAAACAGTCATGAAAAAATCCAGAGAATGAAAATAATGTGCCAGACATATCTATCATTATAACATCGAACTAGATTCAACTCATATGTTTTAACACACTGATATGACAAGATAAAGGCACAGGGGGAGTTACACAGTTTACTTGACCTCTATTTTATTTGAGGAAATGCCTTTGGTTATTTCACGCCACATGATAAAAAAATACACTGACCCCTCTACCAGTGAGTAGGTCAGTTTAGAAGCAGAAATGTATGTTCCTAAACGGATAAAGTGAGTCATTGAAGGACTTCATATATGAGTGAGTAGGTTAATTTTTGACTAAATGTATTTTTCCAATGCATAAATCGAGTCTTTGAGTGAGTATATATTAGTTCATTTGTCCTGATTTTCTAGCAAATGTATATCATGTTTTTTCAAGATCTGCAGAAATTGATATTGATAGCAACTATCATAGCAATAGTCATAACATTTTCAAGACTTTTTTCAAGGCATCCATACTTGTCACATTAACAAGATATTGTAAAAAATGTGTTTCGTTTTTTTGTCAAACAACTTTACACTGATGATTCAATAGCATTAACAAATTCAATCACGTTTACCAATGACACAACTGATGCTGTATCCAGATTTTGGTGGCTTATCTTATTTTTGCTGATAAGGTATCATTTTCAAAGATGTTCAATGAACTTGACAACAGGTGTAGAATTTATTAGGTCACAAATTATTCGTAACGATGTTGAATTAATTAGCAACAAGTACTATGATAAATATTACAATAGACATTTTGATTTTAATTAAATTATTACTCTCCTTCAAAGGTTAAAAGTTTAAACTGCCATTTTTTAAAGAGCACTTATTCACTTAAACTTTTGTTAAAAGATCATTCATTCAGAATCTCATGTGGAATATATTTAATGAAATTAAATATTTGTGTCAAATCTTCATTGATTTCAACCAGCTTAAGGCTCTGATGAGGACTTTTGATCCTCAAAAAAACATCTAATTAAAAGTTTTAGAATGATGGCTACCTTTTTGTCTTGCTGATTTAACACTTGATCTTTGTGAACGTGATAAAATGATTGAATCTGCTGCCACTCAACCATTGATCCGTGTTCTTAAAGATTTAATCGAACAATTTACCGACAGAAATGGGACATGAGGAGACGCCAGTATCCTCGATACGTGCTGAACAATTGGACATGATTAAAAGATCGTAAGATCAAAAGTAACCAAGTCTCCAGAAGTGGCACTGAATATTTTCTTTGTTGAATCATCCATAGTGCAAGTGAGATATAAAACAATTCCCTACACGTGCATCTGCTGAACTACAAGGTGTTGCTGAACTTGTGTTATTGTGAATCCTCCATATTGCAACTGCAATTTCCTACTCGTGCAGCTGCAGGATTTCATTGTGTAACTTAACTGTGTTGATGCGAACGTAAATTTGTTTTATCTGTTGTTAAGCACATCAGATGCCAAATTTTATTAGTTTATAGTTTGTCTCAGTAATAAAAGGGTCCATTCACAACACATAAGATGTATCAACTACTAAAGAGTTCATATGCAACTGCATGTCCTTAACATTTACATGTATGAACTATACCTAATGTTTGAATGATTTTTTTTATTAATGATTAATAAAAAGCAAGAATAAAATAACATGGAATTATCCCTACTTTTATTTTGTCTTCTTACTCAGAATAAAAGATCTGATTATTGTTTTTTCTATGACAAATAAAATTTTGTCACAATGATAAAAACATGTCATACAGTTGTATAATGTAACACGTTTATGTATATAATTCATATATATATTCAACCAATAATTATTTCATCTCAAAATGTGATTGTTTGTTAACCTTTCATTAAAAATTGATAATTTTTTAGGTTAAGCTTTTATGTTATTGTTAGTTAATATGTATTTATAAGTAAGATTTTACAAAAATTAATTGAATACCCCTTGCGAGGATTATGTTTGATATATTGTGCCCATGAACCACCAAGTTAATCAATAAAACACCTTTAAAGCAGATAAATCAATAAAATAAATTGAATCCAGTGGACCACCAATTAACTGTCTACTAGAAGATTTCTCACAATCACTGCACTCAGGGCACTGGTTATCATCAGACATCATAAGTCAGATTCTAGTCACAAACAGATTAACTTGTCTGGTGTTGGCAGCATCCTTAAGCTGTGATGTGAGAGTCTATTTTAGGTATCACATGCTTTAACAAAATGAGTCCATTTGAAAGAAAACATGATGTAGCAATTCTGCTCAAATAAATCCAACAAATACGTCACAAATCGATTGATATTTCAATTTGAATTTTCAATTCAAAACATAAGATACAGTAAAGCCACTTTTGTTGATAGCATTGATTTATTAAATGAAATTTTAATTTTTGTTTGATCGTACATTTCAAAGGTCAACTTACCACTAAATGAAACGATCTTTTGATTAAATGTTGTAAATCCTAACCTTCCATGTATATTCTATCACCGAGATGTCACACTTATTGTTGTTATTGTTTTTATATTTTAAAGAATAATTATATGCAACATATATTCCATGCTACCTTCATGATTATGATGTTTTTGGCATGAACATGTTATTCTTAATTTTACAAAGTTTATTATGAAATTATATATTGTCATAAGATATCAATCTTAATCGAGGGCAATAAATTAGGCCTTCTAGTATCTAAAGCATTTTAATCTACACACGAAAATACATCAAGCAACATATTACTAAAGCATGAATCTTTAATGTAATCTTGTTCATTGCAATTTCACCAAGGACAATAAAATTTTCCAGAAACACTTTTGTGAACAACTAAATCCATTCTTGTAACGTTGTAAATCATATTCATAGGTTCTGTTTACTTCACTTGAGTATGTTCACACTTAAATTAACTAAATGGTCAAATTAAGAAGAATAAGAAGGGCAATGTCTGCTGCAGAAGACGTGACTCGGATAAAGCAAAGTCAGAGTGCCCTTTCTACCAAATTGATTTTCCTTGTTATCTTCAATCTGTACCAACCAAGACAGACCCAACTTGTGCCCAGATTAGATACTCACCATGACCGTGCATAACTTGAGCTGTTGTACAGAACTGTTGATTGTGATCACTTCTGTCTGAAGCTTGGGAAAAACACTCGAATTTGTCACAATGACTTAAGTCGTTGAATCATTCGTTAAGTCCTTTGTTACTTACAAAGTAAGTAAGTGAACTTTGATTTACATAAGCTAATATGTTCCTTATTAAAATAAAACAAATTTTTAATTTTTAAGAATAAAAATACATTTCCAAATCTGGCAGTGTAATGTGGATCTAAACAATGGTTTTTGATTTTTATAAATCAAATAACGTCCTTTCCTTATAAATGCAGTTAGTCATGGCTGTCTTCTTCTTCTCTGAGATAATAGAACATAGTGTAAGCTTCATGTACTTTATTGTCAGTTGTATAATTGTTTATCAATTGTATATAAGTTCCTTTAATCAAGTAGGGTTAACATTGTTTTTTATTCCAATCAAAGAACTTAAAACAAGATATTAAAATCAAATGAGTTGAACACTGTGTAAAAAAGAAGTAATATATCCTTCTTACTTTGAAATCGTTAACGAGGATTGAAATTTAACAATTTATATCAATATTTGTTATTCACCAAATAAAACATCATTTATGATCTGATATCACAGAATTTCGTCGCTAAGCAGGACATACTATTCTCTTCTACTCTAGGCTAATATCTGTCATTCAATGGTTGTATTTGATAAATCTGAGAGGGTCGGAGATCATTCAATTACATGATCTTTTGATTCATTTCAGCAGATATATTATGATAAAATTCTTGATAAACAATAATGTCGTTTGAGTACAAGAAGAGCAAAGCACCGCAGTTGATTAAAACTGTTAGTGTTTCTGGATACAATATGTAGCAAAACCTTTTAAGATTTCAGAGGACGCTCATTAAATTATTTATAAACTAAAATCTGTTTACCCTTTATAAATTTAACAAACGATTTTTAGAGGGGGAGAATATTAAAAGTTGAGAGTCATGAATTGTTCAGGATTTTTTTTATGTCTGTGAGCTGTTAAGTCGGTGTGTTAGTTTGTGCAATGTGTTGATCCAAAATGAAAATCGAAAAATCCTGTTTCTTTTATAAAAATATCAATATTTTATGAATTTTAAACTGAAATTATAAATTCGTTTGAAAAAAGTAAAAAATATCATAGTCAAAACCCGAATGAGTAAGAAGTATTCCTTGTTTACAAGAAAATAGGTTAAAATGAAGCTGTTTTCCAGCTAGAGGTTTGGTTTGTTTAGAAGAAAATAAGATGATGTTTCATCTGGCATTGAGTTCATGGACAGGAACCCCAAGGTCTTAACAATCGCATTCACTACACTGTGTCACTGCGTCCTCCTGTCCTGATCTAATATTGTATTTCTAAGGGACACTTTTGGTCGACCTATCTATCACATCATCACACAAGACTACTGATCTGTGGTACAGAAACATTGTGGTCAATTTTGTGTGATACGCTTGGAAAGTCTTCAGTATGTTGAAATTAACTTTGCCTTGATAAGATGTGTATGTATGTGTATGTGAATACACTGTTATAATGTCATACTTTTTACTCCTTCTCACACAGGAAGAGTATCCTCTGATTCTTACAAATATTGTCATGAGGATTGTGATTGATCAATAGTTGGTACAATATTGACACCAAAAACCTGTAAAAGCAAACATTTAAAATTATATTATGTATAGTATATAAGCAGAAAAATCACTACACTTAGCCAACCCATCCTCTTGTCCTAATCTTACTTTCATTTCATATGTGACTGTCATAAATCAGTGGCACTCAACATGGGGCCATTCAGGTTGATCAGTAACCTATCTATTACATTATCACAGACTACAGATCACCTTGTCCAAGAAATAGCAGCCATGCTGTGAACCTCTTGGCATTGTTGGTGAGTATGTTGACTCTGGGGTATGGGTTCACATCCTACAAGTGACTCGACCCCAAAAATATTGTTGAAAAACATATATTTGAATTTTTTCACAAAATAATACATAAAAATACAAGTTCAATTGTGCAATTTTAAACCTTTTTTTGGGTGAATATTGAATCATTGCCAAAATAGGTTTTCAATAATATCTTTTGAGATGATATCAAAGATAATAAGTTTACTTACATTTGATTAATATGAAATTCCCTTATCAAATCAATTTGAAAGATAAGATTTATATTGTAATTCTACACAAGAGAATAATCTCATTTATGATTAAAAAAGGGGAATATTCATAGATATTAACTGTAAATAATTATTTGATATGCAATATAATTTATATTTAATCAATTTACAAACAAAATATTATATATTATCAATATGTCTATCATATAATAAAAAAATATAAGAAAATCAAAACAATATTGATACAGAAAGAACAAAACGAAATTTGTATTAATACAAAGATACTTGGTAGTGTAATGACATGCTTTGATGGAAAAACAGTCATGAAAAAAACAATTTTAGAATCCAGAGAATGAAAATCATGTGCCAGACATATCTATCATTATAACATCGAACTAGATTCAACTCATATGTTTTAACACACTGATATGACAAGATAAAGGCACAGGGGGAGTTACACAGTTTACTTAACCTCTATTTTATTTGAGGAAATGCCTTTGGTTATTTCACGCCACATGATAAAAAATACACTGACCCCTCTACCAGTGAGTAGGTCAGTTTAGTAGCAGAAATGTATGTTTCTAAACGGATAAAGTGAGTCATTGAGTGACTTTATATATGAGTGAGTAGGTTAATTTTTGACTAAATGTATATTTCCAACGCATAAATCGAGTCTTTGAGTGAGTATATATTAGTTATTTTGTCCTGATTTTCTAGCAAATGTATATCATTTTTTTTCAAGATCTGCAAAAATTGATATTGATAGCAACTATCATAGCAATAGTCATAACATTTTCAAGGCTTTTTTCAAGGCATCCATACATGTCACATTAACAAGTTATTGTAAAAAATGTGTTTTGTTTTGTTGTCAAACAATTATACACTGATGATTCAACAGCATTAACAAATTCAATCAAATTTATCAATGACACAACTGTCGCTGTATCCAGATTTTGGTGGCTTATCTGATAATTATATTATATGGATATTTATACTGTATAGCGCGCATATCCAACCACTCATAGTTGCTCAAGGCGCTTACATTCTGTCCCGTGGTCAATGGCATTCTTTCACCGTCCGATCATTTTTCCATTTCAACTCCCTGGGGAGTATTCAACCGGCATCCTTATGTTGCGCTCAGGTTAGGGACCATTCTATGCCTCACAGGGTACCCATTTACAGTTGGGTGAACTGAGATACATAGTCCCAGCAGTTTGTCCAACACTGCTGAACGCTGATAACCGACAGCTCGGCGTTTGCACGTATTCATGTATCCACCATTCAGCTACTGACATGAATTCGTGGGATCTTTTGAGTGCACAGTTTGTGTTGCACTAGACACTAGGGCTCCATGTTCCCATAAGGTATCATGTTCCCAGATGCTCAATGAACTTGGCAATAGGTGTAGAATGTGTCAGGTCACAAATTAATCGTAAGGATGTTGAATTGAATAGCAACAAGTAATATGAAAAAAAGTACAATAGACATTTTGATTTGAATTAAAGTATTACTCTCCTTCAAAGATTAAAAGTTTAAACTGGCATTTCTCAAAGAGCACTACTCACTCAAAGTTTTGGTTAAAAGTTCATTCATTCAGAATCTCATGTGAAATATGTTTAATGAAATTAAATGTTTTTGTCAAGTCTGCATTGATTTCAACAAGCTTAAGGCTCTGAATAGGACTTTTGATCCTCAAGAAAACATTTAATTAAAAGTTTTAGAACGATGGCTACCTTTTTGTCTCCTGATTTAACACTTGATCCTTGTGACGTGATAAAATGATTGAATCTGCTGCCACTGATTCTTATTCAAACAATGATCTGCTTGCTTAAAGATTTAATCGAACAATTTACCGAAAGAAATGGGACATGAGGAGACGCCAGTATCCTCAATATGTGCTGAACAATTGGACCTGATTAAAGATCAAACCAAGTCTCCAGAAGCTCCATTGAATGTTTGCTGTGTTGAATCATCCATACTGCAAGTGAGATATAAAACAATTCCCTACATGTGCAGCTTCTGGTTTACAAGGTGATGCTGAACTTTACTGTTATTGATAATGTCCATTTGTGTACCACAATGTGTTTAATCCGATGTAATATTTGGTTTGTCATTTGTTTCTCATTAATAACTCTTAAGATGTAATACCTACCAAACAGGTTAATACTCAAAAGCATTTTCATATCAAGATTTTCATTTCTTATGTATTTATATAATTATCATTAGATTCTATGATAACAATGATTAAATATGGTAAATACTAATAATTTACCTACTAGTCATTGTGCAATAGCTCTTCAATAGGAACCAGACAAATAGTATGGTAGACGATAAACTGTTTATGTGAAAGTAATTGTGTAGTAAGTATATAACTGTTTATGACACAGGTAGACAATGTCAGTGCTTATGTCATTTTTACATAATCCTAAAATAAAAATTGGAGCATTGCAAATGAAGTTCATTGCCAAAAGTAAGCCAAAAACTTTGTGTTTTGCTTTATATTTTAATAAACAGAAAATGCTAGCTGTTTTTTTCATCTTTTGCATGCCAACTGTTTGTTTAGTGAAAAAGCGAGCTCCGTAATCGTCGTTATAATGATCAGAACACAGGCGTGATTCAATGTTGGTTGCCACATTGCTCTCTTTGACCTAACAAAACAGTTCGATTTGGCATGAAACGATTAATCCGAGGGAAACTGAAGGAGACTTCATCAGGAGAAATTCTAGGACAGTTTACAGAAACACAATGGTATGATATAATGTAGATCTCACGGAAAAAGCAGACTTGCGAATTTCACATTTCACGTTCCATTATAACAAGAGGAACACACGTCCTACTGTTATGTCACATCCAGCATCCCCCTTCCCCTGGCTACTCAGGCTCGTTTTTGTTTGTCACTATGCAGTGAAAACGAGACGCCTTGTTATCAATGTTTCTTTACTATATCATGAAAAAAAGCTTTTAATAAAAGTTGTTCATGACCTCTTTAAAGTAGATAAATCGTTATAATCAATGAAACGCCAATCACCAATAAGAAAGCTTTTACAAAAAATAACTGAATACCCCTTGCGAGGATTATTTTTTATATATTGTGTCCATGACCCACCACGTTAATCAATAAAACATCTATAAACAGATAAATCATTATAATCAATTGAATCCATTGGAACACCAATTAACTGTCTACTACAAGACTTCTCACAATCACTGCACACTGGGCACTTGTTGTCATCAGACATCATAAATCAGATTCTAGTCACAAACAGATTAAGTTGTCTGGTGTTTGCGCCATCCTTAAGCTAGGATGTTAGTTTCCAATGTTTCATGTAGCACGTGTATAAACGGCACAAAAGAGTCCAATTTGAAAAAAAAGCATTCTACTCATATAAATCCAACAAAAACGTGGGAAATTGATCGACATGAATTTCAAATTCAGAAGATACATGTAAGATACAGTGTAGCAACTTTCTTCGATATCATGATGTTCTAATTTGATTTAAATGTTAATCCAAAAATTCGTCCATGTATACAATATGTAAAGGATATTGTCCCTGTTCTATATTAACCTGTTCCTAGGGTTTGATTGAAAATGTAAACATGAGGGGTGGGTGAAACCCGTGGGCCGTAGGCCGTAGAGCCCGAATGTTTACATTTTCAATCAAACCCGAGGGACAGGTTAATATCTATCATATAAAGCGAATGAAAGGATGAAAAACTGAATTGAATGAAATTGAAATATATAATAACACTGAAAGTATCGCACATACGCAGCCAATCCTTGCAAGCTGTCTGTTTAACAGCAGCTCTTCGCGAAAGACTTTAAATATCCACTTTGCATACGATTTTAGAATCAAATTTAATATATATTTACATTATGTATATAAGAATTACAGTGTCAGTGATGACACAACAAAATGAACATGTGCTGACAAGAAGCCTTGGTAGCTCAGGCGGTAAAAGCGCTGTTTAATATCATAGAGGTTCCGGGTTCGAATCGCGCTTGAAACGTTAAATAAGATTTTGTTAAAAATTCAAATTTTACAATTCTATTTGTTTGTTTCATATTGTTTACAAGTTATAAGTCTTGTATAAAATGTAAAATATATGAAAAAGTAAAGTAAAAATGAAAAATATTCTAGAATATCCCTTGGATATTCTAGAATGTCCCGGTGAGAAGCGATGTGACATTGAAAGCAGATTTACCCAAGAAAAGAATTACCTCCAAAATGACACGATTATGACACCTGAGGTTTATATCACAGAGATGACACTTAAATTGTTGTTATCTCTGTTATTTTCACAGGCAATTTCACCCAGAAAACATTATTCCTACAGAAACACTTTTGTGAACAACTAAATCCATTCTTATAACGTTGTAAATCATATTCATAGGTTCTGTTGACTTCACTTGAGTATGTTCACACTTACATTAACTAAATGGTCAAATTGAGAAGAATAAGAAGACGTGACTCAGATAAAGCGAAGTCAGAGTGCCCTTTCTACCCAATTGATTTTCCTTGTTATCTTCCATCTGTTCAAAAGTGCATTTTTGCCTTTTTGCCTGAACACTGAATCAATGACAATATAGATTTTCAATCCAAGAGAGAAAATCTTTATCTACATTTGATAAATATCAAATGCCCTTACATCATTAACATGAAAGAAGTTTTCAAAATCTGGTTTTAAAGTCGTGAAATAGTCATTTCAGATAACTGAACTTGTCATTTGAAACCCAGTGGGAATTTAGCTTTTGAATTATTTGACTTCAACCAACAATCGTTGAGTATTCAGGCTCTAACGAATATCCATTTGTCAATAATTCATATACTGCAAATCATATAAGGTATTCTCACTACAATTGTCATTGCTGGAAACGATTTATATTTCAATTCTACAAGATAATATCATAAATGATTTAAGAACGGTAATATTCAAAGAAATTATTGTAAATAATTATCTAATATTTGAAAATTAAAATCAATTAAATCATCTTACAAAAATATAGTATATATCATATCTATAATATGTCTATAAAATAATGGAAGTTATAGGACAATTGAAACTATATATTGATACAGAAAGAATTAAAACGAGATTTGTTTTAATACAAAAATCTATGGCCATATCATGACATGCTTTGATTGAAAAAAAACAGTCATGAAAAAATAACATGAAATCAAGTTAAGAATCAACCATAAAAAACCTTGTGCTAGACATATCTATCATTATAACGTCGAACTAGATTCAACTCATACGTTTAAACACACTAATATGACAAGATAAAGGCACAGGGGAAGTCACACGGTTCACTTTACCTCTATAACATTTGAGAAAATGCTTTTGGTTATTTCACACCACATGATCCATTAAACACTGACCCATCTGCCCCTTTATCATGAAGACAAATGTAATAGTTCCTCTGAATATGGTATTGACAATAGTTAACATAAGTTTATATATTTCTATATTGTCAATTAATAAATTGTCATTGGTTTATTTATTATCAATCTAATCTTGGATATCATCTTACAAGGTACCCTTGAAAATCTATATTGTCATTGATTCAATGTTCAGAAGAAAAAAGTTTCAAAAATGCACGTTTGAACTTGTTTTTTTTCTTATTAGTTTTAAGTGTATGTTTTTTTAACAGATGACAAATAGACGTTGTGATAGATATTTTTGGTCGAGTCACTTATAGAATGTGAACCCATACCCCTGAGTCTGAAAACGCTAGCAGCAAACAGATAGCAGCTGTCTAAATCTTGACCAAGGAGACCTGTAGTATGGTGTGATAATGTAATAGATAGGTCACAGATTGACCTGAATGGCCGCATGTTGATAACCTCTTATTTATAATAGTCACATATGAAATTAAAATAATCTAAGGGCAGGAGGACGGGTTGACAAAGTGTAGTGTGGTGAGATTTTGTTGCCAATATACTATATGCTGTATACTGTGTAAGTGTTGATTTTAAATTCTCACTTTTACAAATTTTAGGTGTCCATATTGTACCAACAATTGATCCATCGCAATTCCCATGACATTCATAGTATGAATCATAGTATACTCTTCCTGTGTGAAATGCAATACAAATATGGGGGCATACCAGTTTATACACACACCCACACATCTCATTCAAGGCAAATTCTAACATATGGAAAACTTTCCAAGCAGAGGAGACAAAACTGACAACAGTCCATATTTTGTCCCACAGATCGGTAGCCTTGTACAATAATGTAATAGATAGGTTACTGATCGACTTGAAGAGCCACATACTAGGTATTTATCAAGATCACTTAGGATACAAGATTAGATCAGGGCAGGAGGACGTGGTGACATAGTGTAGTCCATGGGAGTGTTAAGACCTTGGGGTTCCTGTCCATAAACTCAATGTCAGAAGAAACATCATATTATTTTCTTCAGAACAAACCAAACAACCTCTAGATGGAAAACAGCTTCATTTTAAACTACTTTCTTGTAAAACAGGAATATATCTGTTGACTCTTTTGGGTATTGACTTTGCTATTTATGCTCCCTTTTCAACGAATTTCAGAATTTCAGCTTCAATTTATAAAATATTGATACTTTTATCAAAGAAACAGGTGTTTTGGATTTTCATTTTGGATCAACACATTGCATAAACTAACACACCGACTTAACAGCTCATAGACATGACAAAAATCCTTAACAATTCATCATTCATGATTTTCAAATTTTAATATTCCCCCCCTCTAAAAAATCATTTGTTAAATTAATTAAGGGTAAACAGATTTTAGTTTAATAAAAAGAACAATTTATATTGATTTACAACTTCTTTATTGCAAGAGTGCGACGATTCGGTGTAGGTACTAACACCATTTTCAAGCAAATGATCATCATTTGCTTAAAAACGGTGTTAGTACGTACACCGAAACGTCGCACTCTTGCAATAAAGAAGTTGTAAATCCATATAACTTTTTTTTATTCATCTTACCAACTTCTAAATGCCTCTTAAAGAAGATTTTAGTTTATAAATGATTTAATGAGCGTCCTCTGAAATCTTAAAAGGTTTTGCTACATATTGTATCCAGAACACTAACAGTTTTAACCAACTGTGGTGGTTTGCTCTTCTTGTACTCAAAATACATTATTGTTTATCAAGAATTTTATCATAATATATCTGCTGAAATGAATCAAAGGGTCATGTAATTGAGTGATCTCCGACCCTCTCAGATTTATCAAGGTCTGACCTGTTGAAGTACAACCATTGAATGACAGATATTAGCCTAGGGTAGAAGAGAAAAGTTTGTCCTGCTTAGCGAAAGAAGAAATGTTGTGATATCAGATCATAAATGATATACATTGTTAAATTTCAATCATAGTTAACGATTTCAAGGTAAGAAGTATATATTGCTTCTTTTATACACAGTGTTCAACTCATTTGATTTTAATTTCTTTAAGTTCTTTGATTGGAATCAAAAACAATGTTATCCCTACTTGATTAAAGGAACTTATATACAATTGATAAACAACTATTGACAATAAAGTACATGAATTTTACACTATGTTCTATTATCTCAGAGAAGAAGACAACCATGACTAACAGCATTTATAAAAATCAAAAAGCATTGTTTAGATCTAAATTACACTGGCAGATTTGGAAATGTATTTTTATTCCTAAAAATTTACAATTTGTTATATTTTGATAAGGAAAAACATCAGAATAAGGAACATATATTCACTTATGTAAATCAAAGTTCACTTACTTACTTTGTAAGTAACAAAGGACTAAACGAATGATTCAACGACTTAAGTCATTGTAACAAATTGTGTTTTTTCCCAAGTTTATCAGACAGAATTGACCACAATCTAGGGTTGTGTACAACAGCTCAAGTTATGCACGGTCATGGTGAGTATCTAATCCAGGCACAAGTTGGGTCTGTCTTGGTTGTTACAGATTGAAGATAACCAGGAAAATCAATTTGGTAGAAAGGGTGCTCTGACTTCGCTTTATCCGAGTCACGTCTTCTGCAGCAGACATTGCCCTTCTCATTCTTCTAAATTTGGACATTTAGTTGATTTAAGTGTGAACAAGTGAAGTGAACAGAACCTATATTTAAGATTAGGCAAAGTTGAAAGAATGGATTTAGTTGTTCATTATAGTGTTTCTGTAGGATTTATTTTGCTTGGTGAAATTGCAATAATACCTGTGAACAAATATTAAACATGATGCTTTGTATAGGTAAGATTACATGTTCATTGCAAAAATATCATAATCATAAAGCAAACATTGAATACATGTATCATATTATTATTCTTTAAAATAACAGACTTAATATTAGTTGTATGCTTCTCACGAGGGTAATACGGACGGATGTACCAGCTTTGTAGAAATGTTGACAGAACCTCAAGGCATACAACCTATTTATCTTACCATCACGTCAGAAGAAAATATATCCATTTTAGTTTGACTGCCGTAAACGTATGAGCCGTCAACGTGTGAACTGCCTTGGCCCTAAATGTAACCAATATGGCGTTGTCCAACCCCAGTGAAATGTTATGAATTGTGTTACGTAAAAGTACTACCCTAAACATGCTTAACAACTTTGATTTTAATCCTATAGCATGTGCAAGTAATGCAATGCAGAATTTGGTTCCAAACAAAACATAGAATGATGAGAAAACAAATCTACAATTAATTATCACGAAAACAGCTTATCAAACTTATGTAAACTCTGGACACCGCATGGGTCATTTGGTTGTGTCATATTAATGCTATGCGATACCTCATTATGAGCTGTTGTTATGGCAGTGAGGTACATGAAATTTGTGAAAGGTGAGACTCGCGGTGAATATAAATTAAAATGAGTCAATTGTCAGCCAATCAAAAACGATTATTTTACTGTAAGGTAAGATAAAAACGTTTGACATCTCCGTGATATAGTATACATGATTTTTGGATTTAAAACATTTAATTAATGAATGCTATCGTCAAAAGCGGCTTCACTGTATCTTATATTCTGAATAGAAAACTATCTATGTCAATCAATTTCCCACATATTTGTTGGATTTATATGAGTAGAATTGTTACATCACTAATTTTTTTTCAAATGGACTTTGTTATGCCGTTTATGCATGTCCAACATAAACAATTTGACTCTAACATAAGAGCTTAAGGATGCGGCAAACAACAGCCAACATAATCTGTTTGCGACTAGAATCTGATTTATGATGTCTGATAATAACAAGTGCCCTGTGTGCAGTGATTGTGAGAAATCTTGTAGTAGACAGTTAATTGGTGTTCCTAGTGATTCAATTTATAATAATGAATTATCTGCTTTAAAGATGTTTTATTGATTACATTGGCGGGCCATGGTTATGATATATCAGACCGTAACCGCGCATGTTTTTTTAAAACTTTTAAGTAACAGGTTATTTCATACTTTATCTCTAAAAAATGGCATTCACAATATTCACATATTCATTTAGGTAAGTAAAATTTTCTAAAAGAAAATCACGTTTACCAATGACACAACTGTTGCTGTATCCAGATTTTGTTGGCTTATCTTATTTTTGCTGATAAGGTATCATTTTCAGAGATGTTCAATGAGCTTGGCAACAGGTGTAGAATTTATAAGGTTACACATTAATCGTAAGGATGTTGAATTAAATAGCAGCAAGTAATATGATAAAAATAACAATACACATTTTGATTTGAATTTAATCATTACTTTCCCTTAAAGATTAAAAGTCCAAACTTCCATTTCTCAAAAAGAACTTTTTGTTCACTTAAACTTTTGGTTAAAAGTTCATTCTTTCAGAATGTGGAATATGTTTAATGAAATTAAATGTTTTTGTCAAATCTGCATTAAATTCAACCAGCTTAAGGCTCTGAAGAGGACTTTTGATCCTCAAGAAAACATTTAATTAAAAGTTTTAGAACGACGGCTACCTTTTTGTCTCCTGATTTAACACTTGATCCTTGTGACGTGATAGAATGATTGAATCTGCTGTCATTGATTCTAATTCAACCATTGATCTGCTTGCTTAGAGATTTAATCGAACAATTTACCGAAAGAAATGGGACATGAGGAGACGCCAGTATCCTCGATGCGTGCTGAACAATTTGACCTGATTAAAGATCGTAAGATCAAAAGTAACCAAGTCTCCAGAAGCTCCACTGAATGTTTGCTGTGTTGAATCATCCATAGTGCAAGTGAGATATAAAACAATTCCCTACATGTGCAGCTTCTGGTTAACAAGGTGATGCTGAACTTTACTGTTATTGATAATGTCCATTTGTGAACCACAATGTGTCCAAATCCGCTGTAATATTTGGTTTGTCATTTGTTTCTCATTAATAACTCTTAAGATGTTAAACCTATCAAAAAGGTTAATACTCAAAAGCATTTTCATATCAAAATTTTCATTTCTTATGTATTAATATAATTATTATTAGATTCTATGATAACAATGATTTAATATGGTTAATACTAATAACTTACCTACTAGTTATTGTGCAATAGCTCTTCAATAGGAATCAGACAAGAAATATGGTAGGCGATAAACTGTTAGTGTGAAAGTAAAATAACCGTTTATTACACCTGAAGACGATTTCAGTGTCAAAGAATCAAATCAAAAATTGAGCTTTACAAAAGAAGTATATTGCCATATATGAGCCAAAACTTTGTGTTTTGCTTTATATTTTACTAAACAGAAAGTGCTAGCTGTTTTTTTATCTTTTGCATGCCAACTGTTTGTTGAGTAAAAAAGCGAGCTCGCAGCAATCTTCGGTAAAGTGATCGGAACACAGGCGTGATTCAATGTAGATTGCCACATTGCTCTCTTTGACCTAACAAAACAGTTCCATTTGGAATGAAACGATTAATCCGAGTGAAACTGAAGGAGATTTCATCAGTAGACATTCTAGGACAGTTAACAGTAACACAATGGTATGATATAATGTATATCGCAAGTAAAACGCAGTCTGACAGACTTCACATTTCACGTTCCATCATACAAAGATGAACACATGTCACATCCGGCATCCCCCTTTCCCTGGCTACTCAGACTCGTTTTTGTTTGTCCCTAGGCAGTGAAAACGAGACGCCTTGTTACCAATGTTTGCTTTACTGTAGTTTCATTGAAAAACTATGTGTCGTTACTCTTTGGGCATAATTTTTTATGTAAGAGAGTTATTAGACCAATATATCATGAAAAAAAGCTTTTAATAAAAGTTGTTCAAGACCGCTTTAAAGTAGATAAATAATTATAATCAATTGAATCCCTAGCAACACTAATTAACTGTCTACTACAAGATTTCTCACAATCACTGCACACAGGGCACTGGTTATCATCAGACATCATAAATCAGATTCTAGTCACAAACAGATTAACTTGTCTTGTGTTTGCAGCATCCGTAAGCTCTGATGTTATTTTTATGTAGAGAAGGAAATAAAAAAGTCGATTTAAAAAACACTTTCAGTGATAAAACAATTCTGCTCATATAAATTAATAAATATTAATTTTGCAAATACGTGCATAATTTGTTGACAAAAATGATTTCCGATTTTTAACATTACATATTCACAAATGATCACAGTAAACCCCTAATTATCGAAATAGATGGTGTCAAAAGTTATCAAGGGCAATCTTCTAATAACTCTACACAGGAAATACATATTACTAATGCATTATTCCTTGATTTCACAAACATTATATCTATCAACTTTGCAATCTTGTTTACAGGTATCATTGCATTTTCCCCCAAGGAAAATAAATCCTACAGAAACACTTATTGTGAACAAGTAAATCCATTCATGCAACGTTGTTTAATATATTATAGGTTCTGTAATCACATTACTTGAATATATTTACGAAATTTACTTTAATTTACGAACTTGCCAAATTTGGAAGAATTAGAAGGGAAATGTCTGCTGTCGATGACAGGATCTAAATACGTGACTTGGACTAAGTCAGATGCCCTTCCTACTTAATTGATTTTCCTTGTTATCTTCCATCTATAACACCGAAGACAGACCCAACTTGTGCCCAGATTAGATACTTACCATGACCGTGCATAACTTGAACTGTTGTACAGAACTGTGGATTGTGGTCACTTCTGTCTGATAACTTAGTAAAGATGATTTGAATATGTTATAATGAATTGTTATTGGAAGCATTAAAAGCTCCTCTGTCAGCAAAAAGCATTCAGTTGTCATTACTTCTCAATCTTATGTTGAATATTACATAATTTAATGCATAAACATCAATGGAATGCGTTACCAGTTTAAAATATACCATTGTTGTAAAACAAAGTTTTAAAAAAAATTGTCATACAGTCGCATGTACAGAATATGTAAACTTTGTTTGCACAAGCTTAAAGGCCTTAGAACCAGTTGCTATATTGTTGTGAATATCAGTTTGCAACAAATGTATTGCAATGACACTAACATTTCCAGACCTTTAAAAGGTTTTGAAATTATGAAAGGTAAATCAAATGTGGTAAACACTGTGTTTTCAGCAAAGAAGTTACTTTTAACATGCTGACACCATTATGATGATTGAAATGCTTTTATTTCCATAAAAAAAAAAAAAAGTATAGGTAACATAGCATGAATAGCAATAGCAATGAATGAGTCGATTCTAATCTAATATCAACAGTAAACCCTTCATCTCTCGTTTTTGTGTAGTAGCAACTTTCAATCGTTGTTACATCTGATGAGGACCGAAATGCTTTGGTTTACATATAGGTAAAAGAGCTATGAATGATTCGACACTGATCTAACCCCAACAGTAAACTATAACTCCTTTGACATGGTATCAGTCCTGGTGACTAAAGCATCAAGTATCTTCTGCTTAAACTTATATTTGTCATTTGATGTTTGAACTTCAACCTGTCGGACCTTAATGTTGTGTACCATTGACAAAAAAAAACTGTTATTTTATATGTACCGGTATTTGTAAATACAAAACTGCAAAATGTTTGTAATTTTTGTCTTTATTTTGAAAGTCCATTGTATGACAGATAATTCTACTAGAAAGAATTTACTACTATCTGAATAAGTAAATCAAAAGGAAAAGTAAATTCATAAGATTGTTTGCAAATTAGCAACCAAAGGCGAAGATAGTGTGTTTACCCATTGATATTTGAATTTGCACCTAAAACCATTAAATTCTTAAGTCAGTGTATCCATTATTGGTTTCCTCTAAAAGGCCATTGCAGCACATTGTAGGTCAGTGCAAAACGGTCCCTTATTGCAGTGAGTAAGGATTCATGTTTGCTAGGGAAGACCTTAAACCATTCTCCAAGGAAATACTTCACGGCAATATCTTTGATGAGATGCTTTAGAGGTCACCAGACACTAATGTAATTACCATGGTCGATTGAGACTAAGTGCCATCGCATTAACTCTTTAATGCATAAAGTTAAAAAATCAAATAGTTTGTATGGCATCAACGTGACCACATCATGTTTTAAGCAACAATTGCGTTTATAGTGTGAAGATATTCTAAAATTATTTTGTATTTCTATGATAGTAAAAATATATTTGTTCAGCTAGGATTAATATTTCATATATTCAATAGGCGCATATGGAGAGATACAGGCATGATGCAAACATTCTAAAAGAGTGAAAAAAGATAAATGCAACTGTCATGATCCTTATATTTGATTAAATTTGATCAGCTTCCTGCCTTCTTCCAAAATTTTCGAGATAAACTTTACACAATGTATTTAGACGATAATCAATACGTAAATTGGTGAGGAACATTTATAAAACATGGTAGTTCATTTTGATAAGTTGTGGCCAAAGAATCATTTGTTCGAGGATAAAGGTTATCAGAGTTGGCAAACGATAAAGAATTAAATAATCCTCTAACTCGTCTATGGAAGTTATACAAAATAATTTTATTCACTATATCTTTGAGAAAGTATTTCTTCGAGAAATGTCTAAGGATAATTGACCTCAAAATGAAATTGAACAAGTAATGTTTTTTCATGAAGATTGATGTCCCTTAGGCTATGAAGGAAGATAAAATTACAATTTCTTTTGAAACAAAAACATCCAAAGTTGAAGATCCAATTATTGCTGAAACTTTAAATAAAAAAGAAAAAAAAACATTGGTTGATACCAACAACCAATCATTAATCTGTAATTAGAAATATCAATAATCAGATGTCAAGTATCCTTCTTTTTAAATGTCAAGAAATGTGACAACAAATAAAAAGGACTACTGAATTAGAAGATATTTTCGTTTACGAATTCCCGCAATAATCATTATCACTTACCTACTTCTGATGCTGATTATCAGACACATTTCTAAAAAAATATTTTCTGCTGTTTCATACACTCTATGTATGCATTTACAGGTATTGTTTTTGTTATAACTCATCAACTTAAGGTAAAAACACCAAAAAGGACAATAATAACAATGAAGTTTATAACTGAAAACAAATCTGTATACAAAATATCACTTGTGGACCTTAATTGACATCAAATATCTTGGTTTGACATAGCCCATGGTCTTTGTTGTGTATGACCCGAGATGGCAACAGCCCTCAAGTTCTCAACAGTAATTAAAGGTTCTCTTCTTTGTGTAACCAAACCATCTATGGGCATAATTGAGACAAGGTTACCACACAAATGTTGAAAGCTACTTTATCCGATCAAAATGGTCAAGTTGGTACCACTTCAAAAGGATAACTAGAAAGTGTTTTTACCCGTAAAAACAGATGTCTCCCCCTTCCTCAAATGCTCCAAACCTCTAAACAATACTATCATAAAGCATCATTATTGTTCTCTGTATAATTCAACTTGAATAAATAACCAACTCCACAATTGTAGCAAACAAAATATTCAAAATTCAATTGCAAATTGTTGCATGGAAATAAACAAAATAATTTGTTTTAAATCTCAAACCTCCAAAAGGCACATCTACATGATATGGAGGGACAGTATACCAAGTTTGGTGATGATCGGTCACATAGTTTTAGAGATCTGCTCCGGAAACGAAATGGGAACGCCGACGCCGACGGTAACTCAGCTAAAACCAATATGTCTCCCGACTCTTCGTAGGGAGACATAAATATATAGGGATCCTAATTTAAAGCAAGGGGCGTGCACTCTTACAGTCTGTCTCCCATTAATGCAAGCAACGTTCCAATGTCACTCACAAGACCTCTTAGACAGTGCAGAACGGTCACCTATTGCCTTATTTATTGATTCCCTTCTGTTAGGAGTAAACGTAAAAGGCAACCAAAATTAGAGAGAGAGACTTCCACAGGGATATTAAATATTTGCGGCACTGTATTTGAGAGTATGGTTACAGTGTAATAAGATTACAGATTATAACCTGATTACTCAAGACTAAATGACAGGATTTGTGCCCTCTAAAGGAAATCCAATGTCAGTCTGTGTTCTGGACTAACATATGTAGGTTTTTATGAAAAAAACAAGACAACACATATGAAGCTAATAGTTTGAGGCTAAAACACGCCAAACTTGATCTGATGAGTTCAGCCCATCTACTGGATGTAAAAACCTTAGAGTCAAATAAGAATGAAGATTCTTTCAATGTTTTCAATGTTTACTGTGCACACTGTACAGTTCAAAATGACCAGACTTAGTTGCGGGAACAACATCGTGCAGATAACAGATTCCAGAATAAAAACCAGGTTGTGAATGATTACTCGTAATGATGATCACCGTAGATAAACTAGCGTAAAATGCTGAAACTGAAAAATGTGGGTTAAAGTGTGATATCCAAAGACCAAAAGAGGGAATTCAAATTGCATTTTAACAGACTTCCTTGATATTCGTGCTTTGCAAATGTTTCAAATAATAGAGATTATTAACCGAGTGTGTTTCCGTATCATTAATATCATATAATAGGAATAAAATTTGTATTATGCGAGCCTTTGGCGAGCATAATACATATATTTTTATTCCTATTATATACGGAAACACACGAGGTTAATAATTTCTTTATCATATAATGCCATTTTGAAATAAACGGGTTTAAACGAAAATATGATTCCTTCTAAAAATATGTTTGACCTAGATTTCGCGGAGTAACTGCTTTCACAATAAACCAAGGTGAAGGTCATATTGTCAATCAATCAATCTTTATTCAATACTGAAAGGCCACAGGCCTATAGTACATTTTATAAGAATACAAAATACAAAAATATATGGCAATCATGTCATGACAATCATAACATATCTAACATTGGGATTTCCTAATGTTCGTGGCATGGTATAGAAACATTGCAAGATTTTTTATTACATCATACTTATTACATTTCATTAAGGATGAAAATTTCTCTAAAGAGGGATGAACATAATAAAATTCCTTAAGGTATTGTCTTCTGAGTTTATCATATAACGGACACACGAGCAAAAAATGATATTCATTTTCTATAGCATTTGTAGTACATGATTTACATAATCTATCTTCTCTTTTCATATTAACATATCTGCCCTTTTCAATCCATAAATCGTGAGATGAACAACGGAAACGTGATAAACTTACTCTAAATTTCTTTATAGTAACACATGATACATAGTACTCAGTATAAATATATGGCTTAAAACCCAAATAAGTGTCACATTTTGAAGAAAGTGTAAGTTTACTAAGCCAATTTTGTTGGTATATATCCTTTAGTCTTTGCGTAAAATCACTTAAAAATTTCGAAGGGCACTCAACAGTTTGTTCATACCACATATGGTTAAAACCAGTTTTATATAACAGCTCTTTAATGTCCGATACCCAGTTTTTGTGTCCATGACTGTCATATAAAATCATCATTTCATAACATTTTTTTGGTAAACGGTAAGAGGGCATACTTAGGAGTCTCAACCAGTATTTAACAACTTTTACCTGGGAGTTAATGATGAGCGGATATCTTCCGCATTCACCATATATCATTACGTTTGTTGTGCTCATTTTCACCCCAAGAAACTTTTTACATGCCAAAAGATGAATTCTCTCTATTTGGTCAAAGAATTGGTACCCCCATATTTCAGCTCCATACAATAGAATTGGACTAATCTTGACATCAAATATCCTAAAAAAGGAAGCTAAATTCAAGTCCCCAAGTACTTTTAAATTTTTCAATATACCTATCAATATTTTTTGTGCTTGGATAGACGCGTACTTGGCATGGGTTGACCAAGAGAGATTATAAGTAAAGTATACACCTAGGTACTTATATGAGGTGGTCGATTCAAGAAGGTTACCTTTAAAATACCATTTTTCATGTCGAGATAATTTCACCCCTTTCTTGAATGTAATTACTTTCGTTTTACTCATATTCACATTTAGGTGAGTCTGTTTACAATAGCTTTCTAATTCGTTGATTTGCTTCTGTAGACCAACGATAGTGCTTGAAATAAGAGCTATGTCGTCTGCGAATAGCAGTAGGAAAATTTGAAATACATCTGGATGTAGCTGAATGCCATTTCTGCAATTGTTCTCTATTTGTAAAGCAAGTTCATTTATAAAGAATGAGAATAAAAAAGGACTAAGTACACAGCCTTGTCGGACGCCGATTTGTACATAAAAAGATTCAGATATTTCATTTCTATTCCTAACGGCAGCTTTCACATTTTCATAGATGCTATTTAATAATTTTGACATTTTGCTACTCAATCCCCCTGCATTAAATAGATGCCATAGTTTGTGCCTTTTTACAGAATCAAAAGCTTTGGAAAAATCAACAAACAATGCATAAAATTTACCTCCTTGTGAATTAAGATATCTTTGTACAACACTCTGTAGTATAAACATATTATCAATTGTGGTATATCCCTGTCTAAAGCCAGCCTGTGATTCGCTTATTTTCTCCATGGTATCGCCCCAGAATATCAGTCGTTTGTTTATAATCGCAGTGAATACCTTGCTAAATATACTTAACAAAGTTATGCCTCTATAGTTCTCCATAATATTTAAGTTTCCTTGCTTGTGAAGGGGAACTATAAGTCCAGCCGACCACGTTTGAGGAAAAGTACCTTTTTCCAATATTAAATTGAATACAAGCTCAAGATATGGTAACATCAAATCAGCAGAAGAATACTTTAAAAACTCGGGTATTATGTTATCTATGCCTGGGGATTTATTGAGTTTGAGATTATCTATGCTATCTAGTATTTCTTCTCTTGTTATTGGTGAATCAAGGATCTCTCGAGTAAGGTTTTGGTTTTCATCTGTTACAGAATGAGATGAATTCTCGAAATTATCGTTATCGCCTGTTCTTTCGTCATCAACTTCAAACAAAGTTTTAAAGTACTCAAACCATTCACTGATGGGTATATTGTTTTGTTCAGTCTTTCTATTATTCAAACATTTTAATTCATACCAAAACTTTTTGGAGTTGTCTATATTTTGTTCAATAATATCTTGCTTGAGTTTATAATAGTCGGTTCGTTTCTTTTTACACACAGAACTGTATTTATTTCTTGCAATATTATACTGGTCTAATGAATGTTTATCCTTTTGTTTTCGGAATTTGTTTAATGCTTTACAACGGTCGGACTTAAGCTTTCTGCATTCATCATCGTGCCAATTATCAACATGATGTTTCACATTTTTGCATGTCTTTTTCATATCTGCTCCTGCTAAGCAAAGAGCCTCTGTAAGGAAGTCTATACTAGTGTCGATACATGTTAATGCACAGTCAACAGACTTATCTAATATTTCTTGTACCGGATCAGACAATATATTTTGCCGAAACGTTTCTAACTTATCATGATCCCAAACAAACTTGAATCTGCTACCACAATCAGTGTTATCTATCGAGTCTTCCCGTACATGAATAGATCGAAGTTTAAGAGTGATTGGGAGATGTGATGATTCGGATCGAGATGGAATCGAGAATTCTTTTACATAGTCAAATACCGGGGCAGAAGAAATAATGTAATCTACAACACTGGTACCGTTGTTACCAATAAAAGTAAAATCTCCTATTTGTGAGTCAGACCCACATCGCCCATTCAAAATATGGATATTAAAAATAGAACATAAGTCGAGTAACGTTTTACCAAAGGCGTTAACAACTTTGTCGGCGGAAAAACGTTTAAGATTGAAGTAATCTAACATGAAATCCCAACAAGAGTTATCGCGATTGTTTGTGAATTCAAATAAATCATCTTCAACAAAGTCAGGGTTAGTACCCGTTCTGGCATTGAAATCTCCGCCACAGATTATATACACATTTGGTAAAATAGATACTATTTCTAGAAGCGATTCTTGAAATAACATTATACCATTTTTACAGTCTGTAGATAACTTATCATACCAGGTAGAGCTTTCCGGTTGGATATAAACGCAAGAATACAGCAAATCATAGTCTAGACCAAACAAAGTCTGATCAAATAATATGAATACAGCATTTGGTGTTGATTTAGACCATTTTATGTATTTAAAATACTCGCTATGGATCAACACTGTTATCCCGCCGGAAAGTCTACCACAATTTGATATTTTATCTGCCTCTTTTGAAACACGCTTATAGTCAGGAAAGCTATTTTCTAAATCAACATCGTGACACCACGTTTCTGTTAAACCAATAATATCGAAACGGTTAATATAACTTGTAAAATCAATGTCAGTTAGTTTGTTAACTAGTCCTGAAATGTTCCAAAACATGAAACTCAAACAGTCAGTAACTCTTGAAGTATATGGTGGGTGGTTGTGATCTGGGATATGATGTCTATTCTGGCCCTGGCCCCACCGCTAGCGGGGTTGGTTTCTGTAGGGGCGATGCGAGTCGGATCTGAGACCCCGGCGAGAGCTCCGGGTACCGCGCCCTCTAGCGGCGCCCCTGTGCGTCGGCTCGTCCCTGGCATGGCGTGAGGAAGACTCCCTCCTAGGTGAATCACTCCTATCTTGTCTTCCAGTGTCCTCACTAGATCGAAGAGAAGGTGTGTCTGGTCGTGCTGTGAGTGAGGCTGGTTGGGATTCCTCAATAGTTGGTTGTTCAATGTTCTCTTTCGGCGCCTCCATCAGTTTACTACCCTTAAAGTAGAAACGCATATCTGGGTTTTCGGAACGGAGTCGGTACAATTCATTGCGTTGATAGTTAGTAAGATCGTTGGCGATCCCCACTCCTTGTTCCTTCGACACACTCCTCGTTTTCACCGAGTGCCACTTGTCCTCCCAATGGGCCATGCGCACAATAGTTGGTCTGGATTCCCTGAACTTCGACTTCGAGGGTAACCTATGTGCCCTTTCGATATCCCGGGGTACCAGAAATGGCAACCCCTTCACTTCTCTAGCCTTATTCAAAACAGTGAGTGCTTTCGTTTTAGTTTGTGTATAAGTTTCCTTCTCCCCAGTGTCAGGTACACCATAGAGCACAAGGTTATTGCGCCTACTGCGCTGTTCCTGTTCTTCTTGTCTAGCCTCAATATCATCTAAGTATTTTTCAATATCAAGCTGTCTTTCGTCCATAGCATCCATGTCTAACCTTAATATATCCTGTTCTTGTTTGGTTGAATTGATGTCCTTTTTCAGATCTGTAATATGTGTTTTCATAGCCTGGATATCCTGCTGTATAGAATGTATATCATTTGATATTCTTTGTTCTGACTCTCTTAACTGCTTGATAATGGCATTCTTCACTTCTTCTAGTTCTGAAATAGGGCCTGGGTTCGATTCCACATCCCCTGACAGCAGTATCCTAGATGGAATCAGTAGCGGGTATGTGAGAGACGCGAGCCTATTACCTGCAGTCAACACGCTGTGAGATATCGATCCATCCGTGACGTCACTGTTTACACACAGATGTAAACAAACACAATCTTCCCAAAAAATAGGCAGTTTAGTATCAGCAAACCTTTCAACATAACTCACAATTGCGAAGGACAAGATGAGATGAATAGAAAGCAAGACTGAACATAGACTTATCCTATGTGGGGTATCCGATATATCACTGAATGGTGTGTACGTGTCGATATGGCCGATCTGTCTACTGCCCCTCGGCTGTGAAAATGACCCAATCCTCGCTCTATAAAGGACTATATCAATCATGTTTGCTTTGAAAGTGTTCACGGATCACTTATGTATACATGGATTCGTTTTTTGTGGTGATACGACACTAATAAATATAGTTACCAATGAATTTCTCTCGCTGCTCGTTTTCAATCAAACCAACATAAGGGCGTGTAACTCTCATCCATATTGTCGACGATGTATAGTTATGAGCAGTCTAGAAATATTCCTTCATGAAATGATTTTTTTTCACAGTGTTAGAAACATCTTCAGACATTTTCAGTCTGATTCCCAATGCACGAATAAACATTGTATCCTTTTATAGCGCAAAATGTGTAAGAACCACTTGTCAACGTCTCTACAACAGGGGAAGTAACTCTAACTGCATTTTGAAAAGCTGCATTGTCATTGTTGTTACGCCAGTTCAGGTATCCTTAGACCAAACGCCGACTATTTATGAAGGTGAGGTTGTTGCGTTTGTTACTCCGCTACTAGATAATCTGTACTAGTCACTAGAATATGATTTGTTTTTGCTGATAAGTTGGTAACCGACATGGTCAAAGCTATCTAGGCCTATGTTACGGTATTCACGAAAATTGAAGCACATTTTTTTTCGATAGTCGATGTTGTTAGCTGCATATCGTTATATTTTTTTAACAAACGATATAAACAACTTGAAATGCTTCGATAACCAAGCTATAATTTCCTTAATACTAATGCGTGATAAGTTTACCCTGACGGCTTTTGTAATTTGTACGATATTTTATTCGATAAAAAACACAAAACCTGAAAACTCCCGACGATGTTATAAATAGTTCGGGTTTTGACCTATTTTGCATCTTTATCAGATTTTGAGCAAATCGGATACCAAGTTTATCCGATAGCTTTATTGCATCGATAACAGCCTCCATTATATGATAATAGACATTTTAGTTTGTAAACGCTATAAATGTATACTGCTCAAATCACTATTGTATTATCCAATTCAATAGCAACATTTCACAGCTATTAGACATTGAAAATATAATAATAGGTGTCAGTGTTTAATTAGATCTTTTGAATACCATAATATTTTAATAGGTGACATAGTACTGAATCGTTTTTGTTTTGAAAATAAGATGATTTAGAAAGTTCTGTTTTTCAATAGGATTGATGATATATGATAAACTGTACACTGTTTTTAAATTTCGGTTTTTGACTTGGGTCATGTCAAAAGGATATTATTTTACCAGTTGAATATGTGTTGCAAAAGACTAATATTTCTATATTTACAACTATAAATACATGTACCAACATATTCCAAAGTATCATTTGTTATCAAAGATTTAGAAATAAACGCAATGGTATCATATTATTAGATGGTATTTTAACTGTGCGAATTGCTCACAAGTTTTCTTTCGATGTGACATGAAAGCATTAGTATACGTGTAATATTTGAGACATCATTTCTATGATATGTTCCTTGTTAATTGTGACTGTGAATGTCAATATCATAGCAATCTTATATAGTACATCAATTCACCAAAACAAAACGTTCGAGAAGTGGACATCAGAGAATTTTACTCCCTTTTGGTATCTCAATGGTCCCTCAATGGTCGAAATCAATGTTAGCCACTGGTCATACTGCAGTGACCACAAGTAATTGATCCGTAATGCAAACGTAAGGGGTCAATTATTGTCACAATCTGCTTCTGTGACAAGTTGACCTTCTGTGTCGGAATACCCTCAGGGGAAACAACTCATCAAGTTATCGACATGTTTTTATCCTTCAGAATGGTAGGAAACTAATGTCATGCCCTTGTTTAAAAACAGGATTATTCTTCACATTCCTTAATGATGTACCTCTGATAAAATCTTTTCGCACAAGGACGGGAGATCAGAGTTATCTGCCTTATGCATAACGTCGCTTCACTGTCATGCTGGCCGCCATTTGCAGGGGTATCTTCGTCAAAATATGTAAACAAAAGTGGTATTTTTTATTATAACTAGATTAGCGTTTGCGGGATACCGCAAAAGCAGAGCAGCCCCGGAACTTTGGGTTTCGCCTTACCCTGTTCCGCCTTTTACAGGCCTCACCAAATTGGGAATTTTCTCGTGACCTTGACCTTTGACACTCAAGGTCACACAATCAATGAACACATTTCATTGAGTATAACATTATTGTAATGAAATATAGTGTTAAAAATTAAATTAATCCATTTTCTCCATATACGTGACCTTGCTGTGACCTTGACCTTCGACAGTTCGTACCCAAAACTTTTTTAAAATGTTGTACTTCTCAAGAGATAATATATACAAAATCTAAACTTCATAGCACAAAAACTTTTCAAGTTATTGTGTTTACAAGGAATTGCAATAACTCATATCTCATGACCTTGACCTTTGACCTTCAAGGTCACACAATAATTGAACACTTTTTATTGAGTATAACAATCATGTATTGATTAAAAGTGATCATAGTTAAAATTAAGCATTTTCGCTAAACCATGCTTAAGTCATGACCTTGCTGTGACCTTGACCTTTGTCAGATTGTAGCCAAAACCTTTTCAAAATTTTTTACTTTTCCAAGGATGATATATACCAAGTTAGAGCTTCATAGCACAAAAACTTTTCAAGTTACCGTGTGTACAAAGAATTTTGTGGTGATTTTATAACTCGTGACCTTGACCTTTGAACTTGAAAGTGAACATGTCATAATGATTCCCTGGAAGTATTGACATTTAGACATGTTCATGAGTTCTGAAAAGCTAAATGGGATAAAGTGATACCCCAATTTAGTGCATTTTGTAATAACTCATATCTCATGACCTTGACCTTTGACCTTCAAGGTCACACAATCATTGAACACTTTTCATTGAGTATAACAATCATGTATTGATTAAAAGTGTTCATAGTTAAAATAAAGCATTTTCGCTAAAACATGCTTACGTCATGACCTTGCTGTGACCTTGACCTTTGACGGATTGTAGCCAAAACCTTTTCAAAAATGTTTACTTTTCCAAGGATGATATATACCAAGTTAGAGCTTCATAGCACAAAACCTTTTCAAGTTATCGCGTTTACAAGGAATTCTTAGAGTGAATACATAGCTCGTGACCTTGACCTTTGACCTTGAAAGTGAACGTGTCAAAATCGTTCCCCCGAGGTATGAGTAGTAAGGTATGAATAAGAGTTCTGGAAAGCTTAGGGGAAAAAAGTTATAGCTAGTAGTACGAGTGCGGCGGCGGCGGCGGCGATGGAAACTTCACAAAAACTGATAGCAGCCCCGTCCTTAGACGGGGCTGCTAATAACTGCTCTATCAGCACTCTTTCGTCTTTGGTGTATACATCGTGAGTATATGGTTGTCTTAGTTACGGCGTGCAGAACCCTATATTGATCGTAATGTCAAATAATAAAGCATCAGTGGATGCATCTCGTTCCGTTCTCGATCAGATCAGGAACACTAACACGTAAATGCCTCTGATCAGATTTATTCTTCATCAATTGTTTAGCTTATTATTAAAAGCAAATGATACGATGAATGTTTTTACATCAAAAACTCAAAATACATTAGATTTCTACTTAGCAAAAATTGATATGATTAAAATCATTATAGTTTAATTGGTAAAAATATTGATAACATTTGATTTGGTGTTGGGCGAAGAATTAAAGTAGTTCCGGTGAACGTTCACACAAGTATGAACACTTTTTTTGTGAGTTCATGGGAAATGAATCGACGAAACTTAGATCACATGACCATGCCCTAGACCAATCAACGTTTGGGAATATGTGTAAACTTCAGAGTGTGAAATTATTCCAATATAATTGATGATTTCCTGGCAGTTCTGACAGAGAAGATAGCAAAGAGCAACAAAAACCAGCCATTTATGTAACCGGCCTTTTTCTTACTTAAAATATTTCTCAAATGTACTATAGGAGAAAGCAATTGAAATTTTGCTTTGACATGTATTTTACATGTATCTCTTCAACTCTTTAACCTCACATCAACAGTTAAAGTGTATATGGTAAATAAGAGTCTTCTGTGATCAATGACGTCAAAGCAGTATGATGACTATGGTTTAAACATATTTCATTCACAAGAAGAATTGGGGACAAGTTATCAAAATTAAAATGCCCTCTCCTACTCGTAGTGTATACAAAAGTAATTTACATAATACATAATGAAAACAGACAGCGCATTTTGAGCTGACAATGTTTGGAATTTGATGGGCAAGTTTTTGTAGTGCAAATTCATTTTGAATCCTTTCCTTCGAAACCAAACATCTTTCCAAACCAAATTCTTTGCATTAAGAAACATATTTCAAAAGTTGTTACTCATAATGTAACGCAAATGTATCCTACAATTTCACAAATATTGATAAATTAGTCATAAACATATATTAGTAAGTCTTAACCCATTATCTTGTTCAGGAAGGAACTTTGACAGGAAATTTTGATAAGTCAACTAGACTTTGATTTAATTTCATTATGTCTATCATCTATTTAAAGAAGGGTTTCCACCGTACCAGTAAGCTTTTAATGCAAAATGTAAATAGGTCGTGAGATAGACCAGTACTTTCCTATGGCACCAAGCTTATTGCTTATATCTCTTATGAACATCGTATCAACCTTAAACATAAAATTGTTTCATGGCAAAATCATTACTGATGTCATCTGTCCATAGGGTAATAACTACAATCGTTTGAGACCTCGAGGCATTTGCCATTATACCAATGTCAGAAACAAAAACAATTTGAAGTACACGGTGTATCTACTATTTGTTAAATGTTGTAATCGCAGTAGCTATGTTGTTAATGTAAATGTACCATACACGGCAAGCTGAATTAGTTGAAAGACATATTATGCTGAAGACATGTACAGTCTACTAGACCAGAAACTATAGAAGATTCAAGGACACCTCAATGTTTGTGATTTGTATGTCTGAGTTAGTATCAGCGCCAATCTAACTGGAGGTTTGACCTGAGCAGCATCAGCTTATGGAGGGAGGTCATGACAGTTTCTAATCTCGATAGAATCTCTCTCGAAAACCAATGATTAACATCCCTCATATCGATTGCCGCTTGACTTTGAATAGAGGCTTGACAGAAGTCTCCTACCCATTCAATAGTATAAACAATTCATCAAACAAGGTTTTTAAGATTATTCTCAAAAATCATCCAAATCATGATATTTTATGACAAATAATGTCCAACAGTCCAAAGAAATGTGTAAAAATATTCTTTCCCATAGAAGGAACTCAATTTCTGTTAAATGTTAGCAAATATGATTATTATTTTATACATAACCTTTTGTGATTATCTCATACATATTGTCTGAATATTATATTTCACTTGTATTTGGTGTACATAAGCCAATGGCCTTCCTACTGAAATAAATTTTACATACAAGAATTAAGTTGAAAGACCAATATATGAGCTTCCCTGTGTCATTACAGCCAAATAGTTAACAGTCTGCCAACGGGTTTCACAAGAAAAAGACGTCATTTAATTGTTGTTCAACAATTTAGATGCATTGCCGACCTTGACACTAAATCTAATTGTTGATCATGATTACGGAAAAGCTCTCAACACTAAATAATTTGCAAGCGCCTTGACAAAATGTCTCAAACCAGGGAAGAAAACAATGTAGATTTTACACATTTGAATGGACTTACCACACAGGGGTTAACATTTTATTGAATCTATAGCAAATGGTTCATATTGGTGACACAAGTCCTACCAGTGCTATATCCATTACGATACTGATGCAAAACATGTAACAGTAAAGGTTACAGTTTTTTTCAATACTCTGCGTTTAATGCAAGCCTAACATTCACATGTCATTCACAAGACTCAGTACCCAGTGCGGAAACGTCATCCATTGATTTTTTATATTGATTATTTTCAGTGTTGAGACTCGGTAATCACATTTTTAATGTGGAAAAAAATCTTCCACATGAAGAAACCTCTTCGATGGGATGATTAAAAGGATCAGACTATCAAACCAAGTCAGCCATGTCCTTCCAAACGTAACGAGAGCATTCATGACGACTCAAAGAATTACGAAAGTAGTTCGTCTTGAACTTGAAGGTAAAGTGTTGATGTTACTCTTGTAGAAAATAGCTTAAACCATAGGCCATCACTGGACCCGATACCTTATCGTGGTGTGGTGGTTAAAATGCTTCGGGGACCCTAAGAGCTATGTCAGTTGGAGCCAACATGCTCTTGGTTTTGGTCTCCAAAGCTGGACAGGTCGACGGGTAGAACCCAGACCATTTCTGAGTCATTCTAAACCTGCTGTCATTCTCTCACTGTGCCTTTCCTTCCGTATGTTACCTCATCCTGTCGATCTTCTTTCTCGTGGATCTGTCTACCCTGCTTATAATGTGTTTTGATTGCTTATACAACTTAAGTACAAACTATCTAAAACAGAATATTAAGTAACTGGCAATATGGCAAAGTCGTTGAAAGTCATTGAATCCTATTGAAAGATGTTATCCCAATTTGATTGGCATTTTTGGTTTAAGTTAACGCAAGAGTTGCTCACGTTCTGACATCAAAAACCTTAAATAAGAGAAAACATGTTTGTCCGAGACATTGAATATGTTAGGAAGTGAAATTATTGTTCATTCGTCTCAACTTCCCTTTAGGTTAAATATTCCACTAATTAACTTTAGGAATTATAAAAATTTAAGATAACAAAAACGTTTCAAAATGAAATATCATGGCAATGCATTTTAAATGTTGTCTCTTGATTTAAAAATTAACACCCTTTGTGAAACTGACACTACTGTGGGATTGAACATTTAAATGATTAGAATTGCTTTTCTTCTGTTGAGATACCTTTAAATGTTTAGAGGTTACATGTATTTGTTATACTTTTGTTACATTGATGCATATAGCTTCCGATAGCTAACATTTCTAGCATTTTAACACTTTATTTACTAGTTTTGACAAATGATAAAATCAAAGTGGCCTTTCATACTTTTTCTTAAACTTATTTTTTCTTCTGTTTATTTTATTTATAATCTTCATAAACAAAAACAATGAGATCCGTTTTATCACGCGTATTTTTTTTCTGTTAACCAATGAATGATCAACTCTAAACTGCAAAACAGTGTTTCTACTACATGTTGTCCATCATGGTCACTCGATGGTGGAAATCAATATAAGCCTCTGGGTAGACCGCACTGATTACTTGAAACTCACCACCTCGCCCTTGTGCCGTCTCGTATTCTCCTTTAACAAATTGGATAGTGGAATTGATCCGTAGACTGTAACTCAGGACTGTGGGAAAGGGTCAATTAATGTCAGAAGTCGCTATGTGCCTCCGTGACAAGTTGACCTACTGTGGCTGAATATCCCGAGGGGAGACAACTCATTAATTACAATCTGGGACGCCGACAAATAAGTAAGATGCAGGAATTTCTGTTAAAGATCCTTACTATCAGTGTTATATTAGATATAATGTCGGACAATTTGTTTTTGGGATTCCCTGTCATATCAAACCGTGAGGTCATTACCAATTTTTCTTTTCTTTCAAAAACTATGTGGTCTCAATTATCATGTGACTTGCAAAAAAATATAAGTTTGCCTTTGAGGAACAGTTTTGTCCTTAACAATAATAGTTAAAGCAAGGGGCCGTGTGAGGTTAATCAGTGCATTATGTTGATTGGTTGGCATATAGTGTCAAAGATTAACATTCAATGAATACATTTTCCAGCATTTTCCATTTTTGAAAGATAGCTTTACATTTATTGCAAAAGTTAACTCATAAAAGCAATATATAATATTCATCCATAATATATTGGTTGAACGATTTCAAGATTTGAAATAGATGATTAGATCCATAATAGATGTGTTCCGTCATTTGAATAAACTGATAATGCAAATTCAAGGGTACAAACTCCCAAAACAGCACATTAAGTAAATGCATAGGGAAAACACATTACAGTATTAAACCACTAGATCTTATTGGAACATGTTATCCCTGTTTGATTGGCATCTTAAGTTTCAAGTGGATGCTAGCATTGCTAATGTTTAGACATCAAAAGCGTTTCAAAATGAAATAGCATGGCAATTCATTCAAATGGTGTCTCCTCGAGTATGAAATTCAATGCCCTTTGAAAGTTTGATTTTCTTGCCTAACTATTATTTCTATTAACAAAAGGAATGTGATTGTGACTGTTATTGGATTGAGAATGTTTGTTTATATATAGTTTAATGATTGCATCTTGAATTTGTAACAAGTGACTTCGAGGCAAGCATTTCACAGCCTTGAAGTCACTTAAGGCTATGCAAGACATACATCCCATTTGATTGCAGTTTTGAGTTTATTGGACGCCACTATGTCTGATGTAATGAGATGTGATGAATTAGTTTTAGGTAGAAAAGGTAATAAACCTGTACAGTTACCTGTAAAATGGTTTCAATCAAATCATTAAATTAATAATTGCAAAACATATATTACAAACTAATGAATAAGGTATTAGTAACTACATGTGGTTGATATTAAAATGTGTATCGTATATAAAATGAATGAATCAATAAAGTTCCATTTGAACCATGTCACCTTTTAACATCAAAAGGTAGTAATGATTTTATTTAAATTCTCATTATAATCGAAAGTAAACATTGATAAAGATTTATCATTCTGTGAGCTGTGTCAATTTTTTTCAGTATTGTAAAAGTTTTTCTATGTCCTGTTTGAACATCGTTCTCATTGGTTTGATTTGTGCAAACAAACTTGCCCTAGCAAGAAACTTGAGTAGCTTAAGAGCGTGTCGTGTATATTTACAGAGTGACAATTTCCATCATCTTCCACCCTTATTCGCTCTCTTGAAATGATATAGATTTTATCATCAATAATCATCTCTAAGAACATAGTGAAACATTTGGTTCATTATTCCTTCAGCTTACTTTGAATAATATCACTATGTTGATAAAGTGTTATCAAGGTGAGATTGTCAGATAATCAGAAAAATATCACTATCATTCAGTGATTAATTTCCACATTTAACATATCACTATAAATCTTTTTAACGTGTTTGCTTTGAAAATCACTGTATTTTAATTGAAAAACACCACCTGTAAAAATAAGACCATTTATTATGCGATAGTATTTAGTCAATCAGTGATTGCTCACTGCGTTACAACTGGTTGTTAGTCAAGTATCCAATCAAGGCCTAAACAGATGTGTTTTCATAGTTGCTTAGAATAAGTTCAAGGTAGGTAGCTTTATATAATGGAAGTTGATTCCAGAGTGTTGAAGCGGTAAATTTGTATGCCTTAAATCCTGATTATTAGTATAAAGGAATAAATGTGGTAAGTCGGGTATTGATAGAAATTAACATGTATCTGTCTTTGCCGATATGTAAGGAATGATAAGGACGTACATATAAATGACATAAATGACACTAAAACCTTCCACAATTCTCTTAAGATAACAAGTTCTCTGACTAGGGTGAATCATTATGATTTGAATATCCATTCTCGGAAACAGTGTAGCGGTTAATGCAAAGCGCCAATCAACTTGTCTGGTTACTGAAGTAGAGCCAATCTAAGAGATTAAATGGCATCATACTTTTAGATAGCTGTATTGTATGTCAGCGCCAGACTTACATTTGATTTGACCTAAGTCTATTTGGGTTCAGGAAGGAAGTCATGAAATTTCGAAAATGAAGAATAATTTGATAACCTCTTTGGAAGAACCAAAGGTTGATAACCCTTTGATTTGATTTATGAAATAGATAAAACGTAATTACCAGTCAGAGTTTACAAGAATTCAATCACTCGAAAATAACTTTGTTCAATGTTATTTTGAGGGAGTATTTCTTCGAGACAGTATTGAGAATAAATGAACCCATTTTGATCTAGTTTTATGCATTTGTACAAGTAAGGATATTTGATCAATTTGTTTTCCCGAAGGCGATAAGGGAAAATAATTTAATCTAATAATATTTCTTGATAAGAGTGTATGAGTGAATGATTCAATCATTTCCAAACATATTAAAGGAAGGATATGTATCAACAGTAAAACAGTTCAGTTCAAATGGAATTAGGATCATCACGTTGAGAATCAATATTCTTATATTCAATTATCACTGAATGGGAATAGTACCTTTTTCTTCGAGAGGACAGTAACGCTTTTGTTTTGGTAAATGAACGGAACTCACAAAAACAAAAAGAAATGATACCAGTTGTAAGGGTGCAACTGACCTTTCAAACTGACATCTTTCTTATGACATTTTGAATAAAGTATCCATGTCAACTTTAACACGTTACCAGGTTTAAAATGTATAATTGAATTATTTGTCAGTGTTATAAACACTTTTAGCTTCCCAAAAAACTGTGCAAAGGAACCATGTACAAGAAGGATCTACAAAAATAAAATCAGAAAAAGAGTTGTAAGAAAAATTAAATGTGATAAATGAAGGATGAAAGAACAATGATATTATTTCATTCAAGAATCTATTGATTTTTTTCTTAAAATTATATATCTATATTAAGTGTAGAAAAATAAGAACAAAACATGAAATGAGTGTCTAGTCATGAAATGAGATAACCTTTTGTATTTGCTAACTGGCTTTTATGTTGAATGAGCAAGCTTCTATAAATCCTTGAGCTTGTTGACAGCATTTATACAACAGTCCATCTTGATTGTACTTATTCTCACAACTCATTTCTCAAATGATGAGGCTGAGCGTCAGATTATTGTGTTAGGAATTTGACCATTAATATCATGGTATATATACGGTCACTGTTACTGAACTACAATGGTGTGGTCTATGTACATGACCGCTTAAGAATTAATTAATTACCATCAAGTTCGGTCAATGTTACTGAACTACAATGGTGTGGTCTATGCACATGACCGCTTAAGAATTAATATATTTCCATCAAGTTCTGACTCTTTCTAAAAATTCATTATCACTTGATTGTGGAAATCAATGGCCTCACTGCAATGATAACTTGAGATTTCTTCACCTCACCAAAGAGTTGATTTATATGCTCCTTTGACGAATTGGATGAAGGGATTGATTTGTATCTTCTAACTCACTACCACTGGAAGGTGTCAGTTTATGTCACCAGTCGACATGTGCTTCAAGTTGAACTCTTGTAACGGAAAATCTCGGGACAGACATTTCACTTACAGTCCATAGTAGGTCAATCAAATAGTCTCAGTCAACTTTCAATGTAGGCGGCTCGTTAGACATAAAATTCTCATTCCAGCATTTACCTATATATAAAGACTTTGTATGTTATTATAAAATATCATCCCTGATACCTTTATTTAATATATGTACTTCTTGTCAAATAATTAAGAAATGGTATTTGATGCATAATGAAATTGCATGATGTTATTGTTAATCACTAAGTACAGCTTTTGAATGTCTTAAGTCACACTTGATCTAAAATAGAACAGTAGTTTATATAAATGTTTTTTGTAGCCTTTATATCTATAAGTTCAGCGCTATTTTGAAAATAGATCATCAGTTAAATGAAGTGTTTCTCCTGAATGTAAAATTCAGAATTGCAATATTGTTTCAAAACATATAATACATATCAATATTAAACCAATTATTGCTACAATTATTGGTAAGATTTGTTTCTTATTTACAAAATCTTGAAGAAAAGAATGGAGTGATAGATGAAGCAACCTGTTCTAATATACTCAACATCTGCGACAGCTTCTTCTAGAGATTGAGTCCAAGCATTGAGAAGGATGTTCAAATGATGACAATTACAATATGGAACAATTATGAAATCATATGAAGATTATTAATTGTACTTATCTCTAGAATTGATATAAGATGATATTTAAATACGATACTTTGTAGTAGAGACGACAAAGATTCCAAGCTGGATGTAGGTTAAGAGAGAGCGTGTTTCTTCTTCAACATATAAAACCATGTAATACAAAAACATGTTAGCCACCTTGACACATGACGTGTAAATAAATGAAAGTGTACTTGAAAGAATATATATTATATTTATCGATATAATTAAACGGATTTCGTAAAATTTGTTATTTAGCAAATTAGGGAATAAGAAAGAAAATATTACCAAGTAATCAATAAGGTTTTTTTCCCTTTGCATATTATTTCGTGCAGTTTTATTGAGTTAAAAAAACTAAAAAAAATTACATTATTCACTTGATGCAAGCATGGTATAAAACTGACGTCCAATTAAACTCAAAATGCCAATCACAGGGGATTGCAATGGATTTAATGACTTTAAACAGACAAATGCTTGTCTCTGTCAGTTGTTAAATATTCTTGCAAAGATTCATATCACTTTTTAAAAAGCCGGTTTTGTTTTAAACAAATGAATAAAACACAATACAAATCAATATTAAGCGATTATTCCAACTGTATAATGGTTTCCATAAGTATTCAAACTCTGAATGTTTGTCTTTACATATCAGTATTTGTTATCGCTTGACACTAGGGTTATTGTAACTAAAATAGCATAAACACAAATACAATCCATTTTATCTATTTTCAAATGTATATTACTTTGATATATTATAAAAGTACAAACTACGTTATGACAACCTTCGATTTGTAATTCTTTAAGCACCATTACAATTTAGCAATTAGTTTATACAACATTGACTTTTTATTCATATTCATTTACAGTACATTAGCAGAATTGACAGTTGAAAAGACAGTTTGAGATAATGATTCCATAATGAATGAAGCCGTTGCTGATAGAATGGTGCCACAAAGTGCTAAACTGTACACTCATAAGGCGGCAACCAATCGTCTCCTACAGCCCCGTTACAATCTGACAATCCAGGAATCTCTTGTTATCCATAGGACTGATGCGGTGCACATGGGTTACATACTACTAACTTATCGATTCATTCATTCTGGAGACAGGTCATTTCATCTAAAATGCGATTCAAGCATACTCTAGGGAAATATTTCTTCTTGACGAGATAATATAAATGGATAAGCTTAAATAGATAATTAATCAATATACCAATCAGTCGATTATATCAGTAAGGCACAGAGATTTTATTACTTAAGAAAAAATATTTTAATACTTGATGTGAAAGAAAAACAACAACCTTATTGCCAACTCTATAATAGACTCGATTCGATAATTCCATGTCCATAAGATAGTAATGTTGAAAAACGCTTTCCCATAAAATGATATAAAAATATAAAAATATCGATTTTGTTCATTTGCATCACATTGTCACTATGCAAAATGTATGCAAAGAATACATTGGAAATACACATGCAATATTTCCTCTTTTTATATTGAATCCCATATCTATAACCCAAAAGCATTTGTCATTGACAGTTATTGATACTTTTAAAGCTTTCAAGTTCATGTGTAAAAGAACCAAAACTCAACACAACACAAAATATCCGGTTATGACCAAGTATAAGAGATTATATAAAAGATGTTGGATTCAAGCATAAAAAAGTTAGTAATTGACTCGATCATTCACCTCAGATTATTTTAACGGACACTCGCATGGAACAATCAAAATAACACTTGCAATATTTAACAAATGAGTTCTTTAAAGAAAGTGTTTCCTTCACAAGTTTAAAATATATTTAAAAAGCAGTGAGACCTTAATTTTAAATCTAAGGGTAAATAGAATTTATGATTATAGATACACTTTACTTTATATGTGATATGACCGTGCTAATAATAATGGGGGTACTCAGTTGAGAACCTTCCGAAAATAACTTCTCAAAACAATGGATGTTTATTTATCTACGCTGTTTTTTTGTAAACTACACTGAAAATACATCTCATACCTATTACATCTGATAACAACATATCAAAAAATTCTATCACTATCAACTGCTTAACATCATAACTTTATTGCTTCTCTTTGGTCATTTACGATCACTCGATAGTCAAAATCAATGGCAGTCTCTGGTCTGTCTGCAGCCATTACTGGAAAAATCTCCTTCTCACCCCAGAGTCATCTTGTATTCTCCTTAAATGAATTGGACAGTGGAATTGTTCCCTTTCTTATACGTCAGGACCGTGGGAAGGGGTCAATTAATGTCATAAAGTCACGATGTGCTTCCGTGTCAAGTTGACCTCTTTTGGCAGATAATCCTCAAGGGAGACAACTCATTTACTTTGATAAAGGACACACCTGAAAAAAATGTGAGATGTTTCGACTAACAGTCCTTTTACAATCATAGAATTGTTGTGGGTGTGTTATGCAATGTTCATATGTATACATTTCCCAATTCGGGTATTATATAATATATATTTACTAATGTATTGTATATTGATTTATCTCTATAAGGATACAGTTAATAAAAGGTGTATGCTTTAAAGTAAAATTGGGATCAACTGAAAGAGATAAGACATGGAAACCCGATTAAAAACAAATTGTCAATACATCAACATTTGCCTGAAGACTTTGTATAAGAAAAATCCCTTCTTACATTGTAATTCTTATGTGCTTGTTACAGTTTGAAATTAAACGAATCATTATATAGAGAAGAATCAGATGTTAATGATTGCAAAGGATTCATTTTGTAAATAATGTATGCACGACATCTGACATTTCAATAATTTCAGTGTTTGAGCAGACTAAGCTAAAGAATATCACCACTCCACTAATATTACAAATAACGGTTCGTTGGTAAGGTAAATTTTGGGCGAGTTTCTGATTGTTAGAATAAGCGATTTATTCACTATCCTCGACTGAATCAATCAATTAGCTTTAATCAGCTTAAAAGGTGATAAACTAACTAACCACTGGGTAAAGGAACTGGATATTCCATATAGCATGAACCATGTCTAGTGATGAGGATGAATATGAACTGGCTGAATGGACCCCCCTTTGTCGAAATCAATGTTGACAATTGACTACAATGAATAATAAAAGAAAAGCTCATCTTTACCCCTAGAGTCGTCTCATATTCACCTTAAAGGAATTGGATAGTGGAAATGATCCGTATCTTTAAGGTCAACACAGTCGCAAGAGATCACTTGCCAGAAGTTGCTTAGGGCTTCCATGACACGTTGGCCTCTTTTACTGAATGTCCCCAAGGGTGATGATTTGAAAACTGTCGAATCAGATAAATATCAGAATTTCTATACGCATATTATGATGTGGAAAAGGGAGAAAATGCTTAATCATGAATGTAAAATGTGTCATATGACCATATTATTAGCCCCGACTGTAACTGCAAATTCTGGACTTTTAGAAATTATCGAGGGTCTGATTCAGGATTAACTCGATTTCCAAAATCAATGTTGACATTGCCCTTTACTCCAAAATCGTACAATCCTCAATGAATTAAAACAATATGCTTTGTGACGATTTCTTCCCTTACATAGAACAAAATTGAAATTTGAATTTCTAAATATACATTAATATTCCAATTCCCAACTTTTGTTTCCGACCATTTTTGTAAAATTCCTCGTAATCTATGAGTTTCAGGAATGAAAAACGTACAATGTTTACCCCTGAAACTCTTTCGAGGTCGAAATATGTGTTTCTGTTACAACATATAGAATTAAAAATGCTATAATTTTAATTCGACCGTTAACATACATGTAGGTTGTTGTTAGTACAATATTAATTTATCATATGTCCTAATGTAAACCTTTAAGTGATCCTAAAATTCATAAAATAATTGAAAAAGAATGTGTTTTTGTTGTGGATTGCACAGTTGCTGTGGCAACGCAGTTGCAACTGCAAATTCAAATGATAAAAAGGATTGCAGTTTAATTGTCACACGCATTGCTGATAGTGACTTCAACTAAAACATGTTTCTTAATGATTAACAACATATGAAATTTTGGAAATTTTGTACTGGTATAAAGATAAATTTATAAAGACTATTTGGGTGAAAAACATGTTGATAGACTTGAAATAGACCAGTACATCAGAGATTGATATAACTTTCTTCATGCATGTACAGATGTTAAAATAATTATTTGTTAGTTATCCTATTGTTTCAAGTAACATTTCTGTTGTAATGTCATAAAATAATATGAAGGATTAAACTGCATTTCATTATGCTTTACATTATCATATTTTAATATCAACGTTTCACTTCTAATGATGACGATGTTGACTTCTGATCTAGTAACTTTCATTTATTTCGAGAAGATCGCATTAATTTGAACTTCTTCTCACGTATGTGTAAAAAACGGGAAAGAAATTACCTTTGGACCTCCACTCTGATCTGCAGAATATTTACGCAATCATTTCCATCTTAAAGGCCTTTGCTTACATACGTCTAGACAGGATCAAGTTTGTGGAGATTACTTCAAACAGTCAATCAGCTCTTAAAAGATTCGTTTTCAAGTTCTAACAACAGAAGACCGTTTTAGCATGAATGTCGATATTGCATACAAAAGATAATATCTTACTGATTCGCTGTTTACAAAGATGCCAGACGTGATGCTCACTTGGAAATGGCAACTTGGGATCTCTGATGACTGAAGACAATAAAGGACTTGGTGGCCTCACACAATTAGTGTTCACATGATGCCAGACTATGTATTTGCCATTATATTGGACATTTGCATTAGACATCCATTTTTACCAAAATCTACTGGAATATTTTTTGAAACTGACTGGTGTAATCCCCATGTATTTGAACACATGTTTACATGATAATTTTAACTATCTTGTTATAGAAGTAAAACTTCAATAACATAATGTTAAATGTGATGATTACGATTACGAATGTGATGAGACTGTTTTTAAATTTTTATTGAGAACAAGTATTCATCGTGTATTTGCAATTTAAATTTTTTATGAAATAATTATACCATTTATGTTCGTTTTAAGGATCGTGCAATCTTATTTAAGGTATCAAATCCCTAAACGTATTAATTGGCATCGTAACTCACTGAATACGACAAAACCGTTATGGGTGTTGTAATGGTTCACTTTTGTGATGTAGTACTGAATATCGTTCTTAAATCCTATCGGTACATTGACCTAGGGGTATCAGACAAACAATATTATGTATTGCTTAACTCGAACAGGTAAACTGATGATGATATGACCGTCATAAGTGATGGCAAATAGGCATTCATGAACATAATATCATATCTAATCGTTCTTAAACGATAGGGAGATAGATATTTAACGATGCTAAACTGCATTTCATTATCAGATTATCTGTGAATCGATTGTAGTATCATTAAGGGATTTCAATCAAAATTCCAAAGTGTCAGGCATTTGTTTGACAAATGAATCATCTTACTATCAGTGCCCAAGAACATTAAATCTAATAATCGGGTTGAGTTGACATATGAAATGCACTTGCCTTTTCGAGTGCAATATTGATATTGCTGATGTTGTGTGATGAATTATATTTTTTTCCTGGTTTTTATTGTCATTTAACATAACCACAAATCATTTCTTACTGCTATTAATCGTCTTAAACTGACAAGTAGAAGATTCGCTGCACGAACGGGTAACACATCTGGTCTATAACCATGTAGAAACGTTTAATGTCAAAGTCTCTCCTAAGTAAAACGTTGAATCAAATGTTCAAAATCTTCTTGGCAATCGGTGTGATATTCATTGGCAAAAGCTGACAAGGAGATCTAGAATTAGTAAATCTTACCAATTAATTAGGCGTGGGGTTTGCCTTTTGACTTTCTTATTCGGCGTTTGATTAGGCCATCGTTCGTCTTTTCTTGATTTCTTTTGCATTATGTATGAGAAAAGTCTTCTGTATCGTGTGATTTAATGTAAATTGTGATCACTTTTAGTAAAAAGCAAATTTAATTTTTTTGCAGCTATTGCTTCTGCATTAGTTATACAATGGGATGTTACAGACAAAATAACTATTATTGAGTCACTTTCAATTTTCTCTGTTGATATTGAACAGTGGAAGAAATGTAACAAGTTATATGTAGCTTCTAACCTTTTAAGGAGTTGAGGTTGCCAATGTATTTGTTTCATTACAAAGTGCTACAGAGGGCTTGTGATCTTTTATCAGTCCACACTGTTGAAAAGTTCACTGTGTTTCCTTACCATCAAGTGACCAAAGTGAATGTAATAATGTGGTCAGACAGTGAGTTGGTCATGTTTAATTCATACAATGATTTGGTTATACCCCGTCGGTTACATTTACATACATAGTATTTGCATAAATTTGCTTTGCTTGCTTGTCAACCATAAGTTAAAAAGTATGTACAACCTTTATATGTTGTGGGTGTAGAATATTTATTTAAAAATATATTTATTTACTATTACTATTTAAAATGAAACGCATTGTAGCTTGAGATACTTCAAAATAACCTTGGATGATAGGTATTGACACAAATTCATTAAGACCAAAATATCAAAATACACGGAGAATGAAAACACGCCTTTTATTTTCTTCATCGTATGTTTTAGAGGACGTATGAAGGCTTCAAGAAGACAATTACCATCATATTGACCTCAAAGTCAACCATTGAAGTACAATCCCTCGAGCCAACCCTTATAAATAACATTAGACAATATCCTCAAACGTCTTTTATTTGATATAATTTTATATCGCTGACTGACAGATGATTTTCATCACATATATAGGTAATACAGCTGCGTGCCTTAAGTTTGTTCACTTATCTGCGCATTCTAGTGCAAATATCATGTAATTTGGATTGTCTTTGATGCATCCTAGCATTGCGAAAACGAAACGGATAATGCTGAAATTTCAAATCATAAGTAAAGATTCAGTTTGAATTAACATATTCGCATACCATACCTATCAGATAATCGTATCAAATTAGACAGGGCATACAAGCGAGCAGGGGTAAACAAATCCAAAACATTAATTTTTATTTTTGTCTACGAAATCCTCCATACATGTAAATGTAAGTGATCAACAGCTTTAGATCTAAGTCATATTTGTTCCTTTCACTAAGGCAATGAAATTGTGCTGATTTCTTTCTTACACAATTTATAGGTATTATTTCAATCGAAAAAAATTAAATTCTGAATTTCGCAAATATGACCCCATCTGTCTACTTAACCATGCAAAATACCGTAATTCAGCAGCAGTGAAAGAAACGATTCCGAAAAATGGTTTTGGAATGGTTATGTTACACATTGACAGTTGGTGATCCTTTGTAAGTGCCCCTGGAGTTATGTAATGGACGTCAACATCAAACCCAAATTCCATGATATTTGAACTTAGATACACAAGCAAGTGAACAAACTTAAGATACGCAGATGTAGTGATATATGTGAAAATGTATATCATTTAGATTTTCTTTAACATATTCGATTGTCATCTTAACCTACTACAGTTTAAAACATATGTATCACAACGAAATCAAAATATATAAAAATTCTGGTCTAGTTTTTTTCTATATTTGTTGCTTGCCGAAAATCAGCAACTTCTTACTGAATTAATGATCGCATCTTCCAGCGATGGTCCTTAATAATAATAATAAAAATAATAATAATAATAACTAGGACTGCCGCGGCAGTACTTAGGTCTTCAATATTCCTGTTTGACCTTCACACAGTGTTTGACCTTCACTTGACGATTTGTCTAAGAGGTAAACAGTAACTAATACATTATCAAAATGACCAAATTTCACTTGATATTCAGTGTTAAAGACTTTTCAGAAAAAATCACCATGGTGGCAAATGTCAGTTATGCCATCATTCTTTAGAGAATACTATTCCTAGAAGCAGAAAAAAATTAGGTTGAAGTATCTATCACGATTTGCCAGATACATGTGATTAAAGGCTGTAATTTAAAGTTGACTTTTTCAGACCTCTGTATAATGTAATGTAACCTAACACTTAAACAATTGATATTTTAGTAATAAGGTATATCAGAAACAATGTTGGTCTTGTTTATCTACATACAAAGATGTATGTTTTGTTTTGATAACTTAAATAGTAATGGAGTAATGAACTGTGGAACTTCGTTGAAAACACTGAAATTTGATTAGTTTTAGACCCCTACTTCATGTTGGTCCCTCTAGCTCCTTAATTATCAACATTTTCATGATAAAGTGCAACATAGCAAAGGTTGTGCTTGGAATAGCGCATGTAAAAATGCAATCAATTTAAAGATATCTTTCTTAATAAAGAAACTGTGAAACTTTGGAATTTGTTTAAAATTAGGATTTTCCAAAAATCGCAATATTCAAGGACCGGTCATGGACAGAAAATAATGTATCATGACTTGTTGTTAATTTTTTTCTGTCTACTCATTACATCTGCTTCACAAAACATCAACGATAAAATTTCTATCTGTAATAGTTTTGACACTAAAATTCTCAAAGTAAAATACCCCTCGAAAAATGTTAAAATCGCCCCAAATTGTAAAAAATCTGTTTATGTCCACATATTTCCTTTAATATCAACTTTTACATAATAATGACCTGCAGTGAATTTGTTCAACAATCATTGTAGAACAGATAGCATCAAATAGATTTCTTATCTGACATTCCCTTACCGAGTAATGTCCCTTTGAATGTAACATGAAAAATGATGCTTTAAAAAAATGTCCATTTTCAAGGGCAGATAACTCCCGTTCTAGATAAAATCCAAAAAAAGAGGATTGTGACGCTCTTGACAATTCTTTTAGCTTTCATTTTAGCTATCAAACACTGCTGTATGTCTTGCCGTTAATGAGGAGATGATTTTCAGAGACGCGTATTGCCAAAATCCCGAAATTGCGACAAAATTTAAGTTTTTTTAAAATAGCCAAAAATCTCTTATTACGGCCGAAAACGGCTATGTGTTTATTCGATGGGGAATGTTGATGCCCACATTTTGGTGAAAGTTTTGTGCGGTTATCTTTCTTAGTTTTCGAGAAATGGAGGTATGAAGTTTCAACTTCAAAGGGAGATAACTCAAGCACAAATCGAAATTCGATTTTCAAAAGCTTAGCACGTCGATTCCAGGGTAAGGGGTATCTGCATGCCAAGTTTGGTTGAATTTGGAGCAGCCGTTTCGGCTGTAGCTCTGTAACAAAAAAAGTACAAATAATAAGGAAAAGAACTTGAAGAAATCGGATAATAACAATAGGTCTTCACGACTTTGTCTTGAAGACCTAATAAATTTCTATAGCGCCTCAGTTCCAGAAATCTTGCTTACCGGCTTACATGGTAGTTCTATAGTTCATTCTTTAAACAAATGTGTTATTAACAAGGGATGTACAATTTCACCGAATCTTATACATTAAATCAAACCATTTCGAGCTACCAAAATTATAATTATTCGCAAAAACCCTGTCAATGAAATCTCCAATTTAAATTCTTGCTGATGGGCGTTGGGATTGACTGGCAATTCCCATGGATGAACTTGTTCCGTTGACCCTTGTACACTGTGCACAGGACCGCATCAGGTTGCCCAGGTCGACTAATGTAAGGATAAATATCTCTAAAAGTCATTTATTGTTTATCTTCATCTATATATTCAAATAAAAACAAAATTGAATATAATGAAGTACTATCATTCAAAAGAAGCTCAAATAAGATATCACAATCTTTTCCTACAAAGCTTCTATTGAAGCATTACAATTGTGTTAAGTTATATTTTACAAATGTGTGTATTCTTTTTTGTTATACTCACAAATGATAAATGTCACATCATCCATTGCAAGATTTGGAAATGCATTTAAGAATATTGACGTTCACTGTAATCATTTAGTTTGTGTAGGATACGGAGATGAATTACTGCATCTCAGGTTGAAGTGATTTGTTTGCATAAGCTTTTCCTCAACAACAGCATTCATTGGTAATGTCAAGTCCAAGAAACAAAACACCATTATGTTTTGATTTATCATTGTTAAAATAACAAATCGTATACGTACTAATTAAATACAGAGCATTAACTATGACATGGGTGTTATTACCATTATATTTGATATGATTATGTCCTGCAATGTTTTGACAATAAATCATCTTCAGTTCAAGTTGACAATATTTTACATTAAGGTTTTTTTAATAAGTAAATTACAGACAGTGCACATAGGTGAAGGTAAAATCTTCCGATCGTTAAAAGTTTTCGTTAACAAAATAGTTGAAGTTTTCCATATCAATGTCAACCCCATTGTTAACAAAGGCTTATTACAATGAATGTGCTTCATTGTGACAAAAGATGTTTTCTCTGCATGATATAATCTACATGTATGAGCGGGAGAGTTATTGAAATACACTTTCAAAATTATGAACTGAACTATGCTGATCATAATGTAATTAAAGGGGATTGCAGCTTTTTTTCAGTCATAACGACGAAATTTGTTAGATGTTTTTCCTAATAATTATCATAGTTTGCTTTTTCAACTACAGTTGAACACGGATATAGCGAACTCGGATATAGCGAACAATCGGATATGGCGAAAAAAAATTCAAGTCCCGTCCCTATATAATATCATTTAAATTCTATGCGTATAGCGAACACCGGATATAGCGAACTGTATTCTTTGGTCCCTTGGAGTTCGATATATCCGAGTTCTACTGTACGTCTATTATGTTAATTTACATAAAAATCCCTTGCAATTTGTTTTTATTGCTAAACACATTATCCAATCATAACAAACAGACAATGTACAAAAAACAACTAGTGAGGAATAAACGTTCATTTTAATGTTATTCAAATTTTCTATTTAGCACATTCTAGTTTCACATTAGTCTAAAAACAGATGAAATGAGTCTACCAGATCATTAATATATTATCCAATTAATATATAATAACCAACGATTCTTTAAACATATCCTTGATCTTTTTCTCTTTCTAGATGAAGACGAACAAAGGCCAATGTGGAAACAGTCAATATACAAATAGCCAATAAAATTACCTAAACCCTCTCGAGTCCTAAATAAATTAAAAATGGAATACATTATAAAGATAAATGGGTTAAAAAGGACGTTATACAATCTATAAATATAAAAAAAATGGAATAGCAATTGTGTGAATATGTTGACAACTTCAGCTAAAATATTTAGACAATCTATTCTTTCAGAAGATCAAAAACAGTAAATGCAGCCGTGAGTAAACTTAGGTTTATATCATGTTTTTATTGTATTGAGATTGAAGAATGTTTGTTGAAATAAATAAAATCTGAAACCAACAGCACTGTAAACATTTAAGGGAGTAATTCCCTCCAACGAAATAGCTATTTCTGACCTAGAAAACGATCGATCAATTACAAGAAAACGGTGAGAATACAGACCGTACAATTTATAAGTACTTCTTACACATTTTTCATTTCATTTCATCTAGGCATTGTTTCAGAAACAGTTTAAACGAGTTTACACGGACCTTAATGAATTATTGTTATTTTGAAAATGCTTCCATCGATTATATTGAAAATTTATAAAAGTTTAGTATGAAAGTACTTACTGTGTAAGGTTTAAGACAAAGAATAACGCCGATCTTAACTAAGTCCAAACAGTTCAAGATTATTGGACAATTATCAAAAAAGTTTCCAGAAAATCGTAGTAATAGTTTTCTAAGCATGTCGTTTTCTTTGTGGTGATTTCATCAACGATTGAAAACACATCTCTTATTATTAATCGTCCTTTTAAATCAAAACAAGGATTCTGAAATAAAAATCATAAAATTTGACAAAATAATGCCCTTATAAAATGCAAGGACGATCAAACCCCATGTTGTATTGATTTGGGAGCAACACCCACTAAAGAACTGACATCAGAAACCAATGTCGCAGAAACCATAAAAGACGTAATCTCTACTGAAGAAATGTTGAGATAATAAAAAGACGGGATATCCTCTGTGCTGACCTCGGAGATCAATTTCTGTAGTATTACGTATTAAGAAAAAAATCGACCAGGAGCCTAGTTTCTCGTGACACTTCAGCCTGAAATTGCTTCTGTTTATTCGCGTTATTCGGCAAATGTTCAATATATTTAGTGCATAAGAATTACATTCTTTTTATAAACATATTGAATAATCTCAAATTAGCATCATATTCAATTCAATTATTGATATTATGCATTTAGTTTGTGGTCTTTGTGTGTCCATATTTTCTAAATTTAAACATAGAACACAAAACAATCTTTCATTATTTAATTTGATAAGTGTGTTAATTTTGAAAGTAATGTGGAGAGAATTTCAAATAGGCCTGTCGACACTGTGAGATTGGAGTCTGGCCTTTGGAGTTGAAACTTTGTGTTTCTATAAGTCGCAAGGGTATATAACATATATGTTACTATATGTGGAGGTCCGTCAAGACCTCAAAGAAAGAGAAAAACACTTAATTCAAACTTATATTATTTTATCCAGTTGAATATTTAAAGTCTTCAGAGTAAAGATGACAAACTTTCCATAATTAGTTGACACCGTTACTTGGATAACTGTGTTTTCTTCAGTCAATGAAACTAGTGGTCGGCCAGTGAGTTGTCTGTGTTGGTCATGTTTAATTCATACAATAATTTTCTTACACAACCCCATCTGTTATATTTACATACATAGTATCGTTTTGCCCGCTTGGCAAACATTTCATCCATAAGCAAAAGAGTATATGTACAAGTATATATCAAGAAAGTATATATAACCAATCTTGTAAATTTAATATTCTGAATTTTAAAAAAATGTAATGCCTTTTTGCTTTTAAAACTTGAAGATAATCTCAATAAACATTTACATTATTGTCTAAATAATAACTGATTCTGTAAACATTGCCTTAATGTTGTTCATCTTTGGTATTGGAAAACGCGACAAGGCTTTTGGGGAACAATTACTCATTTAAAATGACCTAATAGCCACCATCTGAAATTAAATCTCTCGAGCGAGTGTACTGTAGAATAAATTGATTATGATAAGATAGGTGTCTAAACACTTGTGAGAGTCCCTTTCAGACCATAACTCCAATGAAAAAGTATGTGCTTGCATATGTTGACAAAGTTAAAGCAATGTATTCTGAAAGTTCAGTGAAATTAATCATGTTCATTCAGTGTTGAATTATTTTCTTTTAAAATGCTACTAACTTTACATGTGTATTAATTTGTTATTGTTTAGAGATGAAAGAATATCTGTCCAAAAAATCTATAATGAAATCCACAGGAAAGTAAACATTAAGGGAACTAATATCTTCGAAAGAACTTGCTTGTATTGACCTTGAAACCGAGTTATACAGTATGGGAAACACTACGTCAGTCTGATAATTGTACGTTAATGCTAAATGTATTACTTTAAATCTCATTACACAAACCTATAATCCATAGTCAGAGGACAAAGTATACAGATTCACATAAAATAAATACGCGGCCATTTTGTGTGAACACCTTTAATTCATTTTGTGTAAGAGAAAAAGGAATCGCATGGCTAAACTTTACATTATATATTTGACTTATTACTGCTTCATTTAGTCTTAATACTTTCAATTTGAACCATTTATTTGTATTTTCCTGACATCACCTTATCTTTGCTACTGCCCCTTTAATTGTCTTGAACTTGAGAATGTACCTCTCCCTACAGAAGTTCTTGTTGACTGAATACAACGGAAACATTCAATAAAAGTTGCACATAATCATGCCCTTGGGAATGAAGGAAAGATCAAACCATAGCTATTTTGTATTGATTTGGAAGAATCCTCCTCTAAAGAACTGTAATCAGAAACCAATATCACAGAAAACCGAAGTCATTCAACTGAAGAAATGTTGAGATGATATAAAGAAAATCCTCTCCAATGATTTCCCTGATCAATTGCTTGAGTATTATGTTGACCTAAAAAGAAAAAATATCGACAATGAACCTAGTTTCTCGTGAGAGGTCAGACTGCAAATCCATTTATTTACTCCAGTTAGTTTTCTGGAAAAAGAATACATAAGCATAAGAATGCATGTACAGTTTTAGATAAGGTAAAAAAGGTTATTATATGCTTCAACTTTAAATGTTTAATTGAAGCATTTAGTGCTTACTTTTTGAATATATGTTTCCATATTTGCTTTATAAGATTTTATTATATTTAGAAAATAGAAATAGAAAACCAAAAGAAATAAATGAATCAGAATTAATGCAAACCACAGTCAAAGTCAGTGTAGAACGTCTTGATAAAAACCTGATAGCTGTTTTTTTATTTAAATGTTCCTGACAACCAAAGAAATAAAACTTTTCTAGACAGCACTTTAGTTAGAGTTCAATTTCTTACAGAACCCAAGAACGATAAATTATATTCACTCGGAAGCAAAACTATGAAATCTAAAACCACTTGCAAACAAGAGCCTTTATGGCTTATCCCCCGGCCTGACTGAAGTTGAATAATCAGTTATAACATATATTTTGATATACTGATTGTGTGAATAATCATACATGCAGCTAATTTTGTTTGTGTTTTAATAACAATCATAAGACTATGACATGCAGTTCTTTTTTAATTAGTAAATGCTTATGTTATGCCATCGTCAAGTTCCTCGTGCTTATTTGAAAGGAGAGCAAAACAACCATCCTGTTTTATTGAATATGTTGTTGATTAAAACATCTTCATTCCTTGGTGAGACACAGTTTAGAAATGAATGGTAATGTTGGAATGAAGAATGTCATTGAGTTTGAACTCGCAATTTTAAAACACGAAAGTCACATTCGTAAACAGATTCATTAAGCTCCGGAAAAGCCTTTCTAAATTGCGTTTCCATGGAAACCGGAAAAATAACAAATTCTAGAAAGTTGAAAAAAAACCTAAAAGGCACAATTACATGCCATGATTAGTCAATATACTAAGTTTCATTGAGCTAGCCCTAATGGTCTTCAAATTATGATCCGGAAACCCAGTTCTAAATTGCGTTTTCATGGAAACCGGAAAATTAACAAATTCCAGAAAGTTGAAAATCCCAAAAAGCAAAAATACATGTTATGATTAGTCAATATACTAAGTTTTATTGAGGTAGGCCAATCTGTTTTCGAGTTCTGCCCCGGAAACACATTTCTTAGTTGCGTTTCCGTGGAAAATAGCAAAAAGAAAAAAGTTGAAGTCCAGAAAGTTGAATACCCAAATGGCACAAGTACATTCGATGACTCAATATACTAAGTTTTATTGAGCTAGCATTAACACTTTTCAATAGAAAAATGAACAGGAATCTTCTAGGGATAACTATACATAAAGATAATGAATATAATCAAATGTCATGTGTTTTATCTAATATTTCATAAGCTTACTTATCTGTAACCTTAGCTTTTAGACATAAAATAAAACTTTTCTACTGCCGTGGTCACATCAGTAATGATCAGGTTCAGTTATCTAACCAAGACAGTTACAGGAAACCTTGGCATTTAAGAAAAGCATACTAATTTTAAATGAAACCTTTTAACGGGTCTTTATATAAGGCAGTTGTTATTTAAGGAAGACTAATCCTGTATACACAACAGGTTGTTTACAAACATTGACTTGTTCTACAAAGTATCTTAAACGTCGTTTCTCTTTAAAGAAAGAAATACACACGGTGAGATTTACCAATTACACTTTAAGATAAGACACAATCACTAACAATTTACCATTTTTTCTGAAACACATTGCTCGTGAAGTTGAATTGATTTTAGAACATTTTATTTCACTTCGTACACTTTAATACATTTTGGGAAATTGGCATTGTTAATATATTTTAATCCTATAATAAAAGAATGTCATTATTTTGTTATACATTTTTATGCAATTTTATCTTGAAATGATGTTTGTATATGAGAATATGTATATGTGAAGATGATTAAAGCATATAAGTAATACTTTTAAATGATCGACAGACGCTTCTGTACTTCCTAGATAAATTAAATAAATGCTTAACCATGTATGTGATAGGGATTAAGGTAGGAATATTTTGATCTTATATTAAACATTATCAAGCAAAACTTTGTGCATGAATTTGTAAAAACATATGAATGTGACCTTTAGTTCAATAGCAATATCTAGATCAAGTGAAAATTCTGAATGATAGGTTAATGGGTGTTTCATATCGTTGTACTCTATAAGAAATATGAAATTTAATTCCAACTATCGAATATCGATAGAGGAGTCATATTAGAATATGTTGAAATTGAAATCTGAAGAAAAATACGTAGGAGGAATATATCCAGTGTACAATGTATTGTGTCAAGATTAAGGATTGATGATGAAAACGGAGCTCAAACAGAGGAATGTGTGTTATTTCCGAATATTAAACATTAGATACATAATACTCAGAGTAATAATCACTAAATAATAAACTTTCATAATTTATGTAAAGTCTATTATGAAATATATCGCCTTAAAACGTAGGAATGATCCAACTATATCCATGAAAGGGATATAAAACATCGGGATAATGACATCCTCATTTCTAACAGTTTAGATTTAATTTCTTTTCTACAAGAAAACTTTGTCAAACCAAGCTTACATTTCACCGACGGGTGAATGAAATAGTGTGTGATCTTTGATGAAAGAAAAAAGTATCTTGACTCCGATAGATTGAATATTTTCGCATGGAATTGTTTGAAATTTGTATAAGAAGCTATTTTAGTTTACTACTGATATGTTAAAGTAATAACGTAAGAATGAATGAGGTGTAAATGGCGAGTCAAAGGGAATACAGATAGGAACAGTATTCAGATTGCCAAAGCAAGAGGAAAAAATTCAGAAAGCAAGCAGTATCATTTTTCAGTCTCATATTGTTCTTGGAACGCGAAAAGATATTCATTTAAGGTGTTCTTGGTTCCTCGTTTTGATCGCCAGTATTAATAGAACAAAAGAAAAAATGTTTTGTAAATAGTATAAAAATAGTTTAGAGTTTACAAGACAAGAATACCTAATGACAGTTGAACGGACAGGAAGACATAGGGACTCTCCATATTCTACAGTCCTCAATATAACCAAGCTATCATTATTATGATACGTCATAATCTTTCAATTTTCATAGATTTAGTGTTGTCATTTAGCTTTTGCTTGTAGATGATTGATGTTTACCGAATTAGTTGCATATTGTAGTTATTAATACAAATAAATATCATCCTGATGTGACTATTGCATGTGTAATCTTACACCATCGTTAAGCACTTGAATTCTATTTTGAGCCTATTCAATGCAATCTACGTGTGATAACGATTCATACTCTATTCATAACGTTTAAGATACTATTCAATTTTATCCATTTTGTTATCTTCAACTACAAGAGAGTTCTAATGCGATAAACTATACTCAATGTACTTTTCATATTGAAAACTTTTAATAACCTTTATTTCAGAATGACTACAGTGATGATAAGTTACGTAATAATTTTAGTAATGAGTTATTAAATATATTTTTAAAACCAAAGTACATTAATGTTTCCTATAAAATGTCATTATTAATATAGCAGAATTAAATCGTGCTTGTAGTCACCAGTCAAATGTTTGAATGGTATCTCACAGCCATAAAAGAAAACTTTATGTACAATTATCAACAATCTAGGACATTCTTTTTTTGAAAGAATATGTAAACAAAGTCAACAAAGATATCTAAACTAACCAACTCTGTTGCAAACAGATTTTACATCTTTGAACTGGTGCCGCATATGAACAACACTTGTAGAATATTTTCGTAAGTTTGTTTAGCTTAACAACAAATATTTTTCTTTACAACCAAGGAAGAATAGAAATTCAATAAGTCTTGTCGATAAGCATGCCTCTGCCTCTGCCTCTGCCTCTGCCTCCAATCCTATCTTGAATTGATTTTTAAACATCAAATCAAATCAATGAAGCCAGAAACAAATAGCAAAGAAAACCTTGAGAGGCGTAATCTCTGAAGAGCGGAATGTGCAGATAACGACTCTGAATTTCACATAACTTTCATGATCAATTACACGGGAGTTACCTCCTAGTATTGTGAGCTCAGATAACGTGACCTGTTACATTTGTCACAAAATTAGTTAGCATTTTTGATGTTCACATGGAATTGACTAAGGACTTAAAATAGAACGTCGCGAGAAATGCAAAAGAAATTTTTATGGCAAGTTTAAATTGTCAGTTCCATTATATGAGACGTTTATTTCTTGAGCTTTGTGCTGTAAGAGGTGAAATTTACAAGGAGCTTGCAAACAAATTAGGGACGTATTGTAGTATTGATTTCTCTAAACAATATTTACCTTTATGTGTCAGCATATTCATACATTTAACAATAACTGATATTTTTAATCTTGGCGATAACAAAATAATGTGGGCATTGCTTAAATACAAACAGTATTTGAAATCTAATTATAGTTAACATAAGCATGCCCATGGAATGCAGGAAAGCTCAAATCCCATTTTGCAACACTCGGAAAAGAAAGAAGCAAAAGCAAACAAGGCTTTGAGAGAGGAAATAGCTAATAAAGAAAAAACTATGATAATATAAAGGCGGGAAATCCTCTGCTTCTGATCTTCCCCGATTAATTACTTGAGTATTAAGCTACTGTTCAAAAACTGTTTGCCCTTTTTATGCATGACACATCAAATTAAAGTTATCTTTGTTTTATTAATTCGGCTTATTTTTTGTCACAAAATGACATCTGAAAAGACAGTAGGTTAATTTGATGCAAATTGCAGTTATTTTATAGGATATTTTGAAAGAAAGCATTGTTTGCGTGTATAGATTTTAAAAAGGCTGTTCTTTATTTTTAAAATAAACATTTTAAAAAACCAATAGTTTGACTAGTGACTATATACAGACTACATTCCATTCGTTTAAAAGTTAAGATTATTATAGCGAGATAAGGGTTTTTACACTCATGTTCTTATAAATCAATTTGACTTGACTTAGAATAGCATATATAACGCTGTGGAATTTTTAACATCTAAATAGTTATTTGAAATCAATTACTCTATGGTTAATATCAGGTAGGTGAAAGGGACACACACATTATTTTTGTTAAATGAGCCAATAGACTGTTTTTGAAGTATTTCTGAATGTTTTTAAATTCTTGTTATTCTTATTTTATTTGCATCATATGAGGATAAAAACTATATTTCTGTTAATTGGTCTGTATATTTGTGGTTGAAATAATATTAATATTATTTCCCTTAATCATACCACCGACGTATGTTTCATGAAATTGACATTTGTGCACTTACCGATATGATAACAAAACACTCACAGTAATCCAACCATAAATCAGCATGGGATCTGATAAAATATTAAAATAATGCAATAATTCTTGTTCTGTCGATATGACCATAATAAAGATGTATCATACTAAATACCATGCATGTGCTGTGTTATACAAATAACATGCATGTGCTATTTAGAATTATGAAGGCTTTGCTGTGACACAATAACATTGTCTAATGTCATGGCCACAATGATATGTCTTTTAACTATCTCACATACTAAAATAATACCTTGACATTTCATAATGACAAACTATCATTAGATGAAACCTATCAACTGGCATTTCTTAATATCGTAGTAGTTATTTATGGATAATCTTTTCTATGATAATTGTTTACACGAAGTCATAATCAACGGAATCTTATCTAACTCTTCTCCTAAAATTAGTAAATATCACTCGGCGACCTTGAAGAAAATTCCTTCAGTTATAACAAAATTGATAGCAAATGTGTTTCATAATCACAAATACACCCAACTGTTTCATAAACTATGACTTTACTTTAAAAATCGTATTCATCAGAAGATAACAGCCTAACACACTTTGAAATTCTTGTTTATAAATATTTATCATCAAAAACTGTACTGCTGTGTTCAGAAATTCATATTTGTCATAGAAACATCATGAAAATATAATTCTCACCCTTGTATTTCTAGATATCCGATAAATCAACACTAGTTGATAAAGTAAAGCTTTCATGAATATTTTTTCAACTTGTTATTTTATGAGCCTATGTGAATTTTGGACAAAATGTCTGATAAATGCTTAAATTCGCATTGGGTCTTGACATGATTGTTTAGCAATACAGGAGTCATATTTTAATATGTTAAAAATTAAAATCATAAACTCGTTTTATTAAGAGGAAAATATCAAGTATATAGTTTATGGTGTTAAGACTAAAAATGATAATAATGCATCTGTTTTGTCGCACCATGAATGAGTAAAATATGCATTAAAAATCGTCAAGGTATGATATGTCATACTCACATAATTTAATTTTAGCTATTGATCCTATCGGATAGTGGGATAATTTTTCCAGTATTCAATTAAAAAGGATCAATATTATGATTATAACTGACATTTTAAATCTGTTTCCTCTTTCACAGAGCTAATCAAGTTGTGTGTTAAAGAATGTTCCAACTGAAATAGAAGGAATGGTTATTTAAATTTTTTAAATCATCACTGAAACATTAATGTTAATAATGGTCAACCCGTCTTGAAGCATATTAGAGTCTATACAATATATAATCCAAAAGATAAAATATGAGGATAATGTGTAATCAATTTTGAAAACATTTATTCATCCATTTTCTTAATACATGTCTGTATCCTCTCAAACCAAGTTTTCAGTGAAGGGTGACTAAGAGAGCGTGACATCATTATCTTGAAAAGGAAAACACTGCAAATTAAGGAACTGATCATTCAAAGTATTTTCGCTCACTGTCAAGCATTGAGGTGTTTAAATATTAGAACCTTCGCATGCACTCAATTGTAATTGATTGATATGCCATTTCTTTTGTCGGTGAACTGACAAACTTAATTGGAAATTATAAATCTATTTGTTATCAAGAAATTTAATCTTTACCATCATCAGTTGGGATATGTTCACGTAGGTATCATTTGAATATTGTGCAATTAATCAGTCAGGCACCAGTGGAAGTTTGCAACAGACCCAGAGGACAATAAGCAGATATAAAGCAGTGTCTATAGTAATTTTTCTGGCACCTTATAATATGTTGCTCAAGGGAAACTTTTGTCCGTTTTTAGCTTGGCAATTGCAAAGCAGATAATATTGAATTTTCAGAAATTAAGATTAATTGAACATCTTGATTTCTGCCTGAGAACGACACAAGAACCTGTGCCGAATCGTCTCATACCATGAATAAAGAAGTTGTCATCCATATATTCCTCTGCGTTATTGTCATTCCAACTTCTAAAATGCCTCCCAAAGAAGTTAATTGAACATCTGTGTTAATCCATCTGTGTTCCATTGAATAAGTTCATGAAGTTGTGCTTATCGTTTTCGTTGTGAAATCAGAGAGTTTCTTTCTACTTTTGTCCATTGCCTATTGCAAAATTCGTAAAGTTGCATGAAGGATTAGATGACTCAAATGAGCTCTATTAAAACAAATTACTGAAACAATTGATGAACGTTTCTCATTTAAGCTGAAGGTATTGATTTGAGTTAAGGATATGTAAATGAGATACAAAAAGCTACCTTATTGCATGTTGGATCTGAAATAATTGGAACGTGCTTGGATTTTACTTAAAACATTTCAATACTGCCGACTTGTTTAAATATTCAATATTGTGTGATCCGCATGATTTTGGGCATTCGCTTTCATTAACATGGAAATGAATTTTTGTGATTTTTGCATGCTTTTACAACATATAAAATCAACTTTTCAAATGCTGCTTATAATGATCAACTGCATGCGAGTTTGATTCTCCGTTTTTGCCCATTACATAAAAGTTAACAATGTACTCAAACGGAATGAGAAAACGTCTGATAAAAGCAGTGACTTAAGAACAATTTTTACGAAGATATCTCCTGAATTAATTAAACATTAAGATCACCATAGCTAATGCATATTTTGCAGCCAAATTGGTTTCATTATCAACAGTTTGTATTTAACATGATTTCTTATTTAGACTTCAACTGAAATTAGTGATATTTTCTTATGTTAGAAATATTCTGCTGTCACTTACCTATAAAATTTACTTGCAAACCACTTATGTTGCCTGCTTGACACATATTTACTTATGGTATATATCATTCACTTTGATGAAATTAATAGTATTGAAATATCTAAACGATCTATAACATGAAAATTTACGTAGTACACTGAACAAATACCTTCATCATTATTGGTCATTTGTCAAGTAGGCGATGAAGTAATGGTGAATGGTAATTGCATCAGTTTTCATCAGTCTTTGAAATGATAAAAATCACACTCATTGAGAATTATGAAAACTTTCTGTATCATGTTAAAATAAATTACAAATAAGAAGAATGCTAAACAAACTTTAACTACCTTCAACAGATAGCCCTCAACATAAGCCCTTCTAAAATTTTGTCGAAACACATTTAAGAATATAATCCCAGTTGACAAATGTAGCCCACACAGTCTGATGACAAAAATCAAATTTAAACTGTAGAATTTAACAATTTGTTCTTACCCAGGGGGGAGAGAAGAAACGAACTGAAGTTGTAGATAAGCATGCCTCTGGGAATGCAAGAAAAGTCGAATCCTATTTGATATTTGATAGAAGGCATCACTGAAGAAATCAATGAAATCAGAAACCAATTGCAAGGAAAACCTTGAGAGCATAATCTCTGATGAGCGAAATGTGCAGATAACGACTCTGAATGCCACATAATCCCCATGATCAATTACATGGGGATTACATTCTAGGGAAATAAGACTATGAACCTAGTTTTCGCTGCCTCTTTAATCTGTCACGATTTTTCTTAGAGCGTTATCTTTACAGGATTTTTAGTTTCCAATGAATGGCTCAAGATTTGAACCTGAATTTAGTGATAAAATGCGTTTACAAGCCTAGTTATCGTGGCTGGTTCATTGTGACCATTGTAAGAGTTATTTTTATAGCAGTTTGGTTTATGTCGCAAGAAATTAGTAAGAGATCTCTAAATTGATTGACTAAGAAAGTATATTGAATTACGTCTTTAACAATAGCTTTGTTACCATTATTAACGAAAAATAACCAACGGGGATTGAATAACTGTTTAACAATCATGATGTAGGTACATCTGCCACAATGATACTCCAGAATATAGAATTTGAACTCTTTTATGATTATCAAAAATGTTTGAACAATTCTCTTGAAAATGAAAGATCAAATCTGCTCCCGTATCAATCTCGAAGCATTACCCTGTAAATAATTGGAATCAGAAACAAAATGAAAGGAAAGCATTGAGAGAAGTAATCTCTTAGAAAGAAATGTTCAGATAACATAAAGACGGGAAATCCTCTGCTTTCTGGTTTTCCTGATCAATTACTAGAGTTTCAGCTCAAGAAATAATCGATAAAGCATTTTTTTTCTTGCCACAGGCCAAAATGTGGTCATCAACAGGTCATGGAATAGCGATCAAATCTTATTTTCTTTGATTTGTAAGCAACACTTTGTATAAAAAAACAATTGCAAAGAAAACGTTTGAATGAAAAGACTACAAACTGAACAGATAATATAAGGATAGGGATTGCCTTACCACTAAATACTTCTCTTCTAAGACAAGCAGATAGAAAAAAATCATGACTCTAGATCGTTTGGGGTAAAATTTCCGATTACTTTTATTGAATGAATTGCATTTTATCATTAAGAAAGATGCATACACTGGCGTTCAATAATCAAATAGTAGTCCCAAGAATTATTTACTTTTTTTGCTGAATGTATGAGTCCTGATTATTTTGTCTATAGCTTAACATTATGTAACCATGTGATTCCTATGAGACGTTATTCTTAAGAAACGGTTTATTTGTAAATTTATAATGACCAATCAGCTTTTTTGACTTAATAATAATAATAATAACTAGGACTGCCGCGGCAGTACTTAGGTCTTCAAGATTCCTGTTTGACCTTCACATATTGTTTGACCTTCACATGGCTTTTTGTCTAAGAGGTAAACAGTAACTAATACATTTTCAAAATTACCATATTTCACTTGATATTCAACGTTTAAGCCTTTACAGAAAATTCAACATGGCTGCAAACATGAATCATCTTAGGTTTTACAGTCTTGTTGCTGCCTGATGATAGATAAAACATTGCCTAGTGTTTTACTGCCAATGAACTACAGTTTTTCAATCATAAATGTATCATAATCATTCAAAACGAAAGTAGGATTGATCACATTGAAATGCTCCGAATTTCAATGTTAAAGTTTAATCTAATTTTAATGAGATTTATCCAAGATTGTATGATCTTTTATCTTTCATTTGATATATAGAACAAGTATTTATCATGTGTCGTTGGTTTACAAGGGTTTTTCAAACATACCCACAAAAACACCCGTTTTCCAAAATGCAAAGTTTGACCCTTCCTCCTGACCGGAAATGACTGTTCGCGAGCGATTTTATTCTTTCATCTTGAAGACCTTGCTAATGTCTAGCTCTCATGCAAAAATCAAGTTTGGTAGAATTCGGAGCAGCCGTTTGGGCTGCAGTTGATTCACAAAAAAAGTACAAATAATAATAATAATAGAAGAACTTGAAGAAATCGGATAAAAACAATAGGTCTTCAAGACTTTGTCTTGAAGACCTAATGAATTTATATAGCGCCTGTTTCCAAAAATATTTTGCTCAACGGCGCTGAGAAGAGGAAAGATAGAGTCTGTGGGAGATATTATTGGTTGAGTTTAAAAAGATGAGTTTTAAGGGCCTTCTTGAAAGAGTCTCTTTCTGCTATTTCTTTGATGGAGTTTGGGAGGCTGTTCCAGAGTTTAGGGGCTGCAGCTGAGAATGCTCTATCCCCCATTTTAGTCTTGGTGGTGGGCTGGGTAAGGAGTAATGAGTTACTGGAGCGAAGAGGTACTTCAGGATAATTGACCAAAATTATAAAAACCTTCTCTGATCAAGCCCTTCTACAAATATGTTTATCAACCAAAAGTATCACATTTTAACATTTGTCAATTTTGTTTGTCAAATTGTAATTGTGTGAATTTAACTATTCGAAAATACCAAATTTGACAAGTCTATGATATCAATTAGAGATGTGAAGGGCAGGAAAGCTTATACTTCACAAGTATACGGATTGATTATTGAACTTGAAGTAGCGATATACAATTAATCCTTATGTTTTTCACACCAATTTATAAACTTTGTTTGGTATTGCTTGTAGAGTCGACAATATTATTTTCAATTATCAGAAAAATGCTGTTTGTTAAAATTAACAATATGATATGCTCTTGAAAGCTCACACTCAGTTTTAGTCAGAATCAGCGGATGACTTTCGTGAGAATATGCTGAGAAGATAGGCAAGACTTATAAAGATGACATTTTAATTTGGTCCATATAAATGGTCATATGAGTAAAGTGTTTTACTCGAAAACCATTAAACTTTTGTATTGAATATTAACATTAAATGGGTGTTGGGAAAATTTCATTTAACTTAATCTTCCCATACTATGACTGCAGCTTGTTAGGATTCACTTATTGTACAACACAACATCAATTACAATATACAGATACAACACAGCGACTGTGAACTTAACCTACATATTATCTAATTGTACTGTATAGTGTATAACGGGCACTAAAGTTTATACATGGTGTTTCAACCTAGGCTCTCATGTTTGTATGATTTTGATACTATTAGGTGACCTATATTTAATGACAGCTAGAAATGTAAGGAAACGTATGTTAAACCTGTCAAAATGAATGATTCAATCAGCTTATGTCATTTCAAAATCTTAATCGTTACTGATAACCAATGTACGTATAACACTCTTGTGTCATCTTTTATTCATTTATCAAGCTGGATTCATAAAAAAAAGTGTTATAATTTCTTCTCCTGAAATACAACCTTTTAGCAACAGGAGGGACATATAATCTATTTATGAAACTGTTGAATAAAAACAAATGCATGAAGCGTGATCTTCAGCAGATTTTATGTTAGTACATCAAAACCAAATACAGTAAATATGCAGTAGAATGCTTCATAAAAGAATAGACATTCAAAGACGACGACATAAACAATTACATAATAATCTATATTCTTAGACTAAAAACGTTTCATTTTGTGCAGAAGGGACATGAACAGCTAAGTGGCAGTTTTTACATAAAATCAATAATTTTCTTAAAACAGCTTAAATTGATAGATTTATGTCTAAAAATCAGTTTGCTTACTGCCAATGCCTGAATTTTCCCCTCTTACTAAACTTCACTGTTATAACGAACAGATTGTAAATTTCAAATATTTGCACCAATCATGTTGATAAATGTAGACCAACTATCAGTAATATAAACATTTCATATATCTTTTTACTAGGAATTACATACTGTCACTGATGGCATTTCAGTCATCAGACATTTGAGGTATTGAAGTCAGTGGCCTAGTTGCTCTCAAACCAATTTCCATTTATCTCATGTCACGTTAACCCTTGTCAAAGTCATATTCCTGAGTCATAAGTGATTGCGCTTCTGTTCTTAGTCTTCACCCATAACCCATATAACTGAAACAACATCTCTGTCTACTCTTGCATATCAATAATCTTTTCTAGCGGTTATCTCAAAAACCTATTGTAATCAATTATAATATAGTAATTGAATTTGCTTTTGAATGGTTTATATTAAATCAAAATTGTCCTAAGTATTATTTGCTTTTATTTACTGAATTTCCAGTTCTCTATGGCTTAGCATTCCACTGCCGTAAATTCCTATGAGGCGTTGTGTTCCATAGAAACGGTTCTAATGTCAAGTATATAATGACAAGGCAGTCTTTTATGTAGGAAAACTGACAAAAGCCATCTTATAAAAAAATGCGTATTAACCAAAAGTGTTAAATTTTAAAATTTGTCAATAGTGTTGCTGAATACAACCGTGATACAAGATGTCAAAACTATAGTAAAATTAAAATAAAAGAAAATTGCTTCCTAAACGTCACGTATACAGACATCTCTTGACCTATCTCAAAGATGTAATCGATCTTGGAGAAAAGTTTTACAATATAAAAACGTGGCGATGCGATGATTAATAAGTACAAACAAGAAGAATGTTATAAAGGGGAATGTTCGCAATAGAATCCAGAGCTTTTGATTTGATATCATTAAATATCAACATACATATTTTATTATTGTCATGCCCCGTATTACACTTTAAAACATGTTCTGTCTTAAATGAACTTTTGCTCAGTAAGATAAACATTTAACAGGTTTACAAGCATTTTCAAAATCATAAATATACTTTTTTTCAAAAAGGAGTTCATAAATTGTTTAGTGAATATATTACACAATTATACTTGTGATATGAAAGAGAATTAATGCTCTGATGAACAAATTTTAAATATATGTCAAAATAGTTTTTCAGTTACAATGTTAACGTGACAAATCAAAAAACGATACATAAATACAATCATTTAAGAAATACATAAGATTAATTTAAATCTAAATATACGGAATTCGAAAATACCAAAGTATATGAATCTCCTCTTTACACAAATATACTATTACTGATCGACAACAGCGACTCCAGCAGCTCATGAAATATCAAGTACAAATTTGTCAGACTGATGAATTGGACTCGTTCACAGATAACATGAAAGGTTTTGAATGTACTATCGCTTTATACGGTTTCATTCGAAATCCGTGAATCTGTTTCAGTGTGCCACAAGACTACAGACCAGCAAGTAGGGGCTTAGTCACACCACACTGTAAATCTTGTACTCATTTCCAGATCAATGACATCAATTAGAGATGTGAAGATAATGAGAGCTGATACTGTACAAATATACATAACACTTGTTAAGGAAACTGAAAGTTAATTTGCCGACAGTGGTGTTTGCACAAGAAACAGATGTGGAATGGTCAAACGGGGAGTAGGGTGCATTTATATTGTGACATTTTGTCAAATCAATTGATTTAACTAAGATGTTTATTTTATAAGGAAACAATGTATCTTTCATGTGTACTTCCACTCATTTCGAAATATGTTTTGAACTGCTTTAAGATGTTGTTTGATGAAATTATAAGAATTATATGCTCGTGAAAGCTTACAATCAGTTTCATTTTCAGGAAAATCTGATTACTGGTGAGACTCTTACTTGTCTTTGAAACGTAACTGTTGGCTAAAATGACACCATAAAGATAATATAAGATGATGACATTTCCCATTAGGCAAATATTATGAAACTCCATTTGTCTTATCATATTCATATCAGTGTGTTCGCCTTGAAAATCGAAACATTTTTGTATTGCATATTCATATTTAATGTGTGTTTGTGAAGTTTTCTTTGATTTAATCTTCCAAAACTTTGATTGCAGTGAGTCAAGGATAAATACATTAAATATAAAAAACATTAGTCCACCAGCATAAAATGTTTGAAATAATATTTCTATTAGAGATTAACGACCTGTCATCTGTTATGTTTTATTAGAGATTGTAGAAATTAAAATTGAGATAAAAATCTTAGTTTGAATGATAACAAAAAGGAAATACATATGTACAGTAAAGAATAGTTGCAATTCTAAAGGTATGCTCAAAGTCACGGTTTTCCCTCTCTTGTGATTCTCATGACTTACCAAATTCAACTTGGTTACTTAATTTAGTGATCAATTGAGAGTCAGTGATAAGTAACATAATAGAAAAACTAGTACCTACTCTCTATTCACAGTGCCAATCAAATCAATAGTGTATAGTTTACTGCTCATTTGGGTTTCCAAAGGAACTCTCTACTTACATTGATATATAGAACTCATGACCTCATTCTTCAGCCAGACACATGTACCATGTACCTAATAGTTCGAACATCCAGTTAGTCTGAAAGTATGTACCAGGGTGGTCACTGACCTACTTATATTTAATTGTTACTAGAAAATTGATTTGTATTTTGTATCTTTACATGTATATTCATCGTTATGTTTATGTTCGGTTTTTATATCTTTCCTTTTTATTGTCTATTTTCTCTTCATTTGCCAATGTTGTTTGGGGTATTAAGTTATTATCTTTAAAAGAAACGATGTCAATTATCAATATCTAAAATGAAATATATCTATGTTTTACACGCCCGTGTAAGATACCGCAGTGTAATATTTATACGGCAATAATAAACTAGTGTAATATCACAATGCAAGTATGACGTCACAGAAGTGAGCTGTTGTGACGTCAAAATGTAATCGCTTCGTAACAATGGGTGCCGAGTTGCGGAACTGTTAGTTTCAGCACATTTTCGGCAAGTTTGCGTGATTTTTAGGGCAAGTAATAAACAGAATTCTAAACTTCCTTCCATTTCGCTTTCGCTCGTTTTATACAAAATCATTAACTCGTTTCATAAAAATAGTATTAAATGGAAGGTCGTTTAGTATCCTCTTGAATCTATCAATCAGCATCTCACACGCAAGCTCAAACTAACACAAGCATTGCTGTTTGAAATTTTACTACTACTACTTCTACTACTACTACTACTACTAATACTACTAAACATATGTATAGCGCCAATATCCCGCTCAGAGAGCGCTGCTCAAAGGCGCTTTGGCTTTCCCTCGATCATTGGATATCAATCTTCATGACATTTCTTTTACTATCTCGACTCCCGAGGGAGCATACAATTTATAAAGTTTTGGGTCACATTTGATTTGAATATTCACTACATCATTGTCAGAAACTAATATAGCAAAATATGACTAAAGTAATAATTATTTTGTATTAAGATATTGATCAAAATGATTAGGTTCTATAATCATAACATTAAATCTAATAAATCTTGTCATATATTAAAGCCGTATTTTAAGCATAAGATGCGAATGGTCTCTCGTGATGTCAGATGTTCTGTGAAGGGTGTGTACAAATTAAAAAATGTCGAAATGACAAATTCAGTATTCAGATAATCCATTTTAATTACAGTCCCTTAAATGAAAATTAATGGTTCCAATTCATACTTTGTCCTCTGAAAAATTTAAAATATAAAATTATCAAAAAACGTGCTACTGCTCCTTTAAAATCGATCTACTTTTAGGTCAATGTTCAGCTTAACAAGAATAGATAAAGAAAATCAATAAAAGAAGGGATAGGCAAATTTCAGTTCTTGTCTAATTTTATCTAATCTTTTTACTGATGAGTTTTTAATAAAGACAGAGAAGCATACAATTACTAAGCCCTTCAGAAGAATCCTGCTTGTAGTGTTGACCTTTGGTGATAAAGGACAGATTCTCAATGACAGATATTTTGTAGCATGAAATTGGTAACAGGTTACTAGGAGTTCGATATATTCCATGGCATGATGCTTTTCAAAGACTAAGAACAATGGAGTCTCATTTGCAATGTTATTTGACATAGGCTGATAGTTAAATTATGAAGAAATCCGATTATTAATTTTTCATTAGGTAGAAAATAGTTTACAAGAGAATTTTTTAAAGACAGATGCTGCATGATAAAGACATAGTACATTTAACTGTATAATTTCCTTTTTTAAGTTAGTATTCATATTCCCAAAAAGTTCTACTTTCATAAACCTGAAATTGTAAATTAACTTTTTTTGCACAGAATATGTAGTGAATGGGTTTAGAATTAAAAACAATCACATAGCTGTTGACGAAATGTTGCAATAGGTAAATGTCATATTTTAATCCAGAGTGGATCATGGTAATCAGCATGAATCAAAATGACAATCTGAGACTTTGTTTTTGATATCAGTATTGATCCCGAATATATCTGTCTCGCAAGCTTCTATTTGTTTCCCAATATTTACGATTATGTCTCCTTAATACTGACTGTTTTATATTTGGAAACATCATTTGAATATATATTTAAATAGTAAAATACCATTTACAAACATCTGTCTAGCTTGACACCCTTTTGCGGTATAATCAGTATTTGCCTATTCTGTTTGTTTTTTTGATTTTCAGAATATTATTTCATTGAACATCTAACAAAACAAGTTCTCAGAACATTTTAGATGATGTGAATTTTGAAAATGCGGTATTTTTGGATACAATTTGGATACATCAAAATATTAAAATTGTATCTAAAGTTACATCAGGGGCATTCAATATAGCATCGATTTCCTTTTAAATCTCAATATACACAATTTGTAATACCACATTTAATTTCCCTTGTATTCAATTCTCCTCTATCCACTAAGAACGATTTCACTAATCGACCTCAGTGACTCCAGTAGCTCATGAAACATCAAGTCCAAAATTGGTCAGACTGATGAATTGGACTCGCTTAATTTGCCGGAGTTTGTACACAGATTACATGAAAGGTTTTGTATGTAATATAACTTGAAACGGTCGCATTTGAAGTGTGTGAATCTGTGGCACTGGTTCACAAGACTACAGATCAGCATAGATAGGCCTACTCATACGATGGTAAAGATCATTTCTCGTGCTAATCGTCAAGCCAAATCAATGAAACTAGTTAGAGATTTGAAGATGTAAGAGCTGATATTGTACAAATAATCATAAAACTTCTTGAAGAAACTGAAAGTTCATTTTCCGACAATTATATTTGTACAAGACTAAGATGTGAAATGGATGAAAAAGGTATAGCAAACATAATATTGTGGCATGTGTTCCTATAGACGAGTTCATAGATACAGAATAACATGATACACATAGAAATGTAACATTAAGATATTTTGCTCTTCATGTGCAGTAAGGGGTTGGGCCTGCAGGTGGTAATAGTGATATAAAATAATAAAGTTTTTATTGAAACATTTTTAATATACAATATACAATCATCATTTTTCGAAGTCTCAATTCCTTAACTTTCTTTCTCTTTTTAAACTTCACTTAATCACAACAAAGTTTTCTAAGGCGTTCATATCTAAAACCTACAAACTGTCAATGGTGCCAGAAGCTGTTGTGAATGAGGTCATAATATTTAATCAATGGCCCTGGTACAAGCATCATCGTCTTTAAATATGGGTTTACAGTTTGCTCTTATAATCCAAATGTAAGAAAGTGTTTTTAAAGGTACATCCAATTGACTTAAGATTTAGTTAATTTCAAACATTAATGACTCCATTGTGGTGGCTTAAGTATCTCATTAGACCGATTAAACACTTCACTCGTAAATCGTGATGGTTTAACAAAGTCTCCAAGCAATCATGATTCACTACTTAAGACTAGTAGTCCCCTTTTTGCACTGACTTCGAGGTCTAGTGAGTAGGGGAACATTTGTCACGGACTATTAGACTGCCCATTTTTAATAACAATTATTAATCCTCACTAGTCAAGGTGTCTGTACACAAAGTTTCAGAGTTCTAGGCCTTATGGTTCTGGAGAAGAAGTCGAAATTCAACAAAGCTTACGGACGGACGGACGCCGGACGCCATGCCAAGCCATAAGCCCATCGGGCTTTACAGGCCAGATGAGCTAAAAAGTCACAAAATCACTACTTGTTTGTTTCAAATACTTGTTATAATTTGTTTCTTCTAAAGAAAAAGGTAATGAAGGTTATTGCCATAGTAAGAAGTTTTAGGCAGAGCATCTTTAGAAAAAGTATAACATTAACAACAACCCCTTTTGAGAATCCAAAGCCAAATACCGTTATTAAATTGTGGATGTGAACACAGGAAGTAAAACTCGTCTGTTAATTGACGACGCAAAGTTTAACAGCGGGGCTTTTTAAATACATAATCTATCCAAAAGAAAAATTTATTTTGTTCATACTATTCAAACATTCCAACCAATATCCTAATCTCTCTTGGTTATCTGATATTGCAATCTACTCCAGTGATTGGATGGAGGAAAATTGACGACTTGAGCCTACTTTCTATTCACAGTGTGAGTCGAATCAATGTCTAAGGGTTTGCCACTCATTGGATTTCCAAAGGAACTTCACATTTTCATTTTGTTTATAGATCTTATGACCTCTTTCTAGGTCTCAATGCTGCTTAGGTCAAACCGCCAGTTTGTCGGGCGCTGATACGGAGACAGACTCCAAATACAACTCTCTATTGTGATGCGATCACTGAGTCGTCTAGAGATTCAAGACTTTAGTATATTGTCTCTTTGATTTTTGTGTTCTTAGTGTATGCCATTTTCATTGCTGAATGTGCCCTTTTTGTTACTATCTACTTGCAGTTCTGTATTATAATGTAATCAATATATTCAGTATTAACACACTTGTGGTAAATCAATCTGCAATATGAACAAATGAAATACTCAAAAACTCATTTATATGAAAATCATATATATTTTATGAGTGTTGATGTCCCTACGTTTAATTCAGGGAAGTGTATTTAAACCAAGCATGAATAGAATCCTTTCAAGAATATCCAATTACTCGTTTTGCTTTCTCTTTAGAAAGGTCTGAGATATTTTGAAAGACTTCAGTCACAAATAGTGTAAATCAGGCTGATCTTTCACAATAGTGTCCATTTGTCTAGGATCGCTGGCGTCCAGTTACATACAAACCTTATAAAATCGATGGTGACTGGTAATTGTGTAGGATCTTTTTGTCTATCTGGATGATCAAATTTTATATTTCTTCAATCAAATAAGACATTTTGTAAGGTAGACTAGTCAAGATATAATGAATTATTTGGATTCTATATCAATCTTTATATATTTAATATGACTCAGATCAGTTTTCGAGCGCCCTGCCAGGAGACTGTTAATAAGTGTTATATAAGTATTGATTTTATATCATTTGATCCCGTTCGTCAGTTCTTATCATGTTGATGTTTAATAGGACTCTTTCTAATACTTTGTCGTTTCAAATGTTTTTCGGGCTCATCGCAAGCTGTACCAGCATGTCGACAAATGAGAGTGTCCAGAAATGTAACGGTAAGAATTCAATTACGAGATAGGTTCGACATACTTGTTAACGTCATGATTTCATTCATCTTTGCAATGTAGCAATATGCCTCATGGTCTGTTTTTATGAGGATTGTCGAAATGTGTTGTGTATACGGAGAGTCAAAGGTATGACTTCTACAAACTTTGTTGCATATCTTTGACATATTTGAACAACTAATCACGGATTCCAAAGTATAAATGATAAAGGGTAGTGGTCTCAACAAACATCGATGTGAAGATGAAAAATTATATGTCAATGTCAAAATTGTATATAGTCACAATACAAAACACCTAGCGTCTTTTTCGTTTTGACATTGTGCTAGCACTTTATAAATTTTTGATATTTCATAGGGTTTAACGGTTTCCTTTGTATAATATATATAAATGATATATATATTATTGTAATTATTCCAACACACACTCAAAATTGATATTCAAGGTAAGATATATTCCTCTTTGCACTTAAGAAGATATCACTTGCAGACATCAGTGACTCCAGTGCCTCATAAAACAGTTGGTACGGTAGAGGGTCAGACTGATGGATAGAACTTGTTCAAATTGCTGGGGTTCGTACACAGACTACATGAAAGGGTTTGTGTGTACTCCCACATCTCAAGTAGGTAATACTGGAATCTGTGGAACTGTGCCACAATGATTTACACCATCAACAATTGGCCTGGTCAGACAACGAGTTGGTCCGATTCTCATGGTCAGTTCCTACCAAGTATTATGTTCATAATAAATCTAATCAATGTTACCAATTAGTGTGTGAGATGATGAAAGTTGAGACTGTGCAAACATACATAACACTTACTGAAGCTTCTTCTTGAAGTGAACACAGTTATTTGAACAAGACCGATGTAAACTGTATAAAAGATCGATAAAGGAAATTATTGTGTCACATGTTATCAAATCAATTTTGCAACCCGTAAGTAAATGATAACGAGACTCCAATCATTTCACAGTAAGGTATCTTTTGTGCAATACTTATAAAGTCAACATTAAAGATCTGCCATGTAAACTCTCCGTGAATATCAATTTGTAATGTACTTCATATGTGTGTATGTTACACTTGCCAGTCAACCGTATTTTATTCTTGAAACCTGTTACCTGCTTTCTGTCCAATTTGTCGTAATGAAACCTGTGACAAGATTTTGTATAGCCGTTGGGGTAGCCTTCTGACTTTAATGACCTGTGCAATTTTTTCAATGGCTGTTGATTTTTAATACAAAAGTTCATGATATTTCTTAGAAATAATTTGACCTACTTGTTTGGGTATCAATCTATCCGTTACGCAAATATTGATATAATTTTATACTTCAACTAATGTGATTGTATGCTCAAAATCAATGAAACAGAATAGGCATGCAAAAACATTAAACTCGTACATTTAACATTTAAGCAGAAAACTTTGTGCTGGCTTTAGGGTGTAGTGTATGGTGAAAGAAGAAAGGGAACTTCACCTTCAGTTCCTTTTAATCTTATTCTCTCTCTATTACTGTATCAGTAACTGATTTCATTGGCTGTCATAAAATGGACACTCCTCACAGAAATGATACTTGTACTTGTATTATGTCAATATAAGGAACTATATGCGTACTTTCCATATTTAAGATTCTACGTTTAAGGAAATTTCGATTCCCCAATTTACATTTAAAAGACTAATTAAAGCAATTACAGCAAAATTATAGCATAGCAGCTGTTTTGTAAGTTTGTATAACAAGTCATCTGCTTTGCCTATATTAGTACTCCGTCATTTTTGTTAGATAGCTTATATTTTTAGGGGAATTTCTTTTTTTGTAAGTTACATATGTTAGATCACTAGCCAAACAGTATACACAGAACGCATAAAGCAGTTTGTTATAAATTGTTGTATTGAACAATTTTACCAACTTTTTACATCTAAAATGCACATTGTACAATACTGTATCTATTGCAAATATGACATTGTTTAACATTCACACATCGGTTATAAAGGAGAACCTTGTTTCAAATACCAACCTTCCCTCTTGATGCATTATATACACTGAGTCTGATGTGTAGGTGTCTCAAAATCAATATCAAACTGCTTACAAGGCAATGCAAGTGTCTGAACGACACACCAAGGTCGTTTACCCAGACATCTCATGGCATATTTCAAGGATGCAATCATTCTTAGAACTCTCTGGAGATAGAAAAAGGGATCTGACATTTTATAGATAAGTATTCGAACGTGAAATAGTTGACTCACATGGTATTAGATTGGTAAATTTAAATGGAAAAAAATCGCATCTCATCTGATCTCATGCAAAATACAAAAAAATAAAATCTGACATTTTATAAATAAGTATTCGAACGTGAAAGAGTTTTTTTAGTTTACTTTTTATTTGTTCCCATATGGTTAAAGGGGCAGTAGCACGTTTTTAGGGGGAACATAAGGTGATGTCAGGAAAATGAAAATAAATGTTTCCAATCTAAAGACAATGTATTTAAACTAAATCAAGCAGTCATAAATCAAATATGTAATGTAAAGTTAAGCCATGCGATTCCTTTTCTTACACAAAACGAATTAAAGGTGTTCACACAAAAATGGCTGCCAATGGATTTTATGTGAATCTTCATACTTTGTTCTCTGACTATGGGTGATTGGTTTGTGTAATGAAATTTTTGACACTATCAAAGTAATGCCTTTAGCATAAACGTACACTTATCAGTGAAAAATTGAAAATATAAAATTGTCAAAAAACGTGCTACTGCCCCTTTAAATGGTCATATGTATTTGCATATTGACATCAAAGCATAATATGTCATAGACTTAGCAGTGTAGCAAAGCTTAAAGCAGTCAAAATTACTTGTTGAATAATGGCATGAATGTAAACCATTTAGCTTGTAATTTTTCAAATTCAATATTTATTATCAAAATTAATCTTTCAACCAGAAATCTCTGTATTAATTGTTTTTGAAATCATCTTTTTGATATTACATAAATTGATCACTTTTGGCGAAGATAATGATATAGGTCATTAACACAGTTTTTATGTTGTCTAACTAACCAAACAAAGTATTTTGTGAAATGCATTTTCTGCGGAAAATAGGTATTAAACCAAAGTTCAAGTTTGTTCCAAAAGTTCATGGTTTCGTAACAATCCAAGAGAACATGACACATACCCTCAGATACATAATTGCAAAAACAACTCATTTTCAATGACATTCATTTTCAACAGTTCCTTTTCAGTATATATTACTTTTGATAAAAATCTACATCGAAAATCAAAAGCTTAACGTCTTTAAAGGGGCAGTAGCACGTTTTTAGGGGGAATATAAGGTGATGTCAGGAAATGAATATAAATGGTTCCAATCTAAAGACAATGTATTAAAACTAAATGAAGCAGTAATAAATCAAATATATAATGTAAAGTTAAACCATGAGATTCTTTTTTTTACACAAAATGAATTTAAGGTGTTCACACAAAAATGGCTGCCAATGGATTTTATGTGAATCTTTATAATTTGTTCTCTGACCACGGATGATTGGTTTGTGTAATGAGAGTTTTGACACTATCAAAGTAATACATTTAGCATTAACTTACAATTATCAGTGAAAAATTTAAAATATAAAATTGTCAAAAATCGTGCTACTGCCACTTTAAAGGCCATGTCTTTAGAAATTTAAAGTGTTGTGCCAGTCAATTTCACATGTCATTAAATAAGGGTTCCCACTTTTCACAAATCTTAAGTTTGTCATGTTTTGGAAATCACCTTCTTATAAGATAATATTGAGCCTTTTGTAGATGTCAACATATTTCTTTGGTAAACATTGATATACAAATTATGACAACATTTTTTTCCTGTTTGTTTGATAACACATTTTTAAATTTCAGGTAAGATGTGAAGAAGATCATTATGATCAAGTATTGTCTTTCTTGTTTTGTATTTTGTCTTTATCTTTTTAAAAGACAGGAGAACTTGAAATAGTTGACTGACATAGTATTAGGTTTGGTAAGTTCACACTGGAAAATTTCACCTAAAGAGTTCATACATTGTGAAAAAGAACAAAATCGGACATAAAAAAACTTCAAACTTGAAATAGCTGACTGACATGGAATTAGGTTTTACACTTTTAATATGGACATATTACACATATATCTCATATAATTTTTTTAAATATTCCATTTCCATTACCATTATCATTGTCCATCATTATGTTATAGGGGCACTAGAACGTTTTTTTAAACATTTTATATATCATTTTTACACTGACAATTGTTTATTAATGCTAAATGTATTACTCTGATAGTGTCATAAATCTTATAACACAAACCAATCATCATAGTCTGAGAACAAATTATAAAGTTTCACATAAAAACCATTGGCTGCCATTTTCATGTGAACGCCTCTTATTCATTTTGTGTAAGAAAAAGGAATCGAATTGCTGAACTTTACATTAAATATTGATTACTTAATGCTTCATTTAGTTTAAAATCATCGTCTTTCAATTGGAATCATTTATTTTCTTTACTATTTGTTTAGACATTCATCAAATTGGTTTGTTGAAGACACTATAAGACCTTAAATTGATTTTTGTCAATCCTTTGTCAATCATATCATACATGTTTTTGACATTGTTTCTAGAAAACAAAACGTAAACGTTTTATTCTTAACTTTCTCACGCAAATGATACTGAAAGGTGTTTATATTCTCTTCTTGGCATTGTCTCTAATGAGTAGGGTCATATTTCTTAATGATAAAAATACTAAAAGATCAATTTCCTGTCAACTGCCTGACAAACACCTAGAACGGTGTTGAGTCTTTTTCGAGATTACATTTGGTTAAATGAATTTGTGATTGATTGGGTGTCAGTGATTAAATAGACGATAGAAGTAAAATTAAATAGTTTTTCCTTCTTACATATTGTTAAGATATTCTTTGTCATTTTGCATAACTAGTTTTCGATTAACCTATTTCATAATAGATGAGGTGATTGGAAATCTATTTCCTGAAACCTACATAACAAAAACTATAAACCATGTTCTTAGATTCTCTTTGCAAAATATCTTACGGTTAACTGATTCTGTGATTGATTGAGTTTCATTTTCAAGAAGAAAGACAAAGTCTCATCGACCTCCTTCTCTCTCATAGCATGAGTCAAATCACTACCAATAGCTTATCATTCCAAATTTCAAAAGCGACCTCATCCAAAAAGTCTTTGCTTGCTTCTTTGATCAAGATTCAGGTAAGTCTTGATACGATGCAAAGACCCACATTATACTTGAATTTAGTCAAGTCAAGTTTAGTATTATGTATTTATCACAATAGTGGTTTAATTCTTGAGTCCATGCTTTGTGATATCCTCGATTTCATTTTCTATTTGCCCAGTTTAATTTTGCTTTATTTCACACAGGTGAATTTCTGAGACAATGTGATATCAATGTTAACAAAAAAAACGTTAATGAGTCAAACGAGTTGCATTGGGTTTGAAAATCTTACATATGATAAATTCAACTAAAGTGTTTTTTCTTTGGCCTGTCAGTTTTCTTATGAGGAAGGATGAAGGAACCAAAACCAAGACTCTACTTGAAACCAAAGGAGGCAAAAATAGTTTCATGCTAAGATAGAAGTTACAATGTAAATATTCATTAATATAATTTTCATTTATTAAGCGCAAGATATGTATAAAGAATATATTCGCCTTAACTAAAATATATTAATGAAAGAAAGGGATGCTGTTAAATTTAAAGTAGTTGAAATATCCAGAAGGTCTTTCGTTAAAGAGCAACTTCGATTTTCAAAACATATTGTTTTGCTTTGGAACGATTAAGGATTGAAGTATAAAGGATACAAATTCAAAACCTCTCGCATATTCATCTTCAATGGCACTTAGATGATGAAATCTGTGATTGATTGAGTTTCATTTTCAAAAGGAAAGACAAAGTCTTATAGACCTCCTTCTCTCTCATAGCATGAGTCAAATCACCACCAATAGCTTATCATTCCATATTTCAAAAGCGACCTCATCCAAAACGTATATGCTTGCTTCTTCGATCAAGATTCAGGTAAGTCATGATACGATGCAAAGAGCCACATTATACCTGAAGTTGCTCTTAAGTCAAGTTTAGTATTATGTATGTTTCACAAGAGTGGTTTAATTCTTGATTGCAAGCTATGTGATATCCTCGATTTCATTTTCTTTTTGTCCAGTTCAATATAACATTTAATTATTGAAATGAGATGTTTGTTTTCCAAAGCCTCTGTGTCAACATCAAAGTTATCAAATCTATAATTGAATATTCATTTTTGATCGTTATTGTTAGTAAATATAGTCTCTGTTCACGTCATTTCAACTTATATTAAAAGAAGGGAACCTTGGAATGTTAGCTTGTCCATAACCTTGTGCAATGTTAATGTCAGTTGAAATTTCAAAGCTACGCAATAACCAAACAGACCCTTAGGTGACATTTTGACAAATATACAAAAAGTGTATCCATTGAAACTGTAGGTGTCTTATTGTCTTCAAAGGATTTCAAACATACTGAAAAACAACTTCCTGATTGCTTGACATTCTACTTCCTGCTTTGTCAAATACAATATCCATTAGGTTTTTTTATCTTCTGTAGATATAATTTTCTAATTTTGCTTTATAAACCTAAATAATTCCGCATTTTATTCCATTATACATTTTACTTTACAAAGATAATTGTATGTGACTTGTAAATAATCACAACATGATGGAATGAGTGGAATTACTTAAGCCGTGTGATGCCCGTAAGCCTTGCAGGTGTAGTAAGTTTTAATGAACAATTTCTTAATTGATCATCTGTCACAAACCTTGCCTTATGCATAATTCATAGTTTTTTTCGTGCAAACATATTTGACTACATTTTCAAAAACAATCCTTATGTATATCTATAGTCATTAAACGCCTATCGAAGTAAATATACAGTATATATACAAATGTATAAATTTCAAATTTCGTTCTATTAGTTTTTGTGAAATTTAACATACAACAAACTTGTTAGACGTGTCACTACCCATGTAGAAAGAATCCATTAAAGGCAGTTGATTTTTATTTCATTAAAGAAAGTGTTCATTATGTATCGACTTTGAAAGATAGGATTGCAAAGAAATGAAACTATGTACACATAATCAAAAAGAATTATTCCGTGTTGACTGTTGTCATGAAAATTATGTGAAATAATCGATGATTGGAAGATAAATCATGTTGAACTTATGATGGTGACATTCTAGATTAAGGGTTGAAATTATCATTATTACCATCAAACCAAAATTAGAACATTCTCTGATGAGACACGTGAATGAGATTGATGAAATCCCCTTATTATTGTTATGAATACATAACTTCATATGGAATATGCACCCAATGACCAGTGATAAATGTTTTATCTATGATTTATATTTGCATTAGCATACATAAACATGTTTTGCAGCTTGTTAATATCCATTTCAGTATTCTAATAATAACATAATCAATAAACAGAAGTGTTGGAATGCTCTTTAAGCTGAAGATGAAAACATAACCATGTTTGATCTACTTGGGTAAGATTAATGGATGTCAGGGAATCAGTATATGAATGTTCTCATATTTGGTATTTTGTTGAATCGTCAAAGAAGTACATCCATCATGATCATAAGTGTTGGACATTAACTTTTGTGCACTTGTGCTTAAAACGACCATAATTTATAAATATGGATATAACCTAACATAAATTGTGACCGTGTTTGATAATTTTGCTTAATGACCCCCATTTGAAAGGGACATATATTTTTCTGAATTGAAATGTGCAATTTCTGAACTTGTAATTAGACCAGTTTCAATAGAAAAAGGTTATTATATAAACAAGAGAATTTACTGATTTCATTTTTGCACTTGAAAGTAACAATTATGTAAAATGCAATAACACCCTTGGAATCAAGTTCCACTCTTGTTGTAGTGCTCTACCTAGTGCATCGAGATTGACTGGTGCAGGGTCCCTGAGACGCACCCTACGCCCTAAAACATCCCACAAATGTTCGATGGGGGAAAGATCTGGGGACTTGGCAGGCCAGGGTAAAGTTGCCACACCCTGTTGTTGTAAGAAGTTGATGGCAACGCGAGCTCTGTGTGGACGTGCATTATCGTCCTGAAACAAAAAAATTCCGACCTGCTCTGTGAGCCATTGGAACCACGTGTGGTCGTAGGATTTCGTCCACATACAGCTGGCCAGTCAAATCACCCTGTACCAGAATCAAATCAGTCCTTGTATTGAATGATATCCCTCCCCAGACCATGATAGAGCCGCCGCCATAAGAATCATGATCCTGTACCGTAGCTCTCGTAAATCGGTCCCCCTGACGACGCCAGACACGTGATCGTCCATCCGTGAATCTCAAACAAAAGCGGGAATCATCACTGAACATCACAGTTCGCCATTGCCGGTTCCCCCACCTCTGACGTTGCTGAGCCCACTGGTTACGAAGACGTCTGTGGTTAGCTGTCATGATTACACCCTTGAATGGACGTCTTGCCTTTAGACCTCTGCTATGGAGCCTGTTTCGTACAGTAGAGTTCGATATCCGTAATCCAGTAGCTCTGAAGAATTGCCTCTTCAGTTCCGGGGCTGTAACAAACCGATTCCTTAGTGCTATGGTTCTTATGAAGGTGTCTTGCCTTGGGGTGGTTTTAGGCAGCCTTCCTCTACCGGCCCTCATTGTAACGCCTCCTGTCTGACGGTAAAGGTTCATGAGACGTGAAATTACACTTTTTGATTTTCTAAAGAATCGGGCAACAGCATTCTGAGATTGTCCACCCTCTATCATGCCAATCCCCTGCCATTTTTGAGCATTCGTCAGATACTGTTGAGGTGGCATTTCTCACAAGTGATAGCGGCTCACTCATACTGTCAGTTTTATAGCGTTAGATGCACGTGCGGTTCGTGATGCATGTGCATCAGTCACAGGGGACATGGAAAAACACTGTAGTGTAGCCCTGAATTAATTAAGTTCTGGGTTCGAATGCTATCCGCATTTAACTTTCAGTGATCGTTTCTTTTACTAAAAATTAAGAGTGAGGGTTCCCTAATTTCTTGTGCTTAGTATATAATGAATTATTTGGATTCTCTATCAATCTTTATATATTTAATTTGACTCAGATCAGTTTTCGAGCGCCCTGCCAGGGGATTGTTAATGATAATGAGTGTTATATAAGTATTGATTTTATATCAATTGATCCCGTTCGTCAGTTCTTATCATGTTGATGTTTAATAGGACTTTTTCTAATACTTTGTCGTTTCCAATGCATGTCGACAAATGAGAGTGTCCAGAAATGTGACGGTAAGAATTCAATTACGAGATAGATTCGACATACTTGTTAACGTCATGATTTCATTCATCTACAGCCTTTTGCAACTTAGCAATATGCCTCATGGCCTGTTTTTATGAGGATTGTCGAAATGTATCATGTATACGAAGAGTCAAAGGTGGGACTTCTACAAACTTTTTTGCATATCTTTGACATATTTGAACAACTAATCACGGATTCCGAAGTATAAATGATAAAGGGTAGTGGTCTCAACAAACATCGATGTGAAGATGAAAAATGATATGTCAATGTCAAAATTGTATATAGTCGTTTTTTTCGTTTTGACATTGTGCTAGCACTTTATCAATTTTTGAATAAATTTTCAGGTAGTCTAAAAGGGGCAGTAGCACGTTATTTGATAATTTTATATTTTAAATGTTTTGGTGATAATTGTACGTTAATGCTAAATGTATTATTTTGACAGTTTCAAAAATCTCATAACACAAGCCAATCATCCATAGTCAGATGACAAAGTATGAAGATTCACATAAAATCCATTGGCGGCCATTTTGTGTGAACACGTTTAATTCATTTTGTGTAAGAAAAAAGGAATCGCATGGCTAAACTTTACATTAAATATTTGAATTATTACTGTACCGTTTACTAACAAACATTGTCTTTCAATTGGAACGATTAATTTACATTTTCCTCACATCACCTTATATTCCTCCTAAAAACGTGCTACTGCCCCTTTAAAGTCATTTTAACACATTTTCAACCCCTTGCATGAGATTCGTATCTTGGTATTCCGTTTTTGAAGAAAATGTCTTAGTTATATCCCACGCAAAACTGGTGGAGTGGTGCCTTTTGCTATTACCCTGGTTTAACCCACGCTGATATATTTGTCGCTGGAAATTCACCACCAACACTCATAACCAGATACCCATTTCCTGCTCGATGAACAGAGGCACATTTTGAATGAAGTCTCTTCCCCAAGGTGTCACCACAAGTCTCTCAACCTGTGTCTCAGTGTGGGGCAGAGAATCAACCCTTCAAACTCTCAGTTTATTCCGCAATGAACGGGTAACCCACTTTTAAACATTTTATCTACATGCAGTTAATGTTTGTACTGTACATGCTTTTTGTTTGTGACGTTGTGCCTTACATTAGCGACAAAAATAACTTTGCTATAAGCAAAATAGCCACATGAAAACCACTACAAACTGTTAATAATGCATTAATGAATAGAAACAATATATTACAATATAGAAAATAAGATACTAAAAGTTATCTCCTTTTTTATCTGAAAAATTAAATTGGTTTACATATCAATGAAACAAATATACATCATCAAATATCATCAGATATTTCATAGGGTTTAACGGTTTCCTTTGTATAATATATAAAAATGATATATATATTATTGTAATTATTCCAACACACATTCAAAATTGATATTCAAGGTAAGATATATTCCTCTTTGCACTTAAGAAGATATCACTTGCAGACATCAGTGACTCCAGTGCCTCATAAAACAGCTGGTACGGTAGAGGGTCAGACTGATGGATAGAACTTGTTCAAATTGCTGGGGTTCGTACACAGACTACATGAAAGGGTTTGTGTGTACTCCCACATCTCAAGTAGGTAATACTGGAATCTGTGTCACTGTGCCACAATGATTTACACCATCAACAATTGGCCTGGTCAGACAACGAGTTGGTCCGATTCTCATGGTCAGTTCCTACCAAGTATTATGTTCATAATAAATCTAATCAATGTTACCAATTAGTGTGTGAGATGATGGAAGTTGAGACTGTGCAAACATACATAACACTTACTGAAGCTTCTTGAAGTGAACACAGTTATTTGAACAAGACCGATATAAACTGTATAAAAGATCGATAAAGGAAATTATTGTGTCACATGTTATCAAATCAATTTTACAACCCGTAAGTAAATGATAACGAGACTCCAATCATTTCACAGTAAGGTATCTTTTGTGCAATACTTATAAAGTCAACATTAAAGATCTGCCATGTAAACTCTCCGTGAATATCAATTTGTAATGTACTTCATATGTGTGTATGTTACACTTGCCAGTCAACCGTATTTTATTCTTGAAACCTGTTACCTGCTTTCTGTCCAATTTGTCGTAATGAAACCTGTGACAAGATTTTGTATAGCCGTTGGGGTAGCCATATGACTTTAATGACCTGTGCAATTTTTTCAATGGCTGTTGATTTTTAATACAAAAGTTCATGATATTTCTTAGAAATAATTTGACCTACTTGTTGGGTATCAATCTATCCGTTACGTAAATATCGATATAATTTTATACTTCAACTCATGTGATTGTATGCTCAAAATCAATGAAACAGAATAGGCATGCAAAACATTAAACTCGTACATTAAACATTTAAGCAAAAAACTTTGTGCTGGCTTTAGGGTGTAGTGTATGGTGAAAGAAGAAAGGGAACTTCACCTTCAGTTTCTTTAAATCTTATTCTCTCTCTATTACTGCATCAGTAACTGATTTCATTGGCTGTCATAAAATAGACACTCCTCACAGAAATGTTACTTGTATTTTATTTCAATATAAGGAATGATATGCGTACTTTCCATATTTAAGATTCTACCCTTGCTACTTTAAATTCATTCTCAAATTTTGAAGTTTAAGGACATTTCGATTCCCCAATTTACATTTAAAAGACTAATTAAAGCAACTACAGCAAAATGATAGGATAGCAGCTGTTTTGTAAGTTTGTGTAACAAGTCATCTGCTCTGCCTTTATTAGTACTCCGTCATTTCTGTTAGATAGCTGATTTTTAGAGGAATTTCTTTTTTTGTAAGTTACATATGTTAGATCACAAGCCAAACAGTATACACAGAACGCATAAAGCAGTTTGTTATAAATTATGGTATTGAACAATTTTACCAACTTTTTACAACTAAAATGCACATTGTACAATACTGTATCTATTGCGAATATGACATTGTTTAACATACAAAAATCGGTTATAAAGGCGAACCTTGTTTCAAATACCCACCTTCCCTCTTGATGCATAAAATACACAGAATCTGATGTGTAGGTGTCTCCAAATCAATATCAGACTGCTTACAAGGCAATGCAAGTGTCTGAACGACACACCAAGATCGTTTATCCAGACATCTCATGGCATCTTTCAAGGATGCAATCATTCTTAGAACTCTCTGGAGATAGAAAAAGGGATCTGACATTTTATAGATAAGTATACGAACGTGAAATAGTTGACTCACATGGTATTAGATTGGTAAATTTAAATGGGAAAAAATCACATCTCATCTGATCTCATTTTATAAATAAGTATTTGAACGTGAAAAAGTTTTTTTAGTTTTCTTTTTATTTGTTCCCATTAGCTTAAAGCTTAAAGCTTAAAGCAGTCAAAGTTACTTGTTGAATAATGGCATGAATGAAAACCATTTAGCTTGTAATTTTTCAAATTCAATATTTATTATCAAAATTAATCTTTCAACCAGGAATATCTGTATTAATTGTTTTTGTAATCATCATTTTGATATTACATAAATTAATAATTTTTGGCGAAGATAATGATTTAGGTCATTAACACATTTATTATGTTGTCTAACTAACCAAACAAAGTATTTCGTGAAATGCATCTTCTGCGGAAAATAGTTATTAAACCAAAGTTCAAGTTTGTTCCAAAAGTTCATGGTTTCGCAACAACCCAAGAGAACATGACAAATACTCTCAGATACATAATTGCAAAATCAACTCATTGTCAATGAGATTCATTTTCAACAGTTCCTTTTCAGTATATATTACTTTTGATAAAAGTCTACATCGAAAATCAAAAGTTTAACGTCTTTAAGGCCATGTCTATAGAAATTAAAAGTGTTGTGCCAGTCAATTTCACATGTCATTAAATACTGGTTCCGACTTTTCACAAATCTTAAATTTGTCATGTTTGGAAATCACCTTCTTATAAAATAATGTTGAGCCTTTTGGTAAACATTGATATACAAATTATGACAATATTTTTGATAACACATTTTTAAATTTCAGGTAAGATGTGAAGAAGATCATTATGATCAAGTATTGTCTTTCTTATTTTGTATTATGTCTTTATCTTTTTAAAAGACAGGAGAACTTGAAATAGTTGACTGACATAAATTTAGTATTAGGTTTGGTAAGTTCACACTGGAAATTTTCACCTAAAGAGTTCATACATTGTGAAAAAGAAAAAAATCGGACATTAAAAACTTCAAACTTGAAATAGCTGACTGACATGGAATAAGGTTTTACACTTTTGATATGGACATATTTCACATATATCTCTAATTTTTTTAATTGTCCATTTCCATTACCATTATCATTGTTCATCATTATGTTATAGGGGCACTAGAAGGTTTTTTTAAACATTTTATATATCAATTTTACACTGACAACTGTTTATTAATGCTCAATGTATTACTCTGATAGTGTCACAAATTTTATAACACAAACCAATCATCATAGTCTGAGAACAAATTATAAAGTTTCACATAAAAACCATTGGCTGCCATTTTCATGTGAACGCCTCTAATTCATTTTGTGAAAGAAAAAGGAATCGAATTGCTGAACTTTATATTAAATATTGATTACTTAATGCTTCATTTAGTTTAAAATCATCGTCTTTCAATTGGAATTATTTATTTTCTTTACCATTTGTATAGACATTCATCAAATTGGTTTGTTGATGACAATATTAGGCCGTTAATCATATCATACCTGTTTTTGACATTGTTTCAAGAAAACAAAACGTATTCGTTTTATTCTTAACTTTCTCAAGCATATGACACTGAAAGGTGTGTATTTTCTCTTCTTTGCATTGTCTGTAATGAGTAGGGTCATATTTCTTAATAATAAAAATACCAAAAGATCAATTTCCTGTCAGCTGCCTAGCAAACATCTAAAACGGTGTTGAGTCTTTTTCGAGATTACATTCGGTCAAATGAATTTATGATTGATTTGGTGTCAGTGATTAAATAGATGATAGAAGTAAAATTGAATAGTTCTTCCTTCTCACATATTGTTAAAGATATTATTTGTCATTTTGCATAACTATTTTTCGGTTAACCTATTTCATGAGGTGATTGAAAATCTATTTGCTGAAACCTACATAACAAAAACTATAAAACATGTTCTTAGATTATCTTTGCAAAATATCTTACGGTTAACTGATTCGGTGATTGATTGAGTTTCATTTTCAAAAAGAAAGACAAAGTCTTATCGACCTCCATCTCTCTCAGTGTATAAGTCAAATCACTACCAATAGTTTATCATTCCAAATTTCAAAAGCGACCCCATCCAAAAAGTCTATGCTTGCTTCTTTGATAAAGATTCAGGTAAGGCTTGATACGATGCAAAGACCCACATTATACCTGAAGTTGCTCTTAAGTCAAGTTTAGTATTATGTATGTTTCACAAGAGTGGTTTAATTCTTGATTGCATGCTATGTGATATCCTCGATTTCATTTTCTTTTTGTCCAGTTCAATTTTGCCTTATTTCACACAGGTGAATATCTGAGACAACGTGATATTAACGTTACGAAAAAATAAATATAAGCAAACGCTAATGAGTTGAACGAGGTTTAAAATCTTACATATGATAAATTCAAATAAAGTGTTCTTTCTTTGGCCTGTCAGTTTTCTTATTTTGTAGGATGAACAACCAAGTCTCTACTTGAAACCAAAGAAGGCAAAAATAGTTTCATGCATAGAAGATAGAAGTTACAATGTAAATGGTCATTAATATAATTTGAATTCATCATACGTCAAATATGTATAATGAAAAATATAATCGTCTGAACTAAAATATATTAATGAAAGAAAGGGATGTTGTTAAAGTTAAAGTAGTAGAATATCCAGAAGGTCTTTCGTTAAAGAGCAACTGAAAGTATTAAACATATTGTTTTGCTTTGGAACGATTAAGGATTGAAGTATTAAGAATACAAATTCAAAACGTCTTGCATATTTGTGGCAGAGTGATATATATTTTAATATTGTATGTTTTAATTGTATATAACTATGTTCTAATACAAGATTTTATTTCAGGTCTTCTTATTGTGACTTACTAGTTACAATGTTCATTGCCTGCAATATGACAAGCTCTTAATCAATCTGCTAGCTTTCTCTCTATTGTTCTTTGGTGTGACTGATTGCCCAGTTCACCACCTCAGCTTTCTCTCCTATTGTTCTGTCTGTGGTTAGGTAAGCGCACTCCTTGAAATGCATGCTTTCAGGAAAGTTATAAAGGTAACCTACAATAATATTCATTGCACTTCCATATTACCACACATGTGAAGCACACAACTGACAGACTCTACTTGACGCTTGACACCTTGTTTCTCTCATATCTGCAACTACATTCACATCAACTCCCAGGTTAGTTATATATCTTAAAGTATATTTCATTATAATAAGATAGGGTATTAATATCAATGCATAAATTGATAGGATTTTGTGTGTATGATGAATGAATGTATTATAGCTAAAGTATTACATGCTGAAGGTAAGGTTTTGTCTATTACATATAGTATTTGTAATGGTTGTGTCGCATTATATATATTTTATCTTTAGTGCGGATCAAGTACATGATCTGTGTGAACATGTGTTCATATATGCTATGCAAGCATTATTTTAGTATTGCATATCAAATGCGGCTATGTTATTAATACACAACCTATTGTTTTAAACTGTATATATCTTTTGTGTCTACTTTCATTTGCAATAAGCACAAGTAATGTAGTGCTTATGTTAATATATTTCTTTATAGCTTTCATAGAGTACATGTAATGCTGTACTTTATGTATTTCATATCATTATTCTAATAAGGCATATTTCTAGTAAATGTATCAATCTATACATTTTCAATAGGAATAGGCATTTTCATATATCTATTATAGTATTTATTATTCACGCAAGTGGTTAACATAATTCACTTTCGTATTGTTTTGGTATTGCATTTTAGCAGGGCTCATGTCATACATGTGCCAAGTAATTATATTTCCATGTATATATTTGGTTAGGGTTAAGGTTATTTATATGCATATTATACATGTAGTCCATTCATGCTGGACACTGATGTATGTTTATATATTCCATATTTGGGTGCAATAGTTATCATTATTCATTAATTATTTTAGGTCATGTAACCATGTGACGATTCCCACTGGTTCCCTGTATTTGGTTACACCCGAATACCATATATTTGGTACGTTTATGTCATTGCATTATTTTCATTGTATTATATTCATACTTTGTATCATTTGTCCAAACTCTATATTTTGGATCAATTATCATATCTTTGACATATTATCATATTGGCATATAATGTTAATATCATATAATGTAATAACGTAATCTATCATTTGCCTTTATATATCATTTATCCTATGATGTATGCATATGTGCAACTCCAAGTGTATGTAATAACAAAGTATAATAACTACTTATATAATTCATATTTGCATGTATTGTATGATGCATCACATGTCTCATTGTGTATTTTACTTATCTATTTTATGTATTGTTACAGGGTGTTTCTACCATATTGACCTACTAGTTATCGTCATATAACTCAGTATGGAATAAAACTCCGATTGAACCCACCAGCAGCCCTTGTTATTATTTGACAAGTTGACCCTGCTACATATTCATCTTCAATGGCACTTAGATGATAAATCTTGTTTTAGATGAAAATAATTTAACAACCATATATATTCGTGAAAGCCAACTTTATATGTTCTATTTACATGTATAGTTGTAGCACCTATTCAACATTACCAACTCGTAACTGTCACTCTGTAGGTAAGTTTCTTAAATTACATTTGACTGATTGACGCATAATGTTTTCAAAATCACGACTTCAACCCTTCCTAATGTTGCTAAGCAACGTCGACTGGCCCTAAGATGATACTTTTCTACAGAAGTCGATACTTCTAGATCAAATGACACCATATATAGAGTTTGACATATGTGACCAAACCAACTAAGGGAGTGGCTAATTAAAACATTACGAATAAAAACTTTCTGAGATTCAATGTAAAAGGGTTATATGTTTAAAAGAATATTAATACACAAATAATAATCAATGAAAAAAACAATAATTGATTTTAAAATCGTGAAAACTTAAAGAGATAATTATATTCTAGAATAAGATTATAACTGTATAGACTTCTGTGAGTGGTATTTTTGAAGTTGAAATTATATATAATAAACCTTGTTATTGTTACATTTGCTTAATTAAGTATTGTTTTCATTGTTAATTAACTCATCTCATTCCATACTGTATATATACCTCATGTGCTCTGTCTTTAATTTATGTTTGATAATGATACAAGAATCTGTATCGAAACGTCGCACTCTGTGAAGTTGTCATCAAGTTGCCATCCATAAATTTTGTCCTTATATGTCGTTCAACTTCTAAAATGCCACTCAAAGAAGTCAAGACTATACTGTTTTATTTGTCATGATTAGATATTTAAGTAATATCTAAGCATATTTAAGTAATCGACATTTTAATGCTTGTATGGTTACAGGGAAACCAAAAACGTTTTGCCTCAGATGTGATTGAAAATAATACCAAGATTCTAATGAAAATTCACTTAAATTAAAAGGGGCAGTAGGAGAATATAAGGTCTAATTAAAAGACAATGTATTAAAACTAAATGGAGCAGTAATAATTCAAATATATTTAGTAAAGTTTAGCCATGGGATTGCTTGTTCTTACACAATTAATTAAAGGTGTTCACACAAAATGGCCGCCAATGTCTTTTATGTGAATCTTCCTACTTTGTCCTCTGACTATGGATGAATAGCTTGTGTGATGAGAATTTTGACACTGTCAAGATAATACATTAAGCATTAACTTACAAATATTGGTGAAAATTTTGAAATATGAAATTATCAAAAAACATGCTACTGCCCCTTTAACGGCACTCGATCGATAAAGATTCTAAATATAAAGGCAAGGAGGCAACTGTGGCATTTGCACAATCTAGTGAAAACTTTTTTATATGCATTGGTTGCCCTCAACAATATTAGCATGCAACATTGTTTGCTGAACCTACTTTAATACTAACTCATCACTCATATATCATAATATTACTCATCTTAAAAATCAGGTTGCTTAAATTAGACTGTGCATATAAAAGAACTTGCTCATTGGTTATATTGATAATCCGAAATAATTTTTGAAGATCCAAATGAATTTTAATTAACGAGATACGACTATCTTGATAAGAACAAATTGTAATACATTAACATGATTAATTTGATAAAATATTAATAAGATTAGGCCGAGTTCACTAAGACTTTTTCTGACCTCATTTCAACTTAGATTAAAAGAAGGGAACCTTGGAATGTTAGCTTGTCCATAATCTTGTGCAATGTTAATGTAGGAAACCCTTAAGGCGACGTTTTGACAAATATACAAAAACTGTATCTATTGAAACTGTAGGTGTCTTATTGTCTTCAAAGGATTTCAAACATACTGAAAAACAACTTCCTGATTGCTTGACATTCTACTTCCTGCTTTGTCAAAATACAATAACAATTTGTTTGTTTTTCCGATCTTTTGTAAATAAAAAGTTAGCTTTTTTAACTTGATAAACCTTTATAATTCCACATTTTATTCCATTATACATTGTACAATAATATAAATGACTTAATAATCACGACAAGGCGGAATGGGTGGAACTACATAAGCCTTGTGATGCTCGTAAGCCTTGCAGGTGTAGTAGTTTTAGAGAACAGTTTTTTTTTATTGATCATACATGTCACAAATCTTGCCATATGTATAATTCACTGGTTTTTGTCTTGAAAACAAACTTGACTACATTTAAAAAACAATCCTTATCTATATCTATAGTCATCTAACACTTTTTAAGTAGTAATTACATATACATGTACAAATTTATTAATTTCAAATGAAAACTATTTCTTTCTATTATTGTGAAATTTTACAAACAACAACATTGTTAGACTTAACACTTAACATATGTGACTACCCATCCAGAAAAAATAGATTGAAGGCAGCTATTGTTTATTTCATTAAAATAATTGGTCATGATGTAATGGCTTTGTAATATAGAATTGCATATAAACGAAAATATGTACACATTATCAAAACATTTGATTCCGTGTTGTAATGTTGTAATGGAATTAAAGCTATGTGAAATAATCGATTATGGAAGATAAAACATGTTGAAATCATGATGATGACATTCTAGATCAAGGGTAAAATTATCATTATCACCATTAAACCCAAATTAACATCCACTGACGAGATACGTAAATGAGATTGATGGAATTCCCTTATTATTGTTATAACTTCATATGGAAAATGCACCCAATGACCAGTAATAAATGTTGTTATATATGATTTACATTTGCATTAGCATACAAAAACATGTTTGCAGCTTGTTAAAATCAATTTCAGTATTCTAATAATTACATAATCAATAAACAGAAGTTTTGGGATGCTCCTTTAGCTGAGGATGAAAACATAACCATGGTTGGTCTACTGGGAATCAGGGAATCATAAAATGAATGTTCTCTTATTTAGTATGTCATTGAATGGTCAAAGAGGTACATCCATCATAACTGTTGGACGATAACTTGTGTGCACTTATGCTTAAAACACCCATAGCATATAAATATTGATATCATGTAACATAAAACGTGACCGTTTTATGTATTCGATTAATGACTCCCATTTGAAAGTGACATATATTTTTCTGAATTGAAATGTGCAATTTTGGAACTTGCAATTTGACCAGTGTCAATTGAAGAAGTTAATATTTGTAAAAACGAGAGCATTTACTCATTTCATTTTTGCACTGGAAAGAAACATAGTGCAAAGCGCAATTACTCCTAACCAGATCCTACCCTAACAAAGGTTCTTGCAACATAACATCCTTGCCAGACATCTTCAATTATTAGATTTAACTTACTTTGTACAATGTTATCACCATCAGTCTTCGTTCTCTATCTTCATTGGCTAATTATTCTTGTTTTTCCTGAAAGTCTCAAAGTATGATAAACCCATACATTTGTCTCCCCTTAACCAAAAACGGTCAACATTCATAGGCTTTGGACCACGAATCCAATATTTGCTAAAAGCTTTGTGGTATTGAAACAAAGATGTCTTGAAGATCAAACGTCAAACGTATTTCCTCTCTGATAGTTCGACAGAGCCTGTGGAAATAACTTAATTGTTAAAAGATTTTGCTTTGATGTTTGTTATCTCAATAAAAACACTTGTCATATTAGCAACTGTAATCATATTCTAAAAACTATGGTGCAATTTAGTATTGAAAATGGAAAGTTTAAAAAAGCTAGATAATTGTATTGAAGCTTCATTCGGATTTGCATTGTGTAACAGTTGATCATATCATGCAGATATCAAGGTTCATTTCAATACACTTGTGTTATCGGATTACTGTAATTCAACAAGGTTGTTACAACTGTTACTGTCTTCAATCTTACGACTATCCAGATGATTCAATGACTTCAGGTTTAACAGAGAAGATCTAACCTCACTGTATGATGCCAACATTTGATAGGTATAAAACTACTAGGAAGATCATTGATGTGGCGGTTTATTGGTGTTTAAAGAAGGAATGTGTTTCTTGGTTCTGAAAATAAAACATAAATGTGGACAGACGGTTAAACGTAAGGAAGGGTAACATATAAAGAAGATAAAGAGAAGTGTGATGCTCTCGATTTTAGAAAGGATAAAACAAGAAGAAAAACATTCGTATTCTTCAAAAAATTTCTTCAGGTCGAAAATAGAGTCAAATTTAAATGAAATTCAACATCGTTGAATTATAAGTCGTCCGTAACATAAAAAAGAATACAATCAGGAATCACCAAGTGTGTTGCTTTCGAGATCACAAAGGATACGTAAATACATATTCTTTAAAAATATTCTTCAGATCGAAAAAGAGTCAAGTTTAAATGAAATTAAATATCACTGAATTATAAATCATCGGTAACATAACAAAAAATACAATCAAAAATCATGAGATCAAATAAAACAGTTTAGTTTTGGTTACCAGCCTCTTTGAAGTTCGGAATATTTTTCCCAAAAGAATATACTAAAATATGTAGCTTTTCCATCAGTTTGTGAATATAGAAATATAAGTGAAGAATGCAAAGCTAAGTATCGACCAGTAACCTTCAGGGGATATGTTGACAGAAACATAAAAATTTTCCATGGACTAGACTAGCGGTCTGTCATCTCCAAAGGATTCCGAACAAATTGAACTCATTCTTTGACACTAAGCTTCCTGCTTGCTTGACATTCTACTTCCTGCGTTGTTGGAAAGTATTTCATCAAGATTCTTACAATTTCGAATTTGATTTAGACATAAATGGCAAAAATGTCATATTTTATCCTCTTATGCATTTAGTTGTTTGATGATTTTGAAATTATCTTTATCAATCTCAAAAGGTTTGTTCTGAAAAAGACTGTTCTGATAGAAGTCGACCATACAATAACATCTTACCGTGTTCATTAAAATGCTTGTGTCAAAATTGACTTTGAAGGTGAATTACACTTTAGGAAATATTTGGATTGACCATATGACACAAATATAGCCACCAAATATTCATTATCTCCTTCCCATTTAAAGTAGCATTGATACTGCATTACCAAACAACATTCAGGATACTCTTGGTAACAAAAAACAAAACCTATTTCTGGTCTACCATTAGAATACCTCACCAGATAAGGATTTTTCATAATATGTCATATTTCATTCTTTTCGAATGTTGTACTTCCTGCAAATGCGCAGACATCATTTCTCATAGAAGCAAAACTTTCAAATGACGTCATTTATGTTTACCGTGATTTTTTTGGCGACAAAGTTTGAGAAATTTGAGTCATTGTCAGTACCCATCGATGGTCTTATTTAGTGATTGGTCGCATGCTATCAGGGCTCGTTACAATCATGTTTTAAAGAATTTCAGTCGTTGCAAAGAATTTCTCCGATCGGTATCCCTTCATCTAGGCTTACAGGTTATCCTAGTCGTGAGTTTGTCAGTGATATTGACATGCAGGTTGCACTTCAAAAAAGGTTTGTGATAATTGCTAACCCTAGATACATTTTGACGATCTTTTAACACTTTGACCCCGTAAGATTGTGCATTTCATTTCATTGTTGATTGTTGACAGTCTCTTCGTCTTTGTTATATGGCCGAATGACTCGCGATCGGCTAGCCTTATGATCTAATTTAACCCTTGGACCCAATAAGATAATTTTGTTTTTAATATTGTTGACAGTCCATTGTTTATGTGATCGATTGATTGACATGGTTTTGAAATGTTTTAATGTACATATGTCTTCTATGTTGAAATTTATTACATATTTATTCTGTAAGTATGATATTTAGGAAAACTCAGATGTTAGGGTGTATGATATATGTCAGTTCATTTTTTTGCACTAACAAATATAACAAAACAAGTTCCCAGAACATTTTTTATGTTTTTAATTTGGAGATGGGGGCACTTTTAGAGAGAAGAATACATCAAAATGAATACACTTTATAAATCTAAAGTTACATCAGAGACATTCCATTAAGCACTGATCTCCTCTTAAATCTATACACAATGTGTAATACCAAATTTTATTTTCATTGTATGTAATTCTCCTCTGTGCACTAAGAAAAATATCACTTATCAACATTAGTGACTTCAGTAGCTTATGAAATATCAAGTCCAAAATTGGTCAGACTAATGAAATGGACTCGTTAAATCTGCCGGGGTTTGTACACCGATAACATGAAGGTTTTGTTTGTACTTTTTCTTGAAGCAGTCTCATTTGAAGTTTGTGAATCTGTGGCACTGGTTCACAAGACTACAGGCCAGCATAGATGGATAAGATCATTTCTTGTGCTAATCGTCAAACCAAATGACACTTGTTAGAGATTTGAAGATCTAAGAGCTGATATTGTACAAATAAACATAACACTTCTTGAAGAAACTGAAAGTTTATTTCCTGACAATGATATTTGTACAATACTTAGATGTGGAATGGATGAAAAGGGAAAGAAAACACAATATTGTGTCATTTGCTCCTAAAGAAGAGTTCATAAATACAGAATAACATGATACACATAGAAATGTAGGTTTAGGATAATTTGCTCTTGTGCAGTAAGGGGTTGGGCAGGTGGTAATAGTGATATAAAATCAAGTTTTTATTGAAACATTTTAAATGTATATACAATCATCACTTTGCGAAGTCTCAATTCCTTACCTTTCGTTCTCTTTCTAAACTTCACTTAAATCACAACAAAGTTTTATAGGGCGTTCATATCTAATACCCGACAAACTGTCAATGGTGCCAGATGCTGTTGTAAAATGAGGTCATAATATTTAATCAATGGCCCTGGTACAAGCATCATCGTCTTTAAATATAGGTTGACAGTTTGCTCTTTATAATCCGAATGTAAGAAAGTACATCCAATTGACTTAAGATTTAGTTAATTTTAATCATAAATGAGTCCATTGTGGTGGCTTAAGTATCTCATTAGACCGATTTGACACTTCACTCGTAAATCGTGATGGTTTAACCAAATCTCCAAGCACTCATGATTCCCTACTTAAGACTAGTAGTCCCCTTATTGCACTGACTTCGAGGTCTAGTGAGTAGGGGAACATGTGTCACGGACTATTAGACTGCCCATTTTTAATAACAATTATTACTCCTCACTAGTCAAGGTGTCTGTACACAAAGTTTCAGATTTCTAGGCCTTATGGTTCTGGAGAAGAAGTCGAAATTCCACAAAGTTTACGGATGGACGGACGAACGGAAGGATGGACCGACGCCGGACGCCATGCCAAGCCATAAATCGGGCTTTACGGGCCAGATGAGCTAAAAAGTGACAAAATCACTATTTGTTTTTTTCAAATACCTGTCATAATTTGTTTCTTCTAAAGAAAAGGGTAAAGAAGGTTATTGCCATAGTAAGAAGTTTTAGGCAGAGCATCTTTAGAAAAAATATAACATTAACAACAACACCTTTTGAGGATTCAAAGCCCAAAAACGTTATTAAATTGTGGATGTGAGCCCAAAAACGTTATTAAATTGTGGATGTGAACACAGGAAGTAAAACTCGTCTGTTAATTGACGACTCAAAGTTAACAGCGGGGCTTTTTAAATACATAATCTATCCAAAAGAATAAATTATGTTTTTCATACTATTCAAACATTTTGAAGGATGATTCCAACCAATATCCTAATCTCTCTTGGTTATCTGATATTGCAATCTACTCCAGTGATTGGATGGAGGAAAATTGACGGCTTGAGCCTACTTTCTATTCACAGTGTGAGTCGAATCAATGTCTAAGGGTTTGCCACTCATTGGATTTCCAAAGGAACTTCACATTTTCATTTTGTTTATAGATCTTATGACCTATTTCTAGGTCTCAATGCTGCTTAGGTCAAACCGCCAGTTTGTCTGGCGCTGATACGGAGACAGACTCAAAATACAACTCTCTATTGTGATGCGATCACTGAGTCGTCTAGAGATTCAAGACTTTAGTGGATTGTGTCTTTGATTTTTGTGTTCTTAGTGTATGCCATTTTCATTGCTGAATGTGCCCTTTTTGATACTATCTACTTGCAGTTCTGTATTATAATGTAATCAATATATTCAGTATTAACACACTTGTGGTAAATCAATCTACAATATGAACAAACGAAATACTCAAAAACTCATTTATATGAAAATCATATATATATTTCTTGAGTGTTGATGTCCCTACGTTTAATTCAGGGAAGTGTATTTAAACCAAGCATACATTGAATCCTTTCAAGAATATCCAATTACTCGATTTGCTTTCTCTTTAGAAAGGTCTGAGACATTTTAAAAGACTTCAGTCACAAATAGTGTAAATCAGGTTGATCTTTCACAATAGTGTCCATTTGTCTAGGATCGCTGGCGTCCAGTTACATACAAACCTTATAAAATCGATGGTGACTGGTAATTGTGTAGGATCTTTTTGTCTATCTGGATGATCAAATTTTATATTTCTTCAATCAAATAAGACATTTTGTGAGGTAGACTAGTCAAGATATAATGAATTATTTGGATTCTCTATCAATCTTTATATATTTAATTTGACTCACATCAGTTTTCGAGCGCCCTGCCAGGGGATTGTTAATGATAATGAGTGTTATATAAGTATTGATTTTATATCAATTGATCCCGTTCGTCAGTTCTTATCATGTTGATGTTTAATATGACTTTTTCTAATACTTTGTCGTTTCAAATGTTTTTCGGGCTCATCGCAAGCTGTACCAGCAAGTCGACAAATGAGAGTGTCCAGAAATGTCACTGTAAGAATTCAATTACGAGATAGATTCTACATACTTGTTACTGTCATGATTTCATTCATCTACAGCCTTTTGCAACGTAGCAATATGCCTCATGGCCTGTTTTTATGAGGATTGTCGAAATGTATCATGTATACGAAGAGTCAAAGGTGGGACTTCTACAAACTTTTTTGCATATCTTTCACATACATGCACAAGTAATCAGGGATTCCAAAGTATAATGATAAAGGTTAGTGGTCTTAACAAACATCGATGTAAAGATGAAAGATGATATGTCAATGTCAAAATTGTATGTAGTCACTTTGACTTGAATATATTAATCCTGAGGAATACAAAATACCTCGCGGTTTTGGGGTTTTGACATTGTGCTAACACTATATCAAAGTTTAAATAAATTTTCAGGTAGTCTTAAAGTTTTTGAAACCGTCTACCCCTTGCATGATATTCTTATCTTGGTATTCCGTTTTTGAAGAAAATGTCTTTGTTATATCCCTCGCAAAACTGGTGGAGTGGTGCCTTTTGCTAGTACCTTGGTTTAACCCAAGCTGTTATATTTGTAGCTAGAAGGTCACCGTCTACACTCATGACCAGATACCCATTTCCTGCTGGATGAACAAAGGCACATTTTGAATAAAGTCTCTTCCTCAAGGTGTCACCACAAGTCTCTCAACTCGTGTCTCAAACTCTCAGTACATTCCGCATGAACAGATAACAAACTTTTAAACATGTTATCTACTTGCAGTTCATGTTTGTACTTTTTGTTTGTTACATTGTGCCTTACATTAGCGATAACAATAATTTTGCTATGAGCAAAGTCGCCACATGAAAACCACTACAGACTGTTAATAATGCATTTATGAATAGAAACAATATATCACAATATAGACAATAAGATACTAAAGATTCTTTCCTTTTTTATCGGAAAAAATAAATTGGTTTACATATCATTGAAACAAATATACAAATTAAAATCATCAAATATCATCAGATATTTCATAGGGTTTAACGGTTTAACGGTTTCCTCTGATCTGAATAATATATATATATATTATTGTAATTATTCCAACACACACACAAAATTGATATTCAAGGTAAGATATATTCCTCTTTGCACTTAAGAAGATATCACTTGCAGACATCAGTGACTCCAGTGCCTCATAAAATAGCTGGTACAGTAGAGGGTCAGACTGATGGATAGAACTTGTTCAAATTGCTGGGGTTCGTACACAGACTACATGAAAGGGTTTGTGTGTACTCCCACATCTCAAGTAGGTATTACTGGAATCTGTGTCACTGTGCCACAATGATTTACACCATCAAGAATTGGCCCGGTCAGATAACTAGTTGGTCCGATTCTCATGGTCAGTTCCAACCAAGTTGGTTGTTCAAAATCAATCTCATCAATTGCTCAAATTAGTGTGTGAGATGATAAAAGTTGAGACTGTGCAAATATACATAACACTTCCTGAAGCTACTTGAAGAACTTGAAGCATTCTGCCACAATGCTACACACCATCAATGAAGGTTTAGTCAACGATATAATCCAGGTCGCATAGTCAGTTTCTACCAAGAATTATGTTCATTGATAGCCGATGTAAGAAATACTCGTCTTTGCAAGAAGGAAGACATCACTAGCAGACATCAGTGACTCAGGTCCTCATAAAACAGTTGGTCCAGTAGTGGGTCAGAATTATGTATAGAACCCATTCAAACTGCCTGAGTTCGTACACAGATTACATGAAAGGGTTTGTGTGTACTCCCACATCTCTAAGAAGGTATAACTGGAATCTGTGTCACTGTGCCACAATGCTTTACACCATCAAGAATTGACCTGGTCAGACAACGAGTTTATCCAATTCTCCTGGTCAGTTCCAACCAAGTATTATGTTCAAAATCAATCTCATCAATTGCTCCAATTAGTGTGTGAGATGATGAGAGTAGATACTGTGTAAATATACATAACACTTGCTGGGGCTACTTGAAGAGAACACGGATATTTGAACAAGATTCTGATGTAAAATGTATGAAAGATCAATAAATGTTATCAAATCAATTTTGCAACCTGTAAATAAATGATAACGAGACTACAATCATTTAAAAATTAAGGTAAAGTATTTTGTGCGATACCTATAAAGTCAACATTAAAGATCTACCATGTAAACTGTCTGTGAATACAAATTTGTAATATACTTGTGTGTATGTTACACTTGACAGTCAACCATATTTTTGCTTGAAACCTGTTACCCGCTATCTGTTCAATTTGCCATCATGAAACCTGTGACAAGATTTTGTACAGCCGTTGGGGTTGCCTTATGACTTTAATGACATGGGCAATGTTTTCATTGGCTGTTGATTTTTAATACAAAAGTTCATGATATTTCTTAGAAATAATTTGACCTACTTGTTTGGGTATCAATATATCCGTTACGCAAATATCGATATAATTTTATGCTTCAACTTATGTGATTGTATGCTCAAAATCAATGAAACAGAATAGGCATGCAAAAATATTAAACTTGTACATAAAACATTTAAGCAGAAAACTTTGTGCTGGCTTTAAGGTGTAGTGTGTTGTGAAAGAAGAAGGGAAATTTAACCTTGAGTTCCTTTACATCTTATACTCTCTGCAATACTGTATCAATAACTGATTTCATTGGCTGTCATTAAAGAGATACTTGCAGAAATGGTACTTGTATGTAATTTCAATATGAGGAATTATATTCATGCTTTCGATATTTATGATTCTACCCTACCTTAAATAAATATTTAAGTTCATTCTCATTCATTCATTGAGTTCATTCTGAAGTTTAACAAAATTTCGATTCCCCAATTCATATTTGAAGGACTAATTAAAGCAATTACAGAAACATGATAGCATAACAACTGTATTGTAATTTTGTAATTTTGTGTAACAAGCAATCTGCTTATCTGCGAATATCAGTACTGCGTCACCTCTGAGAGATCACTATCTTTTTTGAGAGACATTTCCTTTTTGTGAGGTATTTATGTTAGATCACTAGCAAACAGCAGTACACAGAAAGCAATATGTGTTATGTATTGTTTTAATGAACCTCTTCAATCAATATTAGAAAATATAACAAATGAACAAACTTTTTACAACTTAAGTGCACGATTAATGGAATCGACAACACCTTACCTATTGCAAATATGACATTGTAGCACAAACATACATCGGTTACAAAGGAGAATCTTGTTTCAAATACCCACCTTACCTCTTGATGCATTATATACACAGAGTCTGATGTGTAGGTGTCTCAAAATCAATATCAAACTGCTTGCAAGTCAATGCAAGTGTCTGAATGACACACCAAGGTCGTTTACCCAGACATCTCATGACATCTTTCTAGGATGCAATCACTCTTAGATCTCTCGGGAGATAGAAAATGAGATCTGGCATTTTATAGAAAGTATTCGAACGTGAAATAGTTGACTCACATGGTATAAGATTGGTAAATTTAAACGAAACAAATCACATCTCATCTCTCTGACATTAAGAAATAAATAAGCCTTCAAACTTGAAATAGCTGACTAATCTGGTTTACACTTTTGACATGGACATATTTCACATATAGATCTCATATAAACTTAAGAGGAAGAAATTGTTTAAATTGTTCTTTATCAATCATTGTCAATCATAACGTAAAAATCAGTTAACACTTTAATTTGTTTACACTGTTGACAGAAGGCAACATCCAAGTTTAACATGGATGTAAGAATTCAAAACTTCTTTTATGTGCTGGGGGTCCTGAATATCAATATGCACCATATCATTTTTTTTAAACCTATCCATCCAACTTAATGGGGGTGCATACTTTCATCAGATTGGCAATTACGAGAAGTTTGAATAAGTATATCTTTAGTAAGTTCTGCTAGTCATCTTTTAATTTTATAAGCTTATTCAGAACTAAAATATCAACAGACACTCAAAAAGTGCAAAAACATTGATTTGATTCCTCAAGAACCTGAACGAAAATGGATGTTTTTCCTTCAATGTACTGTTACACAAAAACGCAACATTGATTTTATTTCCTTCAACTTAACTGTTACAACTTAACACAACATTGATTTGAACATTGAACCCAAAATTAAGTTCATATTGGGAAGTAGCACGTTTTTAGGGAAAATATAAGGTGAGGTGAGGAAATGTATCTCAGAATTAAGTAGTAATAAATCAAATATTTGTTGTGAAGTTCAGCCATGCATTTTCTTTTCTTACACAAAATGAATTCAAGGTGTTAACACAAAAATGCCGCCAATTGACTTTATGTTTATCTTTATAATTCGTTCTCTGACTATGGATTTTTGGTTTGTGCAATCAGATAAACGTTTTATTCTGAACTTTTTCACGCAAATGATACTGAAAGGTGTTAATTTTCTCTTCTTGGCATTGTCTGTAATGAGTAGGGTCATATTTCTTAATAATAAAAATACCAAAAGATCAATTTCCTGTCAGCTGCCTGGCAAACACCTAAAACGGTGTTGAGTCTTTTTCGAGATTACATTCGGTCAAATGAATTTATGATTGATTGGGTGTCAGTGATTAAATAGACGATAGAAGTAAAATTGAATAGTTTTTCCTTCTCACATATTGTTAAAGATATTATTTGTCATTTTGCATAACTAGTTTTCGGTTAGACTATTTCATAATTGATGAGGTGATTGATAATCAGTTTCCTGAAACCTACATAACAAAAACTGTAAACCGTGTTCTTAGATTCTCTTTGCAAAAGGACCTACGGTTAACTGATTCTGTGACTGATTGAGTTTCATTTCCCCAAAAAGGACAAAGTCTTATCGACCTCCTTCTCTCTCAGTGTATCAGTCAAATCACTACCAATAGTTTATCATTCCAAATTTCAAAAGCGACCCCTTCCAAAAAGTCTATGCTTGCTTTTTTGATAAAGATTCAGGTAAGTCTTGATACGATGCAAAGACCCACATTATACTTGAATTTAGTCAAGTCAAGTTCGTATTATGTATTTTTGACAATAGTGGTTCAATTCTTGATTGCATGCTATGTGATATCCTCGATTTCATTTCCTATTTGCCCAGTTTAATTTTGCTTTATTTCACACAGGTGAATATCTGAGACAACGTGATATCAATGTTAACAAAAAAAACGTTAATGAGTCAAACGAGTTGCATTGGGGTTGAAAATCTTGCATATGATAAATTCAACTAACGTGTTCTTTCTTTGGCCAGTCAGTTTTCTTATTTTGAAGGATGAAGAATCCACAACCAACAACAAAAAAAGTGATTGAACAGTTTACAAAGATTCCTATTGAATTTCAAAGTCAAAGTCAAAGTCAAAGTCTTTATTCGGTATTGGAGGCCTCATGACCCAGAGTACAATTTTGTTGAAATTCATTGTTTTGAATTCGGAGTGCAACAACAATAACATGGCAATAAATTGACAGTAAATGCTAAATATAATGGCTTCTACAACATCAAAATATGGGAAAATATGAAAATCATTTTACAAATAGGTTTCTTTTCAAATACAATGCCAGTCCTTTCAATACGTAAATATCTTTTGAAGACATAAGTTGCTGTAGTTTTTCGCGGGTAGGATAGTGATGAAAATATTTTGGAATAAATGTGTTTCTACTAGAAATATAATATGGACAATTCAATATAAAGTGGAACTCATCTTCGACACTCATAGTATCACACTTGTCACATATTAAAGTAGATTTAACAACAGTTTCTCTACTTTTCTTATAACGTTGTTTCTGTATCTTCAAGTTATGAGAATGTATACGAAACTTTAAGAGAACAACTTTTAAGTCTTTGTCAAAAGAATTTGATAATAAATAACTTCTGGGGCCAATAGTGATTTATAAGAACTATAATGACTCAGGAATATTGAACTATTGATTTGCTGAAACCAATTCTGAATTTCTAAATCTATACGTTGTTGTTTAAACAATCTTAGGAAATGATTCATATCTCCACAATCCTGGGCAATATAAATATATGAGAATCCAGTTTTAAACAACAAAAATCTAATATGGGACACCCAGTTAACACTGCCGTGCTCATCCTGAATTTTCATCATATTATAAAAAGCTTGTGGTTGTCTACTGAAATCCATGCGGATCAGTCTACACCAATATCGAACACTTCTACAGAAATAATATGCACTTGTTGTGCCGCCCAATCTCTCCCAGTACTGCGCTGGATGAGCAGTATTTACTAAGTCCTAGATATCTTTTAAAGAAGGCACTTTGAACTTTATCAATGGTTTCTCTATATATATAACCCCAGATTTCACTGCCATATAAAAGAATGGGCAGTACTTTGGTGTCAAACACTTTTGTAGCTGTTCTAAGTGATATATCAGGATACTTCTTTAATAGACTAAACACAGGAAAACAAGCTTTCCTGGCTTGCAAAGCAATAGTTTCACAGGCACGTGACCATACCAGTCGCGAAGTGAATATTACACCTAGTTATTTATACTGAGTAACGACTATCATCTGCATACCTCTGTAGAACCACTTTTCGACTTTTGTTAAGGTAACCACCATTGCGAAAAACAATGATTTTTGACTTATCTAAATTTACTTCCATGCCCCATTTGTCACAGAAATATTCCAATACATTTAATTTTCTTTGTAGATCTATGACAGAATCCGCGACAAGTACAACATCATCTGCGAAAAGTAATAACTTGATTACGTCAATGACTTCATTTACAAAAATGCCACTTGAATTACTGTTGTCCAATTCTACTACCAACTCATTTATAAATAGGATGAATAACAGAGGGCTTAACATGCAGCCTAAGTCTATGCTTGCTTCTTTGATCAAGATGCAGGTACGTCTTGATACGATGCAAAGACCCACATTATACCTGAAGTTGCTCTTAAGTCAAGTTTTATTATGTATTTTTCACAATAGTGGTTCAATTCTTGATTGCATGCTATGTGATATCCTCGATTTCATTTCCTTTTTGCCCAGTTTAATTTTGCTTTATTTCACACAGGTGAATATCTGAGACAACGTGATATCAATGTTAACAAAAAAAACGTTAATGAGTCAAACGAGTTGCATTTGGGTTGAAAATCTTGCATATGATAAATTCAACTAACGTGTTCTTTCTTTGGCCAGTCAGTTTTCTTATTTTGAAGGATGAAGAATCCACAACCAACAACAACAAAAGTGATTGAACAGTTTACAAAGATTCCTATTGAATTTCACTTAAATTCAAAGAGCATTCGACAAACAATAATATTAATTCTAGTATTGTTCCCGTAGAGATAACAAAGGCGCCGCTCACCCGCAATAAAGTATAGATTTTGAGTGACGTCACGTAACAATGACACATGACGTTAATAACAATTTGGGGTCTAACCGATATGGAACAACTTGAAAAAGTACATTTTTATGCTTGTAAACGTTTTTTGAACGTTTAGTTATCAACATCAAATAATGGAGTTTTAGCTGAGTGTGGGAGATATCCTATTCAATTATCTGCTGTTTTAAAATGTATCAAATATTGGTTAAATCTTATCATTATGCCTGAATATCGTTTGCCTCGAAAATGTTATGATATGATGTGTTCATATGATGAACAAGGTCATGTAAATTGGGTTACTAAAATTAGAAATGTTATATTCAAATTAGGTTTTGGTGATGTCTGGTTTTCACATACATACGGTGATAAAAATGTTCTTGTTAAGGTTTTTTTTCAACGACTGAAAGATAATTTTTTACAAATTTTACACAGTTCTTTATCCGAGAGTCCGAAAATGTATACTTACAGTAATTTTAAGGTAACAATTTCATGTGAAACATACTTAAGTGAGATTAATGTAATTAAATTTAGATCTTGTTTATCACGATTTCGGTTAAGTTCCCATAGTTTAGAAATTGAAAGAGGTAGATTTTTTAAGATTCCCCGGGAACAAAGAATTCGAAATGTAAAATGTGTAACCTTAATTTAATTGAAAATGAATATCATTTTTTACTTATCTGTCCAGCCTACATTCATTTAAGAAGAAAATATGTGTTGTCTCGGTTCTATCTTTATCCAAATACCGTAAAATTTAATAGTTTAATGTCGTCCACAAGTTCACAAATGTCATTGAATACTGCTAAATATCTTTTTTATGCATTTGAAGCTAGGAAAACAATATTGTCATATTAAGTTTTTTATGTAGCATACATTTTTCAATATTTGTCATGTCTGCACCGTTGAGGTGTTTTTGTACTCAAGGGCCCGTGGCCTTATAGTATTGAAATAAAAGATTTGATTTGATTTGATTTGAATAACAATTGGCTATGACGTCACTTTGCCTGGCCCTGATCGAGGAATTTGATTTATAAACTATGTTTAGTTTAGAGCAGAAATATCGTAAACGAGTTAAAGTGAAAGGAAGCAAGCTGTGGCTTTGCAGACTCATTAAAAATTATGTCATTCACAAAATGGCATTTGTTGCCCTCAACAATATTGGCATGCACGATTATTTGCTGATCCTACAACAACTTTAATTATTTTGAAATAATTTCCATATAACTCATCTTAAAAATCAGGTTGCTTAAATTTGATTAGCTTTAAAAGAGAACCTGCTCAATGGTCAAATTGATTATCCGAAATAATTTTTAAAGATAAAAAAATAAATTAATTAACGAGATACAACTTTCAGGATAAGATCGAATTCGCATACCTTAACTTGATCAAATTTGATAAAATATTAATAAGATTAGGCCGAGTTCACTTTTTTTTGTTAGCCCTTAAAGGGGCAGTAGCACGTTTTTTGATAATTTTATACTTCAAAATTTTCACTGCTAATTGTATGTTATTGCTTAATATATTATTTTGATTGTGTAATAAATCTCATTCCACAAGTCAATCAGCCAAAGTCAGAGGACAAAGTATGAAGATATATATAAAATCCATTGGCGGCCATTATTTGTGAACACCTTTAATTCATTTTCTGTAAGAAAAAGGAATCGCATAGCTTATCTTTACATTATATATTTGAATTATTACTGCTCCATTTAGTTTAAATACATTGTAATTCAATTGGAACCATTAATTTTCATTTTCCTAACATCACCTTATATTCCCTCTAAAAACGTGCTACTGCCCCTTTAAAGCATCTTGTTGGCGAATGACAGATTAGATATATGAGGACAAAGTTGATGACTGTAAACTGTTTGAACTCTTCACTTGCTTTAGAATGTTCTTCTCGTCCTGATTTGGATCGCTTTTTACAGTTTTATGTCAATAAACAAGAGTTCAATATAGTACCTTGGAAGGAGGAGCGTTTGTAAAATACATGTTCTAAAAGATTTGAATCGGCTTGTCAGTTGAAATTCCAAGTAAAGTAATGACCAACGATACCTTCGAGTGAATAGTTGACATAAACATGTACTTCAAAAATATTATTATTAACATTGCTCGCTGTCTGTTATCATAAAATCAGTATACTTATTGAATCCAAACTTTGACATTCAGCTTCCTGCTTTTGTGGCATTCTTCTTCCTGTTTTGGTAAAAAAGTATTTCCATCAGTTTTCTTTGAACGTGAATATCGTTTTGAAATTCCACATTATTGTATGTCAAGAAATATACCAACATATATAAAATATAATTAGTATTATTATAAAAGTTAACATTTTTTCTCCACAGAGGCAGATATCATGAAATGTTGATACAGCCTCTGTTATAGAACGCCGAGATTGTGGGATAAATGGGAGATGCTGATTGGAGGCAATCACAGTTGGTTGTGCAATCAGCGATGCTGTTCCAAAATAATCGTTTTGGCTACTGAATTATGGCAAAGGCATTTTGATATGAACCACCCTTTCGAGGCAACAAGCGTTGTCATTTAAAAACTGGATTCAAATGGATTGTGGTGCAATTTTTTCTGCCAGGGGGAACTGTCGTAACTCACGGATTTTAGCATAATATAACAGAGGCTGTATCAACATTTCATGACTTGATCTGCCTCTGTGGGAGAGAATGAAAAGTTAAAAGAACATTTAATAATTGAAATGAAATGATTGTTTTCCAAAACGTCTGTGTCAAGGTCAAAGTTATCAAATATATAATTGAATATTCACTTTTGATCATTCTTGTTAGAAAACATAGTCCCCGCTTACGTCATTACAACTTAGATTAAAAGAAGGGAACCTTGGAATGTTAGCTTGTCAATAACCTTGTGCAATGTTAATGTCAGTTGAAATTTCAAAGCTACGCAATAACCAAAGAAACCCTTAAGGCGACGTTTTGACAAATATACAAAAAAGGTATCCATTGAAACTGTAGATGTCTTATTCTCTTCAAAGGATTTCAAACATACTGAAAAACAACTTCCTGATTGCTTGACATTCTACTTCCTGCTTTGTCAAATACAATATCCATTAGGTTTTTTTATCTTCTGTAGATATAATTTTCTAATTTTGCTTTATAAACCTACATAATTCCGCATTTTATTCCATTATACATTGTACTTTAAAAAGATAATTGTATCTGTTGACTTGTAAATAATCACAACATTTTGGAATAAGTGGAATTACTTAAGCCGTGTGATGCCCGTAAGCCTTGCAGGTGGAGTAAGTTTTAGTGAACATTTTCTTAGTTGATCATCTGTCACAAACCTTGCGTTATGCATAATTCATAGTTTTTTTCGTGAAAACATACTTGACTACATTTTCAAAAACAATCCTTATCTATATCTATAGTCATTTAACGCCTATCGAAGTAGTATATATATATATACAAACTTATTGATTTCAAATTTCGTTCTATTAGTTTTTGTGAAATTTAACATTCAACAAACTTGTTAGAAAATTTGTCACTACCCATGTAGAAAGAATACATTTAAAGCAGCTGGCTTTAATTTCATTACAGAAAGTGGTCGTGATGTAATGACTTTGTAGGATAGGATTGTATTGAAATGAAACTGTGAACACATAATTTAAAAAGTTTATTCCGTGTTGACTGTTGTCATGAAAGCTATGTGAAATAATCGATGATTGGAAGATAATTCATGTTGAAATCATGATGGTGACATGCTAGATTAAGGGTTGAAATAATCAATATTACCATGAAGCCAAAATTAGAACATTCACTGACGAGACACGTGAATGAGATTGATGAAATCCCCTTATTATTGTTATGAATACATAACTTCATATGGAATATGCACCCAATGACCAGTGATAAATGTTTTATCTATGATTTATATTTGCATCAGCATACATAAACATGTTTTGCAGCTTGTTAATATCCAGTTCAGTATTCTAATAATTACATAATCAATATACAGAAGTGTTGGAATGCTCCTTAAGCTGAAGATGAAAACATAACCATGTTTGGTCTTCTGGGGTAAGATTAATGGATGTCGAGGAATCATTAAATGAATGTTCATATATTTAGTACGTCATTAAATGGTCAAAGACGTACATCCATCATAAATGTTGGACATTAACTTTTGTGCACTTGTGCTTAAAACGACCATAATTTATAAATATGGATATCACCTAACATAAATTGTGACCGTGTTTGATAATTTTGCTTAATGACCCCCATTTGAAAGGGACATATATTTTTCTGCATTTTTCTGCAATTTCTGAACTTGTAATTAGACCAGTTTCAATAGAAAAAGGTTATTGTTGTAAAAACAAGAGAATTTACTCATTTCATTTTTGCACTTGAAAGTAACAATTATGTAAAACGCAATAACACCTAACCAGATCCTCTCCTAACAAAGGTTCTTGCAACATAACATCCTTGCCATAGATCTTCAATTATAAGATTTAACTTACTTTGAACAAAGTCATCCCCATCAGCCTTCGTTCTCTATCTTCATTGGCTAATTAAGGATTCAGCCATGAGATGATTCATGTTTGCAGCCATGGTGAATTTTCTGTAAAGCCTAAACGTTGAATATCAAGTGCAATGTGGTCCTTTTTTATAATGCATTAGTTACTGTTTACCTCTTGAGGCTTACGGTAATTTTATTGAAAACATGATATTTGTGACAGATGTCGCACAGCTCATCGTTTCTTCACTTTTACATGCTCATTAACAAATAATACATCCAAATAAAGACATTTCTCTCCTCTACACGATGGTGAAAACAAACTTTGAATATATCCAATGGTTCGAGAGCAAAAGATGCTTACGTTGGCGCCGTCGGCAAATTTGGTGGAAAAACATAATATTTGAGACAGATGTCGCATCGCTCACCGTTTCTTTTTTTTTAATTTTCATTAACAAATAATACATTCAAATGAAGACAATTCTCTCCTCTAAACAATGGTAAAAACAATTTTGAAGTGTATCTAATGGTTCGGATGATAGGAATGCCGCACGGTGAGTGCCGTCGGTTAATTTGAGGGAAAAAATATAAAAACTTTACACTGATAGATTTAATCCATTGTAATAACACCAAACGATGATGCCTCGTTGCTACAGCTATGTTAAATAGCAGTGTATGCATAAATGAGGTCTTGCCTTCAAGTGACGGACAGACAACCCTTGCCATTATTGTATGCATTCTCGGTCAAACTTTTTGACTTAGATAATTACCTCTGTTAATGAAAATTAACACCATAAAGCGCTGAATCCGTTTGTCGTCGCTTGCGACTATATTTATTCTTGTTTTTCCTGAAAGTCTCAAAGTATGATAAACCCATACATTTGTCCCCCCTCAACCAAAAATGGTCAACATTCATAGGCTTTGGACCACGAATCCAATATTTGCTAAAAGCTTTGTGGTATTGGAACAAAGATGTCTTTAAGATCAAACGTCAAACGTATTTCCTCTCTGATAGTTCGACAGAGCCTGTGGAAATAACTTTATCGTTGAAAGATTTTGCTTTGATGTTTGTTATCTCAATGAAAACACTTGTCATATTAGAAACTGTAATCATATTCTAAAAACTATGGTGCAATTTAGTATTGAAAATGGAAAATTTTAAAAAGCTAGATAATTGTATTGAAGCTTCATTCGGATTTGCATTGTGTAACAGTTGATCATACCATGCATATATCAAGGTTCATTTCAATACACTTGTGTTATCCGATTACTGTAATTCAACAAGGTTGTTACAACTGTTACTGTCTTCAATCTTACGACTATCCAGATGATTCAATGACTTCAGGTTTAACAGAGAAGATCTAACCTCACTGTATGATGCCAACATTTGGTAGGTATAAAACTACTAGGAAGATTATAGATGTGACGGTTTATTGGTGCTTAAAGAAGGAATGTGTTTCTTGGTTCTGAAAATAATACATGAATGTGGCAACAGACAGACGGTTAAACGTAAGGAATGGTAAACTATAAAGAGGATATAGAGAAGTGTGTGACTCTCGAGATCACAAAGGATAACAAGACGAAGAAAAACATTTGTATTCTTTTAAAAATATTTTTCAGATCGAAAATAGAGTCAAGTTTAAATGAAATTAAATATCACTGAATTATAAATCGTTGGTAGCATAACAACAACAAAAACTAATTAGGAATCACGAAAAACAACTAAGTGTATCCAATGAGATCAAATAAAACAGTTCAGTATCTGGTTACCAGCCTCTTGGAAGTTCGGAATATTTTTCCCAAAAGGAAATAATAAAATATGTAGCTTTTCCATCAGTTTGTGCCCATAGAGATGTAGGTGAAGAATGCAAAGCTAAGTATCGACCAGTAACCTTCAGGGGATGTGTTGACAGAAACATAAAAATTATCCATGGACTAGACTAGCGGTCTGTCATCTCCAAAGGATTCCGAACAAATTGAACCCATTCTTTGACACTAAGCTTCCGGCTTGATTGACATTCTACTTCCTGCGTTGTCGGAAAGAATTTCATCAAGTTTCTTACACTTTAGAATTCGTTTGTCAATTTGACATAATTTAGAGATCAATCGCAATAATGCCATATTTTATCCTCTTATACATTTGTTGTTTGGTGTTTTTGAAATTATCTTTATCAATCCCAAAAGCTTTAATGATGTTTGGACACAGGTCGACTAACAATAAAATGCTTACTATGTCAATTAAATGCTTACTATGTTCATTAAAATGCTTACTTTATACGTTAAATTGCTTACTATGTACGTTAAAATGCTTACTATACCAATTATCTTTGTAGGTGTCGTACGCTTTAGGAAATATTTGGATTGACCATATGACACAAATAAACCCCCCTAAATAGTTCATTTGCTCCTTCTCGTTTACAATCGCATTGACACTGCATAGCTCTTGGTACCAAAAACAAAACCGATTTTATTCATGTTTAAAATAATTTTCATATCAAGGGATTTGAAATCGATCTCGAAACGGCGAGTGCCAGAAGAGACAAAGGTTAGGTTAGGTAACAAACCTCAATGACATAGATAATCCAGCGTATGTATTGTCTGCTATGAAGAAATGGCTTTACTTCATGGGAAAATACTCTCTGCTCTATGTCAATACAACCGAATCGTTTCTGGCGTAGTGGCTTAGATCCCCAAATGATTGATTAATTGGTGTATAGAATTACAATGTTATAGAGACAAGTTGGTCAGAATGGCCCTGCTTGAGCTTAGTGCACCGAACGAAAGTGTGAGCTGAAGCTGAAGTTTATTAGAGCATACCTCAAACGTTTCTGCAATTTGTTTTATATACCCTTCAAAAAAAGAAACGCATAGTATATTTTTGAAATTTTTAGACTTCTGTAAATATGAAAATAATAATAAAACTGTCATATTTCTTCTCTGAACGTAATCCTTACATGATTATTTACCACTTCTGTGCAAAAACGGAGACATTTTAGCGATTTCATTTTTTAAAGAGGCAATTGGAAACAGTTTTTTGAAACCTCTGCTTAGGAAAATCTGTAAAGTAAAAACACCATGTAGAAAGCATTAAAGCATGTGGAACTAACAAGAGGTAAATATGGTTTCATTTTATTTATTTTTTTAACATGAAAATTAGGATAAAATTAGGCAATGCCAAAGTGGAGAAAATAGGAAACATCGCCGTACGTCAAATTAAAACTTCGGTTTCAAAATCTGCTGTCGTTTTAAATCAGAATGATCATTAGAGCACAATATTTAGTCATACTTAGTTGTTTCCTCCAGGTTTATTTTCGACAAAATGAAGCCAATATTTGTCAGACAAAGAAGAAGAAGAAGAAGAGCTTTATTCAGTATATGTGGCCACATGACCAAAAGTACAAATCAATAAAACACATTTTTAGCACATGCACAGGCGGAGATAAGTTATTTATCAAACAGGTAAATTTCTTTTCAGGTAAATAGCTATATTTTTTAGTAATCTTACATTAGTTGTTTCAAGCAATTGGTTGAATTTCATTTTGGTTGGGTTTGCAGTATAGAATTCAGGAATATACAATGAACGTTGCTGTGAGTAAAATGGACAAACAAGTAAAAAATTATATTCATCTTGAGTTTGATGTAATGTACACTTATCACAATCGATAGAATCAATATTTAACTTCTTAAAGCGACAAAGTTGTATCTTAAGTTTATGATTCATTCCTCGGAACTTGAATAAAACACGTAAAAGATCTTTATCATTACATAGCTCTAAAATATACTTTTCGGGTTCAAGTACAGATTTATATGACGAGTAGTGTTCCAAAAATGACGAAGAACTAATTGTGGAATACCAATTCTGGATATCTATATCTATACATCTTTGCTTAAATGCACTTATAAAACATGAAGCATTGCCACAATCTTGCATTAGCCATACATATGAAAATCCTGATTGAAATAACAATAAGCGCACATGAGATACCCAAGTGCAAGTTCCGTTGTCGTCATAAGCTTCAACATTTCATATGAAGCTTTTGGGTAACGGTAACTTTCCATATTTAATAGTCTACACCAGTATTTTATACAACGGGTGAAATAATGTACACAAAGATGGTTTCTCCCTGTTTCACCAAGTACAATATTTGAGGAAACATTTTTGCTAACACAAAGAAATCTTTTGAAATATGCACACTGTATTTTTTCAATATTTACACGGTATGTATAACCCCATATTTCTGCTCCATAAAGCAGAATTGGTGATATCTTACTATCAAATATTGTAAATGCTACATTCAAAGATAAATTCTGATACATTTTAAAGAGAGAAAATATTGGAAAAGAAGCCTTTCTAGCTTGTAGAGCTAATGTCTCGCATGCTTTTGACCAGTTTAACTTGGACGAAAATATAATGCCTAAGTATTTATAGTGAGACAAAACATTAATAGGAATTCCATCATATTTCCATTTTTCAGATCGTCTAAGATAACCACCATTTCTAAAAACAATTATGCAGGATTTATCCAAGTTAACCTCAAGACCCCATTTGAGACAGAATGACTTTAAAACATCCAGTTTCTTCTGTAAACCTATAACCGTGTCGTCTAAGAGAGTAACATCGTCTGCAAATAACAATAAGATAATGTCATTCACGCTGTTATTTACAAAAATTCCTCGTAGACCACATTTCTTCATCTCATCTACCAACTCGTTAATAAAGAAAATAAAGAGAACCGGGCTCAGGATACAGCCTTGGCGAAGTCCAGAGGTGGCCGAGAACACTTCTGTGCGAAATTTATCAATTTTCACACAAGCAGATACTTTAGCACACATGTTTTTGAGAATTCGCAACATTTTTCCATGTACAACTTTTGAGATAAGTACATAAAGTAGCTTATTTCTGTCAATATAATCGAAGGCTTTTCGAAAGTATATGAAGGCTGCATAAAATCTATGTCTAGGTTTTCTCAAATACTTCTGACAATATTTGTCAGACAAAGAGTGCTATGAAAGCCAAAATTATCTATATCCGTGTCAAGCACTCGCGTCATCGTCTTCCCACAGCAATACAGATAACATAACAGATACATGTTTTATGAAAAAAGGCGACAAAACTTTAGAGCGCAGTTTCCCTGAAGTGGATATTCGACCAAGAGAGCTAGTTTTCGGCCCTGTTTCTGAAAATTAAGGTTTGGCCTATAATTTTATTTGAAAGGTCAACAGAGTTGGTTGAGAGAGTGTTATAAAGTAAGTTTCTATATTAAGCACACAAGATCTGCTTAATTCGTTGTTTTAAGAGAGTTTGACTGATAGTCTGAACGTCAAATGCATCAAGGTTTTGCTCTGCTAGGGGGAGTTTTCAAGCATGATGACGTTCAAAAACATACAGAACTCCGCTTGGTCTACGTCTATGTCAAGATCAAGGTCAAAGTCCTGCACCTACTCCCTCAAACACAAGATCAAAACCCCTTTAGAACGTAAATGTTATGAACTTTATAAACGTGCACGTCAACGTCATATTACGTTTTGGACACTTCAACATCGGCCAATCACAATGCAGGAAGGGTGAAGAAGAACTTTGTAAAAGAGACTTTTTTACCGTTTGCATTCATTGCCAGAAATATGTAAATGAAGAATTGCTCTATAATATAACAAGACAATAAACTGACTTAAGCGCCATATTTTGGATAAATAACACACAAGAAGACAACAAAAACTGATGTCAACGTGTTTGCCAACACTTTGTCTACACCCTTGTTAAATTTAACTTTTTTACCATTGAAATTATGTGATATGTTTGCTGTCAACTATATGTTAAGAAAATTATTCATGCGTTTCTTTTTTTGAAGAGTATATATTAAATATTTTCATATTATGATTTGAGTAACGTCATTTCGTTAGGAATAAATCAGTCATTTATTTGACATGAACATCTATATATAAACATTTTGAATATTACAACGTCGTTGTTACATCATTTCAGATCAAGGAAACTTATATGGATCAAGGAAACAATCTAGGAAGTATAAATTATTATAGAAGTATAATTCAAAATGAAAAGTGATACTGCTTGTTTGAGTTTCAGAGATAGAATATCAAATTATGAAATGTTGAGTTTTATCTTTTATTTCTTTCACATGATTTATCACTTTCTCTCAGGTGAAAATTCTGTCCTCCCTTAAATGTTTATAGAATGTGCAACTCATGAAAGATATTTGAAAAAAAACGTTATGCAGGTCGTCAATCCATAACTTAAATATCAGAAAGGGTGGCTTAGAGTTCCCTCAGATGGATCCATAATCTTAAGGGGTATGTAATTGGTTGATTAATTGCCTCACCTTTCTCTAGCTTAGTTAGCAAAGTCAATGAAATCAGGGAATCAATTACTGACAGCTTCTGGCAATGTCTGCAACTCGGCCAACCAGGAAAAGTGTCTGGATCAACAGACAGAATGGTGTTATGTACAGGAGGATACGAACAGATATAATGTGGTTATAGGTTAGAGTAAGCAGGTCTGGCCATTGAAGGTGGTAATTATTATGATACTTATGATAATTGTTTAATCAAAAAGAAACTATGATGATAAATTGATCTAATTTCATTTTATGACTTAAAGAGTAATTTGTTAAATGAAGCATTTTTGGTTTATTTATATGTACATAACATTACTTTATCCACTGAGGACTGATTTATTATCTTGAAATCCCAATACTTCCTCTCTGACTGTTGATTATGTACATATCCTTTATCAAAGATGATTATGTATCTATAATTTATTATAATTTACGAGACAAAAAGAAACGCCTTGAAATGACTCATGCTTTAAGTTAAGATAAAGAGAATAAATCAGTAAAGAATCGTTACTGCTTTTACATAACCATATATTAATTGGGGAATACAACTGCTTTACCTAAAGGTCATTTTGATGATAACATTACTTAATCGAAATTAATAATTTCTGGAAGGCTGTCGAAACGTGAATTCACCAATTTCACAATGAAATTTACCAAAATGTTGAAATTAGAAGACAAAAGGAATACTAAGAAACAGTTTTTTCAAAAATGAAAGAACACAATAAGACAACTAAGACAAAATGAAGAATAAATAATGAATAAAGAAAAGGTCAACATGTCCTACATAAACTGTTTTTATAGAGTTAACTTCTTTGAGAGGCATTTTAGAAGTTGGAATGACAATAATGCTGATGTATGGATGACAACTTCTTTGTTCATTGTATGCAACGTTTCGACACAGATTCTTGTGTCGTTCTCAAGCAGAGGAAGAGTAATGAAGTAGGGGCATATATATATATAAGTAAATACTAGTAGTACAATACATAGTAACAACAACTAAATGAAAAGAGTAAATGTAATTAATACGCATAAGTAATCAAAACAAGTCAATATTGATTCCCTGCATCTGTCTATCTGTAAATTGTTGCAATGTAATCAGTGTTGATACAAAAAAACACAAAAATTATTTGTTTATGGGTTTTTTGCAAAACGGTTTAATCAGTTTAATTTAAGATGCTACTTTAAAATGTCATATATTGGAAAACAAGCGGTATACGTTTTTTTATCATCAACAATAAATGACATGTTTCAGGCTCATTACGCTTGTCTAGTTTGTCTCAAGTCTTGCTTTTGAAGATTTCCTTTAACCTATCTTTCTTGCACGTAAATGGTCTATCTCAAACTACACACAGAACTTTTGGTTAAGTATAGCATTTTGTCTGACTTGTCACAACGTTATTTATTAGTCTGGGAATGTGTCTGAACGTTTATTTATAGATCCAAAACACTCTTTGGGCATGGGAAAATACGTTCAATTTATCAAATGGATTACAACAATTCGTTATGTCAGGTGTAGGAGCACATCAATCAAATACAAGACCTAATCTCAAAGCTGTAGAAAATATTCATTTATTGAATTACCTTTAACCCACTATAAAAAGTAATTGGTAGTGTCAGAGCAATTTGGAATATCTTCTCTGGGGAGTATCTACAAAGCTGACACTGTCTGCAAACACGTAGTTATCTAATTAAGGAGGATTCACTTACTACAATGTAAAAGATAACTGATTATGAATTCTCCCGCCAATGATGAGACCATGAAAAAGACAATGGAAACATTTAATCTCTCAACAGCATGACGGCTTGAGTTGTTAATTGTATAATGGAGTTTATATAACTTTTATTCAGTCCTTTATCCTAAATTGTGTGGAGTAATTTAAAGAAACAGATGTCAATTTCTATTAAACCTCTTAACCTTAAAGACATTCTTGCAACATTTTAAATTCTTAACTCCTCTTATTATATATGGGATCTGGTGACCAATTCTCACTTGTATTGAATCCTTTACATTGGGAAAGACAATTCTGGGAAGTAATTTAAAGAGTTGTTAATTTCTATAAAACCTCTTAACCGTACAAACTTTATTGTAACATTCAACATTCTTAACTGTTCTTATATATACACTGTATGCATATATAATAATTCAAAGTAATAAGAACGATTTCAATCACGTCCATTTTCTGTCTTGATGGACATGCTCAGTGGTATAACAATGATGCAATTGATCATGAGCCATGGTGGTTTGTGCCACATGAAAAAAGTAAATCAACATGATGAATTATTTTCTCAATTTTCTCGCAAAGTATGAATTTACATGACATCATCGCACTTTTATTGGATAAAACATGTTAGTTTACCCTGAAGATATTCTTCAGACCAAGTATCCAATTTCTGTTAACAGGTTTGTGGTAATGCAACAGGAATGTCTTGAAGGTACAAAGCAACGTGTTATTGCTGAGAATAACCCAAGAAGTTCAAACGTCAAACGTTTTTCTTCTCTTATAGTTCCACAGAGCCTGTGGAAATGAAATAATTATTGGAAGGTTTTGCTTTGATGTCGGCTATCTCGATGTAAACACTTCCGTTCTCCATCGATTGATTTGGCCAAATCCTGTTTGTTCTAAGAAGACGTGGTTATCGCATGCTAAGAAATATTTAGCTGCATGAAAATGTTGAAAAAGGAAAACAGATCGATAATTAAGTAAAACGACAATTATATTAAAATAATTGGAATGATGATTAAAAATATATAAAAAATTCTAAATAAATTAAATTTTAGAATTAAAAATATAAAGTCTTATTTCCTCTTGTATGTCATTGTATTTGAGTAGAATATATTTCAGAAGCGTCATTTACAGCTGGTTATCTGATGTATAGCAAGCTGTAATGTTAGACTTGTACAACATGACTAGTGGATTCCGCGAGCAGTGTTAGGTAAACAGATACCGTCTTACCGCCCAGTTTGACGTCCACATTTGGTACATATATAACTGGTAGGCAGGATATCGAAGTGACGGTTTTATTGGGAGTAAAGAGGAGTAATGTTTTTTCTGTACATTAATAATCAGGTTAAATTGTAAGGAAACAATCCAGAGGCTGAGAGCTGTGTATTTGGATATTATATAGAGAGCTTTAGATACGGACGTAGCTTAATATCACACAAATAATCAAAGAAAAGGGTATAACATTGTTCTAAGGTTGTTCTAAGTCAATTGAAAATTAATTATAAAAAACATTTGATTTGCAAATATTTACAATTCTCAAATATTTATAAAAAAATGTTTTAATAACAAAATGGGCTTATTCAGATTGCATAACTTGAAATTGCGTATATAGCCATCATTCCATTGGCCATGGAATATTAAACTTATCAGAATGCCTATGTTAAAATAGTTTTCTACATTAACATTATATACCTGAATTCTTTTCACTCATCACTGACCAAAAATCAAAACAATTCTTTGTATCTTCATTTGATTAACTAGTAATGTGTGAAAAGAATAACTTCAATGTCAAAGCAATAATCCATGGCATTAAAATGATACCGAGCTCCCGGCACCTTGAGTGCTACCGATACCGATAAAGGTACTGGTGAAGTTGATGACAAAGAATATGTTGAGCATTCTACAGATGATTCCAAAGATGATGTGGTTGATGACACAGAATGATGATGTTGATGACGACATAGATGAAATATGGCTGATGACGTTGCCTGTGATAAGTACACTGATGATGTTGATGAGTACACGTGATTATTTTTAAGAAGACAAGATGATGTGTATGGGTACACAGATGATGCAGATTGATGATAGTTTTGAAGAAGAAACAGAATGGTTTTGTTGATGAAGACAAATATGATAATGCTGATGTTACAGATGATTTGGATGAGTTCCCATGATGATTTTGAAGAAGACACAAATGATGTTGATGACACACACATTTTTATGGGTACACAGATGATGCAGATTGATAATGGGTTTGAAGAAGAATGTTGATGATGTTGATGGTGACAAAGATGATGTAGTTGATATCACAGGTGATGTTGTTTAGTACACAGATGATGTTGATGATTAGAAAGAAAATGATCTTTACCCTGAATGATGATGTTCATGATGATGCCGATAATGACACAAATGGTGTTAATGATGAGACAAGGGATTCTGATGAGGACGCCGATCATGATGTTGACAAATACCCTTAGGATGAAAGGAAACCATTAATGAACTACTAGATGCATTACTCTATATTCTAAGCTTGTGATGCTTTGGATACGTAATGTTTATAAGTCCTGCATACATGCAATCCTGTATATGAAAGGTCATGTTTTCGGTCGTTTTAAGTCACAAGAATCAACAAGCAAACTTTGCTTTTAACAGAAAATAATTAAATTAGTGAGTTAAACCACGTAATAGAATCCCGTGATTCCCTGTCGTTATTGTCTCATGTATAATCATTACATGAGTTATATTTCTTTACATAGGTCAATCAATGTATGGCATTTTACATTAAGTCGAATAATTGTTTTTATATCAATAAAGTCAATAAAAACAGTATTGCAGCTGTGTAGTTTTTTCTATTTAACCGAATATTTGAATAGTGGAAGTAAAGAAAAGACCTTTTTCAAATTGCATTGCATTTCATTGCAACCTGAAAAACAAAAATATTAAACTATTGTATGAGTTTATTTGAAGCCAAATTTTACATGATACGTGTTACATACGCTCTATGAAAAGTGACTAATGAGTGGATTTAATTCAATATCTGAAGTAAAGAAAAAAAATTTAAGTATTGATTTCAGAGTAAACACCCATTTTAAAATGTAAAAATAAACAATTCTACGTCTCTTTATAAAACTTTATATTTGAATGGGTATGCATATTTATATCAATGAGTGGGGCTATATCATTTTTTCACCAGACAATAATATGTTCATCCCAGCTCAGTTCAATGTGTATTTATTTCTAGAAAACAACCCACCTTCATTTTGACTGCCAACATCAAATATCGGTTTTTATGACTAAAAGTCATACATGCTTCTCTTCGATAAAACAAATGTTGAAAGAGACATCGTAATGCAATGAATATTGCATAATGAACTTTTTACCTTTTCATCTAGAAAAATGAAATGATGCATATCAAAGATGATACACCAACGCAAGAATCAAATGTAAAAAAATCCATTTACTTACCCATCGAAAGACCTTGAGGATGTTCCCAATCTTTTCTTCCTATTATTATTAAATCCGGAGGGGTTGTGAAGTATTATTGAAGTATCCTTTGGGAAAGATGATAAATCATATATACCCAAGGCAGTAATCTTTCATATATCCTATTGCACTCAAATCAGACGTACACTCCTCGAAGACTCTCCTATCAAGTTTCACGGGTAACACGTCAAAGACATGCCAAATTGTTAATTCCCGAAAAATAATCCATATAGACCGGTACTTCAGACAAAATATAATTACACAGCAGATTGACAAACCCTATCGTCTGCTAGTCGCCAAATCTGGTCACGTGATCTCGTCAAGAGCAGACGACACCTTCGTCCAATGAAAGCATCTTTACTTAGAAGACACAGTAGGTAGCAGACGGCTTTGCTAGCAGAACTGTTGCCTTCCTCGCCTGGTCGCAGGCTAGACGTTCGTTCTGATTAAAGTATTGCAAATACGTATTTGAGGATTGAGATATTGCTCGTAGCTTCTTCGCGTCTCTTTGTAATTCACATCAGAGAAGAGTAGACCCTGAAGACGCCTATTACCTGTGAAGCGTCAATATTTCGTGTTTTCTAGAAGTGAAGCTTTTTGGAATTGGAATGTTTGATTAAGTAACTTGAGCGGAGTCACATAAACGCAGTTTGCTCTTGTGTAATGAAACTGTCTACCAAAAAGAAAGCAACTGGATTGATTTAAAGGACATTTAGAAGAATAGTGTTGGAACACGCAAAGATAGTTTTATTGAATCTCGAAGAAACCGACTCACAGAACTTTTCTTTAGTTTACATTAAACCAGATATGGGTGATTCTATTGATTTAAAGCATAGCAAATGTTCATTGTTGAGTATCTAAAAAGGTTTAAAACAGAATTCATTATAAGATGTTTTAGAGAATAACTTCTTATGGGTAGGGACTGTAACATGCCATGTGATCATATTCAAGTGTTTTGTGTTTTAGAACCTACCCCTCAAAGGAACTTGGTTCCCTCCATAAAGCATAATGGTGATCTTAAGTCCTTAAGTTGACATTAGAGCAATTGGAGTTTAAATCAACCTAAGTTAAAGTTGCTGTTGTGAAAGGAGGCCCAGGACGCCAGGCTGAAATTCCTTGTTTGGAGCCAAGATGTCCAGAGGTTCAATCCGTACCATCCTTCAATCTCATTAAAATGATATCATAATTTCTTCACTATGTTAGGCAGATTTCAGGTGTAGCGTAGTGTAGCAGATAGATCATATTTAAATAAGATTGTGCCCTCATAGGTCACCTATGCTTGAAACATCGATGTGTTACACATACCACCTTCAGACATTAAACCGTGACATTCCATACTCACAATAGGTGTCCTTGGATATTGTTATGATACAAATCATCTGTAAAATTTCTTGGTATGAGTTGATGGAATTGCGTGTCTTGCTATCTCTGTGTTAAACACCATACAATTTCTGGAATTGTCTTTACATATCAAGGACACAGTTGCCTAAAGTTTTGCTCCTAAGCGTAATGAATGCAACATGGTATATTGATATCAAAGTAATGATTTCAGAACCTAGACATAATCTATTGGAATGTTGACATTTCTTCCATAGCCCAAAGCACTGACACTTGAACCGCAACTGGCATAATACATTATTATATGTAGTACTCGGGTTGAAGGTAATATTATATTGATATATATTATGTATAGTCGTTCATAAGATATTTCAATAGCGTATTCAGGGAGGCAAAATAACTCAATATCATTTAAAAGCAAATCATGATATTATAACAGATCACATCATTCTTTAATATCTTACAAATCCATCAATTATTATTTATAGTGTTAATATTTTAGTTTTTTTTATTGAGATTCGATTTTAAATAATAACCCCAATGATTAGTATTTTATTGAACCAAGAGAAAGTCGAAGCGAGTTTTATATTCCATTAAAAGGGCAAATTTGAGCCAATGCTTACTGCATTTAGCCGTGTCTCAACTTCAAAACCGAAGTCGATTAAAAGGTTCGGGTTTAAAGATTTAAGATTGGACATTTCAATGCCATTTCTCGAACCCCCTCTAAAAAGACACAGAATCGTAAAATCGTAAAAAGACAGGGCATTATGTACCATCATCACCATCATTACCTACACACGTCAATCCTGGGCGTTGTGTCTTCGAATAAATTGTTATCACGTCCTAGAGTTTTAAAGGGGCAGTGGCACGTTTTCACTGATAAATGTACGTTAATGCTAAATGTATTATTTTGATAGTATCAAAAAACTCAAAACACAAACCAATCATCCATAGTCAGAGAAAAAAATATTTGGTTTCACATAAAGTTCGTTGGCTGGCATTTTTATGTGACCACCTTTAATTAATTTTTGTAAGAAAAAGAAATCGCATGGCTGAATTTTACATTATATATTTGATTTATTACTGCTTCATTTAGTATTAATACATTGTCTTTCAACTGGAACCATTTATTTTCATTTTTCTGACATCACCTAATATTCCCCCTAAAAACGTACTACTGCCCCTTTAACACTAATAATTAATAACCCTCGAACCAAAAGCTTCTGCGGGTAACTGTTGTAACCATTGTCAAATTTTTGTTAGGAATCGCACTTGTCTAGTGACGTATGCAGACGTATTGTCATCATTTGGGAACAAAACACAAGTAAAGTACCGAGTGCACTATTAGCTAGATATCGACCAGACAGTGGTGAGTTTTCATCAAAGCAAGGTTCAAAGGTCAACTCTTTTTGCTGGCAAGGTCTTGTCTGTATTACTGCCGGCGATAGATCGATTATGTTTGTCATGTCTAGCTCCTTGTAAAAGTACACTAAAACAAGAAAAGCGTGTACCAGCTTCCGTACATGTATTTGTACTCGAAGCCATTTTACAAAATATTTATTCCTAGTGTAGCAGGAAAGAAAATTCAATATATATCATATACATGTCCACGGGATTCAACCTGAGACATTGGGTTGAGAGTCCTACAATCTACCTGTTAGGCAAAAGAGATATCCCTCCAGCCGAAGCCAGTAGGAATGTTAACCTCACCTAGTCACACTACCATCAAACGAATAAGCCTTCTAATGAGGAAGACTAGGCAATGGTAAAGTGTTGGGTTGTCATGGCTAGTACAGAAGACAAAGCAAAGTATGACAACGTTTTTGAAAACTTATATAGATGTATAGATGTATGTGTATCGAAACATTTTACACAGTCTATTTTCTTTATGAAAGTAAAGAAAGCGCTATGGCAAGAAGATCAGCGAAAATTGTACCCTAGTTCCGTCATGTATACACGATAATCTTTCATGTCTAAGCTCAGATTGACATATTTCCAACTTGCTTCAACGATGATCATCACACAGTTCTAAAGGCTGAAACTTGTATCAAAACGTTTGTATTCACACAGAGTATATTAAAAACTACAATTATAAAGTTTAAATAACATATTAACGCATATGTTTTGTCGACTTTTACTTTTACTTTTAATAATGATATATTCTACTGAGATTTTATATTTATTCCTAGCATAGAGAGTGGACACGTTTACCAAAGTTTTATGGATGACAATGTCTTTGTTGCATAAAACATATCGGATATGCTTCTAGAAGTCATGAGTGGATTTAGTACATACCAGGCAAAATTATCTAGAAATTCATGCTGTTCTTTTGAAGAATATCCCCAGACTACCTTAAAGGACTAGAGAGTGTCAATGTGAAAAAATCACTTATAGGATTACATTTTTCTTTTTTTCATTTTACTCAAAGGTGCTTTCAACTATTCTTCAAACCGAAGTCAACTCAATGTATAACGGCGCGATATTCACGCATTCGCGAACCTTTGGCCAAGAACCTGAGCAAATATTTGCTCTCACGTAATCCGATTCGGATATTGTCTCTCGACTCAGATTCACCGTCTCCAGGCTAGAAGATTCAATGGAACTCTTGTCTCTCCGGAGTGGTTCGTGGGCCGCCTGTCTCACAGAAACAACATAAGATAAAGATAGATACGGCTTTAAAAGAGGATATGTTTTGATGATGTTATGTTTTACAGTTTACAGATCGTATTTTCATATTTGTCATGATATGGTGTTAAATGACAATGTCTCATAGGGAAAAAGAAGATGTTAATAGTTAGGCCTTAAAGGGGCAGTAGCACGTTTTTGATAATTTCATATTTTGAATTTTTCACTGATAATTGTAAGTTAATGCTAAATGTATTATGTTGACAGTATCAAAAATCTCATTACAACAGCCAATCATCCATAGTAAGAGGACAAAGTATGAAAATTCACATAAAATCCATTGGCGGCCATTTTGTGTGAACACCTTTAGTACATTTCCTGTAAGAAAAAGCAATCGCATGGCTGTGAAGTTACCACGGAATGTTTTAAAATGTATTCACGCAAAAATGAAAGATGCCCGCATGCAGTTGTCATTTGAATTATTCAAAAATAATCAGGTAAAAGCCAAAAGTAATGAGACGGAGATAAATAAGTGTACTATGCATACACTTATATCTTGAGAAAACATGCACACTTTCTTGTTCAAAACGTGTTTTTAAATGTCAGTTAATGAATATCTAAATGTAAGAGGGTTATTTTAATTTCATATGGTCATATATTTCATGTTGATTGACGTATGTTATTCTCCTTACTTCAGTTGGTTTTCTTTTCATTTTAAATCATCAAAGAAGCCTTATATCATTTTCTGTCATTTATTTGTCATAAGATGTAACAATTAACAAATCACTTATTTCACTGCTTTTGACAACCCATTGCCTTTTTGCACTTGTACATGAATATCTTACGCGTTTTTCCGACTTATCATTACATTATTTTCACATCAAACGTATCTAAATTGTAAAGCTATCAACACATCAGATGAAATGGAATTATTAAAATGCTAATAAGTTTTCAAATATAAAAGGCAGAGTCTGATTTGAAAGAAGAAATATTAGTTTGCATCAAAGCGTTTTAGATTAGGTTGGATAATCATTAAAGCAATCATAAATGCGTTGAAACCATAGACGTCACGTTGCTCTTGTTAGGTAAATTAAAATGGCTAAGATAGGAACAAAATGAAAGTGTCTAAATTGTATTTTAAACATCTTGTGATATGATATCTTTTAGTTCAAAATATGATGTAGAAATTAACAAAACTCAAAGGACGTTCAGTAGTTATCTTGCATAATACAGATACATATACAAAACCAGGATATTTTTGGTTAAGCTTCTATACGCCCTTCTAGTTTTAGTTCATCTTCCTACGCAAAACGTCAGTTTCCGAACTATCATTTTATGCCTTGCTGCAGACCTTTTACTTTTCTGTACTGCTATAGTGCCCCTACAGGCAAGAGAGCAGGCACAGAAAACTCAAGGGTCAGCAGCAAGGCATAAAACTGACAGTTTGGAAACTGGCGTTTTATACACTTGCGTAAGAATATGATTATAGTTTTGAAAAAAATTAAACTAAAGGTCAATACACTTACATGACAATAAACGACGTCGTAAACTAAAAACAGATAACGTTTGTTAAACACTGATATTCACGTATAATCGCATACTTTTTATGTACGATATCGAAGATTTTAAAGTTAGAATAACAGCTGTTGGTTTTAATTCAGTAGCATGACTTGTTTTATAAGAATATTTAATTACATGTGTTCTTGTCGCTGTTACATGTGACTATGGACTTAATACACTTACTTTTATAATTTGGATTGTACAGTGGCACTTGAAATCTGCAAATATTTAATTTGTCTAAAAAAAAACAGAAAAGCCATCTACGAATGTAAATTTTCGTTGCTTAAAAATCGATAATATTAAAGAATTTTCTACTCGACCAAAGCTGATACATCTAACGACGTAAAATAAAAACTGCATATTTAGTTTTATAATAAAGAACAGAAAAACAATATTCCCTCTTTCCTAACTCGCAATTTCGAAGTGGGTTGCACAATCACGAACCTAATCGGTTAGTTATTGACAAACCTGATAATGTCGGATAATTGGAGAAAAAACGACTGAGATGTTACTTCTTGCACAGCGAATTCGCCAAAAGGAGGGCACACTTCGCCAATTATCAAGCACATTAAACGAGATGTTATTCAAAGGAATTCGACCAGTGGTTGATCGGCTTCAAGCAAAGCGACTGGGGTCTTGTAAGCCGTAATAGCTGCCAGAATGTAATTACTAGGAGCTCCTTGGAAAAGATAGTTATCACCGAAAGCAAAAGTAATTTCGCCAGCCTCATTCAAATATGTTTTTCCATCGGTTTTGAAAATACAGCCAATTTCGAAATGTGCTTGGTTTGTAGTTGAATTGTTGCTGTAATG